>OX421321.1:2827738-4216607 GCA_949125395.1 Diaphora mendica
ATCGCCCGGCACGCGGCCCTAAATTACTCCGTGGACATCGAGTTGCCAGGCTTAGCTTCGCTCGAAATTGTGTGTCATGGACTCATGAAGACTGGGATAGGGTATTGTTCTCCGATGAAGCCAGGATATCCCTGCATGGTGAAGACCGACGTTGGCGAGTGCTACGTAGACGAGGAGAACGCTTTGCAGAGGCATGTTTTGAAGAAATCACACCTTATGGAGGGGGCTCTGTTATGTTTTGGGCAGGAATAAATTCTATGGATCGTACGGAGTTAGTCTTCATCGAAAACGGTACACTGACTGGACACCGATACATAAAGGAAGTTCTAATTACTTATGCACAACCCGCTTTAACCGCCCTTGGCGAAAACTCAATTTTTATGGACGACAATGCTCGCGCCCACCGGTCTGGCGATGTGGAAGCGTATATGCTAGAAGTCGGAATTCGTCGTTTGGACTGGCCAGCTAGAAGTCCGGACCTCAATCCCATAGAGCATGTCTGGGACGTTCTGAAGCGACGAGTGAGATCAGTGCAGCCAGCTCCGCAGACCATCAGAGAGCTAAAGAATGTGATTACCGCGGAGTGGGAACGTATTCCCCAAGAAACCATAAAAGATATACTCGCTAGCATGCCCAGACGAATGCAAGCCGTGATTTCAGCAAGAGGGGGTCACACTCAATACTAAACTCTTATCTGCTTTTAATGTATTCAAGAAAAACAAAGACATTAACGCGTTTCATTTTTATTTAGCGAGCAGGTACAATAATAGTGTTCTGAGCTTAAACATTATTTCTCAATAATTTTATCAAAATGTTATGATAAAACTGATGAAAACTATTCCTTCCTAATCTATATATAAAAAAGAGGAAGGTGACTGACTAACTGACTGACATACCCAGAGATCAACGCACAGCCCCAACCGCTGAAGCTAGAATCCTAAAATTTTGCATTTGCAAGAAAGGAATTTTTGAAATTCCACCCCTAAGGGGGTAAATCAGGGGATGAAAGTCTGTGTGAGCGAAGCCGCGTGTAAAAGCTAGTTAATTTATAAAATTCTGAGGATAACAATACCTAAAATTGTCAAATAAACTAATAGTAACTATAAAATAATTGTTTGCTTAAGTGCCCGTTTTTTTGCAAAAGAGTTTATAATATAGAGAAGGAATTAGGCACTCATTAGGTATTCAAGGGTAGCTTTTTACTATGTGATTGCCATGTAAGAGAAGAAAAAATTGAAAGAAATCTTATATCAATCCGGATCTTTTCCTTTCTAGTAGATTGTTTTTTGTAAGTATAAAATACATTGTCGAGTCTGTGTAGTGACGCATTAATAAATTTAATTAAAAAGCTTTTTAAAAACAAGCTTTTACTGGAATGCCTCGAGACGAATCAAACGAGTCCAAACTCGATGATGTTGCGACGTTTCTTTACAGAGTTCCTATGGCCAACTTCGAGCTCCAGCATCAGATTAGCTCTATGTCATTTTAATATTGTATTGTCACGCTGTATACATATGCTTGCAAAATTTCAGCAAAATCGGTTCAAGATATCTGCTTCAAAATTGAGTTGCAAGATTCCACCCGAACATACAAGCATACATACATACATTGCAAGTTAATAAAAAGCTTGTAAAAATACAAAGTGTCACTAACTATATTCATCCCGTAGGTGTCGTACTTGTCGACTAAGTCGCCACTTTTGACTGCACTGTTAGCCAAATGGTTTACGCTTTCTAGTGCACCAAGCGTTGTGGGTTCAAATCACACAAGTGACAACACTTTGTGTGATTCACAAATTATTGTTCTGAGTCTGAGTGTTCTTTGTGTCCGTTTCGTGTATATTTGTAAAATCCCCCACGATACAGGATGTATGTAAATGATGATGATGTAATAAAGGAATAAATGCCGTCAATAGAACAGTTTAGAAATCAAATGGGCAAATTGTAAATCACCTTTGTAAATTTGGCGTGTTCCACCTAGGTAATATGCTGCCCACGTCTTTTATCTAGAAGCTCCAAACACAAAAATTAATGCAACTTAAATTTTCTCTAAAAAAAATACTGTTGTAGACGGTTGCATGTTCACAAGTAATATTATCCAATACCGCAGTGAGTTTAAATTCATATCATGTACAATGTAGACTCGGGTGTTCGTGGCTCCGTGAAATGAACTTATATACAGCATTCTATATGTGATGCTGCAGATTTTTACATTACCTTCACAAGATGTGTCGCATATTATTTTTCTTTGAAATCAAATATGAACTCACCTTTTATATCCGCGGCCATATCAGAATTTTAAAGCAAGGTTGGTCATCGAAATATAAGTCGTGGAAAACGTCATCATCATCCAAGTAAAACACAGCAAAATCTATAGGTATCATTCGAACATAATATATACATATTATACACGAACATATATTATATTGAGTTTAAATCAACATTAACATTACACCGTGGGAGAGCCACGCTTCGGCATGAATGGGCCGGCTCGACCAGAGTGATACCACGGACTCACAGAAAACCTGTGTAAAATAGTGCTTGCGCTGTGTTTGACCGAGTGAGTAAGGATACTGGAGGCCCTTCCCCTATCTTTCGAGTTTGTTTTTTTTTGGTTGAGAGTTGTATTTGTTTGGAGTTTTACCCTAAAGAAATACTCAAAGAGAACACTACAGTTTATAAAGTTCAGATTACTAATATCTAAGTTTTCTAGACAAATACTGCAAACAAGAAACAAACGAAATAGATAACTAAAAAGTCTGTCCCCAAAAGGTATATTGCAAGCAGTTAAAACTAAAATAGTATCTATGATAGTCTCCCATAGCAAAACTATACCTACATCGTCAAGAAGGTAAATTTAACCAGTGTGGCTTCAAAATATAACAAAACATAATACAATAATCATATATCTAATGACGGCGTGTAATTTTTAAAGACAGTTACTAGTAGTAGTCCTGCATCACGTAATTAAAGTTCTCGCATCAACTAGTTGAGAGACTTGCTTTGACTGGTTTGACCGCAGTAACATCATGGTATCACAGAAAACCGGTGTTAAATAATTATTTCATTGCTTTTCACGGAGTAAGTAAAGTTACAAAAGCCCAAATCTCATCGCATGATCGAAGAGTGGCATAAAAATCTGCAGGGCCATTTTGAGTCTCGGGTTTCATGTGTGGCGAACAAATTGCATACCTTCAGGTTACCTGTGTGTCGTTAGCAACCTATGACATAAAAGTTTTAACAAAAACCGACTTCAAGGTTCGACTCGATTTCTCTTGAAATTGATCATCAGATCTGAGTGTCCTTATCATGGTACCACCATTGGGATATTTCCTTTTCATTAAAAAAAGAATTATCAAAATCGGTTCATAAACAAGGAAGTTATCCGCGGACACGCATAAAAAAAACATATACAGGGTGTCCCAAAATTCAACGATAAGCGGGCGCCTAAAGGTAGACCTGCTAATGAGTACATAAGGAAAAATAATAAAAAAAATATACCTAGTTTTTTTAGTTACAAGAAAAAATTAGAATTTCTTTGAAAATTTATACCTTTCATGATATTGCTACTATTCACCACAACTCTTAAAAACACCAAATTGCCCGCAGTTTTTACACAAAAAACGTTCAAAATAATTTTTACCCTACAATTTTGAAATATTTTTACTCTTAGTGTACTTTGACTCATGGTCTTGTAAAAAAAAAAGTATGGACACCACTACGTAATAAATAAATTAAAAAAATGAAGGGTATAAATTTTCAAAAAAATTCTAAATTTTTCTTGTAACTAAAAAAAAACTAGGTATATTTTATTTTTTATTTTTCCTTATGTACTCATGAGCAGGTCTACCTTTTGGCGCCCGCTTATCGTTGAATTTTGGGACACATGGTATACGGTCGAATGGAGAACCTCCTTTTTTGAAGTCGGTTAAAAATAAACATAACTATATATACAACCTAACAACATCAGCATTTGGGCTGTGTTCTTCCAGAACACAGTCTAAATGCTGATGTTGCGAAGGCATGATCACCTGTCCTTGTCAGAAGTTAAAGGATCTGATCCTCCCTTTGTATTGAAGAGACTTGACATACCTGCCTTCATAACTACCATTACTATCACAAATAAAGCCTATGCCACAAAAACACAATCAAAATAATGATATATCATCACAAATAGTCTAGCAGTCTGATACCTTTCACCATAAACCACACATAACATGGAAGTACCAATAAACAGGAATTATTTCATTACAGTTCAAAATGCAACCAACATACAGCATTGGTTTACATATGTTCCCCGAACTAATGTGGTTTCATCTCTATTTGTAGCGTTCGATTTTATGGACATACCGCATTTACGTTGGCCGTTTCATTTATTTTTGTGCATCGTGGTCAACTTCAAACTTTTTAACTGTCAATTTTCTTTTTATAATAAATAGGAACTCGACTGCAGAAGTACTATAGAAATGAATATAGAAGTTTTAATATAAGTTATAATAAAAGATGCATATTTTGCCGCAAATAATTTTAGTCCTACTTAAGCAAAGTACTGAGTTCCTATTAGTTGTGAGTTATACGCGGCTCCGTACCCGTGCATGTCGGTTATCGCGGTAAATAGTAGCCTATGTGTTGTTCTCATGCACCCATTTCCATATGCCTTATTACTGTAAAGTTTCACATTAATCCGTTTAGTAGTTCTTTGCTTAAAAGAGTAACAAATATCCATCCTCACAAACTTTCGCTTTTTCATTATTAGTAGGATTATAATAAAAGAAAAGAATTCATATATAAGTGTTGACTATTCGTTTATTGTATTAATAATTCAAATACATAAACATGTGTTATAAATTACTCCCAGATACAAAACATTGTGTTTATCATATAACTTTGTAACAGAATGTTCATTAAGTAAGTTAAATAAAATATTACTTGTTTCTACAAAATACTAGTAAATTTTAAATCAATCAAAAACGCACAGTAAGCTTTCTGTTGCAATTTTCCAGAAGCTAGTTAAACAACCCGGATTGGACAGATTCCGTAGCCCCTTTAGAAGTTTTATTGAAAACTTAGCACAGCTCTCAAAGAGAGCGAACTTTTCAAATAGATTTAGTAGCGCTTCACATACGCTGTGTAGTTTGTTGAAATAGTTCAAATAGAATTTTTTTATTTTAAAGTATTATGGGCATTAAAGGTAATCAGTTTCCAGTCGCGTGGTTCTGATAAAACAAAATGGTCCCTGGATGAAAATCTAAACGGCATAATAATTAAATAAAAAATTTGAACTAACTGACTAGTTTAGCTGATAGAATACTTATGTATGTATGTACATATGTGTATGTGGGAGAGCCACGCTTCGGCATGAATGGGCCGGCTCAACCGGAGTGATACCACGGCCTCACAGAAAACCGGTGTGAAACTGCGCTTGCGCTGTGTTTCACTGAGTGAGTGAGGATACCGGAGACCCTTTTTGTAAATACATACATAGAAAACATCAAAACTCCGAAAAACAAATATTTGCAGATCATAAGAAAATATTTGATTCGACCCGGGATTCGAACCCGAGACCTCAATCACAGCGCATACGCTACCATTGTGACTCCGAGGCGTCAATCTTACGTTACGGACGCTTTTTGCCGGCTAGGGTACCCCTCCGCAACGCCCCATAAGTTCCAAAACGTACAAAAGTATCAAGTGTCAATCAGGACTTTTTATGGTGACGGTTCAATAAACTATCATATCCATATAAATTTTACGTGCCGCCATAATCTTCTATCAATATGTAACATAATATGGCAAATCAAAACTAGTCCTGCATTTTCAACGAAGCTTGCGATACATACTAAATTGTATTCTATTAGATTCAATTAATTATTAACATTCGCAGTAAACGAAGCTTCTAGAGTATAAACATTTATATTTGTTCCAAGTAGTCTATTAATGTGAGAAGTAAATTATATTAATAGATACCGTTATTAAATTGAACCATAAAATGTGTTCAGATGGGATCAGGTTAAATAAATGGTTCGAGGTACGTAGGGGTTCCAGGAATTTCGTTTATATCTTCTCTTCCCCTTGATACGGCATGCGGTTTTTGATCGGTTCGAGTCTGACATAACCACTAAGTCTGCGGGCATGAAAATTGCGATGGCCGAGCGATGGCGGCAGCGGGGCGACGCATTCAGGCAGCGAATTCTCGCGCGGACACGAAACAAGCTGGCGGGCTGTCGCGCTCGCTGTTGCAGTGTTGTGAGGAACATGTTTACGTCAAAGAGAACTATTGGAGCCTAGTCTCGTAATGAAAGAATTGTTATTATATGTACCATTGAGGTGCCTACGGGGGATATCAGGACAAACCGACCGTGGGAGAGCCACGCTTCGGCATGAATGGGCCGGCTCGAGCGGAGTGATACCACGGCTTCACCCAGTGAGTGAGGATACCGGAGGCCCATACCCTAACCCCTCCCCCTATCTCCCCGCCCCATCCCCCAAAGGCCGGCAACGCACTTGTGACGCCTCTGATGTTGCAGGTGTCCATGGGCGGCGGTAATCGCTTACTATCAGGCGATAGGTCTGCTTGTTTGCCCACCTATTCCATAAAAAAAAACAGAATAAACTTCATCATACTGTACACATAACACATAACATACTGTGTGTGTATTTTTTTGCACATAAAAACATCAAATCGAACAGAGTTACTTTGAAATCATAATATTAGTATGGGTACGATAAATAATTAGTACCTTTTATAGAATCTAGGATTTAAATATAAATATGAAGGAAAAAAAATACAAAGTTTTATTCAATCCTATTCTGAAACGATAAACGGGCACTTTGGGTTTTATTTTCAAGAATGAAAACCGAGTAAGAAACGAGATTAAAATGAGGTGAAATGAAACACAAACTGTTTGTGGATACAAACATCAGTTTGCGTTTCGTAGTCGAAATCCATACTTATATTATAAATGCGAAAGTAACTCTGTCTGTCTGTCTGTCTGTCTTGCTTTCACGGCCAAACCGCTGCACCGATTGCAATGAAATTTGGTATACAGATAGTCTAGAGCCTGAGAACGGACATAGGCTACTTTTTATGCGAAAAAAGGGCAATAAGGGGTTTAAAGGGGGGATGAAAGATTGTATAGAAGGGTGGCGGTTCACTCGCCACACGCCTGCGCATTACCTACGCCGGGCGTCTTGGCAATGACCAAACACGGCTGTCACATTGATCAAAAATATTTCACTTTTTCAACGAAGACTTAAATTAATACATACTTTCATGAATCCGATTTGTATGTATGTTCATGATATTAGTAAAAATAAATAAGCCATATTACTAAACAGTCTTTCTAAACTTGAAAACTCTCTACAGAAGTATCGTCATTTTAAGCGAAAATCTTAAAATTTCTTTTTTAGGCTGTTGATTAGATATAAATAAAAATGTGATTTAAATTTTGTAAAAAATTTACCATCAAGGAGGTTAAATAGCAATAGGGGATGAAAGTTTGTATGACAATATGCAAGGTTTGTGAAAATGCTTCATAAGTTTGCGACAGGAGACAAAATATTAGAGCTATTCTGATGTAACATTTACTGAGTTATCACAATATGCCTAAGTGTGCTTACCCGAACGGGCAGACACGTGAGGGCAGGCGACTGTGCCGCTTGCGGATGCTGAATTTTGCCACTACAAATTCGTTATTATTCACTGCGATTAGATTTGTTTACATGATTTTTTGTTTATTCAGTTAATGTTCTTTGTGAAAAATTCCGACAGAAAAGGATCCGGGAGGATTTATGCACAACAAAAAAGAAAAGGGGTACGCCGCAAGATGAAATAAATGCCTGTATGAAACATATGTACTATGGGTACATGAGTGAGTACAACTTCACAATTATTTATGAGCAGTGTCAATATGCAAATGCTCTTCTAAAAATCGGAGAAGATTGTATGCCAACTGACAGTAACGACATGATTACACTGAGACGTGAGTTCTGGTATATGATGGCACAGATGATCTAAAAATAATATCTATTCTGATCCGCCTACTAATGAGACAGTCATTAAATAAACGAACGGATCATGTCAGACGTGGAGGAAGATGTTATCGAATACCTCTCAGGAAATGCAAGGGACACTGAACCAGTTATATCATAGCTTATGCATAGAGTTTCTCAACTCTTTAGAATTATCAGGAGCGCCTTACCATAAGTTGAGACTGAAACTTAATGTTCCAGTCCTATTAATAAGAAATCTTGAGCGCCAAAGCTATGTAATGGTACACGGCTACAAAATACACATCTGGGGTACAACATTGTTAAAGCTACAATCATGATGCATGGAATGGCAAAAGGAGAAAATGTTTTAATTACACGTATTCCAATAATTCAAACTTATTTGCAATTTCAATTTAAAAGAATGTAGTTTCCACTGAAAACAAAATTTGCAATAACAATTATCAAAGCCCAAAGACAGACGCTTAAAGTTGCAGTTCATTTGGAAAAAAACATGTTTTTCCCATGGGCAGCATAATCACGTGTATCAAATCCGCTAAATCTCTATATTTTGGCAAAAGATGGCAAATCAAAAAACGTAGTTAATAAAATTGCAAAAAAATGAGAATCTGCTCAGCCTGAGGGAAAACTCAAGCAGAATCCAAAAGTGGAGGCAACCGTACTCACTGCGAACCCAGACAATGTAGAACCAAACCGTTTGGTTCGAGAGCGTATTTCTAAGACTGAGGCGGTGACTTCCAAGGCAAGAACGTGTTGTTCTGTCGAGGAAGGGAGAAGGTGAGATCAGTTGGAAGAACTCTTCAGAACACTCTCTATGGTAAAGAGGTAGAGGACTGCCATAGAGGCGATGTCTCTCCGCAACTGCAGAGGCAAAAGGGACTCGGTGGTAATGGGACTGTTGATCATGCGGACTGCTCGCCGCTGCAACCGATCGAGAACATCAAGCAAATACTGCGTGGATCCTTCACAAAGATGAGAACAGTACGGACGAGCGAACCTAGGTCTTATAAAGGAGACACAAATGCTCGGGCGCGAAGAACCGTCTCACCCTGTTCAGGCCGCCTTAGTGGTGCCCTCGATATACTTCCATGGGTTGAGGTCTCGGCAAATATCCATGCCCAGGACACCAAGCTTATCCCGCAGTGGCAGTTGAGTGCTCTGAAAAGTGGGGAGGGGAAGAAACGGAGAATTTTTGGTAGAGAAAGGGCACACCTATGTTTTCTTAACGTTGAACTCGACCAAATTCTCATCACCCTATTGTGAAATGCGATTCAAAACCCGGTCAAGCTCAGCGACGAGCTCCTGTCGATTTTCCTCAACGTCTACCAGCTTGGCCGCAGGGTATCCATAATATCGCCCAAGCACTGTGCTATCGTCTGCATGGCAATGTATATTGCCAAGGGCTAATATGTCATTGACATGCACAAGAAACATCTTGGGCGACAGGACTGAACCCTGAGGTACGCTAGCGTTTACCTCCAGAAAAACAGAGGTCGCGCCGTCGCAAAGAACCCTAATGCGAAGGCGCTGATAAAGAAAAGCGTCAATCCAGTGACAGATTCTAGGAGGCAGACTGAATGCTTAGAGCTTAGAGGGAAGCGAACGGTGCCAGACCCGGTTGAAAGCCTTGGCCATGTCGAATGTCAAAATAAGCTAATGTAAAATACTTTTTATTTTGTGTACTTATAGAAATACTTAAATGTGTTTTTAACAGTGAAACGTGTGTGTCTTATTTTTAAAATAATATTATCCTCAATACTTAAAACTGCTACCCAAAGTCACTATTACACGCGGACGAAGTCGCGGGCACAGCTAGTCATTTTATAAAATAAATACTAACAGTAGTTTAAGGAGGATTTACAGTTTTGTAGTCATGGACTAAATACTACACAGTAGTGAATTTACGACTTGATAGGGTTCATAAAATAGTTATGTGAATATAGTTAATGACTTTATTAAATTTCATCTTCATTATCATTTAGTCCGTCCTCTACTACTGGATTTGCATCTCTCTCAATGATTTCTAAAAACAACGTATTCAAGCAACCTGTATTCCAGTATTTCCTATCTCCTTGAGATCTTTTTATAGACATCTGATCACGCTCATGCGCTTTTTGGTCTGTTGCTGACCAAAAAACTCATCACGCATTGTGACGCAAATATATGTAAATGTATTTATTTTCAAAAATTGCCTCTTTTAAAGTGTATGTGTGTATGTAAAATGTTTTCAAGAAATTTGTCTGACGCACAATGCGGTCATGTCAAGCGCCACCCGCCATAGCGTGGAGTAAATTTACACTTAATACTTGTTAAGTACTATTTCTAGTTTGGTACAAGTCATAAGCTTAGGATACCACTTCGACAATTATGTAAATAATAAACTTCATAAGTGACCAAAAATTAAATCTGTCAGAGTTTGAGTTACTGTTGGAGACCTAAGAATCACAACAACAGAGTCCCATTTGCTATTTTGGCTGATGGAATATCAGTAGTTTTGTTTATAAAACACCTTATAATCACCAGACTGTTGTTGAACAATAAAGAACCGACTTCGTGCTACTGTTAAGTATTTTTCATTTAGGTAAAGGATAATGAAAAGTATTTAATGTCACCTGCTATTGCAATGAATTAAAACGTCCTTCAAAATTGTGTATGAGACCAATTCTTTTCAATTCAATTCGTTTTCTATTCGTAAAGATTGTTTTCGTTAATGCAATACCCAAATCTTTACTTAAAATTACGTAGGTATACTATTAATATGTAGCATTAGAATATATGAATTGGTATTATAAATCATCGATTTCTGTCCGTTAGAGACAGTCCAACTAAAGGTCACCTTACTTTAACAGACTACTTAGAGACGAGGCTATGGATGAGGCCGTTTGATGTTTCTATAATCTTATCATTTTTTATTCTATTCATTGATATGCAATAAGAACTACAAATATTTTTGTTCAAAATTCTAAATAAATAAAATTGACATGAGTTTCTTCGACATAACTTTGTCAAATTTAAGGTATATCCTTATGTTTCTTATACTTGCCATTTTCTAAATCTATTACTTGTAACTACATCTCATAACTTGTACCACGCATAAGTTACACTAATTACCGTTAGTTAACAAGGATACACCAAGGCGCTCGCCTAGTGACACACTGAGCCCGACCACTAAACCGCTTTTAAACATATTAGAGTATCACTTTAGGCCTATATTTATGGTCAAGTTATTTATTAACTGAATTACACACATCCAGTAGTTATAAGCAAGGAGAAACTAAGTTTTCATTTTATTAGTGGTTCTTTTTTAGTAAGTATAGGTCTTAGATTATTAATATGTCTAGATAGAGCATCACGATACAAAAGAACAAAATTAAATGACACATCTTTTCGATATTTGTGTGCGTGACAGCTACGTCTTACACTCGCCTCATGTCATTCTGATTTCCTAGTGTGAGTGCGTAAATGATACCAGTTGTTGTGTTTTTTTTGTGAAAATGGGGAAACAATTATAATAGTGTTGAATAACTTTTCTATCTAGAAAAATATGCTAGGAAAACAAAATGTGATACAACCTAATAATATGTCTCGTGTTTCTTTTTTTATTTATTATCATTAGCAGTGGACTGTTAAAGGCTGTCGGTGATGATTAAAAATATGTCATACTAGAAATTATTTTTGGTCTGGTATTGTAAAAGCAGTACTTAACGATATTTAAACCTTTTAAAATATGTAAGATATATAATTAGCCCATCTAATTGTCTTTTTGACCAACATTAAAAAAGAAGAAAGGCAAGAAAAAACATGTTTACATTACTTTTTTAATGGACCGATTTAATTATTTTTTTGTGTTAGATTTAGGACATCTTAAAGATAGCTCATAGCTCAAGATATTAATATTATGGGGATTAGACCTTGGGCTTTCAATTTGTTTTATTAGATTTACAATTAGCTATTTTTTTAATCTGAATGAGATCTGACGAGTAGTTTTTAAGTAAAATTTTCTCAATTCTTATCTGTTGATAAGAACATTCGAAGATATACTTGTTTTAAAATAATAAAACTGGACTTGAAAAATGCATGACTGCACGGTTGGTCTAGTGGTTTAAGTTGTCGCCACGCCGCTTTCTATTACGCCAGGTGTTATGGGTTCAAATCCTAAATAGGACAACACTTTGTTTGATCCACAAATTGTAGTTCTGAGTCTGGGTGTTTTTTGTGATGTATATTCGTAATGCGGGAGTTGTTTTTTTTAAAACAAGGAGGAGCTCATATCTAGTAAGTATACCTAAAAACCCTTAAACGATGCCCATAGTGACATTTTATAAAAACAGTGCAGCGGCCATATTTCATTAAAAAAATGACATGAAATTAATACTCAGCATACCTAAAAACACCTTACACGATACCCATACCCATAGTGTCATTTTACAAAAATGATGCGGCGGCCATATTAATTTATAAAAATGATTTGAAATTCTTAGCGTTAACTACCATGAAGTATTTTATACAACACAACTCCGCCTGCCACATTTTATGAGGGAGTTTTGACTTCATAAACTAGCAACACCCGCATTAAAGACAAAATGGCGACTACAATAATTATTTATTTTAGAAATTATTTAATGGCTTTGTTTGCTGTAATAGATACATATCAATGGTACTTAACGATAATAGGTAACTTTCTTTGTTAATTTAGATCGTACTCTGTAATTTTTACACACTTTTTTCGCCATTTTTATCAACACAAAAATGACAGCAACATGTGTGTATCCACTAACAGTGCATTTGGTACTAAACACGGAAAAACATTTAGGCGTTACTGTTAAAGCCTATTTTTTCGTGTGTTTTTACAGCTTTGACAGTCCATCTATACATATTAATAATCTAAGGTATAGGTTTATTTAAGTTTAGAAAGGGATAAAAAAATTACCTTCTGTTACTTGAGCGAAACCGCTGCCTTAAGTACTGAACTTTATTTTAAAACTAGCTGACCCGGCGAACTTCGTACCGCCATATTTACATATCTGTCTCAGCTTCCCACAGGCAGTGTACAGTCAGAAAAAAAAAAACACTTTTCCCGTTATCTTTTATTTTTTTCTTTCTAGCAAAAAAAGAATGAATGAAATCGGACCATGTGTTATTGAATTATATATTTTAACTTTCATCCCCCCTCTCCAGGAAACCGTGCTGAATTTCGGAACAAAAAGTATCCTATGTCCTACCTCGTAGTGTGAACTCAAATCATGCCAAGTTGCATTTGAATCCGTTCAGTAGTTTCGGCGTGATGTGCGGCCAAGATACAGATAGACAGACGGAAAGACAGACAGACAGACAAAAATGAAAAAAAAGTTTTGGCTTCAGTATCGATTATAGAGAGCCCTCCAAAAAAAATTTTCAAAATATCTTTCATGTACAGAATTGGACCTGTTACATTTTTATTATAAGTATATAAGTATAGATAGATAGTTCGAGGTAATGAATTTAAAACCAAAACCGAACTATAACAAAGTAATTAAGCTTTTCTTAGAGTTTGTTGAATGCTACGATAACCCATTTTCCAGGGTTATCGTCTTGGAATCATGTACTTTAATGGTCAGCTCATAGAAATCGGGCCAATAAATACCTACCTGAATTGAAAGGCTTCGGACGTGCAAAACTAAAGTGGAAACCGTTTTCTCAGAAATTGCATTCGTACCATCGTTTCTGAGAAACTGTCAAAAACACAGTTATTCTAGTCATAATAAACGTGTCGACAGTGACGTCACACTGCGCCGTTGCTGAGATCTCATCCTCTACCTGTAGGGTTTACGTAGTGAGCTGTTATTTTCAATTTTCACATCCTATTGATCCTCATCTACATCATTTACGTTTCGTTTTGCGGTCCCTCATAGGACACAAAATTATCATTGGCGCTGATGTCAATGCTTCTTCTACTTTATGGTATGGCAAATTGCGTGCAGCTGACATGGCTCGTCGCTGTGCGGTTGAAGATTTTATTGCGGAAATGAATCTTACTATCCACAATACCCCTGATGCACCATCAACTTTTTGCAGCCCAATGGGTGAGTCTTCTATTGACGTGACGCTTACGCGCGGCGACGTCTCGATATCTGGATGGCGTGTCCTACCGGACGCATCCTGTAGTGATCACCGCTTAATCGTGTACGAATTCATACCAATGGTTGCACAATATCCACAAAGAACTCCTTACAATTTTAGGTATAAAACTAAAGGGGCAAATTGGGCTTTATTTGGTTCACTCTTTGCAGTACATGCCAAAGACTTCAGTCGCAGTGGTCTATCAGCTGAGGAAAGCGCAAACATATTATCAGATACTTTCACATATTGTGCTGATGTTTGTATCGGCCGTGGATCTATCACTAACACTCGTAGATGTGATTGGTGGAATTATAAATTAGTCGAATTACGTAGAATCTATCGGAAAGCTCGTAAAAGACTAAATGACATTAAAAAGCGTAACGTAACAGGAGATATTTACAATAATGCTCTTATTGCTCTTAGAGTTGCCAGGTCTCATTATAGAGCTGCTGTGGAGAAATCAAAGGGAAATTTAATACGTAAACTTGTTGATAAACTCGATAGAGAGGGTCCCTGGTCACCTTTGTATCATGAATTTAAAGCAAATAGATCAATCGACCTTGCATACGTACAGAACATCAAAATTAATAATAGTTATACTACAGGAGTAGAACAAACCACAGAATATCTTTTAGAATCACTTGTGCCTGACGATCGGACGGAGGATGACACGGACTATCACCGACAAATTAGGCAGTGGGCTATTGAACCACCATTGTCTCCAATGTCTGACTTACCATCTTCAGACGAATTCCTCAGTATTGTTAGGTCATTACCACTAAATAAGGCTTCGGGCGACGATAAAATATCAAACAAAATGATAAAAGAAGCTTGTAAACTTTCGGGTGATACGGTTTTAACAGTTTTTAAACGTTGCATTGCGGAAGGAGTATTTCCTAGTGTTTGGCGGTGCGGTAATATTCGAATAATACCAAAAACCGGCGATAAGCCGCCGGACGATCCTAAATCCTATCGACCCATAACACTGTTACCATCGCTGGGAAAGCTTTTAGAGCGTCTTGTAGTACCACGACTTCTACCGGGTGGAGTTAAATTTCATGATAGACAATTCGGCTTTACGTTGGGAAAATCGACAACTGATGCGGTTATATCTGTAAGGAAAACTGTCACCGAGTCAAGTTTTCAATACGTTTTAGGCATCTTCTTAGATATATCTGGCGCCTTTGACAATGCGTGGTGGCCCATGCTATTGCTAAAATTAAAATTAAGAGGTTGCTTTAAAAATATTTATTCCCTTATCTCCTCGTACTTCTTACAAGGTACTACTAAATTGAGACTTGGGCATCATTCTGTGTCGAAGGCGCTTACGATGGGGTGTCCTCAAGGGTCAGTGCTAGGACCATACTTGTGGAACATAGGCTTCGACGATTTTCTGGCAATGCCTGTGCCGTCCGGATGTACCCTGAATGCGTACGCGGACGACGGTTTGTTATTGATAGAGTCGGATACTAGAACGGGGCTTGAGAGGCTGGCCAGTGAATGTTTGGACTTAATATCTCGGTGGGGTGGGCGTAATCGGTTGACGTTTGCACCAAACAAAACCTTCCAGCTACTTCTGAAAGGTCAAATCACCGCCGTGTATTAAATTTGAAAATGTTACTATTAAAAATAAAACCTCGGTTTGTTATTTGGGATTGGTTTTAGAAATAAATTTTTCATTTATTGAACATATTAGAACAGTTAATGAAAAGTCTAAAAAGAGTTTCTTTGCACTGACGAGGATATCAACTGCGACATGGGGTCTGTCATATAATACACTAAAGATCATATATGGAGCTACTTATTTGGGTTCTATTTGCTATGGTGCTCCTGTATGGGCAGATAGGGCGACTGTAGGTGCTGTCCGTCGCAAACTGTTACAAGGCCAACGACCTGCATTGATTTTCTTGTGCAAGGCATATAGGACGGTTAGCACTGAGGCTTTACCGGTGTTGGCAGGTGTTCTTCCGGTCGATCTCGAGGTGCAAAGACGTGCAGCCATGTACTATTCCACACTACAAAACATGGAATGCGATTTTTTGGGCATACGAGACCGCGGTAAAATCATAAGATTGTTTCAACAAAAATCCAATGTCTATAACGACCTCTTGGATGAATGGCAGAAACGATGGGACGAATCATCTAAGGGGCGCCACCTCTACCAGTTCTTTCCATCTGTTCGTGAAAGGTTGTCAAGGACATGGCTCGAGGTAGATCACTGTGTCGCTCAATTTCTTACAGGCCACGGTAACTTTAAGAGCAAACTATACTCATTTAAATTAGTCGATTCACCATTTTGTCAATGCTCAACACCTGATTCTAGCTGTGAACAGTCGGCTCATCATATCCTCTGGGAATGTAGTCTTTGGTACAATGAACGTAACATGATGCTAAATAGCTTACAAATGACGTCTGGGGTAGTATATTATGGGGATCTTGTGTCAACTGCGGTGAATTTCCGTGCGTTTAAGCGATTCTGCCATACATACTATAGAAATCAAATATAGCTCACTTAGGACCCATAATATTTTTTATCCGTGGTGCTTCCCGGTTTGAAAAAGGCGTCTGCCTATTTTGACTCCATTTTGTCTCCCGCTTTGCTAAGGAGGGAAGTGGACTTATTATATTTCCAACTCCTCCAGTTTTCTTCTGATTAATTTCGTTGCGGGTTCCAAGATAGTTAAATTTTTCCTGGGACTTCCCGAGTGTCATAACTCGGTGTTTTCGTGGGTCACCGCTGTTGATCCTGGTGTACAGGAGTTACAGTGGTGGGCGTGTGGGCGGGATTAGTCCCATTAGTCATAATAAATACACGAATCATAAAAATAGCTTCAAAATGTGATAATAGTATAACCAATAAATAAGTCTTTTCGGGCAACTAACACACAACGCCATCTAGTGTCAAACTAAGAGAGCATGTATTATGACTATTATTAGTTAATGTAGTACCTCCTATTACATTTTGGATTGGCGCCGACTTCAAACAGATTTTAGGTACCTAGCACACATAATAATACTACTATTTAAATGAATAAAGAATTAGGTATAGACAAGAATTGGCACATAGCAATTTATGAAGAGCCAGTTTATTTTACGCTTTTTATTGTTTTTTGGCAGGGAGTTTTCGTTGGATGGTTTTTGGAAGTCGTTTTTTTTTATAAAGTTTTTTTTTTAAATAATACATAAGAAGTTTTATAAAAAATAAAAACTCGTCGTCGACAGGTCATCGTAGGTTATTAGTAAGTAGAACTATTTCATATAATGTCTGCTGATGCGAATAACTTTAGTGGTTTGAACACATATTAAAACTGAGTATGCTCAGTTTCCAAAATTATGTTGAGATGCAAGATTTCTGTTAGCGAGAACGTGGTCTACGGGGCATTAAGAATCGTGTTCAAGCTTAAATGTCGATGTCGATGTAAGATGTCATGATGAAATAGAAGCAGGCGAGTTACTTAAAGCAAAATACATTAAGGGGTTAGTCATCATAGCGCCTGTGTCATCAGCTCACCTAAAAAACTTAAAAGTATATAACTAAAGGTCTATAGATACGTATGAAATTGAAAGAACTATCCTCCAACTCTTAACCGTTGAGGAGTTGTACCTTCCATCATCAGCTTACCTAAATAACTTGAAAGAATACGACTAAAGGTAACATTCATACATATGACATTTAAAGATTTATCCTCCAACTCCTAACCGTTAAGGAGTTGTACCTTTCATCATCAGCTCATCATCATTAAATGATGACTACCAGACGCAAATACCGGAGTAGCTTCAGAAAATATACGAAAAACATAGTACGTGCCTGAAAAAAATGTGGGTTCCCCTCGATTTCTCTGGGATGCCATCATCAGATCCTAGTTTCCTTGTTATGGTACCACCGTCGGAACATCTCCTTTCCAACAAAAGAAGAATTATCAAAATCGGTTCATAAACGACGAAGTTATCCCCGAACACACATAAATATATATATATATATACGGTCGAATTGAGAAACCTCCTCCTTTTTTTGAAGTCGGTTAAAAATGTAAGAGATTAATTTTAAGTTTAAAATACTTGAATGAGGGGTTATAATTTTTAATATAAACAAACATGTATAGTTAAAATTATTTACCAAAAACAAAACACAAATGAGTGTGTGTGTTTGTTACTCTTTCACGCAAGAACTACTGAACGGATTTGGATGAAACTTTACAGTAATATAGCTTATAAAGGTTACTATTTGCCGCGATAATCGACATTCACGCGGGCAACAGCTTGTCAATAATAAACATAACTAGCTACATTATTCTGTACATAAGTGTAATTTCGTTTGTCGTTGGATTAAACCACACACCATCAAATATCCAAGCAATGGTATGTTGAGTACTTTCACTTATTGCATACAAAACGGCAATTTCATAGGTAAAGACCTATTATATGTCTGTTTCATGGACATTCAATAGTTAAGGTCCAATGAAGACTTTAATTAATGGATAATATTGCATGCCACTTGCGTCGATGTCAAACGTCATATACATCTTAAATTCCGTGACATAATTAATCATTTTTACCTACATTTGCGTGCCAAACCGCACCGCAAAATATTAGTGTTTCTCAAATAGAGAATTTAATTTAAAATAAAAACACTGTTATTAATATTTTTTTTGGAACGAAGTTCCTTATCGGGAGTTGCGGAGGGGTACCCTAGCCGACTAAAAACGTCCGTAACGTAATTTTTTTTTATTTCTAGTGGTTTGGGATTTTTTTTAATGTAATTATTTTCTTTATACCTCAAATAGAACTTGAAATTTATATTTTTATAATAAGGAACTCCGTTCCTATCTTGTGTCACACGACACCACACGGTTTATTTTTCTATTTTACCTTCATGCTAGTCGTACTTCCTCTTTTAGATAAATATTTTTGAAAATTATGATTTTATGATTGAAAAACAAACTATACGTTAAAAAAAATACCGATGAAATTGAGAACTTCCTCCTTTTGGAAGTCGGCTAAAAATAAGGTGGTAAAATAAGGTACTTTTAATTCACAGATCGGCGATTTTTGTTTTTATAATTTTTTGTATCAAAATCAAAAACCAAAATTCGTCATTAATTTAGAATATAGAATGATACAAATAAATATACAGGCATACAATAAATAGTAGAAGCAATTAATCAACAGGTACATATAATAAAATTGGAAGAGGTCAATGTCTGTGCATTAAACATATTGAAGACTCAAAACAACAGTTTTTAGAAGTTTTGTCTTTTTGTCTGTCTATGAGTTTGTATGTATGCAGTTTTCTTTTATGTATTGTGATAATTTCACTTAACATTTAGTGTTTGTTTTATCAATCGGTTGACCAATAAAAAAGTTACATCAGTTTAAATAATCACCACGTTAACCAACACACTCGTATACGCGGGTGGAGTTGCAGGCAAAAGCTAGTAGGTACATAAATATGTAAAGTATTACCAAGTAAGTTCAGATTTGAAGAAGCGTCGGTCTTGGATTAGTTAATACGACTTGTGATCAAGAAAACGATCACCAACTTCGAACTAATCGGGTTAGTAGAGTTCTGGTATAAAAATTACTAGCGCGTCGTTTTATATTGACCCAGTCTTCGCACAGCACCATTCAATTAGATATATTTATTAAATACGTACTTGAGGCACCAGGGAAATTACTTAAGCTTTTTTGTTGCATAAACCAGGTGGTCTGAAAAGATTACGATCTCAACGTGATGATTACTCGATAATAAAAATAAGTGAATTTAGTTGTGCATCTTGAATGTGCATTATGCAGCTATAGGGCTTCCACACATAACTGCGATGCAATGCAACGTGGAGTTCTTGCGGTGCATTCGTGCGAGCTAGCAGATATTTGCGATGCGTTGCGAATTCACTAACATCAGCTATAGATAGCTATACTATTTCCATTTCTTTATTTTCTCGATGACAGCTCTTTGAGAAAACTTAAACGAGCGTCTTTTTTACATTATGTATACATTATTTAATAAAAATATGACGCTTACGCACGTACAAGGTCATAGCAGATGGATGGAAACTCATAGGGATGGAGCTATCGATAAACGTAATACGATAACAGACCCGATATTTTTTTACAAAGTGTAAGAAACTAAACTATTGCCGGATAATTTTGTACAAATTTATTAACTAATATTACATTTCATTACAAGATGTAATTATATTATGTTGATTCTTATTTATTTATTTTAATCAAAATCTGATGAATCGTCACTGTCACTCGATGAGCTCTCCCTAATATCTATACTAATATTATAAACGCGAAAGTTTGTAAGTATGGATGGATGGATGTTACTCTTTCACGCAAAAACTACAGAACGGATTTCGATGAAACTTTACAGTAATATAGCTTATACATCAGAATAACACATAGGCTACTATTTGCAGCGATTACCGACATATACGCGAGCGGAGCCGCGGGCAACCACTAGTATATTATAAGTTCCTGTACTTCTATATTATCGAATGCTACCTGAATTTCCCAATCCGACGCTATAATGTTTTACTTCCGCACATGCATTTTTGAATAAATCTAACATCTTGTTTGCCGTAAAGGGGGGATGGGTATTGTTTCGAGCGACGTGTTTTGATTGATTTGTGCCCATATTAGTTCTATAGCATTGTACTGGCATTTGGCAATGATACGGTGGATGTCAAAGGACCCAATGACCACATTCGGCAGCTATTTCATCGGTAAGATATCTTTTAGGGAGGCTTTTTTTCGATTTTAAAATATTTACTAATTGTACTTTTAATAAAGTATTATCCAAATTTTCGCCATGACGTTAGAGCCAGTCAATTATCTCTTGTTTTTTATTGGCCTGCGTCGGCATTTTATCAATTTGTCTGAAGTGATATGCAACATTGTCCACAATAATTATCGACGGTTCTTGCAGAGATTGCACCATTTCTTAGATTGCATCGTTTCTTTAAACCATCCTTCGTAAATCTCTGCGTTCATTTCTTCGTGGTAGTCCACTGTTTTCTTGGATTTAAAGGGAAGTAAAGCATCTGACACGAATCCTTTCGTAGACCCTGCATGGCATATGATAAGGCGTTCATCTTTTCCCATTGGCACTGAACTAGTGGAAGCGGCGGTGTCGTCAATCCAGTTCTTAGATACTGTGTGGTTTGCATTTAACCAAGTCTCGTCAGTGAAAATAACATTTGACCAATCTGATATCTTTTTGGCTTCGCTCAAAAATTCGCAGCGAGCCATAGCAACGTCGTGACGCTCCATCAATATTTTACGTTTGTTTGATTTTTTATAAGAAAATCCAATTCTTTCAAAACCAAGCTAAATGACGATTTTTGGCCATAGAACAAACCACATTCACGTAAAGAAACAACAAGATTTTTAAGTGTTGGAATTTCTTTGCGCAAGTAATAGTCATAAATATGACGGCGAAAAGCGACAGCGTCGAAGTTGTCAACCGATGTCACACGACGTGGTTGGCGTTTTTTCTACGGCGTACGAAACTTATTTTCCTGTGTGCCGCTTGTACCGGTAGAAATTTGAATTTGTAGGTCCACTAATTCCTAATGCGGCCTAAACACGCTCTCGCACTTGCGACAGTGGTAATAGCGGGCCACCATTTTGATACTTTGCTTCAAAGTAATTACGAACCTTGATCACCAGTTCTTTCGCCTGCCTTATCAGAACATATCCTTTAGGCATTTTGACATTTGACAGCTGGGCAGCAATCAACACGGAGGAACACAAAATACACAACGTAACGTATGTATAGATAATGTGAAAAAACTCAGCGAACAGAAATGTAGTGACTTTAAAGCATGACCGTCTTGTTGCGAGTGACAGATTAAAACAAACACAAAATGGTGGTGGGTCATTGAGTGTTCCCAGCTTGCAAAAATATATTTGAATGTTTTTGTTCTATTTGTCTTTGTTCAAAACATAATAAATATATGCGATCGATATCATTACTTATTTGGTCACAACACTACAACTATGAAATTAGAACTGTCATCGAGAAAATAAAGAAATGGAAATACACACATCAAAAGTGTCTAGGGATCAAGCATTTTTATGCGGATTTCTTGAGATTGAGATGTGGCTTTGGCCCTGGCCTGCTCAGTCGCCAGACTTGAACCCGATTGAGCATGCATGGGATATGCTACAGAGAAGAGCTCTGCCGAATATGGAGGGTATCCAGTCGCAAGAAGACCTTTTTTTGTTGTTGCAACGAACATGGGCGGCCATTCCACAGCGTGATTTGGATGAACTCATTTTGAGTATGCCAAACCGATGTTCTTGTGTTAGTGTTCGCGGTAGAAACACGGATTATTAATTGTTTAAGTTACCTAATAAAATTTTAAAGAAAACTGTTATTTCAGTCTTTTTTCGAACTTTAATGTTAGTGGTTCAAATGTCAAAATCCTTTTTTTAGGAAAATGGCAAATTTCTTTATTAATGCAAAGGTGACTTGGTTTATCGTTACTGTGACAAACGAAAACACTTTATTTGATGAATCCTTAAAGAAAATTTTAATTAATATCAATCAGGAGAAAAGTTATTGCAAAAATATATGTTGATCCCTAGACACATATGTTGATCCCTAGACACTTTTGATGTGTGTAGTATAGATAGCACCTATCACCAGTGAAAGTCCCGTAAAAATTTGACCAACAAAAAAAAATGCTTACAGACACTTAAATTTTATTTATTTGTACAGATGATATTTTTAAATCATTTTCTTATATACCATGTTCAAATATAAACGAAACATACTCTGCTGATTTCGAGAACTCCGCTGAGAAACGGTGTCTCATTATGTGCAAGTCTAGATTCCAGTTCAACACATTCAATTCGCATTCTGTGCTAGACAGGTAATCAATCACATTTGAAATTCTAATAGCTTTAAATAAAAGTCTATTTTATTAACATTTCTGCATTTGTTATATTATTTTGTTACAACTCGTTATTTTTAAATGTGTCAGTGGGATTACCTTGATGCCCTACAAAATGACCTCCTGATTTTTGGTGATTTAAATACACGGTAGTGTGCCTGTACTCTTTTCTTTTTCTCTTTTCTATGTCTTATATTAGACTAGCTTTTACATGCGGCTTCACTCACGCAGACTTTCATCCCCTGATTTACCCCCTTAAGGGTGGAATTTCAAAAATTCCTTTCTTAGTGCTCACTTACGTTATATACAGAACCTACATGCAAAATTCAGGATTCTAGCTTCAGCGGTTTGGGCTGTGCGTTGATCTCTGGGTATGTCAGTCAGTCAGTCAGTCAGTCACCTTACTCTTTAGATAGATAAGGGATAAATTCATCAAAATAGCTTTAGAATTAGCTAATCCATATGTATATAAATTTCTACTCCAACCGCTACTAATGGTTACGAAACTGGTTTCTTGAGAAGCATATCGTAGCAGAAGTACGGCTAGTCATGGCATTAACAGGTAAACTCCTATTTTTCTTACCTATGACATCCGTGACAAAAAATGGGTGTCAACGAAAAAAATTGTGTCAAAAAAACTGGTTTTCTGTCGATTTATCGCCCCCGAAAACCCCTGCATACACAATTTCATAAAAATCGTTGGAGCCGTTTCCGAGATTCAGATAATAAATATATATAATATACAAGGATTGTTCGTTTAAAGGTAACAGATAGATATATGTGCTAAAGTATCATTCTCCAATCATTCAATGTAGTAGACTACTACTACTATAAAGGTAGTAGAGCCACGCTGATTTCAGCACAAACGGGCCGGCTCGACCCGGGCGGTACTACCCTCGCACAGAAAATCAACGTAAAATGACAGCCGCAGTGCTGTCGTGTTTCGTTGGTGAGTGCGAGACCGGAGGCCCAATTAGTCTAGTCAACAAGTTCCATACTTGTTGACTAGACTATAAGATGCAGCAGCATCACTAGGCCGCCATGGTGTGGGTCGCCATGCTGCATTGTCTGCATTCACAGTGAGCATGGCGACCTCCACTCTTGGATTCTGCTTATGCTTTCCATCAGGCGGAGTAGAGTCATTTTAGCGGGCCAAACATAAAAAAAAAAACCAAGCTGATTTCAGCACAAACGGGCCGGCTCGACCGGGGCGGCACTACCCTCTTATAGCAGACCAACCTAAAATAATATCATTCGTGCTGTCGTGTTTTGTTGGTAAATGCGAAACCAGAGGTCCTATGATTGAGAAGCATCTCAATAGGCCGCCATAGTTTGGGTCACCAGGCTGTATTGTTGCATTGACTGACCACTAGCTCTTCGATTCTGCTTATGCTTTCCATCAGGCAGAGTGGTCACTTTGGCAGGCTCATTTGTAAAAAAAAAATACAAAATCCAAAAAAGAAAAGGTCAGAAACAAGGAGTTTACAAATAAAGAGAAAATAGTTTAAGAGTTTTGTTTTTAGTTAGTTTAGTTTACATATTTAACAAACGAATAATTATAATTACGAATTAACGAAAAAAAAAACAAATATAATAATAATAGAACTGAATAATTTACGAGTAGTTGTTACATGTATCATATCCGTTATGCATCATAAAGATATCTGCCACACAAGAATTGACAAGAATTATCTCAAATGAACACTGTTGCAAATTAATTATACATCCAGTACGAAATAAATCAATTAATATGTGATAATTGTTTACATGGACGTCTTAGAAACTCGTTCGCATTCGTCTGCTACCGGGCTAGAGTAACAATATTACTGCGACTAGACATAGTTGATGCTTATATCATTAAAAGCTTTAATTTTGGAAAGTTTTTGTAATAATAACGTTAATGTCAGAACAGATAAGATGACCATAAAGGGATTTATTTAAAGTATAGTGGGCTAACGAGTTCGTGAAGTCTGTAGGTAAATGACTATTGCGACCCATGGTCACTTGCAAATTAAAAGACACAATTGTGTTTTCCCCCATTTTGTTTCATTCTCTAGAACGAGAAAAATCGACTGTCATGTCTCTGATGTCCTCTATTATTCAATAAATAACACTAAAATAGTTGCTTGACAGGGTTTTCTTAGGATTTGGTCTCACTTAAGTTTCATACTAGCAGATATTGCTCTTTGATGACTAATACACAATATCAAATAAAGTTAAATATTACTAGTAATATGAAATAAATAAAATTTAATTTACATCAATATCAAAATATTAATTAAAGCATAAAAATATAACTTACAACAATAACGCATAAAAGAACAGAAATCCCAAAGCCCAAGTAACTAAAGCCATACATAATATTTCCATCAAGAGAATATCAAACCAACCTTCTAAAATGATGTACATTACACACACACACGGTCGAAAAATTGTTACATGAATGATCAAGACTATAAAATCGTGGTATAAATTTTCGAATGGCCACTGTGGCGCTTGAGCACGCTATTCATATCAGTCTGTTCTCTAGGTCAGCTGCGCGAGCGCGTCTTTCTCTTAATCAATGAGTCGTGACAACGAAAACACATTCGCGATTCTGATGTGGTGATACTCATGGTTCTGATTTATGTGTGTGAAGTTCTATATTGTGACATAATATTTAGTGAAGTGTCTATAAATTTGAGTATTTGGACTATATTTATTTAAGGTTTGTATTTTTTTTAGATAGAAATACTATTAATATTTAAAAAGGTAGAGTAATGCTACAACTTACTTTTTTAATTTAAAAGTATTAATCAATGATGTCTTTTAATAAGACTAAGTTTTTTTTCTTATTTTTAATATTTTCTTAATTACACTATCCCTAACACAATATTAATATAAATACGAAAGTGACTTCGTCTGACTTTCTGTTTGTTACAATTTCACGGCTAAAAAGCTTAACCGATTTCAATAAAATTTGCAATGGAGATAATTTGGAGGCCCAATGATGCAAAAGCATCTCTAGGCCGCCCTGGTGTGGGTCACCATGCTGCATTGTTGCATTGTCTGCATTCGCAATGAGTATGGTGACTACTACCCTTGGATTCTGCTTATGCTTTCCATCAGGCAGAGTAAAGTCATTTTGGCAGGACCATACGTAAAGAAAAATCTTGAAGAAAGACATAGGCTACACTTTACCGAATTAGCCGACACACACGCGGGCGAAATTGAGGGCAAAAGCTACTAAAACAATGATATAAGTAGAAAAAATACTTTATAATTACAAGTAAACAATTTGTTAGAATTAGAACCCATTCAGAATTTCAGAAAGGTATTTATTTTGCGTCAATCAGTAAACCTACGTCTCCCTATTATATAAAAAAGCTGTCAAAAAAAGAATCAGATTTTCAAATCAAGCCTTAAAGAGCTAATCATTTGCCGACAATAGGCAGTTTAAGGTACAGATAAGCAATCCTGGTCAACTTATTGTTTACATTCCCCGATCCATCCGTTTTAATAATTTCTTCATTTTTCTATTATAACTGCTCAAAATGCCTAATAATTTCCCCTTATTGCATGAACGGGTACAAACTATGGCAATGACCATTGAATACAATTCCTACCCTTTAAGACATGCAGCAGCCCGAAACTGGGCGGTGACGGCGAACACGCAACACTGCCCATCAAAGGCCACGACCACTCTGTCAAGAGTGTCCGACTGAGAAACTTACCCTTTAGGGGATATAAGTACGTCAGTAGGGGGCTATCTACGAACCGTAGGTGGCCCGAGGTACGTCGGGGTTCCAGGGCTTTCCTTGATAGGGTACACCTGGTCCCCGGCTTCTAGTACCCGAGACGGCGTGCGGCTTTAGTCGGTTCGGATCCGACATGCTACCAGGAGGTGGTATCCGAGGGGTTTTCCGCATGGAAAAAAAAGGGGGATATAAGTACGAATGCATGTAGACCTTAAAGCCTCGCGAGAATATTACTTCATACCTCATAGCTTTGATCAAATTTACCGTGGAGATACAATTTCATGGTATATTAAGTTACACTTGAAATTCTGTATGATCCGTTACATAAATAACCATAGCCACATTAAACTAATGGTCCAGTATGGGCAGTATGTGGTGCAATACAAAATTTATTTGATTGAAACAATCTTTCGGGTTCGGAATTGAAAGAATATAATGAAACTAACATGTTAAAGTTGATTGTTTACGTTTCAAAACCTCAGAAAGGTCTTTTTTTTTTTTTTTTTTTTTATGTTTGGCCCGCCGAAATGTCTCTACTCTGCCTGATGGAAAGCATAAGCAGAATCCAAGAGTGGTGGTCACCATGCTCACTGCGAATGCAGACAATGCAGCATGGCGACCCACACCATGGCGGCCTAGTGATGCTACTGCATCTTTTAGTCTAGTCAACAAGTATGGAACTTGTTGACTAGACTAATTGGGCCTCCGGTCTCGCACTCACCAACGAAACACGACAGCATGCTGTCATTTTACGTTGATTTTCTGTGCGAGGGTAGTACCGCCCCGGTCGAGCCGGCCCATTCGTGCTGAAATCAGCGTGGCTCTACTACCTTTATCTGCACCGATTTATCTCTAATTTAGGCACATACAAACCGCTGAAGAGATTGATTTTTACTAATTTTTGTGTAGTTTTGTTCCTTGTTATTAATAAATGCGTTAATGTCACAGCTATTCACAGGAATCGAAGCTAATTTCTATTATATGTAATTCTCCTGTCATGTTGTTGGTCACGATGAACTCCGAAACTGTCTAGCTGATTTTGACATTTTTTAATGTGTGTTTTGCTGGCGTGTCTACGATAGGATGTTTAACATCATACTTAGACCAATAGGAGCCGAGTATGATTGATTATAAGTAGCAGACGAAGTTCAGTCAGCTCGTTCGGTCAGCTAGTTAACTTTAAAACATTTCTATACCATTACACACTATCATTATTTTACGAGTCACTTATAAGAAATGTGTTTAAATGGCAATTTTTGTTTTCTGCCAGGAATTTATATCGCTTTTTAATGTCATCAAGAGATTTATTTAACTTATTTCCATATAAATCATATCACGTGTAAATGGAAAGTAAATTATACTCGATCTTTCTTTGCACATTCAAATTTAAATGTACACGTGTATTATTCAATTGAATCCCGAGGTTATACCTCGTTATATTTATTTCACTCGGCCTAA
This sequence comes from Diaphora mendica, assembly GCA_949125395.1. NCBI lineage: Eukaryota > Metazoa > Arthropoda > Insecta > Lepidoptera > Erebidae > Diaphora > Diaphora mendica. Next base: position 2,855,945 of record OX421321.1, read on the forward strand.
TGGACCGTGGTTTTGATAAAATGAATAGCTTTATAAAACACGCATTAGCAGTTTATTCGTTGTTTTTTCACCGATTGCGGTTCTCTACCTTCCCGCTGATACTAGAGAATAATAAATAATCACAATTTTTAACAAAAAAAACCGACTTCAAGAAGTTGACCAAATTGAAGTGGGACACAGGAAGCACCAGATTTCAAATAAAATAAGAATCATTAAAACCAGTTCACCAAGTCTAAAGTTATGAGGTAACACACATGAAAAAAAAAACAGTCGAATCGATAACCTCCTCCTTTTTTGAAGTCGATTAAAAAGGATTCAATGGGAGGCAAAGTAGCTACTTACTTACGTAGTTGCAACTACATATCTGCAACTGTCTCATCATCAACAACATTAAACAGTACATTGCTGATCTCTCCTGAGCAATGAATTTATGACCTATTAGGTGATACTACGCTGTTTCGATGGGTTGGTTTAGACCTTTTTACCCGATGCGAAAGAAGGAGGGTTATGTTTTTCGAGTGTGCGTATGTATGTATATTTCTTTGGCACGCCCTAGAGCCTAAACGGCCTGTCGTATTTTTATGTGACTGGTGTCAATAGATCGGCCTAAGTCGTGAGAGTGACAGATTAAGATTTTTGGCGCCAAAAAGTAATTAAAAAAAAAAGATTTCAAAATACATCGAATAAAAAATGTTGACGGTGATTACGAATATACTCGTATATATGTCGCAGCCAACTAGCATAATTAGCCGTTCAATTAACAGCCTAGCCTTTTTACTAAACAGCGCCGTTTAACTAGCGGCCGTGTTATGAATGGTGGCGAAAGGGAAAGGTTAGGTTAGGTTTTTTTTTTATTGTTTTATTTTTTAATATATAGGTTTTTTAAATAATAATTATTATAGTTTTTTTGTTATAATAGCAAGTTTATTTTTATTTTAAAATAAATAAAAAAAAACTTACGAGTTAGGCGAGGCTAGGCCGCTAATTGAACGGCTAATTAAACTAGTTGGCTGCGACATATACATATAAGTTATATGTATTGACGCAGTCGTTTTTTTTATAATAATTTTACTTGTTTCAAGTTTTCATTCTCTTAGCAGACATTTTATCCTGCGTAGTTTGCTTCTTTAGTCGTCTCTGACGACAACCAAGGGATGATTAATGTGATACTTGATATTCTTAATCCGTCACCACACAGAGTGTAGGTGTTTGGGAGACTTTTGTCAATCAACATCAGGTGAGAAATCAGCTTGTTTGAACCTGTAAATGGCAAGCTTCACTGGGAATATAATATTAGTGTTGGTGTCAAATGTGCCTTCTCCAATAACATGACGACTACCTACTACGGTCTTATACTTGAATCTCATCCAAGACTTGTATCATAATACATTCTAAGGATCAATCAAATCTTGATCCTATGTCGCGTCTAAAGACGATTATATTCCTGAAGTATGGTAAAACTATTTGTACGTATAGCAAACATATTATCCTAACCGCAATTAAATTAGAAAAGGGAAGAAATGTGATGGAGAAGAAATTGATTGTAGTAACTTGAACAAGATAGAAGGTTCCATGCTGTTAAACAAAACTATAAAGATGTTACGATTGCACAAGAAATATTTATATATTCATTTATACATACAGTTTATGTTAAAATTTAGTTTTTTATTTCAGAACTGTCAGAAGGCTAATCCATATCTATAGTTTATAACCTCATTGATATTGACCTTAAAACCTTGATTATATTCGTGACCGCGATTCGGTGAAGTTTTTATAATATGAAGGTCTGAAACATGTGACCCGCATAGTTTTAACCCGTTTATGATAGATAAAAATAGATAAAGGTAGCATAGAAGAGATTTTTACATCAAAGCAACCTAGGGCTCTTTAGTAGGTTTCCATGGATGGCGGTGGTGCGTCTTTCGCAACAAAGGGACTAGTTTGACCGATTTTACTACATAAGGGCCGGCCTAAATAGTGTCATGTGAACCTATGCCTATTGTCTGAGAACGTATCCACTTAAAAAAGTAACCTTAATTATCTGTGATTCGATTGTTTAGGACAGTGACAAAAATATTGCCGAGCTGTGTACTTGACGTTTCTATATAGGACCGATATATTTTTGTGATTTCAATGAATGCGTTCGTGAATGTCCTAAGTTCAAAATTATTTTATTTTATTATTTTAAAATTATTTGTTAGTTTTTCTCATAAAGAAAAAAAATATTTTAAATAGGAATTCTGTTTTTGTTATGATATAAAAAATGAACTAACAGAAGGATCCTGGAAACGTGTAACTCAAAAATTACAAGTGTGTTGTCGATATTTTGAATGGAATTATGCTCTTTACCTGAATGTTTGAAGGAATGATATCAATCGTCATTTTTTTTCTTGCACAGTAATGAAGCAATGAGCAAAGCGACTTACATCTACAACTTTGTAACTCGTCTTTTGTTATGTTTTATTTATTGTATGTATAAATGAACAATGCTGAAAATCTGGGACCGGGAGGATCTCTTTTTAGTAAATCTATATCCGTTTTGAAAAAGGGTTTATTAATTATTATTTTAAAGAATACTTATAAACCTCTCTAGTAGCTGACCCCAAATCTTGGGAATAATAAAGGCTTGGATGAAGATGAGACTTATAAACCTCTCTATATCACTTCTACCAACTAGTATATCTAAACGAGCCTTCAAAATTTATCACTTTCATTCTATACCACAACCGTTGGATGGCATAAAACCGATACAGATGTTTATGAGTATGCAGCAAAAACCAACAGCTGCAATATAATGTAGGAAGTAATACTTAACTGTTCCGTTTCACTTCTGCGCAGGTATGTAACTCATTGAAAACAGTCGTAACACACGGGAACGAAAGTATAAGAAATAATCTAAAAGGTATCAATGCTTATTGTTTAAATGTGCAAATGTGTATACGTATTCTAAACTAGCTTTTACACGCGGCTTCGCTCACGCAGACCTTCATCCCCTGATTTAACCCTTAGGGATGGAATTTCCAAAATTCCTTTCTTAGTGCTCACTCACGTTATATAAAGAACCTACATGCAAAATTTCAGGATTCTAGCTTCAGCGGTTTGGGCTGTGGGTTGATCTCTGGGTATGTCAGTCAGTCAGTCAGTCACATTACTCTTTTATATATATAGACAGACTAGCTTTTACACGCGGCTTCGCTCACGCAGACTTTCATCCCCTGATTTACCCCCTCAGGGGTGGAAACTTACGTTATATAAAGAACCTACATGCAAAATTTCAGGATTCTAGCTTCAGCGGTTCGGGCTGTGCGTTGATCTCTGGGTATGTCAGTCAGTCGGTCAGTTACCTTCCTCTTTTATATACATAGATTTACCGAAATGGAGATTTTTTTTTTTTAATTTTCTATACTCAGAATCATACCCATAATTAAGACTAATGTCACGACGTCTTCCAAGTCAAATCCATTAGATTGTGTAGATTACAGAGCATGCCAAAGGAATACTTAGACATACACACAAAAATACAGTTGAATATCTAACAAATGACATCTGATCATGGTGGTATACTATGGAGATCTTCTGTCCAGGGTGAATTTTTGTGCGTTTACGCGATTCTGCTATACATATTATAAAAATCAAATATAACTCAAGGGACTTCTCTGTTTTAAAAAGGTTTCTGCCTATTTTCTTTTCATTTTTTATCAAGCTTTGCTAAGGAAGGAAGTAGACCTATGTATAATATTTCGAACTCCTTAATTTCGTTGCGGGTTCCAAGACAGTTTAATTTTTCTTGGGACTTCTCGAGTCTCATAACTTGGTATGTTCGTGGGTCACTGCTGTTCATCCTGGTGTTTTGAAGTTAAAGTGATAAGGGTCTGAGCTGGATTAGTCTCAATGCATGTAGTTGAAAATCACAACCATCCTTCAGATAAAGTTGATTAAAATATATATATCTTCATTGACGCGACATTTTCTATACAAAACTAAGGATAAAATATTTCCTGCCTCTTTTCCAATTTCTTCCGACGTATAATCTATATCTATACTAATATTATAAAGCTGCAGAGTTTGTTTGTTTGTTTGAACGCGCTAATCTCAGGAACTACTGGTCCAATTTGAAAAATTTTTTCAGCGTTGGATAGTCCATTTATCGAGGAAGGCTATAGGCTATATTTAATTTTCAAAAAAATTAGAGATCCGTAAGAAAATTGCTATTTCGTAACCCAAGGTGTGAAATCGAAAACCTATTTTTGCGTACGCTGCAAAAAGTATTGACAATAGGACAAAATAATGTATTACGGGTTTGTAGGTCCCATTAAGATCTAAAAAAAAGTTCGTGAGAGCATATATCTAAGTATCATGGTTTAGTAACAATAACCGCTTTTGTGTTTTTTTTTAAAAAAACTATTAAATCGTCTGAAGAAAGAAACTACGTTAAATGTGTATCGTAATATTAATCCTTATCCAAATAAAGCATTATGTTATCAAGAGTATTTATGTAGAAGTAAAATACTTTTTGTTTCATCCCATTTGGACATTTCGTTTAGAAGTTATCACGAGTATAAGACGCTAAGAGTTGGTACCTAATAATGAGTTATGTGTCAAAGAGTTTTTATCAACATAATACCTAATATTAATCTTTATTCAAATAAATGTGTTGTTGATTATGAGTATTAGATCTTAGAAGAGTTTAATAAATACATCTATACTATTATATAAAGCTGAAGAGTTTTTGTTTGTTTGAACGCGCTAATCTCAGGAACTACTGGTCCAATTTGAAAAAGTTCTTTCAGTGTTAGATAGCCCGTTTATCGAGGAAGGCTATAGGCTATATATCATCACGCTATGACCAATAGGAGCGGAGTGCCAATGAAGAATGTTTCAAAAACGGGGGGAAATTATTACGCTACGGGCAATAGGAGACGCAAACGACGTTGCGTGGATCAGCTAGTACTAATATAATACTAATATAAAAGCTGAAGAGTTTGTTTGTTTGAACGCGCTAATCTCAGTTACCGCTTGTCCGATTTGAAAAAAAAATTCAGTGTTGGATAGTATATTTATCGAGGGAGGCTATAGGCTACATATCATCACGCTAAGACCATTGCTTTGCATCATGCTTTCCTACCGTACATTCAATAAATAAATAAATATTTCGGACATCTTACACACAACGCCATCTAGTCCCAAGCTAAGCAGAGCTGTGTTATGAGTACTAGAAAACACCCAAACTCCGAAACAAGTGTTTGTAGATCATACAAACATTTGGTCCGACCCGGGAATCGAACCCGAGACCTCATGATCAGCAGTCGCACACGCCAACCGCAAGACCAACAAGGCAGTCTATATTCTCTATGTCGTGTATCTAATGCGCCAGAGTACGTCGACTGGCTAAAGCTACCCACGTTCTGATTTCCATGCCCTGATCATTATTCGGTCAAGATACTGGCTCTGAATACTATATACACGGTTATGTGTGAACTGAGGTACAGTTTTATACCTTTACTATGCAGGAGACATATAGTAGTTTAAATCTTGTATGCTAATTCATCTATGGCCTCAGCCGTTAGCCAAGATACAAGTGTTTCGAGTTGATTCTCTTTCTACTATCGCTAACGCGTATATTTTCTTGTATTATTGGCTAATATTTTGTTTTGATCACATGACTTAGCGTACGTAATATTTTTTTTATGGCCCTCCAAAATGACTCTACTCTGCCTGATGGAAATCATAAGCAGAATCCAAGAGTGGTGGTCACCATACTCATTGCGAATGCAGACAATGCACCATGGTGACCTAGTGATGCTTCTGCATCTTTTAGTCTGGTCAACAAGTATGGAACTTGTTGACTAGACTATTTGGGCCCCCGGTATATCATTTCCATACATTTTTTGATTTTCTAATAACGTTGACGTTTGTAAAATTTAAACTTAGCTAAAGGGACTGTTATGTGACCCGATGAAGTTTGCAGTAGATTCAAAAAACATTTAACAGAGAAGGAGGCACGTCTTTTTTGAATTAATTTTAAATATAAATAAAAAAGTAAATGATTCAGGTACATAACAGGATTTGGGATAAATTTGGTCTGAGATTTTAATAATTTCGTGAAATTTACTGTCAAAAGCATTTTTACCGCGAAGAAACACACCTCATCATCACACCAGGGCTGTCTGTGAACTGGTATGTCTTGACACCGTCGTCGTGGTATCAACCGTCTTAAGGCACGCGGTATTCAGACACATGAGACATATCTATTGTAAAGTGTGCGTGTGAACTGAGGGACCATAGTGATATTTTTGTTTGAAATTTTTATAAGATTTAGTAGTAGGCTCAAAACAATTGTAGAACAAATATGAGAATTTGTAAAAAGATATGTTAAAAACTACAGCCGTTTAAGTGTGGTCCCTCAATCCTCACATACCATCAGCCAGATCTCGGCAAGTATGTAAAAAAATAAGGTATTGTGACTGCAGACATTTAGTAGAGAATTTGTAAAGATATATACTAAATAACTGAGCACAAATCATCAACGATTAAAAAAATACAACGACTATACTGTGGTCCCACAGTCCACACACGAAAGATTTTGTTATACTGAATATTATCACATCAACGGAATAAAATCTTTATTTTCTTACATAATGTTTTAGAACAAGTCTTATAGCAATTTGTAAAAAAAAAATAAAAAAAAAATATCGACGCACTTTGAAGATATTTATAATTAAAGCTGGTCCCTCAATCCTCACGTTCTCAAACATACTTGCATGTCTAGCTGCTAGACGACTAAAGTATCACAAAGTGTAGAGTATTAAACTTTTTGTAAAAAGTTTCTACAAAATAATAGGTATCTTTAATTGTGTGTATCTTACCTCTAAAATGAGATTATAGCATTTCAGTGATCTTATGAACAGATATACGAGTAGTGTGACCACACAATGAAAAAAAATGTAGACTACCAATATAATTTTTATTGTAATAGTCGAAACCCAAGGTTGTACCGTTGATTTAGTGTTATGTTACATTACTCATCTTTACAAAGCATGAAATAAAGTAGCTTTTAGACGATTATCACCATTTAGGCTATGTTTCAAGGAAGCTTTATGTACTTATAATACCCCAGTATTTTACAAACCATTATGGTAACATAATGGTATTATTTGTTTGTGTGTATATGTTTTATTAACACATAAAATTGAACATTTAAAAACACAGGATTTTGTAAAATATTTACAAAAAGTCTGCGATAGTACCTATCGCGATCTATATTAATATTATAAATTTGAAAGTGGCTTAGTCTGTTTCTCTATTACGCTTTCACGGCTAAACCAATAACAGTGCCTGCACTTGGTAAGGCATATAAGTTATTGTAATACTTTTGTTTTTTACACTCGGCCAGCGGAGGGATGTATGGCCTTAAGTCTCTCCTGAGAGGAGATCCGAGCCCAGCAGTGGGACATTATGGGTTGTTGATGAATGATGATGCACAACAGTGTTTCATAGTCCGCTGCTAAACATACCCCTTTGTTTAGGATGAAGGTTTTGGTCTAGTACAGTACAGAGAGGTTGCTATAGTACATATTTATGCTAAGTTTTCCTTCTTTTTGCTGTGCAGTTGTCCAACGTAGTACCTATTCTCCCTTAGTCAGCTCTAAAACCCACAGAATGAATAGGGAACAGTAAGGGTCGTCGCCGACGGATGGCGACGGCCGACGGCAGAGAAACTTATTCAGTAACAATTTAAAGTCAACCTAAAGTTCTTCAGAATTTTATAAAACGAAACAAAGTGAGGGCAAGGGACGGTTGGTTTTATTTCATTAAATTGAGTCATATACTGAAGAACTTTAGGTTGAATTTCAATTAATATATTATTAATACTTTAGACATCTAACACACAACGCCATGTAGTCCCAAACTAAACAGAACTTGTATTATGGGTACTAGACAACTGATATAAATACATATTTACTTTTTTTCTAAATACATACATATTATATACAGAAAATACCCAAACTCCGAAACAAATATTTGATGCGACCCGGGAATCGAACTCGAGACTCTGAATTAGTTTTTTCGCCGCCGCGCTGTCTATCGACGCTGACCGTAAAGTAACAATGCAGATTAATACAGCTGCTCTCTTATATTATTTAATATTCGCAAAAGATAATTTAAGGTATGTATGACTATTTGTATAAGACTCCACGATCGTTATCATAGAATCCTAAGATAACATTGTTTTATCATTCTAATACCACTTCGTATTAAATGAAATGAACTTAACAATGAGATAGCTGGAGGCATTCTCTCATTTCACTTTTTTTTACATTTAAACGTTGTACTCTCATAATTTCTTTTGTTTTTTGTAATGCATACTCTCGATTGTCGGCACTAGATGGAACTAGTTATAATACATTCTAGATTTAAAATCACTTGTACTTATTCCACTTTTTATTTTTATCTCGTGATCTATCTAATACTGTCTAATACCTTTAAGCGAGTAACTCTTGTTTATATATAACTAGCTGTACCCGCTACTTCGTACACGTGACATTTAGATTTTTAAGTTATTTTTATTCTTTCTCCGTTTGAACCTTCCCTGGACTACGACAAACATTTCAAAACCAAAATCAGCTAAATCGACCCAGCCGTTCTCAAGTTTTAGCGAGACAAACGAACAGTAATTGATTTTTATAAATAAGACTAGCTGACCCGGCGAACTTCGTGCCGCCATATTTACATATCAGTCTCAGCTTCCCACAGGCAGTGTACAGTCGCGGACAAAAAACACTTTTTCCGTTTACTTTTATTTTTTTTCTTTCTAGCAAAAAAAGAATGAAAGAAATCGTGTTATTGAATTACAACTAAGTACATATTTTGACTTTCATCCCCTCTCTACAAGAAACGGTGCTGAATTTCGTGATAAAAAGTATCCCATGTCCTACATCGTAGTATGAACTCAAATCATACCAAGTTTCATTTGAATCCATTCAGTAGTTTCAGCGTGATGCGCGGCCAAGATACAGACAGACAAAAATTTAAAAAATTTACAGTTTTGGCTTCAGTATCGACTATAGACAGCCCTACAAAAAAAAAATTTCAAAATATCTTTAATGTACAGAATTGGAATTGTACCTGTTCCATTTTTATTTTAGGTATAGGGTATTGGGTCACACAGTCACACTACTACATTTATATATGTAATTAACTGTATATATATCTTATTTCTTGTTTGTATCTATTTCATAAACCACACTATGTATTACTATAACGGTATATATCCTTATTACTTTATTAATTTTTTCGTCTTACCTAGTTTTACACCAGACACTACCCTACACTATCTCATAATCCTGTTGTTCTCTCCATCCAATGGTTGCCTGTAAGAGATTGCCTCCGGGCGATAAGGCCGCCAATTGTACTTCTCTAATTTTAAACTTACCTTTGAATGCATCTGGTGTAAAATAAAGAGATATATTATCAACCGACTTCAAAAAAGGAGGAGGTTCTCAATTGGACTGTATTTTTTTTTATGTTTGTTACCTCATAACTTTGGACTGGGTGAACCGATTTTGATGATTCTTTTTTTATTTTAAAGCTGGTGCTTCTCGAATGGTCCCATTTAAATTTGGTCCAGTTCTGACATGTCATCCATGAGAAAACCATATAAGTCTTCAATTTGCATTATGTATGTACGCGACAAATTAACGAATAACTCAATATTCCCGTATGGTCCCATTTAAATTTGGTCCAGATTGAAGTCGGTTTTTTTTTGTTAAAATTTGTGATTATTATCGATTTGATTCTTGAAAGCGGCTCCAACAATTTTCATGAAATTTAGTATGCAGGGGGTTAAATAGATGTATTTAGGATTCATTTTTTGAAAATTAAAAAGAAATGACATCCAGGTTTTTTTTTTGGTGTCACATAATTTAATAACGTTTTTTTTATATATATGGCACGCCATAATGACTCTACTCTGCCTGATGGAAAGCATAAGCAGAATCCAAGAGTGGTGGTCACCATACTCATTGCGAATGCAGACAATGCAGCATGGCGACCCACACCATGGCGGCCTAGTGATGCTGCTGCATCTTTTAGTCTAGTCAACAAGTATGGAACTTGTTGACTAGACTATTTGGGCCTCCGGTCTCGCACTCACCAACGAAACACGACAGCTCGAACGTTGTCATTTTACGTTGATTTTCTGTGTGAGGGTAGTACCGCCCCGGTCGAGCCGGCCCATCCGTGCCGAAATCAGCGTGGCTCTACTGCCTAGATTTTAGCTTTATGCAACATGAAGTTAGTGGGGTCTCGGTAAACTATGATTTGGCTTTAGCAGAGCCATGCTACGGCATTATTGGGCTGACACGCTGTATTGTATTATTTAATAATAATGTTCTCCTAGCCTATTTATAGTGAATAAGTGTGTCAGTTAACACAGGTGCATTCTCTGTTCCCTTTCTCTCAAAATCCGATGGGACGGTTAACCGACCAATCAGCGACTGTTACCAATTTGACACGCGTAAGTAGTATACAACAGTTGACTATCTAACGATAGCTTGCAATCTCGGTAGGTAGATTATAATCTAACGGTTTTACAATCTTACGGTGACATATATGAACAAGAATTTCTCGTTTAAAGATATAGGATATAGAAAATAATAAATTCCTTAATTTCACAAATATATCCATAATGAGTAAGTACATAATAGACCTTAATAACTACGTCAGTACATGCAATTTACAGAAATAATTAACTGTATGACTGTAATTTGTCTGCCATTATATTCAAGAGCCGGTTAGTATTAACACCCATCTTCTGCAGCAGTTAAACCCCTTCTTTTAGCCTGATTGCTGCGAAACCGATGTTTATGCCATATCCTCAAAGAAAACCGATGTAAGGTAATTCTATACTTAGATTTCACCAAGTAAATGATATTACTTGTGGCCCAAATCACTCCATCCTGCATCGAAGAGGAAAGTTGTTAAAAAAACGGCATCTTGAGTTGCAGATCCCCTTACAAGTCACTTACGATCATATGAACTACTAGCTGTTGCCCGCGGCTTTGCTCGCGTGGAAGTTGATTATATGTATTTAATTAAAACTGCGTAAGTATCTATGAATACTGTGTTCATGTTTTTAAACGTATTTATTTATAATCAATAGTCCATTAAAATTTACTTTCATACACACTTTCGACCCTTATTTTAACCCCTTTAGGAATAGAATTCCCATAAATGCTGATATAAGTATTCATTTATTTGTAATCAAAAGCCTGAAGACAAAGTTTCAGGCTACGAAATTAAAAAATGACGGACTTCCAGTCTAGCCCAGGGATACAATATCCAGAAACGCTTAAATACGTATCTCATCATCGTCGTCGCATTCCACTGCTGGACATAGGCATCTCCAATTGCACGTCACTTGGTTCGATCCTCAGCTTCTCTCATCCAGCTCCTGCCAGCCGTCTTAGGCAGATCATTATTCCACCTGGCCTGTGGACGTTCTACGCTACGTTTGCTGAGACGCGGTCACCACTCGCGAACCTGTTTACCCCAACGGTTATCAGTTCTGCGGTTAATATGGATCACCTCATTATTGATGCGATCCCTTAGAGAAACGTTGAGCTTTTGTGATGAGAAAAATAAATCATTATTATTATTATAGCCCTCTCCATAGCACGCTGAGCGACTTTGAACTTGTGGACCAGCCGTGTCGTAAGTGTCCACGTTTCGGCACCGTATGTCATGACAGGTAGGACGTATTGATTGAAGACTTTCGTATTTAGGCACTGTGGGATTGACGATGAAAAGACCCGACGAAGTTTCCCAAACGCTGCCCAACCCGGCTGAATTCTCCTGTTCACCTCGTTCTCGAAGTTGTTTCTACTTAACTGCAAAGTCTGCCCGAGGTACCACACATATTTTTGAACAACTTCAAGAACGGCACCGTGAACCACAACCGGTTCCGGTAGAACATGTTCGTACATACGTATCTACTCATTTTTAATCAGTAGCCATAAATAAAGTTGCATGTTTCTAACTTCAAGAATGACGGACTTCCAGAATAACCTATATAGGAAATTTCAACCCCTATTTGAACCCCTAAGGGGTGGAATATCCAGAAACGTTTAAATATGTATCTACTCATTTTGAATCAGCCAAAACACAAATTTTCATGTTTCTCACTTAAAAAATGACGGATTTCCTTACAAACTTTCAACCCCTATTTCACCCCTTAGGGGTAGAATATCCAGAAACGCTTCAATACGTATTAACTCATTTTTAAGCAGTAGCCCAAAACATTTTTTTATGTTTCTCACTTAAAAAATGAAGGACCTCCTTACAAACTTTCAACCCCTATTTCACCCCTTTAAGGGTAGAATATCCAGAAACTCTTAAATACGTATCTACTCTTTTTTAATCAGTAGCCCAATAATAAAGTTTCATATTTCTTATTTAAAAAATTACGGACTTCCATACAAACTTTCAACCCCTATTTCACCCCTTAGGGGTAGAATATCCAGAAACGCTGAAACACGTGTCAATTCATTTTTAATCAGCAGCCTAAAAATAAAGTTTCATGCTTTTTCATGCATGTCAGCTTCAAAAATGACGGACTTCCAGACTGACCTACATACGAAATAACAACCCCTATTTAACCCCTTAGGGGTAGAATATCCAGAAACGCTTAAATACGTTTCTACTCTTTTTTAATCAGTAGCCCAAATGTAAAGTTTCATGTTTCTTACTTAAAAAATGACGAACTTCCATACAAACTTTCAACCCCTATTTCACCCCCTTAGTGGTGGAATATCGAAAATTCCTTGCTTAGTGCTCACTTACGTTATATAAAGAACCTACATTTCAGGATTCTAGCTTCAGCGGTTTGGACTGTGCGTTGAGCTCTGGGTATGTCAGTCAGTCAGTCAGTCACCTTACTCTTTTATATATATAGATATAGTCTTTTAATTCTGTACCATACTTCCATTTCGTTGCTTTTTCCGAATTAGTAAAGTTATCGGATCCCAAATTCGACTCTCCCACTGATTCTCGTGGGGAGTAAAAGTGTCGAAAAGTGCAGCAACGCCCTCTCAAGTTGTGGGCATCCAATCAGTGTAAAAGTCTTTACTTTAAAGCTAGGCATAGATCAACACAGGCCGAGAACGGGAGGGAGTAGCCATATGTGTAGCCGTCTTTATACATATACTGTCACTACAAACTCAAATATAACAATTAAAACAAAACAATCACAGTTTCACACACACATAAACTCATTCTGTGTCATAACAGTGTAATGTGTGGGCCCATTTGGGCTTACACTTTGGCAGGGAGCAACTTCTGCGTATGGCTAATGCCTAGGCTGTTGCTCTATGTACCGAGGTGATCATTTTAATCATTACTCCACCGTACAGCCATTACAGTAACAGTCAACATGTTTCTTAAACTTTTTGGTTACGTAAATTCTTCGTAACTCATTGTTACCAGTAGATTAGTTTTCATAATACCAACTAAAGACGGAAACTATCGCTATGTAACAGCTTAGAAATTATGAAATGAATCATTTCACAGCAGGTGTAGAAATAAGATATTAAAGTATATTTTTTATTACAATGAAAATAAAAGTTAAAGCTTTCTCTATGTACACACGGCAAAAAATACCTGGTAATATATATATGTAATGTGTCTTAGCGCTAAGTATATTGTTACAAGTACACAAAAAAAACGTGTAACAGACGACATGTAATTTTTTAAATATGCAAGTTACTGTCGTTTCAAAACCATTCTGCATTATTAGTTTCAATTTATTTACATTATAATTTAAGTACATTTTAGTATGATTCATAAACTGCCCTGCTCCCAGTACCAAGTTGACATACTTCAAACGTAAACGACAACAATAGAAAACTAAAAAGAATATGAAGTTTTATCAAAGCTAAATCACGTGGTCAAAATAAAATAAGTAATAATACTACTAATAATAATAGTAATAATACAAGAGAATAGACGTTAGCGATTGTTGAAAGAGATTCGAGGTGAAATACTTGCATATTAGCTAAGAGGACATGCATTTCGTTTGCCGTGTGTACTTACATTTTATTACTTTTTTTATAGAAAAAGATATTTTTCATCCCACCAGCTCGTAAAGAGTATTTTTGCCCTTCGATATCTGAGTGTAAAAGCCGTTTTAGCCGCTCGAGTGCACTAAGTTTGTGAATTCAAAACATCATTAAACCTATTTACTTCTACATACCTCCATGGTGCCGAATTAATCATACAAGATTTTTTAAATTGATAAAAACTCAGACTTGGAACCTTCTTGGTGTAGTTTTTTTTTTATTTGCTCTGCCCGCACCATTTTCTTGTTAAGTAACTATAGCAACTTATCTTTAAATTTTTCTTAATTTATCTATATATCCATACAAATAAATAAAATTCAAATGTCTGTTTGTAATATTAAAATAACCGCTTTTTACTAAATGCATATGTATGTATACACGGTACATATACTATTTTTTTTTTATAATTTCTATAACATTGTCTGTCTGTCAGTCGGTCTGTCTGTCTGTTTGTTCCGGGTAATCTCTGGAACGGCTGGACTGGTTTTTACGTGACTTTCACTGGCAGATAGCTGATAATCTAAGGAGTAACTTAGTCTACTTTTTTTAGATTAGCTTTGTCCCGCGGTTGAGCGAGTACCTAAGTATTTTTGAAATAATTTAAAAATTAATCTGTAATACTTACCTATCATAATGTAGTACCTAATAAATATTAATACCTAAACTGAAATAAAAGTATCTTGTGATTGTTAATGCTTTTTTTGCATTTAGTTGTTTCCTCGCTGAGGTGGAATGAAAAGTTACGTGTTGCACTCGAGTGCAAAGATTTTTCACCTCGTGCTCTTTTGATTCCCTCGCTGACGCTCGAGATTCTAATTTTTTAAATTAAGAATCCTTCGCTTGCTCGGTCATCAAAATTGAGCACGTGGTTAAAAAGAAACTTTGCACTCTTGAATAACAAATAACTATTTATTGTAATAAAAAAAAAAATAGTCATAAATTATTATTTTTTGAGAAATATCGTAATCCTTTATGACAGTTTTGAGATCGAGAGTTGATCAGAAAATCAGAACTGAGTTCAATAACTAGAAACACAGTTAATTCCTTCTAGAATTAAACCACTTGTACTTATTCCACTATTTTACTAAACAAAAGTAAAATTTTAACAAAAAAAAACGACTTCAATCTGGACCAAATTTAAATGGGACCATTCGGGAAACACCAGCTTTAAAACAAAAAAAGAATCATCAAAATCGGTTCACCCAGTCCAAAGTTATGAGGTAACAAACAAAAAAAAAAACAGTCGAATTGAGAACCTCCTCCTTTTTGAAGTCGGTTGAAAATAGTGGAATAAGTTCAAGTGATTTTAATTCTAGAATATATTACAACAAGTTCCATCAAGTGCCGACAATCGAGAGTATAAATTACAGTTAATGCCTGTTTTTGACCATAAGATTTCAAAGAACTCAAAAGTTTAAATTAAGAAAGTGTATTTCAGTATAAAGCAGTAAAAATATAAGATATTAAAAAAAAACAACGTTTTATTAATTGGTGAATTCAAATTAGGAATGCAGTTTTAGAACGTGCCATATGAATGCTTTGACTTCGTTCATATTCGGCCAATACAAGAAAGTGTTCTACATAAATAAATTACAGTTTTTTTGTCTTTTTTTTTTGCATGCAATATAAATAAACCAAAGTAGAGAATTACTTTTATAAGCTTATGAATAATAATTAATAGATTCTTTTCTCTATTTTTTAAGATGCAATAGATATTTTTATCTTGCAAACAAGAGTATGTGGAAAAAATTGTTATCTGTTACATCTTTGGATATTCACAAGCTAGAAATCTATTCTTTTTTAGAATACACCTAGTAGGATACTTTTTATCTATGTATTTAAATATTTAATGAAATAATTATTATAATTAATTTAAAATATGATATACTTACTTATTTTTGTAATCTAATTTAAATGAAATTTGACGTTAAAGCCTTAATATTAAAAAAAGGAGTCATTCGTCTGTTAAATATTAGTCTTAAATAAGTTCATGCTGTTGCTATATGAGAACTGATGCAAACTTGTCAAACTGTCTAATTAAATACCCTATAAATGTCATCAATTAAAACTATCGTTAAGATATGATAACCAGTAGCCCTTTAGAATCTTAGCAGCAATCACATTCGTGACTTGGTACCGGCTGAGAGACCGCCGCGCTCCCGGGTCGCCTTCGCCTGTCAAATGTCAACAACCGTTGAACGAACATCATTTGAAATTCAAATTTCGAAGGCTTATGTGCGAAAAGCCGTTAAAATTGCCGGACTAAAAGAAATTGAAGTAAGGCTTTTAATAAATAAAGAAAATAGAAATCAATAAGTAGGTACATTTTTGTGCTACTTTTTTAGGCGAAGACTTGGATTTTTTTATAAATAGTAATTTTAAAAATAATTAATGACTAATGTTTTTCTGTTATGATGAATTGTGACAAATACAAAGCTAAACTAAGAGTTAAGAATTGAACCTCTTTTTCATGCAGTCGATTAAAAGAGATTTTAAGCAATTTTAAGTCGACAAAATATCCACCCTCATCACTAGGATAACCTGCACTCTGCGTTATACACCTTTTAGAGATATTTCGTAGTAACACTAATGTGTAGAATAAATAAGTTTTAGTTGTATTTTTGGATCTATGTGACCTTAAAATAAACCTTCAAGAAGAGAGCACACTCTCACTTCAAAGGCTGGCAACTAGGGTTGCCAGATGGCCGGGAAATCCAGGATTGTCCCGGAATTTTGCGTCTTGTCCCGTGTCCAGTAATTAGACCTTATTGTCCCGGATTCCGAAAATCTACAAGCTTTGTAACAACATCAGCTTAAAACGAATGACACAGCATTTAGCTAACTGAATAGTTTATGGACTAAAGAGTGAAACCGAATGTCCATGAATTTAATCAAATCCGAACCGCAGACTCCTACCAACTTTGTCTTGCTCAGAAATTTTATCAGTTATGTAAAGCTGAGTAAGCTGACTAAGAAAAACTAATAAAAATAGCAAAATTCCACTGAATTTATTACTATTAAAAATATATTTTTACTATGGTCACGACTGAGTGACCCGACACCGTTGTTCTTTTTTTTTAGAATTGTCCCGGATTTGATAAGTTTCTATCTGGCAACCCTACTGGCAACGCACTTATGACTCTTAATTTCCAATTGTGTATACGTAGCAGTAGTCTCTTACCACCACCTAGACTTATTCTAGACCCCACGTATTTAATAAATAATAGTTTAAAATAAACTGATGAATAAACTTTTTTAAATAAACCGAACTAAAAAGTAGAAAATAATTTTAATTTAAATAAGTGTGGGGCGACATTATTGAAATATTTTCAGAAAACATCCCACGCTATTTTACATTAAAATTATTTTCTACTTTTGACTTTGGTTTATTCATAAAAACGTGTATTTTTAGTTTCTTTGCACTATTTTTTTTTTACATTTGTTTTATATTATTTTTTTCAAATTATTGTATTGTCATCGCTCCTCGATAAGTCTACTTTGAAATGAAAGAAATCTGACCGTTTGAAGTGGGTCATAATCAAGTCCAAAGGAGTCGGTTACAAACAAACATACACATACAAACATGACATACAAGTGAAGCCAATGAAAAGTGTGTAAAAACGAGAATCTTCCTTCCAAATGAAAATGCTCAATTATTTTAATATCTAAGAGAAAAGTTAAACCTACTAATCCTTTAATAACTAACTAACCTCTAATTATTTGAGTTTCAAATAAAGGTGCTTAGAAATAGAACAAAGTTGAAGCCAAGATCTAATTAAACTTAGATAATTACAGGCGTTATTCAACACTTCGGCGTTGAGAAAAAAAAAACAAAAAAAAACGAGTTCAAAGTGAAGAAGGTTGTAAGATAAATTACCTCATTTAATAAATATCCATTTTACTTTTTGTTTAGTGTAGACTCAACAAATTAACAACACAAAAGAAGTAAAAAAATCTTGTATATGCTTCTTTCTTTTTTAAAGTCAACTCCCGAACTAAACATATATACTATGTCGCGCACTTTAGAAATATACATGACATGGACAAAAGAACACCTAGACTCAGAACAATAATTTGTGGAACTATTATCATTTGATCTCATAGGAGATAAACTAATTGCAGTTATCCGGGCACTTTGGAAAATTAAGGACGGGGAAATCGAATAAAGGAAATCAGTGAATGACTATCATTTTGATTCTTTAGTAACTGGGATTAAAATTATAGTCATTCACTGTTATAGGGGTTGAACTCATTAACAATAAAATACTCTAGAGATTGGATAACAATAATAAAGACATCTCACAATCTGAAACACCTGATTCTAGCTGTGAACAGTCGGCTCATCATATCCTGTGGGAATGTAGTCTTTGGTACAATGAACGTAACATGATGCTAAGTAGCTTACAAGTTAGTGACGTCTGGGGTAGTATATAATGGGGATCTTCTGTCAACTGCGGTGAATTTCTTTGCGTTTAAGCGATTCTGCCATGCATACTATAGAAATGAAAAATAGCTCACTTAGGACCCATAATATTGTCTCCGTGGTGCTTGATTTGAAAAAGGCGTCTGCCTATTTTGACTTCATTTTGTCTCCCGCTTTGCTAAGGAGGGAAGTGGACTTAATATATTTCCAAATCCTCCAGTTTTCTTCTGATTAATTTCGTTGCGGGTTCCAAGACAGTTTAATTTTTCCTGGGACTTCCCGAGTGTCATAACTCGGTGTGTTCGTGGGTCACCGCTGTTGATCCTTGTGTACAGGAGTTACAGTGGTGGGCGTGTGGGCAGGATTAGTTCCATCTCACAATCATCCAAATTTCGTCTATCTGATCGCAAAATACGCAAAACCTGTGCTGGCTTAACCAGTCTTATATATTTCTAAATATGTATTATGTATGACTATTAAGATGACACACAGATACGGAACAAATAATTGTGTTCAATCAACAATAATTTATCCTGGGTGGCATTCGAATCTATGACCGAGCTATCAGGATTTTTTTTTTTTTTTTTTTTATGTTTGGCCCCCCAAAATGACTCTACTCTGCCTGATGGAAAGCATAAGCAGAATCCAAGAGTATTGGTCGCCATACTCACTGCGAATGCAGACAATGCAGTATGGCGACCCACACCATGGCGGCCTAGTGATGCTGCTGCATCTTTTAGTCTAGTCAACAAGTATGGAACTTGTTGACTAGACTATTTGGGCCTCCGGTCTCGCACTCACCAACGAAACACGACAGCACGAACGTGGACATTTTACGTTGATTTTCTGTGCGAGGGTAGTACCGCCCCGGTCGAGCCGGCCCATGCGTGCTGAAATCAGCGTGGCTCTACTACCTTTACCAATAGGTTCATCATTTTTTTTATTCTCTGGCGACTGTAGCACAGGTCACACTAGTACGGTCGTCAACGTATTCTCTTATCCTAATTTAAAAGTTTATTACAAAGAGAATGTACTTAGATTAAGAGAAACTGTTAAAACCATATGATGAAATAAAAGTATTATTATTAAAGTACGCAAAAGGTTGAAAGGTAAGGTATATAAGGAAAAACAATGAAGGAAAAGTTTATTTTGGATGGTTGGAGAAATGTTAGCACTTGAACAGTTTAAGGTCACAGATCAGTAATTAGAATTATTTGAAATCAAAAAGTCTGAATTCTCAAACCGAGACCTTAAAATTAGGAAAAAATTCATGTAACAGTAGCCTACAAAGCCGTATTCATTAATCTTTACTAATATTATGAAGAAAGAAATTAACTTTTATGGGTTTGATGTGAATAGTAATCACTGACCCACTGAACCACTTTTTTAGATTTAGGAGACAAAAAGCAGACGGGTCATTTATAGGTAGCGTATCATCTTAGTGATCGGCAGATCAAAGCTTCTGACTTCCCTCGGGATAGGCCCTGGTTAGAAACATCGTCGATTTTAAGGGGATCTGAAATCGTATGGACTAGGTCCTTCTTAGAGTAAGATGCCTGAGGCCGGTTGGTTTTTAGTGGAAACACTATATAGATACCACTGAATCCTGTGTCTTCTAGGACCGTACATTTTAGCCAAGGTAGAGTTTATTCGATATTACAACTAAAGTCGTCTGTGGCTCTCAAAAGAAAGCATTTTTCTCCATCTTCGCAACTTTTTTAAGGTGCTCAGCTTCTATCGTTTGTAACGGTATGTAATCTATAGCCTATCCAAAACTAAATTCAAACCAGCAGTTTCTAAGATTAGTGCATCCAATTGAACAAACAAATCCCTCACCTTTATAACATTCATTAGTATAAATTTTATACTGTTCTTATCTCTTTCATAAAATCACGACCGTTTATAATAGTGGCTTTTGTTTACAACCAACATAGTTTCCCCTTTAAACATTATGACCACACATTAAACTAAAACAGTAAACGAAAGCTTTTAGAATTTATCATCCATTCATCTTTTAGCATTTAATTGGTGAGTTGTTGACATGGGTAGAACCCGACCCGGTATAATCTCTTACAATATAACTAATTTCAACAAAGGAACGTTTATCCAAACCAAACAGGTTAATTGGTGTACAATAGTTAGGGATAGTTGCTTTTCATTGGAGAATTTTGTTGACCAATGTACTGGGAAATTAATATATTTTGGTTTGAATTATTTTTCATAAATTAATTAAGTTCCTTTCATGAGTAGTACTTCTTTGTTGGACGAAGGACACTTTAACATTATACCCTGGCCAGTGTGCCCAAAATTTTACGCCGATCGATTGGAGATTATGGTAATATAAATATTTTTCTCGGTCTTTCTCTTGCATGATTCCATGATTGATTTTAATTTAGTCATTTTACGTTGTTGTTGCATACATAGATAATAATGTATACTAAATATTGTAAATCACTTGTTAAAAAGAAGGAATTATGGAGTTTCGTGCCGGTTTTTCTCCATAGGAATAACAACCGCACAACTAGAGTCTAGTTGCGCGGTTCCATTCACCAGAGTGCCTGAAAAGGTCTACTTGAAATAAAAATAATAATTAATTATATATCATTGTGTGTGAATGTAATCAATAAATAAACAAATAAACTCGCTTTTAAAATTCTTATGTTAGAACAGAAGAATCATCTATTATAGAGACTGGAGGAGATCACCTAACAGTTAACACCTTCAGACAACGATTGTCCTCGTCCTCCCGAATCAAGGAGGGAGAAGAACCTTCGATAAACACCTTCACCAATTGAAATACTACAAAACGGTGTCGTCGTACTGTTCTTAACACTTGTCGATATGATTTACGAAATACAGCGTTCCATTAAAGATTCAGGAGACAGTACAACTAAGAGTAATATAGTTTTAATAAATACGTCCCTGAAGAAATAGGTCCCTCCAGAACAATGTGATCCTATTTTTTTGTTATCAGAATCTAAATTTTATATGAGAAACAAAAGGAGTATTTTCTTATTTTTTAAACTAAGAGCCGACTTTTAACATGCGCAGTTAACCACAATGTATGTTTCCCATGAGACATAGAATCTTAATAGTATGAGCACGTAGCTTCTATCTTAGAACGCTGACACAAACCCCAAGGGGGTACTAGAAGCTCAAGGTAGATTAAAGACTCCTTACCCCAATTCCACTATTTTAGATTTTGTAACTGTTATTGACCTTACTTTGAATTTATCTTTTGCAGGAGATTTTTACGGGAAGAGCAATTTATTGTGATTTTTTAGACTTTCCTAATATAATGACGTTTATACTTTTGACAGTGGTCCTCATAGAGCTATCATAGATAGAGTGGGGAAGGCATACGGCTGCCTGTAAGCGGAAACGTCCAACGGTTAATAAGAGAGTAAAGAACTAATAATGGTAATCCAATCACTCACTCACAATTCTGCTATGCTGCTTTTCCGCGCTAACTGCGCATGCGTCAGTAGAGAAAGACAGATAGGCCCCGCGATCGTCTCTCTCTTTCTAACCGAGGGGCGACTGAAGGCCTAGCACCCCTGCTCTATCTATAATAACTCTATGGTGGTTATACAGAAAACAAATAATGAGTAAGATGACTAACAGTTTTTTTTATGATTATAGTATGTATATAGTATGGCTATCCATATATAATATGTATATATGTATATGGATAGCCATAGCCTAGTTGCACTCGGTGATTAGAAACAATCACCGAGGGTCAGCAACGACGGCGCGGTCAGTACCAGTATGTTATAGTACTTAAGTAATGTGCCAAATTATTATTGTTACTGGAATCGTTAAAGTTAAAGTCTGAAGTATTATTATTATTATTTTTGTTTGATTTTATTGATTTTAGATTCTGATTAATTTATAATTTACTAATTTTTTTTGTTTTTTTTGTTTGCATGAACTTATTATTGTTAATTTGTTATAACTAGAATAATTCTGATTAATTGATGTTATGTGACTTGTGATTTGCTGTGCCCTACAGGGTCCACGATTGTTTCTAGTTTTTAAGCGTGACATGTAAACCATCTATTTATAACATTGTGGATTGCAAATAAATGATATGAATATGAATACCTGGATGGGTGACCGCTAGTGGCATGTTACCATGATCGTCTCTGCAATTCGGAGGTCACGTTAAGCAGTCGGTCCCGGTTGTTATCATATGATAACAGTCGTGAAGCTTAGTTGGAGGCCTTTGGGGGGCGGCTTAAAAGCATCCAACGGCAAGATAACGTAGCCACCACGTTGTTTTGCCAGGCCCAACCCGCACTTGGCCAGCGTGGGGACATATGGCCTTTACCCTCTCCTGAGAGGAAACCCGAGCCCAGCAGTGGGACGTTATGGCTTGTTAATGATGGCTATGGATATTTATAACTCAAAGGTTACAAGAGACACTTCAGAGTAACTCAAAAACCGTGTTTTTAAGCCGTGGTGTAAGGTGATAGATCAAGAACAGAGTGTCGCCACCCATATTCATCAAGTGAGTGACGTAATAGCCGGCTAAGAGAACAAACTCTGCAAGACTAGGTCTGCAAAGAAAATGAAACTGAGAAAGTAAAGAAATAAGATTTTAACTGGAGGAGATCCAGCAGTAGAATATTATCCTACTAATATTATAAACGCGAAAGTTTGTAAGTATGGATGGATGTTTGTTACTCTTTCACGCAAAAACTACTGAACGGATTTGGATGAAACTTTACAGTAATATAGCTTATACATCAGAATAACATATAGGCTACTATTTGCAGCGATAACCGACATACACGCGAGCGGAGCCGCGGCCAATAGCTAGTGAAATTAATAAAATAGAGGATGATGAATTATGTAGTTATGAAATTACAGGCACTTATTATTTAGAATATTATAAAATTAATGTTATATTTTATGCAAAAGGGATAACCACTTCTTTAAAGCACTGTACATTAAAGCCTGTGGTGGTCCCACGATCATATTAAAGTTTCTTGTTCAATATGCGGCGCAGACTAATGTCTTATTTCTTGCTATCATTATGTGTAATAGAAATGTTTAGTTATATTACAGATTTAATATAGAATTGGACAACATTGAATGTTGCAAGAGAAAGATGTGACATGCAGTTAGTTGCTGTAAGGTTTTTATAACATTCGGTTTTTTTATTCTTTATTTTTCTGCGTCATTTTTCTCTTGTGGAAATAAGGTTTATTATTGGTACATATAATAAAATACAAAATTACTTAAATCATGCATTATAACAAGTATTTAAATAAATTCAGGTTACTTTCAAAGATTATGGTATAATAATTATTATTTTTACGGGAATTAACGCGATCACTTATTTCAAGGTATTACTTACCTCTGTTTTGCAGCCTGACGTATCGACCAAGGTTACCAAAAAAAAAGTAAGATTATGGTATATTTAAAAAGAAACTGTTTCGGATAAGTAAGAAAAAGTTGAAAGGGTGAAGAATTATCCATTAACACTAAGCAAGATTGAATACCACTCTTAAAAAAGAGCTAATCAGATAATCTGCTGCAGTATCTAGTAGTTCTATTGAAGCTATCGAAACTACAGCAATATGTCATTGTCCGTGCGGTGACGTATTTAGAATACAGGGTGCCACTACAAATATTTTATAATGTTTTTAGTTTTATTTAATATAATTATTATTTAGGTCATAATGTCAATTTATAAATATTTGCATGCCAAAACAAAGCAGGATATGGTATGATCAAAAACCAACTAATGTGGCACCTGGTACTAACCTATGTTCTATGCAAATAAATTTCATTTCATTTTTTAAATTTAATTTAATTCCTAGAGTAGGGTGGGGCAAGAGGCGACTCATGAGCAAGCGAGCAAACTAGGGAGGTGAACATCACTGCAAAGATAAGAAAACCTTAAACAATCCCCATACAAATTCAAATGGCCAATGTAGTTTAATAGGTAAAAAACTACTTTCAAAGGAGAGACCTATGGTCCAGCAGTGGATTGTTAAAGGTGCTTGGTGGAACATGTGAATAGTGCAATCTATCTCTACGAATATTATAAACGCGAAAGTTTGTAAGTATGGATGGATGGATGGATGGATGGATGGATGGGTAGATGGATGGATGAATGGATGGATGGATGGATGGATGGATGGATGTTTGTTACTCTTTCACGTCAAAACTACTGAACGGAGTTGGATGAAACTTTTCTGTAATATAGCTTATACATCAGAATAACACAGAGGCTACTATTTGCCGCGACAACCGAAATATACGTGGGCGGAGCCGCGGGCAACAACTAGTACTAATATATAAAGCTGAAGAGTTTGTTTCAACGCGCTAATCTCAGGAACCGCTGGTCCGATTTAAATAATTATTTCAGTGTTGGATAGTACATTTATCGAGGAAGGCTATAGGCTATATATCATTACGCTGAGAACAATAGGAGCGGAGCATCAATGAAGAATGTTTCAAAAACGGGGGAAAATTATCACGCTGCGGGTAATAGGAGACGCAAACGAGGTTGCGTAGGACAGCTAGTAATATATAAAGCTGAAGAGTTTGTTTGTTTGAATCCGCTAATCTCAGGAACTACTAGTCCGATTTAAAAAAACATTTTAGTGTTAGATAGCCCATTTATCGAGGAAGGCTATATATCATCATGCTAAGGCCAATAGGAGCGGAGCAGCAATGAAGAATGTTAAAAAAACGGGGGAAAATTATTACGCTACGGGCAATAGTAGACATAAACGAGGTTGCGCGGGTTACTATGTAATAAATAAAATGATTTATTCATGATATCAAAACTACCACACATTAATGATGTCCGACTCAAAAAAATTCTTTTTTTAAGTAGTCAAGCAAAACCCCTTCTTTGACTTAGACTTGAGTCTTGTGATATTTTCTTTTGCGCGCTTTAGAAAGATGCATTTACTTGGTGTTTTTTTTACGCTCGGAGAAAGTGCGTTCAATCACACTAGAAATTAATTGATTTGAAAGTTAATATTATCAACATATGAAATTTAGTGAAGTACACATGAATGGAACCACTAAATGCTGACATGGGGAGCCATGCTTACTGTTAAGGTCATGAGTTTGCAATGAGTTAATTCAACCGGAGCGATACGGACTCATAATTTCTGTACTTCTCTGTTCATATCTGTCATAATTTACGGTTTACATTATTGTCTACGGTTGTCTGCATGGCTGAAGTAGTAGTCACCACGCTAATCTCAACTGCGCTGAGACTTGTGGATTCATACCCCACATGGGATAACACTATGTGTGATCCACAAATTGTTGTTCCATGTCTGGGTTCTTTGTGTCCGTTTATGTAAATTCCTGACAGGGTGTTGTTTTCTGAAAGAAAAAAAGACACTTTAATATAATAACCTCTTTCTATAACATCTTGTAAAATACACACGTACATGAAAACAAATACACTTACACCACTGTACACAACTATAGCTATACAATAAGATCTACTTAATTAATAAATTAAATTAAAAACCTTTTTAAAAACAAGCTTTTACTGGAATAACTCGAGACGAATCAAACGAGTCCGAACTCGATGATGTTGCGACGTTTCTTTACAGAGTTCCTATAGCTACCTGCCAGCTCCAGCATCAGATCAGCTCCATGTCATGATAATATTGTAATGTCACGCTGTATACACATGCTTGCAAAATTTCACCAAAATCGGTTGAAGATATCTGCTTCAAAATTGAGTTGCAAGATTTCACCCGAACATAAAAGCATACATACATTGCGTAAATTCATCACAACCTTAACTCTTCACTTTTAAAATAACAATCTCACTGTGTTTTCTCTAGCGAATCTAGACGGAAAAAACCCATAGAAATTCTAAGCATCACAGTACACTGGTCATGTGGACTAATTTGCATGTAGTGCGTACACTTCGAGCGGTACTAATGTTCTAAACAACTGATCGATAATAACACAGTTTCTACTCGTAAGAAACAAATTGACGTGTTAGGAGAAATGTTCGTTTTCCACTTAATGATAAATGTGATGTTTGTGTTAATGTGGTCTATTATCGTGCTTTTTGCCTGCCTCGGTTGCGTAGTGGTAGCGTATGCGACAGCTGTGCTTGAGGTCTCGGGTTCGATGCCCGGGTCGGACCAAATGTTTGTATGATCTGCAAATATTAGTATCGGAGTTTGGGTGTTTTCTATATATATAACATGTGCATTGGTATTTACAAAAAAAGTAGATATGTATTATGTCAGTTGTCTAGTACCTATGACACAAGCTCCGCTTCGCTTGCGAATAGATGTCCGAAATATATATTTAAGTATTTATTTCTTGTGACGTTTTTATGTAAAATGAATAGGCTATTTTATCATTGATATGTCCAGAGTCGCTCAGTACAAAACAACTTAAGAAAAGGGGACTACTTTATTATGCTAGTTTTTTTATGCTCCTGGCGATACGAATATATTAAGAGCTACACAGTAAAATCGGCAACATATAGGCCAACTACTGGACACAATTTTCGGTGCTTTAACAATTTTAACTTTCCGCTGCTTCAAACTCTAGAATTAGTCCGGTCAATCTAGACATAAAAATGAGAGCGAAGGTACATCAATTCCCATGAAGCTGAAAATCAGTAAGATTGTTAAAAATATGATTAAAAAAAAATTAAAAAAAAAATTGGTTATATCTCAGAAACGGTGGCTCGTAGAAAAAAAAATATTGATAATTTTTTTAGATAATTTTATGATCTACAATTTTGTCTAAGGTACTTTTATGATAAAACTTACCGTTTTGCTGAAAATCGCGAAAAACTATTTTTTTTTACCTTTGACCTTGAATAAAAAAAATCCATACACGGGAATGATGGGGAACTTTCAAATTTTATTTTTAATCATATTTTTAACAACCTTACTGATTTTCAGCTTGATGGGAATTTATGTACCTTTGAATGTTTAAATTGACCGGACTAAATAATAAGATTTAATATTAACTGATGGTCGCTTACTACCCATTAAACCACAATATTTGATAGCATAATAGTTCTCTAAAATTACTTCATTCGATCAACTGTCAAAAATTCTCATAGATAACGAACTTTCCCTGGGCAAATATCTTTTTAATGAAGTTCCACAATAGACGATTCTCACGACAAACAAACAAACGATTATACACAATTTTGAACGTGTTTAATCTGACATCACACTGTACATAATTTCTCATAACTTGCTTTCGTTTTACAGTTGCTTTTAATTTCTTTTTTATTTAAATTTATTTGATTAAAAAATATATTAAACGGTACATATATTTGATATTGTATTCACATTTAATTAATAGCAACTCGTATTTTTTTATAATTATGATGATGTCCTCCAAGCCGATTTCGGGCAGGATGGCCAGTTTCAACGGAGACCAGCCGAGCGACGGCGGGAGATATTAAGGTGCACAAACACAGCTGCACTCTCTGTAATTTCATTCTCACAAGCCGATACAATTATGGACGGCCATCCGACAAGAACAGGTAAATATTAGGCACAGGACTGACGGCTTTACATGTTCTCCGAAGCACCGAAAATTAAGCTTGATCAGAAAAGCTTAAAAACATTATTTTTACGGTATTTTAACCCCTCGTGGTCCATGCTGTAGTCACCGTCCCATTAACAAAATGTGACCACTGTCATCGCAAGTGATCGAAACGTCAAGCAATTAAAAAAAATCTCTTGCCAAGCTAGATAGAGGTACACTGTGAAAGTATTACTAAAAAATAAGGAACAAATCTGACTCGAAAAACAAGTGATAATAATTTAAAAAGTTTTACTACTTGTTATTAAAAAAAAAACTTTAAACCCTTTCATTTGATACCTTTATTGGGTGGGTTGTTCAGAAATATGTACGCCGCCATTTTGTTACGCAGCCATTTTGGATTATTAATACCGATTATATATAATTGCATTATCATTAGAACCAAAGATGTATTTCAAATTTCAACTCAATCGGAAATCGGGAAGTGGATCAAATTTAACTTGCAAGATTTGATTACAGACAAACATCGGGACAGGTGAAACTAAATAAAAGCTTGTAACTATCGATAAAACATATTACAGTTGGTGTTAAAATTTGACCTCAATCGGTGTGGAACTTTTGAATTTTTGAAGCATGCAAACTAATGTAACACGCTTATAAGTAAATAAAGACCATTATATTATAATCAACCAGGTATTTTAGGGACAAGATATTGAATATATAAGTACTTAAAAGAAAGGTAACTCATAACACAAATATAATTTATGAAAAAATAATTATAAATTAAATTATACAAACGAAACGTAACGTACTCACTGTATTTAATGCATTATAATACTTAGATGCATTAAAGTACGTAAGTACTTATACCTAACTAAACATTAAGTAACTGTTCTAAATAATATTGCATAACAAATAATTATTATTACCTAAACTTTATTAGGGTGTGCAACTAGATTGAGTTTAATTACAATTTTAAGGTATTATAAATTCACTTTGTACTACGATTATACGTGTATTTCTATTACTACATTCTTATACTATTTAGTATAATATATACCAATAAAAAGCGATATAACGGTGTTTATCAATAGTCGCGTGTTGGCGAGCATTAACAGTTATTATAATAAATTTAAATATTATACACATTGTTAAGTGGGTTAACTGCAGATGTGAATTAATTTTAAATAAATAATAATAGTTACAATCTGGGACACTACGCTATTTAGACAGAAAAAAATATAAGGAATAATGTAGGCGTCTAGTATGAGCTGAGAAAATGAGAAAAATATTCACATTTTTGTAAAAAAAAAACTCCCAAATATTCTCCCTTTTTTCATATTTTTTAAAACTTGATATAGGTGGATGATACCGTGGGAGAGCCACGCTTCGGCATAAATGGGCCGGCTCGACCGGAGTGATACCACGGCCTCACAGAAAACCAGTGTGAAATAGTGCTTACGCTGTGTTTCACCGAGTGAGTGAGGATACCGGAGGCCCATACCCCACCTACCCCTACCTCCCCCACCCATCCCCAAAAGGCCGGCAACGCACTTGTGACGCTTCTGGTGTTGCAGGTGTCCATGAGCGGCAGTAATCGCTTACCATCAGGCGATACGTCTGCTCGTTTGCCCGCCCATTCCATAAAAAAAAGGTGTACCGATAAATTCTGCAACTTTTGAAACCCTAGAACCACAATCCCTCTATCATCCTCGAAGATAAAGCCAAAATCTCACAGGAAAAGTATCTGATAACCATTTTCAATGGTAAAACGACAGTTGACACAAAGCTTTATCGTTGTATTCAATGATACGGATTGATAACGGCTTACTGGTAGCTAATGATTTGTTAATTAATGATTATTTTAAGCAGATCCATTAAAAAAATCAGTTTGTTATAATCGATGCTTATTTATAGTTGCAAATATAATCAGAAAATAGTCCTTTTCAATTTGTGAAAAAGAAGTTGTTCGACATTTTGTAGAGATACTATTTAGGCTGAACATTTCTGACATTTCTAGTACTCAAATCTCAGTCGGTGCTATAGAGACTTTTGATCCTTATAAGAAAGATTGGCATCAAAAAAGGTTTTTGTTTAAAATTATCATTTTCTTGCTGACTGTAAATTTTTTTTAATTCTGTACCCTGTAAAATTCATTCTGTATAGTTGTATTTTTATGTAAAAAAAAATATGTAGGAATTTTTAACCCTCTCCATCAAAGTGGCGTGCAATTGGAGAAGCCTATGTCCAGCAGTGGACTGCAGTAGGATGATGATGATATATATTTTGTTTAAAGAAAGTAATAAAATGATTACAAAGAGACGCAGATGTAGTTACGTAGATCAACTAGTGTATGTTTTTAAAATATTACGAAATATTAAAAAAGCAAGTATGAAATAATAATCTCACTATAAACGTAGCTTGAATTACGAGTTCTATTCAATTGTTTTTTTTTTCATAATTTTTTAAATTTCAGTTTCAGTTGACGAAATACATTGTTAGACTATTACGACACAATTGAAGTCGTTTTTCTTACGTCATCTGACGTTTTAATGTGTGTGGTTTCTCCATTGACTGGTAAGTCTGCCTAACACTAATGAAGAGAGCTAAATCTTGAAGAAAGACCGTAGTTAGTCAGGCATCAAAAAAATATAAAATTTATAGTAGAATTGTTTTGTTCGTGCAGTTTTTTTTTTTTTTTTTTTTTTTTGTTATCCCGTAGGATAACGCTGCTTTCCCCCGTCCATAATAACGACAGGACCTTTCTACTAGTCGTATATTTGCTATTCATATGTGTGCCTCGCACCAAGTGCCTCTCTTCCATCACTTTGCTTTTGTTAGTTTTTCATTCATTGTTTGATCAATATACAGAATTTAGTTAATTTTCCTATTAATTGTTTGATTACTATAAAAATTTTTACAATGCAAAGTTAATTTCTAAAATTTTAAGATTCGACTTCAAATTTCCTTTTTCTATCTTTAATGCAATAATATGATACAAGACAAAGGATTTCCAAGTTGCAGGTTTTATTTTTAGATTTGTTAATATTCTTCTTAGTTTTTAATTTATAATCAGTGTGTTATATAAATTTCTTTCGTTCCATTTTGTGTGTTGTGTGTTATGTGTGACTTAAATTTTCGTTTTCTGTCTCGTTTTCGTTAATGCAACAATTGCAATACAAAGCAGAGGATTTTTACGTTGCAGGCTTTATTTTTAGGTTTGTTAAGTCTTATAACTTTTGATTTATATTCAATTTATTATATTATTTATTTCTTATATCTGTATAGTGTTATTCTGAGTGAATTTTTCTATTATTATACTATTACTACCACTATTACTCATATATACTGTTTTATCCATAGATGTAGAATACCATAGATTGGTTGTGCATTTCAATATGCGAGACCAAAAAAGAAATGCAATGGTGTGCATAAAATTTGCATGTGTGTGTAACGTGCTAGTGATGCGCCATGCAAAATTATTTTTTTCGATAACCTGTACCAACTGGTATAATAAATCCACAGGGATTCAGAGTTACGTATTTAGTGCGAATAAGTACAAGAAAACTACAAAATTAAAAAGACAAATCTTTATTGATGGAATTTTTAGTTGATACACAAAAACAATTGATAACTGTTTAAATGTTTAATGTGTTAATTAAGGAATAATAATATTACGCAATATTGCTCGTTGTTTTAGAAACATAAATATTTAACCACAAACAATATTTAATCATAAACAGCACTGTTAGCATGTATAGGAATTTATTTTCCTCCGAACAATATTAATTTATTATAGAAATGTCTCAAACTTTCTTTGGTTGCATTACACAATTTTGCCTCATATTAATTCTAATAGACACATATATTTCTATAATCAGTTTAATTAAAATATATTTATGATTACGAGGTTTGGCGAATCATACATATGGCTATCAAGATTCCTGAAGCTTTATTCTTTGTGCACTTCTGTTTACAAAACAGTTTTCTTCAAAATGCCTGCTTCAAATGGTTGAATGTTTTTTGGGATACCCAATCCGGTCTGTTCACCACTTTTAACCATTTTCCTCGAATGTCTGCATTTTGTAAAAATCTGTAACCATATTAATTAACATAATTAAAATGCCAAATGGTCAGTATAGAATGGTTTTAATAAAATTAAATTGATGATTATTATTTGTTCACTGTGACAATTATCGACATTTTTATCGACATTGTCACATCAAACTTCTTGGTATGTGAGGTTAGAAACAACATAAATTCACGTATTTAGTAATTCTTTTTATACGATGCGAAAGCACCTTAATTTATAATGAAACTAAACAAGATAATATCCTCTACCGCTTGATTTATAAAATATACGATATCGCATTGAAGCAAAGCTTATTTAGAGGCAAATATGGCATTGTTTACTTACATGTGAAATGCAAGATTTTGTGGATTTTCTTTCTTGGAAGCGTTAAATCCAGGTACTGCACACGTCACCATGATAAAACTCACTTAATGAATAATAAACCACAACAAAATACTCAAGATTCCGAAAAAATAACAACAATAATGTTTTGATCTCGACGGGCGCCAGGACGATACAGGCTCATAGCGTATCGGTGTTTGATCTCGTTTATCTGTCGCGCTCTAACACACGTAAACTCGTATCGTCTCTTTTCCGCATAGCCAATCTATTAGTATTCTATATCTATGGTTTTATCTAAGTTTATCTTTTATCTAATACGTTATACCTGATGTTGTTGTTTAACCTGTTTATTCTGCAATGGCTTTTTGGTTGTTGTTTCCTAATCTGTGAGATCATGGCTTTTTTGTGACTTTGTGTATTTTGTTTTTGTACATGTCCAATGTTTAATTATGTGTGTATAGTTTTATCTAGGGTGTATTTTAATTTGTTATTTAATCTGTGTGTATATAATCTATATGTGATGTTTGTGTCTGAATGTTTTTTATTTTTAGCATTAATTCCACCTTTGTTAGCAACAATGTGTATATATGCCTAAATATATGCAATTATTGTAATCCTGGTCGTGAATTTATTATGCTGTTCCCTTTAGTTATGTGTGCGTGTCTGGTGTTTGTGTGCGTGTTACGATATCTCCATATATATTCACTATATACTTCTAAAATCTGTGTGTGTGTGTATGTTCCTGTGTCGTGTGTGTATGATCGAGTGTGTCACAAATATGCCGTACTTAGTCTCGCCAGATGTTCGTGCAGTTTGGGTCATAAAACGTCAGAGCAGTAAAGCGAGTATTTCGCTCTCTCTCCCACTCACGGGCCTTATGGGCGAGCATAGTGATGCGCATTATTGTTGTCGATAAGCGATATCGATAGTGTATTTAGTTTGGCATTATGTGGGTTAGTGATAAAAAGAAAGAAAAAAATAGATAAAACAACATATTTATTCAAATATGAATAATAATTATTTAAAATAAATTAATTATTAATTATCTATCTATGTATTAAAACAGTTGTAAGTACAATAGTTTAGAATGTAACAAGTTATGTTAAAAATAAATATATAAAATGTAGTTATACCTAAGTTTAAAATGAACAGAAAAGAAAGATAATAATGATAATAACTTACATCCAAAATTTAATCTAAAACTATTTACATTAAAATTCTACATCAGAATCATCAGAGTCATCGTCATCCACATGAATTACTAATTCTTCTGCCAGATGAGATTTCTTCAAGTCTCTCAAAGTCATCTTTTGGAGTTTTGCTGCATGCTTCACACAATCTTCCCAGTGGCAACTTAATTTTTCTTACTTTCACACTGCCGCCGCGTGCCTGCCTTCGACGACTCAATTGTTTTTATCGATAATGGCGTGGCGCCTGCGCAACATGCTCACTGCCCTAGCCGGGCCGAGGCCGAGCTATGTTTTATGACCCAAACTGCACGGACAAAATAATTCTACTATAGTGACATTATAGAATACACTACCACTGCGCCACCGAGGCAGACATTATAAAATACACTACCACTGCGCCACCGAGGCAGACATTATAGAATACACTACCACTGCGCCACCGTGGCAGTGGCGCAGTGGTAGTGTATTCTATAATGTAATTTCTCACTAATTTGATTTACAGTTTCTTTACCAGGGTGTAATAACGAATGGTGTCGTTTTTGGCATAACTTATGCTGTGCTCGAGGTCTTGGGTTTGATTCCCGGGTCGGACAAAATGTTAGTATGATCTGGAAATGATTATTTTGGAATTTGGGTGTTTTCTATGTATAGTATGTATGTATTTACAAAAAAAAGTATATATGTATTTGTATCAGTTGTCTAGCACCCATAACACAAGCTCTGCTTAGTTTGGGACTAGATGGCGTTATGTGTTATATCTTATATATAAAATTCTCATGTCACAATGTTAGTTACCATATTCCTCTAAAACGGCTGGACCGATTTTTATGAAATTTGGTGTGCATATCGGGTAGGTCTGAGAATCGACCAACATCTATTTTTTATACCCCAATTTTTTTTATGGCAAAACAACGTTTGGCGGGTCAGCTAGTATCCTACTAATATCATAAACGTGAAATTTGTAAGTATATATGGATGTTTGTTCCTCTTTCACGCAAAAACTAGTGAACGGATTTGGATGAAACTTTACAGTAATATAGCTTATACATCAAAATAAAAAAAAAGTGTTTCATACTTTTTAACGTCGTTTTTTGTCGTAGTTGGGTTTTAGTTTTTATTTAAAATGTTTTGGTGCCTCTATAATATTAATTTCTTTGCAAATTATATTTTAAATAGGTACCATAGAAATATCACACTTATCGAATAAATACGGACAAAGTCACGAGCAAATGCTAATAATTTATATATTTTTGAAATGTACAAGTAATGCCCTTTCCAATGATACCAAACACGGCATTTTTATCTCAAATTAATTAAATTTAATACAGTACTTTATGTCGGCTAGAGGGCGCCACATTAGATTCAGTGACATGTCATATAGCCTATAACCAGCGGACGATCAAGACGCTTCTAACGATACCTCATTTGTCCAGTTGTAATAAGTAGTTAAGGAGCTATGAGGGAACAGATGAACATACATACATACATACATACGTACATACATACATACTTACATACATACATACTTACATACATACATAAATAGCCTGCCAAAATCATAACCCTCCTTTGGCTTTGCCGTAGTCGGGTAATAACACATAGGCTACTATTTGCAGTGATAACCGACATACACGCGGGCGGAGCCGTGGGCAATAGCTAGTCCGAAATATTTATTTCAACACAATTAAATATCTATGATAGATAAAAAAGTGAACTTATTATATACTTGTATAAAATTCCATAGAAACTATTTTTTATTGGAATAAGAATGCAACGATGAAAGATTGAGTATCTTCTTTACATAGTATAAAATTAAGTTGCTTTCGCTATCTGTTTGCTTAGATCTTTTAAATACTCAACTGATTTTAATGCACTTTTCAGAAACAGATTAGAATAAATATGAGAGCGAATTAAGAAGAAGGTTTATTTGTGTATTACATGCATATGATAGTGAAGGAAATTCGGGAATTTCAAAGAATTCCGTACGTAGCCGCGCCGGGTCATTTGTTATATTCTAAGACGTGAAATTAAAACACACCTTTCGCATTTAAAGTTTAATTAGGGTAAACAGGTCAATAAAATTATTTTTTTAGTAATTTTTAAGGTATTCTAAAAAAAATAAAGATTTATTATAAAATACATTGAATTTAAAACTCAGCCTGCAAATAACTTACAGTGATGGAGGTTGGGAAGCTTGCCAAAATACACCTTCATTACTTAGATTGCAGCCCATTGCAGATAAATTTCTATATAACGTACTACTACATAGAAATATATAGGTACATCATTCATACGGTAAAAGCATCATATACATTAGTTTTTCTGCAGATTTTTGCAAGTTGTTTCGCTTATTCTTACTATCATCTTTCCAGCCTTTCCAGTTACAGGCTTGCAGAAGTCCAGTGCCAGTCGCCCCGTTTAAAAATTAATATTCAGTAAAAACCGGTTGAACTAAAAAATAGTCAATAGTCTAGTCAACAAGTTCCATACTTGTTGACTAGACTAAAAGATGCAGCGGCATCACTAGGCCGCCATGGTGTGGGTCGCCATACTGCATTGTCTGCATTCGCAGTGAGTATGGTGACCACCACTCTTGGATTCTGCTTATGCTTTCCATCAGGCAGAGTAGAGTCATTTTGGCGGGCCATACATAAAAAAAAAGAACAATTGTGCTTGTAACCTTCAAAACCGCGTAGTAGCCGAGTCAGTCAATCTTGGGAATAATAAAGGCTAGGAAGATGATGGAGATGATGATCTTTCCAACCTTTATTATTTTCAATATTATTTAAGATGAGCTACTAGTTCAACCGGGTTTACCTGAATATCAGTTTTTCTACGAAGCGATATTAACTGGGATCGAACCTCCGCATCCCCGAGGGTGAACTGAATTCAGTTGAACTAGTAGTCAGTATTAGGGCACTGGCTCTTCAATAACGATTGCCGTATATGTTCATGAGCAAGTTCATGAGTAGAGCCGTGTGGAGGAACGGGTTCTATGTCCCTCCAACACAAACGGAGGATCCTCCGACCAGGCGAGGTGATCATGCCTGGTGGGCCAACTGCCCAACGGTTGATGTTGGGATGTTGTATATATGATTATCGGCGCGAGAACTTTTACTGCGCGATTCAGAATTGGTAGTTTCTTAGTTTCCTTCGTTACTCTGTAGTAGTTCAGTGTAACTTTTGGTAGATGGCGTTGTAGTATATTTCTGTTGCGCTGTATGTGGAGGTCGCTACAAGCCGCTTGTCCTACTAATCATACTAATATTATAAATGCGAAAGTTTGTAAGGATGTGTGTGGTTGTCACTCTTTCACGCAAAAACTACTGATTGAATGAAACCTTACAGTAATATTGCTTATACATCAGAATAACAAATTGGCTACTATTTGCCACGATAACCGACATACACACGGGCGGAGCCACAGGCAACAGCTAGTATTATAAATGGGAATGTTTGTGAGGATGTTTGTTACTCTTTCACGCAAAAACTTAGTAGTACATTAGTATAGCTTATACATTAGAGTAACACTTAGATTGATTACTGCGAAAACTAACGTACACAAATTTCGAGCCGCGGGTCTAGCTTTCCACTAATCCGACTTTTAATAAAATACTTTTATTTTCCAAACACTCATTCATGAATACCCATTGATTCTGTACGAATTGGCAATTTAATGTATTCCCTGTTCTAAATTTATGGCAAAGGGGAATACATTACAATGCTCATATATTACTGGGCTGTTGTGCCCCCGCTAATTTCAACGCGGACATGCTAATACCGCCCAATGGACAATTTATTGAGCATTGTTGTATGGAGATTTACACTCGGCTATTGTACTCAAACCGCTGTATTCATTTATTGAAAATACCATTTAAAATAATATAATTTCAACTTTATTTACAAAACTGTAAAACTGAAAAAGTTAAAAAGTTTTAGGTAGTTATGACGTTTTGATTTAGAGATTTACTCATTCGTATACCGCCCGATTCGCCCGAATGATATTGATATTCTAATTTAATAAAAAATACTTTTTATACCATTGCTCTTGGAAAGCAATCCACATCTCTCTTCCATATCTCAACGATATTTAACAATTAAGTGGACAATTTATTATCTGGCTGCACTTTTCATGCTTAATATCACAGAACATAAAGAATAGGTAGAAATGTTATGTGTCCTAATTTACAACGGAACGACTGTCGCCAAACTCAGACAAATGAAAGCACTATTTTATTACTGCACACTACTAACGAATTGTTTTGATTTGATGTTTTTATTTGCTCAAAACTAGCCTACAACACATAAAGTCACACTTATAATAATATATCTTATCGCGTAATGTTAACAGTTATTTTGCTATAGCGTAAGAAGAACTTACAACGTTTCGTAATCTTGAAAGTAAGAATACTTCATTGCAAGCTATTCAAAAACAGATGGCGTTATTCTAAATGCACGCAATTATAACATTAATCACTATAAGAATAAATTCGATATTTGTGTCATTCTTCGATATTTACCGCTACTCGCTTAGTGTTGTGGCACATATTACAATATTATCAATAATATCGATACCTATCTTTTGTTGTAATAGGACGGAGCAGAATAAAAAACATGAATTGAAGGATATCTGAGGAGGTAACATTTTAAAGGTGAAGAAGCTAAAAAATAAGTACTTGCATAATAATGTTTATTAATTTTAAGAATCTGTATTATAATCATATTATATTTAATAAAGACTGTTTAGCCACTTAACAAAATTCAAAACAGTAGTTACATAATTAATATTTGGCACAGTATACATTCATATTTAGTTTTATAGGAAATACACATGGTATCAATAATCATAAATTTTATTGACTGCAATGAACAAAAATGCAATACGTCTAATTGTCGACCCGTTGGTATAGTCTTTAGCGATCCTGACTGCTGAGTCAGAGTTCGGAACAGACAGAGAGACAGACAAAATTTTTAAAAAATGTTATTTTGGTATACGGCCCGTGCCTGCAAATTTTGCAGAGAAAAGAATCACGCTTCTACATAAATGGGCCGGCTCGACCAGAGTGATACCACGGCCTCACAGAAAACCAGTGTGAAATTGCACTGTGTTTCACTGAGTGAGTGAAGATACCGGAAGCCCATATCCCAACTCCTCCCCCTCCCCACCCTCCAAAGGTCGGCAACGCGCTTGTGACGCCTCTGGTGTTGCGTGTGTCCATGGACAGTGGTAATCGCTTACCATCAGGTGATACGTCTGCTCGTTTGCCACCTGTTCTGTAAAAAAAAATTGTACCGTGTACCTACACATGCAGATGCATTTAGTAAAAAGCGGATATAAATATTACAAACAGACACTCTTATTATACATATATATATATTCTTACTATATACTTATTTGTATAGATATTCAATGGTTAAAACAAGTGTTTTTCTTTCGAGGCCACTTAAACAAACAAGCAAAATTTAATATTTATAATTATTATAGTAAGTAAATATAACACGTTTAAAAGTATGCAAATCGATAAAGCTAACATCCTACCTCGCTACATCACTAATCGAGTAGAATAGAAAATACGAGAATAACGTTGAAAACTGATAAGACCCGATCATACCAGATTGAGATTTATGTGAATGGGATAAGGTAGAGTTTAGCTTAAATCTCTAGTCAATTATCAGTTAAATAAAATTTTAAGATTTTATTGATAAAACTTATAAAATTGTACCTACAGATGGTAAGAAACACCTCAATTATCAATATTTTTCCTTCTGCTATCATTTTTACACTGTAAAACAGAACAGTACTGCACTGTGGCGTAAAAAAGAACTTTCATTGGACGACCTATTCAACGCAGCGTTGTAACACGACTATGATACAAAATACCTACAACTCATAAAGGTATGCGTTGCAATGCTTAGCAGTGGCAAGCGCGCCACGCCTACTAGTCATTTCTACTTATATGTTTTTGTTTTGTGCTTAATATAAATGACTTCAAAAAAAGGAGGACTTCAATTGAATTATAGTTCTTTTATTACATTATAACAATCACTTATAATTATAAATCGATTTGGAAAAAGTTCTCGTTATTTGAAATTTTCCAATTCTACAAAATGATAAAACACATCACAATATTTATTGTAGACGCATTGAAATATAGAGTAAATATTGTATGAGCTTTGATGTATTTAAAAAAATGTAAGTGAAGAAGAGTATCTACGCCATTTTGCTCGCTTCGTGAGATATATTTCTAAGAGAGCCTAATCCAAATGACCTGATACAATTCCACAGAAGTACTAGAACCTATTACTTGAATACTTCTTAATTCGTTTTTAAAGGGACTGAATGAGTTGGTAGGATGCACACATCTTTATTTTCTTATTTCATTTATCTTTTCAATTCTTTGATATCGTCTTGAACGTAGTGATACAACGACCTCATGGAGAAACAACGACCTCACAACATTAGGAGTGAGGTTACCGGAGCTTAACCCTTCATTGACTTCATGTGTCTATGGGCGGTGCTAAACTAAAATCCAGTGACCCTCTCAGGCTTCGTATATCATAAAAAGAACATAAAAAAGTTTAACAACCTACAACCCGACTACATAAAATATTTTAATGAAATTTGCATAACCTATGGCCATTATTACGAATCTATTGACATCTCATTCACTAAAATCGTTTTAGTACTTTAGGCGCCACGGTGGAACACACAGAAATAATCTATTTCCGTGGTGGAACATATACAATACATACATAGATCGCTAAAACCCTTCCTTTTGGCTTCGGATCAAAATACGTTAATCATACTCTGCTCACTGAATGCGGCATCTAGACGATAAAAGTGTAGACCTGATTATAGTACTAAGCACATAGTCAACTCATAGAAAAACTTAGGGAAAGTCCATGTAGGACAGGTTTCGTTAGAAAGTATACCTTAGTAAAATGGCTAATGAGCCACTCATAATAGCACACAGTATTGCGTTACATGGTTCAATACGTGATGGTTATCGGTTCGAAACCAATTTGCTATTTAATTTGCTGTTTAATTGCACTTATGATTATGATATGCACAATTGAATCTATACTAATAATATAAAAAAGCTGAAGAGTTTGATTGTTTCTTTGTTTGAACGCGCTAATCTCAGGAACTACTGATCCGATATATATCCTCACGCTAAGACCAATAGGAGCGGCGCATCAATGAAGAATGATACAAAAAACGGGGGAAAATTATTACGCTACGGGCAATAGGAGACGTAAGCGACGTTGTATGGGTAGCTAGTATATTAACAAAAAGCCAGGAAATAGAAATAATACTAAGCGCCTTAACGAATATTAAGAGCAATTATAATTTGGACGCCTATTACTTTATATGTAACTAGCTGAGCCCCGCGGTGTTACCCGCATTTGTTGTTGTTGTACTTCTAAAACAACTACAACAACAACTTCAACCGAGGATAACGCTGCGGGGGTCAGCTAGTCTTAAAACGGCACAAACAAACGGAGAGACAGACAGACAAAAAAAATGTTTTTGATGTACTTAACTAACTTTCTAAACTAACTACTTTCGTGAGGTTTTTTTTTAAATGTTTGACCCGCCAAAATGACTCTACTCTGTCTGATGGAAAACATAAGCAGAAGCATAATTTCAAACTATAAACAAATACTTCAATTTTATATAATAGTATCGAGTCAATATGAAATTAATTGCCTCACGGTTGCCTGAAAGAGATTGCATGTGAGCGATAAGCCAATTGTACTGACCTAGCATTAAGTCATTTATATAGTTATCTGGTGTACAATAAAGAGTTATTATTATTATTATTAATATGCTTCACGCACCCCTGGATATAATAATAGAAATAGGGCGGAATTCTTTAGATTAAAGTCTACTTCTTGCTGTACTGACTGATTGTAGGTATTCAAAGTCTCGATAAATATGGAACGCCAATAGCTTTTGGGGACTAAGCAGTAACTACAAATACTGTTAAAACTATGAGGAACTATTTGTGTAGGATCTTTGTGTATCAAACAAAGTTATCGGCTGCGTCTATTTCTCAATTCGTAATGAACTCAAACTACTGAACGGAATTTAATGTAGTTATTACAGATAGACTGATGTTCAGGTTTTATGTTGTTAAATGATCTACTACCCATGCAATCCCGGGAAAATGACACTAGTATATATAAAATACAATAAGAATGTATATCAAGCGCCTTAACAAATACTAAAAGTAATTACAACTTTTACTGTTAACTTTATTTCCTACTAGCCGACCCACGCAACCTCGTTTGCATCTCCTATTGCCCGTAGCGTGATAATTTTCCCCCGTTTTTGAAACATTTTTCATTGGTGCTCCGCTCCTATTGGTCGTAGCGTGATGATATATAGCCTATAGCCTTCCTCGATAAATGTACTATCCAACACTGAAATAATTTTTCAAATCGGACCAGCGGTTCCTGAGATTAGCGCGTTCAAACAAACAAACTCTTCAGCTTTATATAATAGTATAGATAACGTACATCAAGAGCATTTAACAGTCCACTGCTGGACATGAGCCTCTCCTTAGGAACTAGGATTTTGGCTTCTATACCACGCTGTCC
This sequence comes from Diaphora mendica, assembly GCA_949125395.1. Lineage (NCBI taxonomy): Eukaryota > Metazoa > Arthropoda > Insecta > Lepidoptera > Erebidae > Diaphora > Diaphora mendica. The sequence goes on from OX421321.1 coordinate 2,898,203, forward strand.
AGAACTTACACTAAAATTAAAATGATATGAAACTAAACGCCTGAAATAAAACCATTTTAATTGCATAATGGCAGTTTTAAAAAATAGATTTCAGAGCCCCGGAATTTTTAGTTTGATTTCAACCATAGAGGTATTATAGAAGGAGCAGGGGAGCCAGGCTTCCAGCCATCCCTCGGTTAGAAAGAGAGAGACGATCGCAGTACCTATCTGTCTCTCTCTAGTCGCGTATGAGCAGTTAGCGCGGAAAAGCAGCATAACAGAACGATTCGACGGTTAATTGTTGTGATTGGATTACAATTATTATTCCTTTACTGCGCATGCGTCAGTAGAGAAAGACAGATGGATATCGCGATCTTCTCTCTCTTTTTAACCGTTGGACGTTTCCGCTTACAGGCAGCCGTATGTCTTTCCTACTCTATGTATATTAGCTCTGTGATTTCAATTAACATTCTAAATAAAACAAATATGTCAAAACAAATATAAACTTTTCAGGCGGCGGGAGCTTCAATAAATACGTTTTATTGACCAAATATTTATTTATTCTATCAAACAAAGCTTTCCATCAATAAATTCGTGGAAAGCAAATGGTGGACACACATAGCTATAAAATACTTTATTGTACATAACTGGCAATTATACGATACAGGATGTTATTAATGTTAGTTTAGTTCATAATTTGTCCATTATGATAATATTAATATGTAATTACAAAAACACAATTGCTAAAACAACCATTAAGAAATCAAGGGTTAAATTAAGATTACGTTGAACTTAAAGGATCGGTCTACCTATAAGTTAAGTATTTTAGTTGCACAAATTTAAGAATCAAGAGAAGAATACAGATTTCAATAAAGGGTGTTGCGATCCCAGTAAGTTTTAATTTGTAATGAATTTTTTTGACATAATCGTGAACAAAGCAGAGTTTAACATGTTAAATCTATAACCATAAATATAAAAAGTAATGGTTGCCTGCGGCTCCGCCCGCGTATATGTCGGTTATCGCGGCAAAAAGTAGCCTATGTGTTATTCTGATATATAAGCTATATTACTGTAAAGTTTCATCCAAATCCATTCAGTAGTTTTTGCGTGAAGGGTAACAAACAGGTGGCTGTTTGTTACTCATGGATGGATGAATGGATGGGTAGCCATCCATTCAGCCATCCATACTTACAAACTTTCGCGTTTATAATATTAGGATAGAGTATAGATAAATGAGTTCAGAGTAAATTCAAAGAAATTATGAAAATCATTTGTAACGAAATATATATTTCCTATATTTATATATTTTTTATGAAATAGGGGCAAACGAGTTGGCGTATCGCCTGACGGTAAGCGATTACCGCCGCCCATGAACACCCGAAACTCCAGAGGCATCACAAGTGCGTTGCCGGCCTTTTAGGGATGGGGAGGGGGAGGGGTATGGGCCTCCGGTATCCTCACTCACTCGGTGAAACACAGCGCAAGCGCTATTTCACACAGGTTATCTGTGTGGCCGTGGTATCACTCCGTTCAAGCCGGTCCGGCCCATTCATGCCGAAGCGTGGATCTCATACTGAAGAATGCCTTTCCTTTTTATCAAATTTAGAGCAAACCAGCAGATTCCCTTTCTCTTCCTTTGTCTTTTAAGTATTAAATAATAACTTTTATAACTTGACGTATACCTACGCATCAACGTAGTCTTTTTTATGTTTGACCCTGCCACAATGACTCTACTCTACCTGATGGAAAGCACAAACAAAATCAAAGAGTGGTGGTCACTATACTGCAAATGCAGACAATGCAGCATGGCGACCCACACTATGGCGGCCTAGTGATGCTTCTGCATCATTGGGCCTTCGGTCTCGCACTCACCAACGAAAATGTTGTCTATCTGCACATTAAATCCATCTTTGATTGACAAATATTTCGTGATCACATAAAAATAAGCGCTAATAATTTATACCATGTTTTTAACAAGTTACATAAATCCATACTCCATACTTAATATTAAAAATTGGAAAACAATTCTCTGTTTGTCTGTTACGCTGGCAAGGCTGAATCGCTGTACTGATTTCAATGAAAATTTACATGGAGATACTTTTAATCTTGAGAAAGGACACAGGCTACTTTTCACCACGATAAACGAAATATACGCGGGCGGAGCCGCGGATAAAATCTAGTATGTTCTAAAAGAAAAATGAAATGTTTGCAAAGCTTAAACTAACTTGTTCTACTGCAGCAAACTTTACCGCATCACATGGCAATAAAATTCCAGATTATACAACCCAGATTAGATAATTCAAAGTTTATTACAATCACCCTGTATAAAGCGTTTTCTAGTTGTAAAATAAATATTAATTATGGAGAATGTTTATGTTGTATTATTAAACAGTATGAAATGAAAGTTTCCGTTAAAACAGGGTACTTTTACTGAAAATATAGATTAACTGACCTAAACATAAGAATTTCGACCATTATACCACTGAAGTGCCATTATATAGACTACTTTTGCCAGCGGCTTCACCCATGTGTATGTTGGTCATCGCGGTAAATAGTAGCCTATTTCCTTCCTCAAGAATCAAAGGACCTCCATTTCATCCAAATCGGTTCAGCAGTTTAGCCGTGAAACCGTAACATACAGAAAGAGTTACTTTTGAATTTATAGTATGGCATGAAATAGATTATTTGGAAAAAAAAAATTTTTTGAGAATGGAAGGTTGAATGCTAAATTTACGAACATTCACGAAACAGACACAAAGACAAGTAAAATTTTAAAAACCGACTTCAAGGTTCGACTCGATTTCTCTTGGATGCTATCATCAGATCTTAGTGTTCTTGTCATGTCACGGTGGTACCGTTGGGATATCTCCTTTCCATTCAAGAATAATCTTCAAAATCGGTTCATAAACGACGAAGTTATTCGCGAACACACATAAAAAAAAAACATTATATACGGTCGAATTGAGAACCCCCCCTCCTTTTTTGAAGTCGGTTAAAGACTAACCTCAGAACAAGAAAATTTGTGTACCACTCAAAGTGTTGTTCCATTAGTCGAACCCAAATCATTAGCGCAGTAAGGAACGGTATGGTGACCGCTTAAACCACTATCTCATCCGTGCAGTCATCCTGTTTTAAGCAATATAGATCTTGAGATATAATATTATGTAGATTGTTTATAGTCTTATTTAACTGCCTGTTGTGCTTGAGGTCTCGGGTTCGATTCCCGGGTCGGACCAAATGTTTGTATAATCTGCAAATGTTTGTTTCGGAGTTTGGGTGTTTTCTATATATACACACATCAAAAGTGTCTAGGGATCAACATATGTGTCTAGGGATCAACATATATTTTTGCAATAACTTTTCTCCTGATTGATATTAATTAAAATTTTCTTTAAGGATTCATCAAATAAAGTGTTTTCGTTTGTCACAGTAACGATAAACCAAGTCACCTTTGCATTAATAAAGAAATTTGCCATTTTCCTAATAAAAGGATTTTTGAGATTTGAACCACTAACATTAAAGTTCGAAAAAAAGACTGAAATAACAGTTTTCTTTAAAATTTTATTAGGTAACTTAAACAATTAATAATCCGTGTTTCTACCGCGAACACTAACAACACAAGAACATCGGTTTGGCATACTCAAAATGAGTTCATCCAAACACGCTGTGGAATGGCCGCCCATGTTCGTTGCAACAACAAAAAAAGGTCTTCTTGCGACTGGATACCCTCCATATTCGGCAGAGCTCTTCTCTGTAGCATATCCCATGCATGCTCAATCGGGTTCAAGTCTGGCGACTGAGCAGGCCAGGGCCAAAGCCACATCTCAATCTCAAGAAATCCGCATAAAAATGCTTGATCCCTAGACACTTTTGATGTGTGTAATATGTATGTATTTACAAAAAAAAATTACAACATTTTAACAAAAAAACCCGACTTCAAGAAAGACCAAATTGAATTGAGTTTTTCGTCAATTTGTCGCGCACATACATAATGCAAATTGAAGATTCATATGATTTTCTCATGGATGACATGTCAGAACTGGACCAAATGAAAATGGGACCACATTAAAATGGAAGCACCAGCTTTCAAATAAAAAAAGAATCATCAAAATCGGTTCACCCAGTAGAAAGTTATGAGGTAACAAACATTTAAAAAAAATACAGTCGAATTGAGAACCTCCTCCTATTTTTGAAGTCAGTTAAAAAGTATTTATATCAGTTGTTAAGTACCCATAACACAAGCTCTGCTTAGTTTGGTACTAGATGGCGTTGTGTGTTAGATGTCCGATTTATTATCATTATTATTTATTACCTGTATTATCTTTTGGAAAATATTATCAGGAAAATAATTTTAACATTGAAACGTCAGCGAAGATGAATTTCTTTGGAACATCTAATTATAACATAAAGTTAAAATTAGATGTTTCAAACAAACTTATTTGTTTTAAACTTATGTGTTTTGATTAATTTCAGAAAACTTCAATCTTCAACGAATTCTTTCATCAAAATGAAGTAACTCCAAATCCAAAATGGGCAGCGGTCTCAGCAGCGCAACTAGTCGAAAATGGCCTGGCAGGAAACACCAAACTCCTCCTCACGCAGAATCTTCGAGGGTTCTGTTCCTCCTATACCTGATTCATAGGACCTGGAATGTGGTAGTCGACCATGTGGATTCTAAAAGTGCAAGGTACGTTTTCATTAAATTAAAATTTGGACAACCATTATTACTATTATTTATCTAACACAGTTATATCTAAGTGTAGGGCCTACATGTTACACAGTGTTAAGCACTTTGCAATTTTTGCAAACTGATATTATTATCTCTAAAATATTGGTGCTTCCAGAATTCCCAGGTCGTTGTTTATATTAATACACATTGTGTGTTGGACACATAACAACTTTCTTCACAATCGAATATACTAATCACTTAATCAGTATCTTCGTCTATGGTGATACGCTTATTATAGTGTCCGACCGAAACTGGTTTTTCAGCCGAAACCGAAACCGAACCTTCGGCCTGGCTCTCAGTTTCGGCCGAAACCGAAACCGAACCTTTTTTGCCCTTGAAAAATACGTGAACCAAACCCATTTTTTTCAAACGCTGTTATATTTTAGGTATTTTAGGGTATGTATTTTTTTATGTATGTTCAGCGATTACTCCGTCAATTGTAAACCTATTTTGGAAATTATTTTTGTATTCGGAAGAGCATACACCCGAGGTAGTGCTATTGGCACCATATCAGGGTCTAATGATGTGATCTCAAGGAAATCGAGGGTTACCCACTAATTTTTTAGGCACGTTCCATGTTTATCATATATTTTCTAAAGCTATTCCGGTATTTGCGTCTTGTGGTCATCGTTTTATGATGATGAGCTGATGATAGAAGTTACAACTCCTTAACGGTTAGAATTTGGAGGTTAAATCTTCAAATGTCATATGTATGTTACCTTTAGTCGTTTTCTTTCAGTTATTCACATGAGCTAATAATAGAAAGTGTAGAAGTGTGGGCTGGTAGGTAGTGTGATAATAATAAATAGTTCAACACTCACGTATCAATCGTTTACTTCCACTTTATATAAATGTACAGCACAAGCAGATATATATAAGGTACAGAAGGAGAATAGAAGCAGAATACACAAAGAGAAATACAGCGATAGATAGATAGCACAGCGATATAGCAACATACGAACGGACAAGTAATTAGCGGGCAACGCATATAAAGGTTGTGAGCCGACTGGCGAGCGGGCCTCGAGTCTGCGGCCGCGCATCGCTCTGCCGCATTCCAATAAACCCGTTAGCAACAACATCTGGTGTCTTAGGTAACTAATAAGATGCGCCCGGTTGTTTGTCCGTTTGTTTATTGAAGGAAATATATAAACATTAAAAGCGACTATACAAAAATAACGTTTACATATAATTGAGCTTGCAAGAAGAATATAATAATAATAGATTAGAATAAATATTTAAAGATTACATAGCAAATACAACATTTAACAATGACTCGCTACAACACCCCCCTCCAGAGACCGGGTTACGGGCGATAATAGTCGGGAAAGTTTACCCTACGTCCGGAACGCGTTTTCCGAACACCAGACTCCTCAGCATTGGTCTCCTTGGAGGTCTGTGGTGTTGTATTTTGTTGTGTTTGTGTATGGGTGTGTGTGTTTGTGACGTGTGTGTCGTGTAGTATGTAAGCTGGCTTGACGCGGTCGATAGATACTGTGACTGATTTACCGTTATGGAGGATAGTCAGTACCTTGTCACTACGTTTTAGTACCTCGTGGGGTCCTGTGTAGGCCGGTTTCAGGCAACCACTGTTAATCTCCTCTCGAAGGAAGACGTGTGAAGCCGTCGCAAGGTCTTTGAAAACGAAGACGGATCTGGTACCGTGACGTGATGTAGGTTGTGGTTGCAGTCGCCTGACGTTCGCTTTCAGGCGCCTCCCGTAGTCAGTGATATCGGTCGTGTCACCGGGGTGAAACAATTCGCCTGGTAATCTTAAGGTTTCACCGTACACGAGTTCAGAGGGCGTAGACTGTAGGTCTTCTTTATAGGCGTTCCTGATGCCGAGCAAAACTAATGGTAAAGATTCCACCCAGTTGTTTGTGGCGTGACAGACGATTGCAGCCTTCAGCTGTCTGTGGAACCGTTCGATGATTCCGTTGCAGGCAGGATGGTAGGCTGTTGTGCGTTTGTGCTGGAAACCGATGGTGTTGGATAGGTGTTTGAAGAGAGCTGATTCGAACTGCCTACCACGGTCTGTAACGATGTCTTTGGGACATCCGAACCTGGAGATCCACCCGCTCATCAAGGTTCTAGCCACAGTCTCTGCGGTTATGTCCTGTATCGGTACTGCCTCAGGCCATCGTGTGAACCGATCGATTGCGGTGAGACAGTAACGATACCCTTGTGATGGTGGTAGGGGTCCTATGAGGTCGATGTGTATGTGGGCGAATCTGGTCTTTGGTAGTCCAAAGGAACCTAGGGGTGAAGAGACGTGCCGTGTGATTTTCGTGCGCTGGCACGCTAGGCAGGTGCGACACCATTCACGGCAATCTTTCCTCATCCCGGGCCACACATATCTCTCCGAGACTAATTTGATCGACGGAGCAGCACCTGGGTGACTTAAAGAGTGCAGGCTCTCAAACACTTGACGACGAAACGGTTTCGTGACGTATGGTCTGGCAATCTTGCTACTCTCATCGCAGTACAGTTCCGCATACGATCCCGGCAGTTTGATTTTAGTAAGGCGCAGTGTGGTGTTTCCGTCAAGTAGCTGTTGAAGCTCCGGGTCCTTCACCTGTGACTCGGCCAACTTATGTAAGTTCACCGGTTGAACGATCTCTTCGATGCGCGAGAGACTATCGGCGACCACATTGTCCTTACCTGAGATATGCCTTATATCAGTAGTAAACTGGGAGATGTAATCCAGATGTCGGAACTTTCTTGGTGAGCAATTTTCCTTTCGCGAGTGGAACGCGAAACATATCGGCTTGTGGTCCGTGTAGACGACAAAATGACGAGCCTCGACCATATGTCTGAAGTGTTTGATCGACTCGTATATGGCGAGGAGCTCCCTGTCGTATGGCGAATACTTACGCTGGGACGGGCCTAGCTTTCGCGAGTAGAAAGCAAGGGGTTGCCACGGTTGGCCGTCCTTGGTTTGCTGCAGAACCGCGCCTACTGCTGTGTCTGAGGCGTCCGTTACCAGGGCAAGTTTGGCCTCACAGTCAGGGTGAGCTAATAATGCGGCTTTGCAGAGGCCGTCCTTGCAGGTGTTGAAAGCTTCCCGTTCCTTGGAACTAAAGTTGACAGGGTGTGAAGCCTTGACAGAGCCGGTCAACAGGGCGTTTAAGGGTGCTTGATGTTCTGCAGCTTTGGGAATGAAACGCCGGTAGAAGTTGACCATGCCCAAAAACCTCCGAAGTTCTCGAACGGTTTTGGGCTCGGGGTACTTGGTGATGGCCTCCACCTTCTCAGGCAGTGGCTTTGTGCCCTCGGCCGAGATACGGTAGCCGAGAAAGGTTACCTCGCTCGCCCCGAAGACGCACTTACCTGTGTTGATGACTATGCCATATTTTTGAAGTCTGGAGAAAAGTTGACGAAGATGGTCTTCGTGGTCTTTTTGGTCTTTCGAGTAGACCAAAAAATCATCCAAGAATGCGTAGCAGAAGTCCAGGCCGCGTACCACTTCGTCGACAAACCGCTGAAAGGTTTGACCGGCGTTCCGAAGCCCAAACGTCATGTAAGGGAATTCGAAAAGGCCAAACGGGGTGGTGATGGCGGTCTTTGGGATATCCTCTGGACTTACGGGTACCTGATTGTAAGCCTTCACTAAATCGAGGGTCGTGAATATTGAACATCCCGAAAGGCTGTGAGCAAAGTCGTGGATGTGTCGGATTGGGTATTTGTCCGGTACGGTTCTGGCGTTTAACATGCGGTAATCCCTGCAAGGACGCCACCCATTCTTCTTAGGCGCTAGGTGCAATGGCGATGCCCATGGAGACATCGAGGGTCTGGGTGTACCGTCATTGAGCATGGCTTCGAACTCCTCCTTGGCAATTTTTAACTTGTCAGGAGCCAGTCGACGGGGTGTACACGAAACAGGAGGGCCAGGTGTAGTGTGTATGTGGTGGACCGTGTTGTGTGTAGGTGTACGATGTACGCCATGTGGGCGAGTGATGTCAGGGTATTCTGAGAGTATGTGATGATATGGAGACTCACCAAGGTTCACCTTTACTGAGGAAATGGCATCAGATGTTCGCGCAGACAAAGCCGGGGATGCAAGCGTAGTGTTGTTGTCAACTAGGCGCTTGTTTCTGCAATCAATAATTAAATTGTAATAAGATAAAAAATCCACGCCTATTATCGCCTTCGTAACATCGGCAACAATAAATCGCCAAGCGAAGTCACGGCGCAACCCCAAGTTTAAATTAAAATTAATAAAACCGTATGTACAAATTTCTGTTCCGTTTGCCGCACAGAGTCCGAACTTTGTCTTCTCTCGACGTCCTGGTAGGGCCGATCGGGGGTAAACACAGAGGTCACTACCCGTGTCCACTAAAAACTGCGTTTTTGACCTGCGATCGGTGACAAACAGGCGACCAGAACTTAGACAATCATCGGCCGCCATCAGTGATTGCCTTTTACGGATCCCGCCGGTTGGTAGTCACAAGGCTTAAGGCATTTCCTTGCTCGTTCGCCGAAGTTCTGATGATACCAGCACTGCGGGTGTAGCCTGTACGCAGAATGGGATCTCGTCGAGTTCGAGCGGTGGCGGCTGCGGTTACGAGTGTTCGACCTACCGCGTTCCCGTGACATTCTGTCGATTTTTTCTGTTAACATCGCGACTTGTTTTGTTAACGCGGCCACTTCCGAACTTTCACTGCTGCGCGACGTAGAAGCGATAGCTAGTGTAGAGGCTGTTGGCGCTTGCAGGCCGACGACGTCGTTTATTCGGTCGGCTAGGTCAGCCAGGTCCTCCATCGGGCTCTTCGATTGCGAAGCGATTATAGCTTGCGTACCACTGGGAAGTCTGCTGGTCCAGATGGTGCGCAGGAACTCCTCGGGAACACCTGGCCCGGCCAGGTTCAGTAGGTGCCGGTAGAATTGCGATGGCTTTCTATCCCCTAATTCTTCGTGCATAAGGAGCTGTTTGACCTTCTTTTCACGCGACTCTGAAAGCCGTTTTATTAGTTCACTTTTTAGTTTTTCGTACTTATTTGTCGGTGGAGGGTAGGTTATTATGTCCTCGACTTCGCACGCATACTGAGGATCCAGGTTTCCTATGACATAATAAAATTTTGTCTCGTCCGTCTTAATATTCGACAAGGCGAATTGCGCCTCCATCTGCGAAAACCACAGGGCTGGCTTCTCTGCGTAGAAACGTGGAATTCTTACGCCCACGCGAAATGTCTCCTGCGGTTGGTTGCCAGCTTCACGCTGTAGGCTTGCCTCTCTAGGCTTTTCTTCCGTCATCTTTTCCGTGTTCTTCGGGGTCACCATTGTAGAAGTGTGGGCTGGTAGGTAGTGTGATAATAATAAATAGTTCAACACTCACGTATCAATCGTTTACTTCCACTTTATATGAATGTACAGCACAAGCAGATATATATAAGGTACAGAAGGAGAATAGAAGCAGAATACACAAAGAGAAATACAGCGATAGATAGATAGCACAGCGATATAGCAACATACGAACGGACAAGTAATTAGCGGGCAACGCGTATAAAGGTTGTGAGCCGACTGGCGAGCGGGCCTCGAGTCTGCGGCCGCGCATCGCTCTGCCGCATTCCAATAAACCCGTTAGCAACAACATCTGGTGTCTTAGGTAACTAATAAGATGCGCCCGGTCGTTTGTCCGTTTGTTTATTGAAGGAAATATATAAACATTAAAAGCGACTATACAAAAATAACGTTTACATATAATTGAGCTTGCAAGAAGAATATAATAATAATAGATTAGAATAAATATTTAAAGATTACATAGCAAATACAACATTTAACAATGACTCGCTACAAAAGTAAAACGATTAGGGGTAAGAGAAAGATTATTTTCTTTAGTTGTATTCTTTCAAGTTGTTCAGGTGATCTGTCAGGTGAAATTGAGAGATAGAGGATAGAGAAACTAGTCGTCTGTAGGAAAAAAAAGACATGCAAAGCTGAAGTTCGGAATGAGAACCTACACTATATCTATACGCCTAGTTTATTTTAGTGGGTTCATTTAAATATTTACAAATTAGTCTTAACCGTTGTTCTTTGCGTAACGCTTCTTCGTTTTTCATCATGCAGCTTGTTAGGAATTTCGTTGAGCTCTAAGTCGTAAAGAGCAACACCATCTAGTGCGGTTACGCGACTCGAAGCAAAACTTAGTAATTTAAGGAGAGGTAATTTATTTTACGCTTTTCAGTGTTTCTATGCATGGCGTTTTCGTTTGAAGTTTTTTGAAGTCAGTTTTTCTTTATTATGTATATTTTATCAAAGTTGAACAAAATAAGATTGTTTGGTTTTTGTGGTGGTAAATAATTTAAAATTATCCATGCAGAAGTGCTAAAATAGTGACCACTATATGTTTCAGTTTATTTTTTGTTGTCTTTATTTTTTCTTGTAAATTTAAATGTTGAATAAATATTATTAATACGAACTCACTATTTACGTTTCCACATTTATTTAATAATTTTAAACTACTTATTGTCTTACTAATAGTGGAAATCGAAAGTGCAGACGTGAGCTAGAAAGGTTACATAATATTTGTTTAGTTATAAAATATTTTCTCACAAGCACAATATTCACCATTTGCTTATTATATGATTTAGCTAACAAGTGAACTTATCCTAAAAATATGATAGTTTGCGTATTTACATCGAAAAAATTATTATTACAATTTTCGTTGAATTAATCTGTAACAGTATTACAATGGCGCTCGAAAATTGAGAATATTTTCACACAAAAGTTTTAGTCATTTTGTTGTTGTCAAATCAACTTGTAGCGATGGATGACCTTGATAAGTTGTTAAAAAAAGATAAATAATAAAAAAAATTGAAATGATGACTTTATGACACTGAATAAAGGACAAGATTAGAACTGTGACATTACCGTGTCAAGTTCATTTAGTAGCTTTAAAAAAAAGCTCAAAGTGATGATAGTAACTTCTATTGGAATAAGAGTTAAACATATATAAAATGCCTGTTATATACTGAAATTTTGTGGATATTTTAAACATGTATTTGTATATTCTATGATTAAAGTACGTAGTACCTAAATATATTTTTATGTTTTGTGTCATGAATATATCTGAACTAAACAAATACAGTATGTAATATGTTAATCATATATGTTAAACATAAAATCAACATAAAAACATAAATTTGATTAACGATGGAATTACGGGGAGCAAACTGAGCCGGCCATGTGAGCGTGTGAGTGACAAAGTTAGCCGATTGTCGCACGATTATTCACACTCACACGAGTTTCGGCGCGGCCATGTTTTGGCCGAAACCGAAACTACGGCCGAAACTAGATTTTTTGGTCGAAACTGGCCGAAACCGAAACCGAACCTTCGGTCGGTCACTAGCTTATTACTCGTACAGAAAAAAATACGGTTCACTGCCACCAAAAATTACACCACACATCATTGGCCGTACACCAATAAAGCCATAGTGTAATATTAATATTCAAATCATTTATTTGCATTCCACAATGTTGTAAATCGATCGATCGATGATGGCCCCCAATAAGTACTGAGAAGACGCTTGCATTAGCATGTAATAATGCGAACTTTGTTCAGTTTTACATCAAGATGCCTGCTCTTTATGAGCTTACTATCCTGTATCAGTCTTCAATACATACTTGACTTTTTATAATATAGTAGGTTAAAAGACCAGCCCCTAGCCAAGTTGGATCAACAAACGTAATCGTTAATGGGAAACAAATCAAAACAAATACAATTGGGAATGACATTTCTCAATGCTAAGTCACGTGGGTAAACAAAATATAATTCAATAATACAATAGAAAAGAGGCCTTTACCATTTGTGGAAAAAGAATTGATGCGAAACACTAGCAGCTTGCCTAAGGCGATAGAGCTGTCACTTGGTGCTAAGTGTCTACTGCCGCACATATATCTACACCTGCAACTCAAATGAATCTAGTACTAGTCAGGGTTACCGCTATTTACATGCCATGACCGGATTGGTTGTTTGAAAAAACCAATATGGTCGTGATGAAAACCAAAAACCGTGGAAAAAACCGGTGTGAAAAAGCGCTTGCGCTGTGTTTCACCGAGTAAGTGAGGATACTGGAGGCCAATACCTAATCCCCTTCCCCCCATCCCCCTCCCCATCCCCTAAAGGCCGGCAACGCACTTGTGACGCCCCTGGTGTTGCAGGTGACCATAGGCGGCGTAATTCGCTAACCATGAGGCGATAGGTCTGCTCGTTTGCCCTCTTTTCCATAAAAAAGAAAAAATAAATGAATCCTACTACTCATAATCAGAGAAAGGAGCTGAGCTCCGAGTCACTCACTCGATGAAAAAGCAACAAAAGTTGACCCTATTTGACCCGAAGCTTCAAGTAAAGCAAGTTAAATATATGATTCTCAGATACAGTTTTAACGATTTCCAGATGGCGTGGGTCCCACACAGTCCCAAGCTCGGGCGAAGGTTTACGGCAGCAGTTTGATTCCGTCAGCATCGCTGAGTCCGATCTTGGATCCTGCTACTCCGACTGCAGCTGTAGCTACTGCCGGCTTCGAGTGTGCGCTAATGACTGTGTCAGGTGGGTTTTTATTTCGTATATCGTATTATAACAATATGTTTAATGTTTTTTAATTGTTAAACTTTTTAATCATACCTAAACATAAACAAAGGTATAAAAACTGTTAAGTACAGTCATTTGGTGCTCAAAAAGGGGTTTACTTGGAAAGTTTTCCGGGAGTTTTGAAAATCTGTGATTTTATAGATTTTCATAAAAGGATGAAAATTTTTACTTCATTTAGTCCAGTCATTTGGTAATTTTACCTGGAAAGTTTCCCGGGAGTTTTCAAAATTGGTGATAATAAATATGGAAATATGGCGCTGATAAACAATTTTCTGAAAATAACTTCAAAATTTCAAACAAAAAACAGTTTTTGAGCGCCATCTTTCCAATATGGCGGCGCGAGCGGCAAAGATACGAGGTAGCAAAGTGAAAATTTGAAAAGAACAAGTCGAAATCTATACTATCATCAATTTTAAAAACTCCCGGAAAACTTTCCAGGTAAAACTACCAAATGACTGGGCTAATTGAAGTAAACATTTTTCATTCTTTTATGACACTGTTAATGTCTTAAATAAATCGAATAATAGTCACAGTAATTGAGATTAAGTCTTTGGAACACACCTATAGTAAAGATCTTTATAATAATGACTATGTCTGGTATTACTAGATCCCAGGAAACTTATAAATAGCTATGAGGTTACGGGTAGGGCCCAAAGAGTACGTACTATACAAAAGTTGGGGATGAAATAGAACTTACAGAGTACAGACACTTACTTCTTGTCTACCAAACATCTGTGGTACCTTGAATAATAAATAATTAGTGACATGTGCATGTGTAGGTACACTATAAGAAAAAAAAAATGGGACATCTAACACACAATTCCATCTAGTCCCAAGCTAATCAGAGCTTGTGTTATTGGTACTAGACAACTGATACAAATACATATTTACTTTTTTTTTGTAAATACATACATATTATACATAGAAACACCCAAACTCCGAAACAAATATTTGTAGATCATACAAACATTTGGTCCGACTCAGGAATTGAACCCGAGACCTCAAGCACAGCAGACACATACGCTACCACTGCGCCACCGAGGCAGTTAAAAGTTATAAGAGATAATGAAAATCACACATCACAAGATTAAAAATGAACGAAAAATAATTTGAGTCCAAACATTAATAATCTATAATATATATTTTGATAAAGATTTTCTTTGTTTTCAGGTAAGCAATAAAATAAAGATTGGATTATTTACATCGGAGAATAGATCGTCATTTTTAGGGTTCCGTGCCAAAGGCAAAGAACGGAACCCTTATAGATTCGTCATGTCTGTCTGTCTGTCCGTCCGTATGTCACAGCCACTTTTTTTCGAAACTATAAGACCTATAATGTTGAAACTTGGTAAGTAGATGTATTCTGTGAACCGCATTAAGATTTTCACACAAAAATAGAAAAAAACAATAAATTTTGGTGGTCGCCATACTTAGAACTGAAACTCAAAAAAATTTTATCATCAAACCCATACGTGTGGGGCCCATACGTGTGGGGTATCTATGAATAGGTCTTCAAAAATGATATTGAGGTTTCTAATATCATTTTTTTCTAAAATGAATAGTGTGCGCGAGAGACACTTCCAAAGTGGTAAAATGTGTCCCCCCCCCCCCTGTAACTTCTAAAATAAGCGAATGATAAATCTAAAAAAAAAATATAATGTACATTACCATGCAAACTTCCAACGAAAATTGGTTTGAACGAAATGTAGTAAGTAGTTTTTTTTTAATACGTCATAAATCGTAAACTGCAATTTACCTTTCATTCAATCAACACAAATATAAAAATAAAATATAAATTATATTATGTTACTTGCTGCTGCGGAACCCCCTACTGTGTACCGCAGCTTCCACTTAAGTTAAATGTTTACACTTGAATAATAGAAAATTTTCAACACATTCCGCAAATTTGTGAATGTTTGTGAAATTGCGTGAATTTGATTTCTCTGTTATAATTTTCAATCAATAGTATTATTACTTTGACAAGATTATTGCTATTACATCAATCGGTCGTATTGTGTATTTGTTTATACTTATGTTAAAGAGAAAGAAATGATCTCATACTTAGGAGTATGAAGAGAATACATTTCAATTCAAAGCATTTTACAGAACATAAAATGAAGTAAAATGCTTTTACATTTTGTAAGTTTTCATTTATAGTAAAAATTCAAGTTATACCTTTATTAATAGCTCTAAGATATAAAAAGGTGACGTGCGAGCTATAACATTAGAAAGCCCTATTAATTATTAAGGAAACATATGTTTAACCGACTTCAAAAAAGGAGGAGGTTCTCAATTCGACCGTATAATATATATGTTTTTATTTTGTTTATGTGTGTCCGCGGATAACATTAACCGATTTTGATGATTTAATGGAAAGGAGATATCCCAACGGTGGTACCATGATAAGGACACTTAGATCTGATGATGGCGTCCAAGAGAAATCGAGTCGAACCTTGAAGTCGGTTATTGTTTTTGTTAAAATTTTACTTGTTTGTCCAAAAGTATCAAGTATTTTCTTTTTCAAACTCAACTTTATAAAAATTCAATTGTTATTTGATACGAACAAGAAGTATAAGTCGCTTAATATTTAGAAAATATGTCACAAGAAAGTATGGTGTCATTTTATCTTTGACAAACCAAAATCAGGGGAAATCCTCCACCCCTCAGTATGTGGCTATACTCTCTAGTATCTAGTAACATTACTACTTATATAAGGTATAATACAATTACTAATCAAAAATGTAGCATTTTTTAAGATACACAAGTGTCTTCTTTGAAAATTGTATTCCAGGTTTTTAAGTAATGCGTTTAAGAATCCTTTTGAAGGCTTCTTATCAAAAATAAAGCCTGTTAAAAACTTACTTTGAAGATGTGACGGTGACATTGACGAAGACACTTATCTCAAAAGCTTTTTGAGGTACGGGATTGCTCGGTGGAGAGGCGTTGTTTATGAATTTTTGATGTTTTGCTGTCGGCTCAAAGGAGTTCGGAAGCGTTTTGCGAGGTAATTGTTTTGATTATTTTCTTCTGGCTAACTGGCTGCGTCTATTTTTATCGAAATTCACTAAAAAGACGAAGTTCTCAATTAGTTTACAATTTTTTTTTTGTTCGATCGAAGAACTTCGCAACTTTTTTTTACTTACTACCGCTTTGGATTATTTGAACCGTTACGATCCGTGAAATAAAAACAAACTCAATGCAACCCACGGTTATATTTCACAAATTTAATGTCTTTATCATACGTCGGTGAAGTTCTAACTGTTCGTAAGTCAGCAAGAATTTTAAAAAATATAATCTGTATAAAAGTGTTTTTTTTTTTAAATTAAATTACGAAATTGTTCATTTGTGTATGAAACTAACTGACCCGACAAATGTTGTTTTGCCATAAAAAATCACCCTTAAGATTAAGTAGTATGAAAAATGGATGTTGGTCGATTCTCAGACCTACTCAATACAAAATCTCATAAAAATCTTTCCAGCCGTTTCGGAGGAGTTGGGTAACAAACACAGCGACACGAGAATTTTATATAATACTAGCTGAACCGGCAAACGTTGTTTTGCCAAAAAAAATTGGGTTTAAAAATTAGATGTTGGTGGATTCTCAGACCTACCCGATATGCACACCAAATTTCATAAAAATCGGACCAGCCGTTTTAGAGGAGTATGGTAACTAACATTGTGACACGAGAATTTTATATAGAAGAATATGTCATTTTTGACTTATACACTATCCACCGATTTTTATACACATGTATGTATTTTAATACTTGTATTTAATTCTTCTATTTAAATTTTGTATGTATTTTGTTTACATAATACATGAAGTCCACCTTATACAATGTCCTTGCAGAAAGCTTAAAAATATACTAGCCGTGTCTATGGAACTAAATAAACAAAGTTCTAGACCCTCACCAAGTACTTTTAGTTTATTAATTAATTCTTAATATTACCTAGGTACTGTCACTTATTTCGTAAATTATATAAACTTGTTCTACCACGTCCATGGATTTCGATCCGCGCCATCTAGTAGTAGAAGTATACAACAACATTATAAACTGCCTTTCACTTTTGCAGCCTTTCTGCGTTAAGCATCACATGGAATGTAATAACTTAATAGTTCGAAACTATTTACAGAGATGGAGCTAGGTAATGTTGCCAATTTAGGTTTCATTAAAAAATCCTATACAAATACTTTTTTGTTTAGTCACTGAGCAATATTAGGCTCAGGCTAGGCTACAGTGCCTGGATGACCGGTTTTTTATCGGTAATTTTTCTAAAACTGAATCCTAACTAGATCGAATTATTGCCGCAAAACCCACTGCATACTAAATTTCATGTTAATCGTTGGAGCCGTTTCCGAGACTCAGATAATACATAAACCTCTTTATATACTTTATTTTTCTTTACTCATAAACAAAAATTGCATCATCATCACTACATAGTATAAAACAAAGTCGCTTTCTCTGTCCCTTTATCCCTATGTTTGCTTAAATCTTTAAAACTACGCAACGGATTTTAATGCGGGTTTCTTTAATAGATAGAGTGATTCAAGAGAAAGGTTGTTATGTATAATAAATGCATAATATAGTATGGAAACACTGTTAAGTTTCGATGTTTCTAATGTGATGTAACAAATAAACACATTTTTTTGCGCTTACATTGCAAACGCTGGTTGCACCCTACGAGATAGATCAAAATAATGTACTACAGTATTGTACACCTTAAAAAGATCTACAAAAAAGTCTTTTGACTTTTCTTTTTTGTAGATCTTTTGACTTTTGTCTTGTTGACTTTTGTTGTAGGTTATCCCTAAGAGACATATGTCTATCTCATAAGGATAACCCACAACAACCATTTTTTATTCCTTTCTTTTGACGAGAAATAGTGGCTTATTTACGAAGCGATTTTAAGCAATACAGATTGAATCCTTATACAATTAAGTAAATTAAATACATTGTGCATTTAATATAGATCAAAATGGCCCTTTACAGTATCTAATTTAAATGAATATATTCGAAGATATTACAGATTTAAAATGCACGAATCGTGTCGTCGGCGGGGGCATCTGAAATCGGGGTCGCTAGTTTAAACATATTAGAGAAACTTAACTCGTACGTAAATTAATTATTACTGCCTCTGTGGCGCAGTGGTAAAGTATGCGACTGTTGTGCTTGAGGTCTCGGGTTCGATTCCCGGGTCGGACCAAATATTTGTATGATCTGCAAATAATTGTTTCGGAGTTTAGGTGTTTTCTATGTAGCCACGCTGATTCCAGCACAAACGGGCCGGCTCGACCGGGGCGGTAGGTACTACTCTCGCACAGAAAATCAACGTAAAATGACAGCGATCGTGATGTCGTGTTTCGTTGGTGAGTGCGAGACCGGAAGCCCAGTGATGCTTCTGCATGGGTGCACTGCACATGCCTCCATTGTGTGGGTCACCATGCTGCATTGTTGAATTGTCTGCATTCGCAATATGATGACCACCACTCTTTGATTCTGCTTATGCTTTCCATCGGGCAGGGCAGAAGCATTTTGGCGGGCCAAACATAAAAAAAATATTTAAAAATAATAATTTGTATGTATTTACAAAAGAAAAAGTATATATGTATTTATATCATTCCAGCATACCACCTCCTGGTGGCATGTTTGACTCGAACCTACTAAAACCGCACGCCGTCTCGGGTACTAGATGCCGGAGAACCAGGTGCACCCTAGAAAGGAAAACCCTGGAAAACTAAGGTCTCCTCTAAAGAGCGCCAACTATGTATGGCAGCTGATCTAATCAGACTGCACAAGTCCGGGACTTGTGTTGTGCAGTCCGAATACGAATACATCTGCTGTCAGCCACTTTCTTTAAATCCTCTATCCATGGACTCAGGAAGACTTAATTAATCGATAAATATAATCGGATATCTTCAAATATTTATTAAGTTTAATTTAACCAGTTTTCATGTATTTTGAATTTTTATTATTTTTTCTACCTAAACGTCTTCTTTCATATTCCACAATATTTGCTTTACAAAGAGACACAAACGATTTTCTTAAAATGAAAACGGAAGATGTCTGTCTACACAGGAAACCTATTTATCTCAATGTAGTAAAGCAAATCTTTGTTCTATGTGTCTTGCTGCTTGTAGACATATTAATTTTAATTGGAGAAGGACAGCAATGGACAGACAAATGTGGAGGGATCTTGAGGAGGCCTATGTCGCAAGACAGCCTGACCTGGTATCTGACATTAAATGTTAAGTTATATACATACAGAAAATAGATAGAAGTATAGTTAATATAGTTAAGTATAGTTAGCATAATTTCATGTTTTTATTTTTTATATTGTACAAAGGTCAGAGTAAATAAAGGCTATTTTTATTTATTTATTTATTTATTAGTAAAGCAAATCTTGTTAACTTTAAATGCAATTCAAAGGCACGCACATGTTTTTGACATCCAAAAAGGGTATAAAACTGTCATGTATTTGATAGTATTGTGCACATACCGAGTATTGCAAAATTGTCGACGATTTCTCAACTTTTGCCGACAAAATCGTTGCTCAAATTTAGTGCACGGTATGCAATAAAATTAGATACATAATAGACGTTATAATATTTACATCTATAATGTAATAAAGAAAAATAATGTATATTATAACGTTTATTATGTATCTAATTTTATTAAAAGTAATGACTAGACTAGACGAATTTTGGGAAAATTATTCTTGAATTTCACAGCGCAAAAAATGTTACAGCTTTAACATATAATAATAAATTCAGTTTATCACACCTTATACACGACAGTCTGGTTCCAATCTAAGCAGATCCTATTCTATGGTAACCAAACTGTTCATAAACATACTTATATTTGTAAAGACACATTGATATTATTATTTAAAGAAAATTGCACCCACACACATAACAAACTTATCATGCTCGTCACAGGTAGAGTCAGATTAAATATCTAGCTGGTAATCGAACTCACTACCTCTGACATCGCAGTTAAAGTCAGTAACTACTAAACCAACAGCATTTTACAATTTATATGCTAAGTTAACATTCGATTTCTTCATCAAAAACAGCCTTATCTTAATTACTTACCTTATATTAATATTACTTGACTAACATTTTTTGTTATAAAACTTAAAATATTCCATCCATAACATACAATTGTTTAATGAAGCCCAAAGCCCCCCGTCTATCTCTCGATGCGTGACCACCGATGATGTCTCTTTATACCAAGGGGGGTCAAGGATGGGTGGACCTTTGAATGAACCCTTTTTAATAGAAAACAAATCTGAATAAGATAAAAATGGTAGGTAGTAGAGCCACGCTGATTTCAGCACGAATGGGCCGGCTCAACCGGGGCGGTACTACCCTCGCACAGAAAATCAACGTAAAATGACAGCGTTCATGCTGTCGTGTTTCGTTGGTGAGTGCGAGACCGGAGGCCCAAATAGTCTAGTCAACAACTGTTGACTAGACTAAAAGATGCAGTAGCATCACTAGGCCGCCATGGTGTGGGTCGCCATACTGCATTGTCTGCATTCGCAGTGAGTATGGTGACCACCACTCTTGGATTCTGCTTATGCTTTCCATCAGGCAGAGTAGAGTCATTATGGCGGGCCATACTTAAAAAAAAAAAAAAAAAAAAAAGCGGCCAAGTGCGAGTCGGACTCGCCCATGAAGGGTTCCGCAGCAGCAAGTAACATTATATAATTTTTATTTTATTTTTCTATTTGTGTTGATTGAATAAAAGGTAAAATGCAGTTTACGATTTATGATGTATTAAAAAAAAACTACTTACTAGATTTCGTTCAAACCAATTTTCGGTGGAAGTTTGCATGGTAATGTACATCATATATTTTTTTAAATTTATCATTCTCTTATTTTAGAAGTTACAGGGGGGACACACATTTTACCACTTTGGAAGTGTCTCTCGCGCAAAATATTCAGTTTAGAAAAAAATAATGTTAGAAACCTCAATATCATTTTTGAAGACCTATCTATAGATACCCCACACGTATGGGTTGGATGAAAAAAAAAAATTTAAGTTTCAGTTCTAAGAATGGGGACCCCCAAAATTAATTGTTTTTTTAAATATTTTTATGTGAAAATCTTAATGCGGTTCACAGAATACATCTACCTACCGAGTTTCAACATTATAGGTCTTATAGTTTCGGAATAAAGTGGCTGTGACATACGGACGAACAGACAGACGGACAGACAGACAGACAGACAGACATGACGAATCTATAAGGGTTCCGTTTTTTGCTTGGCACGGAACCCTAAAAAGAGGATTCCAAAAACATAACTTCATAAATAAATGAACAAAATATTATTTTGATTGGTCTAATATAGATACAGAGAGGCATTGTTAAGATATGTCTACGAACTAGTGTTATAATTTAGGTCTGGCAAATAATAACTCAATCACAAAACAAAAACAAAACTATCCAAACCAATAAAAAGTTAAAATGACATTAAGTTCCAAAAAGTTAATAAACACAATTCATGTCATACCACGTGATTATAAATATTTTAAAGTGCAACAACAACTTCAGTCTACAATAACATAAAAGTCAAATAATATCAACAACTCTCAGATCGTGCCGACACATTAATCTTCCAGAAACTCCTTTACATTTTAATGTTTTTTAACGAAATGGTTTTCAATTTATTTTTAAGGTCATGTAAATTTTGAGTGCCGGTGGCGGTTTATTGAAAATTCTTGGTGTCATGCAGAGAATACTTTTTTTATTCATGACAGTAGTGCTATTTCACATATGTACTGAATTGAGTAAAACCTCTTAAATAAATAAAATAACAATCGTATCTTTAAAAGGACAGTTGCTGTTACATTCTTTCAAAAGTTCTAAACAAAACTATTTAAAATTTTACTGGTTTTCTCAAAGAAAGACAATGAAAATTCATTCAAAATAATTCATTTAAACCTTACTTGCTGTTATACTTTCCATGAGTATTATATAATATAATGCGTTAAATGAGTTGAAATAGTTGAGATGCCCGGTTCCTGCTCAGCGCTGATCGTTGAACGCACAACGGTATCGCGTGATGGAAGCTACTGCATTGCTACTATTGCTTTGATAATATTATAATGATTGCAAACTGTTAGAGTTCGGTCTCACCGTCAGCGGAGAGGTCGATGAAATAATTATGTCGCTCTTAAGATAATATATGTATACAGTGCTATAGCTGTGAGCGGAAAGGTGGATAAAATCGCTATGTCGCTTATAAGAGATCTATATGGTGTGCCGATAGTTATGTGTTTAACTATAATATTAGAGGAAATGCGTTCCAATCTATTCTTATTGAAAATATTTATAAACGTCTTAATGTATAGTTATCTTGGTGTATATTTTATGTAATAAAATATACTTAAAAAGTAATTAAGTATTCACCTAAAAATTTAAACTCTGAACCTAATTTTAATTTGTTCGAGCATTTTTGAGCAAGACTGCTCTCGCACTAAGAGTATAATATCTTCTGTCGTGGAGCCCAAAAATTCATAAAATGTATACAAAAACCAATGATATTTTCTTTTATATATAACATTAGCTTTCGCCCGCAGTTTCGTTCGAATTTAATAAAAAGTATCCTATGTTACTTCTAATACCTTCAAGAATATATGTACAAAGTTTCATGATAATCGGTTTAGTACTAACTTACTTTCACCTTTAGAATATTAATGTGATCATTGACAAAAACCCTTTTATGGATTACACAAAGTGTTGTCTCATGAAGGGATCGATGAAGTTAGATAAAATTAAATACTTGGTCATAAAATCTTACTTTTGAAGCCATTTCCTTTACTGTTTCAAAGGGTTATTGCTACTAAATACCTTGAACTAAAAACTGGTCTGAATAATCGCTTTCTCACACATAAGTAGAACAAAGTGAATGTCAAATAAAACTAAAATATTAATAACTTTTTACGGTTTCAAGATCACAGGATGAGAGCTTATGATCGGCTATGTTTAAAAGCTAACATTATATACAGGCTGAGTTTTGTAATGCTTTCAAATTATTGAAATTTAATTTTCTTTGATGGAAAATGATTGACGACATTTTTTTTTTATGAAAACGGACAAACGAGGGTTACGTTGCTTTTTATTCGGCTAAGGAGAGGAATAAGTGGCCAGCAACTGTCCGGCAGAAGATCGTACCTGGGTAATCACGACCTTCAGTAATGAGAATACTGTCACCTATTGAAAAGTTACTGTCTCCGCCCATGAACGCCTGCAGTTCAGAAGTCACAAGCGTGTTGCTAATCTTTGAGGGGATAATTTATTCCATAGAATGGTTTCACCATTATACTTACCCACCAAATTATATTTGTTCAAATGTGATTCTATGTAGTATTATATTATTTATGTGACGCAGAATCTTCATTATGGCAATGGTTTCAAAGTTAGTTCCCAAGTATTCAAAATCAAAATGATGGAAATTAAATGCATAAACTGTAGGTAGTAGAGCCACGCTGATTTCAGCACGAATGGGCCGGCTCGACCGGGGCGGTACTACCCTCGCACAGAAAATCAACGTAAAATGACAGCGATCGTGCTGTCGTGTTTCGTTGGTGAGTGCGAGACCGGGGGCCCAAATAGTCTAGTCAACATGTTACATACTTGTTGACTAAACTAAAAGATGCAGCAGCATCACTAGGCCGCCATGGTGTGGGTCGCCATACTGCATTGTCTGCATTCGCAGTGAGTATGGTGACCACCACTCTTGGATTCTGCTTATGCTTTCCATCAGGCAGAGTAGAGTCATTATGGCAGGCCATACATAAAATAAAAAATAAAAAATAAATGCCGGGATATTTAAGGATAAAATGTGAAAGTAGATAGTAGTAGAGCTTCATATTCAAACTTGAACAGGTAATTCAAATTAATGTCTAATTATTTACTTAGAATGGCTTGTTATGTATGGATCAAATTACTTCTTCTGTAAGTCTGTAAACTGGTTATAGGCATAAGTAATATAGAATATCGAAGTCATTTGAAACTAATATGAATGAAACTTTAAAAAATAGTATGTTACTCCAAAAACACCACTCTGTATAAGTATGCAGTGCTTAATGAAACATCCGCTGTGAGTCATAAAAATTGCGCAAAGAAACACGTATGTAATTAATATGATAAAAAATACATTTGTTAGTGATGGTGACTATTTTTAACATTTAACTACTCGTATAATACCAGTTATAAAACTTCATGTCTGCTTGTAAGCTCTCAGGTTATCTCTGATTAATTCTTATAAGCATTTATCTTTTCCATCATCATAATTTCATAATCTCGAAGGACGTCCAGTGCTGGATATAGGCGTCCCCAAGACTCTCCAAAACAATTTTACGCACATCCAACAGCTTCCCGCGACCTTCACCGGGTCCTTTTCCATTTATGTTATTATCTTATAAATAGTTTTAAGTTCTAATATTTTATTTAGATAAATGAATCTGCTAAAGTAACTGCACGCTGCCTGATGGCAAATATTGCAGAATCAACGAGTAGTGGTCAACATACTTTTTGCAAATGCAGACAATACAAAAATACAGCATGGTAACTCACACTATGGCGGCCTATTGTGATGCTTCTAAATCATTGGGTCTTCCGACATCATGAATACTGAATATTTACAAAAACCAGAATTAATTAAGCCTTAGAAATTACCTAATTCAAATTCCATAAACGCTTCCGCTTTCAATGCGACCACAGCCTAATTTATTATCTTTTCGCCCCCTGGCGAGAAGACGATTTCTTGTTGGCTATTCACTTGTCGGGTTTCAGTTAGCGACATGTATGTACAGGAATGAAAAGACAATAACAGTTAGCTATAATGTTTAGTGTTATTGAGTTCCTGCGCTTCTCCATACTTGTAGGAATTTAATTTAGATAAATAAACAATATGTGTGTAACTTCATATTCGTATGATTTTGGTTCTTTATTTTTTGGAAATCGTGTCAAATGGGTTTCGAAGTCATGTTAACTTAAATTATTGTGTACACAATAAATTTAAGTTAACATGACCTAATTCTTTATTCATTTAAATAGTAGTATTATAATGTGTGCTAGGTACCTAAAATCTGTTTGAAGTCGGTGCTATTTAAGCCAAAAAGAATACAAACGAACAATTACAAAAGTCTAAGCGATAGTCACTTGACACCGACTTCAAACAGATTCTAGGTACCTAGCACACATTATAATACTACTATTTAAATGAATAAAGAATTAGGTATAAGCGATTTATGAAGAACCAGTTTATTTTACGTTTTTAAGTGTTTTTTTTGGCAGAGAGTTTTCGTTGGATGTTTTTGGAAGTCGGTTTTTTACTAGTAGGTATGTGGTTTTATTTGTATAGGGATTAGAAGCCATTATCTACCACTATTAATAGGTTGTCAGTAAAAGTGGTGATAAAACGGTGTGGAATGGACCTGCAGAGGAAGTTATCGTAAGGTTAAGCGATTAAAACAGACCTTTGTTCCCAATAACTTAGAAAAAGGTAAAAACAGATATCTTTACATAGTATAAATTGAAGTAGCTTCCACGGTCTCGCTTAGATCTTTTAAACTACTCCACTGATTTTAATGCAGTTTCCAGCAATAGGTATAGTGATTCAAAAGAAAGGTTTATATGTGTAATATGCATACTATTGTAGAATAAATATGAGAATAGGGTATTTTACTGTATACGAGAAAAAAATAAAAATATATTATTGAGATACCTTGGACAAAAACTAAAATAATAAAATATTTTTTAGAATTTATTTCAGTTCTTTATCTGTTCTATAACAGCATGAAATAGTAGCCGCCATGCTACATCACACCGCTTTGTAAGTACACCAAAGTGTCAACTGATCAGCGTATGCTTTAAATTTTTTGTTGAAATTATATTCATGTCATCCACATTTTTCAAAACGAACTGACGTCATTTAGCACAAAGCAATATGGCGTATACAGCGTCCAGCGTTTTAGACAAATTACGCGTGAAATTTGAAAATGTAAAATTTAAATGCATTTTTATGGCACTTATCGATTGAATAAAAATTTTGTGTTTTTTTCTGAGGTTTAATAGCACTATAGGATCTAATTAAGATACTTTTCAAAAATGGGTGTAATACCCAATTTAAAGACTTCCATGCGAAGCCGGCCCAGGTCGATATCACCATAAAGTTTTATCACCAATATGTTTGAAAATAACGTTGTGACTATTATTATAATTACTATCTAATATAGACAGTATAGTCAGGAATAGACTCTTTGTCAAGCAAAAAATATATTAAAAAATTCAAATTAATGTGAGCGAAGTCGCGGTTTGAAGCTAGAGTTTATTAAAGTCGCGTTTGCATTTATTAAAAAAGTTTTAATTAAGTTGTCAAAAAATTTATGACACATTGATTTTCAAAACAAAATTAAAATGACGATAATTTAAAATGAAATACCTACTATTAAATGTTATTATCTAAAATATCATCGACAGAAAGCGGAAATGTTGTGTCTCGTAAATCAGTCTAAATGTAAACTTACTAGGTACTATGTAAATAATCAGAAAAAAAAGCTACTTGGAATGGTCCACGTTCAGATAAAATAAGGAAAAGTATAGCATTAAGCTTTGTTATAATTTCTGTAATTAAAAAAAATGCATATAATTTATGAATCCATACTTAGGTAATATTATGAATTCGAAAGTAGGTAACTATGTCTGTCTGTCTGTGATGCTTTACGGTTAAACCGCTGCACCGATTTTAAAGAAATTTTGCTAGTAGATATTTCGATTCTTGAGGAACAACATACGCTACTATTTACCGCAATAACCGACACACGCGGGCAGAAGTAGATAGTTATTAATATAATTATATTTGGTCTCTATTGTTAAATTCACAGAACATTTGTGGTTAAATTAAATATTTTAAACGCAAAATAAAAAATAAACAGCAACTTTATGCTTCAAATTCCCGGTTTTTTTCGACGTCCAAGACATAACGGTAAACAAAAATCGAGATAAGTAGACATAAACAAATAGCACAAAAATGTAGCCAAAAAGCTCATCATTCTTTGTAATCTATGACCATAGACTATAAAAAGAATGACAGTAACGGCCAACAACTTATTTTTCATATTCCTTAACTACATACTTCTTGCAACGTGAAAATATTTTTATTTAATTTTAAAACCACTATTGCCTACTATATAATGTTTCTAAAGTTGTTTATAGCCCTAGTTTTTACAATGTAATGCAGATTTAAATAAAAAAGTCACGAGATGTCAGTTTAAAGCTATTACATAAAGATTATTATCTTTTATAGCAAAATCTAGTAGCAGATCTCCTTTTAATGAGAAACATTTAAAATAAACAAAGTTGCTACCAGAAAACAAGAGTCTAAAAGTGTTCAAAAGGTTCCGTATTTGGAATATATTTAGAAAACTCAATTATGAGTGAAATAGTTCAATGAACTATCAGTATAGCCGTCAGTGTTTTTTTTTATGGAATAGGAGCAAACGAGCAGACGTTTTGCCTGATGGTAAGCGATTACCGCCGCCCATGGACACCCGCAACACCAGAGGCGTCACAAGTGCGTTGCCGGCCCTTGGGAGATGGGGAGGAGGCTAGGGGGGCAAGAATGGGTAGGGGGAGGGGGATAGGGAGGGGTTATGGGCCTCCGGTATCCTCACTCACTCGGTGAAATCGAAAATGAAATAATCCAAATGAATCCATCATAATGGCTTGTGAGTCACAAATTGCGACAAGTAGTCCATATCCCCAGAATACGACTGCTTCGCTCTGTTGATCACCCCTAGCTTATTGGATGCATTTTTGTCCACAAAAACGCCCTCACTCCACTGGGGTTTACGTTGTGCGTGTGCATCGGAATCTACCCGCTCAAAGATAGAAAAGATCTAGAAGAAGCTTTTCAAAAGTGTTTCAGATGTTAACTTAAAGTCAATTAATAAAAGAACTCTTAGGTAATTTATTAGAGCTTAATAAAATGTGTAAAAATGTAATTAAAAGTAATTTACACACTGATTAAAATTAAAGTCATCTCTTACTATAAAGCTTTACTTCTTTTGTTATATTATTCAAAATGAAATTTTATTTTGAGAGCAATAAAAATGACATTCTTTTGAAAGTGCTTGCGCATGTAATCGGAGAAACGATTGACTTATTTAAGTAAAAATCGTTACTGCATCGTTTTGAAATCGCTTTTCAATGTTTACAACATTCTTGTTGTCTATATTGTATTAGTATTTTCGTTATTTCTAAGGATAAAGACACTTTTATAATAAAGTTTAACAGTAATTAAATGCTAGCCAGGTCCATGCATTAGTGCAGTTATGGAGGTACACTATATCATCTGATTGTTAAGGCTATTAGTGCAAATTTTCGGCTGTCTTTCGGCATAAAAAAGAACTTCAATTAAAAGCTAAAATACATCGAAACTCCCCTCACTGTTCCTATTTTCCTAATTTGTCTTTCTCATTTTGCTTTAATCTCGTAACGGGATTGCAAGGAATACCACTACGAAAGGTTTTTTAAAATACTAAACATACAAAAGCAAAGAACATTTTCTTTAATATATTGTAAATAGACGATATTAGCTCAAAATTAAATTCACAGGATCTGTATATAACTTAAAAATGTGATGCGAGAGACGAAATAGAATTAATAGAACCTTAAAATTATATCAGAAAGAATACTCAACTTTAATCATGTTTCGAACACTGTTCATTTTCCGAGCAATACTAAAACGAGTTGAGCCTCCCTGAATAAGGCCGTAAACTTGACACTCAAGTTAGTAGCAACGGAACACGAAGCGCGTGCGCACGGTCCTCGGTGGAATTTTTGATAAATAATATGTGTGCGTGATTTGTGAAGTGATTGTGTGTTTATTGTGAAATTATTTTATTTTAGAGATTTTTTGTGGAGGTAAGTCTTTATTCAATTTTTTTTTTATTTAATTTAATTTCTTAAAGATGGCAAATTAATAAATAATTAATAAATAATATAAATTAAAATAAAGGTAATTATTTAAAAAATATTTTAAAAAATATTATTTGTAATAACTTAAAAAAATACTATTTAAGATATATAATAATTACTTACACAACAATTTTAAAAAGTTTTGAAATAATATTCGAAAAATGAAATAATTATTTGGTTGTGTGAAATTACGTGGTCAGTTATGATATGATTATTATCTGTTAAATAAATTTATTTCGGCATTATACTTACCGTAACAAAATGAATTAATTGTTTTAATTACTGTATTTTAATTATGTATTATGGACCGTTGTATATTAAAGTTTTACGATTTTTGTGCTTTCTTTTTGCGAAATTCTTATTTTGTGACATAATTAAAATATTATATTATTATGTAATTTCGCAACAATATATGATATCATTACTACTGTTACAAAACTGAAATTTCTTATTTGTGTTTGTGTTTAAATCTAATATAAATTTGTGAACAATAATTATCAGCCAGAAAAAATTTACTGCTTTTGCTATAAAATTAAAAAAAAACTGCACAGATTAAGTTCAAACTATGACACAACATATAAATCACTTTTAAGATGTTTTTTATCTATTTTCGCTTAAGTTTTATCAATAATTTCCCATAGAGGCAACCACAATGAAGGCAGGTTGCAGCTAGTTGTATATAATAGTTTAGGCTCTTATATATAAGTACCTGGATGACGGAACTTTGCTCGGTAGGTATTTTTTGTGCTCAATTTTCTTAAAATAAATCTTATCTAGATCGATTTATCGCCCCTGGAACCCTCTGCATACTAAAACTTCATGAAAATCTTTAAGCCTTTTCCGAGATTCAGATTATATATGTCACCGTAAGATTGTAAAAACCGTTAGAGTATAATCTACCTAGCGAGATTGCAAACTATCGATAGATTGTCAACTGTGATATGCTGCTGCGGGCGTCATATTATCAACTGTCTCTGATTAGTCGGTTTTACAGTGGGTCATTCAATGGCCATAGAGTTAGGTTAGGTAAGAACTTCTTTAATTAATCACAAATTAATTTAACAGTCACAACAATTTTATATAACTAATTCCAAAGCTGTGATGTATTTTCAACATGAAATCAATTTACAATCACAAAAATACTTTAAAATCGGCAACAAAAACGAATTAACAAAGAAATATGGCGGCACGGGACATGTGCTGTTCAACCAATCAGCGCACGACTTGCGATTTGTCGATACCATTTCACAATCTTTCGACTGTTTGCAATCTCGCGAGATAGATACAATCTAACGGTTTTGACAATCTTACGGTAACATATATATACAAGAATTTCTCGTTTAAAGGTATTATATACATATATAATATGCTTTAGCAGCAAAGGACTGACCATAAACACAGCCTTTACTACGGAAAAGTATCCGTTTAATACTCGTACAATATAATAATACGAACTTGTATAATCCATAAATGAAATAAATCTATGTAATATGCCTCACACATATAAGTCTTAAAAATGCATTACACTCGAACTTATGAGCTTAATTCCTCTGCAACTGCTCGATGGCTTTTCACATTGATAACGGTACAACCCAACAGTGGGCTAATTTCAATTTTAGCGAACAGTAAGTCGCGGTTTGGAGAAAACCGATATTGCCACTAGCTCGAGTTAAATCTTCTTTAAAGAACTGTAAGTTATATTGAAAAAAAAAGACGATCGAATCGATCATTTGGTGGATTGTTCAAATCAATTTTCAATTGTTTTTAGTTGTTACCCGACTACGGCAAAGCCAAAGGAGAGTTATGATTTTTACAGGCTATGTTTGTGTGTTCATCAGTTTCCCTCATAACTCCTCAACTACTAATAAGAACTAGACAAGTGAGATATCGTTAGAAGCGTCTTGATCGTCCGCTGGGTATAGGCTATATGGCGTGTCACCGAATCTAATGTGGCGCCCTCTAGCGGTCATAAAATATTGTGTTATAAAATAAATTTGAGATAAATTTGGGGTGTTTGGTATCTTTGGAAAGGGCGTTTCTTGTACATTTCAAAACTATATATTATTAGCATTTGTTCGTGACTTTGTCCGTATTTTATAAGACAGACAATTTATTACTCGGTTTGGTTTGTTAATTTAATATATACTTTGCAAATAAATTAATATTATAACGGTACCAAAACATTTTTAATAAAAAAAATTAAACATAAAACCCGACTACGACAAAAAACGACGCCGAAAAAGTATGAAACAAGATTTTCAGGACTCTGGATTAAACAACGTTATTGCAGAAGCAAGATAATCCTTACATATAATCTATCAAGGTGCCTTCGTTGCAATTTGACAATAATATCATACGTCTGAAAAGCCGTAGTCACGCGTTGCTAAAGTTTACGTTTCTATGTAACGTGTGACTCCGGCTTTTCAAACTTGAATTAGTATAGCCGTTCAGTTGTTTTTGCGTGAAACAGTAAAAATGATCCATACATCCAAACATCCATTTGTCGGTCCTCGCAAAATTTCAAATTATGTTTATATCTAGGTATATACAAATAAATAAATTTGAAGTTTCTGTTCTGTTTGTAATTTCAAAATTAACAGCTTTTCACTAAATGCAATATTAAAGAATACGGAACTCAGATCAAAAAATAATTTGTTATTTTTTTTATCAATCTGTCTTTCTGTTTGTTCCCGTTAACCTCTTTAACGGCTGGTCCGATTTTGACGAGACTTTCACAGGCAGATAGCTGATGATATGAGGAATAACTTAGGCTACTTTTTAAAGATCTGTTATGCCCTGCGGTGTTACAATAACGCTCGACTAGCTCTAAATATTTCGGCAATGATAATACAAAATATGGAAGTCAAAAGAAAGTGCACTTTCATAACTTTGTAAAACTATAATTAGTGTTGCAGGGAAAACCATATCTTCATGAGTAGGTACTTTACCGATTATTTACATGACCATAAAACTTGCCTTAAAGCTATATTCTAATCGATCGTTATATTAAGTGTTACGCTGAACTCATAAATAGCTATTAGTTGAAACAGGTTTAAATGATCCTGTCTGGAATTTTTGCTGATTATTTTCAGTTTAGTCTTTACCATGATGGGGATGAATTCAGAATACGGTGTATCACCAACCTTACTTATCTCATGGGTGACGTAAGATGAGACTAATGGAACGATTTACGCCGAACAACATTACTTCAAAGAAGAAATAGAAACGGAAGAAACGGAATAGTTGGAACTATCGTTCTATCAACCTTTTTTTGCGTATATCCCCTCTGTTACCGACTGGCGGTTATGTCGGTCTCGAACCGACTAAAAAACCGGGGAACTAGGTGCACCCTCGAAAGGAAATCCCTGGAACCCTGACGTATCTCAGGCCACCCACAATTTTTTTTTTCTAAAAAGACAACTCCCGCACTAGGAGTAAATCCTGGATTGCCGGGGACTTTACAAACATACATGAAACGGACACAAAAAATACCCAGACTCAGAAAAACAATTTGTGGGTCACACAAAGTGTTGTCCTACGTGGGATTTGAATCCACGACACTTGGCGAAGTAGAAAACGGCGTGGTGACCGATAAACCACTAGGCCAAACGTGCAGTCAATCAGTCAAATTGTAGGTGGCCTCCTCTTGTGTAAGAACCCTAGCACTTCTATTCTATTCAGAATAGGGCGCGAGCACTTTATAGAGCTCGCGGCCCCCGGCCAGCTTCTGCTAGGTGACTGATGGCGTCACCTGTCACCCTCAGGCTTGCGCTTATGGTGGACGGAGATCGTTCTATCAACCCGTCTTCCCGACGCCCGAACCCTCATCTCTAAGGAGATCTATGGCCAGCAGTGAACTGTTAAAGATTGTTGATGTGATATAAGGTGCCAAATGACATCATTCACTTTGAATAACAAGACACCATTATCACGATTTAGTACTGATTTTTACCTCCACTGGTAATGACAAAAGTGTATTAAATTGAAATGCTTTTTCGTGAGAAGTGATAGAAAATATGTAACAAAAACGATTTCTGAAAGTCTACGCATAAAAATAGTATGATATCGAATACTATAAAAACTGTGCAATACAATAACACAATTCTTACAACTTTTTTTGAAGTTATTGAATAGTTTTTCTGGTTATTTTTAAAGAATTTTCGGTTTATGTAATCAATTATTGAATTATAGACCCAAAATCTGACCCCTGGACAAAAACTAGTTTCAAAATAAATGGATATCAACAAAATCTTGACAACCATAAAATAGCAATGTATTCTCGTTAACATAACGATGTTGGTCTTCAATAGACAAAAAAAGTTAGCAACCTCCTCCGTTTTCGACGTGTGGCATCCGCAAAAAAAGAAAATATATTTGCTATCATTCTGATCACCAATTAATCGATCGTGCCAAAAGCTATAAGCAGTTTGAACGGTTTTTTGGCTAGAAACACTAGTTTTTATTGCCTGCGGTAAAGGCTTTTAACACGCAAAGCCTAATTGCGTTATCATGCATAACAATAAAAATTGAACACATTGAATCACTGTCACAATTTTTTGTTTCCTTTTTATTAACATCCGCCAAAGTGACAAATATAAAATACTTAAAATCTCTCTGTTTTTTAACAGACTTCAAAAAAAGGAGGAGGTTCACAATACGACAACCGATTTTGATGATTCTTTTTTTATTTGAAAGCTGGTGCTTCCCATGTGGTCCCATTTTAATTTGATCCAGTTCTGACATGTCATCCATGAGAAAATCATATAAATCTTCAATTTGCATTAAGTATGTGCGCGACAAATTGACGAATAACTCAATATCACGCCGACTGATCTCGATGATTCTTTTTTTATTTGAAAACTGGTGTTTCCCGTGTGGACCCAATTCAATTTGGTCGTTCTTGAAGTCGGTTTTTTTTTGTTAATTATAATATAATTATGTTTATATTTTTTCACACACATACACCATATACACCTACACCTCACACCTTAATCTCCGCAGGGGTAAGAAGAGGCGTATTAATAACTCATATATTGCGAACTATAATTTAGATAAACTCATGTAATAACTGCGTCAGACCCTTTGGGCATTAGTCAGCCGTGGCTTTGCGTGACCGAAGTGATATCAGCCTTTAACACAGCCACACAGAAAACTGTTGTTAGTATTTTTTTTTATTTTTTTTTTATTTTTTAAATTGCCAAAGTGTCTTTACTCTGCCTAATAGAAAACATCTCATTGTGAATGTAGACAATTGAACAATGCAGCATGCGGCATTCTATAGGTAGTAGAGCCACGCTGATTTCAGCACGAATGGGCCGGCTCGACCGGGGCGGTACTACCCTCGCACAGAAAATCAACGTAAAATGACAGCGATCGTGCTGTCGTGTTTCGTTGGTGAGTGCGAGACCGGAGGCCCAAATAGTCTAGTCAACAAGTTCCATACTTGTTGACTAGACTAAAAGATGCAGCAGCATCACTAGGCCGCCATGGTGTGGGTCGCCATACTGCATTGTCTGCATTCGCAGTGAGTATGGTGACCACCACTCTTGGATTCTGCTTATGCTTTCCATCAGGCAGAGTAGAGTCATTATGGCGGGCCATACATAAAAAAAAAAAAAAAAAAAAAAATGGTGACCCACACTGTGATATTGAGATGCTTCTGCATCATTGGGCCTCCGGTTTTGCACTCACCAACGAAACACGACATCACGAATGCTGTCATTTTAGGAAGGTCTTCTGTGAGAGGGTAGTACCGGCCCGGTTGAGTCGACTATTCGTGCTGAAGTCAGCGAGGCTCTACTGCTTTAATAATATAATTTAAAGTTGCGTTAAAACCCTATCGGAACAGAAGCGATACATAAATTATAATCAATCATTTATTAATCATAGAGTAGAAAGCGACATCAATATTTAGGAATCTCAGGAATATATTAACATAAATTCTAAATTAATCTCATTACAGATTATAAAACATAGTAGTTGTATTATATAATATGACAAAGTTAGATGCGTAGGTGTAAACATAATTTACATATACCTACTTATCTAATAAATTTAAATTTGGTTACAAAATTTATGACCATAAATTATATTACGCACTATTCTGTCTTATATGTAGGCAAAAATTATAATATCATCGCTATCAGCAGCCTCTAACTAGTACACTACTGAACATGGCCCCTCCTAAGAAAGAAGGATTTGACTACTGTGGCGACCACCACATACAGCGCCATCTACCAAAGATACACTTAACTATTAAGTATCGCGCAACATGGGAGTAACTACCAATCCTGAATCGCGTAATAGAAGTTCCCGCGCCGATTAGCATTTAAAACAACTTCCCAACATCAATCGTTCGGCCGTTGCCCGCCAGGCATGATCACCACGCTTGGTCAGATAATCCTCCCTTTGTGTTGGATGGACATAGAACCCGTCCTCCACAGCTACTATATCACGCTGGCCAGACGTGCTGGTAGGATTTATCTTCTCTTTGCAGTGCTGATGTCCTGTACAGTGTCTTTCCTCAGTCAGCTCTTAAAACACCCACATAATGAATAGGGATGGTATGAATAAGGGTGGTTATATTATGTATTCTTAATAATACCAAGTACTGTAGTAATGTTCATGTGCATGAAAAAGTTAAAAATAATTAATAACATTTTTAACTCTTACGTTGATCTCTACATTTAATGTATTGTGACGTTGTAGGGGGTAATCTCTGAATCTACTGTACCGATTTTGTAATTCTTTTATTATTATTTTTTAAGTCTTTTAATTATTTAATACTATTATCCTTCTATTAAAAACTTTTTTTAATAGAAGGCTACGTTATTTGGGAGTGACATAGGCTATATATTAACCCGAAAAGTGGAAAGACTCTTTCGTGGTAGCTGAATTTGCAAAGTAAGCCGGAGAAAAAAAATGTTTACCGCCCAACGAAGTGGGCACGGGTCAGCTATACTTGATAAAGATGTTCCTACAACTTTTTACACTTACATTAAATAAATATTAATAAAATATATGTTATACATAAAATGTACATATCAAGTCACAACTCACAATAAAGAATAAAAAAGCTGATATTAATATTTTAATCTTTGAAGTTTAATAAAAAATATTTCACATGTTTGATTGACATTCAGAGAGCTCAAACTCAAGCCAAGCCCAAAATGTCAATCAGACACATCATAGGTGTCAAAAAAATGATAAACAATAGGTGTAGGTATATCTGTTAGCTCATGAACAAAACGGCTTTTGGATTAAGCATACTACACACACCATACGAGAAACAATTTAAATATGTAAATTTAAAATGCAGTGGAATTACTATTATTTTTGCACATATTGCAGGGTAAAGTTGTCTATGTATTTGTTGTTGTAAATAGTTTTCCTTTTGTTTTTATAATTACAAAATATACTCTTGTTAGCTGTGATTGGCTGATAATGATGATGTGTGTATCATTTATTGGTGATCCATAATAAAAAATAAAATAAAAAGTGTGAAATTGCCACGGCAATTCTTGCCACGCCAAAAATCAGGTTTACCAGCGCCTATAGATGTTTCACATCAAAAATTACTTAAACCTTAGTTTCCTTACTTTTAACCCAAGTTAGTGAGATCACCGGAGTCCAAACGGCCCATCCCATAAGGGGTTGAGATATTCCAAGACCATCAACAGGCTTGTATTGCCTTAGTGACATCTACAATCAGGCGACCACCTTGCTATTGTGCCTTCCACACAAAGAGTTCCAAATATTAAAATAGGAAAACATTAAAGATTAATGGTCTCAATACTAGCTGCGATTTCATCTAGACAACCTTTAGATTCTTAAATAGCTCTATTTTTATATACACATGGCCATATTAATTAGTATTTTTTTTTGATTCGATAAGTGTTAGATATCAGTATCGGAATATCTGCCACGAGCGTGTTCTGACAAGACATCACGAAGCGACTTCAATACAGGTTTTTGTATTGGGTACTTCGCGTATGTCCAAATATTAAAAACTGGTTAAAGCGGTACCTACTAGTGTATACTTGTCTCACATAGTGATCTGTCTATATACTAAACCACTATTACTATCTAATCACTATTAGTATCTTCCCTAATTCTATAGTGACAATAGCGTTACGTCAACTTGATTTTGAAGATATAATAAAAGTAAAATAATAATGGCTTTATTACCTACATAACGTGGCTGGTGATACAGTCTTCTTTTTACAGATTATTAATCAGAGATCAATACTATTAATCAACATCATTAAACTAACTGAACATAAAGTAATGATTAACCTTGACTGAGATCAAAAATTCGTAATTGTAATATTTGAACTCAAAAAAATGGAAAGCAGTCGTTTTGATTGCTTTTGAACTCAAGTTTTAACATGGAAAATTTATGTCTAGTTATATTGCTGTCATGTTTGTATTCGAACTTTTTAGCTTGTAAACAAATATTGTTTATTAACTATTGGTTTGAAACAACGATCTTAAGAAACAGATGGTGTTATTTGTGTCATCTCCCAATCGACTTTTAATAGATCTGTAATTGTAACCTGCGGGCACGGGACGAACAGGCAATGCCAACAGCATACTCTTAAAGTGCTTTCATTCGTGACAGCGCGATTATTTTGCCAAAATACACATTCACCGGATTCGGTTCCCGGATCCGGAGTAATAGTACCGAATCCGGTAGACGTATATTTATGCCGGATCCGCCGGATTACCGGATCCGGGTTGCAATCCCCTACCTGGGACCCCCAATAATGGGAGGGAAACTCGGTCATAAAAGAATCCAGTTATAACTATTGCCGTGGATGATATTTACAATTGAATTAGTGATTATTATTTAATTTGATATACTCGTAGTATTAATTATTTTCTATAATTTTAAATGTTGAAATAAAATTATTTACTTTAATAGTTATTGGACTATTAAAAAGATAGTCCCAGTTGGTCGCAAGATGCAAACTATCTTAATAACTTAATTATACTGCTAATATACATAATTAAGTTTATTCGACTGTTGCTAAATGTCGATATTTTTAATCTAAAATATTAAATTACACAATCTTTACACCAACATCACGGTATTCTTAATTCTGGTGATATTTTTCTTGGAATTAGATTTCAATTTTTTTTTACTAATTTTCCAAATCTCTCTCCAAAGATTACTGAATGTTGGAATTCTGGTCTAACAGTATCAAAACCTATTCACAACTGAATTGAACGCCTCCTTTTTTTGAAGTCCATTAAAAATAATGAAGTACGTCTTTTTAGTTGTATCTTTGTTTTTGTTATTGTATCTTGTGGCTAATACCTAAGTATTTTCTTTATTTCCTTTTTTTAATGTATGGCCCTGCGAAAATGACTCTACTCTGCGTGATGACAAGCATCGGCTGAATCCAAGAGGTATTTTTTTTATTGGAATAGGGGGCAAACGAGCAGACGTATCACCTGATGGTAAGCGATTACCGCTGCTCATGGACACCCGCAATACCAGAAGCGTCACAAGTGCGTTGCCGGCATTTGGGGGATGGGGGAGGATATTTTATGGGCCTCCGGTATCCTCACTCACTCGTAAGCACTGTTTCACATCGGTTTTCCGTGAGGTCGTGGTATCACTTCCGTCGAGTGATGCTTCTGCATTATTGGGCCTACTCCATTTCTTTCTTTTCTATGACTTTTCTGTTTGAACATGACGCTTATATCGTACAATACTTTTATCATCATCAACCTTTCACAGTCCACTGTTTGACATAGATCTCCAATTGAACGCCACTTGATTCAATTCTCTTCTTTCGGTTTTTTCTTCTTCTTCTAAGTGCTTTGTACTGCTTCTTATTATATCACAAAATCAATCAATTTATTAACAGTCTTCGCAATAAATATCGATTAAAACACTAACACACTAGGAAATCAAGCGGAAACAAAACAAATCAATCAGCTACGTTAACAAATACTGTAATCAATTGTCAATGGAAATCAAAATGGTAATCGACATTACAATTGCATTTCACGACACTTCTAGTGCGTAAGCAATTTTTATGTCATAACTATTTTTGATGGATATAACACAAATATACAGAAGTTAGAAATATGGTAATGGTCACCGATTTGGATGGTTTGATGAAGGTTTTACGCTTTTTCTTTTAAATTTATTGTAAAGGAATTTGAGCTTAGCCTTATCGAAGTTAGTAGTAAAATTCGATTGAGATATGACCTTGTGTTATGCCCTTTTGATAATCTAAATCTCTGTTTGGATTTGATTTCCATAGATTCTTGGTCCACTCTTTTTGACTGCACGGATGACTTAATAGTTGAAGCGGTCGCCTCGGCGCTTTATTCTGTGCATTCGAGTCTGGGTGCTCTTTATGCCAGTTGTCCCACAAGATTAATTCCTAATGCAGGAGTCGTATTTTTATTAAATATTTAAAGATCTATGTGTCTATAATCATTAAATATAAACTTTAATTATTATTGAAAGTATATTAATGGAGTATTAATTTTTTAAATTCATGTTTTGTTAATGTGTTCATTCTAAGATCAATTTAACGACATCCTATTTTCAAATTGATCACCAATTCCACCTTTTAAAATGTATCTTACAACGTATTTAAAATGTATTTCACATTAAATGTGAAACTTATTTTATTGGCTATCATTATCTTTAATTTATTTAATCAGTAGATAATAGTAGTGGACCTTTTCACAGTTCCTGCACCATATTAATCATTCTCTATTAAAATATTATGATCAAATAGGAATAACGAAGTTTGTACTCAGTTATAGAGCTTTACTTGTATGTTATTAAAGGTTTGCTAATACTAATATTCGAAGGTTAGT
Organism: Diaphora mendica; assembly: GCA_949125395.1. Lineage (NCBI taxonomy): Eukaryota > Metazoa > Arthropoda > Insecta > Lepidoptera > Erebidae > Diaphora > Diaphora mendica. The sequence continues at coordinate 2,938,333 of OX421321.1, forward strand.
TTTACTAAATACTTTTCGGTTATAATAGTTCCTTTAATAATACTAATTGCTAATATTATTTAACAAAGAATTAAACAAAGCCTTATTGATCAGCAACATATGAAGATTATTTTCATTTAAGAACACCATTTTTAAATTGTGATCTGCACAGGTGTCAGAGAGGTAGACACATATTATTTCTTAGGTTGAGTAAAGGTTAGGTTATTGACGAATATATTTCTGTAACATTGCTGCTAACCAATATTTTTTTCTTGTCCTTTTGTTATGAAAGTAAGCAGATATCACTACCACTGAGCAAGGAAATGTACTTGCAACTACTTGTAAATTTGTCAGTTTTTTTGAGTGATGCTTGATAATTTAATTATTGAAAATGGATCCACTTACATTCGAAAATCCGTTGTTCAATAAATATGAATAACTCTCACAAAACATAGATTTTTTTTCTGATAATTTATATATATGTATTTCTTTATGAAATTCTAAGAGAAGATGTTTATCAGGCTCTAAGTCCTGCTACTGTTTTTGAAAGTAACTAAATGAACCGATATCCGAGGCTACTTTTTATCATGATACCATGACGGCATACCCGAAGTTTGAGCGGTGGTCAAACGTTAGTGAAAATTATGGACGGATTAAAACATAAGCAGTACTATAAGATGTCCGATAATAGGCAATTACTATAACGTAACTAAATACAGTTATAAAAGTGCGGAAGTCTCAGACATTTGAACATAAAGGTTAGAGCAACCTCAGACGCGAGTTTTATGGGTATGGTGACGCAACTGTGCATAGATTAGTAATTATGCATGGACTAGCGTTGTTTTTGTTTAGAGATTCTTTCACTTTTGTAGTTAGATCATTTCAGACTAAAGTAACTGTTTGTTAATTGTGTAGAGTTTCTTAATTTTGTTTTTAACCGACTTTGAAAAAGGAGGAGGTTCTCAATTCGTCCGTATATGTGTTTTTTTTTTGTGTGTTCGCGAAGAACTTTGTTGTTTATGAACCGATTTTGATGATTATTTTTTAATGGAAAAGAGATATCCCGACGATGGTACTGATCTGATGATGGCATCCAAGAGAAATCGAGTCGAAGCTTGAAGTCGATTTTTATTTTGTTAAAATTTTACTTGCATAATGTTATCTTTATTGACACTGCTAAATTTTCAAAGGTGAACTCAATGTCTTAAGTATTCTCTAGCAATCTGTTGTATGTTAATGTAGAAATGAGTATACGTATAATAAAAAAAAAATGAATTACGTTTACATACAAAAAGAGAAGAGAGGAAACAGGTAACATCATTTCAACATCACGCATTTAGATAAACCGATTTATATAGGATTTTTTTGAATTAAATAGAGTTGAAAATTAAGTTTAAAAATATAATGAAATCAAAATTCTAATAATATAGATTAAAATAAAGCATAAAGAACAACAGTTTATTAAAATTCAAAGCGATGAATTCGCAATAAAGCTGCTTAAATATTTACACTTAATTTATTTATGCCCTTCCTGATTTGATTTGAACATGAAATTGAACAGTTAAGCATCTTTTCACATTCGCATATCAGGCGTCTCTTGAATTCTGTCGATTTATACGCTAAAGTAATAACCTATAAGTGTCAAGTTCAAAGTAGAACGTCATACTTGACAGTTAGTCGTTTAATAGTCACACGCCTTTGGCTATCATACATTAAATTGCTTCAAACGCCTCTATATCGTAATAAGATTTTGTCATGTAGGTGTATTTAGGATCAGATTAGTTTGGGTTTGATGTGTTTGTGCGATTTGAGACTAACATTCGTGTTGTGGTGGTGTGATGGGATCGGGGATTTATTGGTTATTATATTTTCCTATGTTTATAGTAACTGTAAATGAAATTGTCAAACACGAAGCGCTTATACCAGTCTTGGATAGACCGCATCTATCCGCTGCCAATCAATTTCCTCAAATCGTCAGTTCATGGTGTCACAGGGCACACTACACAAAATTTGTCTAATCGGTCTCCACTCCAGTACATTTCAGCTTCCGCGGCTCCATAAAGATCATAGTATGAGGAACAAATTGAATGCTTATACGAAAAATACTTTTTTTAAATCCAACTGAAATGACCCTACATAATTCTAAATTATGTTTGTTCAACTAAAAACATGTCTAGTTAAAGGTCGATCATAAGATAAAAGTAAAAAAAAACTATGAAAATAATCATAGTGACCAGAATACAGTTACAAAATAATACAATAATTTTCCCATTGGCACAATACTACGATTAACATTGAATTGTCCACTATTTCATCAATTAGCCAACCGCTAAGTATGGTTTTCAATGGTCGTTCTGTAATCTGTGGTTATTTTTAAATTGATAATTGTTATCATTTTCACCATTCAGATATAATTTCCATTAAAAAAATCATCCATAAACACTCAGTTTACGACAAAGACCAAATTTAGCCAAGCGAAGCTGAGACAACCGTATTAATACTCGCGTGGTAGAGAGGTATAGAGCTATTACAGATAGAGTGGGGAAGACATACGGCTGACAGTAAGCGGAAACGTCCAACGGTTAGAAAGAGAGAGAGTATCGTGACACCCTGTCTGTCTTTCTCTACTGACACGTGCGCAGTCAAGGACTAATAATGGTAATCCAATCACAACAAATAACCGTCAAATCGTTCTGCTATGCGCGAGTAGAGAGATGAGACAGATATGTACCGCGATCGTCTCTCTCTTTCTAACTGAGGGACGGCTGGAGGCCTGGCTCCCCTACTCTATCTATAATACCTCTATGGTGGTGACGCATTCAAAATACGAAGTTTAACCACCTCTATTCAACACGTGAGTGTCATGAGAGCCGTCTTAGAGTGTTTTCACATTATTCGATCCGATTTCGTTGTCGGGCGCCGATGCGATTTCGGGTCGGACAATATTAAAGACAGATACATATTTCATACAATTAACTTCCTCCGATATCGTTTCGGCACCCGACACCGATATCGTATCGGATAATGTGAAATCGCTCTAAGGGAATAAACATCGCAGGACAAAAGCACTGCATAGGGAAAAAACTTGACACAAACTCTAAACCAACCCATCTAGACAGCGCAGTGTAGTAAACCAAATCAGCATATCTAAGGAGAGGGTTATGTTATGTAGTGGACTATGAAGGACTGTTAATGATAATGATGAATAACTGCAATTTTTGTCCATATTTTCGAAAGCAGTGTCGTAAATTATCCAAGCATCACTTGCTAACTATTTAACAAGAAAAAGTTTGATAGAAAACTATAACCCGACAACTTAAAACTTTAGATAAAATTTATATAGCTTATGTCACCCGGGCCATTATTACAGATCTATTGACACCTCATTAATTAAATAAGAAATCAGTAGTTTAGGCGCCACATACATAAACTTCCAAATCTATGACCCTTCCTTTTATTGTAGTCCGGTGAAAACAGATTTGTTCACTGTGTAATGGTGTTTTTTTTGGAACGAAGTTCCTTATGGGGCGTTGCGGAGAGGTACCCTAGCCTAGAGTTGCGGAAGGCCGTTGCTAGCCGCTTCATGGATAAACACTGAACTACAAAAACTGATATTCAAGTTAGCCGATTGACGTACCAGCTAACCCCAAATAATATTAGGAATTATAAAGGAGAGGGAAATGATTATAGATTTGCGAATGTTATTTCGGCAACGTTTGCCCTATCGTATTCAGACTCATGATTTGTAAACGACTGTGTATAAGATGTGTCAGTTTATAGATATTTCAAAATGTTTATCGCGTTAATTGAAATTGCATTGCTAAAATATTTTCCGACCATAGTAAAACTACGCTTTCATTAAATTAGATCAATCGTAACTAACATTATCATAAATTATTCGGGTAAAAATAACTGAAATTATGAACCTAGCTATCTCATAGTTATTACAAGTTTTAGTTTTTTTAATTTCATGAAAGTGAGATACGCTAATTGATTCAAACATCAAAGGTAGCCAAGGAATGCTTAGCTTAGCGTCATAAAAAGGCAATATCAACTGCTAACACCTGTCTTGTGAAACCAGTTGCAAATTCCTTTGGTTACTGTTTTTGTTCTTATTTATTTTTCCTTTTATTCTATACTCACGCCGGAGTATCCCAAATAAGGTTGGCAGGCGATAAATAACAAAATGTTTTGACTGTTAACTTTTTTGTAGCAATCAACAGAACTTGTTAACTTACTCCAAAAAGGTGGATTTTTATATTAAGATACTCACTCAGTAAACGAAAAAAAACAGTGTAAGACTTCAAGTATGTGTGATCGACAAGTCTGCATAGACATAAAAATACGTACCAGGAAAAACTAGAAAGGCATCCAAATAAATTGACCGCCAAGCTAATATGCCGTGACTACAAAAAAGGCTAAAACGGTAGGAAACATTGCCAATGTTGGATTAACTAGCAAAATCAAGAGAAGGTCTCAACGAAAGGACCTCACTGGAGGTCACTCTTATAATATGATACACTCCGTCGCATGATCTCAATGGCTGTTATGCTGATTGTAGATTAATTTCAGAACCACGGTCTTCTGTAAGTATTATTTCGGTCGACCTGACTCTTTTGTGTCGAAGTATATTTCAACGGTAATAGTAGTATTTTATTCAAGATACAAGATATTAACAGTCTTCAATAGTCTACTGCTGGTTAGGTATTGACTTCTATTTCTCCATAAAAACAAGATTTTGCCAACTATATCACGCTGGCCAGACAATTTATTTCCTAATCTTTACAGTTGTGTTCCTGCACAGTTGGCTCACGTTTTTTTAAATTGAATAGTGGGCAATCGAGCAGTAGGTCTGATCGATTGCCCACTAGATACACCTGATGGTAAGCGATTACCGCCGCCCATGGACACCCGCAACACCAGAGGCGTCAGAAGTGCGTTGACGACTTTTGGGGGATGGGGAGGAGGATGGGGGGAGGGGTTGGGGTATGGGCTTCCGTTATCCTCACTCACTCGGTGAAGCATAGCGCAAGCACTATTTCACACCGGTTTTCTGTGAGGCCGTGGTATCAGTCCGGTCGAGCCAGCCCATTCGTGTCGAAGCGTGGCTCTCCCATCACTTAGGCCGATTTTACAATACTGGCAGGATGCATAGAAGTGGTGACACTTTATATTATTAATTTGGAAGGTTATTTACGGATGTTAGCAATATTAATTGCTAACAATGATATTAAAGAGATATTATAGCGAAAGTTGGACCAAGGAAGCTGATTATCTATTCGTCTTCACAAAAAAGTGCTACAACGTAAATAAAATGCAAATGACCGCTGACAGACGGTATTTCGCAATGAAATATTAAACTATGCAAAACAAGTTATTATCATTCCTTTCGCGTAAACATCACAAATGATTGAAATGGCGTCTTTGAAACTTTTTTAAAATTCCATTTTGTAAAAGTAACACTTTCGCTGCATGTCGACTATACGTTAAATGCCGTATTCAATATCTTTATATATGACTTCGTATCAATATATTAATAAAAAGACTTTTAAAAGAAAGTCGGCTTGAGACGCACTTAATGATTCAGGATTTGTTTCTATGCATTTTTAACCCCCGACGCATAAAGCGAGGAGTTATAAGTTTGACGTCAATGTCTGTCTGTCTGTGTGTGTGTGTTTTTTTTTTTTATGGAATAGACCGGCAAACGAGCAGACGTATCGCCTGATGGTAATCGATTACCGCCACCCATGGACACCCGCAACACCAGAGGCATCACAAGTGCATTACCGGCCTTTGGGGATGGGGGGGGGACATAGGGGGAGGGGTTGGGGTATGGGCCTCCGGTATCCTCACTCACTCGGTGAAACACAGCGCAAGCACTATTTCACAGCGGTTTTCTGTGAGGCCGTGGTATCACTCCGGTCGAGCCGGCCCATTCATGCCGAAGCGTGGCTCTCCCACGGTGAAAACACGGTGTGTGTGTGTGTCTGCGGCATCGTAGCTCTCAAACGCTAGCCAGACGAATTCGTAGAGGTTTTTAAGTCCTTCGTCACCCAACACCCAATGGTAACTAACTACTGCAAGCTATGAACTCAGGAGACACAAGTATTGTTACTTCGGTCACCTCACAGCGAAAGCAAAAGTTTAAAAAAAGAGCACCATTTTAAGGCAGTACAACATTATATTAAAAGCACCATTATTTTGGGCTATCCAGCGTGTGATTCGTATGAAACTATGTCACTATATTATAATCATTTAAAACATTTCAACTTGGCAAAAATTCTGCAATGTAAGCCAACACATAAGAGGCGATTGTTTCATCGTCGAAGTGGCACAGAGCTACAGGCCGCCAGATATGAGGTTGAGAACATGTGCCGTCCGTTAGACACTTCTTTATAATACCAACGTATTGAATACGTCGATTTATTTTATCTAATTGTGATATAAATTTAAATCTATTCTTAAGTTGAGTTGGTTGGTTGTTTTGTTTCTCATTTCTCATCAATGCAAGCTCAATGTGCCACAGCGAAGCATGGCAGGGTACAGATAGGTATTAATAATTTTTAATCATACAGAAATTTATCAAAATATATACACTATAACTAGGGTGGGTATTTGGGGGTTATTCGTCTAACTAGTTTAAATGTACGAGCAGTTTACTAGTGCCTATCTCTTTTTTTATGTTTAAGCTGCTAAAATGACTGATCCCTGCCATAAAAGGTCGTTAACCCCTTGGATCTTCAACTATTAGTCGAGCATCTCCAAAATACACAACTTAGTAAATTCATATTCCTTTTCAAATATGAATTTTCGAATTTAAGAACAACGAATGACATTTGCATGTGCCAAAATCAAACCGACTTTTAGATTTTGTTTGTTGTAAAAATTGTTGGAAACATTAATCTACATATTCTCAAACTCAATAGCTTTTTTGTTTAAAGAAAACTCCCGCACTAGAAATCATGTGTCGCGGGGGACTTTATAAACATACATGAAACGGACACAAAGAACACCCAAACTCAGAACAACAATTTGTGGATCACACAAAGTGTTGTCCTATGTAGGATTTGAAGTAGGAAACGGCGTGGTGACCGCCAAACCACTAGGCCAAACGTGCGGTCAATGTAGTGCAGTCAATGTGTAGTTGGCAATTTACACTTTTATTGTGTTTATATATATTGAAGCTTCAATAATAAACAAGACTTATTACCGAGTCTTTGATTATAACATGGTGAAAACACTGTTTGAGACTCTAATGCGGTCATTAAATTATATACCCAAACTACTACTACAATTACACAAAATATTAAAATACATACCTACATTCGCATTTCCTCGTCGTATCAAGAACTTGGATAATCTAGTTCCAAATTAACAATTTAATTGCGTTGTATCTAAACACATTCACTTTCGAATTTATAGTTTGCATCTATTAAATAAAGAAAACATATTAGATATTTATTGCCAGTTACATATTTGAAGATCGACTTCATTAAAACAAAAATATATTTTTACGTAAGGAGTTTGCTTTGATTGAACTAAATTATTAAAACGACATATGAAACAATTACTAGAGATCCGTTCGTTAGCTTTGTTGAGATGATCTAGGTTCTAAACTTTGGAAAACAATTAAGGATAAATTCCTATAAGCTTATTGTTGTCACTGTGAATAACTACACATATCTAGCAGTAATTGTGTCGTTACATTATTATATGACTAGCTGACCCGGCGAACTTCGTACCGCCATATTTACATATATGTCTCAGCTTCCCACAGGCAGTGTACAGTCGTGGACAAAAAAAAAGAATTTTCCCGTTATCTTTAATTTTTTTTTCTTTCTAGTAAAAAAAGAATGAATGAAATCGGATCATGTGTTACTGAATTACAACTAAGTACATATTTTGACTTTCATCCCCTCTCTCCAGGAGACCGTGCTGAATTTCGGGATAAAAAGTATCCTATGTCCCGCTTCCACAGTCAATCCGCTGCACCGATTTCAATGAAATTTGGCATGGAGATACATTGATTGTTGAGGAAGGACATAGGCTACTCTTTGCTGCGATAACCGACAAACACGCGGGCGGAGCCGCGCGCGAAAACTAGTATTTCTATATAGAAGACAACGTAGTCATTCAAAGAGTTCATTTATTTTGTAGAAAAGTTAATGCTCAAATATATTATTACCTAATACAGTTCATAAGGGGCTATTTTGCATTTTTATTATGTGTGATATAATTATGTACATTGATGGATGTAATGTTATCTGTAACTGATTAAGATATTCGATTTGAACTGACCATAATTTTTAACCGACTTAAAAAAAGGAGGCGGTTATCAATACGACTGTATTTTTTTATGTTTGTTACCTCATAACTTTCGACTGGGTGAACCGCTTTTGATGATTCTTTTTTTATTTGAAAGCTGGTGCTTCCCGTGTGGTCCCATTAAAATTTGTTTCAGATTGAAGTCGGTTTTTTGTGTTTAAATTTGTGATTATTATAATAAAGTATGTCAAATTTATTAAAGGAACTTTTTCGGTAGTTCTGTTTAGAATTTTATCAATTAAAATGAATGTCAAACGAAAAAGGAACATTGAAATACTGTTGAATCGGTTTTTCTTAAGCCGCTCAAAGTTACAAACTGAAGTTAATTTATATCTTATAATTAAATCACACACGATCAAAATCTACTTGAAAGCTGAATGGTGACTTAAAATATGTAGGCTACTTGCCGGTATACAGTAGCCGCGTGTACCGTTTTAACAACTGCGCCGGCTCGAGGTAAATAAACCCGCTGGGTAGCGACTTCAATTAGATACCCGACATTGTGGGCGCTTTTTGCTAGAAATGGTGAGAAAAAAGGGCCTTTCGATGGTCGGGGACTGCAATGATGGGCACCATGAGTAATTGCTGCGTACCACCGTGTAATAGGCTTTGCGCTTTGTGTTTAAAGATAGTCTTAGTAAGTGTGGAAGATTTTGTTTTATTTATTTCAAAAGATTCCCGGGTCGGACTATATTTTGATATGATCTATAAGTAGTTGTTTCGGAGTTTGTATGTTTTGCTTGTATGTATTTATAAAAAAGTATAAAATTCTTGTATCAGCCGGTCAAGCTTTCGTAGTACGATATGCAAAATTTGCAGATCTTTACATCATATTGCAGAATTAAAAGTAAATAAAAAAAAATGTCCGATATGTAGTGTATAAAGGGCGGCCTTGCCAAAAGCAATATCTTCCAGGAAACCTTAGGATGGATCAGACAGTGGTAGTTTACTGTGCATTGAGTTTGAACACAAACATACATATAAAACACACACATTTACATACCAATACATATACATAACTATAATTACTTAATTAAATTATTGGTTATATTTATTTTCAGTTTTACGCGTAAAGTGCACAACTATGGATTTAAAAGTTATTGCCTTTTTATCAGTATACGTTAGGGTGGTGTATTAACAAGCGATTAGATACAATCCTCTGAAATCATTAGTTGGAAAGTATTATACTACCGTAGGAGAGCCACGCTTCGGCATGAATGGGCCGGCTCGACCGAAGTGATACCACGGTCTCACGGAAAACCGATGTGAAATAGTGCTTGCGCTGTGTTTCACCGAGTGAGTGAGGATACCGGAGGCCCATACCCCAATCCCCACCTCCCCCCCCATCCCAAAAGGGCGGCAACGCACTTGTGACGCTTCTGGTGTTGCAGGTGTCCATGGGCGGCGGTAATCGCTTACCATCAGGTCTGCTCGTTTGCCAGTCTATTCCATAAAATAATCACAAATTTTATCAAAAAAAAAACCGACTTCAATCTGGACCAAATTTAAATGGGACCATACGGGAATATTGAGTTATTCGTTAATTTGTCGTGTACATACATAATGCAAATTGAAGACTTATATGGTTTTCTCATGGATGACATGTCAGAACTGGATCAAATTTAAATGAGACCATTCGGGAAGCAGCAGCTTTCAAATAAAAAAAGAATCATCAAAATCGGTTCACCCAGTCCAAAGTTATGAGGTAACAAACATAAAAAAAAAAAAAACAGTCGAATTGAGAACCTCCTTCTTTTTTGAAGTCGGTTGAAAAAACATACATTTGCATGAATAGGTACCTAATACTTGACTGCACGTTTGGCATAGTGGTTTAACGGTCACCACGCTGTTTCCTACTTCGCCAAGTGTTGTTCACAAATTGTTGTTCTGAGTCTGGGTGTTCTTTGTGTCCGTTTCATGTATGTTTCTAAAGTCCCCCGCGACACAGGATTTATTCCTAGTGCGGGAGCTGTCTTAAAAAAAATTGAAGAAATGGGAAATGTTATACATTTATATCATATATGTGACTTCACATAAATCTACTTTATCATCTGAAATGGTAAGTGACCTTCACCTTCGCCCTTGAACCTGCAAATAAATAAATAAATATTTCGGACATCTAACACACATCGCCATCTAGTCCCATGCTAAGCAGAGCTTGTGGTATGGGTACTAGACAACTGATACAAATACATATATACTTTTTTTTTGTAAATACATACATATTATATATAGAAAACATCCAAACTCCGAAACAAATATTTGTAGATCATACAAACATTTGGTCCGACCCAGGAATCGAACCCAAGACCTCATGATCAGCAGTCGCACACGTTAACCGCTAGACCAACGAGGCAGTTTGCAATCAAAAATACAAGTGCTGTATGAGCCTCATTCTTAGATTTATTGTAGCAGGAGTTTGGGGTTCCTCTATCCTCATCCATTCAACAAATAGCGACAAAAGAATTGAAAAAGAAGCGTGACATCACTGCGATTGAACCTACCCATGTGTGCAAAGCACTCGCAATAAAGTAAATTGCACTTCAAACATACGTCACATGGTTTCTACTCGCATTTAGTAAATTGCTGTGATTTTTTTTTTTATGTCTGCTGGGCAAATGTAAGCATAAATTAAATTCTTTCAAGAGACAAGTTAAATTTATCTGTACAAATGTGTATTTTTCGTTACTTAACACTAACATCACAAAAGAAAGTTGGTGTATTAAATCAGGTTTCTTTAAAAAAACAATTCGTTTCAAGCTAATCTCCAAAACAGTCGTAAATATTCAGATTTGGCTTTTTCTGTGCATTTGTGGAGTTTAATCCTTGAGTAAAGGTTTTAATATTTAGCACGGAAGTGAGACGATACACTGCAGCGCTTTATCAGTTATGTCGTCTAACAAAGTATTAAAACAAACAGCTAGAACTCTTATTATTAGGGATAGTTTTTCGCGAGAAAAATGACGTAAGCACCGTGAATTTACATGGCGCTTACGCGTTTCAGACAAAATAGTACCTATAAGTGCGCAACATACAAAATGTGCGTGCTTGTGTACGTGACGTAATCTCCGGTCGTGCGTCGAAGCTGACACACACTTTTTTTAAATAAACTGTTAGTATCTCTGAAATATTTTTTATTTTATTATGTCTTACAAAGCCTTTACATTAACATACTGTGTCGGAGTTACCGACGTGTAGTAATTGGGACCGGGTCACATTACCAACGAAATATGTATTAAAATTAGTTACCAAATACTCAAACGCAATAGTATTATAATTAAAATGTTTACCTAACTAAATGAAGTAATTATAAAAAAAGTATTGTAACAAAACTAATAAAGATAAAAAAGCATGTTGTTTAAAAGAAATATAACGAATTATTAACTAGAATTTGTGTTCCGTTACCGTAAAATGTAAATTGTAATTTTTTATGCAACATTTCGTTTTTCAACACTGGCAATAATCGTAGCAAAAGGTAGCCTTAAATGGTTGCTATTGCAACACTTACTTGTTACAAATCTGGAGCGAAGGGTATGTGGGAAAAAATCCTCCGGTGCGCGCGCGACTTGTATCGGTTAAATTCCTGCTGGAATATCGAATCTTCTTCTATCTATCGCGTGTGACGCCAACAAGAACCGTAATCCCTGGATTTTAGTCGACTCCTGAACTAGCTAGCTAGAACTAGAACTAGACTAGAAGCTCAATGAATGCCCGTAGTAGTCCAAGGTACGTGCTTGCATTGTATTCTGTAACGGCCTATGTCGAGTTATTGAACAACGAAATTAAACGAAAACGTAATTTATCGCAGTGTAGTATCAAAGCCACACATTTTGGGCTTGGTGCGAATGCTACAATTTAATCCTGTTTACATAGTAGAACATGAGTTCAAACTTTAATTCTTTAGTTTAGTAAAGTTTGAGAAATTGGTAGCATCCTAAACTAGGAAGGAAGAGAATGGGGGAAAAGCGATGTGGGAAGGTATAACTTCTACAAATGGGTTGTGTGTAGCAGTAATAGTTGGAAATAGACCATCCTGTACAAGCTAAGCTTTTTAGAGTCGGAAACTCCGAATCGGACTCGGGTAGCTGATATCAACCACTCTTTCTTCCCTTTACCAAGTGAGTAAGGTCTCGGTAGCTCTTTAACCAACCAAACTCCTCCTGTTATTCCTGGATTGGCAGGTCGAAGTTACTAAAAGGAAAACAACATCCTTGTTTTTGGATTGCAGCAGTGACCGTCTATTCGTTTGCCCCACTTTTATTTTCTCTCGGAAATCCCCTCGGATTCCACCGAATGGTGGCTATGTCGGACTCAAACCGACTAAAAACTGCACACCGTCTCGGGTACTAGAAGCCGGGGAACCAGGTGCACCTTCGAAAGGAAATCTCTGGATCTTCGAAGTTCATTTGCCCCCCTATACTATACAAGCAAAAGTTAATGCAAATTAAAGTGAAAATAACCAAAATTAGCTTTAATATTAAATAACGTACTCCTAGCCGATTTTGGCCACAGGCCAGACTCAGGAGATATTATAGTGCATAAGTGTTTGTGCAAACACAGATGCACTTTTTGTTCTCTCAGTCCGATGGGACGCTATACGACACGACTGGGTAGAGATCGGCGATGACCAACGGCTTCATGTGCTCTCGAAGGACGCCAGATAAGAGGCCAACTTCCAAACTCTGAGCTGTTATTAAGTATTTCTCATCTATCATCAGTATCATCAATAGGTAACCCGAGGCGTCTTGATTATCAGTGGCATACGCTAACTGCTAGACCAATGCGGCAGTCGATATTTAGAACATAACTCTTACTATGTTAATAGCACCAAATTATCGTTAGCAACATAATTAAGTTTAATCATCAACAACCCATAACGCCCCACTGCTGGGGGCAGGTCTCCTCTCAGGAGAGGGTTAAGGCCATACGTCCCCCGGCTTGCCAAGTGCGGGTTGGGGACTGGCAAGACAACGTTGTGGCTACATTATCTTGTCGTTGGATGTTTTTAAGCCGCCCAAAGGCCTCCAACTAAGCTTCGCGACTGTTATCGTATGATAACAACCGGGACCGACTGTTTAACGTGACCTCCGAATCACGGAGACGCTCATGGTAACATGCCACTAGCGGTCACCCATCCAGGTACTGATCGCGCCGTCGTTGCTTACCCTCGGTGATTGTTTCTAATCACCGAGTGCAACTAGGCTATGAGCGCCTTCGTTAAGTTTAATATTCCTCTGTAAACCCTCTAGGGAATACAAGCATGAATAAATTTACTTCAAAGATATTGACTATCTATTTATCTGCAAGCTACGATTAAGTAGTCTCGCTTGATAAGTTGCAATCAAGATTTATGCAAACTAGTGAAGAACTTTTACTGGCCGTAAGGGACAGCTCTTGCAGCGAGATGAGTTAGTGCTTGTCTTTAATTATATACTCAATTAGATGTCATGGTTTAATGCATTGGAATGTGTTAACGAAGTGACTAGCGAAGTTATTGAACTTACCTCATTTAAACAAAAAATGGGAGCTATATTTAAAAAAGATTACCTATGATCCCGGGTACTTTAGCGGGGCGTGATAAAGGTCTCACTATTCCGCCATAGTGTAGGTCGCCATACTGCATTGTCTACATTCGCAGTAAATATGGTGACCACCACTCTTGAATTCTGCTTATGCTTTCCTTCAGGCAGAGTAGAGTCACTTTGGCAGCTCTTACATAAATAAAAAGATTGCAATCATCAACAACATTAACCTATTCTATTACATAGAAATAGGTCTCTTCCATTGCATCCCGGTTGTTATGAACACCTATGACAATCGTTATTGGCAAGTCAGTGCCCTCAAATATGCTGACAACTATTTCAACCTTCGAATTCAGTTCAACCTCAGGGTTGTGGAGTACCGATGCCAGTCACTCCGTGGAAATACTGATAGTCAGTTAAAACCGGTTGAACTAATAGCCGACCCCAATAAAATTAATCTTGGGAATAATGAAGGCCAAGAAGATGACTCTCGATTGTCGGCACTTAGTGGAACTTGATCAGGTACATTCTAGAATTAAACTCACTTATTGTTGGAAAGTAGTGGCAAGATTATAAGCTGGTAATTGGCAAAATTTGTCAGTACAAGTTGTACGTCATCTCATTGCTAAGTCATTTGTATCGTGCATCAAGTGTGTAGAGTTCTAGGAGACTATGCAGTAAACAAGAAAAAAAAAGGTCTTGTATCATCGTTAACTATTCAGACCACTCACATATATTTCTCAAATATATAACAAGCATTTCTTACTGAGAAAAGCCTTTGGCTCTGGAATTGCAAGAAAACATAATCTATAACATGAACCTAGCTGTCTTGAGTCCTGAAGGAAGTCATAAAGGTAGCAAGACAGAAACGAAACGTTATGTCAATTGAAGGATGTAATGCAAAGCTTGTTTTATGACTCTATGGGAGTATCTTTGAGTCATAATTTAAATTTCCACTTAGAAACATATAGATAGGTAATAGGTATATACTTCAAAACCTACATTTAGTAGGTGGAGACGTATTTAACGCCGAAAGCTTACATAGAAGCCCTCCTATACCAAAAAAAAAAAACAAAAAAAGGCAAGTGAGAGTAACTATATTAAATCTTCGATAAGAAGGGAGGAAAATGGTAGAAAAGGAAATAACGTTTTCCTAAAATTGTATCTTATACGAATGAATATGCGAATGCATGGAATAGCTCAAATTAATCAGGGTCGCTTATATATATGTCTATATCTACAAAACAGTCCTAAACTCCTACACCTAATAACCATCGTTTAAAATATTATTATAATGTTTTTTCTTGATCCAGTACTAAGTTGAGTACACGCAGATTATTATATAAGACCTGTCCGAGGAACCTCGTAACGTAAGCTTATAAATAAAGTGAGTACTTGGAAGAAATTAGACGTAAGAAAATTATGTTTATTAAAAGAGATGTATTGTTTTATAAATAGTGTCAGGAAGCATCAGTATGTAATATGGTAAGAAGACTCAGAAAACTTAAACTGGAACTCCGCAAAAAATACTGGACAACCGAATGTAAAACAGAAACTATTTTTCTCTTATTGGATTAAAAACCTAATTTCTGCCAATCCCTAATTTTGTTTATAAATAAAAGATCTTTAGCGCAACCTGATTCGACTTTTTTTTAGATTAGTTACTATGTAATTGTTAAACGTGGTACAGAGTGAATACTTATTACTTTTAGGTATATAACACGGCTCTAGATCGTGATATTGCAAATTATTTCAATGTAAACCATACGCTTTTACATATCAATATTCAGTACGAGAACTCTAATTCATAATGCATTCAATAGTTCAGAATTACGGTTATTCTAAGAACTGCGACATTTAAATTTCAATTACCATAAAATGACAGCTGCATAAAGATATAAACCATGAACAAAAACTCACATTCAATGCTTACCAAATATGACACATCTAAGCATGTTCTTTATTTGAATATAATAGAAAATGGCCGCCCAACATGGAGAACAAAATGGCGCCAATTTATATGCTAATTGCTGTAAGAGTTTCCATCTGCGTGTGCTTAAGGAAATAATTGCATCTGAAGTCCTTAGAAGGGTATCCGTATTTATTCATAGGACATATTTATAGAATATATATATACATATATATATATACAGAATCAGCATAGTAATTTAACGTCTTATGTAGATTAATGTAAAAAATACTAAGTTACCTAAACTTACAAGACATCAGATGTACACAATTCATTGTGTAACTTAAGGTGTAACTATTACATCCGTTGAAGACCGGGTCAGAAACAAATGTGTTAGTTTACTTGTATAATATTCATATTCAATAGTTTTTTTTATGATTAGCTGTTATACGGTTAGACTAATCGTTGTAAAAAGCTGAGGGGTCAGTTGAACAAGTCCTCTGTTGTGGAGACCGTAAGACAGAAGATTCGTCATCGACACATATATTTACGTCACTTTTGTATATAAAAGATCATGTAATTCCCAAATTATGTACGAAACATAAAGGTTTGAAAGTTGAAGAAATTGAACCATCTTGGCCTGAGAACATGAATGATCCCAAACTCGCTCAAATTTACGTGAAATTGAGATCAATTAATTAGTTGTCACGGTTTCATTATTGCTCGTATTTTTTTGTTTTGGTTTAATTGTAAACGATTCAAACTGTCAGATAGATTCTGATTATGAATGTCTACCCTGGATAAATCGTTATGTGATAAGCACAATCTTTTTTTAAAGAGTGGAATAGGAAAATATCCTGTATGACGGGAGACTTTAGATACCCACATGAAACTAATGCAAAACACACCCAAACTCAGAATAATATTTTTGTGGATCACCCAATGTGTTCCCGTATGAGGAACAAACACACAACACTCAGCAGTTTCTGTGAATTCATCATAATTATGTTCGGTATCTTTGTTATTTATTTGTAAAATGTAGATAGGTAGGAATATGTATTTACACACCATTTTTAAAAGAGTTGAATCATATCTCTCATATTTACTAAGACAAGAATTGCTGTTAGTTTGTATTCCTAAAACTCGAAAATGGCTAAAAATGTTTTGAATTAAAAGTTTTGATTTGAAAATATTGCTTATCAATAGTCTGATTGCCACAGTATGTGTTTTTCATTCAATAGTTGATATTTATGCTTTTATGCCATGTTATTACACTTCGACATGTGTCTTAAACCGATGCGATGTGTAACAACATAACCTAGTTTAATGTCAATTATACTGTGGGACTATGATCGTATTGTGTGCTATTGTATCAGCCTTTCTCTATTGAGAATAAAAATTTGATACCTAATATTACAATCCGTTACAGATAGTCCAATAATTATTGTTGTAGATCACGAATTCACAATTAAGCCATTTGAGCCCACGTGGCTTTCTTTTGTTGCAAACTTACAAATGAAACCTCAAAAAAATTAGTTGATAAAATTCAACTTTATTTCTGATTTGATAAAGTGTGCATTTATGTGGTACAGTCGTTACGGTTGCCAAAGTAATGTGGATTAACAGTGTGTTGCAATTTTAATAACGGCGCATTAATCTGTAACTGTAGACGCGTATGTTACCTTTTCGATCTAGATGATACTTCTGATCAAACGGTACACCTAAATAACGTATGCGATTTTTTGTGTGGTGAAAAGAAAAGGAGTAATGAACGCGATTTTAATTTCATTGTCATAACTTTGTTGCGTGAGGCTGACTTAGAGATATGTAATTTGATTTGACCAGTCGTCATCTCTGTAATGTTCTTGTATTATTTTATACTATTTTATTACTATTTAAGCTTTGTTTAGTAAGGGAACATACGTAGTTTTATTGTGATTATCATACTATTCAGGGTACAGAGTACCCGACCGGGAGAGGTTTCGGACTCTCCCTATCCGCCAGGACCGGGAATGGGTCAGGTACCGCCGACGACTCAGGAGATCGCAAAACGATATCTGTATAATATGGTCAACGTAAACACATCTCTTATATAGCGTAGACCGCTGGCAACACGCATTGTTTCACGCTCAGTTCCGAAATGCTGGCGAGCGGTCCCCGCAATTTTATAATATCGTGGAGTATTGGGTAATATTGTGTTAATGTAATTATTGTTTTTTGTGTTTGTTACTTTGTTATTGTATGTACTATGGCACGGATATGTAAAATATCTTCATGCACGGCGACACCTGGGCCCAAGTGAAAACCAGCGTCAGAGGTTTTGTCTGATACAATGCTGAGTTGGGCCCAATTTTGACCTTGCAAAATTGTTGTATGCTACCTTTTTTATTTTCAATTAATTTTTGTTGCCAAACAAATGTTTTTTTTCTTTCTATATCCGTCCTCAAGCCTGGGGGTGACAATTGAGGCCATCGGGTTCCAGGGTTTTACTTTCTAGGATCTCAGGTGCTAGACTTGAGACGGCGATTTTTGGCCGGTCGCCATAACTACTATACTGGTGGTTCCCAACTGGATACAACTAATAATGATATTCAATGGAATTTCCGCACAAATAGGGGTAGGAGAGCAATATGATCTTAATTTATTTTTTAACATAATGACATACTCTTACAATCATAAACTTTTTTTGTTTGCTGCGGGAGCTTGATTTCCTGTTAAAACAAAAAACGGATTTAGTTTAACATTAACCCCAAGTGATCAAAGATGTCTTAACAGTTAAACCTTCAATCCTCATAACTTCAAAGCAACGTTTTTCTTTATAATTGAACCAATTATTTGTAATAGGATCAATAGCAATCGGTCTCAATACTTGTTACATCGACTAGTTGCGATTAGAGGCAATTTCTCTTAGTTTCATCGCTACTTGTATGACATGAAAACTTTTTACTTTCATGCGTCTACTGTAATGATATATAAACCACAACAATTTTGATGCAACCCGATCGTCAGTAGAAATGCGTTTACGCTACTTTTTATGTGATTATGTGGTTCAGAAAAAGTTAATATTTATGTGTTCCTTCTTTGTACTGTAGTTGAGTTGTCTACTCTCGTCTATGAAAATATAATAGAAAATGTTGTGTAGCGTAATGTGTGAAGGCCATTCATTGCTGAAAAATACCTAAATTAAATAGTGTTGAATGGGACATCTTTATAGGTTGCAAATCGTCTATTTATTTCTCAACCATCTTCAAACTTCATGGCTTGATGATTTCATGTGAGTATAGCAGTAGACTGTTTAAGGCTGCTGATGATACTATTACGATTTGCAACCTATAAAGATGTCCATCTTTATAGGTTGCAAATCGTCGCATTTTTTTCTATACGGTGTAATCTATAAAATTAAAAAGACTTATTTCATTAATTCCAAGGCGCATGTTTAAAGACATCCTGAAGACGGGGCAAAAAAAGAGAATGAATAACTTGGGTCAAAAGAAATGTAAAGGGATTATATCTGGTTGAACAGATTGTGGCGACTTCCACATATAGCGCAACAAGAATTCACTACAGCGCCATCTACCGTATATACACCGAACGACGGAGTAACGTACAACACGAAGAAACTACCAATCCTGCATCACGCAATAGAAATTCTCGCGCCGATTAGCATACTTACAACTTCCCAACATCAACCGTTGGGCAGTAGCCCGCCAGGCACGATCACCTCGCGTGGTTGGAAGATCCATCCTTTGTGTTGGAGGTCCGTCCTCCACAATATCATTAAGACATTGTTGTCTAAAATTTTCGAAATATATATTAGTAAATTGTCTAGTTAGTACTATACTGGTATAAAATTGATATGTAAATCTCTCAGCAAAATAGTTGTAATCGTCAAAGGGAAATTATACTCTATGTGCGTTTTGCTGCTATTTCCTGGTCAACGTATATGGTAAATTTCAAGAAGATCAGTTGAGTAGTCAAGGCGTGAAAGCGTAACAAACAAACAGACTCACTTTATGATATTAGTTCAAATTGCTCAAACCATTCGATTTCCCATTATAATGAAAAATAATTTGAGATCAACGCATTCTTTGTCATTCGATCGAGATGTTCTATTTATTTCTCAACCATCTTCAAACTTCATGGCTTGATGATTTCATGTGAGTATAGCAGTAGACTGTTTAAGGCTGCTGATGATAATATTACATACCCATTACAGTTTTTTTATGGAATAGGGGGCAAACGAGCAGACGTATCACCTGATGGTAAGCGATTACCGCCGCCCATGGACACCCGCAACACCAGAGGCGTCACAAGTGCCTTGCCGGCCTTTGGGGTATGGGGAGAGGGATGTGGCGGTTGGGTATGGGTCTCCGGTAGCCTCACTCACTCGGTGAAACACAGCGCAAGCGCTATTTCCCACCGGTTTTCTGTGAGGCCATGGTATCACTCCAGACTTATCAGAATATTATATTATGTAGTTCTATCTTGACCTTCTTCTTCTTCCTAACCTTTATTATTACCAAGATTTTTTGGTGTCGGCTACTAGTTCAACTGATTTAACCTGAATATTAGTTTTTCCACGGAGCGACTGGCATCGGACCTCCGCTGAGATGAACTGAATTCAAAGGTTGAACTAGTTGTCAGTATATTTGAGAGTACTGACTTCCCAATAACGATTGCCATAGATGTTCATGACAACCGGGACCAACGGACTAGCGTTCTCTTCTAACCTAGATCTTGACCTGTCAATAACAAATTCGCTAACATTTATTAACTTCAAATATTTGTAAATGAGTGATCTTTTCACTCTTCTATGTTTCTTCCTGTATAGTTTTATGTAAATGTATACCTAAAATAGTCTCACTCGGTTCTTTAAAACTCGCTAAATACACACTTCAACTTACATGTCATTGCGAAATTCTACAACAGATATTGAAAGTGTTTTATGTTCTTTATATTAGGCTAGAAACGCGCTGTTTTACAAGTTTTTTATTATCTTGCAATGTATGTATGTATGCTTGTATGTTCGGGTGGAATCTTGCAACTCAATTTTGAAGCAGACATCTTCAATCGATTTTGCTGAAATTTTGCAAGCATATGTATACAGCGTGAAAATACAATACTATACTAACATGGAGCTGGAGCTGGAAGGTGGCCATAGGAACTCTGTAAAGAAACGTCGCAACATCATCGTGTTCGGACTCATTTGATTCGTCTCGAGGCATTCCAGTAAAATCTTGTTTTTAAAAAGCTATTTAATTTATTATTACTTTCTTGCACTACGCTAACTTAGCGGCAGGTGATACTTAATTTTAAAGTGACTAGCCCACCATGGTGTGGGTCACCATGCTGCATTGTTGCGTTGTCTGCATTCACAATGAGTATGGTGACCACCACTCTTGGATTCTGCTAATGCTTTCCATCAGGCAGAGTAGAGTCATTTTGGCAGGGCTATACAAAAAAAAAAACTTTTATATCAGGTTTTTGACCCATACATTTCTTACATTATTATTTGATATAACTACATTGGATAGAAACTTTTGTACTACTATTTGTACATATAATTATGAGAAATTATTGAGACGATACAATATCATTATCATCAACAACCTTCACTGCTGCACATAGGAGGCCTTAGAACCTTAGAACGGAGTTTCGGTGTGTTATACCACGCTTGACGGACGAGATGGTATTTTTTTTTATAAATGGCCTGCCAAAATTAACTCTGCTCAGCCTGATGGTACCTAAGCTCAAACAGAATCCAACAGTGAGAAAGCAGACAATGCAGTGCGCCATCCCACACTATGGCGGCCTAGTGAGATGCTTTTACACACCCGGTTAAAGGACCCGGTATCATAGTAGGAGGAAAACACGTGTGTTGGTAGCGAGTTCCAGTTTTTACTGCTCGGTGCAGGAAGGAAGAACCAAATTGTTTGGTTCGAGAGCGTATTTCTACGACTTCAAGCCGGTGACTTCCAATGCCAGCACGCAAAAATTGTATAGATTCTAGTCTAGTCACATAGACATTATATTACAGTGATTTTATCCTGCGTAGTTTGTTCCCAGAACCGACTAATCGGTTCTTACGACACTCATTTTATGTATAGAAATGGTGACACTTTGTATCTCAGTCCGTCATAACACGAACATTTGAATGAAACAATACACTAAATGCCTAAGTTACCTACCCATTTATGTTAATTTCTCATCTCCTCCTCCGTGCATAGTAATGTTCATATACATGACAATACAGTTTTACTTTCACCGAAAATCGCCAACTCATTTGTGATAAGTATTGATCGTTTTGACGACTCATTCCTGTTCAATGATAAACTTACGTAGAAAGTTGCTTTTGATTTCTTTTAAAAGTATTACGACTTTAAAGTCGGGATGATTTTATAAATGCCCAATATAATTACTAAGATTGGCTTTAAGAAAGTTGTAAAATTTAAAAAGTAACTATCTAAGGTGTACTTTATATTAAAACTAGCTGACCCGGCGAACCTCGCACCGCTATAACTATTCGTGATTTTTTTCTAAATTTCCAGATAAAACGTTTTAATATTTAAATCCGACTAAGATTTCCATGGATAGCGTACAGTGGCATAGTTCGAAAATATAATACTTCCAGTTTTCTGTTAATTTTCTTCTATACAAATCTTGTCCTGAGAATAATAAACACATAAAAGAAATAATTATCTAATTTGGTGCAGTCGATCGGAAGTTATGCGCGTACATACATTTCAGTGATCTATTTTATTTAAATAGATTCAATAAGTTTCCTAACAGCCTGAAGAATCTGTCGTAATCAGAAATACGTAAATGATTATGGACCTTCTAGAAAATATCTATCAAAACTTGAAATGAGTTATGGATGAAATATTTGTTGGAATGTTATTAATATTTACGATGAAATAAAGGCTAGAATGATATAACCTCCGAAGTTACATCAAATTTACCATTGTTTATCATATACCTACTCATATTAATTTTAGCACCTGAATGACCGAGATTTGCTCAGTTTTTCTTTTGTAGTAAATAGTAGTAGTAGATCGATTTATCTTCCCCGAAACCGTTGAAGCCGTTTTCGAGATTTAGATTATGTGTATACACAAAAACTGCTACTATAATTTCTGACAATATTGGCACAGTTATTATCTTAAGTACTAAAGAATTGGTTGTGTTTTGCAGGTTAGTTGCAGTACAGTTACATCACTTGGTGAGTTTACCCTTTTTTTATGCGAAAACAATTTCCTAGATACAACATTCGTGAACTGTACTTTTCTATAAACAGGTCGTGATATGAACTCTTAGAATATAGGAATATCCTCCATTATACTCGCAATTTAATATGATAGAAGTAAATGATGTACTTAATGCGTAAAATACATATTTTCATTGAAAGGAGATTCAAGGAAAATTTTCGACACTTTTTTCGGTATAAATCTTCACCATACAACCTTTGGATAGAAATAATTAGATCTTCTACACTGTTTTCTTGTCTCTTCATTTCAAACTTTTTTTTACTGCACGGTTGGCCTGGTGGTTTAAGCGGCCGCCACGCCGCTTTCTACTGCGTCAAGTGTTGTGGGTTCAAATCCCACATGGGAAAACACTTTGTAGGAACCACAAATTGTTGTTCTGAGTCTGGGTGTTCTTTGTGTCCGTTTCATGAATGTTTGTAAAGTCCCCCGCTACACAGGATGGTTATTCCTAATGCGGGAGTTGTCTTTAAAAACTCTTTCAGTTAACGAAGAAAACTAGTAAATAATAATGATTTTTATTAATGTGGATGTGTACATAACAAATATATATTGATTGCAACAACGTTTTACATTACACAATTGTCCCTTTGTCATCCATTATGTTTGACTATTTATCTAGTAAGTAGTAGTAGTAGTAATATTTACCTCAGAAATACGACGAGTGTTTAGTAAATTTTGACTGCCTCGTTGGTCTCGCGGTTGGCGTGTGCGACTGCTGATCATGAGGTCTCGGGTTCGATTCCCGGGTCGGACCAAGTGTTTGTATGATCTACAAATATTTGTTTCGGAGTTTGGGTGTTTTCTATGTATAATATGTATGTATTTACCAAAAAAAGTATATATGTATTTGTATCAGTTGTCTAGTACCCATAACACAAGCTCCGGATGTCCGAAATATTTATTATATTTGAGCTTATTATAACTTGTTATAAACTAGTCAACTTACGAATAAGGTTAGTAAAATTATATACAGATTAAACACACATACCTAAAATTAGTTCATAGGTTCATTCTCAGAGTTAAATCTTAATTCTTAAGTTCTGGTAAAGCGGGTTTAGTAAAGCTTTATATCCATTTGTGAACACGGTACTTATTATCAAAGTGATAGTGTAAGTTTAATATTAACCTACAAGTGTAAATATATGAACCAATGAAAGCAGATACCTCTGCCTAGATCGGGATGCGCATGAGTGGCTAACTGTGACGCCGTTTCGCTCAACCAGCTCGTAATGCGTGACAAAACTCTTCACACGAGACGTGTGGCTTAAGATTTATTGGTATTAAAAGATGCTAGATACGATAGCTATTCAAAATATTCGATATCTAAAGTTTTATCCTGAAAATAAGAAACCATTTACGTTTTTTATGCAACTTCGCTAGCATTAAAATTAATAATTATAATCTTATGCTTAGTTGAAATAGTTGTAATCTAATAGGTACAAATTTTATGTTAATTATTAGAGTAGTTTTAGCCTTAAAGACATAATGAACAAACAAATCAAGAATCAAACATACTTTCGTTATAGCAACACACAGTGACATATATTTTTTAATATTTTATTGTGCTTCTAAATCTTTTAAGGTCCCGTAACTCAAAAGGAAAAAACGGAACCCTTATAGGGTCACTTTGTTGTCCGTCTATCTGTCTGTCAAGATCGTTTTTCTCAGGAACGCATAGAGGTCTCAAGCTGAAATTCATATCGAATAATCAGGTCTAGTGTCCCTTGGTACTGTGAAAAAAAAACGAATTTCTAAGCCAGCGCAATTAAAAGATACAGTCGTTTATACTGCAAATTTTCGACACTCGCAAGGGAATCAAAACCTACAGGGTACTTCCCGTGAACTCAGAATGTTGAAATTTGATAAGAAGCAACGTCTTATAGCACAGATAAAGAAAAAAATCCGAAAAGCATAAATTTTTAGTTACATCATATAATATACCTACAGGTTTGTACGGAACCTTCGGTGCGCGAGTCCGACTCACACTTGGCCGATTTTTTCATATTATGATTTCAAAAAAGTTTGAATATTCTCACATAATGATGTAGTCATTGCAATCAGACCACAACTGGCATTACTCTTGATTTAACTAAATTCAATCAACACTGGATGTTAACGGTATCAATTAATTAGAAACTAGCAATCACTTTGTACTTACGTATAAGGAGGCAAATCGAATCATGTGAGCCAACGGTTTGCTAATTAAATGAAAACTCGTTTCGGTCTGGATCAACTGAAGTCAAGGTAAATGTGGTCACAGAGCCAAAGAACAGGGATGTGAAATTTCACTAGAAACATTAATTTTACTTTACGTAGCAACTCCTTTAATAGGAATAATGTGTGTCACGGGAGTATGTGGGGATAACACATTTGGCGCGCATCGCCAGTAGGAAGCGGACCGACCACTTAAACCTTAAACTAAACCTTAACTTAAACTAAGTAATCCGTGCAGTCGTATACACCTTATAACTGCCTTTATTATGCAATACTCATATTATATGGCTTACATCTGTTTTTATTTGTACTCATAAAATACTCCTGATATTGTACGGACGTTCACCAATATGGTGCATAGATGCCACAAAGATCACAACTTAATAGTAGAAGTAGACCGCTTCTAACTGCTCTAGGCAAAATCAACGAGATAGACCTTTGTCCAGCTGAAAACTTAGTGTGACAATGCAGTGGCTTTTAAAGAAACCTGACCTTCGCACTTCATCACACAATGCTCAACTTTTGTTTCTTAATTCCATTCTCATTTACACACGTTATTCTCGAAAAATCTGACTTAGGGTAGTGATATAATAAGATTTAATGAAAACATAAAACATTCATGATATTCTGTAACATATCATATGGATTTCCTTGGCAGAAGTGGATGACATCCTCATTATCAAACCTCCAAACATTGAGAGCACAATTTACGTTCTAACGTAAGTTTAGTTTTTTTTACAAATATAAGGACGGAAGTGAGAAAACTGTTCCTAAGTTTCCAGCCTTTTAATAATCGTGCATAAGATTACCATTTACATTTGACGTTAGTACAAAACAATTGACAATACATCTTACACTAGTACAAAAAGCTTACGCTTTTAAAGCACCGTGAATTCAAAGCGACTTTACCATCCTCCGACATGCTGAGTACCTCATGTTGTGAATGTTCCAAACAGGTTCTATTGTGACCCGGATTCGGAGCTCAAATATTTAAGTATAAATTATATTATTATCTTTTTTACAAGGTGTAAATAATAGGTTTATAATCAAATTGGCTCTGCGTGCAAGTATTTCCAAGTAGAGGAACTGCCACCTGTTTGATTGCGTGAAAGGTACCTCCGTATGTGTGTATTATGTCAATGGTCCAAGTCACAACGTTTTTTACTGTTGATTATATTTGTGTGTATGTGTATAATCTATAGTTATACTTATAATTAAAAATGTAACAGGTCTAATTCTGTACATTAAAGATATTTTGAAATTTTTTTTTGGAGGGTTCTCTATTATCGATACTGAAGCCAAAACTTTTTTTTTATTTTTGTCTGTCTGTCTGTCTTTCCGTCTGTCTATTTGTATCTTGGCCGCGCATCACGCCGAAACTACTGAACGGATTTAAATGAAACTTGGCATGTTTTGCGTTCATACTACGAGGTAGGACATAGGATACTTTTTATCCCGCGGTTCACGGTTCTTGGAGAGAGGAATTGAAAGTCAAAATATGTACTTAGTTGTAATTCATTAACAAATAGTCCGATTTAATTCATTCTTTTTTTGCTAGAAATAAAAAAAAATAAAAGATAACTGGAAAAATGTTTTTTTATGACCGCGACTGTACACTGCCTGTGGGAAGCTGAGACAGATATGTAAATATGGCGGTACGAAGTTCGCCGGGTCAGCTAGTATGATCATATGATTGTATTAATGCCTCTATTAAGTGCACTCACTTAATCTCAGATATATATCTACCTACAAGTTTCACTTTATCAATGCCCACTAACAATAAGTAAATTTTATTAAAAATAATTGAATTTAAGCTTCACTAAACAATATTATTCTAGTAATAATGTTTCTGGGCTAGCAAAATCTAATTGTATTAGACTAATATATTTGACCAATTGTCCCAAACAATTAATATTTAATATTAAGTTTTACAATTCAACCAATAACCAAATGTGTGATTGGGTGAATATATTGGACCAACTGTCCCAACAATCAATATCAAGTATACAGTATAGTTCAAACTAGTAAACAATTAGTAAAATAAGTTTTACAATTAATCCAATAATTAAATGTGTGACCTACCTTCATTCAATCATTATGCTAATAAATTGTTTTAAATACTTATTTAAATATCTATATCAGTGGAATGAAAGATATGTGGACAGTGGAACAGTATAATTACCTACCTAAAAATGAGGTATCACCTTCTGAGGCACTACGGAGTGCTCGACTCAGAGGTAAACCACGCTTCTGCTACCAAAATGATCAGTCCTCTCACCAATGTAGCGATCACTTTGTGACACTTGTAATACCTATAGGACCCATGAGTATAAGCATTAACTCGCTACTAGTCCATTGGCAAGAGAAATGAACGACGGCAGTGTCACCGTGTTCTTAATCTAAACTAAAATCATCAAGCATTTACTGGAGTTGTGTGGCTTCTTTGTTCTCGGCGTTCCAAGAGATCTCTTGGGTAGTTCCTCTCTGCTTTGTCTTGGTACGTTCACACAAACATGCTCCAAAGTGCTGTATATCTTTCAAGGTATTCGAATTACAACATACTCGTTTCAGCTATCGCGGACGCGCCCTTTTACGTGACTACAAAACTCGCGAGTCCCAACTAGACCACTTATAACGGAAAAACACTAAAGGAACCGAGTCGACAATTAGCTTAATATCAATTTAATTAACTTAAAACCGGCAATCAATTACGAAGCTCTTGCTCGACCGATTTTCAAGAAGCGTCTCAATTAGTAGGTAGTAGAGCCACGCTGATTTCAGCACGAACGGGCCGGCTCGACCGTGGCGGTACTACCCTCGCACAGAAAATCAACGTAAAATGACAGCGTTTGTGCTGTCGTATTTCGTTGGTGAGTGCGAGACCGGAGGCCCAATTAGTCTAGTCAACAAGTTCCATACTTGTTGACTAGACTAAAAGATGCACAAGCATCACTAGGCCGCCATAGTGTGGGTCGCCATACTGCATTGTTGTATTCGCAATGAGTATGGTGGCCACCACTCGTGGATTCTGATTATGCTTTCCATCAGGCAGAGTAGAGTCATTTTGGCAGGCAAAAAAAATGTACTATCTACGTTAACCTCAAAACGTCAAACAAGAAGAAGTCACAATCAAAAATGTTGCCATTTAGTTGTTGTGATTTAGTTTTATGAAGTTTTTTTCATGTATGGGCCTGCCAATGTGACTCTAGTCTGCCCGATGGAAAGCATGAGCAAAATCCTAGTATTCCCGCACTAGGAACATATCCTGTGTTGTGTTGTTAATTCATAAAGTCCCCCCTTCATGAATCTACAGGGACACAAAGAACACCCAGACTCATAACAACAATTTGTATATTGAACACATTTGTGTTCAATTGTTGTGCGATCTGCTTTTTTGGGACCTTCAGGACCGTAGCATAGGCTGAGTCCTGGTCACACAACCAGATTATTTTATTGTTTCTTTATATTGTTTGTTTTGTTTTTTGTTTATTTTGTTCTTTAGTCTGATGAAATGTTTTAATTTTTCCTTTGTTTCGTGAATCTCAAAACAGTGATCTACGAAAACAACACAGCTAGTGACTGAACATAGACTTTGGTTAATGTAAAAGTTAAAGTTAACTAAACTTTTAAAATGTAAAACCGAATTCAATGTACTTTTAGCATGTTAATTTTTTTAATATACTGGATTCATTCAGTAACTTTTCATAAACAAATTTGAACGGGACTAATTGTAAGGAAGACTGTTTCTGAAAATGCTACAACGGATATGAACAAAATATAAATAAAATTAATAAAAACTAAATCAGGCGCTTATAAAGTCGGTTCTAAAAAAGAAATATACAGGTGAAGCTATCGTGATAAAATACAACCAAATTAAAAAGCACCTCTTCATTTGAAGTCCGTTAAAGTTGACAGCTTTCTTTTCAATCTTTACAAATATCCATTAATTTATTACTTTTTAAAACTCCTTTCGCACAAAGGTATTTACTTCGTAAATAAAATGACATTGCGATTTCATTGCAAAACATTTTCACCCATTCCGCATTCTCCGCGAACACACGCGAGCACCACTAATTGGATTATGGAATCCGTTTAGAAATCACTTCTTAACTATGTTATTGAATTTCACGTAATACAATACTGCATCACAGCCAGTAAGAATTGAAAACCAGCGTACATAGTACGCAATGGATAAAAAATGTTGTAAGTTATCGTAAGAAAGATAAACTAGGCAGTGAGATAGCAAAACAGTGTGAAATTCGATAGTGACTTTCGTTCCATATTTGAAATTGATGATTCGTTTCGATAAAATGAAACAATATGATGTATGTATAAACAGTTTCTTGCGAGAGTTGCGTTGGGATTGTCGATTGTCTTCTTCCGTTTCATAATTTTTTGTTAATTATTGTTATTAATATCTTCTATACATTAAAACATGCAAAAATACCCCTTTCTAAATAAATATATCGCACGGAAGCATAATTATGGTACGCGTATAAGGTGATTATTTAATAATAAATATGTGTAGAAATACAAAATACTAAAGTTTTAAACAATATGTAGAGTTATAACAATATTAAAAAGAGATATTTAAAACTTGTATTTATAAGTCCAATGTCCATTATGTATTTTGACCTTTCATAGAACAAATGTCAATAAACTGACAGTTTGAATTATACAGGTTAAATCAAGATGGATAAAATGAATGAAATGTTTGACTGTCTGTGTAGCTTTATTCATTTCAATTTATGGCAATAGAACTCATCTCTCTACATCGTTTTTTTTTTTTATAAATTATTACAATTTTACATTTAAATTATCATCTATAAACCTCCGAGAATGTCCGCGATCAAGTAAATAATAATAATAATAATAAATATTTCGGACATCTAACACACAACGCCATCTAGTCCCAAGCTAAGCAGAGCTTGTGTTATGGGTACTAGACAACAACAATGGGTACAAATACATATATACTTCTTTTTTTTTGTAAATACATACATATTATACATAGAAAACACCCAAACTCCGAAACAAATATTTGTAGATCATACAAACATTTGGTCCGACCCGGGAATCGAACCCGAGACCTCATGATCAGCAGTCGCACACACCAACCGCGAGACCAACGAGGCAGTCATTTGACATGTTATAAGAGGTCATAATACAGCGGTCATTCTCGTTAATTCACTGATGAAGTTCATCGCATGCATTAAGTTTTCATAAAAGCTTGACGATTGCAGGAAATGGGAGACACATTCAAGTGTGATATAAAATGCCTAGCGCCCATAACATCGAATAGTTGTGTTGCAAACGTGACCAGAATAAGCTGGCGGCACTTGTGATATGTGCTGAGACGTGTGATGCGCTTCGACTTTTAGGAAATAGGACTGCATGTGACGTCATGAATATTATACATGAGGATAGATGGTCAATGCATGTATTTATACGTAGGAACTACGAACAAAACAGTTTCTGGTTTATAATGAACAGATGTTGAATTTGTTCATTAGATTGAAAGACCATTGACAACGATAAAGCATACTGACCAAATGTCTTCAGAAGTGAGGGCTAGTGTGAGTTTATTTTATATCAACTTGATCGTTACGAGGACTAACGACTAACTTCAACAATCGCAACGAGAAAAACACAGTGAATTGATGTGTTTCCGACATAACCACCAGCCGGTGGTATGCGAGGGGATTTCCGCACAAAAAAAGGGACCTCTGTATTAGGTTAGTAAAAACATTATTACTGACAGTTTGAAGTCAGTATCCATCAATAGTGAGTCTGACCGACTTTTGACGGATGCCGTTTTTTACACGGCCGTGAAACAATACACATAGGTACTTTCTGTAAGGCTTTTTTGTTCTTTATTCGTTTCTTTTTTTATATAGTCAAATACAGATCGCCGTGATTCGAGAACCTTATTAATTCTTAAAGCGTACTACAGACAGGTACCTATGAGGCACATGGATCGATTTTATTTGGCGTGGCTTCCGTACCCTCAAAGTTCCAGTAGAGAATTCAGAAAGAAGTCATTCATGTCTGTTTATTGTCAGAGTATAACTTTTTTTTTTTTTTTTAAAGACAACTCCCGCATTAGGAATACCTAAACATCCTGTGTCGCGGGGGACTTTACAGACATACATGAAACGGACACAAATAACACCCAAACTCAGAACAACAAGTTGTGGATCACACAAAGTGTTGTCCCGTGTAGGATTTGAACTTGGCGAATTGGCAAGCGGCGTGGCGACCGCCTAAACCACTAGGCCAACCGTGCAGTCAAACTCAACTCTCCGAGGATACAATGAAAGTTCAATTAGAGTTACTATTATCAGGTCAGGTGTAACATTGTCACTATATACTTTAGAACTTTATATAATTAGGTATGTTCTGGTGTTTTCCTTGCCTCGGAGAGCACGATAAGCCATATATCACGAACATCTTTGCCAATAATTGCGGATAGTTGGGGGGGGTTTCCGTTTCTCTACAGAACTTTTACATGGCCTAGTATTTGGACTGCAAGACCTGATGGCAGTCGCTTCATACCAAAATTCAACCGTATTGTAATGGACTTAAGAACGACTTTAACCAAATTTGAGAATAGACTAGGGAACAGGAAGAAGTCTTGGTATTTTTTTTCTCTTCGTAAACTTAAAAGGACTCTTTATGCAGACTTAAGGCCCTGCCAAAGTGACTCTACTCTGCCTGATGGAAAACATAAGCAGAATCCAAGAGTGGGGGTCACCATACTCATTGTGAATGCAGACATTGCAACCATGCAGCATGGTGAAACACACTATGGTAGCCTAGTGATGCTTCTGCATCATTACTTCTCTTCCCTCCTTCATAGAATAACTAATCTAATTAACATTATTGGTGAGAACGACCGCAGGGTAATGTATACGTTTGAGTACAATTACCTACGACATTAAACGTGGTGTTTGATGCGCCGGCGCCGATCGCTACAGGTAATAAAATATAGGGTTAGCACGAAGTTGGTATCTAGAAATTTTACTTTATATTTCTATTTCTTGTAAGTTTAGTGGCATCGTTACGGTTACTTTTTACGTTTACGACTACCTCGTTGAAGCAGTGGTAGCGTACGCGACTGCTGTGTATGAGGTCTCGGGTTCAATTCCAGGGTCGCACTAAATGTTTGTCTGATCTATAAATATCTGTTTCGGAGTTTGGGTGTATTCTATGTATTATATGCATGTATTTAAAAAAAAGTATTTAAGTAGTATTCTATCAGTGAATCTAGCTATCATTGTACAAGCTTTGCTTAGTTAAATGGCGTTGTGTGTCAGATGTCCGAAATTATTTAATTTACATAATTTATTTTTAATTAAAATTTTGTAATTTTTAAATTATTTTATTAAATTAAGTACATATTAAATAAAAAACAGAGGTTATAACGCAAAAAACATATTTATAGATTAAAATCTTAAGAAACACATTATTACCGTTTTATATAACAAATCACTAAAAAAAATTGAATTGAAAATAAATGACGTATTCGAAACATTTTTTTATTGAATCATTAAATTCAATTATTTATTCCATTATATACTAAACTATTGACCATCCTCGTTTATATAATAAACTATATAAGCAAAAAAAAAACAAATCGATCACTTCGACACACCGATATTGAACTTAAAAGCGAGTCAACAAAAGCATTCTATCTATTACAAACTTAACATTACCGTCAAATTTACAAATACAGCTCCAAAATCGTGCCCAAAACAATTTTGACAACCGCAAAACCTAAATTTGTAGACCATAATTTGATTTAAAAGTCATTTGAACTTTATTATAAAAGTAGTTAAACCTAATTTCGTTTAACTTATAAATGAAAACCGTAACGGTCAACAACTTCACTCCAGTGGTCCGGTAACGGCAAAGCTTATTTACTTTTGAATAGAAAAATGTCGTGATCGTCGGTACTGTTAAGTTCCTTCATTTTTTCTCCACTTAATGTAGATTGCTTACCCTTAACTGGACTGTGAAGGTGAATGAATAGGAAATAATATGATGTTATGCTGTATTCAGGCAATTCAGGCGTGGCATTTAAACGTTTAGATTTTCTTTAAAACGTGTCATTAAGTCAGACTTCCTAAATCACGGCTTATATGCGAAAGCTAAGGCTTTGGGAATATTATGGAATGATTTTACTTAACAGTTATCTAGAATTACGTGGGAAATATTTGTTTGCATGCATGGATCGGCTGAGCCAGTGCGGTATCATGCATTACAGAAAACCAGTCATTCAGTGAACCACAACCTAACCACACAATCCACCATTCATTCGTCGAATAGCAACGAAATAAAATAAATATTTAAAAAAAAGTATTTCGGGCATCTAACACACAACGCCATCTAGTCCCAAGCTAAGCAGAGCTTGTACTAGACAATTGTTACAAATACATATATACCATTTTTTTGAAATACATACATATTATATATAGAAAACACCCAAACTCCGAAACAAATATTTGTAGATCATACAAACATTTGGTCCGACCCGGGAATCGAACCCGAGACCTCATGATCAGCAGTCGCACACGCCAACCGCGAGACCAACGAGGCAGTCGATATATATAGTCGAAAATAATTCCTAGACATATATTTCTTTTATAAATAATGGTATCATTCTCGTGAAGCCGGTCCATGTACGTCAACGCATGACTCTACCACTCTCGCCTTGACTTCTTTATCGCAACATCTAACACCGCAAATGACCGAGGCCCATTGATGCAACATATTAATTAAAATTAATAGTCCACCATAATGGGGGTCACTATGCTGCATAGTTACATTGTCTGCATACTCGTGCTTTCCATCAGGCAGAGTAGAGTCACTTTGATGGGGTCCTGTATAAAAAAAACATAACTTTACAAGCACTAATCTGCGTACATCTCTAAGTACAAAAATTGTTCTAACAAATCCGATCAATAAACACATGGCACACCATTACACTCGTAGTATTCACCTCACTATAATAAAACCACATATTTGATGACCATAGTTACTAGTAAATCCGAAGTCCCATACAAATCACCTGCAAATAACAGCTTCAGCGCAACAGAAATCTCGATATCCCCGTAATTGGTACATCATTACAGAGAATACTATTTTAAATCTGTATCTGGAGCAAATTATCCGGTCGAATGATTCGAAATATATGGACAGGTATGTTTAGAGGGATTGAACTTTCGATTCCAGACACATTACAGATATACGAGCCTGAACTGCTTTGAATTATTATTGTTTAGTCAACAATAAGTGTCCCGCACACCCTTATTTATTTCATGGGTGTAGCAAGAGGCGACTAACGAGCCCCCTGAGCAGGACAACAGCACTGCAAATAGAAGGAAAACTTGAGATAAACCCTGTACCAAATATGTAGTCAGTGTATCATCAACAACCCATAATGTCCCACTGCTGGACTCGGGGCTGCTCTCAGGAGAGGGTTAAGGCCATACGTCCCCACGCTGGCCGAGTGCAGGTTTGGGACTGGCAAGACAATGTTGTGGCTACGTATAGTAGACCTACCTACTACCATCAACAGCCTTTAACAAAGTCTAAAGAATCTTGGTATCGATTGATGACATAACTACTTTTTTTACTTCCATACACTGGGATCAAGACAAGTAACCAACGAACCCATGGAGTAATGATACTTTAAAAGTCCTAGAATTAGTTAAAGTTACTTAGATCCTATGAGAAGTAAATTTGAAAAGTTGTTAATAAATCCACCGGTTGCTCGAGCATTCTTTACATTACTTATTCCATCCGTATGAGTAATACCTCTATTTTGGCATTTAGTTCTGTTCTTTTATAAGTTTTCTAATACTCCTAATCTTCCATCACACTCTTATATTTCCATATTATTCATTAAGTACCCAATTGATTGCAATAGGTTTGCCTGTTATTATGTGAGAGAAAATAACATGATAGCAAAATGTGGTCATTTAATACGCCTCTGCCTATGACTTCAGGGATATTGGCTGTCTATGTACATATGTAATACAAGACTAGTCTTGTCTTTAATGGGTTTCGGCTAATAGAAAACCCATAAAATTTTATATGTTTACAGAGATAACTGTTTCTCACGTAATTTCAAAGATGAGCTGTAAGTTTAAAAATTTGTGGATTCCGAATTTATGTGGTTCTAGTCTTTATAATTTGCGATATTAGATAAAATAAAGTTCATTTTAAGTGTGAACATTTAGGTATAACTTCATTTATTTTAAAAGTAACACGTAAAGAATGAAAGTATAGATAGTACAAAATTGGTTGTTAATAGTAAATTTGTCGGTTTCGATAATATATTCATTAGCCAATTCGCCAATTTCATAGGTCTTTACCTTTGAAATTGGCGTTCTTCAGTACTGGTCATTTCAAATAAAAAAAAGTTTGTAATGGCTGTGTATTCTAAATTCAAATTAATTTTGTTTTAAAACCATGACATTCTATTTACAAACTCAGTCTTTTGTTTTTTGGTTAGCGTTGTATTTTCATTACATTTGAACATTTTTCGTCATAATGGATGCTTTAAAAATTCGTGTAATTATGGAATATGAGTTCCGTCGTGGCACCAACGCGACACAAACGGCACGTAACATCAAAAACGTTTACGGAGAGAACTGTACAAACGAACGCACAACCCGTTATTGGTTTTCCCGGTTCCGTTCTGGAAATTTTGACTTTTAAAATGAAGCTCGTGGTCGTCCGGAGACTTTGGTTAACAATAATGAATTAAAGGCGATTGTGGAAGCTGACGAAACTCAAACTACAGCTGAGCTAGCAGCAGCTTTTAATGTAAGCATCAAAACAATATTGATCCATTTGCGACAAATTGGCAAGGTAAAAAAGCTTGATAGATGGGTGCCCCACGACCTTAACGATCGCCAGCGCAACGTACGCGTCGAGAGCTGCCTTGCGCTGCTCAATAGGCAAAGAAATGAAAAAAAATTTAAAAGAATTGTTACGTGCGACGAAAAATGGCTTCTGTTCGACAATCAAAAGCGCTCAGCAAGTTGGTTAGACCCTGGTTCAGCACCAAAGCAATGCCCTAAACCAAAAATGACCCCTAAAACGGTGATGGTCACTGTTTGGTGGCCTAGTGCGGGTGTGATTCACCAAAGCTTTTTACAAAACGGCATGAACATTAAGAAGAAGAAGCTTACACATCTGCAACCAGCTTTGGTCAATCGGTCGTCCCCACTGCTCCTTCACGACAACGCGCGACCCCATACTGAGCAACAGACAGTCTCCAAGCTGCAAGAGCTGGGGTTGGAAGCTCTCCCTCATCCGCCATACTCACCAGACCTTGCACCTACCGATTATTACTTTTTCCAAAATTTAGACAACTTTTTAGTGGGTAAAAAATTCAATTCCCGAGAGGCAGTACAAAATGCCTTTAAAGAGTTTGTTGCTCCCGTCCAGCTGATTTTTATAAGAAGGGCATCAATAAATTGCCAATGCGTTGGCAAAGATGCGTCGATTGCATGGGTGATTACTTCGAATAACAGAAATAAAAAAGTTTGAAAAAATTAGTACTTTCACTTATTGCATACAAAACGGCAATTTCATAGGTAAAGACCTATTAATATAATATTTTAAAGACTGGATTTGAAATACCATGATTATTTTGATTTTAAAAAACGACGTCTATCAAAATGATTGTCATTTCACCCAATCTATCTATACTAATATTATAAAGCTGCAGAGTTTGTTTGTTTGTTTGTTTGAACGCGCTAATCTCAGGAACTACTGGTCCGATTTGAAAAATTCTTTCAGTGTTAGATAGTCCATTTATCGAGGAAGGCTATAGGCTATATACCATCACGCTAAGACCAGTAGGAGCGTTGCATCAATGAAGAATGTTACAAAAACGGAGGAAAATTATTACGCTACGGGCAATAGAAGACGTAAACGACGTTGCGTGGGTCAGCTAGTTATTACATATAATTAAAAACTACCACTAAACTACATATCTGTTTGTATTACTTTCTGTAATGAATATCACCAAGGTTTATTCTATTAGAAGGTAAACACTACCAGACACACATTCATAAAAATGTTGCCTTCATTTAAAGTTCATTTAAACACACACACGAAACGTCGTAACAAATGCAAATGGAAGGAAATAGTTAAACTCAAAACCCGATTCAGAACTAAAGACAGCGGCGCACCAATACCATTCCTAGATTTATTTCTAGTTATTCTCATACAGTCGTGGACACAAGTGTTTGATTAAATTAATTACTACTTCTAATATAATTTTTGTGATTAAGAGTGTAGTGACTTAGTACGCAACAACAACAATGTATCGACCTCCAGTCTTGGAGGGGAGTGATGTGGCGACTACCACATACAGCGCAACAGAAATATACTACAGCGCCATCTACCGAAGTTACACTGAAATACGGAGTAACGAAGGAAACTAAGAAACTACCAATCCTGAATCGTGCAATAGAAGTTCTTGCGTTGATTAACATACATACAACATTCCAACATCAACCGTTGAGCAGTTGGCCCCCCAGGCACGTTCATCTCGCCTGGTCGGAGGATCCTCCCTTTGTGTTGGAGGGACATGATACCCGTTCCTTCACAAGATTTAGTTCAGGAACTGACGCGATCAGTTTGGTATAAGATACTTTTTTATGGCTTGTCGGTTTGCTAGCTAGCTTGCTCAGTGATGTACTTCATGGAATCCGACATCCAAAACAGTAGCCAGTTGTAAAATATACAACACTTATTTCTTTTTACATTGATCTAAGTAATAATAAATTATTCTAATAAAACGCCTAAAGATATATTTTATAATGTGACCATCATTTATTATTTAATTAAACAACTAACTAGCGTGAGACACCCTTTTCAAAAAATATAATTATACAGATCCCGTCATATACACGGCTACGTATGTGAGGTGAGTATATATCATTATTCTTGTATTGATTGCTAAATAAGTCATCACTTTTATGGTCATCGTGTACTTTCAACTAAAATTGTCAAAGCCTTTGTAATAGGCGTTAACTTTACAAGCCATGAACATGAGCGGTGACAATTAGACAATTAGGTTAACAAGAAAAACTTGTCAAGCTAAATTGGTAGAAAGTTAGAAACTGAGTGGTCGGTTACACCACATAGTTATAGTTGTATTTTCAACGTAATTGTTTAAGTAGATATCTACTGGAAGGGGCTAATATGTCAGGGCTGTTTACCGTGGGAGAGACAGCGATTCTTTCATTACTTTGGACCGAAAGAGTGCGATTACTGCGGCCCAAAAACCCCTCCGAATGGAATGAGCGTTTCAAAGGAGGTCAAGGCAACGCACTGCTTTTCTTGCTGTGGATGTCCATAGACGGCGGTTACCGTGTCTGGTCTGTTTATTTGTCCCTATGCATTAAAAACGGTTGGTGTAACATATAGGGTTTTACTCAATTGAATGAGTTGCTTAACACGTTTGTGGACAAGATGCATTACTTATTGCCTCTTTGGGTACCTTCAATTTCCATATTATGTCAAAAGAATGTTATTTACGAAAGATTTAAAAATAAATAAAAAAAATATGTGGCAAAATAAAAATACTAGTATTTACTTCAGGTTAGAACACATTATATTAATATAATTATTAAAGATAAAGTTTGCGACTTTGCGACCAGCGCATGCCCATACGCACTAAAGGGAAAGTGTACAAGACAGCAGTAAGACCAGCGATGTTATACGGGTCTGAGTGCTGGACAGTGAAGGAAACACATGCTGAGAAGCTGCACGTGGCCGAAATGAAGATGCTTAGATGGTCGGGCGGAGTTACGAGGCTAGACAAAATCCGAAACGAATATGTCCGAGGTAGCTTCAAAGTGACTCCAATTCCGGAAAAGCTCACCGAAACTCGCCTAAGGTGGTACGGACACGTCATGCGCAGAGACAGTGAACATGTCGTTTAGAAGGCTATGGCACTTCCGGAAGCCAAAAAAGGAAGAGGACGGCCGCCCTTGACCTGGTGGACTAGTATGGCCAATCTCATAAAGAAGACCCAATTACCTGACCCGACAACCCAGGACAGACTATCCTGGCGCCGAAAGATAAGGAGAGCCGACCCCATCTAACGTGGGAAGGGGCAAAGGAAAAGAAGAAGAATTATTAAAGATAAAAAACACCCTTCACCACTCCCACAATTAATCAATTAACCGTCGATTACTAGACATAAGGCTCTCCAAATGTGTACAGTCCTCCACTTTGCTCCACATCTCAGCAATATTTTATATTCCTTCAATTAATGCACTTAGCACTTGTGTACTCGCAATTACCAGAAAGAAACAGTTATACTATTACCGTGTGGGAACATTTGACAAAGAGCCATTGTGTTGCTCCGTGATATTTGCAGTGACATCCATCTTGTAGTTATCCGGGCCTTACTATTCTATTGTTCTTACTACTAGGAGTATATTTGCTTCGTCTAAGAGTTCTTTTAAGGATGGTTCCAGGATCCTATTGATAGGAAGGCGATCTTACATTGTATTTAGTAAGTTGAATGTAACATCACTAGAGGGTGTCATGGAGGCACTTCTTCTGTATGTCAGACAGATTGATTTTAGACTGCGTAGTGACTACACTGTGTGAACTGAATAAACCAAATCAATCCTAAAGATGTATTTTACCAGAAACCTCAAAATATAACACCTATGTTCTGTGGCATGGCAGGAAAACTATTGATGTATGATGTTGCAGTAAACGTTAACAATTTGTTTGTATTTAAATATTAGTAGTTGAAACCCTTTTGTAGAAATTTGACACTGATTCATTACTGTACTACTCAATATGACTGCCTGGTGGTAATATGGTGGCGCAGTGGTAGCGTATGCGACTGCTGTGCTTGAGGTCTCGGGTTCGATTCCCGGGTCGGACTAAATGTTTGTATGATCTGCAAATATTTGTTTCGGAGTTTGGGTGTTTTCTATGTATAATATGTAAATTTACAAAAACAAAGTATATATGTAGTTCATTTCAATACCAATTACGTAATATGACATTAAATAAAGTAGACTCACTGCGTGATCTTGGATTAGAATTAGACGCTAAGTTACATTTAGATATTCATGTTCAAAAAATTATTAATAAAGCACTACAAATGTATGGTTTTGTCATGAGGTCCAGTAAGAACTTTAAGCAACAGTCTACTTACGTTCACCTTTTTAATACACTCATTAGGCCGCATTTAGAGTATGTCACCTGTATTTGGAGTCCTCTTTACACTAAATATAAAGATTCTTTGGAGAAAGTGCAGAAAAAGTTTTATCGAAGCGTTCATTTTAAATGTTGTCATTGCTACTCTTCGTATACACAAATTCTTAACAATTATAAGATTCTTACACTGCAGCAGAGACGCTTGCTTTTGGGAGCAGTAACTTTATACAATCTGTGTCATAACAAGTATGATTGTATTGACCTTACTAATAAATTGTGCTATAGTGTACCGCGCACAGTGCAGAGACGCGCGGTAAGGGCGGGTCGCTTGTTCAGTACTACGTCGTGTCGAAGTAACGCTGGGCAACGCGCCCCTATATTCCAACTGGTTAATGCCTATAACACCTATTTCGAAAATGTTGACGTCTTTGCACTGTCCGCCGCTGAGTTTAAGCGTACCATTCTCAATATTGTGAAAACTATGTCAACTTAGAATAAGACTTGCACAGTAAAGCACAGGTGTATTTTAGATTAGTTTGTAAAACGTGGATAATTAGGTTGGTTGTGCACTAATTTATATGTTATGTACTTTATTGCTGTTACACACACTGTACAACTGTTTATTATTCCAAATAAAATAAAATTAAAATAAAATAAAATAAAATAAAATAAAATAAAATAAAATAAAATAAAATAAAATAAAATAAAATAAAATAAAATAAAATAAAATAAAATAAAATAAAATAAAATATTTAAATCAGATGTTTAGTACCCATAACACAAGCTCTGCTTAGCTTGGGACTAGATGGCGTTGTGTGTTAGAGGTCAAAAAAAAAAAAACTGTTCCAAATTTCAAACTGCTCTGTTCGCATAATTAAGGTCCAAAAAGGGGTTTTTTTTTTTGGTTTTACCTATTAATATAGGTATAGATAATTCATTCTAAATCCTTATTCTGAACTCATTCCCAAAAAGAAATTCACTTTATTCTCTATTATAACCACCATCTCTCATCCTAACTCTATCCTCAAAATGTCAAAAAATACTGATTTGATGAACTTCTAATAATGTATTCAATAAATTAAGGAGCAACTAAGATTAAACAAAAGAAATACTTTAGTAGAAGAAAAAAGTCATATTTTATGATTTTATGTTATTTTTAGTTTTTTATTATTTGTATAGATCGCCAATATTTTCTTCTTTTACTTTTTTTTCAATAGTTCACTTACTTAAAAATTAAATAAAAAAAATTGGTGTTCGAATTTTGACAACCTCAGTCACGTGTTTGGCATCCATAGAGAAGCTAGATGTAAAACGCGATGAGTTTCTAAGAAGTGAATCGGTCGTGCGATGCCACCGAAAAAAGAAGAAAAGGTAGTGGTTTATTTTTTAACCTCTTTGATAGTTGACAGTATTTATCTGAAGAATACGATCATATTTATTTCAAAGGTATTAATTTATTGTAAGACAACAATTTTTGAATTTCGATTGCTTATTTGAACATTTAATCAAATAAAATATGCATTTCATCTAACTATAGGCACTATATATATCTGAAGGTTTTTGTGGGCTTTACAAACATGGAAAATGAAAAAAAAGGCAAATTAAATTATTGTTTTGTCAAAAGTAAC
This sequence comes from Diaphora mendica, assembly GCA_949125395.1. NCBI lineage: Eukaryota > Metazoa > Arthropoda > Insecta > Lepidoptera > Erebidae > Diaphora > Diaphora mendica. The sequence continues at coordinate 2,980,385 of OX421321.1, forward strand.
TTAATTTTATTAAATTGAACATATACCCTACTAGTCTTTATCCACGGCACCGACCGCGTGTATGACGGTTATGACGGTAAATATTGGTCTATGTGCTATTCTGATTTATAAGCTATATCATTGTTAAGTTTCATCTAAATCTGTTCAGTCCTTTTGGGTGAATGAAATAATGACATACATTCATCCTCAAAAACTTTTGCTCTTATAATATAGTAAGAAATAAATATGCTTACTTTTAAATAGCATTTTTGTTTAGCTTTGAATCTCACCGTGTGGCCTCGACTAAAATTAATACCAAATTATAAACACAATTTTAATCGTAATGAATACAGATTTGTTAACATAGTAATTAGAATTACCTATAAGTGTCATTTTATTAGTAATTACATACTTTTAAAACAATAAATTAGAAAATCAGTATAAGAGCAATCTGAATTATCTTTTGTGAACGCACACGTTCCTCGACTAGGTCAGGCCCTTAAATCTTCTACCAGAGACAAAATTACTTCATATCGAGACAGTCATAACTAGCTTTTGCCCGCGGCACAAGCCGTAAACAGTAGCCTATGTCCTGTTCCAAGCTCCAATCTACATCTATATCGAAACTTTAGTTTTCAGTTCAGTGGCTCAGCCGTGAAGGTAGACAGAGAAATAGATACATAGATAGACAGACAGACAGAGTTACTTTCGAATTAATAATATTAGTGGTATGGATTTATGTACAACAAGTTTCAAATCATATATACCTACCAACAACTCATTTTAAAAAAGTATCTTGCCATCTAAGAAAAAAGTTATTTTGCTTTATGTATAGACGCGTGGGTGATAAACTAATTTATTGCAGGAAGCAATACTTTTTAAGAACACAACATTCTCTATTTAAATTTATTTTAAATTAAGAACGTCTTATCTTTCATCATTTAATTATATCAACAACTTACATAGTCGTAGTGATGGGAATTTTGTCTGTCGATTATAAGCGATGACCGAGATTCACTTGTTATAACTCTTTCCTAAAATAACTATGGCTGACTTTTAAGCTAATGCCTATAATATTTTTATATATAATCTATCAAGCGTGTAAAATTCAGGTAAGTTTATAGGAAAACTATGAATAATCTATTATTACAACAAACACTTTATTAAGGTATAGAGATGTATTACATCTATACAGTCTGTTATTAGAAAATTATTACATAAAAATCGCTGCTCCGATTTCAAGGCTTGTGGATACTTTGATTCCTGGGGAAGGACATAGGCCACTCTTTCTCGCGATGATCAACATTCAAGCGGGCGGAGCCGGGGCCAGTAACTTTATGTTTCAATAAAAACAACTTTAATATTAATACTAGTGATTTGTATTCACAACGACCAAACTACGTACGGTACATTGATCTATAACTTTATCACCACTATGAACACTACACCCAATGCAATAGGGCTGGGACAATTTATTAGAATATATCGATACGCTGTAACATTATGACTAACTACTTCCGACCGATACAGATTATAAACTGGTACTGCCGTCGTCACTAAACTGATCTGGTTTTGAATATCGAAGCTATGCACGCAACAGTTTTTGAAGCTGCCAGTTATTTTACTGTGGGAACGGTTAATTAAGTCGCGTTTATGGTGATTACTTAATCATTTAAATGGAACTCTGGATTCAAATCTCGGGAATATGATATTACTGGACGAAAAGATGCCAAAAAACAAATTCAAAAAGTTTACTTAGTAACAGTTCTTTGAAACACATGTTATTCTTTTTAAAAATGAGTTTAAAAAAATAGAATAAACAATAGTATCTGAATTTGGTTGTATCATTGTTTACGTTTGTTATTATAAGGTATAGCTGAACCACGCAACCTCGTTTGCGTCTCCTATTACCCGTAGCGTGATAATTTTCCCCCGTTTATGAAACATTCTTCATTGTTGCTCCACTCCTATTAGTATTAGCGTAATGATATATGGCCTTCCTCGATAAATGTACTATCCAACACTGAAATAATTTTTCAAATCGGACCAGCGGTTCCTGAGCTTAGCGCGTTCAAACAAACAACCTCTTCAGCTTTATAACATTAAGTATAGATTATAAAGAAACCCAGACACAAAACAAACGATCGCGGTCATCACATAACTATTTGTCTTGAGCGGGAACCGAACCGTCCAGTTATACGGTATTATTTATTCTGTTTAAACATATATTCACATCTTATTAAAAATTCTGTTTAAATAATAGCGATGCTTCGAATGTATTTTAAATGTTTTTAAAAACATACTTGCGGTTGTTTATGTACTTTACCATGACTTCACGTGTTATTACAGATTTTGTCAAGTAATAATTTAGGTGTGTCTTGGTAACAGTATTCGTTTTTAGATAAATTGGGGGATATGTGTCTTCGAGTGAATCTCTATTAGATATTCGACCTCTAAAAATCTCTTTCACTTAGAGAAGAAGAGACGTGATATTTCTAAAACAATATTTAGTACGAAAACGAACACTTTTCTTTAATAAAATCACGTAAATAAAATAGCTATAATAAATACTAACAAAAAATTCAATAAAACAGAATTTTAGTGGCAGGCATTAAAGTCGCTGTCAATATTCGCTTCTGTAAAACTAATCTATGTAAAGAACATAGACACCTCCATAGCGTTATATGTGTCATGACGTACTGTACACACTTTTCGGGCGCTTAACATAATATCTACTTTTTTATATAATATCATTGGTTGCCAGCCTTTATGTGCCTCCCTCCAGAATACAGAGAGGTCACTTCTGTCGCTGTAGGATAACGCATACAGCGAGTTAAATATAAAATATCGTTTATTGAGAATTAAACTCCAAAAAAACTAGTACCTACACACTGTATTTTACCAATACATCAGTATACGAGTAAATTCTGAGAGACCAGTATTAGTAACATGCGCTCAAACAAGCTCTATTTCAATTTTCGAAGTCTACATTGTTCTTATAAATCAGCATGTAACTTATTGTCATGTCCCAGGAACACCCATTGTGTGCGTACATTTCCTACATAAATTCACTATTGTTCGTCATAATGAAGTGTAGGGTGACCAGGTTATAGGTAATGAGGTGTCGTTATGTGTACACACGACTTGAATTCAATGGCCAGGTTGTGCAATGTTGGTAATGATTACGGTGCCTTCCACGAAGGGAATTGTTGTACTTATATAAAGAAATTGAACACGATTGTATGAAAATTGGATCGCCAGCCCTCCAGTTACTACCTTATTGTTAATTAATTTCTATTATACACTGATCATTAGTCTAGGTTTTCTTGGTCGCACTATGGTTCTCTAAAAACTGGTATTCAAATAACGGAAGCTCAAAGTTTATAGACATCAAATAATATCTAGATTCTTTTGAACCATTAAAAAATAAACCCGTTTGAAACTTAAATTTCGAATGTATAAAAAAAAGGTAAAAACTAAAACCCAACTACGACAAAAAACGACGCTGAAAAAGTATAAAACAAGTTTGAAAAGCCGTAGTCACACTTTGCTAAAGTGTTATGGTGCGTTTCTATGTAACGGGTGACTACGGCTTATCAAACTTGTTTTATACTTTTTCAGCGTCAGCGTCAGCGTTTTTTGTCGTAGTTGGGTTTTAGTTTTTACTTTTTTTTTATTTAAAATGTTTTGGTGCCCTTATTAATATATAATATATACATATATATTTGAAATGTACAAGCAACGCCCTTTCTAATGATGCCAAACACGGCATATTTATCTCAAATTTATATATACTTTATGTCGGCTAGAGGGCGCCACATTAGATTGAGTGACACGTCATATAGCCTATAACTAGCGGATAATCAAGACGCTTCTAACGATACCTCATTTATCCAGTTCTAATAAGTAGTTAAGGAGCTATGAGGGAACAAATGAACAAAAATTTACTCTTTGAGACCTAACAGCAAAGCCGCCAACATTTTAAGTAATAAAAAAGAGCATTCTTCTTTTGAAATGTTGCCCTTTTACTAATAACTACTTGCATCGTGTTCAACAGGCGTGGAGTGAGCCATGAGAAAATAATCTAGGGATGGGATATTTAATCGATACTTTTTATTTTATATTTAAAACCAGTATTTGTTACTTTCAAAGATAAAATATATTTTTTAAATTCTTTTTATTATTAATACATGTCATTAGTATTTTAACTTGGTGTGTTGCGTGATGTTGACGGGTAGCAATCTTAATTATCGTTATTTTCTTCTTTTCGAAGAAGTCTGAGAATTATATTACTTTATCAGACATAATTATTCTGGTTTGCCTCGAGCTAGTAACTTTTTGTTTGAGTTTAACTCTTATATATTCATTCTCCCTAACTACTATGTAGGATTTGTTTAGCCTTGTGTTCAGAAGGTCCAATTAAACTTATTTCTCTGAACATAAAAATTACAGAATAGAGGCATTATTATTTTGTTTTACAAAAGTATACAGTCATGACTCATTCTTTATTTTATTGGCGTAATAAAGTAAGTACAGGATTCGAAGTCTTGCGATCCAGCTCGCCTTTGACTGATATTTTAAAAATTTATACAAATAAATAACATTGAAGTGTCTGTTTGTAATATTAAAATAACCGCTTTGTACTAAATGCATATGTATGTATAGGTACACGTTACATAATGCCAAAATATTATTTTTTACAATTTTTGTCTGTCTGTCTGTTTGTTCCGGCTAATCTCTGGAATGGCTGGACCGATTTAGACGAGAGTTTCTAGTAACTAAAGCTACTTTTTTTGACTAGCTTCGCCTCGCGGCGTTGCCCGCGATTGCTATCGTACCGCGGGTAACACCGTGGGGTTCAGCTAGTTGAAAATAAATAAAACAAAACTTCGTTTATAAAACCTACTTCAAAAACTAAAAAGCATAAAATAATTTAATTTGTATGTGCTAACTATTCATAGGTTTGAAGTCAGTGCCAAGCCAATGGAATACTAGGTACCACACTCGGTATATTTCGAGACGAACGTCAACGACGCTTCGGTTGTTTTGTTAAACGCAAAGAGCAGCTATCCCGCTCAAGGTCACGCGCGGCGAGTGCGGTACCTACTATTACATTTTGGCTTGGCACCGACTTCAAACCAATGAATAGGTAGCACATGCAAATTAAATTATTTTATGCTTTTTAGTTTTTGAAGTCGGTTTTTTTAAACGAAGTTTTTTTTTTTCGCTTTTCAGTCTTTCTCAAGTCTCTCATCATCATTTCATTTAAAATTTAATGATGTCTAAAGAATATGAAGGTATGCAGACAATTGCTCGTAACTTCATTGCAGGCGCTCCCGTAAATTTGAGGGTTTCCTTCGATTTCCTTAGGATCCCATCATCTAGTAAATAGTATATAAGTAATTGACTTTGTAAAAGGCTGTTGTTATCCTGAATAAATAAATAAATAAATCAGATCCTGATACCACATGGGGAGGATACCCCTTCGAATACAAAAATAATTTTCAAAATCGGTCCACAATTGACGGAGTAATCGATGTACATACATAAAAAAAAACCGATGAAATTGAGAACCTCTTCCTTTTGGAAGTCGGTTAAAGAAAATGAATTCTGAGAATATTACTTTCGAAAACTCAGGGTGAGGCTGGTTTTCATTGCCAATTGACATCTATCTATTGACTATAGTTAACGGTTATTTAAACATTACTTTTATACGAGTAAAGGGATACCGCGAGTTAATAATTAAACCCATAAAACGAATAACTTAATTTATATTCTCGATTGTCGGCACTTGATAGAACTTATTGCAATACATTCTAGAATCAAACTCACTTGTACTTGTTCCACTATTTTTATTTTTTCTTTACACCTGACCGGTTTCGCCTTATGGCATTCTCAAAGGTTATGGTTGCATAAAATATTTCCCTATTTTTCGGGGAGAATTTCTTACACTGGCACACTGATATTTCTATGTACCCACAGTTGTTAGGTTTTAGATGTAAAAATATTTTATGTAACCATAACCTTTGAGAATGCCATAAGGCGAAACCGGTCAGGTGTAAAGAAAAAATAAAAATAGTGGAACAAGTACAAGTGAGTTTGATTCTAGAACGAATAAGTTAAGTTCTACACTTAGCAGAACCGCATTCATTAATAACTGAACATAATTAATTAATCGCGCATATCTTTTTGATTAATAATATTTTATTTTTTTACATGAATGAGCACCTACTGTTAATATAAATTAGATAGTTAAAATATTATCAAGTAATTATTATTGTATGTTTGTTTGTTGTTGTTGTTAGTATTCACCTTTTATTATTTCTAATAGTTTCTCCTTGGTGTGGTTAGTCATATATGAGGATGAATAAAAAAAAATAGCTTAAAAGGCTCGTTCGATTACAAAAAAGCAAACATTCAGGTGAAGTTAATAAAAAATGGGTGTAAAAAAATTAATTTAAAGTCACTCCCTATATATATTCTGGATAATCCATAGTAAATTACCCATATACTATAATTACCAATATCATCAACTTCTCACTCGACTCAAGTACTTTTCCCTCTATCTGGCGTAGGGCTTACATTATCCCTCTTCCTAAAAGAAATAACCCATCTCTTCCTGAACATTTTCGACCTATTTCCATTCTTCCTTTCCTATCCAAAGTGCTCGAGGATTGTGTATACATATATATCTTCTCGTTTTATCCCATCTCACAGCATCTCTTATAAATATAACAAGTACATAAACTTAAATTGTAACTGATAAACTTTAAAAATTATGCAGCTCAAACTATCAGCATTAAATTTCTTTGTACCTAGGTATCACTCACAAACAACCGAATTGGTCAAATCAAAACTAATAGATATTTAAATACCACACTGTTTTAAAGTAGGCTATATTTTAACCTCAACTTTCATTTTAAATCGATCTTTTACGAAAAATCGTAATGGAACAAATCAGCCATTACAATATCGATAGAAAGTTGTGCACATCACTAACCTTATTAATATTCATGGTTTGTGAATGTAATGTTCTTGTTATTTCTTCATTATAAATGTACAATGTACTAGGAATGCATTAGTATAAGAAATTTGCAGGAAATGCTTTATGTATACTTTTGCCCGTGACTCCAGCCCGCGTGATGTCGGATATCGTGGTAATTTTTTTACATAGCCCTTTAATAAATAATATGTCTTTCTATTGGTAAAAGAGTTTTCAAAATCGGGTCAGTAGATCCCGAGAATAGCTCATACAACTTTACCTCTTTACAATTTTAATTTAGATTACTTCGTTTTGCTGATATTTTATCGTTTTTAATCAACCCTCAAATCTTCTAAAAATATTACCTGAAGAGAATGCTCTACACGATTTTATTTAAACTATCTAGAGCTTTTACTAGTCCTGATCGGCATCAGCCTCTTCTTTGAAATGGTGTTTTGGCCTCCTTAAAAGGAAGTCGTTGTCAAGACAAAAAAAACAAACTCTATACCAACCAGTGGTATAGAGCATGGTATAACAATATACTACGCCAGGTATGGCATTCCGACGAACGACATGACGTCATCATCGCTGTCGCTGGTTCTGGTTGGTTTCTTTCGTGTCATGTTGCTATCACGTGGTAACTGGATAGTGACATCACATCGGGGAGCTTACGGAATGCGAGACCTTGTTTTCTTAGACTTGTCGCAGTGAGGTTGTCCTGCCTAGTTTGGTCTATCGTATTTATCTAACGACACCTATAGGGTAAAAGTGTGATGTCCAGAGAGGTATTATAGATAGAGCAGGGGAGCCAGGCCTCCAGCCGTCTCCCGGTTAGAAAGAGAGAGACTATCGCAATACCTATCTGTCTCTCCCTACTGCAGTTAGCGCGGAAAAGCAGCATAGTAGAACGATTCGACGGTTAATTGTTGTGATTGGACTACCATTATTAGTCCTTTACTGCGGCTGCGTCAGTAGAAAAAGACAGATGGGGTACCGCGATCTTCTCTCTCTTATTAACCGTTGGACGTTTCCGCTTACAGGCAGCCGTATGTCTTCCCTACTCTATATAAATTATGTCTATGGTGATGACACTCTGTATTTTTAATCAATTAACCACGCGGAAAAACGTGCGCAAAAATTATTTTTGGATCAAAAGGCTAAGCTTGTCAAGGTGGATTAATAGCCGCTTTCACTAACCTATCTTCAGTTTTTACTAGAGACAGGTAACTTAAAACGGCCTGAATTCACCTTAAAAAGAATATCAGTTCTTATTTTTCACCACCAAAACAATAAAAAAAAAAAGATTCTACATAGACTGAGTTTAGTTAGAGTCTGTTTCTCTCACGCAAGCTTCTGATTGGTGGACGGTACATACCAATTTGCATGACTGATTTGGTGGGAAATACACCAACCAATCAGAAGCTTGCGTGAGAAAGACAGATTCTAACTAAACTCGGTCTCTCTCTCTACTCCGATCACGCTTTCCGCTCGTTCAGCGCTCCCTCCATGTATGTATGCTCTAAGTACTGGAGATAGGTTATTCAAAACGGTCGTAAGTTATTGCATAAATACTTATTCGCATTACGTGATAAACCAAAGATGAGTGTTTAGTATTGCAGGCCATTACCATACCGGGACATTTTCTTGTACAATGACTTACAAAAAGTGGAATAGGAATACTCATTATACCCATGTTTAATGACAAGGCAAAAGTTTTTACTTTCTAAATATCTCAATACAATTATTTATTTAATAAAGTACCTTCATGAAAGTAAAAGTATATTTGACAAAGAAAGTTGTTAAATATATCAAAATAACCGCTAACGAGATTCTGATGTCTTATAGAACTCCGCGTAAAATTACGCAAGAATGGATTTTAATTTTGAACCGCCTTTTTTATGGAATAGGGGGCAAACAAGCAGACGTATCGCCTGATGGTAAGCAATTACCGCCGCCCATAGACACCCGCAACTCCAAAGGCGTCACAAGCGCGTTGCCGGCCTTTGGGGGATGGGGATGGGGTAAGGGTAAGGTAAGGGTTTAGGTATGGGCCTCCGGTAATCCTCACTAACTCCGGCCCATTCCTGACGAAGTGGACGACGTGGCTCTCCCACGAATAAAAAAAACAAAGTTTTTAAATCAGTTGTTTTTTATAAATCTTTGTTACTTTCCTAACTTGTTCTCTAATATTTATGAACGGATTCCGAAAGTATTTTTGTTAAATCCATTGAATTTTAAAGAAAAAATACCACCTATTATAATAGCAGAAAATTGACAAATGTAGAAGAATTAAAATAACTGCATGTAGGCTCATTGAAGTCAGTTGACTGCGCTGATAGTATAGTGGTTTAAGTAGTCGCCACGCCGTTTTCTACTGCGGAAGTGTTGTGGGTTCAAACCCCACATGGGACAACACTTTGATTTACAAATTGTTTTTCTGAGTCTGGGTGTTCTTTGTGTCCGTTTTATGTATGTTTGTAAAGTCCCATGCGACACAGGATTTATTCCAAATGCGAGAGTTGCTTCTTTTAAGAGAAAAAAGGAAAAAGAGAATTAGTTCCTAAAAATTATACTTTTTTTAATTGGAATGAAATCATTTATTCTGTCATTATGTCACAAGAACACTTTTGCAAATTACAACTTTTTTTGAGCAGATGAGTTCGGCTTTTCCTAACTGGATTAGCCCTGAAAAGAAAGGACGAAACAAACTCAGGGATCAACTTCTCTTTCAAAGTCCAGACAATCTTCACAAAATTCAAAGGTCCATCAAAAATTCCATCAAAAAAAAAGGTTTATTAATTAAACTATATTTGCCTTCTCAACTGTAGTGCTAACACGGCTTCCCAGAAAACAGATTCTAAGCTATCAATGACAGATCATTGGAGACTTTATCACCTCTATTACTTAATTCTGATCGTCACTTACCGTCAAGTGACCTTATTTGGCCCCTATAAAAAGACCAGTAGAAGGCAACGACTGGTGTTACCTCAAGACCCGCTAAGTTTAATGCTTCTAATATAAAATGTAAAGACCATTTTACGAACGAGTAACGACCTCGCCATTGTTCATGGTCTGCCATTTAATGGTTCATGCTGTGAAAGCTCTAACTCGGCTTTGGTTCTACACAATTGTTCAGCGTTTATTAAAAATCTGTCATTTTAATATAATTTTTACAACTTCTTTTTAGTAAGTACTCACAAACTGTTGAAAAAATTTTACTAAAATAAAATTTGCTACAAAAACTAAATTAATAAATCATGTTGCTTATTTCCTAATTTTTATCTTTATTCCCTAATTTTTATTTAATTTAGTGCTAACTAGCTATTGTCCGCGGCTCCTCCCGCGTGTTTGTTGGTTATCTTTATTGTTACTTAAGAGAGCGAATGAGTGATAGAATGCTTATATACTTTTTTTTGTAAATACATACTTACTATGCATAGAAAACTCCGAAATAAATATTTTTAGATCCTACAATCATTTGGTCCGACCCGGGAATCGAACCCGAGACCTCATATACAGTAGTTGCGTACGCTACTACTGCGCCAACGTGGCTGTCAGCTTTGAGCCTATTATAATAATATATTTTATTTTTTAAAGTCAACTTTAGCACTAAGTATAAAACCTGTATCGCAGGGGACTTTACAAACATACATGTAACGGACATAAAGAACACCCATACTTAGAACAACAATTTGTGCATCACACAAACTGTTGTCCCATATAGGATTTGAACCCACAACCCTTGGCGAAGTAGGAAGCGGCGTGGCGACCGCTTAAACCACTAGGCAATACGTGCAATATAAATCTAAGCACTTTTACGATAAGACAAGCAAATTATAATTTCTTGAACACTTCTCTGCTTTGACAAATCTCACTAATGAAGATTGTCTGATATAATCAGATAAGCCGTCTTATTAACATACTAGCTTATACCGTGGGAGACCCATCCCGCAAACATATGGACCAGCTCATTCGAAGTACTTACTAGGCTACCTTTTGCCCTACTCCACCCGCGTGTATGTTGGTTATCATGATATAAATATATAACTTGAATCTCGAAAACGCTTTAACGATTTTCATTGAATTTAATATGAAGGAGGTTTCGAGGGCGATAAATCAATCTAGCTAGATTCTAGATCTAGATTCATTATTGGAGAATTTACAAAAAAATACCGAGCAAACCTCATCCAGGTACGAGTAGCCTGTGTGTTATTCTAATGTATAAGCTATATAGCTGTAAAGTTTTCATCTAAATCTGTCCATCCATATATCCTCACACAATTTTGCTTTTTTAATATTAGTAGGAAGAAGGTAGGGTATTAGTAGTATAGGAATTATAATAACTAGCAGAATAAGAAGGCGTCACAAAAAACAGTGTAAATATTTATTTGCAAGTGGCTGCCCGCGGCTCCGCCCGCGTATATGTCGGTTATCGCGGCAAATATGCCTATGATGTATAAGCTATATTACTGCAAAGTTTCATCCAAATCCGTTCAGTAGTTTTTACGTGAAAGAGTAACAAACATCCATCCGTCCATACTAACAAACTTTCGCGTTTATAATATTATAATATAATATTAGTATAGATTAAATTTGGGGACACAATTAGTAGTGTATGAAATGTACATAGAATTGTAAATAAAAACTTAATAAAATACTACCCGCTACGTGTTCTACAGATTATTTGTGGGGGTTCAAATTTATAATCAAAATTGCTAAGCCCTTTTCCTAAATTTATTTGACGTCGGTGCAATGAGTTTTCTTCCCCCATTCTCCTCTATCACTCGTCAGTTCACTGCTTACTTCCTTCCTAGCCATATCCTCTTTTACGCAATCCATCCATTTTTTCTGTGGTCGTCCTCTGCTTTTATATCCGTCGACTTCAATTCCTAAAACTTTCTTAACGTAAGATATTTACGGCTAGCGAATATTTACCAGAGCCCAACCAAAATATAATTAAGTGAGGTAAAGGGCGGTAAGGCACTTGTAATTCTTGATTTGCAGGTATCCCTGAGGGTTGTAGTCATTTACTATCACATGACATGTATGCTCGTTAATCACTACACCATAAAAAATTATATTCAGTTTCATTTCAGTTTTTAAGAGAATTTCATTATTAAGATTTATTATTATCGTAGTTTATCCCAACAAACCATGAGTGTATTTTACATCAGAAGTACTTAATGGTCAAAGACGGCAGCTGGTATAAAAATACCACACCAGAGACACATAAATAGAACTTATCTAGTCGTCCATCGAGCACATCCTGCAGCTGCCGTTTTCAATGCAAAACAATAAATGAATGTGTCCTACGATACGCAAATATTTTTAGTATTTAATGGTTGGAACTAATGTTTCGTTTAAAATTATTTTTCCTTTTATCCAAGGAAGGGTTGTATACGATTGTTACTTTGTGGCGCTCTAGATACCAAACGCGTAGGTCGATTTGTTTGATTCTTATTTCAATCGATTTGTCTTGGTGACCAATTCAGTATGGCGGTATCCAGACTTCGTAATATTACAGGAAAGATAATGAGATAAAATTGTTAATTGTAAATAGTCAAAATCATCGTCCTAGCTTTTATTATTCCTAAGAATATTTAGGGTCAGGTACTAGTTCAACCAGTTTTACCTGAATATCAGTTTTTCCCCAGACCTCCACATTCCACAACCCTGTGGGCGAAATAAATTCTTTATATATAATAAATAATAAAGATTGAACTAGTTGTCAGTATATTTTTTAATAATAAAACAATCAAAAAACTGAATTATGTGTCAAAAAGATTTGGTCGGAATTGTGTATTATTTTCTAATTAAATTATACTTTTTCAGATCTTTTCTAAAATAAAATAAATGCAATGGGTTCACATATAACGTAAATATCGCCTAACGACGTGACAAAATGACAAAGAAAATTTTAACCGCATTGAGATTCAAGCCTCTTTTGTAACAAAAGGCCTTTTTAAGCAGTGATTGTTAAAGTTGAAGATAATCTTATATATAAAATTCTCGTGTCACAATGTTAGTTACCATACTCCTCTAAAACGGCTGGACCGATTTTTATGAAATTTGGTGTGCATATCGAGTAGATCTGAGAATCGACCAACATCTATTTTTTATACCCTTTTTTTATTGGCAAAACAACGTTTGCGGGATCAGCTAGTGATTATATAGAATTTACGTCTCTATGGAAATGGATAAAAAATTAAGTTTTCAAACTATTACAATATTAAGTAGTGCAATATAGATAGAGGAACTAATCATTTTACTTTACTTCAATAAATGACCCTCAACTGTAATCTACTTTTAAACGGGATCAAAAAAGTCATAAAGTTCCTTCCATGAAGTTGGAGAAATCATGATTGTGGCTATTAACATAAATACAAGACATGAACCAGTGCGTACACTGTTACCTTTAGAACAGGTAATTAGCCAATGTAAGCTTATAGCTAGACTAGATGACAATAAACACACTTCGAATAATTTTCTCAATTTATTTGGTGTATGACAATGTATGAGAAATAATAACAAAAAAGATGTGCCATGATAATTTATTTTCTAATGAGAAAAAGATTTCAAATAAAATATGTGTTTAAAGCTTCCTCACTTGATATCAGTCTATCTGTTTACTTATTGTAGACAATCTCCAATTACGCATTAGTATAATGTATGCATTACATTGGATACAGCAAAGTTATAAATAATAATAAAAAATAAAGTTGAAAGAGACATAAGCATAAAGACACATAAGGAAAGCTGTTCGTGACCATCATGTATTGTACAGAAATGATGGGGCAGAAAGGTTCTTGAGTGGAGACCACGTGACGGCAAGCGCAGCGTAGGAAGGCCTCCCGCAAGGTAGACGGACGACCTGGTTAAGATCGCGGGGACTCGTTGGATGCAGGCTGCTACCGACCAGTCGGAGTGGAAATCAATGGGGGAGTCCTACGTTCAGCAGTGGACTTCTTACGGCTGATATGATGATGATGATGTATTGTACGAGTAGAACGAATAGAGAAGATTCAAGAAACGGACGCTAAATAGAAATTCATAAGTTAATTATCCCCTCAATATCAATTTCTCTAGTTTTCTGTCGAATTATTAAGCTACTCTATATGTTTACTCCTTCTTTTTAGACACATCGTTTCAATCTACTTTTATTTAAGACTAGCTGACCCGTCGAACTTCGTACCGCCATATTTACATATCTGTCTCAGCTTCCCACAGGCAGTGTACAGTCGCGGACAAAAAAAAACTTTTACCGTTATCTTTTATTTTCTTTCTAGCAAAAAAAGAATGAATAAAACCGGACTATGTGTTATTGAATTACAACTAAGTACATATTTTGACTTTCATCCTCTTTCTCCAGGAAACCGTGCTGAATTTCGGGATAACCTAGTACCTCGTAGTATGAACTCAAATCATGCCAAGTTTCATTTGATTCCATTTAGTAGTTTCGGCGTGATGAGCGGCCAATATACAGACACCGTCTATCCACCGTGGGAGAGCCACGCTTCGGCATGAATGGGCCGGCTCGACCGGAGTGATACCACGGCCTCACAGAAAACCGGTGTGAAATAGTGCACGCAATAGTGTACAGACTAAAATGAAAAAAATACAGTTTTGGCTTCAGTATCGATTATAGAGAGCCCTCCAAATTTTTGAATTGGACCTGTTACATTGGACTGCACACACCAACGTAACATGACAGTACGAACGCTGTCATTTACGTAGATTATCTGTGCGAGTGTTGTACCGCCCCATTAATGCTGAAATCAGCTTGACTCTAATACTTTCTGGCCAAACTTTTTCTCCTCTTTGTGTTGCTGTTGTTATGACACTCACGAGACATATGAAGGTGGTGATACTCTGTACTTCTTTATCTTGCCCGGATTGCCCCCGGGCTGGATCAGGCTGTAGTTGATAGTCTCCATCCTTCCATAGTAATAGATCTCACAGGTGAGGATGACACTAGTACTAGCAAATCTAGCAGAATTGTAAATGTAGCTTGAAAAAATTAAAAAAATACCTTAAATTTAAAAAAATCATAACAAAAACAAGGAAATTAATTCACAAGCATAAATTTTTTATTAATAGCATGTCACTTAACAGACAGAGACTTCATTTGATTGATCAGGTGTCTATGTACTCA
Source organism: Diaphora mendica (assembly GCA_949125395.1). Classification (NCBI taxonomy): domain Eukaryota; kingdom Metazoa; phylum Arthropoda; class Insecta; order Lepidoptera; family Erebidae; genus Diaphora; species Diaphora mendica. Next base: position 2,995,498 of record OX421321.1, read on the forward strand.
ATTGAACTAGACAACATGTCCAGTCAATATATAAAAGATACAAGAGAATTACAAAGTGAGATAGACCGTCTTGAAGATCAACTTACTTACATTACATATAAGTATGAAATATCTCAAAAGCAGAGCAGGGAGCAGGTGCTGGCTATTGGCAGGTTGGTTAACTCCTGTAATTGTAGTGATTCAGTGCATTCTATAGACAGCCCCAGGACAGCACATGCACCTTCCTCGCTGCCACCACAATCTAACACAACTTTTGTACCTGAGATCAAGGATTCCCCTATACAAAACAACAAACTGTACAATAATTATAAAATAGCAATGTTTAGTGATGAAATTGGAAAGGGCATGGGTCCCTTAATGTTAAATACACATTTGGGACATTCAGTCAGCAACTATTGCATGCCTCAATCATCTTTAAATCATATTATGGAAAGAGTGTTAAATTCCAAATCAGAATTTAATGCAAATACTTCATTAGTCATTTTTGTTGGGAACAGAGGAAATGTAAACAAAAGGAAATTCTTAGGGTATTTTGAATCAATGTTAAAGTTAGAAGTAAATAAAATTGTATTGTTTACACTTCCTCTTAGTAAAGGGTTGTCGCAGGAAGAAAAAAATATTAGACATAATTTAAATATAATGATGCACAATTTAACTTGCCAAATAAATGGACCTTATTATAACAAACTACATCTAATCGACACTAACAAGCTTGTTAGTAATAATATTTCATTGACAAAAGGTAGATATTACCTTTCTAATTATTATAAGAGACAGATAGCAATTTCGCTATCATATTATTTTTCGATTACAGCCAAGAACTTGGCTAAAACTATTGCTTCTATTGAGCAAATTGAGACTACCCATAGTGACTTTGCCAATTCGTTGGCAGATATTTCTTTAGACATTTATAATAATTTAAATGACATACCTAATAAGTTATCTAATGAGATTGACATTTCAAATAATTTAAATTTACTGATAAGACAATAGAGACTACCTCTTGCACTATTAATTTGAACACCAATAAAAAGATCAATCATAGTAAATTTATTAAAAATAATAAGATAAATAATGTCAATTTGGTGCATCAAAACATTAGAGGAATGATGGGCAAAGACTTAGAGGTGGAACTGTTCATGAACTGCAATGCGATTGATATTTTTTGTATCACTGAACACTGGCTTAAACGGGATCAGTTCATGTTCAATTTTGATTACCACCAGGTAGGCAGCTCGTTCAGCAGAAGTACAGCAATACATGGTGGCACTATGATACTCATTAATAAGCAACTTAAGTTTAAAGACCGCCATGACATTGTTAGTTTATCAGTTGAGCGAACTACAGAAATAGCCTGTATAGAACTAAAAGGTTTCATAGTATTATGTGTATACAGACCTCCTTCAGCCGTGTATGATTGTTTTGAACGTGTTATGGACGAAGTATTAGTTAAAGTAACAAGATCAAAAAAGAAGGTCATCATCTGTGGTGACTTTAATATTAACCTATTGGAAAATTCAAATATAGTTACCAAGTTCAAGGCACTTTTTCAATCATACAATCTGAAGAACTTGTTTTTGGAGCCTACACGAATCACTGCAACCACTGCCACATGTTTGGACAATATATTCACAGACATTGTAATTAAGGACAAGAAAATAATCAATGAATTAGATTCTGACCACTGTGGTCAATTAGTATCTTTCTGTGATAGGTATGAAAAGGTGGCAGAAAAAAGAATTGTGGTGATACCTAAAACCGCTAAGCGTTGTGGAAACTTTAAGGATAAACTTAAAGCTGTTTTTAATAGTTCAGTACTTTGTGTAGAGAGTAACCCTAACACTTATTATAATAGTTTTTTTGAAACTTTTTCTTCAACATCTAACACCATTTTTACACCTAAAACGATAGTGGTTAAAGGTAACGCCACATTTAGTGAATGGGCTACACCTGGCTTACTCAAAAGTAGGAAAAAGTTATACGAGCTATACGATGAGAGAAATTATAATAAAAGTGAACAGTTTCATAATTATGTTAAAGAATACTCGAAGCTGTTTAGGAAACTTTGTAAATTGGCTAAGTCCCGTTTTATAAGTTCAAAGATTAAAAGTAGCGATGATAAGATAAAAACCACATGGAAAATTATTAATAGTGAAACTGGTAAAAATCAATACCGTGACAATGAATTTAATTTAAATATAAACAATAAATTTATCACATCAAATGCTGAGGTTGCTGCTGCATTTGAGAATTTTTTTACTAACATTCCTGTATCAACTACTAAATCTTTGAACTCCTCACCATGCCTTGCAGAATCAATTTTAAAAGAGAATGTTAGTAGGGTTGATAGTGAATTTAAGTTCCAATATGTTTCCCCCTTTGACATTATTAAAGCCTTTAACACTACTAACGTTAAAAAAACAACCGATCTATGGGGAAACTCTGTATTAATTACTAAGACAATTATATCTGTAGTGGCTAATCAATTGTCTTTTACATTTAATCAATGTGTTGATAGTGGTGTATTTCCTGATCTTATGAAGTCTAGTAAAATTATTCCGTTATTCAAATCTGGTAGTACATCTGACCCAACTAACTTTAGACCTATCTCAGTACTACCAGTATTTAGCAAAATTTTTGAAAAAATTATGTGTGATCAATTGCAAAGCTTCTTTAATAATAATAATTTATTACACAATAGACAATTTGGTTTTACAAGGGGTCGCTCCACAACTGATGCCAGTGTTGAGCTAGTAAAACATATATTTGATGCCTGGGAAGATGCCCACGATTCTTTAGGCATCTTTTGCGATTTATCTAAAGCATTCGATTGTGTTGTGCATGAAACGCTGATCAGGAAATTACAGCACTATGGTATCAGAAATAAAGCACTGGAACTTCTGGCTTCATATCTGTATAATAGAATTCAGCGAGTTGATATTAATGGTGAGCGTTCTCCAGGCTCTGTGGTAGAAATGGGCGTTCCGCAGGGTTCTATTCTCGGCCCTTTCTTATTTTTAGTAAATATTAACGACTTACCTCACGTTGTCAAGGACAGTCTCGAGATTGTGTTGTTTGCAGATGATACATCACTATTATTTAGACTAAAACGGACACTTACTAATTTCACAGACGTAAACAGCGCCATTTCGAGAGTGGTTCATTGGTTTGACATCAACAATCTGCTTTTAAATGAACAAAAAACTAAGTGCATACGTTTCACAATGCCAAACGTCAAGCCAGTGAAAACTACAGTGGTAATTAAGGATGTCGGGTCAGATCTTGTGGACACTACGACATTTTTGGGTATAACACTAGACTCTAAGCTACAGTGGGGCCCACATATTGATAAATTATCGAGTAGACTCAGCACGACTTGTTTACTTCAGTTATTTTCATAGCATAATGTCGTACGGTATTCTACTGTGGGGGAATGCTGCCGACATTCAAACTATTTTTGTACTGCAAAAGAGAGCGATTCGAGCACTCTATAATTTAGGCAATCGTTGTTCATTAAGGCAGAAATTTAAAGAAATAAACATAATGACAGTGGCAAGTCAATATATCTATGAAAATGTAATGTATGTTCAGAAAAACAAAGATAGCTTTTTGAAAAGAAGTGATGTACATTCTTTAAATACCAGGAATAAAAATAAACTTGTAGTACCCGCCACTAGGCTCCAAAAGACAAACAAGTCTTTTCGAGGTCAATGTGTCCGATTTTATAATAAAATCCCAAATAATATTCAAGATTTAAGTATTAACAAATTTAAATCCGCAATAAAACGTGGATTGTGTAAGAAGGCCTACTATTCAATTTTGGATTATATAGAAGATCAAAATGCTTGGGATTAATTAACGCAGGCTATTTCTTAAGGAAAAATGTGGTGTTGGCTAGTGTGTTTTTTATTATTATTATTTTTTTCTATTTTTTATGCTACATTTCATTTTCTCTTTTATTCGATTTTTTTTTCTTAATCTTGTTTTCTCTTCATTGTCCTTTTACCTTTTAGTACTTAATAACGGACATACTGGCACACATCAAAACAATGTTGTGGTACATGTAATAGTGCCATCTATCTGTAATTTGCAAAAGAGTGGCCATGAGTTTGTTTGCCCTTTCTTCTCATAAGGCTCAACTCCTTGGAAATGGGCGGTTGTAGATCGGCACAGGCAAATACTCGTAATAGATTTTGTATGAGTTTAATTTTTATTAAGCTTGTTTGCTTGCTATTTGACAAAACAGAGATTGTTGCTATTGTGTGTGTTGATCTATGACTTTAGAGTCTACATAAAAGACGATTTCAAACAATTTAAAAAATTTTATGAAATAAAGAGAGTTTGAGTTTGAGTTTATCCATCACCAAACGGTAAGTAGTCTTGTAGATAAAAGGTACTCAGTAGTAAATAACCAGTTTCATCACTTGCATAATGATTCGTATTTTACCAGCCAAAATAAACAAATAGCAGCAACATTCTACATTCACACGAAGTACCGTTACAATGAGATGAATGATCTTAAGGGAGTTTAGGGCTTGCCGGCTGTACATTCACTGTCCCGTTCATTAATAATTATGAGACAGTAATGTATTTAATACAAGATTCTACTCACGACTTGGAGTAATGGTATTTTTAGAATTTAAATTGAATATCTTGAAAGATAACTAGGTAATTAAATATACTTTACTACATTGCTGGCATTAGTACTGTTTTTCTCTAGATCTGCAATTGTTAACGCCTAAATTCTCGTGTGTCATTGGCTAATATTTTGTCTAAGTTTACGTTGTCTAAGATTAGCCAATGACCCACGAGAATTTAGTCGTTAACGATTGCAGAAAGAAGAACGCTTGCAACTTGGCTAGGGGGGCTGATGATTTAAGTGACTACAATCGCATATGGACACCCAAACTCAAGCGTACATGCTCTTAGAGCGTTGTCGCTCTACGAACACCCCTTTTCGAAGTTTTTTATCTGCTGTAGAATCTTGTTCAGATGTTCAAATAATTTGTTTTCTTGATTAAAGCTATTTACATATCTTAAAAAGTGTCAAAGAATTACCAAAAACATTAGACAGAAAAATATGTTTCAATACAAGAAAATCTAGTCATTTATAAATAGACTATATTTAGAATTTACATTCACATAACACGAGATAAATTTCAATAGCGTATGAATCAAAACAGAAGTCGTATCGCTTGAACCGTGGGAAGGTTTCCAATAACGCGGACGACACGTCACGTTAAGCCGTGTTGTGATAATAACTTTCAGTTTTAACCAGCAACATATTACTAAACAGTCTTCTAGCATTGTTTGAGATTCCATGTAACTGTTGTTTATTTCTATGGCTAATTATGAATTTGATTAGAATATATAAGTAAAAAGACTGCTGTTTAACTTATAAGTTTTATATATGACTTTTAAATATTTACACTGCACCAGTATTATCCAAATCATCGCATGGCATTTTCTGTTTTTAGCAAAAACTTGGGTTTGATTGAGTAATGCTGGTGCATTGAAAAAAAAGAAAAAATTCGTTGTAATGATCAAAAAGTAATGTAATTTCTATTTCGGATGCCTTTTCATTTCTTTATTAAATATTTAAGAGTAGAGTTGATAGATTTATCTTGCATAAGGCTATATTTTCTTGATCTTCATTATACATATGTCGAAAGATATCAGCATACACACATAATAAAACTACACTTTTTCTACTACACTTTGACTGCCTCGTTGGTCTCGCGGTTGGCGTGTGCGACTGCTGATCATGAGGTCGGTTCGATTCCCGGGTCCGACCAAATGTTTGTATGATCTACAAATATTTGTTTCAAGTTTGGGTTTTTTCTATGTGTAATATGTATGTATTTACAAAAAAAACGTATATATGTATTTGTATCAGTTGTCTAGTACCCATAACACAAGCTCTACTTAGCTTGGGACTAGATGGCTTTGTGTGTAAGATGTCCGAAAATATTTATATATTTATTTTTTATTTATTTACTTTAAAGGTCGGTAAGGTAATATAGTTAAAGTTTGTTTCGTCAATCATTTTTTGAACTACTAACTATTCTACTTTCTGGTTACATGAAGTGACCTTCCTATTTTATTAAAGCGTAAGACTTGTTGAAACTATCCCGTTAATCGACCTTATAGATTCCCATATTTACTATATACCATTTATTTTACTATAAGACCATTTATACACATGTAATGCAATAAAGTATTGAGTCACTACGGGAGGGCCACGCTTCGGCATGCATGGGCCGGCTCGACCGGAGTGAAACCACGGCCTCACAGAAAACCGGTGTGAAACAGCGCCGCGCTGTGTTTCCTCGAATGAGTGAAGATACCATCCCCTAGAAGGCAACGCACTTGTGACGCCTCTGGTGTAGCGGGTGTCCATGGGCGGCGGTAATCGCTTACCATCAGGCGATACGTCTGCTCGCTTGCCCACTATTCCATAAAAAAAATTGCATTTTTTTTATTCTTATACATATATGTATCATATTGTTTGAATATTCTTACAAGATTGAAGATCATAAACACTAGTTTATTAACTACAGAACAAAACTACACAGCTTTAATCGGATTACTCAAGTTGCTAACAAAGAAACTATGGGATTAAAGAAATCCAATCATAATTATTGTCCTCTGCTTTGTGAACAAAAGCTTCACAGAAAAAGCAATAATATTTCTTCCCACCTTTCATTGTAGTTCTAACAATAATATATCACTGTTAATGAACCAGACATCTGTAATTTGATTTTGCAGTGAACGCAGATGATTTAAAGCCAAACCGCAAATTAGAAATTTATCTACACAGAAAAAGCAACTGCCAATAATTAAGGCATCAAGTTTGAAATCGAGGTTATTGCTTATTATTGATTTTAACTCACCTGAACATGTTTAAGACAATACTTGTTAAATTTGTCTTAGATATCTGATAATTACTATTTAAACCTCTTTGCGTAGGAGAGGCTTAACAAGAACTTTTGCGAACAAGTTAAAGTTTATATTTGATACTAGCTGTGCCCGCGACTTCGTCCGCGTGTAATAGTGACTTCGGGTAGCAGTTTTAATTATTGAGGATAATATTATTTTAAAAATAAGACACACACGTTTCACTGTTAAAAACACATTTAAGTATTTCTATAAGTACATAAAATAAAAAGTATTTTACATGAGATTATTTCGACATTTGACATGGCCAAGGCTTTCAACCGGGTCTGGCACCGTTCGCTTCTCTCTAAGCTCTAAGCATTCGGTCTGCCTCCTAGACTCTGTCACTGGATTGACGCTTTTCTTCATCAGCGCCTTTGCATTAGGGTTCTTTGCGACGGCGCAGCCTCTGTTTTTCTGGAGGTAAACGCTAGCGTACCTCAGGGTTCAGTCCTGTCGCCCAAGATGTTTCTTCTGCATGTCAATGACATATTAGCCCTCGGCAATATACATTGCTATGCTTGGGCGATATTATGGATACCCTGCAGCCAAGCTGGTAGACATTGAGGAAAATCGACAGGAGCTCGTCGCTGAGCTCGACCGGGTTTTGAACCGCATTTCACAATAGGGTGATGAGATTTTGGTCGAGTTCAACGTTAAATAAACATAGGTGTGCCCTTTCTCTACCAAAAAGTGTCCGTTTTTTCCCCTCCCCACTCTTCAGAGCACTCAACTGCCACTACGGGATAAGCCGGTGTCCTGGGCATGGATATTTGCCGATACCTCAACCCACGGAAGTACATCGAGGGCACCACTAAGGCGGCCTGAACAGGGTGAGACGGTTCTTCGCGCCCGAGCATTTGTGTCTCCTTTATAAGACCCAGGCTCGCTCGTGCGTACTGTTCTCATCTTTGTGATGGATACACGCAGTATTTGCTTGATGTTCTCGATCGGTTGCAGCGGCGAGCAGTCCGCATGATCAACAGTCCTGATACCACCGAGTCGCTTGGGCCTCTGCAGTTGCGGAGTGACATCGCCTCTATGGCAGTCCTCTACCGCTTTACCATGGAGAGTGTTCTGAAGAGTTCTTCCAACTGATCCCACCTTCTTCCTTTCTCTACAGAACAACACGTGCTGGCCTTGGAAGTCACCGCCTCAGTCTTAGAAATACGCTCTCGAACCTAACGGTTTGGTTCTGCATTGTCTGGGTTCGCAGCGAGTACGGTTGCCTCCACTTGGATTGGAGTTGACACTCCGGTTGGATTCTGCTTGAGTTTTCCCTCAGGCTAAGCAGATTCTCATTTTTTCAATTTTATTAACTACGTTTTTTGATTTGCCATCTTTTGCCAAAATATAGAGATTTAGCGGATTTGATACACGTGATTATGCTGCCCATGGGAAAAACATGTTTTTTTCTAAATGAACTGCAACTTTACGCGTCTGTCTTTGGGCTTTGATAAATGTTATTGCAAATTTTGTTTTCAGTGGAGACTATATTCTTTTAAATTGAAATTGCAAATAAGTTTGAATTATTGGAATACGTGTAATTAAAATATTTTCTCCTTTTGCCATTCCATGCATCATGATTGTAGCTTTTACAATGTTGTACCCCAGATGTGTATTTTGTAGCCGTGTACCATTATATAGCTTTGGCGCTCAAGATTTCTCATTAATAGGACTGGAACATTAAATTTCAGTCTCAACTTATAGTAAGGCGCTCCTGATAATTCTAAAGAGTTGAGAAACTCTATGCATAAGCTATGATATGACTGGTTCAGTGTCCCTTGTATTTCCTGAGAAGTATTCGATAACATCTTCCTCCACGTCTGACATGATCCGTTCGTTTATTTGATAACTGTCTCATTAGTCGGCGGATCAGAATAGATATTATTTTTAGATCATCTGTGCCATCATATACCAGAACTCACGTCTCAGTGTAATCATGTCGTTACTGTCAGTTGGCATGCAATCTTCTCCGATTTTTAGAAGAGCATTTGCATATTGACACTGCTCATAAATAATTGTGAAGTTGTACTCGCATAATTGTAATAAGACAAAACTTTTTAACATGTACCCATAGTACATAAATGTTTCATACAGGCATTTATTTCATCTTGCGGCGTACCCCTTTTCCTTTTTTTTGTGCATAAATCCCCCCGGATCCTTTTCTGTCGGATTTTTTCACGAAGAACATTAACTGAATAAACAAAAAATCATGTAAACAAATCTAATCGCAGTGAATAATAACGAATTTGTAGTGGCAAAATTCAACATCCGCATGCGGCACAGTTGTCTGCCCTCACGTGTCTGCCCGTTCGGGCAAGCACACTTAGGCATATTGTGATAACTCAGTAAATGTTACATCAGAATAGCTCTAATATTTTGTCTCCTATCGCAAACTTATGAAGCATGTATAGATTTTCACAAACTTTGCATATTGCCATACAAACTTTCATCCCCTATTGCTATTTAACCCCCTTGATGGTATTTTTTTTACAAAATTTAAATCACATTTTTATTTATATCTAATCAACAGCCTAAAAAAGAAATTTTAATATTCTCGCTTAAAATGACGATACTTCTGTAGAGAGTTTTTGAATTTTATAAATACTGTTTAGTAATATGGCTTATTTATTTTTACTAATATCATGAACATACATACAAATCGGATTTATGAATGTTATTAATTTAAGTCTTCGTTGTAAAAGTGAAATATTTTTAATGAATGTGACAGCCGTGTTGCCAAGACGCCCGACGCAGGTAATGCGGTGGCGTAGCGAGTGAACCCCCAGAACAACCTTTCATCCCCCTTTTAAAGCCCTTACAACCCCTTTTTCGCATTAAAAAGTAGCCTTTGTCCTTTCTCAGGCTCTAGACTATCTGTGTACCAAATTTCATTCAAATCGGTGCAGCCGTTTGGCCGTAAAAGCAAGACAGACAGAGTTACTTTTGCATTTATAATATAAAAGTAAAGTATATATAGCTGACCCACGCAATGTCGTTTGCGTCTTCTATTGCCCGTAGCGTAATAATTTTCCCCCATTCTTCATTGGTGCTCCGCTCCTATTGGTCTAAGCGTGATGATATATAGCCTATAGCCTTCCTCGATAAATGGGCTATCTAAGACTGGAAGAATTTTTCAAATTGGACCAGTAGTTCCTGAGATAAGCGCGTTCAAACAAACAAACTCTTCAGCTTTATATATTAGTATAGATGTATTTATTATGCTCTTCTAAGATCTAATACTCATACTCAACAACACATTTATTTGGATAAAGATTAATATTAGATATTATGTTGATAAAAACTCTTTGGCAAATATCTCATTATTAGGTACCAACTCTCAGCGTCTTATACTCGTGATAACTTCTAAACGAAATGAACGATTGGGATGAAACAAAAAGTATTTTACTTCTACATAAATACCCTTGATAACACAATGCTTAATTTGGATAAGGATTAATATTACGATACACATTTAACGTAGTTTGTTTCTTCAGACGATTTAATAATTTTTTTGAACACAAAAGCGGTTATTGTAACTAAACCATGATAGTTAGATATATGCTCTCGCGGACTTTTTTGTAGATCTTAATGAGACCTACAAACCCGTAATACATTATTTTGTTCTATTGTCAATAGTAATTGCAGCGCACGCAAAAATAGGTTTTCGAGTTCACACCTTGGGTTACGAAATAGCAATTTTCTTACGGATCCCTAATTTTTTTGAAAATAAAATATAGCCTATAGCCTTCCTCGATAAATGGACTATCCAACACTGAAAGAATTTTTCAAATCGGACCAGTAGATCCTGAGATTAGCGCGTTCAAACAAACAAACAAACAAACAAACTCTGCAGCTTTATAATATTAGTATAGATTTGGCAAAACAACTAAGATTAGAAAGAAACGTACTTAGAGATCTTAGTACTACTTACTATTTATTATCAGCCAGAATTTGACAACACGTAATCTAAGGCCTATGTCTATGATATTATTTCATTTCATCTATCTATTTAGGCCGCCAAAGAAGGAGACACCTGCGGATGACTGCACGACATTTCACGTCGCCTGAGACCGGTTCTATTTGGGCAAAAAACGTCCCTCTCTAACAAATATGACCGGACCGAAGCACTTGGTAATACACTAGTGCCTCCTTGATTCATCTCCAGGGCAAAGTGTTGAACTCGTTGGCGATGTCCAAGGACACCGCCAACACTACTTCGCCCGAGATACTGCTTCCTCCGCAGCTCTAGCAACCTTTATGTAAAGTTTAATAACGATCGAATAATATTTATGTATAAATGTTAAGTCGGTTTGTGTATGCTTTAAGCACTCGAAATGCTCTACAGCGATTGAGATCAAATGTTGACACGATTTACAACGAGCTTTACGACGTGCTAAAATATTATTTTTATCTGTTTATCTCTCATTTCTAATCAATGCAATCTCAATGTACGAGCGACGAGACGCTTGGCAAGGTTCAGTCAGTTATTAATAACATCGTCAGTACACCGATACAAGAGTTATCCATATAATTCATATTAAATGATGATTGATACTTAACGCTCGTTTAGTTCCCGGGCGGTATAATGGACACAATCTAAATCCTCAATGGATGCACCTCATAATTTATAATCAGATGGGTTGATACAGCCGTGTAATAAATTCTTCCTCTGCGCAAAGTGTAGGGTAGTCAACGTATAATTTAATGGCAACAATATCCCATAAATATATAAATGTCATATGTGAATGTGAATGTTTTTAAAAAAGGGTTTTGTCAAATGAGTTTTACTACCGAATACGCCTGAGCAACTGAATGAATTTCATCATCATCATCACCCCGGTGCAGTAGGTACACTGCTGGATAAAAGAAGATTGATTTTTGAACTCAAAATTAACGCGCACCAACTTTAATCATTAACGCGAATAAGGTGATTTGTGGGTTTATATTAATTTTCGATTAATATAATACAAAGGTGGACATATGTTTAATTATTAAAGATGCCTGGAATGCAAAGTTTTGTTAAAATTAATTACTAATTCAACGAAAGATTGAGCTATGGCGATTTTAACAGAGACACTCATATCGTATTGTATATCATCAGAATCACATTGCACAAATTTCGACATGATTAAACATCAACAAATTACTTCCAAAATAAATAAGAGGAGACGAGATGACCTGTTGAATCCAAAAAAAAAAAGAAAAATAAATAATTTAACTGTAGTAGACATTAAAATTTTACATGAAATAATTCATTTTACACTTTTGTCAACCCTATTCATCGCTTAAGGGATTGTACTGCAGTCACACTATGTAATGGTGGGACTGCTATTATAAGTTACGATTTTGTAGTACGATAACGTTATTTAGAGTCGCAGAACAAATTGATAGTAGATATTTATTTACGTCCCTGGGGACTTAACATAATGTGGTCAATAATGGTGAAAAAATTAAGATGTTTAAACAAAAAAAACGAATTCCAAAACTGGACAGAATTGAAATAGGACTACGAGTGAAGCACCAGCTTTCAAATAAAAAAAAATATCATCAAAATCGGTTCACTCAGATTAACGTTCCGAGGTAATAAAATAAAAAAAAATACGGTCGCATTGAGAATTTTTTAGAAGTCGGTTAATAATAGTGCAAATTTTTTTGTTTAAAACTTTCGAAACTAAAAATCACTAAGAATGAGTTTAGGCTTACTGAACGACGATCTAAATTTAAAAAATTACCTAAAATTATCTATGCCTCACCAAAATTAGACATTTTGTAACTAAACATACATAAGTATCATTTTGGAAATAGCTTCACTAAAATCTCATATTTTAAGAGATAATTTTGAAGAATATTCAGTTTAGTGAAGAAACAACAGGATTAGTACCATTAACGTCTATTTATTACTAGTTGTTGCTCGCGGCTCCGCCCGCGTGTATGTCGGTTATGGCGGCAAATTGTAGCCTTTGTGTTATTCTGATGGATAAGCTATATTACTGTAAAGTTTCATCTAAATCCATTCAGTAGTTTTTGCGTGAAAGAGTAACAAACATCCATCCATCCATACTCACAAACTTTCGCGTTTATAATATTAGTATAGGTAATCCATCTTCCAGACGATAATTGCGGCCATATCCTACTACAAGAAATAGATCATAGGAAATAGATATCGTTGTAATACAAGTTAGACGCCTAGATAGCTGATGAAAAGATAGCCAGCTATTTATATTACGAATATGTTATACAAATTGCACGGATGACTTAATGGTTCAAATGATCACCTCGCCACATTCTACTGCGCGAGTGTTGTCTGTTCAAATTATGGGTTACTTTACAAATTTTTGTGTATTTTCTTTAATGTATTCAATATATGAGTGGTGGTCACCATAGTCATTGTGAATACAGAGAATCGAGCATAGAAACCCATATGGCGACCTGATCTATTGAGTATGAATTTGGGTGTTCTTCGTTTCCGTTTAAAGTAAAATAATCACAAATTTTAACAAAAAAAAACGGACTTCAAAATCTGGACCAAATTGAAATGGGACCATACGGGAAGCACCAGCTTTCAAATAAAAAAAATCATCAAAATCAGTTCACCCAGTCGAAAGTTATGAGGTAAGAAACATAAAAAAAAACAGTCGCTTTGATAACCACCTCCTTTTTTTGAGGTCGGTTAATAATGTAAGAATTCACAGCTGTTTCAATGATCAAATTCTCCCTACTTAATCACTTTGTCTATAAAGTATATCTTAAAGTCGGAATACTCTGAAACAAACACAATAATTATAAGATGCTACGAAGCCTCAGTATATAGCTATAATTAAATTAAAATTAAAGGTAGTGGTAAGTGCGCCATACTTCAGTACTGTCATTATCATGTTGTCCACTTCTCAATACGTAGGTACGTCTGGACGGATGGCGCCACCGTTTATACTGCGCCAGTGTTTGTGGGTTTAAATCCCACATGGGACATCACTTTGTGTAATCCACCAGTTGATGTACTGACTCTGGGCGTTCTTTTTGTCCGTTTAATGTATGTTTGTAAAGTCCCCCGCGACACAGGATTTATTCATAGTGCGGGAGTAGTCTTAAAAAAATTGTATGTACCGGGACCGAGTGGTAAGCGATTACCGCCGCCTGTGGAAATCTATAATTGAAAGGTAACAAATGCATTGTCTTTTGAGACCACCTTAGAATATAATCACAAATTTTAACAAAAAAACCGACTTCAAGAACTAGACCAAATTGAAATGTGACCACACGGGAAGCACCAGCTTTAAAAAAAAAAACCTTCTTTTTGAAGTCGGTTAAAAAGAGAACAGAAGGTTAATTAGGTAGTAGAGCCACGCTGATTTCAGCACGGTTGGGCCGGCTCGACCGGGGCGGTACTACCCTCGCACAGAAAATCAACGTAAAATCACAGCCGCAGTGCTGTCGTGTTTCGTTGGTGAGTGCGAGACCGAAGGCCCAATTAGTCTAGTCAACAAGTTCCATACTTGTTGACTAGACTAAAAGATGCAGCAGCATCACTAGGCCGCCATGGTGTGGGTCACCATGCTGCATTGTCTGCATTCGCAGTGAGCATGGTGACCACCACTCTTGGATTCTGCTTATGCTTTCCATCAGGCAGAGTAGAGTCATTTTGGCGGGCCAAACATAAAAAAAAAAAAAGAACAGGAAAGGAGGCAGCTTTTTCTCCGAGAACTTTACATATTCGGCGAAAAGTATTTAAGTAACTAAAAAACATCTTAATATTGGTGTTCTGTATCATCAATAGTCTTCAATAGTCACTGTTAAACTTACTCCTCTCGATTGAAAGAAGACGTTGGCCTACTATAACACGCTGAACAGACGAGTTGAAATACAGCGTTCCTTCTCTTTGCAGTTACGTAGTTTGCCTTTTTATTATTGCAGGCGAGCAAACGTATCACCTGATGATAAGCGATTACCGCCGCCCATGGACACCCGCAACACCAGAGGCGTCAAAAGTGTGTTGCTTGCCTTTGGGGATGGGGAGGGGGATGGGGGGAGTGGTTGGGGTATGAGCCTCCGGTATCCTCACTCACTCGGTGAAACACAACGCAGGCGCTGTTTCACACCGGTTTTCTGTGAGACCGTGGTATCCCATGGTAAATTGTTCCCATAGTCGTCTCTAACAACACCAATGGGATGAATATGGGTGGTGATACTCTGTATTCGTAATCCGTGATCACACAGAAAGTCACGCACTAATTTTTAGGGTTCCGTACCCAAGGGTAAAATGGGACCCTATTACTAAGACTTCGCTGTCCGTCTGTCCGTCCGTCCATCACCAGGCTGTATCTCATGAACCGTGATAGTTAGACGGTTGAAAGCTAATAGTACGGAATTCTTCGTGCTCGACTCCGACTCGCACTTGGCGGGTTTTTGTTAGTTAGATATTGTTACGGAACCCTTCGTACGCAAGTCCGACTCGCACTTGACTGGTTTTTACATATGAATATGCGTTTGTTTGAAGGTTATTTGTCTAGAAAGTGTACAAACCAGTGTTTTCATACATTATTATTAGTAAGAAATGAATCTTTTATGGTGTAACACTACTAACTAACTAACTAACTAACTAAGACAGTTTCAGAATACGAGTTCTAAATTATATAACAACTTAAATAAAGCACTAAATATATTTTCAAAAACACACCGAAATTGCAAATCGATATTGAAAACATATCTACTCAAATTAGATTACCGAAATACTGAGGATCTAATACTGGGACGTCTGGGATGACTCCAGGCGCACTCACAGACTCACACGCGCACACACACACACACACACGCATACACACACCCACACACGCACACACACACACATTTAATACTAACCTACTCTTAACATGTATTTTTATTGCGTTTTCTTGTATACTTTATTATAATGTACGTTACATATCTAGAGGCTTCGATTGAATATTACGGGGGCACTGACTTCTGAAATACAGGTTAAAAACCTAGTTCAGAGGACAGAGTTTTCACATTGGTGCATACTTTTAAGCCTTAAAACGTTGTATTTGTGTCATATATCTTATTCAATAAAGAATTTTATTATTATTATTATTATTTTTGGTGCGTACAGATATTATTTGTGTTTGCAAATGAATGCAACTGTAAAAAATGTGACATGGTAAAAAACCTTTTTTAAGGAATTCGTATACATATTAATTTTATATTAATCGATTTATGAAAAGTAAAGTTATAAGTATATTATTAGAATGTGTAGGTTTTCATTTGTTGCTAATTCAGTAAAGATTTCATTAAAACTTTGGTAATTTTGTAAAATACTAACATGTCCAATTAAATTCGGTTATACTTTCTATTGTTTTTTTGTAAGTAATTTTAAATTTAGAAATAATAATATAAATACCCCTTATCCTCCTCCCCATCCCCCAAAGGCCGGAAACGCAGGGTGACCATGGGCGACGGTAATCGTTTACCATCAGGCGATACATCTGCTCGTTTGCCCCATATTCCATAAAAAAAGATGTATAAACTTCCACAAGCATTTGGTAAAAAAATCTCAGCCAAACTCTTATCAAATATCTTATAATAATACTCAGGCGAGTCTGAGGACAACACCCAATTCAAATTAAACAGTTTTTAACTTCTAGTACTCGTGACAATTTCCACGACTTTTGGTGAATATTGCTAAACAACATCCAATAATATTTACGTCTGTTTTGATCAGTCGTATCCGCGGTACACAGCGACAAGTTTGTTGACACTGAATACAATGTTTCAATACAATTTCGTCAGTTGCATGTTAAATAGCGCTTGTGAATTTTAATGTCCTGATATTTACCTTGCAATGAACTTCATATTTTCATAGTGATGTGGTCGTTATCGATGTTTTAACATAATATCGATAACAATTCAGATTTAGAATTAATATACTCATACTACACCCGATAGTGTTTATTTTCCTGTTCGTTTTTTATGAGGAGCAATGTTTAATACTTAAAAACAGAATTATATTCATTCGAAACGGTAGAATGTAAACTATTATGTGGTATATGATAAAATGATTACTTTTCTGAATTCCACAAAAGGCCCTTTAAAATAGTCGCAATTGTAAAAATGGCTTACAAATTATTATTGTTTCAAATTAAGCAATGACGTGTTTTAATGATACTTAAACTGTAAAAAGACACAAAAATCTTCAAGTTGTAAAGTTTAACCTTCAGGTCAGTGCTCATAGATTTTTTTTTTCTTAAAGACAACTCCCGCACTAGGAATAAATCCTGTGTCGCAGGGGACTTTACAAACATACATGAAACGGACACAAAGAACACCCAGACTCAGAACAACAATTTATGAATCACACAAAGTTTTGTCCTACGTGGGATTTGAACTCACGACACTTGGCGAAGTAGGAATCGGCGTGGTGACCGTTAAACCACTTGGCAAAACGTGCAGTGCAAGATTTCGCAGATCGCCCTACCGAAATGACAATAGTTCCCTTACTTTCACCCTACTTTTGACAGTCTTACTAATAGTAATATTTAATTTAAGGAAAAGTTACCAAGTTTATTAAACCGACATTTTCAATTGAGGCTGATCAGATTATGGAATCATTTAATGCATTTTATTACTTAAAATAATAAGTATTATAGCTAGTTATCGATAACACATGTCACATCCCTACATAAAAGCGCCAAAGACACAAAATTATTCACGTGGAGTATTTATGTATGATGCATATGCGTAGGCATGCAACTCATTCGCTCCATGACGACATGATTGGTCAGGTTCGAACATATTAAAGGAGTGTAGTATGTCGGAATGAGTAGTATATGAAAATATTCTACTAATATTATAAACGCGAAAGTTTGTAAGTATGGATGGATGGATGAATAGATGGATGTTTGTAACTCTTTCACGCAAAAACTACTGAACGGATTTGTATGAAACTTTACAGTAATATAGCTTATACATCAGAATAACACATAGACTACTATTTGTCGCGATAACCGATATACACGCGGGCGGAGCTGCGGCCCACAACCAGTGTAATATAATAATCTGTAGTCAGGTTTTTGGTACGTACAAAAAAATATGAAAACAATGATTATAAGTTCTTTTCATATTGTTACTTTTAAAAGTTTGCATAAATAATAGTGTAGCTAATAAAAACGTGTTATAATAATACACACATCTTTAATTTTGATTGACTAATTCGGATAACCCGTCACATTACTCTAATAAATGTGTAATAATATGGTGTACAAGTAAAGAGTTTATTTATACACTATAATATCTATCTATGTATACACCTATCGAATAGAATCAAAAAATGATTTTATATCCATTAACAATAAGGCGATGGTATCACTCCCATATCGTGGTGATATCATGATGATGGTCGATGGTATCACTTGGGCTAAAAAACACACACAATAAATAAGTATTTTCTTTCTTAGGCTGTATACAAAAGAAGCTACATACGTACACGACACAAGGTAATGCAACTTTGAACATACATAATTTAAAGCCAGTGTTTCCAAACAAATTTCAAATAATAATTACGCTTAACTACTGAATACTATTTACTCAATACTTAATAATGTAATATACTACTAAATGCTAGAAGTAAGTTTAATTAGGCTTCTACTGCCTCTGTGGCGCAGTGGTTCGATTCCCGGGATGGACCAAGTGTTTGTATGATCTGCAAATATTTGTTTCGGAATTTGGGTGTTTTCTATGTATGATATGTATGTATTTACAAAAAACGTATATATGTATTTATATCAGTTGTTTAGTACCTATAATACAAGCTTTGCTTGGTTTGGGACTAGATTGCGTTGTGTGTAAAATATCCAAAAAATATAAAAAAACATACAAAGAAAAAATTTAAGTACTTATTAAGGCAGAAGCCCACTTCATACAAGACCAGCCATTAAAAGATCCTTGCAACTGCAGTTTCCGCGATGTCTACTACTCTGTCGTTAATTGGTAATAAACGCTGATGCAAATCATTATGTTAAAATGGCTTTCCATTTAAAGAAATCTTATTACTTTCTAAAAAATATTCTAAAATTAAAGGAGTCACTCACGATGACTTTAGATCGCTCATAAAAGGTTGTGGTGTGGTCATATATTTGGAATTACTTAGAAACTTAATTCTACTAATGTTATAACTGCGAAAGTTTGTGGGGATGGATTTATGTATGTTTCTTATTGTTTCACTCAAAAACTATTTAACGGATTTAGATGAAACCTTACAATAATATAGCTCAAACTTTAGAATAACACAGGCTACTGTTAAACGATAACCGACATACAAGCGAGCAGGAAAAAGCCAGTTAGCTCAAAACGTATTTTAAGGACGTCAAAACGCATTATGGATCCCAAACTAGGTAGCCTTCTAACTCGAAATGTATTACATGGATGTCTGATCCCAAACTAGGTAGCCTTTACCGTGATAGTAACTTTCTATTAACATCCCTTCATATTTGCTTCAACTGAAAAACATGAATAAAGAGACAATCTAAATGAACCCATTAACACACATTTATGGTCTAGAATTATTTAATGATCCGTTAGATTTATGGTGCTTTCGTTTTACTTAATGAAAGTAGAAACAAAATATTTACTTTTAAATTTTACTAAATATAAACTTGCATTTTTAAGGTTGATATTTTCGTCTTAAGAACCTGTATTAAAACCTGCTCAGTGATTTGAGACTGCTAAAATACCATGGCCTGGTTTGATTTCTTATATTACTATATTAAAATTGTCAATGAAAATAATATGCATTGTTTATTTACATCTTTTCTTATACGTGACCCTGCCAACGTGACTCTGCCTGATAGAAAGTATGAACAGAATCGACTAGTACCGGTCACCATACTATATTTACACCTTCATATCCTCGAAAAGAAAAGTCTCAGAGGTAAGTCTTACTGCAATTTGCGGCATTTTAGCGGTTAGTTTGCAATAAAATGTTATTTTTAACTCAACTAGCGCGAAGCCAAACGGACATCAAAATGTGCCACCGTAGCGGCTTAACTACTGAACTGATTTTAATAAATGGGGTTTTGATAATAGCCCAGGTGTCATGGGCTAAATAAATGTTATCAAAAGTTTAATGTAGTCGGGATAAAGTGTTTTAAACTTTTTCTCAGGAAGAAATTTCACAGGTAATAGAGCCACGCTGATTACAGCACGAACGGGCCGGCTCGACCGGGGCGGAACTACCCTCGCACAGAAAATCAACGTAAAATATCTGCGATCGTGCTGTCGTGTTTCGTTGGTGTGTGCGAGACCGGAGGCCCAAATAGTGTAGTCAACAAGTTCCATACTTGTTGACTAGACTAAAAGATGCAGAAGCATAACTAGGCCGCCATGGTGTGGGTCGCCAGGCTGCATTGTCTGCATTCGCAATGCTGTATATGGTGACCACCACTCTTGGATTTTGCTTATGCTTTCCATCAGGCAGAGTAGAGTCATTTTGGTGGCGCATAGATAAAAAAATCATATCAACAGCCTTTAAAAGTTCACTATTGAACATGGGCCTAATCTTTAACAGAACACTTTGGCTTACTTTACCTCATTGGATAGATTTTGCCGCGTTGAGCACTTTTTAGTCGGAGAAAATCTTATGAGTTCTCGTCACCCACATGCTGATATGACATTTTCCATATCCGATATCGTGAAAACTTTTTTGGCCGGGTTGACCACTTTTTGGTAGGGGAAAATCTTATGGGTTCACGTCACCGACATGCTAATGTTTGATGTTGATAATTGTAATATAAACATTATGAAACTTCTTATGACTGCCAATTTGTTTACTTATCTTCACTTTTTTACGATATCTACGGGAAGTATAGAAGTGGTGACATTTCTTATTCTTAATACGCCACCACACGAAAAACCCATGAGGACCTGAATACTGATTACTATATAAACACTTGCAACTTAAATGTGTTGCCACCTTTAGCTCGCCCTCCTCTCCCCAAAATTAGAGGGAAAAGCGATTCAGGCTACGGTATTTTCATCATCATCAGCCTATTGCAGTCCACTACTGGACCTTTCGATATTCTCTCATAATTCCATATGATGTTTTCATGTTTGACGATTACACCATAAATTAAATGTTCCTAGTACAAAAACCAACGAAAATTTTCACACTAAGTTATTTCATTATCTGATTTTGCGTAATAATTTATTTTTGTCATAAGCATTTAAGCAATTTCAACCAACCGCGTAATAAAAATTAAAAAAACAATAAACGCGTGGTTTAAATGTTGTGCTCGCAACCAGTAACTTCCTTTCACTCATAAACCATGTGAAATTCATGTTTGTGCTTGAAAGTTCCATGCGGGCTTAATACCACAAACAGTAGCAATAATTTTATTTTGATTTATTGGTATTACTGTGAGACAATGTCGATGTTTTTAGGGCTTAAAGAAGATTAAATTTGTCTGTGTGTTCTAATAAAACGAAATTCCTTCAATTGTAAGGTAACATTTTCTGAGCAATTGCATTTGCATACCCACATAATAAATATCTGTTTTTGTGATCGAATCCAATTAAAAAGTTAAAGTAAACATTAAAGATACCGTCATTTTAAATTAGTCGGGTTATAGTGTTTGTTTTATGGGTGGGGGGTTCGGTCAAAATGTTGCCAGTTATAAATTTGGTCACAAACATTTCTAAATTCGAAATTTTAATTCAAATTTCAAACTTTCAACGCTTAAATGCAATTTAATTCCCGTAAAATGTAAACGAACGCAAGTAGTACATCCTCTAATAAAACGAATACAACCAATTGTATGAAATAAATAAAATAAACGGAATGCAACGAGGTCCCGCTACTTTTACATGACCTACCCGCAAGCAATGCACGACCGAGATTTATATGTACAGAAACGCAAATTTTATCTCCCAATAGAAAGGTATGGGAAGTTAAATAAACTTAATACAAGCCGACTCGGCAAAAGTTGTTCTGCCATATATAATTGTCATATATAGTTGATCGTGGATGTATCCGGGTAAAAATAATTTATGATTTGTTCTGATACCTACTAAATATAACCTACAAATAAAAATATTAAGATAGGACATTTTGAAGGAGTGCAACCACAAACAATATGACAAAATTAACCAAAAAACTTCAAGAACTGAACCAATTGAAATGGGTCCACGCGGGAAGCACCAGCTTTCAAATAAAATAATAATCATCAAAATCGGTTCACCCAGTCGAAAGTTCTGAGGTAAGTAACAAAAAAAAAATACTCCTTTTTTGAAGTCGGTTACTAAGATAATCATTACTAGATTTTAGGGGATTAGAAAAACTGTTAAATGTATCCTTTTCAAACCTTCAAAGAAAGTTCAAATTAACTTCATGGCAACATACAATGGTGTTGCCATGAAGGTAATTTGCAATTCCCCTAACTCAAAAGACTATCCATTACGACTATGATTTCAAAGAATTTTAATGAAACCCATTATTTAAATAATAATAGCTCCAAGAGGATATCAAAAAGGCTTTAAAATAGAAAGGAAACCACTAACATCTACTCGTATAGGTTTCAACTAATCGTTAAGGTTTTACAACTCATCTTTATAGAATACTTTGGAGCTTATAAGTGAGTAGGAATTACGTTTTTGTTATAATTTATCTATGAACTATGTGTATTAGATATTTTAATCTTCGGTTTTATTAGCGATATTAAATTATGTATAAAGAATTTAAAGTATATTTTACCAAGTGCGCTTACGATCCCGTGTCGAGGTAGGCGCCCGGAGGCAAACTGCTTGGTAATATAGACTTTAATAAAAATAATACTTTATTAACAACAAAATAGGTAAATATGAGAATCGCCCTCCTAGATAGGCTCCTAAGCCTAAGCTCCTGAGATAGGGAGTTACAGGTCCGGCCCCCTATTTGTATGTGTTATGCTTTCATTAGTACGGGAGATACAAGTGGTTGGTATTTCTGAGAGACTCCTCAAACGTTAAGCCCATGTCACTCATCACTGTCTCACATTTTTAACACTTGCTTTCAAACAATTGTTTTTCTCACAGGTGTTTTAAGAGTGCAACTGGGTCTCGAGGTTGCTTTACACAAATCCGAGACCTTATTCTTTCATGAGCTTCGGAGGAGGCCACCTGATCGACTCAACCTCATAGTAGTCGCATCAGCATCGAACCCTCTGTGAGATATTTGGGGCTCGTACTCAACGGCCGATGGGACTTCGGACACCACTTCCGAAGTCTGAACCTCAAGCTAGTTGGCGCACCGCGTGTATTGGCCCGGTTATGCCGAACATGAGGGGGCCCGACGACCCCTGCAGGAGACTCTACGCGGGTGCTGTGCGGTCCACGGCCCTTTATGGAGCCCCAATATGGACGGAGGCCCTGAAGGCCAGCAATATCGCGCTATTGCGACGAACGCAACGATTACTGGCCATCTCGATCATAAGGGGTACCGCACGATCTCCTTTAAGGCGGCAAGTCTCCTTCTTTTTTATGGACAAGGGTGCAAACGAGCAGACGAATCACCCGATGAGGGAAGGGGTTGGAGGTGTGGGCCTCCAGTATCCTCACTCACTCGGTGAAACACAGCGCAAATGCTAATGACCACCCGTTTTTTTTGAGACCGTGGTATCACTCCGGTAGAGCCGGCCCAGTCATGCCGAAGCGTGGAACTCCCACGGAATAAACTCTCCTATCCAGAACTCCACCATGGAACCTGGTGGCAAGAGCCTTCGTTGTTCCAGGGATTTCGAGTTCGACATAGCCACCAGTCGGTGTTATCCGTGGGGATTTTCGCATAAAAAAGGTGTTTTACGAGTCGTAAAAGTGAAAACCGCATCAAATATTTTAGAGTGAAGTGGACGAGCTAGCGTATATATATATAAAATAACAACTTTTACATACTAAGTATTGAACTGAAGATAGGAATCAAAATTTAGAATCAATCTATACAGAGAAAGTCCAAAAAACTTACGATATTTACAAAAGTATGAGAAATTACAAAAAAACTTTCTCAAAATATAAAAAAAACCATCTAAAAATATCAAGTCATAATTTTAACTGGTCCCATTTTCATTAACAAGTTGCAATGAAGTGTAAAATTAAGTATCGTTGGGGTAAGTGTTATCATTATTTTACTTTGCAATATAATCGACATTTGAATCGGATATTACTGCAATTTAGAGCACATTGAGGAAAATTGCAGCCTTTCCGATTGCCGGCGATGCAGTTGATTAATCGAGTCTGACATATGCTTCATTACATGAATCGATTTCTAAAGATGTTGCTCTGATTGTATTGCAAACGTCTTACTTAAATATTCGTATAATTTTTTTATAGTACACGAGACGTACATTAAGCTTGTTTTGAGGGTATGCTTCACTGTTGCTAACCAAAAGTACCTTTATAGGACGTATTTTAGTACTATAACTGGAGAAAAACTACAAAACAGATCACAGATAACCCATGCAATACCAATGGTTTATCAAATTATTCAATAGAATATGTAACGTGTGAAACTTTATTGAGAATGTAACGTACCTAATACATTATTCAATCGATTATAAATCGATTCTGGAATAACGATTTATTACACGTGATTGGAATATAAGTCGTAAGTAATGCAGTTTATCATACATTAGAATCTGTCGGGAATAGTCAGGATGTCATTTATTCGTAATAAAGTGCAAAGAAATATTAACATCTGAGTTGAGAAGGAAACCACACATTGGAATATTACAGGACAAGGACTGGCGATTTTATCTATGAAAACTAAGATATATGTTACAACTTTACTGGAATATAGTTTTGGACCTTTCAGTTAAGATTTAAAATGATAATTTAAATAATCAGTAATTTTCTTTTTCTTACGTAGGAAAGCGTCAATCAAATCTCAAATTAGACGGAGCCTCTTTTCCGTAACCATACAGCTGGGAGAGCGAGATTTAAGCTTGGGAGAGCCACGCTTCGGCATGAATGAGTGATACGACCAGAGTGATCCACGGCCTCACAAAAAACCGGTTTGAATAAGCACTTGCGCTGTTTAACCGAGTGAGTGAGAATACCGGAGGCTCATACCCCAACCCCTCCCCCCATCCCCCTCCCCATCCTCCAAAGGCCGGCAACGCACTTGTGACGCCTCTGATGTTGTGGGTGTCCATGGGCGGCGGTAATCGCTAACCATCAGGTGATACGCCGGCTCGTTTAACCCCTATTCCATAAAAAAACGGATACACGCACACTATTTGTAAGTACACACATCAAAAGTGTCTAGGGATCAACATATGTGTCTAGGGATCAACATATATTTTTGCAATAACTTTTCTCCTGATTGATATTAATTAAAATTTTCTTTAAGGATTCATCAAATAAAGTGTTTTCGTTTGTCACAGTAACGATAAACCAAGTCACCTTTGCATTAATAAAGAAATTTGCCATTTTCCTAATAAAGGGATTTTTGACATTTGAACCACTTACATTAAAGTTCGAAAAAAGACTGAAATAACAGTTTTCTTTAAAATTTTATTAGGTAACTTAAACAATTAATAATCCTTGTTTCTACCGCGAACACTAACAACACAAGAATCGGTTTGGCATACTCAAAATGAGTTCATCCAAATCACGCTGTGAAATGGCCGCCCATGTTCGTTGCAACAACAAAAAAAGGTCTTCTTGCGACTGGATACCCTCCATATTCGGCAGAGCTCTTCTCTGTAGCATATCCCATGCATGCTCAATCGGGTTCAAGTCTGGCGACTGAGCAGGCCAGGGCCAAAGCCACATCTCAATCTCAAGAAATCCGCATAAAAATGCTTGATCCCTGGACACTTTTGATGTGTGTATATATTATAGCTAAAGCAGTTTTTCCCATTTTTGCAACGCTTTTAATTGCTGCTTTGTTGTAGCTAAATGTTATATAGCCTAAAACCTTCTTCAATAAATGGGCTATTTAATTAAAAGAACTAACAAAATGAGTCTAGCCGTTCACACGTGATGCTGTGACCAAGGGAAACAAGAGTTTATTTTTATTATATCTCATATGAAACTTAAATTAAAATTTACAGAGATGTATTCTTGCCTTTTGCTTTTCGATGCTGTATTCAAATTTTCTAACCTCGCGCCCCATAGGTCGTCAAAACAACGAATCCTGTAATCCAATAACAATAACCAACCTGGCACCGAACCCACTTCGCTATCGGGGACGGTGATTTACCTCACAGTCCCGTTCACTTTATTACATGTGCAGTTATATTGTCGACTTCATATTACTTTATCATCTATCTTGTTCTTAGTTTTTGCAAGTCATCTTGGGACAATTTAAATTGTTATATATTTTGTTCTTCTTCATTCGTCACATTTTTTTGTGCTGAAATCCCCAAGAATGTGTTTTTTAAGCCAAAATAATTCTACTCGGCCTGATGGAGAACAAAAGTAGAATGCAAGAGTACTGGTCACCATTCGCACTTTAGCGGCCAAGTGAGATCCTGCTTCACGTTCCGCTTAAAAGATCCCAATTTAAAGAAGAAAATTAAAGGAGACAATGAACTGACAAGGGTATTTTATCAACGAGTAAAGCGGGATTCCACGTGCTTATCATCACGAAACTAAACTGATAAAGGGCTCTTTCGGGTATGAATCTAGAACAGTAACCCTGAAATAATAAGAAGACTGTCTAAGAATGACTATGTTCTCTGGAAATACGAAAATCTTCGAAGAAATAAAGTCTGAGTGTGAGGCACGGTGAAATGATAGAGGGCTTTATCGATTCCAAAACAAGATAACTAATAACAACGATTCGGAATGCAACAGCTATGACATGTTTGCAAAACCATAATGGCTTAGGTATTAAGATATGTAACCACAAAATATAACGGCTTCTTCATATAACTCTATCTGCAAATGTTGACGGTTCACAACTCTGGGCGATATTATCGAAAAACCAGTTCGCGTTTGAGCTCAAAATCTCAATCTTAAACGTACTGTTACTACAACTGCTCTGGGCGACAATAATTCTATGACGACAAGTTGTTTGAAAACAATTAACGATTCAGCCCACTAGGATCCCCGGTTTAGATATCCTGGGGGATTTATCTGGATTTTTGTCCATACTGATCACTTGGGAAATCTTTTTGGATTCTTGTTCCATTTTGATCTTCTTGAGGATTTATTAGGAAGTTTTTTTTGTAAACACAACTTCCACTGAGATCCGAACTAATATCAACTAGCATAATATGACACGGGGCTTGTATTCCATGATTAGTAATTAACTACGATATTAATATAACGTAAAACTGTTAAAACTAGTTTAATCGTATTACACATATAAGAAAATGGTATATTGTATGCAACATATTTGTCATCCGTTCCAATTAACAGTTTTAGCATATTCACACTTCCTATGGCACAAATACTCAAAATTTTATATAACGATTCTCGATTTCCTCGTTATGCGATTATTGCATAATTCCTAAATTCAATCGATTGTAGCGTGTTATTATGATTTAGTATTCGAAAGGAAATCGTTAATGGAAGTATGGTAATGAAGACCTCAGCTGTTCAACATGAAAAATAATCATTTTAAAGATTAATATCGTACTTTATGTTAAAAGATGTAATAAAAATACCTGATTATTTTACTGATTTATGACTTATAACAGTTTTCGTTTTGAATCAGATTAATTGCAAGTGAAACTGGAATAAATTAATAACTGTTATTATTAATTAATTATCTAATGAAATTATTATATTTTTATTTAAGCTTAAAGTGTAATTATGAAGACTGACTAGTGTAACATACTCATTTCTAATTACGTACATGTCTATATATATATATACCTACTTATAATAAAAATGTAACAGGTCAAATTCTGTACATTAAAGATATTTTTTTGAAATTTTTTTTTTCTCTATTAATTATCGATACTGAAGCCAAAACTGTATGTTTTTCATTTTTGTCTGTCTGTCTTTCCGTCTGTATCTTGGCCGCGCATCACGCCGAAACTATTGAATGTATTCAAATGAAACTTGGCATGATTTGAGTTCTTACTACGAGGTAGGACATAGGATTCTTTTTATCCCGAAATTCATCACGTATTCCTGGAGAGAGGGGATGAAATTCAAAATATGTACTTAGTTTTAATTCAATAACACAATGTCCGATTTCATTTATTCTTATTTTGCTAGAAAGAAAAAAATCAAAGAAAACGGGAAAAGTCTTTTTTACCGCGACTGTACACTGCCTGTGGGAAGCTGAGACAGATATGTAAATATGGCGGTACGAAGTTCGCCGGGTCAGCTAGTTTTATATGAATTGGACCCAGATGCAGAACTAACGATCGTGCTCGTCATAATATAATTTGCCCTGGGTAGGAATCGAATCCATGACCTTACTCACTCTAGCCACTAACTGCTAGCGACGATACCAATAAATCCGTCAATGAATATCACAATAAGCCTTTTAAACGTGGCGCAAACGCGTCATCGAAAGAGCAAACTTTCTAACTGAATCGGTCGGTTTCAATCCAATTATATTGTGTCAATTTATGTAAAGGACACGATCAAACATTTTATAGGATAAAATACCTCTTGACATTTCCCACTATCGCATTATTTTCAGCCGAAGCCGCAGCAATATCATTCAAAATTACATCCATTTATGAGCACCACTTTCAAAGACCCCTAATCACTAACATTTAGTTGCCGCAGAAAGACCTGCAATCGGTCATCGTGACAGTTATTAGAAATCTAATTTTCCGCAGGCGATTTCAATAATATGATGATCGTGGGCAAACTTAACTTATTAACTTATTTCTTTACTGAGAAAGTGGGACAAACTGGATAGGTTCTACATTTTCACGATGATTTTCTTCGTTTAGACATATAAATATATACATATGATTTATTTATTTATTTATTTAATAATCTTAGGGAAACTTACAGCAATACACTTACAATGGGTTACAAGAATAGCAACAATATGCCATTAACAAGTCTCCACAGATAGAAACTAAATACTTAGAAAAGAAAACCCTTTAATAAAAATTTGAAAAAAAAATTGTTTTAGAATAATTAAAGTTATAAAGTCCGTTTTAAAAAAATAATATATACAGAGATATATAGAGTTTATATATAAAAACGATATAGAGTATATTTATTTTTCCCAAAATAGTACTCTTTCCGAGGGAACTACCAAAAAATTACCTACATACGACTGCACGATTGGCCTAGTAGTTTAAGTGGTCGTCACGCCGCTTCCCACTGCGCCAAGTGTTGTGGGTTCAAATGCCACATGGGACAACACGTTGTGTGATCCACAAAGTTTCGTTCTGAGTCTGGGTGTTCTCTTTGTCCCTTTCATGCATGGTCGCAAAGTCCCCCGCGACACAGGATGTATATTTCTAATGAGTTGTCTTTAAAAATAATAAAAAAATACATAATTATAATAAAACTGTAATCGATTTGAATCCGGTTTTTATATCTTACTTGCTGACCCGGCAAACAGTTTTTGCACTAAAAAAAACATTTAGGGGTGAATCACCCTTATTATTTAGGGGTAGGAAAAATAGATTTTGGCCTATTCTCAGACCTACTCGATATGCACAAAAAATTTCATAAAAATCAGTCCAGCCGTTTCGGAGGAGTTTGGTAACAAACACCGCGATACGAGAATTTTATACATTGGTAAAGTTCACTTAACAATTTTAGTGTTTGTTTAAAAAAAGTTATATCAATTCAAAGAATCATCGCGATAACCAACGTATACGCGGGCGGAGCAGCAGGTAAAAGCTAGTTGTTAATATTTTTAAAATTAACAATGTAAGGCTAGCTAACTAAATTAAAAAATCTCTAAAGTGAACCGCTCAACCGTTAAAAACAATTTTCACTAAATTCACCAAATTGATAAGTTTATTGAGCTTTCAGATTTAGCTTTCCATGAAATTACTACCGGAAAACAATCTCATTTATCAGTCAATATTAGCAAGTCTACCTTGGTACAAAATGTGCGTTAACTTTTAAATGAGTAGTGTACCGAAAAGTGCCATAATAATCATTCTGAAGTTTTATACAATTTCTCTTCATTTCAAATTATCAAATTAAATAATAAAAGAAAAATATTACATGAAACAAGATAAACTATTTAAGTCGATACTTAGAATGAGCATACTGATGTATTAAGTAAAAGAACAACATTTTATTTACGTGTCAAGAAAATCGTAGACGAATAACTATTATTTCAAAACTATTATATCACGTCATCTTGTTGACAACAATGACAACTCATTTGTGATCCATGCATTTCAATGTAATCTAAAAAGTGAATTAACTATTTAACGCAATGTTATAAAAATCTGGAAATTAAAAATATTACTGTCGGTGATTTAATAAGCAGTCAAATAAATACAAAAAAAAATCCCTACCATGAGATACGCCAAGCGACATAAAATTCCATACAAACCTGCCATTGTCCTTTGCCTCACTTTCAAGGCTACACTGCTGTACCGATTTCAATGAATTATGGAACCTAGATACTTTTATTCTTGAGGAAGGAGATAGGCTACTCTTTATCGCAATAACCAACATACACGCGGGCAGAGCCAAAAGCGAATATCTAATACTAGCTGACCCACGCAACGTCGTTTACGTCTCCTACAGCCCGTAACGTAAAATTTTCCCCCGTTTTTGTAACATTCTTCATTGGTGCTCCGCTCCTATTGGTCTAAGCGTAATGAAATGTAGCCTATAGCCTTCCTCGATAAATGTACTATCCAACACTCAAATAATTTTTCAAATCGGACCAGCGGTTCCTGAGATTAGCGCGTTCAAACAAACAAACTCTTCAGCTATACATATATTAGTATAGATATAGATGTTTAATGTATTTATTTCTTTGTTACAGTGAACTCACATTGCTGGAGGGCATGGCGAACAGCGGGGGCTGGAGTGAGGAACCGGTCTCTAAGGTGAGCTCCAGAAATGTATATAATTAAAAAATATATTTTGTTCAGGAAATATAGTCAGGGTTGAGCCACTTTAAAATCGCATAGACACTTTGAGGCGTCTTTGTTAAATTATGTTTGTATAATATGAACAGATATAGTATATATATAAGTACTATCGACAAATTTGAATCATGCTTATTTTTCCGATAAATCGTTTTAAGCCGTCAAAACAACGAAGATGTCACTCTTATATAGCGCACGCCGCACTTAGCACGTTTTAAATATTAAGCGAGCCACGTCAATACTGGTTAGAGGTCTATGCAATTTTTACCTTTATCGTCACTGCTGTAGATAATAGATTAGATAAAACAGTTAAAATCATTTTTGAATCCATGCTCATTGTTATGGGAGGTCATGATTAACATTTTTGGATAGTAAATTAATTTTCAGCAATCTGGCTAGCGTAGTACATTCTCTGCCTATTTTGGGATCAGACTACAGCAGTCTGAGATGGGTGTAATATGTGTGAAGTTATTCATCATCTTCATCAGCAACCCATAACGTCCCACTGCTGTCGGGTCTCCTCTCACGAGAGGGTTTCGGCCGTACGTCCCCACGCTGGCCGAGTGTGGGTTGGGGACTGGCAAGACAACGTTGTGGCTACGTAATCTTGTCTTAGGATGTTTTTAAGCCGCCTAAAGGCCTCCAACTAAGCTTCACTACTAAATAATATAATAACAACCGGGACCGAGTGCTTGACGTGGTATCATGCCACCAGCGGTCACCCATCCAGGTACTGACCGCGCAGTCCTTGCTTACCCTCGCTGTTTTTTCCAATCTTTTTTAAGTATCTTAAGTTAAGTTTCTTAAGTAAGAAATTATTATTATTATTTACTAACAAAATGATGTCCTTTATGTCAGAGTTAAAAAAATACACTTTTAAATATAATAAAGCCCATACAGACATTATAATTACATGTCTATCCCTCTATCGATCAGTTATAATTACCTCATACAAAATATAATGAACAGTTCGGTACATTTTTTATCATAACAGTATTGTTCAATATGAGACTGACGTAATCCATGTTATGTATCGCATATATATCCGCGGATAACCGAAGAAGAAAAAAACACAGTGTTTGTATTCATTATGACAGATTTTGAAATAGATCTTTACAGTATTTTAATAAGTAAGGCTCATGTAATTCTACAATTGGTGTCATGGATAAGATAAAAAAAATAAGTACTTATGTGAGTGTCTAATATTATTTTACTATATTTACGAGTATAACGAGATTCAGCTCTCCGAGTGTATCTGATACATTTATTAAAATAATAATAAAAAGCACGTGCTAAGCAAGTTGAAATACGTCGTGTACAATTCTCAGCCTCAATAATCCTTTCAAGGTCACGCGTATGTGGGTTCATCAAGTGAGAAAAAACTTGAGTTCAATACCTTTGTTCACGATACCCACAGTTCATTCGCGTTAAAAATACTGACTATACTCGTAGTGACACATTGATCATGCCCTTGCCAAGCTGTCATATGCAACGATAATTTCTTTTAACCTTATTGGACAGGGATATCGACGACCGATCGATCGGGATCGATGCGTTGCTGTTTTTTAAACACTACTAGACGTTTTTAATGCGCATTCGCATTCGTATCCGTATCCGCATGTATATTTTAACGGCACATCACTATCCAATATTTATGATTATGATCATAATTTCATATAGTATAGTTTCACTTTTGTAGCTACAATTAGACCTCCCAAATATTATTTATGTGAAGAAATATTTAATGGGTTCATCTGCCATTAACACCCACGTCAAGTGAATAGTTTCGCGAACATATTAACAATTTTCTTTACCACTAATTAGAATAATGATAATGTTTTCCCTGCAGAAGTATGTGCGCAAACACAGGTGCGCTCTCTGTTAGTGTCTCATACTTCAATGGGACGGTTGTCGGTTACCCGATACGACCGGGGAGAGATCAAATCAAATCAAATCAAAATCATTTATTCATCTAAGACACCAAGTGACACTCATGAACGTCAAATCGAAGCTATAGTAAAAATCATAGATCGACACAAACAGACGCCACAGCATGTGCTGTATTGTCGAGGTAAATTAGGCGAAAACACCATAAATCTACTGCCTGCCTGTGTCGATCCATAACTTCCAGTTTCCAAAATGCGTAGAGCCTCATGAGAAGAATACTGGCAAAGAAACTCATGGCTACTCTTTTTCAAAATCTTTTTTTCAGCTACAATAGTGTTAGTGTTACATGTAGGTAAGGTAAACAGTATGCATGCAAACAGTTGCCACCTGAAATTCCTTTTATTAAAAAGCTCCAAAATCGAACGCACAAAATTGCATATCAGGCGCAGGACCCACGGCTTTACGTGCTCTCCGAGACACGTAG
The DNA here is from genome assembly GCA_949125395.1 of Diaphora mendica. Taxonomy (NCBI): domain Eukaryota; kingdom Metazoa; phylum Arthropoda; class Insecta; order Lepidoptera; family Erebidae; genus Diaphora; species Diaphora mendica. The sequence continues at coordinate 3,028,816 of OX421321.1, forward strand.
GCTAAGACCCCAACTTCCAAACTCCGAGCTGTTAAACAATATTAAGCATTAATTAGAATACTGGTGACGTAAAAAGGAACCCTTCACCTCATCTTCCGAATCTGAATGATTACTACTCCGAACTAAGGTGTATCTTATTTAGATGGTGTTAAAATCAATTTTTCCATGCATGGTCTAGTACCAGAGTAAGTTCATTTAGCTCAAATGAATTTCATTTGTCCATTAATCTTATTAAGACAACTTATTTTACAAGTAAATAGCAAAGAGGTAATTACTCATCCACTTTCTTTCATACATTCATAAGTCTCTCTTCCATCATTTGCTATCTCGAAATCTTCAGACAATTGGTGTTCAGTTCACAAATAATTAATTTTATTAGACACAATTCCAGTTGCGTGTCGAAATTAAAAAAAAACTGTTAGAAAACGAGATCGTGAGAAGAGCTGGTGATAAATTACTTGTCGAGTAAGGTAACTACACCAGTTTATGTCCGAGTTTATTGTTCAAAAACTTCTTCTTTTTGCTTTTACTATGGGAATATGGATGTTTAACATTGGCTTTTTCGAAATTATCTTTCGCTGGGTTATTGGCTTAATTGGTTGGAGTTTCATAATTACCATAATGTGAGGTTATATTTAATTTGCTTTTAATTTGAGATAAAAAGATACTGAGGGTCGTTTGGATAAATTTTTAACTACAACTATATATTGAGAAGAATTGTCATACGTGATACCTTTCAAAACTAGGACTTTAAGATTTAGATACGATGATTTCATATGATTATTTTGTTTCAAATTTTTATTAGTTGTAACTAAAAATTTTACATGCTTAGTTATTTTTGTGCTCTTATATTAATGACTCAAAAAAAATTAATTAAACGAATTTTTGGTCAGGTTACTGAGAAAAAGTCACTCGTTATCTCCACTCGCACGTGTCAGAAGCGAACTTTCGGAATATCGTTTCATCTCCCCAAATACCTCTCCCCATCCCCTAAAGGCCGGCAACGCACTTGTGACGCCTCTGTTGTTCATGGGCGGCGGTAATCGCTTATCATCAGGTGATACGTCGGTTCGTTTGCCCCGTATTCCATAAAAAATCTGCTTATGCTTTTCTTCATACAGAGTAGAGTCACAGAGGGACTGATTTGTACTGAGTCATGATAAATGTACGGATGACTTTTAGGTTTAAATGGTCAGGTCACTGCTTTTTACTGTTCTGAGTATTGTGGGTTCAAACCCCATATGGGACAACACTATAAGTGATCCTTGACTTGTTGTTTTAAATCTGGATGTACTTTTCGGCCGTTTCCTGGTCCGGGAGTTGGGACAGGCATGTTCCTAGTTCGAAAGTTGGGACAGGAATGTTCCTATTTCGGAAGTTGGGACAGGAATGTTCCTAGTACGAGACTTGTCTTTTAAAAAAGAAATATTATTAAATAAGGTATTTTAATGATCATCTACTATTATTTAAATTATTGACAAGCCTGTTCAGAAGCGTGTAACTCAAAACTTTCATTCAAATAAAACAAAATGACTACTCATGAATATTGGTTTTCTTTTCTCTCATTCAAGTGTATGATTGTGGGAGTACAATTTCTCCATACTACTGTTATCTTTTATTCCCCAATCAGCTCTCTCATTATATATGGAAACATTAAGTGTAACTATGTATACTATTTAATAATATTACGTAAACTAACAATGCATTTCAAGAATTGTATAAGATTTCAACCTTATGATATTGTAATAAAGTTTATACACAATTACACAACTCCACGTGATATGCTCTTTTGGATCTCTCAATCATTAAAGACAGTTATTCATGATAGTGTTGAGTACAAGACAAGAAACGAATTGTTTAAAAAAAGAACCGACTGCGTCAATATCTATATATCTATTTTTTTATTTTTCTATTTGTTTTTTTTTGTAATTTTGATGTACCCAGTGTCACTCTCTCACGACTAAGACGAATCTGTTGACACCACTCAGATAAAAATAAGACAAGCTCTAGGGCGTGCCAAAGAAATATACTAACATTTTTTTGTACATCAATGACAGTCGCAGTCTGGTAAAAAAAGTGATGTTTTGGAATAAGCTCGATTAAGTAATCAATAAATGGAATTGAAATTAGTAGGAATAATATTGCATTGTCACGCTATATACCTACATGTGCTTGCAAATTTTTATCGCAATTGATTGAAGATATCTGCTTAAAATTGAGTTGCAAGATTTCACCCCAATATACATACATACATACATTGCAAGTTAATAAAAAGCTTGTAAAATAGTCATACACCTTCACACATCAAAGTGATAACACCCAACGAACTTAATGAACTCCGAAGAATTGGGAGGCCTGTTTCTGCTTCGTAGATCAAAAATACAAGTCGATTTATTTAAATGAACAGAAAAAATACATATATTTGTTCTAGTCATTTGGCAAATTATTTTTCATCCCACCAGCTCGTAAAGAGTATTTTTGCCCTTCGATATCTGAGTGCAAAATCCGTTTTTATTTACTAGAGGATAAAGTAAAATTGAATTTAGATCATCAAGTGCACTGAGCTTGTGAAGTCAAAACATCATTAAACCTATTTACTTCTACCTCCATGGTATCGACTTTATCATTTTTTTTTATTTGTTAAAAACTCAGACTCGTAACCTTCTTGGTGTACTTTTTTTTATTTGCTTTGCCAGCGCCATTTTCTTTTCACGTCGTTTAGTCATGTCCTCGCTGAGGTAGGATGAAAAGTTACATGTTGCACTCGAGTGCAATTTCATTTTACCTAGTGCTCTTTTGATTCCCTCGCTAACGCTCAGGATTCGAATTTTTTAATCACTCGCTGCGCTTGTGATTCAATTTTAGTATCCTTCGCTTGCTCGGTCATCAAAATTGAGCACGCGGTTGAAAAGCAACTTTGCACTCTTGTATAACAAATAACTATTTCATCCCACCAGCTCGTAAAGAGTATTTTTGCCCTTCGATATCTGAGTGTAAAAGCCGTTTTTATCCTCTAGAGGGATAAAGTAAATTGAATTTAGAACATCGCTCGAGTGCACTAAGTTTGTGAATTCAAAACATCATTAAACCTATTTACTTCTACCTCCATAGTGCCGAATTAATCATTTAATCATACAATATTTTATAATTTGTTAAAAACTCAGACTCGGAACCTTCTTGGTATAGTTTTTTTTTTAATTTTCTCTACCCGCACCATTTTCTTGTTAAGTAACTATAGCAACTTAACTTTAAATTTTTCTTAATTTATCTATACATCCATACAAATAAATAAAATTGAAATGTCTGTTTGTAATATTAAAATAACCGCTTTTTACTAAATGCATATGTATGTATACACGGTACATATACTAAAATATTTTTTTTTATAATTTCTGTTACATTGTCTGTCTGTCAGTCGGTCTGTCTATTTGTTCCGGGCAATCTCTGGAACGGCTGGACTAATTTTGACGGGACTTTCACTAGCAGATAGCTGATAATCTAAGGAGTAACTTAGGCTACTTTTTTAAGACTAGCTTTGTCCCGCGGTGTTACTCGCGGTACGACAAAAACCGCGGGTAACACCGCGGAGTTGAGCAAGTACCTAAGTATTTTTGAAATAATTTAAAAATTAATCTGTAATACTTACCTATCATAATGTAGTACCTAATAAATATTAATACCTAATCTGAAAGAAAAGTATATTGTGATTGTTAATGCTTTTTTTCATTTAGTTGTTTCCTCGCTGTGGTGGAATGAAAAGTTACGTGTTGCACTCGAGTGCAAAGATTTTTCACCTCGTGCTCTTTTGATTCCCTCGCTGACGCTCGGGATTCTAATTTTAGAATCCTTCGCTTGCTCGGTCATCAAAATTTAGCACGCGGTTAAAAAGTAACTTTGCAATCTTGTATAACAAATAACTATTAACATAGTTCTGACTTACTCCTACCGTTTACTTTTATTAATTACTTTTGCCGGAGGCTTCAGCTCTATCAGGACGGCTCCAGATCTCAAATCACTAATTATAGACCTATTGCCGTTCTGTCAGCGTTCGGCAAGATTTTTGAATACATCCTAAACACCCATGTCACTAGACAAATTAGGCAACAACTGAGCGAGTGTCAGCATGGGTTTAGAGCTGGTAGATCCACTTCAACCAATCTCATCAACTTTGTCGATTACTGTGTTACTGAAATGGACCACAGTAGGCAAGTAGACGTGGCATACTTCGACTTCAAGAAAGCGTTCGATCGTGTGGATAACGAAATACTTTTGAGCAAGTTTGCGGCTTTTGGGTTTACTCCAAATTTGTTAAAATTATTTGCCAGTTACTTCTCTAATCGTAGACAGTACGTTAAGTTGGGACATTATCAATCTGACGCATATGACACTCGTTCTGGTGTGAGCCAAGGGAGCACCTTAGGACCGACGCAGTTTCTGATTATGATCAACGACTTGCCCGATGTAGTTGAACACGCCCAGTGTTTGATGTTTGCAGACGATCTGAAGCTGTACTTGGGTATCAAAAATCCCGACGATTGTGCAGCGCTCCAACGGGACATCGATAGTGTTGTGGTCTGGGGTGAACAAAATCGGTTGGATTTTAATGCATATAAATGTAAAACTATGACATTTACACGATCTCGCTCTCCATACACCTACGGTTACGAACTATCAGGTGTCCCGCTGACTCGAGTCACAGAGATGCGTGACCTAGGATTGACCTTGGATTCACGTCTCACCTTCAATACACACATAAATAATATCTGTGAACGAAGTTTTAAGTCACTAGGATTCGTTATAAGAATGTCGGCACAATTCCAAAACAGGAACACTGTCATCGTGTTGTACTTCTCTTTCGTTCGCAGTGCTTTGGAGTATAACTCCATAATCTGGGACCCGCACGAGGGTCATCATGACGACCATCATGTACAACACGATGATTGAACGCGTCCAACGAAAATTCACGCGGCTCTTATACAAAAAGCTTTATGGGTTCCATCCGCATCTGTACCCATCACTTTTTGTTCTCGGCATGGTAGGTCTTAACACATTGGCATTGCGACGTAAGTGTGCTTTAATGGTACATTACTATCTATTATTTAACCATAAAATTGATAATGCAAACGCATTATCTCGTTGTCCGTTATGGGTACCAAACCAGTACACCCGGCTACGCTCTTGCCGTCTCCTCGCTGCGCCGCGGGTGCGAACGCTTACGGCACAATACGCTCCCACTAGCCAGGCAGTTAGATTGCTCAACTCCCTGATTGCTCAGTATCCGGATGTTGATTTATTCTCTACTAAATTGAGTACATTTGTCACATTTTGTATGCTTTTTTTAGATAATAAGTTTTGATAATGACGGGCCTGTTGCTCTAGTGGTTGGTGATCATGACTGCTGAGCGCCGCAGGTCGTGGGTTCGATTCCTACCCGTGACAAGCTTTCGTGTGACGAACACGATCGTTAGTTCTGCGTCTGGGTGTAATTTACCTATAATATGTATATGTTTGAAATGTGTTTGTCAGTGGTCTGCTTCCCTTAGTGCGGGCTTTGCCTGGCTTGGAATCGGACGACAGTGAGTGTGAATTGCAAATGAAATCTTATCATTAATTATCATATTTGTAACAACAATGTTGTAATGGCTCGCTACACGTATTGGGTAACTGTAAGTGTAGCGAGCAGTTGATATAAATAAATAAATAAATCAGCTATCGCAGTGAAAAGTTCTATGCCCTTACTGAAGAATCAAAGTATCCCCATGGTAAATTTTATATTATAAAACCTGCGGCCTAGCTATCAAATCGTAACAGTAGTAGAGACGATAGATATGATTAAATCTCGTTAATAGAGCTCTATTAACAGCTGGTACGGATTTAAGAATAAAAAGTATGTCAACATTTTCTCGTAAGATACAGCAAACTTAACAAAGTATGCTCTCATGTTCTTAAGATTTTATACCCTTCATATTAAATTAATGTTTCAAGAATAACTTGTCCCCATATATTGCTGTTAACTTTCGACTTATTTCCTCTGGAAAGTAAAACTTCAAACTTTTACAAGAAACTTGTTAGGTTTATGTACTGGTTTTTGCTCCACATATGTCTGTCTTTTGATAAATAATTAATTACTCTATGACTAGCCTGTTGGCCTAGTTCTTAGTGGTTTTGACTGCTATGCCAGAGGTCCTAGGTTCGATATTTATCCAGGATAATTGTTTATGAAAATCGCGATCATTGCAATTTGTCTATGATATTTTTATATTTTAGTAATTTTTTTTTATATATGGCATTGCTAAAATGACTCTACTCTGCCTGATGGAAAGCATAAGCAGAATCCAAGAGTGGTGGTCACCATTCTCATTGCGAATGCAATCTGGTTGAACAAGCCTATGTATGTACCGAAGCATGTCACTAGCATTTATCTGCGGCTCCGCCCATATATATGTCGCTTATCGCGGCGATTTTTAAACTGAAATTACTTTTTTTATATGTCTACCAATTTAAATTAAATAACCGCTAAATGTTCAGTTAAGTTTACCACTATACAAACCCGGGTCCAAATCGGTTATGCCACTTCTGACATTAGCACCCACAAACACACAGACATGCAGACAATAAAATCTAAAATATGTTGTATTGAGTTCCATTACTTTAATAAAGACTCCTTTTATTAGTTTTTCTTCGAAGTCATTATTTACTACCATGTTCAGACATCGACCGCTTACAATTTTAATATACGAATAGAATACCTTTTGCCCGCGGCTCCGCCCGCGTTTTTGTCTCTTATCGCAGCAAAGAGTAGCCTATGCCTTTCCTCAAGAATCAAAGTATCTTTATGTCAAATTTCATTGAAATCGGTGCAGTGGTTTGGGCGTGAAAGCAGGACAGACAGACAGACGAAGTTCCATTCGCTTAGATACGCACGTGCGGAAAGCAGCCACAAAATCAAAGGGCCCGCCTGCGGCATACACCCACAAGCAAGTATGATTTGTCAGTTTACGCCGTTTGTTAATTAATATATTCGTATTTTACAATAATAACCACAATTGTGTGCGGGTGCACCGACACTGTCTAAACTGTCAAGTTCTAAACGAATAGACTATACTCGTACTTTCGCATTTATAATATAGTATGGATATGTAGTTTCCAATATGTTTGCAATATTATTATTCAAGTAGACTCAAATGCCGCTCACGTGTGATTCTTTTCTTCGGACTCATCGAATAATATCAATCGCAATCTTTTATCGAGTGTCGTAACAGACTGACATTCAATTATCACTTGACATATTGTACAATAGTTGAGTCATAGTTGAGTGAATTAATTCACGCATGCGCATATACAGTTCAACACAGATTTTGTGACCTTAGCATTTTGTACCAATATTCAAGCATTAATAAAGATGCCATTTTTTTTGTTTAACCCACTAAGAAAGGCTTATTGGGACTGTCACTGCTAAAGGATAAAATAAGTAATGAGCGGTAGGGTGCAAGTTCATCGTTCAACAACGTAAATAATAAAGTGAGTGAGTCGAACCTTGAAATCGGTTTTTATTAAAATTTAAATTGTTATATGCTTTGCTTGAGGTCTCGGGTTCAAATCGCGGGCGGACCAATGTTTGATCTGCAAATGTTTGTTTCGGATTTTGGGTGTTTTGTATATTTAATATGTATGTATTTACAAAATAAGTATATATGTATTTATATTAGTTGTCTAGTAACCATAATACATGCTTTACTTAGTTTGAGATTAGATGGCGTTGTGTCAGATGTACGAAAATTCTATTCTCTGAAGATGCAAATGTATTTATACCAAATTCCATCCACAATAAGTCAGCCCTTCTGCTATGATTGAGTAATAAATATTTACCGTTTTCAATGCACCAACTAGCCGCCGGCAATGCCGCCGGCAATGCCGCCAGGCTGTCATATCAGAAATGATGCTCTGTGGCAAGTGCAGACGAACTGTTAGGACAGGGCGCCCGCATAGTGTGTAGGTGATTTAAGAAACGTAGAGCACAACAGATTTTTGTTTTAATCAGTAGTCTCTGAGTGAATGAAATCGCGTCTACGAGATATTGAAGTCCAGTCCAGTCTGATGTATGCGACTGTCCAGGACCGGAATAGTTTGGCTCTCTTTTGGGGAGACCTTCGTTCAGCAGTGGACTTTATAATCTATAAATTATATCAGTAAGTGAAACAAAAACTTTGTACCATGGACGAATTTCGTCCACTGGGCGACCTTTAGTTCATCAACAACCCATAATGTCCCACTGCTGGGCTCGGGTCTCCTTTCAGGAGAGGGTTAAGGCCATACGTTCCCACGCTGGCCGAGTGCGGGTTGGGGACTGGTAAGACAACGTTGTGGCTACGTGATCTTGCTGTTAGATGTTTTTCATCCGCCCAAAGGCCTCCAACTAAGCTTTACGACTGTTATCATATGATAAAAACTGGGACCGACTGCTTGACGTGACCTTTGAATCACAGAGACGCTCATGGTAACATGCCACTAGCGGTCACCCATCCAGGTACTGACCGCGCCGTCATTGCTTAACCTCGGTGATTGTTTCTAATCACCAAGTGCAACTGGGCTATGAGCGCCTCCTTTAGTTAATAATATTAATTGTAGTCTTCAGTTTTTTACTATAAGAGTTAGTATTTTACTATATTACCGTGGGAGAGCCACGCTTCGGCATGAATAGGCTGGCTCGGGCGTAGTGATACCACCGCCTCACAGAAAACCGGTGTGAAATAGCGCTTGCACTGTATTTTACCGAGTGAGTGAGGATACCGGAGGCCCATACCCCAACCCCTTACCATTCCCCTGCCCACCACCCCCCCATCCCCCAAAGGCCGGCAACGCACTTGAGACGCCTCTGGTGTTGCGGGTGTCTATGGGCGGCGGTAATCGCTTACTATCATGATACGTCTGCTCGTTTGCTTACTATTCCATAAAATAAAATCTTATCGAATTCAAATGACACGGAGGTATAAGAAATTATTGTAATAAATGACGAAGTTCTAAGGTAATAATATTAAATTCCAAATTTAAAAAACCCCCTACTCAAGCACTTAATCGAGTAATCATACGCCAATGATATTTTTGCAGACATTCTGTTATTCTTCCCCACTTTCACCCCCATAACTTCTAAACGACTCAACCGATTTTCATGAAACATGTCTAAGAACACTCGCACGTAACTCACCTTTCGTACAAAAAAAAACTAAATTGAAATCGCTTCATCCGTTCGCGAGCTACGGTGCCACAGACAGACAGACGCGTCAAACTTATAACACCCCTCTTTTTTCGTCGGGGGTTAAAAAACAGATATTTTTTTGAAGTCGGTCAAACGGCCTTCAGATGTCGAGTTATGTCGTAGTGTAATTATGTATGTAACAAAAGCATGTCTCATAAGTATTAAGCACAAAATAAATAAAGGATTAAGTGCCTGTTACATGAGCAGGGAAAGTGTCATTTGTGTGTTTACAAATTAGGTAGGTATGTTTTATGTTGTTAAACTGCCATAGAAGTGTCTAATGCAAAGTGTTACTGCCATCGTAACAATGGTTGTTCTGTAACATGTACAACTATTTCCTTAATAACTGTGCTGTTGTATAGATTATATCTCAAGGTACTTGACTGTTTTATTCATAATATATGAAGTTTTTTTAATGCGTATATATGGCGTAAGGAAAAGGAGGTAGCGGGTAATTCGCGGTGTTATGTTGTACACTTTTCCTTAAATTCGATTAATTAAATGTCTGTTATTATTTCATAATATATGTTCATTATTAGAATTATTTCTTTTATATTTTGTATACTACCTTGTATTAGTTTCGTGGTATTAAGTTTTCATTTCCTTTACTAGTTCTTAAGAAGATTTAAATGGTTTTATCAAATTAATTAGTTTTTAAAATCTTATAGTGTTATTTTATTTTCACTAAGAACTTATTTATTATTCTCCTATTTTTCAAGTATTCAAGAATTGAAATGATTAAGATTTACTACTTTTCTGTATCCATCATCCATATCCCATTCTCGATAACAGTTTATAGTGCTTTAAATCGAATTCACTAAACTAAAATACGTGATATCTTCCATAATACATCTATTGTCAGGAGATTTGATTTTACCATAAAAAACAAGAAGAATTTGTCAACACTTAATTTATGTAATTTTTTAAATGATATCTATACCGTCTCTAGTAACTTAGGCCACACAGAAGTACACCGTCCACTGTCCGAAGCGTGTTCCGTTTATTAACCTCGATAGCTTTCTTCATAATTAACGTGCGCCGCGATGATGTACCACAATTAGTTATGTAATTATTCAGAGCAATCTTACATTCGGAGGAGATAGTGTTAAGAGGAGGTACCGTGCGAAAGTAATGTTATAATAATATCGCTAATGGATTTAAATACATTAAAATGTTATTCATAGTGTTTTTTTTTTATTTATGGCCCTGCCAAAATGACTCTACTCTGCCTGATTGAAAGCATAAGCAGAATCCAAGAGTGGTGGTCACCATGCTCATTACGAATGCAGACAATGCAACAATGCAGCATGGTGACCAACACCATGGCGGCCTAGTGGTGCTTCTGCATCATTGGGCCTCCGCCTGGTTAACCGTAGAAAATTGATTAATAAGCTTCAAAAGCAAGAAGTGCCAAGTCCTCCATTTTATATTAAACTGGCTAGTCGCTGACTCTTCGTATTTGTAACTTGAAAATACCTTCATACTTTTACGGTGTAAATATATGTTGCCTACGACACTCACAAATAATGTGACTCTCTATTGGTAAAATTATTTTCAAAGTAGGGTCAGTAGATCCAGAGATTGATAATCCATATTAATATTATAAATTTGAAAGTAAATCTGTCTGTCTGTCCCGCTTTCACAGCTTAACCGTTACAATGGGCATGGAGATACTTTGAGTCTTGAGGAAGGACATAAGCTACTTTTTACCGCGATAATCAAGATACACGCGGGCGGAGCTGAGATCAAAAGCTAGTAGTAGTATTAAAAATACACACTGGGCGGAACATGACACGTTGTTGCTCACAATGAACTCCAAAACTAAGTTACGGATATTCACGTTTTTTTAAACGAGCTGTTGCCCGCGGCGCCGCCCGCTCTTATGTCGGTTATCGCTGCAAATAGTAGCCTATGTGTTATTCTGATGTATAAGCTATATTACTGTAAAGTTTCATCCAAATCCGTTCAGCATTTTTTGCGTGAAGAAGTAATAAACATACACACTCACAAACTTTCGCATTTATATATTATATTAGTAGGAAGTAGGATACGATGTTGTGTTTTGGAAATAGGATAGTTAACATCAAGTTAGACCACTAGGAGCATGGTTGAAAAGAGACACATAAAATGGCGTGGGTCAGCTGGTATACCATAAAAGCCAAATCTACATTTAATTTAATTCAAGGATGTATTCAAATTTGACCTGTTACACTGACCTGCGTATTCAACATCACAATTTCCCAAAACACAGTGGTGTTACAAGACATTTTATTATAGTTACACCGCATTATTATTAATTACCCAATGAACCATAAATTCTAATCTTAACGATTCAACGAACAAACGTAATAGTGACATAACATAATTAATATAATGTTAGATTCACTACATTTATTATACCATGAGAATTTTGCAGACATCTTTCATTTTTGTTTTGGAAATAATAACAAGGTATATAAAAGCAAATTAAGATGTAAACTTATGCTCTGCTACCACCTTTCTGGCTCATGCATCTATCGTTATTATGAAGCCTTTTCAATTGAACCCCTAAAAGCAAGGCATATGACTACAAACTCATACTGAAATGCACTTCACGATATCCAATTATTTTAGTACTTTATGATATTTAATCACGAACATAGACATGTTTTACCTATACGTTTAACCCTTCCGCCGGCGGCGCCACGAGTGGCGAAAAGCCGGCACCCGGCGGCCGGTTAAGGGGAGTCCCCCATACGATAGGGGATAGGTAAAAAGAAGCAGAGCAAACCAAACTTCTTAGAATTATTCGTATAGTTAGATAAATAGTTCATTAGCGAGTTATATGGATAGTCACCCAAATGCGCCTTCTAACTGTAAAGTCCGACTTGTTAAAATACCTTATGCATGGCTTTCGGGGGCGATAAATCAATCTTACTAGGATTGTTTTAGAAAATCCCAAAAAAAAATCGTGCAAAACTCGGTCATCCAGGTATTCATTACTAAGTGATCTTATAAATAAGTGGTGAAATGGTGTCTAACGATTTGAAGCAGTATATTATGTGGCCTAAAATATTTTATTTATATTTTTTATGTTTAATGGAACCGAACGTATACTTTACTTTTATAAATGGATAAAAAAACTTTAATAGTTATGTAAACACAAAAAATGAATACTGAATATAACTTGCTTGTGGTCTGTGTTATTCATATCCACGTTTGAAATTTTCTCCGAAACATGAATAGTTATGAAAGCCTCAGTTAACGGAAAATCTTTTATGCGTTCGTAACTGCTGTATGTGCCTTTTTACCACACCCCAGACATATACTGTAGGTTTCATGTCAGTGTTACAAGCAGGCTGTAAAAGTTTACTTACGTTACTAACAACTTGAACTGTACAATATGATAGGGTCTGTTCATTTTCATAGTGTCATTTTGATTAAAAAAAAAAACTTATGGGCGTGCGCCGCACGCGGCTCCTTTGATTCGTGTCGGCGTTCCTTTGACAATGAACCGCAGGCGCCGGGGCGGCACGATCAAAATGGCACTATGAAAATGAACAAACTATACTTTTTTTTTTTTTAGACAACTCCCGCACTAGGAATAAATCCTGTGTCGTGGGGGACTTTACAAACATACATGAAACGGACACAAATAACACCCAGACTCAGAACAACAATTTGTGGATCACACAAAGTGTAGTCCTCCGTGGGATTTGAACCCACGACACTTGGCGAAGTAGGAAACGGCGTGGTGACCGCCTTTATGAGCGGGAGGCAAATATAATAGAGTTTGATAATGTATAAGCCTATTTTTACTTCATTTTAGAGTTCCGTACCCAAAGGGTAACGGGACCTTATTACTAAGACTTCGTTGGCCGTCCGTTTGTTTATCCGTCTGTCAGCAGGCTGCATCTCATGAACAGAGATAGTTTGTACGGAACCCTTCGTGCACGAGTCCGAATAACACTTGACCGGTTTTATTTTTGTCTCGTGCTTTGCTAAACAGGGAAGTATCTCAAAATTCTAATTTCTCCAATTTACTTCTTGCGGGTTCCAAAACGGTTTAATTTTTCTTACAATCATGAATAATGTCATAACTAGAGTTGTGTGAGGGTCACTGCTGTTGATCCTCATGTACTGGAGATTAGTCCCGTTAAGGCAAATATAACCCAAAAACCAATTTGTAATTCTAACAACATAAATAACCATTGGAAAATGAACTTAATAACATAATGGAATAAAATTCTTACCGGTTACAACAGAATGATTTCTGCTATAGTTACGTGACGTAATAACACACTATTCGAGAAAGTTAAAGTAGTATTTTTAATTATACGGCTCTAGTTTTGCTACTAAAATGGATCTTCAAATTATGGAGAAACGAAATAAATGGTTTTACGTGTATTTTATACCAGACACCGTAATTACGATCGTGTTTTGTGAATGTTCAATTAAATTAGATAGATACAAAAATTTGGAGTTACGAACTGCCTTATTATAAGACATCCTAACCTCATAATGGGAGTTTTTTGTTTGTTTCGCTTTCAGAATATTAACTACTCGAGTGATCATCGTAATAATTGACATTAACGTTGAAAGTAAAAATTATTGAATGTGTCTGGGGGCACGTACATGCCCTCGCCAAGACGAGCCACGCCACAACGCGCAAGGGCACTACCTACCTTTTCTCGAAGTGTTTCGTCGTTTTTTTGAACCCTCATAACTTTGGTTTCCGATATACCAGATCGTTCAAATTCTCAGTGTATGATGTCAGTAATAGACTAATGAAACATAAAAAGTTTAAATTGCATAGATTTGATACTTTAGATTTTATTGATACCAAAAAAACACCGATTTCGTCACTGACACACTGATGATCATCAAAACTGTAAGGGTACTTCCTGAAGTGCTAGAAAGCTGAAATTTGGCATGTAAACTAAGTTTAGTATACAAACAACAAAAAAATTCATAAACCTATTACTTTTGCCCCCTAACCCCCAAAATTAGGGGGTAGAAGTTCGTATGAGATTAACTAGTTTTTATGCTAGATGTTTTATTTGACTTTTTAGAAAGAAGATCGACTGAATCTACCTACCTACTCTACCAACCCTAACTTCACAAACTCTACTTCTCAGTCAAAATGTATGGCTTGGCTGTTTCGTTATTTCAGAAACTAAATATTCCCATAACACATTACTTCAGAAACTAGATATGTTCAAACACATAAGGCGTTCGTTTCGCCTCCGTGACTGTAGCGAAACGGTGAAGCCATACATTTTTACTGAGATGTAGAGTTTGTGAAGTTAGGGTTTGTAGCGTTAGTGCATGTAGATTCAGAACCTTGGCTCTACATGAGATCTGATATCTTGTTCACAGGGTAAGCCATATGCAGTAGCCTTGGCAACATTTTACATGAAAATTTTGGTGGGATCTTTCATTCTGAAAAAGAAACACTGTTTCTAACGAATAAATTAATATGTATTCCATAGCGATGTCGTGGGCTGTAGCAAGTATTACCTATGTTATAAAGAAGAGAAAAGGAGGCAGTATTCCAGTTTAAATCTGAATTCTACGCAACCTTTTATTTACCTAACCAACTCTGACCTAACGAATATTATAATTATTTGCTTTAGAATTGAATTGTAAATTTCCTTACCCTAATTATTACACATTTATTTGAAGGGTAATGGAAAATTTTCTCGCTTTTTTTCATAAACAGTTTATCATCATTTATTCTCGTTAGTTTTGTTCAATTTTATTTGAGTTCAGCACACGATGTAATACTGTTTTTACCGTGGTTTTGCTTGTTTTCCTTTGTTTTCGACCACCTGTATGATACCGACTCTCCTTGGAAATGTACATGTTTTCGGAAGGGACAAAGGTAGAAGATAAATGCAGGAAAACGGGTACTGAGAGAGAGTTAGAAAAACCATGAGGATACCTGCAGAATATTCCAGGTTAGAGAGATAGGGAGGTACGAATGTCTTAATAACAGCAGTTCCCGGAACCCTTCCATCTCAGGCGCAGAGTCGCATATAGTGTTGTTTTAGTCGGTCCGCTTCCGACACACTACCTGCCACAAACCCCGGTCGGATGACTTTCATAGGGAAATCAAACTCCGCTAACTCCCTTGGTCTTTTTTCGCGAATCCGTGATCTTATATGTAGAGAAACTTATCTATGGGAAAAGATTAAACTATGTATGTGTGAAATAAGAAATCATCTTTGTAATATATTTTTATCTTACAGGACAAACAGCGTCCTCCGATCTATAATCCTGAGGACTACGTGACCTCTTTGAAGAAATGGGGCAAAAAGACAGGCGGGGCAAGCTTGTACGATTTGGAAGGGGGCCAAGATGGAAACAAATCTCGGACGTTACCAAACCAGGCCAGTAAAGACTTCAGGTTAGTATACCTTCTTTAATATGCGATTATTAGCTGTACTTGTAAATAACTGCATCTGTAATTACAATAATTACTCATAAACTGAGTGTTTTTTTTGTTTGCGCGTTAGATTTTGGAGCTTTTTAATAAAAGGAGTTTCAGGTGGCAACAGCTTGCATACTGTTTACCTTACATGTAATACTAACACTATTGTACCTGAAAATCAGATTTTGAAAAAGAGTAGCCATGAGTTTCTTTGCCAGTATTCTTCTCATGAGCTCTACGCATTTTGGAAACTGGAAGTTATGGATCGACACAGGCAGGCAGTAGATTTTGGTGTTTTCGCCTAACTTACCTCGACAATACAGCACATGCTGTGGCCTCTGTTTGTGTCGATCTATGATTTTTAACTATAGCTTTAATTTGACGTTCATAGGTGTCACTTGGTGTCTTAGATGAATAAATGATTATGATTTGATTTGATTTGACATATTTTTTTAATGTATTTTTCGGAAATCTAACACACAACGCCATCTAGTCCCAAGCTAAGCAAAGCTTGTGTTATGGATACTAGACAACTGATATGAATACATATATACTTTTTTGTTAATATGTACATAGAAACAACTTCGAAACTAATATTTGCAGACTATACAAACATGTGGTACGACCCGGGCATCGAACCCGAGACCTCAGCCGCAGCAGTCGCATACACTACTACTGCGCCACCGAGGCAGTTACTATTACGCAGGCAGGCTTATTACTCTTAATATTTTAACAGACAGACAGACAGACCGGCGGACCGTAGGAGAATAGACCGGTGTAGCATCTTTCCCGATATAAACAGTCTGTCATATTTTGCGGAAGGAAATCATCACAACAACAGTAGAAACAAAACATTCAGAATTTCACGCACACATATTATGTGCATTCTGTGTCATGACAGTGTAATGCGTAAGCCCATTTGGGCTTATACTTAGCAGAGGAGAAAGCCCGTGTATGACTAATTACTGCCTCGGTGGCGTAGTGGTAGCGTATGCGACTGCTGTGCTTGAGGTCTCGGGTTCGATTCTTGGGTCGGAAAAAATGTTTGTATGATCTGCAAATATTTGTTTCGAAGTTTTCTATGTAAAATATAAATGTATTCACAAAAAAAAAGTATATTTGTATTTATACCAGTTCTCTAGTACCCATAACACAAGCCCTGCTTACCTTGGGACTAGATTGTGTTGTGTGTTAGATGTCCGAAATATTTATTATTATTACTTCCTACCGTGCTGCTCTGTGACTACTACTATAACAATTAAACAAATCCTAAAATGAAACATATATTTAAATTCCCTAAAATCAAAACCTACCACAATCTAAGTCACGTTTCTATCTATTTACAGAAATCCCTGCCTGGGTATGGGAGAAGAAATGACACTACGAAAATTCGGCACTCCAAGCGAACTTCTCACCAAGCTCAGAGCTGATCTCAGACTCTCTTTCCCAAGGTATGTAAATTTGTATATTAATAGCTAAAGACTATTTCGTGTATAAGATCAAGCTATACGCTTGAAGAATAGACCAGTGAATACACATGTTAGCCAAACAACAAAGCATAAAACAACAGAATTCCAAATTTCATGTTTTCTGTCAATTCAATGTCACTAGTGTTCATCTTACATTGTTAATTTAGTGTAAAAGAATAATATACAGTTACCTCTTGGTTGGACGCCGGTCAAGTTAGATTATTATGTAAAGTATAGTATACCAGCGTCTTTGACCTAAGGTGTTTCTTATGAGGTAGGCGGGAGGCGTTGATGCTTTGTTGCAAAATTGAGTGAACCAAACTATTGACACATCGGTCACACGGTCAGAATTAACTTTCCTCTTTTTAAACCCACTATTATGAGGCCTATTACAAATGGAATGTCCTTGACATGGAGGTCAAATATTGATGAGTAGTAGAGATTTGTAGTGCGATATATTAAAGATGAAAAAATACGGAAAACACCGCATCTAATTTTGCTAATTAATGCTTTCCAAGCATCTCCATTTAAATTTGAAGTGTAAATAATAACAAATAAAAAAAAAACGACTTCAATCTGGATCTAATTTAAATGGGACCATTCGGAAAGCACCAGCTTTCAAATAAAAAAAGAATCATCAAAATCGGTTCACCCAGTCGAAAGTTATAAGGTAACAAATATTTAAAAAAAACAGTCGAAAAGAGAACCTCCTCCTTTTTTTGAAGTCGGTTAAGAAAGATTATATTATTTTTTCTGTGTCTGCGTGTGATTTGTCTATAATATTTAAGTATTATGGGAGAGGCCTATGTCCAGTAGTGGACTGTAGTAATAATAATAATAATAATAAGCCCCCTAAATTCCAACCATACGTCCGAGTCGAACACCTGACTCACGTGGGGGGCGGACACGCGATATTTTAATTACTGGCGCGGCAAACATGGCACTGGTAACCCATAAAATATGGAGACCCGTTCAAAAAAGAAACTGAGAGGACCGCTTCCCGGGGGCAATCGCCGGGGCACACCTGGAGCTGAAGCTGGGTGTTTCAGCATGCGAACCGTCAGCGGTGAGGAGTTGAGCAGGCGGGCTCCCACCGGATCTACCGAATCTATTACAGCCGACCAATATGACGAAACCGACAGACTTACAGACAGGACAATTAGCCCAATAGAACCATTCAGCCCAAGTACAATCTCTTATACACCATCAACTGCAACATCACCTTCTGTCCATAGCAATAGAGATGAACACGATAATAATAGAATAATAACCCTAGCCGAGGATGTTTCGCAGGAGACACTTGTCACTCAATCTGCGACCACCAAAGCTGGCAAACCTAGAGTGCGTATGCAATGGAGCAAAGAAATAAATACTTTTATCATGCGCACATATTTGTATATCACTAAACTTGAGACTGATAGGACTATGTACTGTAAAAAACTACACGATCAATTTATTCTAAAATTTCCACACTTAAATGTATCAGCACAAAGAGTAGCCGACCAAAGAAGAGTCATTGTCAGAAATAAATTGTTACCTGATGATGTAATAAATATGATGAAACAAGAAATAGCAGAGCAACTAAGCAGAGAAGACATAGAAAATACATTACCACACACAGCGGCTATTTCAACACCAATCACACAAACACAAGAAAATATTTCATCATCAATCGAATCCCACGTCCAAACATCACCCGCCACGTCAAATACACAGCAAACTTTACTAACACATTCACACACTTCTACTCAGACTAACACTTACAATAATACCGACTCTATTACACAAATAATAGAAGATGCACAACTGTCCCACTTGCCACAAATCGATATGTCTACACAAGATTTAATTAATCAGTTAGAAACCGCTTTAATATTTTACACAGGTACCGATCCAACAACACGCCCTAAACTACCAAAACTAAGAGAAAGTAAAAAACTATACGGATATGTAGACACTTTCAACAAACAAATACTATGCAATTTTTTCTCTTCTGTATCCGATTTAAATACATTACACACTCTCATATATTGTAGCGCACTTGTTATATGTCAGAACTTAGGATATAAAATCAAATCTCATAATACTAACATTCGACCTCATACACATAAACCACAAAAACCACCATGGCAAATAAGGATTGAAACAGACATTAAAAATTTAAGAGCCGATATAGGTAGATTAACACAATATATAAATAACAATAGGTCTAGGAAAGTAGTAGCAGCGGCTGAGATCATTTTCAGAAAAACAAAAGTACATACAATTCATGAGCGAAATAACGTTAGACCTGAAGAATATTTAGACACACTAAAACAAAAATTAACACTAAAATCGCAACGCTTATCAAGATACTTAAAAGCATTACAGAGAAAAGAAGACAATAAGTTATTTACCAATAATGAAAAGAGTTTCTACAGATCATTCAATAGCCACAATACACAACAAAACACATGTTACGATATACCTCAATCTAGCGAACTTACAAACTACTGGACTAACTTATGGAAAAAACAAAGGGATCACAACAACAGTGCGAAATGGATAGCAGAAGAAGAAGATAAAATGGTAAATACTGAGATAATGGAATTAAATGATATTACTCTAGAAGACATAGAGATAGCTACAAGAAAAATGAAAAACTGGAAATCGGCTGGTATAGATAGTGTACACAATTTCTGGTACAAAAAGTTTTTACTCTCCATCATAAGTTAGCAAATAATATAAATGAAATTATTAAAGGCGAACAAGAACTACCCAAATTTGTAACAAAAGTTATCACTTACATGTTACCCAAGAGCAGCGATACAAGCAATCCCTCACAGTACCGCCCTATCACATGTCTTCCCACAATTTACAAACTCATAACATCTATAATCACAAAGAAAATTAGTAAACATTTAGAAAAATATAATATTTTATCCGAAGAGCAGAAAGGGTGTAGGCAAAACCATAAAGGATGTAAAGAACAACTAGTTATAGACTCTACAATTTTAAAACACTCAAATAAACACAAAAAGAATCTAAATATCTCCTATATTGATTACAAAAAAGCCTTTGATAGTGTTCCTCATTCTTGGTTAGTTCGTGTTCTTCATATTTATAAAATTAATCCTATCCTTATTAACTTCCTCAAAAAAATTTATCCAATGGAACAGATTCAATCGTCTCAGAAGAGATACCCATCGAAAATGGCATTTTTCAGGGAGATTCGCTCAGTCCATTATGGTTCTGCCTTGCGTTAAATCCTCTATCCACTCTTCTCAATAGAACTACCACTAACGGATATAAATTAGACACTAACACAAATATTACACACCTAATGTATATGGATGATATTAAGCTGTTTGCTAGAAATAGTAAGTGTCTTGATCATTTATTGACAATAACAACACAGTATAGCCAGGATATAAATATGTCATTTGGACTTGACAAATGTCGAACTTTACATATACGCAACGGGAAAATACAAACTAATACTGACAACACACTAGAATCTAATCAATTTTTAAGTATGGAACCAGCTGACACCTATAAATATCTAGGAATTCAACAATCTCACAACATCAATCACATCGAAATTAAAAAACAACTCTCATCCGAATACGCTAGACGATTAAATCAAATATGCAAGAAACAACTTCATTCCAAAAATTTATTTAAAGCCATTAACACATTTGCCATACCCATATTGACGTATTCATTTGGTATAGTGAAATGGACACGAACTGACATAAATCGTTTAGAAATTAAGACTAGAACCACACTAACAAAACACAAATATTTACATCAAAAATCGGCAATAGAAAGAATCGCACTTCAAAGACAAAAGGGTGGAAGAGGACTCATAGATCTGACAACGTTATGGGAAGGACAAATAAAAAATTTGAGAGATTTCTTTTATAGTAAAGCAACAAAAAGTAATATACATGCAGCCATTATTGAAATTGATGCTAACTTTACTCCATTAAATTTATGCAATAGAGACGTAACCTATAAAAACCCAGAATCACTAAGAAAAGAAAAAGTAGATAGATGGCGTTCGAAAGAACTACATGGCAGACATTTACATGACCTAGAACAGATACACATAGATTTAGAGTCTTCGAAGAAATGGCTTCAGTTAGGTTCCCTTTTCCCTGAAACTGAGGGATTTATGATTGCAATACAAGACCAGGTTATTAACACTAAAAACTATAGTAAATTTATTTTGAAAGACCCGAATATCCAAAATGATAAATGTAGAAAATGTCACCGATCCGCAGAAACCATTCAACACATCACAAGTGCATGTCCAACCCTAGCTCAAAACGACTATACCCATAGGCACAATCAAATCGCTCATATCGTCCACCAGAAATTAGCTATTAAACATAATATGATACCACCTAAAATAGTACCATACTACCAATATTCTCCAAAACCGGTGTTGGAGAACCAAACTCACAAGATTTACTTCGATAGAGCCATATTAACTGATAAAACTATCCACAATAACAGACCAGAGATAACTCTTATAGAGAAACATAATAAACACACATACTTAATAGATATTGCAGTTCCTAACACACACAATTTACAAGAAACAATTACTGACAAGATACACAAGTATACAGAATTAAAAGAAGAAATAGTTCGAATTTGGAAAATGACTAAAGTGTACATTGTGCCGTTGGTACTCTCCAGCACCGGAGTTATACCAAAACATCTTCATCACTTCCTAGGACAGATTGAACTCCCCACTAACACATACATTACTATGCAAAAAGCCGCTATATTAAACACTTGCCGTATTGTTCGAAAGTTTTTACAGGAAGACACAACATCACACATTACAGCCTCAGTCCCAAATCACTCAAATGAACTCCACTTGGCCTAGGCTCGTGGTTTTCATTAGAATACCGAAATTTAAATTTCGAGAACAACAAATGCACAAATAATAATAATAAACATTTATATTTATTTATTTAGTAGGCTGATGATGATGATTAAGAAATATATAAGTTTTTTATGATCAGTCTGATTACAACAACACAAGATCTACCGTGGGAAAGTCACGATTCAGCATGAATGGGCCGGCTTGACCGGAGTGACACCACGGCCTCACAGAAAACCGGTGTGAAATAGCGCTTACGCTGTGTTTCACTGAGTGAGTGAGGATACCGGAGGCCCAGAGAAAAACATCCCAGACTCAGTACAACAATTTGTGGGTCATAAAAAGTGTTATCGCATGTGGGGCCTGTTTATTTGAACCCACAACACTCAGCGCAGTAGAAAACCAGCGTGGCGACCGATTAAGCCACTACGCCATCCGTTCAGTGAAACAGATTTAATTCAACAACTAAGTTGTGTTCACCATCACTGAGCCTATAATGTACACATACACTCGTAAACTAAAGAAATATGGAGTGATTAAATTATCCCATCATTACGGCTATTAACCGGTAGTAGCCCATAAAATCACGGGAATTATCAAGGGTTTAATGTCGTGGTACAATGTTGCATAATGGGTTAAGAAGGCTACGTGAAACAATTTAAAATAGTTTACACAGAAATAACATTGGATTGTACCCTTTTGTGGTTAAATTATTGAATGGAGGTCTCCGTTGCAATGAAAAAATCTAAAGTACTTTCATACTTAAGTGTTTATTAATTGATGCAATTACAAAAAGAAGTTTAAAAAACCATAACCCGATTACGTAAAAACTTTTGATAAAGTTTTTACAAGACTTAACCAACGAAATAACTAAAAATGGTTATGTCGTTGCGCTGTACGCCGGGTAATTGGGTGCGAGGGGTATACCAGCTAAATCCCTCTATAACCTGCTTAAAGACCTTGGATTGCCAAGAGCTTCAGTAAGCTCTTTTCTTGAACGAATATCCAAAGCGTCATTGCTAGGCTCACTTCAAATATGGTTAGGTAGAGGGGGTAACACGGCGGACAGTGGAGGTGAGCGTTGACGCGTCATAAGGAGTGCTCCTTAAACCTAAACCTGGGTCGCAATTCCCAGGCACTGTCGAAGTCGCATGTGTTGCCCCCATCTATCACGCGATGGACCCGGCACCCGCACGGTGAATCCATGGAACGCTAACGCTAATATAATCTGTCACCCTGGTATTTATTACGAATCAATTGTCACCTCATCCATCAAAATCGGTTTAGCAGTTTAGACGCTATGGAGGAACATACATTAGAAAAAAAATGGCCGTTTGCTTTATATAAAATACTAGCTTTTTCCCGCGGCTTCGCTCGCATTTAATTAAAAGTATCCTATGTTACTTCTAATACTTCCAAGAATATTTGTGCAAAGTTTCATGATGTTCGGTTAATAAGTTTTCGCGTGAAAGCTAACATACAAACTTACATTCACATTTATAATAATAGACGATATTGTTGTTTTAAAAGCTTCACCTTTTAATGTAGAGAAACTTCCACGACAAAATGTATTTCAACGCTATCTAGAGACTACTAAGGGAATTACTTAGTAAGTACTTATCCTGTATCGTGCAGTAAAGGATTTCATTTTATTTACTATAATATAGACATGAAACTCGAATAGCAGTCTGCGATTCATGGTCACATAACCTGATCTTCTTTTCTGAAGATTATTCCAAGCCATTACACCCTGTTTCACTATAACACAACAAAGTTCCTATAGATTCGGTAATCTAGTACACAAGCATTCTCAATTTTAATGTCGATCAGTCTTGTCACCAGAATGGTTGTAACTTCTACCAATTTATGCTAACCTTCAGTTAGTAGACTTACCCCCAACCAGCTAACTTGACATTTCACTAACATTAACGTTATTAGCAAACTAACAAATGGTATGGGAATGACGTCTTCTCAACTCAAGCCTCGTGGTCAAAACAATATACCAGCCAATAACACAAGAGCGTTAGCGATTTTAGAAAGATAATCGATGCTAAACAGTTGCATCTCGGGTATGAGGGCTGGTGCGTGAGGTAAAGACATTACAAGTTACGGCTCTTCGTGTCCTCCTCCTAGAATTAGGGGTTTTTTATGGAATAGGGAGCAAACGAGCAGACGTATCGCCTGATGGTAAGCGATTACCGCCGCCCATGGACACCCGCAACACCACAGGCGTTACAAGTGCTTTGCTGGCCTTTGGGGGATGAAGAGGAGGATGGGGGGAGGGGGTATGGGCCGCCGATATTCGAGAACCCCACACACTTGTTAAGAAGCAAGAAGCATCAAAAAGCCGCCACGGTGTGTGTCACCATACTGCATTGTTGCATTGTCCATTGGTGATCACCACTCTTGGATTCTGCTTATACTTTCCATCAGGCTGAGTAGAGTAGTTTTGGCAGGGTCATACGTAAAAAAAAAAAAAAAAGCAACACAAGCATTACTTTGCAGTGGTTTTATTGAAAGTTGTTATCACTCCGATCGAGCCTTCTTATTTATACTGTAGCATGGCTGGCTAAAGGAACTTTCAATTCAATAAAAACCAACAGACAATTATTGCCATGTTCAGGAGATAGTCCGAGCAGTAATATAAAAGCTAAATTATCCGTATATTTCTGTTTTCCTATTACTAGTACACCACAACATCTAATAAAAAAGTAAACATATAGAAATACCGGGCCATAATTGCGTGTCAGTTACGTCGCGTAGTCTTCAAACGGGTTGAAGCTATGTAGGGCCACTAAAAGATATTAGAAGAGGACCCAAATAGTAATTTCGATATTCTACACGTATATTTATATTTTCCTATTACCAGTACACCACATCTAATATAACTATAAATTCTCAAAATTTAAAAAAAACCCCGATATAATAACCTGAGTTCCTTTACAAAGTAAAAAACACGTTATGCGCTTTCATTTGAGACCCCACTTGATGATATTTTTGCAGACATTCGGTTACTCTTCCCCACTTTCACCCCCATAACTTTTAAACGGCTCAACCGATTTTCATCAAACATGTCTAAGAACACTTGCAAGTAACTCACCTTTCGTACAAAAAAACTAAATTGAAATCGCTTCATCCGTTCGGGAGCTACAGTGCCACAGACAGACAGACAGACACGTGAAACTTATAATACCCCTCTTTTTGGTCGGGCGTTAAAAAAGGTAAACATATAGAAATACCGGGCCATAATTACGTGTCAGTTACGTCGCGAATTTTTCGAACGGGTTGAAGTTGTGTAGGGCCACTAAAATATATTAGAAAATACCATATCAAATAATAATTCCTATATCCTACAGCAAAAACAATTTTATTTTAATTAAAAGGGATTTTAAATCACTATATAGCCTGCCTAACAGAAATATAGTTATTAGAGATCCGTACACTTACTGCGAACAAAATGCCACACCCAGTAACACAAAGCGTGGCATGACTCCTTTCAATGTCAGTGACGTTAGCACGTCTGCGGATCTCCTCAAGTAAGCAGCAAAACTCTTTAAAATGCCGGAAGACGAAGTGTAGATAGACTCCCACAAGGCAGTATAACCACCTGGTGGAGGTTGCAGGAAGCCTCTGAATCGAATAACATGACACCGGTTGTTGCAAAGAACTTAGAGAAGCTATGTTCAGCTGTGAATATATATATTTAACTAAGCTCATCATCATTCGCTTTCAATGCTAACAACTACAAAAAAGTTTATCAAACTTCTTCAAAAAGTATAAGTATAAAATATTTACTTTTGACTGCCTCGGTGGCGCAGTGGTAGCGTATACGACTGCTGTGCTTGAGGTTTCGGGTTCGATTCCCGGGTCGAACCAAATGTTTGTATGATCTGCAAATATTTGTTTCGAAATTTGTGTGTTTCCTATGTGTAAAATGCATGTATTAACAAAAAAAAGTATATACGTATTAATATTAGTTGTCTAGTACCCAAAACACAAGCTCTGCTTAGCTTGGGACTAGATAGCGTTGTGTGTTAGATGTCCGAAATATTTATTTATTTATTCAATGCTGTTGTAGTATTGAAATCTATAAATTATTAAGTGAAACAAAAACTTTGTCCCCTTTCTACGAAAGTTATGCGAATGGAAGAGTATGAAATTTGGAATAATTAAACTTTATATGGAGGAAGAGTGCAGAAAGCCAAAAAAAAAAAATGAATTATAGGCGAATTTCTAATATTAGGCGACCACTCGTAGTTATGTGTGCTAAGTTACAATTTTAAGGTTTGATTTAAATGAACAAACTCATTATCTAATCCTCTAGCTTTAATACCACACATTTAACGTTTTTGTACTTCACAAGGCTGCGACAGCGAATTGCAATGGTAATTGTTGCTATAATTTTTCTTTATGTCGTCAAATTACAGCCCTGGGCTTTATTACAGGACTCAAGCTAGGGTTGTCAACGTATAAGATGTGTAAATTGAAACTTAATCGCAATAATAATGTAAAGTATGTATTTACTTGATTTGAAAAATAATAATCATACTAATTTTGCAAAAACTGCGTGAAGCACGCTTGAAACTTCTCCGGAGCACAACCTCCACAGCTCTCTCGCGGCACCGCACTTATGACTTCTACAAAAGTCATTTTTGAATATTTTCATGTCATTAGAATTTTTTTTTTCACATATAAGTTCATCTTACGAATTCATATTGAACCTTTCCTAACCACCGTGTACCATGGTGTCCATCATCATCAAAAAACCATAATGTCCCACTGCTGGGCTCGGGTCTCACCTCAGGAGAGGGTTAAAACCATACGTCCCCACGCTGGCCGAGTGCGTGTTGGGGACGGGCAAGACAACGTTCACCCGAATCGGTTCACCCAGTCGAAATTTATGAGGTAACAAATATATTTAAAAAAAAACGGTCGAATTGAGAACCTCCTCCTTTTTTTAAAAAAAGGAGGAGGTTCTCAATTTTTTTAACGACAAAAACGTTTTTTTAACGTTTTTTTAACCGACATAAGTCGGTTAAAAAAACGAGCCAAGCTAGGTCATCCAGGTTCGTTAAATTGCAATGATTTTATTTTTTATAAAAGTGTTGTGACAACCCTAATGGCGGTGACATCTCTAATGGTGGCTAGAGTTGTTTTTATTTTATTTCAACAACTTAAGCTCGCCCTTTAGGATGTATCTAGAGGAAAATTCTTGTAAGTGGGTAATTGTTCCTTATTTTTATGTTTGATGTTACTTTTTGTCTCTAATTTTAATATTAGATAATTGCCGGTCACAGCAGGTTTAAATTACATCTATGTATACACTCGCAAGTCCATCAGTAGGTATAAGCAATAATAATAATATTTTCTAGTTATTTATTAAAATGTAGGAATTTAGGAAAATTAACACTTCTTCTTTATCTATACATCTTTACAAAAAAATAAAATTGGAGTGTCTATTTGTAATATTGAAATAATCGCTTTTTACTAAATTTTTTTTTGTTTTTTTTTAAAGACAACTCCCGCACTAGGAATAAATCCTGTGTCGCGGGGGACTTTACAAACATACATGAAACGAACACAAATGCATATGTATACACGGTACATATACCAAAAATGTATTTTTTACAATTTTGTCTGTCTGTATGTCTGTCTGTATGTCTGTCTGTCTGTTTGTTTCGGCTAATCTCTGGAACGGCTAGACCGATTTTGACGGGACTTTCACTGATAGGTAGCTGACTACATAAGGAGTAACTTAAGCTCTTTTTTTAGACTAGCTTCGCACCGCGACATTACCCGCGGTACGACAATAACCGCGGGTAACACCGCGGGGTTCAGCTAGTTTGCAATAAATATAGAATACAATATTATCGTAACGTTATACTAGTATTTTTAAATAATAAGCAAGTGCTAGTATTACAAATGCAATGAAAACAATCAGTTTATTTAATTGACAATGTAGTAGTTACATGATATTTATAGACGGAATGATTCTTACAACAAAAATTGGAGTTATCGGAACACAATTTTAATATTTCAGATTTTTTTATTCAATGTCTTTAAAACGATTCAGTTAAGAAATATCAATACATAGATCTTCAACATCTTTTGTGTCTTTAATTATTTTTTATTTATTTAACAACTATATGCACAACGTACAATGGCGGACTTAATGCCACAGGCATTCTCTACCAGTCTACCGTTGGGTGGTGTGGAAATGAATTAAAAGGTGCACTACACATTAGTAAGGGATTCTAAAATTCTAAATAGACTATAAAAAAAAAGAAACAAATGAGAAAAAATATGGCAAATCTAAATATCCATACAGATTGTCATATAAACATACACATAAACAGATAAATATAAAATATATGCATACACATACATATCAATATTATATTAAATATCAACTTTGTGATGATTCCGCTATGCTTCCCGCTAGAAGAGCCCGTACCTTGACCCTGAATGAGTTACGACTGGGTGCCGTTCTGATTTCCTTGGGAAGGGCATTCCAGAGAAGGACAGATTGAATGAGGAAGGAAGAATGAACGTGTTAGATTTGGAAAGAGAGATGATTTTTAGAAAGGGTGACATCAGCTTCGCTGACGTCACTCCTTAACTAATTAATATAATTCATGATTTATGGGCAAAACATCATAGTTGGTACACTAGGATTCATTAAAACAACAACTCAGGTTCAAACTAGATTTCATCTATTTAATAAACGTTAAATTGAATCTATAGTTAAAATCATAGATCGGCACAACATTGTAAAGGTCGATCTATAACTTCCAGTTTCCAAAATGCGTAGGGCCCTATGAGAAGAATACTGGCAAAGAAACTCATAGCCACTCTTTTAAAAGTCACATCTTAACTTATTACATAGTTACAAATGTTTAATAGTTTATTCTCTTAAAAGTCACACACATCTTAACTTATTAGTAACAAATGTTTAATAGTTAATTACCACAATTAAGAAGCCTATATACTTAACTTATTTACAGCACGTCCTCTCTGGTACAATGCTCGTACTAAAGTGATCTCTTCATTTATTCTCGCCAATACGAAACCAACACATCAAATCATGATGACAGTAGTCGCTGTATAACGGATGTCGTTGGTTTCGTATTCACTTTCCAAAAACAATTAAATGCGTTACGTCTTATTCTAATTACATGATAAATCCTTAATTAAATAATTAGAATTTCTGTGATTAACCTCACGCTATTATAATTTAAATGTAATAGCGGATGTTAACAGGTTAGACTTGTTACTCACAATTATTTGAAATCAATTATTAAAACATTACTTTAGTCACAGACAATAGTTATTGAATCTCCTATTTTATTATAATTGTTAGTTAGTTACAGTCTCACAATTGAAATTAAAAGTTACAGTATTCCGTTTAGAATGTTATAATCAAATAACTTACTCAAGTCACACTTTTTACAGGACAACAGAAATAGTTGTAGTTATTAAATATTAAGATATTAATTGTTAGAAATAACATTTAGTTTCTGACTTTATAATTGATAGTTATGTTTTATTGAGACGCTCAAGTGATAACTAGGTATATATTTTCCTGACACGGCCATACTGACAAGCAGTGCGTTCTCTGCACTGCATTCTCCTTAAATCTGAAGCAATGAAAGGTTTTCTTTTGAGAAAGGCATCTGTCTATAATGCCTAACATTTATGAGAACATATGAACAGTGCCAATATGCCGTTTATTGCACTTTGGCACTTGTTTGTTGTGCACTAGCTGTTAATTATGATTACAGATATTCTGCACCAACTTTAGTCAAGCGAGGCAAGTACTTTTACAGATAAATGGCGTGTGTTATAAATGCTACATGTAAGACACTGTTCTTTAGTAGATTTCAGATTAGTGCGACTGTTTATATGTATTGATTGGGTGATATGATGCCGTGGCACATAATGTCGCATGATACATTTCAATGATGTTGACTCACACTAAAGCAACACCTTGATGTTTGTAGTGATGTTGACTTCTTACTAAGGCAACATGAATTAATATAAAAGGGTAAGTCTGACCTCTGGGCGTTCTCGTACGCCGTAGTACACAGAGGATAAAGGATTATTGGGAAGGTCGATGCTGTGTTCTGGGTCTTTGTAACCGTGGTACACAGAGGCTCTGAAAAATACATAAAATGTGGACAGTGGTCATATCATAGGACGATATGAGCATGTTACTACTGTAAATAAAATGGACACTGCTCACCCAGCAATATGGTGTATTCTGCCGCTACTCCTGCTCATGTTGGGACGCGGCAGGTACTCGTGAACCCCTTCTGCAATGGTATACAGTGACTAGGAATTGCTGCGACGAGGTTTCTCGAGATCCCGCCGACACGGCTAGTTGTTGCTCCCGTCTCTGGGCTGTTCGCAGCTGGTCATGAGCAACCTTGCGTCGTCGCCCTTAACAACTCTCTTCATAAAGCAGCGGTCATTATCTAGGACTCTTCCAAGTTGATTAAGTTGCACAAGTTAAGTGTTTACTGTAAACTGTCAAGAGATGTATGCCAATTTTTAAGTCTCATAGTTATTTATCATAACCAAAACATTTTTGAGCGTAACTACCATCCTCTCAACCTGACCATCAGTTCGGCTTACTCCTGACGAAATTAAGAGTTAATATATATAAGCCCATCTGGCCACAGTATTCTTTAAATTCCTCCAGGAACTCTCGACAATGATCAGAGTCGGTGCACCGTATAGGTGCATCGTTCGTTTTAACAATTCCATTATTATTATTTTTAATTTAATTTTAATTTAATTAAAAACAAAATTTAATTTTAAAAACGAAAATACATTTACGTTTTTTAGTACGTAATTTTAGTACGCCAATAACTGGCAGATCATAGAGTAACCACATTTATTATGTAACATCTTTAATTCCGAGATTTTTACAATATAGCATTAAAAGTTATTTCAGTTTTTAGTTTACAGCGAAAAACATGGATCCCAAATGAGTTGTAATTATTGTCAACAAGATGGCGTACTATTATATTTTGAAATCAAAATAATTCATCTACGATTTTCGTGATCCGTCATTAAAATGTTGCTCTTTTACTAAATTCACCGGTAAGCTCATTCATATTAATATAGATTTAAATATTTAATCTTTTTTTTTTGGCAATCTGACACCGCGCCATCTAGTTTTCAGACTAAGGAGACTTTAATCATGGCGTGTTTAGAATACATAGGAATGTGTTTTGTTAATGCAGATGTAAGAACTTTATGAGCATAATTAAAATCTTGCTCGCACAGTTCTAAAAATATAATAAATACATGAAAATAATTAGGATGATACACTTAATAAACGGTATAAATCTCGTAACCATTCATAACATATTGCCAGCGCCACAGGATCTGCCATTCTTTCAACCACACTTTCAAGTAGGATAGCCAAATAAGCTCACCGAGTCATCATCTCCATGGAGCAATAATTATAGTTCCATTACACACACCATATTAACAAATATCAGTTACTAGAATGAAATAATGTTTATGTGACAATGCAACTGCATCATGCCACTACATAATTATGATTTTATTTTAATACAGTTACTCCACGTAACACTATTATTTATGTTCTCGTAGTTAAGGGATGATGCTGTGGTCTGGGCAGTATCAGTGCCGTGGTCCACAGAGGCCCTAAAGGAAATGGGTCTAGGTCGATGGCGTTGTCTGGATCATTTAATATGATCGTTGTCAACACGGGATGCTAAGAAAATTAACGGATTGAACTCACCAAACCTATCAGGCATCCACAAGACAGTTTTCTGGAGTTGTACGCTGGGATGTTCCAGGTTGTTGTTCATCATCCTCTTCAGATTCCGTCTACCCAGTTGCCTGGTTGAGAAGCTACGTAATTGATCGTAAGCTACCTGACAAGTGCACATAAATAAACATTCGGCGCCACCATCAAAAGTTGCGGTGATTAAATATTCACAAATTTCACCCATAAAACAGCTTGACCCTTCAGCGAAGCTGCTCACTTTCGGACTTCTGAACCTTTCACTTATGGACTTCGTAGTTCTTGACAATCAGTACAACTTCCTTTAGCAATAGTCATTTAAAAATAATTTACATTTGACAAATGTAAATAACACAATATTAAAATAGATTTTTAAATTAACAATTGTTTACTACAAAATAAGTATATCCCGTCACGGCTATACCGACTTTTACTTGGGTCTCTACGAATAGGTAATGAGTTGTAGATAAGAAAGTCCCAAACATAAGAGGTATCCATCACGTCTAGTTTTCGAGGTACACGTCAACAAATATTTCAACTACCCTCACTTTACACGTTTGTAGTAGTTTACGTTATCGATGTGTTATTCATTTTTAACAGACTTCCAAAAAGGAGGTATTGTTTTTTTTTTTACAAATCATTTCTATTCGATAACCTCAATATAAATAAATAAATTTATTTGTAAACCCAATATGAGTAATGAATTAAGTGTCCGTCGCAACTGCAAAAATGCACCAAATAAGTTTACAGTATATTGAAAAATCACAATCACTACAGTATGGCTTCACTTCTATTGTA
This sequence comes from Diaphora mendica, assembly GCA_949125395.1. NCBI lineage: Eukaryota > Metazoa > Arthropoda > Insecta > Lepidoptera > Erebidae > Diaphora > Diaphora mendica. Next base: position 3,061,408 of record OX421321.1, read on the forward strand.
TGTTTTATAAATTTATGATATTAAATGTGTCAAAATAAAAAAAAACTGGTCAATTTAATTATATTTCTTTAAAATATCTATGGTTCTTGCAATTTTGAGTATAATTTGACAAACCGTCAGGGAAGTAAAATGAGACGTAATGGAAAGAAAATATGTATGAACTTTTACTAAACGATAGGAATAAATTAATAAGATAGCGTGACAATTCAAAACGGGTACTCGAAATTTTTGTTTTTATTTGTAGCGCAGTGTTATTAATATAAAAATAACATTAATAATAATTTTTAAAAACTAATATATTTTATCATTGTTATAGTTTCTTTTCACATTAAGAAGACTATAAACAACGGTCAGTCGCTTTGACGACAATATTATCTAGCCCCACACCTGTTGCGCATGAGACAGGCTAGAACAAAGCAAAAGACTTCAGCAGTTCAACTCAATTCCTTAGGATTAACAGTTTGTCATTGTTACAGTTTCTTTTCACATTAAGAAGACTATAACAACGGTCAGTCGCTTTGACGATAATATTATCTAGCCCCACACCTGCTGCGCATGAGACAGGCTAGAACAAAGCAACAGACTTCAGCAGTTCCACCCAATCAATGAGTTTTTTAATATTTTTTTTATCAATGCCAAAAACTAGTACAGTTTGTCATTCATCAATCGTCGTCAGCACATCATGTCGTCCTCATTACGACACAGAGCTGTTACTTTTACTACATCACACAGCTCTCATTTTTATCACAGCTCTCATTTTCACTACATCACACAGCTCTCATTTTTACTAAATCACACAGCTCTTATTTTTACTAAATCACACAGCTCTCATTTTTACTAAATCACACAGCTCTCATTTTTACTAAATCACACAGCTCTCATTTTTACTAAATCACACAGCTCTCATTTTTACTAAATCACACAGCTCTCATTTTTACTAAATCACACAGCTCTCATTTTTACTAAATCACACAGCTCTCATTTTTACTAAATCACACAGCGTACTTTATAATTGCTGACAGTGATAGGTAAATGGAAAACATAATAAACTTTTAAATTTAATTATAAACAAACTAGAATGTACTCACCAGATGTACAGATCGATATACTTTACTGCACCTTCACCAATCATGCGAATGAAAAAAAAAAAATCTTCGTAGGGTATCAAGAGAAAAAAAAAATCGTTAACTTTTGAATACTTTCGAAACAGGAGACGCGAGAGATATCAATCCCACTTCTGATGTTAGATTTGGAAAGAGAGATGATTTTTAGAAAGGGTGACATCAGCTTCGCTGACGTCACTCCTTAACTAATTAATATAATTCATGATTTATGGGCAAAACATCATAGTTGGTACACTAGGATTCATTAAAACAACAACTCAGGTTCAAACTAGATTTCATCTATTTAATAAACGTTAAATTGAATCTATAGTTAAAATCATAGATCGGCACAACATTGTAAAGGTCGATCTATAACTTCCAGTTTCCAAAATGCGTAGGGCCCTATGAGAAGAATACTGGCAAAGAAACTCATAGCCACTCTTTTAAAAGTCACATCTTAACTTATTACATAGTTACAAATGTTTAATAGTTTATTCTCTTAAAAGTCACACACATCTTAACTTATTAGTAACAAATGTTTAATAGTTAATTACCACAATTAAGAAGCCTATATACTTAACTTATTTACAGCACGTCCTCTCTGGTACAATGCTCGTACTAAAGTGATCTCTTCATTTATTCTCGCCAATACGAAACCAACACATCAAATCATGATGACAGTAGTCGCTGTATAACGGATGTCGTTGGTTTCGTATTCACTTTCCAAAAACAATTAAATGCGTTACGTCTTATTCTAATTACATGATAAATCCTTAATTAAATAATTAGAATTTCTGTGATTAACCTCACGCTATTATAATTTAAATGTAATAGCGGATGTTAACAGGTTAGACTTGTTACTCACAATTATTTGAAATCAATTATTAAAACATTACTTTAGTCACAGACAATAGTTATTGAATCTCCTATTTTATTATAATTGTTAGTTAGTTACAGTCTCACAATTGAAATTAAAAGTTACAGTATTCCGTTTAGAATGTTATAATCAAATAACTTACTCAAGTCACACTTTTTACAGGACAACAGAAATAGTTGTAGTTATTAAATATTAAGATATTAATTGTTAGAAATAACATTTAGTTTCTGACTTTATAATTGATAGTTATGTTTTATTGAGACGCTCAAGTGATAACTAGGTATATATTTTCCTGACAAACGCATGCGGAAGTATGAGAGGGGCACGACAAAAGGAGGCTATTTGTGGAACGTAGGGTTCTGTCTTGATTGGATCCCAGGAACTGGAAAGAGGAAGTTAGGTATGTAGGCGAGTTAGGAGAGTTAAGAATAGTGTAAAGAGTCGTTACGGCGCGCAGGTTAGAAGTCGGTCGTATTTGTTGAGGAGATATGCATTCAGGTCGTAGTAGCACACGTCACCATCGTTTTTGTCTCGGCAGGTAGAAAATTTTTGAGTCTGTATAACGCCCGCAGGGTTCCTGTAACTTTCTGACTTACACTGGTGACTTGAGTTTGCCAACTAAGGTTGTTATCGATATACAGACCCAAATCCTTCACAGTAGAGCTAAGAGGAATAGTTGATCCGTTGAATAGAATAGGTGGCAGAGTATCTGGATCAAGCCTTCTGGTCATATGTTGACTACCTAAGATGATAGCCTGGCACTTTGTAGGGTTCACAGTTAAACCGAATCTATCTGACCAACCACTGATAGTATCTAGGTCGTGGTTTATCATGGCAATAGCCTCTGTTACGTTGTCAACAGCTGCATGATAATAAAGTTGTAAGTCGTCGGCATAAAGATGGTACGCACACTGAAGATTTTGAGTGATCAGATTTATAAAAATTGAAAATAATAGTGGAGAGAGAATGCCGCCTTGAGGGACACCAGAGTCAAGATCACACCATACGGAAGTGGATTCGTCGACACGAACCGACTGCTGGCGCCCTCGAAGATATGACCATTCCAGTTCATCAGGTGATATCATATGATACGAGAGGATAGACAGGAGGATATCGTGACTGACGGTGTTGAAGGCATTTGAGAAATCAATCAAAGCCAGCACGGTAACTTTGGAGTTCTCAACTGCTGTTCGAATGTCACCAGTCACTTTCAGGAGAGCGGATGTTGTGCTATGCCCAGGCCTGAAGCCCGATTGGAAAGGACTTAGTAAGCTATTCTGATACATAAAATGTGATAGCTGTTGATGTACACACGTCTCGAGCAATTTGGATAAGAAGGGAAGTATGGAAATTGGGCGCAAATAATTCATAAGGGTGGGATTAGGGACTTTAGGGAGAGGTATAACAAACGCGTTACGCCATAGTGAAGGGAACGTACTTGAGTCTAGTGAAAAATTCACTATATGCGTAAGCGCAGGAAGAAGATCATCAAGGATAGGAATGGTCATGCGACGGTATATATATATATATTGTCACTGCCCATAGCGTTGGATGTAATGGAGAGGGTTACCTTTTTGATATCATCTGATACAACTGGAGAAAAGACAAAGGAATTAATATTCGGACAAGGTAGGTCAGCCAAGTACCTTAAAGTGCGACACTTAGTTTGGTGATCAAATTGTGGTAGAGAGGTGAAATAAGGATTAATGTCATCCAAATCAAAGGTCGTGGAAGAGATACATTTCCCGGATTTACCGATACCCAGGGTGCCGAGGAATCTCTAGATATGGGAGGCAGAAGAACACTTGAGATTGTTAATAATATGGCAGCGCTTAGCATTGCGCACCACCTGATTACACCGACTTCTTTCAACCTTATAAAGAGACCAGTTTGCGTCGCACCTGTTTTTCCGAAATTTACGGAACGTATTATCTCTGCGTCTCATAGCCTCGCGAACATCCGCTCACATCCAGGGGGCCGGAGCACGTTTGATTCTTACTTTCCTGACAGGAGCGTGTTGGTCGTAAAGGTTAATAACTAATGTATTTAAAAATTTAACCTTATCGTCTATTCTGCGCGACTGAAGCAGAGGTTTCCAATCAATTGCCAAAGCATCACTGCACAGTTTTTCCTCATTCATCCGTCCGAAACAGCGAATATGGCGATATTGAGGGCGAGGTTTGGGAGGTTTCAGGGCATAGGACGGGTAGATGAGGTCGTGTTGGGAAATACCAGGGGCCGGGTGTTGACCATGACTACGGACAAAGGGAGGAGATGAAGTGAGGATTAAGTCCAACCAGGTGTCAGGTACGTCAATGTTGTGATGCGTGGCTGACAATGGCAGCACATGTAGACTGGATGATTCGACAACCTGGAGGAGCTTACGTGAACGAGATGAGTAGGAAGAGAGGAGATCGGTATTTAAATCACCCATGATGATATGCTGAGTATACTCAGACCCTAAAGATTCCAGAATCAGTTCGAATTAAGTAGTTTTAATGATGACATTAAACGTATACTCATATATGCTTAAATTTTTAAGGAAACTAGTTTTTGCCCGTTGCTTCGCCCACGTATATATGGGTTATCGCGGTAAAGAGTAGCTTGTGTCCTTCCTCAATAATCAAAGTGTCTTCATGTCAAAATTTATTATAAAATAAATGGCAAAAATGGGCTGGCTTGACCGGAGTGATATCACGGCTTCACAGAAAACCGGTGTGAAATAGTGCTTGCACTGTGTTTCACCGAGTGAGTGAGGCCCACACAAAGATACCGGAGGCCCATACCCCAACCCCTCCCCCATCTCCACCACCATCCCCCAAAGGCCGGCAACGCATTTGTGACGCCTCTGGTGTTGCGGATTCCATAGGCGGCGATGATTACTTACCATCAGGCGATACGTCTGCTCGTTTGCCTGCTATTCCATAAACAAGCGGCAACCGTAACAGACAGACAGAAGTTACTTTTGAATATATAATATTTATGTGAAAGTATGTACATATAAGGATTCGTCACATGAAATCGTTGTTCCATAAACATTTAATGTTATAAAAGACTGCTTTAATTATTTTAGCTTCGTACAAGAGTTCGCCTGTGAGCCGCTAGATGGAGTCACGTTACTACTAGAACTGCTGCGCAACGTGCAGCTCAGTCAATCCGGAGAAGGTTCGAGGGGACCACCAGCTATACGAAGACGACCACTATTAGATGAGCTAGCTTGTTTGTAAGTATTTTCCCTATGTAGAATTTAAGTCCTACCTAATATCTGGTATAAGACGTTTTCGAAGTAGGCACTGCACATCTGTATAACCGTAATTCTTTATTAATATCATCTCACTGACTCGGTTCAAGTCACACTAGCCTAAAAGTAAATATATTCAAAACTGTTGAAATTCAATTACTAGCAGTGGCTGCCTTAGACATTGCAAAATTTTGGACGGGTAGATCATTGCGAGTCCCCTGGGCGTGTATATGATTGCGAGGACCCTATCTTTGTGAAATCAGTTTTAATGATGATACTTGAAACAAAAAACAACGATGACAGTCAATACTAAAATCCTGTCAAAATGACAAGTAAAATAATATATGAGAATCCCCATGCGGTCGTCGTGCTCGGCACTCCCTAAGGCCATCTCTTGACTTAACTCTCTCGATAACGTTTACCGAAAAATGGGCACCTAAATCTTTGGCTTCTGAGAAACAGCGGACAGATAGTTTTCATTTGCTTTGTAACCAAGCTTTGTTTCTTTAACTTTTTCACAGACAATGTTTGTGGAGCTGCTGCAGTAGGTATCCTGACTGCGTGCGGAGGTTAGTGGGAGGCTCCAATGGAGTATATACGCTTACAGTATGCATCATGTCTACCGTCAACAAGTGCAGAGTTTTAGCATTGCAGGTAATAAGATGATTGTCCTTCAACTATTCACCCCTTCTCCTTTAATTTTTAATTGTATTTTTAGCATCGTCAAATGTAGGTTTGCTTTCTGTATATTTTTTTAGTTATATTAAATTGATTCCACTATTGATTGTTTTATACAGTAGGTACTATGAAAACAGTGGAATATACCTAATTGTACCATTTTTATTAATCTTTTTGTTTATTCTGAACTAGCGACCTTCAAAAGGAAAATTACGATTTAAGCGAATTTAACCGTAACCTTTCTCTATTCGTGTTCGTGTACCGACATCTTAGGCTTTATAAATTTAGTGGTGACTTATCGGTTAGATCTTTCTACTGTGTCAAAGTAAATTCCGTTTATTTTTTTAGTAAATAGTATCAATTTTGACCTCTCTATAGTCTGATGAAACAACCAACGCTTTAACGACAGATGTTTTGTATTGTGTCATTACTTAATGCTGTATCATAAATTTTAATTAGGGAGCTAAGACTTTTATTAATAAGCGTCATTCTGAGAATTTTAATTAAAAACAAACTCTCAACCACGTTCTTAGAATTTTCATATGACTTAAATATGATTTTGAATTGATTTATTTTATTTAATACCAGAATTAATGCAGGAACTCAATTTTCTGAAAATTATGTTATTTAGTTATGATGCATTTCTGACTATTCTTCTCTGACTATTTGAATATTAGAAAAACACTACATCCCTAGCAATTGAAAAAAATATTTGTACTATAAGTAGAAATTATTAAAATAGTGCGTTTTCTCCTCTTCAATGAAATATCTGACTTGACAAATCTTTTCTATTTCAGCTCTTAACAAAAGCCTGCTACCCACCGGCAAAAGGTCACAGTATGGTATCCGAAGCTCTCTCAACCCTCCGCCTCCGCTATGGGGAACCAGTCCGCTTCAGGTTCCTCGTAGGAATGCTGCAAAGTGCCGGCGGTACGGGAGACCTACAGGCAGCTGGGCTGAGCTTCATCAATGCGCTCCTAAGTAGTGCTCCCACCCCGCAGAGAAAGTTATACATACAAGCTGAATTGGAGCAGGCTGGATTTGATATTGTTACTTTGAAAAAGGTCTGTTTTTTATAACATTTACCTATTAATTTAACATCGTTTTCGATTCCCCTTAGTTTATTAGTAATTGTAAATCTTACTTTTTCTTCGAAAGAATACGATAGAAGAAGCTTATGAAGATCAAGATGAAGATTTTTTCAAAAATGGTACCTTCATTCCGGGAATGGATCAACAACAACAAGAAATATAAAAATAAAATAAACATAGTTCAAAAGACTAGAAAACATGCTTATAAAAATCGGATAGGATAAAAACCAACAAACATATTTACTGGTAAAGCTAATAAAAGAGTGTTAAAAAAATCTTATCAAAATGACAAATTATTTTCTGGAACTTATTTTTTGACGATAAACTTTTAAGCAACATTTTTGTTAATAGGTCCTAAAACTGATCCACAATTATTTTTTAAATTTCTAAGCTCTTCTAGTCAACTAATAATTCAAAACAGAGTTACATACTTCTATATTTTATTTTTTTTAATCTAATTTTATTTAGGGGCTTTTAGTAACACATAAGATCATGTCAGCCCCATCGTACCCTAAATTTACAATATATTCATATCTAACTTATACTATACCTTAAAAAATAAAAACATACTTGTTTGCAAAACACTGCAATACAGACTACTTTGGAACATGCCAACATCTACAATATTTATCTTAAGCCTAATTATAAAATGATAGACATCCTCAACAATACCACATTCCTCACAATTTGGGCTTGTACTTATACCCATAAGATGTCGAAACTTATTCAGTGGAACGTGTCCAGATCGTAGCCTATGAGCTATTACAGTGTATTTCCTACTAAGAGTTTTGTTGGCAAACCATGGAACACGAGGCGGTTCACATTGAATTTTTCTAAACCAGATTCCTTTTTCTAGCGATATTTCGTCAAAATATTCTTTCCAATTGTTAAAAAAAGTTCTTAAAGAAAAAATATATAATTTCTAGATGGTAGCCAAACTGCTAAACCCCAACGAGAACGTGACGATTGAGATAGCAGAGTACGAGAAACAGTTAATAGACATCGACTCACTGAGTGAGAGGGCCCATGAGGCGCAAATGGAGAAGGACGATCTAAGGCACAAACTTGATCTGCTTGAAAAGAGAGTTAAGGTATTTACAATAAACTTCATCACTTCATCTCACTGTATTTTTCTACTAGTTAATTTATCCTAATTCACTACTCTGAAATTTTATAGATTCTACAAGAAGAGAAGGGAATCCTCCTGTCTCTAGAAAAGTGTCTGAAGGAAAAATGTTGTGAACTACAAGAGGAGGTTTCTTCTCTGCGTTCGGAACACGGCAACTCTAATAGAAAGAAGCCATTTGCCATGAAGAAAAAAAACTCAGTACTCAAAAGTAGAGGTAAAATATTTTTCAATCTGCTATGATAAATTCAAATTTAAAGTATTAATAAATAAAGTTCATTGATGTTTATAATTTAATTACTCAAATTTTTAAATATTATTAAAAAAACCAACAAATTTTACTGTTTTTCTAGATGAATCATCACCGCCAGAAGATGAAGGTATCAGTTCTTCAGAAAGATCTTTAAGTCCTGAAGGTGATCCTCAGAGGGAATCTATGGTATATGAAATGTTCAACGTTAAAAATGAAACGTATGACCTCATGCGCAATAAGCGGCCACTACACAAAAAACTGGAAAGTAAAAAGAATGACAAAAAATCTTCGGATGAAGAAGATGAAACAACAATTGATGAAGTCATTCAAGAACTCAGAAATATTGTTAACCATGCTGAATCAGAACAGTACATAAAAGACACATTCAACGATAACCGGTCATCTAGATGTAATCAAACTTCAGATGTTAAAGTCCCTCTAGAATGCAAAAAACATAAAGAAGAAAAAGAAGATTCTATAACTAGCACAAGGCACAGTATACAGATAAAAAGCAAAGGGGAATATGCAGATGATAGTGTCAATGATGATGAAGAATCGGAAATAGTTCCGACTAAGATTGTTCCACACCCACCCAGAAAATCACAGAGTCTGCTTCATTTATTTGTTCCTCCTGCAGACCAAGGCTTGCTATACAAATCACCTGACTTATACGATGACAATTTCTATTCAAGTGATGAAGGATCGGACTCTCTGTTAAGCGCTTCTAAATTTAATGCTAAAAATTCCAACCAAAAGGTGAGCAAAAAGCCTTCTGGCTCGAGCTTTGACTTTCATGAATGCCGAGCTGTATTTAATGCAATAAGTAAAGATGATACTAGACCCAAACGTTCTAGAACTCGCTCCCGAGAAGACACTCGAAAGACATCTATTAAACGAAGTGAATCTTTCCAAACATCTGAAAAGGGATCACGTCAACGGGAATATATTGATAGTATGTTTTACGATGAAAGTCCATCATCTTTAGTTGGAAAGGGACCAATACAAAGATCAAACTCGAAATGCAGCCGAGTGGATGAAATTGTGAACTTAATTGAATCTAAAAAACTAACAAAAAGTTTGGACAGGATTGATGAAGGCCTCAACTCAATGGTGGATATTGTAATGCTGACAGAGCCCAAAAAGCCAGTGTGGCCGTACGAAAGACGACAAAGATCTTGTTCCAGAAGTAGTAGTGATGCAGGAAATGAGAGTCCTTTGATACCTATAAGAAGATCGAATAGCAAACTAGGTAGTAAACTTCGTTACGAATCTAGAACGTGCCCCAAAGACGATCCAATATTCCGAATTGATGGACAAAACTTTTACAAGTCTCAGGCTAAATTAAGCCCTGGACTTGACAATAAACCTTTTAATAGTTCCACATTTCTAGTTAAACGTGGTCATAGCAATGCCGGCTTTTATTCTGGTCCCCATATGTTAAGGGATGCTCCTGCTAGCATGACTAGTCTGGTCGTTAATGGCACACATAGTCATGCTGATTTGAAAAGAACTCTATCTCCGATGGGGTCTTCTTCAAGCAAATATGGAGCCCACAAAGTACTAGATATGCCTTCTGGACTGTACTAATGTGGACTATTTTGTATGTTATTCAGAACCAACGATTACTTTAAGGTTTTGCAGGTACCTAATTATTTTGACTAGTGCAATATAGCCCTTTAGGAAGAATAGCTTAATAATGATCTAGTTTAATTTTGTAGTTAATAAAACATTATTAACCTTCGTAACAAATTTGTTTTGACTTAGTTGGTTATGTAAAGTTTTTAGCTCTGAAGATATGTTTGATGATTATCCCAAAACTATAAGGAGTTAGCTCCTAAATTTAAGTTATTATTTTTGATGTTTAATTATTTATTGTTTAGTATCTTGGTAATTTTGTTTGCTAGCAAAATTGGCTTAAGATCACAGTGTTACTGCAGCCAAGTCTATATATTGTTTTAAAAATAAACCGCGCAAGGTTCTTTCTGCAATGTCACGTACGTAACTTTGCAACTAAGCAGTGCTATTTGCAAAAATTGAAGTTCGAAATCACGATGCATGTACTGACATGTGGTTTTGAAAATGCGATTGCTAATTTATTTTTACATAAGTGACTGTGCAGACTGCAGAGTTTCATGAACATAAGTCACTTATGAATGACTTAGTACCTCATTTTAATCTTTTAGTTTTAAGTTCGAATTAACTCGATGTCAAATAAATGGGTCCACTGCCAAGTTATTTACCCATTGTAAATATTATTGTTATTCGATTAAGAGTAAGTTTTCTTGTGCTTACATCATATTGAATTAAATACATATAACATTTTTTCAGACTTTTATTGCGAGATTAAATACATTTTACTATTTACAAAATTTTGTGAATAAAAAACAATTCTAGTTGTATCTGTATTATAAAACTAGTCTTGTTAAGCCGGGTCATTTCTGACGAAACACGGGTCTTCCACTCCCCTAAATACTAAAAAAATTTAACTCTGGAAGGTCTTAAACAAAGAAAAGTACTTCACTCTTCTTTGTCTGTATGATAAAACTTAGTGATTTGGTGTTGATTAATTAATCAGTTAACTAAATTTTCTGGGTTTCCGTCTTTGATATTTACTTTTTACTAACGATGATCAAACAGTCTTCTGTATTCACTGCTTCCTTTCAGCATCTTTCATACAATTCAATACCTTATTCTATAGTAATTCTTTCACATCAGATGCCCATATGAAATCAAAATGATTGAATGTTGGTCTTGCAACTTGAAGTAGTCTAGCATCGGGCAGTGCATCTCCTAGAAGTCCAATATCTTTGTGGTTGACCTCATTATCGCTTAGGCCATAGTGAATGTAGGAGGGAACATTGACGTTGGCAAGATTGTATTTCGGAGGGTTCAAACTGCCGTAGACAGCTAAGTTTCTCAAAGAGTTAAAATTATAGCGGCGGAAAGCGTTGAAGCGGATCACCTGGCCAAAGTGAGCAACCTGTCTGATGGACGCGCCTGTGGGAACATGGGCCTGGAATAACGGAACCAATGTCTGCAAAATGAAGAGAAGCATGCATTACACGTGCCAGCTGTTAATTTTAGTGTAAGTGTTAGACCAGCAGAGGATTTCTTTAGGTTGAGAAGAAAAGCTGCTAAAAATACACGTACTTCATTGTAATATTCCCTGTTTCCCAGGTCACAGATGCTTAAGTTGCAGATACGATCGAAAATAGCATGACCATCGCAATAATTGCTTCTAAACCAGTCTAAGAAGTCACGATTAGCAAACACTTCACCCTTACCAAGAGCGAAAGCAGTACTCTATAAAAAAATCAAATACTTTAATATATTCATGCAATGTGTGTGTAACTAACAACTTTAGAACTCGATATAAATATACACGTTAAGAAAATCCTATTCACCTATCTATAATTAGATGTTTGTAATTTCAGTTCTACATTAATATGTAGATAATTCGCAAGAACTGATGGAGAATTATCTTCAACTCAACCAGATGGAGAAAATGCTCCATCTGGTTCTTGTGTTGAAAAGGATTGATAATACGGAGGAATAGTGGGTATCGTAAGAGACAATTAAGGGAGGGAACTACGAAGGAAAACAGCACGGCAAAGAGAGGAAAAACTTGGCATGAGCCCTATACCAAACCATCTGGCCACCGTCGTACAGTCGGCCAAAACCTCCTTTCTAAAGGAAAGCCAATATCTAGTAGTAAACTATCTAAGAATATTGATGTAATGTGTGAATAATCTATAATAGAGAATATAAGAATATAGGATATCTTAAAACAATTTTGAAATACAACTCACCTCAAGTATAGTCTCATAATTAGCCAAAGAATTAAAAAGTGAAACATTATTGTGTGTAAAGAAAGAAGCAGGAGCTAGTCCTTGGAACGAGATAAACTTCTCACTGTATTCAGGTCTTACAGAATTAAGGACTAAGAAAGAAGTTCCACCTTGAGAATGTCCAATATAGTGAAGTTTTTTCTGTCCAGTTATCTTGAGGGTATAGTCAACAAAAGCAGGTAGATCGTGATTTCCACTTTCATCCCAGGAGAATTCCCAAAAGGGCTGAAACCTGCTATCAGGTTTGTAGCGTCGGTGCCGTCTGGAGTAGAAGTCGCCTCGGGCATTGTCTAACCAGACGTCATACCCTGCATCCGCTAAAGTATAAGCTGGGAAAAAAAGAACCATAACATTATTCTGCTAAAAAAGAAAAATAGTTTTTTTGGATGCAACATATCAGCAGATCAGACAAAGATAGTAGAATAATAATAGTTTGGAACAGTCTATTTGCTACTCTTCATTCTAAGAATGTTGCTTGTTTTTTTTTATGTTTGGCCCGCCAAAATGACTCTACTCTGCCTGATGGAAAGCATAAGCAGAATCCACGAGTGGTGGCCACCATACTCATTGCGAATGCAACAATGCAGCATGGTGACCCACACTATGGCGGCCTAGTGATGCTTGTGCATCTTTTAGTCTAGTCAACAAGTATGGAACTTGTTGACTAGACTAATTGGGCCTCCGGTCTCGCACTCACCAACGAAACACGACAGCACGAATGCTGTCATTTTACGTTGATTTTCTGTGCGAGGGTAGTACCGCCCCGGTCGAGCCGGCCCGTTCGTGCTGAAATCAGCGTGGCTCTACTACCTTAAATTTTGATGTCGTGAAGGATTTCCAAAAGGATTTGACAAAGATTTATTTTGTGCTTTAAACAAATCGTAAGAGTAATCGTATGAGTCTGAATCCCAACATACAGTCTCTACACCCTGTGTTCTAAATAGCCTAAGTGCTACAGGATGGGATAACATCCCATCTAGGGTACTACAACAATGTCGCCAAGCGCTCGTACCATCCATAACCCACATTTGCAATCTTTCTCTAAGGTGTATTTCCTGCGGCATTTAAAAAATCAATTATCCACCCAATATACAAGAGTGGGGACAGAGACTGTGTCAATAATTATCGACCCATTTCTGTACTGCCTGCATTGTTCAAAATATTAGAAAAGGTATTAAATAGGTCACTTAGACTACTACACTCCATTTTTAGAGAATTTTCATATATTAGCTCCAAATCAGAATAGGTTCCGTCAGGAAATGTCCGCTGAGAAATGTCCGCTGAGGATGCAATATTGGACTTAACTAACTCAGTAGTAAAACATCTAGAAAACAAAAATAAGTGCCTATGCATATTTCTTGAACTCTCGAAAGCTCTCTGTTCCCATACACGGTCTCTGTTCCCATCCTACAAGAGAAGCTCTCGAAGATAGGTATACGAGGAATTCCCTACGAAATTTTTAAAGTCTACCTTGCAGATAGAAAACTTTGTGTACGAGTAGGCGACCACACTAGCGATGAGGGCGCTATAAGTTATGGCGTCCCGCAAGGTAGCATACTGGGCCCTACTCTGTTCCAGATTTATGTGAACGACTTATGTACCCTGCAAGTACCCAACACCACTATCTTCACTTATGCAGATGATACTGCTCTTCTCGTCTGGGAGCAAACTGGGAAATGGTTAAAGAAAAAGCGGAGCAGTTACTTTCAAAAGTTAAAAAATGGTGAGCAAAAAACTTATTAACATTAAACTTAAATAAAACTCACTTTTTAACGTTTGCCATTACTAAAAGTAATCAAGCGCCAGATACCTTTTCTATAAGACTACATAACTGTTCTAACCAAGACGAGTGCCCAGGTCAGGAACTTACGCAGGTGAAACATACTAAATACTTGGGGGTATGTATTGATGGTGTTTTAAATTGGAACAAGCAGATTGACCTGGTGACAACTAGACTGAGACGGCTAATCTTTGTTTTAAGGACATTAAGAAGCGTGCTCCCATTTGAAAAAATTAGAATGGTCTACCTAGCATTGTGTCAGTCTGTCATACAATTCTCCATCACGGTTTGGGGAGGCGCCGCAAAAACCCATCTTATTCATCTAGAGAGAGCACAAAGAGCAGTACTTAAAGTAATGATAAAAAAACCTTACAGATATCCTACAACGCTCCTTTACTCCAACTGTAAGGTCCTCACAGTGCGCCTGTTGTACGTGCTCAGACCGATACTAAAGAAGCATAAGGATGTGCCTCTTCCAAAGACAAAAGGGCGCAGTACGTCATCTGTGTGTCCCAGAGCCACATATAGAACTTCCTTCGCGAGGAGACAACCTAACTAGTCTAAGTACTAAAGTCTATAATGACATAAATAAAAAATTACTTATTGTGAGACTTAGCAAACATGAGGTTAAAAATAAAGTTGGAAATTGGCTTCAAGAACTAGACTATGAAAGGACTGAAGACTTGGTCAAATTTATTTCATAACACACACACACGCATACACCCACATACACATACACGCATACACACACGCATACACACACACACGCACGCACACGAGCGTGTTCACTCACAATCCACACATACACACACTAAACACAAAGGCACTAACGATAGTTGAATAAGTTTTCAAATTGCAAGGAGCGTCACCCTCAAATTCAAATATATTGTAACAAAAATTGCGACTGAATTCTGTCTCCCGAAAGACAGGCTATGCCTAGCTTGGGAATCAGTATCAGTACCTATGTATACATAATTAAACTGTAAAGTATTTTATTGGATTGTATGATTTCAAATGTTATGTCTTTTATGTGAAATAAACATTTTAATTTATTTATTTAATATAAGGTTTTACAGTAATTCCAATTGTTCCACTATGAAACCTGTCGGGCACAGCAAAATTAGAAATAAGACAGGACACAAACTTAAAACTAATGCAATTATCTATAATCTTACATATAAAATTATGAAATTTGGTGTGCATATCGTGTAGGTCTGAGAGTCGACCAACATCTATATTTTATAACCCATTTTTTTAATGGAAAGGCAACGTTTGCCGGATCAGCTAGTATATAATATATATATGTGTATGTTTGTGTGTAATGATAAATAATTATTCCACCATAACTTACCGCATCTAGCAATAAATCCTGTTCAGTATTACTAGAGTACCCCGATCATGGTTGTGACTTAAGGAGCTCTTTCACATAATCCACATTCGGAGCTCTACTGCCTTCGGCTAATACCGCTATGGCCAGAAACACAACAAGTTTTAGCAACATTTTGTACCAATGACAGACCGAACTGGTCTTGCATTTGTATTGTTTATTCAGTATTTATATACGATTTTATCATAATCAATCTGCAAGTAGATTTAAGTAATCGAATTAAAAAGTTGACGTCACAATAATCGAATTAACTTTATATATACCAAAATCTCAATTAGACATTTTATCATTACAAATGATACTTTAATTTTGTTATCATTAAGACTATTTTCTGTTGAATCTTATTATTTTATCTCAATCTTAGATCTTGCAAAGAAATGACTGTATGTCATTGATCAATGTGAATGAATGAATGTTCATCAAAGTGATCTTCAAATTGTTGTTTGGAATCTGGGGTTTCTTTATATATAGTGTAAAATCAATATTTGTAAAGTCTCACGCAACACAATAAGACTATTTTCTGTTGAATCTTATTATTTTATCTCAATCTTAGATCTTGCAAAGAAATGACTGTATGTCATTGATCAATGTGAATGAATAAATGTTCATCAAAGTGATCTTCAAATTGTTGTTTGGAATCTGGGGTTTCTTTATACACACATCAAAAGTGTCTAGGGATCAACATATGTGTCTAGGGATCAACATATATTTTTGCAATAACTTTTCTCCTGATTGATATTAATTAAAATTTTCTTTAAGGATTCATCAAATAAAGTGTTTTCGTTTGTCACAGTAACGATAAACCAAGTCACCTTTGCATTAATAAAGAAATTTGCCATTTTCCTAATAAAGGGATTTTGACATTTGAACCACTAACATTAAAGTTCGAAAAAAAGACTGAAATAACAGTTTTCTTTAAAATTTTATTAGGTAACTTAAACAATTAATAATCCGTGTTTCTACCGCGAACACTAACAACACAAGAACATCGGTTTGGCATACTCAAAATGAGTTCATCCAAACACGCTGTGGAATGGCCGCCCATATTCGTTGCAACAACAAAAAAAGGTCTTCTTGCGACTGGATACCCTCCATATTCGGCAGAGCTCTTCTCTGTAGCATATCCCATGCATGCTCAATCGGGTTCAAGTCTGGCGACTGAGCAGGCCAGGGCCAAAGCCACATCTCAATCTCAAGAAATCCGCATAAAAATGCTTGATCCCTAGACACTTTTGATGTGTGTATATAGTGTAGTTTTTTTTTTTTTTTTTTTTTTTTTTTTTTTTTTTTTTTTTTTTTTTTCTTAAATACAAATTGTTGATTGTTTTAGTTGCAACTTATAAATGAAAACATACACACATACTTGTATAATGTAAATGAATACATGATGGTACTTTGGTACTTATCTAACAATGTTTCCCAATTTATTAAATACGCACTTGTTATTGTATGAGCACCTTGTCGACTATGATTATTATTAATTATTAATTTCTTTGATATTGACCTGATGATTTGCCGTGCGGCCTGAGTACGCAGCTCAACTATGGTTGAATAGGTCGATGGCTGATCCATGCGTCTTACTCTATTTTACATTTGTGACATTTATTGATTATTTTATATTTGGACATATTACATCTTTTTAAATTTGACTGTGAGTGAAAGTGCTATTTGGATTTTATTTTCCATAAGTGGACCTCACAATATAACAATACAATGTCACAATATAACAATGTAAAAATCTTGCAGCTATCAGTAAGAACGGCGCATGATTGGTTAGCTCATGGCTGTGCAGCAATGACTCCAAACCTTTTATATTGTTTTCTTTGGTCGACTTCGTTCTCATTCAAGTCTCTTAGTGAAAAAAATATTGTAAACCGTATTATTATTTTTTAAAAGGAGCAACAATGGAGTTTCTTGCCAGATTCTTCTCCATGAAGGGTAGGCTGCACTTGGAACTGGCGACTAGAATCACTCGATTTTTTAATATTAAATATTGACTATTCATAAGTGCCTGTAAAATAAGTGCCTATATGAATAAAATATTTTTGAGTTTGAGTTTTGTAAAATCAATATTTGTAAAGTCTCACGCAACACATTATAACTATGCTCCTACTGCGAGAATTGTCTTATCAAAAATAATAATAATTAGAAAAGTTAAGAAAGCATAGTACTATTTAAAATCCATTATTTATTGACTAACTAATTTTACATTCTATAAAAAAGTAAAAACTAAAACCCAACTACATAACGACGCTGAAAAAGCATGAAACAAGATTTTCAGGAAACTGGATTAAACAGCAGAAGTAAGATAATAGATACATACACTCTACCAAGATGCCTTCGTTGCGAATTGACAATAATATCATACGATACGATACTTTAGTACACAATTATCAGTGTACAGAGATACACATGTCATATTCAAGTTTGAAAAGCCGTAGTCACACATTACGTAGAAGCGTTAACCATAACACCTTAACAACGCGTTACGTAAAGTCTACATTAATTAACAAACCAAACCGAGTAATAAATTGTCTGCCTCAGAAATTAAGAGGACCTGGAAAGATTTCTTAATCTAATTCTGCAAGCGATCGCTTATCAGAGGATTTTTAAGTAATTTGTTATGATCCAAGGCACTTATAAACAATCCCTCTTTTGGCTCTACTGAGAGCGACATGTCCTTTAGCAAACAATGCTTTTCCTTAATCGAGTTTACTTGATACTTGTTCGAAACTGTTCCGCCTAGAGTACAAGAATACCATAAAAATTTCACAATTATCGCATAAATAAAAACAAAGTCACGAGCAAATGCTAATAATATAAATATATCCAACACTATCCAACACTGAAATAATTTTTCAAATCGGACCAACGGTTCCTGAGATTAGCGCGTTCAAACAAACAAATAAACAAACAAACAAACTCTTCAGCTTTATATAGTAAAAAATATATATATAATAGTATTGATTATAGAAGTATAGATTAGAATTAGTATAGATAAGTACTTCGAATGAAATTTCCAATAACCTTATCTCATATATGTAAGCACAATAAGTTGAGATATTTTAAAATGAACTAGATTCTGGCAATGATTTCACGGTTTTATAAATAAAGCGATTCTCAATATCACTAAATAGCAATTGGTGGAAGTAAAGTGATAACGTTTTGGAACGAAGTTCCTTATCGCGCATTGCGAAAGGGGGCTAGATGGAAAAAATGTAACTACAATTTTCGCGCCAAAAGTTGTAACAATACTTTTAACATTGAGTTGCCGTCATAGTGCTGGATACTCAACGTTAAATATAACAAATTGATTGCCAACGTCCATACCATGTTGAATACACCGGTTCTCGTCCGATCACCGAAGTTAAGCAACATCGGGCGTGGTTAGTACTTGGATGGGTGACCGCCTGGGAATACCACGTGATGTTGGCTTTTTGCATTTATTTACAGAAAACATATTGTTATATATATAGTTATTTTGTATAGTCTGATTATTTCTAAAATAATTTGAGTATTTTATGCGCATTTTTATTAGTAGTAGCATATCAAAAATATATATACATATACCATGTGTCCCAAAATTCAACGATAAGCGGGCGCCAAAAGGTAGACCTGCTCATGAGTACATAACGAAAAATAATAAAAAAAATATACCTAGTTTTTTTTTTTGTTACAAGAAAAATTTTGAATTTCTTTGAAAATTTACACCCTTCATTTTTATTTATTTATTTATTACGTAGTGGTCCATACTTTTTTTTACAAGACCATGAGTCAAAGTACACTAAGAGTAAAAATATTACAAAATTGTACGGAAAAAAATTATTTTGAACGTTTTTTGTGTAAAAACTGCGGGCAATTTGGTGTTTTTAAGCGTTGTGGTGAATAGTAGCAATATCATGAAAGGTATAAATTTTCAAAGAAATTCTAAATTTTTCTTGTAACTAAAAAAAAAACTAGGTATATTTTTTTATTATTTTTCCTTATGTACTCATTAGCAGGTCTACCTTTAGGCGCCCGCTTATCGTTGAATTTTAGGACACCCTGTATATAAACTTCGTTCCATCCGGGTGTCCCTTGACACCTCTCAAGTTTTTTTATTTTATTTTCACTACACACATTGACTTTTCAAGCGTTGTAAGGCAATGATGATTCGAGTGTTAAAAAAGTCATTTAGTATTCAGCTTGAACCATATTTATGTGTGAAATAAACTCATACCGAATTATATACCTGAATTTTTATTTTGATAATTTATACATTTCACCTTCAGTCACCTTCTGCCCCCCGCTGTGGTGACCAAAGAGTTTATAAATCACTAGGTGACTAAGTGAACGTGTTAGAACACGTGACACTCAATCACTCAAAATGAAATTTTATAATAGACCGTTTATACCTCAGATTACTAAAGAAAGCGTTTATACCTATTTAGATATGATAAAGCAATGATTGGGAACTTCTTGTCAAGATCTTTTTTCAAAAGATATTTGCAAGGTTTCACTACTTGTGTTTTACTTATTTCTATCTCCATTTTATATCATCATCTTTAGATTAAATATTAGTTATCTTGAAAAAATAGTTTCCTACGTCAAACTGTAAGACGTATCTGATCAAATTATAACGTATACCTTATCAGAAATATGATATTATATCATATTTGCAAATGTAATCTATGTGGCGTTGCGGTATATACTTATGTAACGAGAGTCTTGTAGAGTGTCGGGTGTAGAGTCTTGGGTAAAGGCTTATGTCCAGCGAGACCTATTTCTTAGCGTTCCATGGATTCACCGTGCGGGTGCCGGGTCCATCGCGTGATAGATGGGGGCAACACATGCGACTTCGACAGTGCCTGGGAATTGCGACCCAGGTTTAGGTTTAAGGAGCACTCCTTACGACGCGTCAACGCTCACCTCCACTGTCCGCCGTGTTACCCCCTCTACCTAACCATATTTGAAGTGAGCCTAGCAATGTCGCTTTGGATATTCGTTCAAGAAAAGAGCTTACTGAAGCTCTTGGCAATCCAAGGTTTTTAAGCAGGTTATAGAGGGATGAGTAGGTACGGACTTATGAACTTCTGAACATTTTGAATGTCTTCTTAAAAATATATTTGTATTTGTACAGTAAATGTTGCTATTAAATCCATAAGTAGGTAAATCCTCTCCGTAGAAAGAAGGCTTTGGCGATACCACTATGGTATTTGACTTCACTTTTCCTCTACGTATGTGTATAAAAAAGTGAAGACATGATCTAATGCGCTTCATAACGCATGGGTAATATTAAATGTGTTTAGTCTAGTTTATGAATAAAACTCCAAAACAACTATAAACCCGTTTTATATTACAGTCAAATTTATCCGAGATCATAGCATGTCTTCAGCATTTTTCATGCAAGCCAATAATTTGGGGAATAACAATTCTTTCGCATCAGACGCCCAGATGAAGTCATAATGATTGAAGGTATCTCTTCCTACTCGGAACAGTCCAACAGTATTAGGCAGCTTGCCTGCTAGAGTATAAATGTCTTTGTAGTTGACTTCACGATCGTTCTCGCCGTAATGTAGGTACGTTGGTACCTTTACGTTAGACAAGTCATATTCTGGAGGAGATATCCTGCCGTATACTGCGAGGTTAGTGAGCGTGTTGAAGTTGAAACGACGGAAAGCTTTAAAGCGGATGACCTGGCCGTAGTGGGCGACCTGGCGGATTGAAGCGCCGGCTGGAGAGTGAGCCAGCAATAAGGGAAGCATTGTCTGAAAAGTAATAAGATGTTTAAAACACTTTTTAGGATTAGTTGTATGCAAAAGCAACCAATAATGTATAAATGGAATTTTGATTGAAAATAACACAATATTACTGCAATATTATAATCAATATTACTGTTATTATGAATAAGAAGAGGAGTGAAGGAGGATCTCATTTTATGTTTTATTATTCAATCAAGTCGAAATGAATAAACGACTCTGGATGCAACATATCAGCAGATCAGACAAAGATAGTAGAATAATAATAGTTTGGAACAGTCCATTTGCTACTCTTCATTCTAAGAATTTTGCTTGTTTTTTTTTTATGTATGACCCGCCATAATGACTCTACTCTGCCTGATGGAATGCATAAGTAGAATCCAAGAGTGGTGGTCACCATACTCATTGCGAATGCAGACAATGCAGCATGGCGACCCACACCATGGCGGCCCTAGTGATGCTTCTGCATCTTTTAGTCCAGTCAACAAGTATGGAACTTTTTGACTAGACTATTTGGGCCTCCGGTCTCGCACTCACCAACGAAACACGACAGCACGAACGCTGTCATTTTACGTTGATTTTCTGTGCGAGGGTAGTACCACCCCGGTCGAGCGGGCCCGTGCTGAAATCAGCGTGGCTCTACTACTAAGATTTAATTGGATTTCTACACAAATTTAGGACTTATTTCTTCCTTATATTGACGACTTGGTTTTATATTTGGTCGACGATAGTCAATAAAATTTAGCCTTTATAACATCAGTTAAAATTATACTTACAGTATTTATACTCTGTCCCATTATTTGGCCGATACCAAAGTTACAAACACTTTCAAACATGGTATCAGAGCAAAGTGTGCTATGGAACCATTGCATAAAAGCGCGGTCACCAAAAATCTCAGCGTTACGTGTACTGAAAGCCATATTCTGCAAACAGAATAAAATTTTAATAATAATTATTATTGACATCTTCAGTTCAAAGGAGGAGATTAAGAGAATTATAGAAACTGGAACCTTCACGAACAATATTGTATGTTGCTTTACCAGGTCTGAAGCAGATATGCTAAAAATTATTATTTTTTCCAGAAGTTAGATTTCAATAGGCTGTCTGGAACCTGAACAGCTCTAGTCCTCAATAAAAGAGCATTTGTACAAATGTAAATCGTTCCTGATTAGCAATATTATCATCTTGATTCAGAGCCTTCACGCTGCGCTAGTAACCATTAATCCTTTAACGACAAGTGTTGGTTGGCATGGGTTTCCGTTTACCATTAAAATAATACCTTAATTATCACTGTATTAAAAACAAACTTTAACAAAAAAACCGACTTCAATCTAGACCAATTTAAATGGGACCATTCGGGAAGCACCAGCTTTCAAATAAAAAAAGAATCATCAAAATCGGTTCACACAGTCGAAAGTTATGAGGTAACAAACATAAAACAAAAACAGTCGAATTGAGAACCTCCTCCTTTTTTTGAAGTCGGTTAAAAATAGCTCACCTCAATAACATTTTCGAAAGGTGCCAGACCATTGAACACAGAAAAATCATTATAGTCGAAGAAAGAAGCGGGTGCCAATCCTTGGAAAGAGATAAACTTTTCACTGTATTCTGGCCTCAAGGAATTCAGAACTAAGAAGGTTGTTCCACCTTGGGAATGTCCAATGTAGTGTAATTTCTCTTGTCTAGTTACTGAGAGGATATAGTCGATGAAAGCTGGTAAATCGTAGTTGCCGATTTCATCCCAGGAAAATCTCCAGAAGTTCTGATTCAGTATACTGTCAGGGTTCATGCTTCTGTGGTTTCTTGAGTAATAATTTCCTCGGGCGTTACCCAACCAGACATCATATCCAGCTTCCGCTAATCCATAACCTGGAAATAATGCATAGGTTTATGTAATTTATAACAGTATCGACTTATTTCATAGGAGAATAAGAACGCGAAAGGTGTACCGGTGTTAGCTGCTTCCTAATAAATTTAGCTTAGATTCAGTTTAAAAGTAATACTTTTTTTTTGAAAACATGACTGCTAAGTAGTTATGTACAAAATAATACAGGTAAATAAAGCATAGATACATAATTAATTTAAAGATCATTAATTCGATAAAATTACTACGATAACACACCCCAAGTCAATTACAGATAACGAATCCAAAAACACAATAACAAATTGACCTGTACTGAAATCTACACTAAAACAGATAAAGTAAACATGGTTTTCTCTAAACTATGAAAGTGATAGGGAGTCAGATTATAAGCTTAACTTATAAGGCTATTAGGCAAACGGGCGGGATGGTTACACCTTTGGGCATCTGCTACTTAAGAATCACAAGTGCTTTGCAACCATTAGAGGAAGGTGGGGTTTGAGCTTCGGTAAAATCACTCACTCGCAAAACGAAACAGGGCCGATTTTCTTTAAGACCCAATGTATCAGTTTGGTCCAGTCGTAGACAAATTCGTGACATAGCATCACTCTGCCACGATAATCTTACTCCTGAGGTGATCATGAGCGGATGACACCGTCAAGTGTCCCTTCTCGTTTGCTTCTTGTGTTGCCAAGTGTTGGTTAAGTAATTAAAGTTGTACATAGTTACAAAGGTATACTTATGATGTTTTAATTTAATTTATAATTGCGTGCGTATTTTCGTTGCTGCATTGGATGAGTCCAATTCGTAATTAAAAATATTGTAGCAAATTGATGACAATTGAATGTGGTCTAGTCTTTTTTTTGTATTGTTGTCGAGGAGCATTCTGCTATTTTGTAACATAACCTTGGTTCATTACGTTTTAGAACATAAGCGCTTTAATGAATTTGGGTATTTAGGGTGTCGTTACATTTCTCTTAATGTGTGATAGCGACACTAATTATAAAAATCTTTGAAAATTTGTAATCGCCAGTTAGTAAATTTTGAGTATTAATTTTCATGCAGTCTGGTTATTATTTTGTTTTCAAACTTTTTAATTATTAGCTCGTTTTATTTTTATCAGCGTTTTCTTTTCTAGTTTCATACATCCCTAGATTATGGTTAGTAAAGATGTCGATGATAAAGGAAAGGTACCTACTTATTTAAGTAGTACCAGTTTATTATATCTTAATGTAATGCAGTCCTTTTTAATGTATTCGAAACTTACCCAAAGCAGTACCGGGTCCCAATACCAGAAAGTCAGCGGAGGAAGACAGAAGCCCGTGCATCAGGAACACGACAGGTCTGGGACCAGGTTTGTTAAAATTATCCCTTCCAGTAGGGATCCTGTGAAGTTCCAGGATATATCCATCGGAAGTAGTAACTCGGTGTGTCTCTTGAGGGTATCCGTATCTTCTGATGAGACCAGGCTGTGGAAATTTAAACATAGTAATTATAAGTATCATTCCACTTGATGATATCACTGCAAAGAAAAATAAACTTTTAACAAACCATATACGAACCCGTCTAGCCAGCGTGGTACAAATGAAATGAAATGAAATCATTTTAGGTTAGGTTACATGAACACTTTTGCAAGTTAAACTTTTTTTGAGCAGATGAGTTCGGCCTTTCCTAACTGGACTAGTCCTGAGAGGAAAGGACGAAACAAACTCAGGGATCATCGTCTCTTTTAAAGTCCAGACAATATGCAAAAGACATTTCAATAAAAGAAATACAATAATTACAATTTGAGTCACAATTATTATAATCAGTAAAGATAATAATTAAAAAAATGTCAACAACAGCAATAATTTAAAATGAATTTGTTTCAAACTATAAATTATCGTCACACGTGAGAGGTAGTAGAGCCACGCTGATTTCAGCACGAACGGGCCGGCTCGACCGGGGCGGTACTACCCTCGCACAGAAAACCAACGTAAAATGACAGCGTTCGTGCTGTCGTGCTTCGTTGGTGAGTGCGAGACCGGGGGCCCAATTAGTCTAGTCAACAAGTTTCATACTTGTTGACTGGACTAAAAGATGCAATAGCATCACTAGGCCGCCATAGTGTGGGTCGCCATACTGCACTGTCTGCATTCGCAGTGAGTATGGTGACCACCACTCTTGGATTCTGCTTATGTTTTCCATCAGGCAGAGCAGAGTCATTTTGGCGGGCCAAACATAAAAAAAAAAAAAAAAAAAAAAAACATGAAAATAAATTTAAACATTCAAAATAAACAGCATGTGCAGAATGCATCAATGAATGGGCAGCTCAATCCCAGGCGTTTTTATCATCAAGATATTCTGCTATGGTATAATACCCCTTTGCGGATTACTTAGATTTTATGGTATTCTTAAATTTCCTTAATGGCAAATTCCTAATATCAATAGGGAGTTTATTGTAAAAGCATATACATTGTCCCATAAACGAGTTGCCTACTCTGTGGAGACGAGTGACGTGAACACTAAGATTATGTTTGTTTCTGGTATTTACCGAATGACAGTAGACCAAAACCTTTCGCAGGAGAAGCTGTCCAGTAATGGACTATTAAAACTGTTGTTAATTATGATACTCGGATCAAATAAAAAAGTAAAGATGTAGGTAGCTTTGCAAACCACGAAGTAACGCTGTTTTATAAACATGTATTGGTGCGTGTCGAAGTTCCTAGCAATATTAAGCACGAATTCATTGTAATTGTTGGTTGCCCAGGGTTATTTTTATTTTGCACTCCTCCTCCACCTAAACTTTAACTGTGCTAAATTTCATGCTCCTCCCGTTCCTTCATAATTTTCGTAAAAAGGGGTGTTTGCTTCACAAATTAATACGATGATGAAAATATAAGATTCTAGATTTACTATCTAGTGTAGTTTGATTTTTACACCCGAGGGGATAAAAACAAAATTCACCTTTGACTACATCTCACAAAAGGAACTTTACCGTGTGATGGATTGATGTATTATTGTGTACAAATGTTCTTTGGGGATTTAAATACCCCCTTAAAAGAGTTAAGCGGGGGTGAGAAGTTCATATGAAACTTGGATATTTTACTCTAAAATCCACCTTTATAAGTCATATTCCTTTTGCTAATATATATACATTCATTTCAAAAATGCTCGCATCATCGCTACCGTGGGAGAGCCACGCTTCGGCATGAATGGGCCGGCTCGACCGGAGTGATACCACGGCCTCACAGAAAACTGGTGTGAAATAGTGCTTGCGCTGTGTTTCACCGAGTGAGTGAGGATACCGGAGGCCCAACCCCCCTGCCCCTATCTCCCCCCCCCCCATCCCCCAAAGGCCTGTAACGCACTTGTGACGCCTCAGTGTTGCGGGTGTCCATGGGCGGCGGTAATCGCTTACCATCAGGCGATACGTCTGCTCGTTTGCCGGCCCATTCCATAAAAAAAAAAAAAAACACTTCAAAATTCATTTTCCGAAATGCTAGTTTGACGTTAATAAACTTTTAAATGTTTATTGCGTATATGGCACTAACATATAAATAATCAGAAATACAATTCTACCTACTTTATCCTATTTGGAGATTAATAAGTGATTTTAGACGAGCGAAACACAAAATATACTTCTATGAACTCACCACATCAAGCTGGGAATCCTTTTCAATGTCAGTAGAAACCCGCAAAGCAGGTTGAGATTGCAAAAGTTCTTTCACATAGTCTGCATTAGGAGCATTTCTGGCCGATGCCAGAGCTATAAGCCCTAACAGTATTATTCCCTTAACCTTCATTCTTGAAACCTCATCAGACTGTTCTCCGAGTAATTTATATAGAAAATTTATATCATATTTTATCAATAAAGCGCAATGTAGTGCGTAATCACGAAGATATGCTGATATATAAAGATTCTGATTTGGTCTTTATGTTATCTATTAATAATAAAGAGATAACATTTACCTTTCATCAATTTATTGCAGAGTACAGTGAAGCCAAGCTGATTTCAGCACGAACGGGCAAGCTCAACCGGAGAAGTACTACCCTCTCACAGAAGACCAATTTAAAATGACAGCATTTGTGATGCCGTGTTCAGTTGGTGAATGCGTCTAAAATGATGCAAAAGCATCTCAATAAGCCGCCATAATGGGCACCATGTTGCATTGTTGCATTGTGTACAATCGCAATGAGTATGGTGACCACCACTCTTGGATTCTGCTCATGCTTTCCATCAGGCAGAGTAGAGGCAGATTATACGAGAGTATAGAAAATGACGAATGTATAATGTACAAAGGACGGCCTTATTGTCGAAAGCAATCTCTTCCAGGCAACCTTAGGATGGATCAAAATGTATCGGAGAGACAGTAGTTGACGGTGCAATAATTTTCTAATGAATATATCATATTTACACATGCATACAACATTCATAATATATACATATAATTATTAAGGCTTTAAAATATACTATTGTGTAAACTATTCTATTAAAATATTAAAAAGTATGTATATATAAATTATAGTAGGTATACCAATATCACACGTATTTTAATTTCACAATTTTTCAGGTTTAGTTCTTTGTTACTAACAAGAGCAATTGGGAAAATATATTGTGTTTACTTAGCTAAAACACCAAAGTCTTAATTATCTCGTCTCGTCTTAATTTATCACAGGGAAGTTTCTTAGCAAGTTTCTGTCAATATGTGCATACAAACATTACATTCCAAATTCTCGAAATCATACGGAACTCGAAGAAAGATAAGCGACGAGAAACTCTTGCATCTTGACCAAGGGGTCTGTGGCGACTTCCACATACAACGCAAAACAGAAGCACACTACAGCGCTATCTACTGAAGTTACACTGAACTACCGAGTAACAACACGAAGAAACTAAGAATCCTGTATCGCGCTATAGAAGTTCTCGCACCGATTAGCAAATATAAAACATCTCAACATCACATGCTGCACTGTCCTTGTTCACATTGAGGATGGTGACTACCACTCTTGGATTCTGCTTGTGCTTTCATCAGGCAGGGCAGAGTCATTTTGGCAGCTAAAATATTTAAAAAAAAAAACAACCGTAGGGCTATGGCCCGCTAGGCATGATCACCTTTTATGTTAGAGCCACCCGTTCCCCCACAGTAACTAATAATTTAAAATTTAAAAAGTAGTTTGTCTTGTCGTGTATGTGTCAAAATAAATTTTACTTTCTTTTTTCGTTCTTTCAAAATATAGACTGCGGTCGAACTTCGACTTCAGTTTATTGGAACATTAGTCTGTAAAAACTCGAAATAAGCAATAATCAAGCGAGCAAAAACTGCAGACAATAGCTATTTTCATTGAATTTTGCCACAGGATCCCCATGCTATCGAATATTTTTGGCTTCACACAACGCTTCTATTACTTGTTTAACTACGTCTGAATTCATCTGGGTAGTTTTATTCTTACCAATTTCTTATGTACTAGTGCTAAGTAACTAAAATTACGCCACATTATTTTCCATTTATAGGCATTCTATTCGATCATATGTGTACCTAAAATGTTGCTAAAACAATCTGATTAGAGTCTATTAGAGCGGTTTTAAACGCTAAAAAATTCACGTAAAGTTGGTGACAAATGGCTTCTTAGCACGATTGTTTGAAATATAGAAAAAAAAAGACTTTTAATAAAATTTTAATAATGTTATTTAGGTATTTGAGGAAAGCTTCCTTCGGTCTGAGAACTTTTATTGCTCCAGACAGAGATATTTTATTAAAATTGCATATTAAAACAAACAAAAAAACGACTTCAAGAACTCGACCAAACTGAAGTGGGGTCACACGGGAAGCACCAGCTTTCAAATAAAAAAAGAATCATCTAAATGGGTACATTCAGTCGAAAGTTCTGAGGTAACAATCATAAAAAAATACTGTCGTATTGAGAAGGTTGGTTGTCGGTTGTCTCAAGTCTGTTAAAAAGGTAGGGAAATTTTAATTTTATTGACCTAATTTGACTGTAGGTATAGTAGTTAGCATTTACGATTGCCAATTGAAAGATTTCAGTTAAGATTTCCGGGTCGGCCCAAAAAGGTTGTTGGGATTTTCTTTCCAGGAATACCTAATAACAGCTCGGTGTATGGAAGTTTGATGATGTATCAGATCCGTGCCTCGGAGAGTACGTTAAGTCGGTCCCGGTTATCATGAACAATCTCATGTCTATGGAATATGCAATTAGGAAGTCAGCTCCCTCAAATGTACTGAAAACTAGTTCAGCCTTGGAATTCAGTTCACTCTCAGGGTTGCAGAGGTCCGATGCAGTCGCTCCGTGGAATAATAACTAATGGTAAATCCGTAATCCGGTAAATTGAAGTAGCCGCCGACTCCAAATACGAGTAATTTATGGAATAATAAAAGGCTAGGAAGATGATAAAACTAAGTAACATTAAACTATAATACTTAGGAGCAGATAATCCTATCCTACACCTACTAATATATATTATATAATATATCCTACTAATATTATAAATGCGAAAGTTTGTAAGGATGTATGTGTGTGTGTCTGTACTCTTTCACGCAAAAACTACTGAACGGATTTGGATGAAACTTTACAGTAATATAGCTTATACATCAGAATAACACATAGGCTACTATTTGCCGCGATAACCGACATACACGCGGGTGGAGACGCGGGCAACTAAACTAAGTTGACTATAAAATATTATGAAACTGTGGAGAATTTTATTATAGAAGGACGTGCAATCAACAGCAACAATTAGGCGGTCTAGTTCTTTCAGAAATCTCCTTAAAATGCAATGATGTCATATCTTTTTAAATGTCTCATCTCGTATCACAATATATCATTATAATTATGCCAATTATAGTTCATCTGTTTGATTATGTATCATACAAAAACATATATTTGGTTAGGAATGATATGCAGCCAATCCTGGAATATTCCAGATCTTCGCCACACCGGGTGTGAGTTATCTGGTGTAGTCCTGCAATAACTGATCGTGGTCCTTTTATCATGTATACAATTATACATAAACCCTTCGACACTAAGCATTGCTAAATTGACGTTAATGAAAACTGATTGGAACATGAAACCGACTTTGATACAAGCCAAAGATTATTTTAAAGATATGAGAAATCTTTGAATGTTAAAACGTAATACTGTCATTTTGTTTTCGGAATTTAATGTTTCAATAAGCTTCTAATAGTTTATTGTATCATTTTTTTTAAGCATAGGAGAAATGTAATTATAATAATAATAGCCAAGAGCCTCGACCAACATCTTAAGAGGCTCACGTTAGAGGGCTGGATCAAGGGTCTGATGCAGAAGGCAATCCTCCTTGACACGGCTCGTATTGTGAGGAGGTTCCTGTCTCTGGAGCCCTAACCACCGGTTTCTTGGTCCCTGTACCCGAGGTCGGTGGTCTACTATTTTTTATATTTTTAAATGTATTTGTTTTTATATTTATATTTAAAAATGTAATTAATATGTATATATAAATGAAATAAAGAGAATAATAATAATAATTTCTTTATTTCTCTTCTCACAATTATTAATACATGCAATATGATTTATTTTTTACAATAAGTCACAACACGACAACAATACAGCAATTGTGAGAGGACTGGTGTCTGAATTAGACGTAAGTCTGTAGCTCAGATCACCAGGCGCTCACCCCGCTGACACATAGCTAGCTGTTTATAAAGTTTTACACTATAGTACATTTGGTAAGACACAGAAATGCGGCCAAAATAAAGTAAAAGAAGAAAAAAAATAAAAGCAAACAATAAAACCAAAAACGAAATAAATAAAACGACATACCGGACACCTCAAAGTGTGTTTTTCACTAGTGTATGTTTGTGTATATATGTGTGTGAGTGAGTGTGAGTGTGTGTGTGTAATTTAGTTACATTAGTAAATTTGTTTATTCTGAAATTCTCATATACCTTGTTTCATAAATCAAATAAACATCCTCGTGCTCGACATTATTAGTTATGTAGTAAATTTTCTGTAGTGCGATAATCTAAGGTTTTTAACCATTCAACAATTATCGGTTGGCATGTAGACGTGGTATGGGCATATATTGAGAGAATGCGATTTACTTTATTATACAGAGAGGCACCTAGATAGTAGAAGTAGTTCTGTGAAAAGCTAGTATTTGATTTGCTTATGTTGCAGACCCTGTCTTTCCTACGCCTTTGGGATATAAGTGCTGGATCAAAACCTATTATTGAATGTTGCTTAATCACTGTATGCAACACAAAGAGCTGTCGAACTGTTAGGACGTCACTTTGTAAGTAGACGTCAGTGGTAGGATGGAAGAAGAATGGCCCTTTGTCATCTTTCAATCAGAAGGAGATATTTTTTTGCCACTCCACCCCATGAAGTTATGCAGTACGTTATAAGCGACTGGCAAAGTGACAGGTAGACTGTCCTGATCACTTTCCTATCAGCCACATGTCTTAAGTTTTTGAAAATAAATATAAGCTTACGGACTCTTTTTGATAATTGTTCAATGTGCTCTCTAAAACTCAAATTTCTATCAATTATCACACCTAGATATTTAACACTATCCGCAGCCCGCAGGCTGGGACAGGAACAAACCGACATATTGTTATTTGGACACCCATGACAAAGAATACCAAAATGATTTTCCTCTACTCCAGGACCCCTCATAGAGAATGTCATATATCTAGTTTTGTCCACATTTAGGGTTAAAACGTTATCTTGCAACCATCTGTTGACTGTGTCAAAACCTTTCTGAGCGTAAGAAAAAGCTTTAGCCCAAGTATCACCCCAGAACAGTAGAGCCGTGTCATCCGCGTATGTGTAGATTTTATTATTGGGAAGATCTAACTGACATAGCTCATTAATATAGGCTAGGAAAAGAGTAGGGCCTAGTATACTCCCCTGGGGCACGCCGTGAGAAACAGGTATTTCATCACTCTGGACATTGCCAATCCTTACCAACTGGGTGCGGTCGCTTAAATAGATTCACCATTATATGAGCCGGTTCGAACGGAGTGTTTTTTTTTTCTAAAAAGATAACACCCGCATTAGGCAAATATCTTATGTTACAAGAAACTTTACGAACATAAAAGAAACTGACACAAAAAACACCCAGACTCAGAATATCAATTCGTGGATCACACAAAGTGTTGTCTCATGTGGGGTTTGAGTCCACTCAGCGCAGCAGCAGAGAGCAGCGTGGTAGCCGCATAAAGATATCACGTCTTCACTTGACTTATAGGACGGCAACGCACTTGTATACTGATTTTCCATCAGGGTAACATTACTCGACAAATCCTTTTTTTCCCTTACCCCATGCAAAAAAAAAAACATTTTTGAATCCAAATCTTACAACAGAATAAAATGGGGACAGCCCCATGCTTCAACTAGGCGCTCCACCTCAGTGAGGCACGGCGACTATTATAGGGTCCAACTGATAAAAAGTATAGTCAAAGAATGAAGAACAATAATGAAGAATAATAGTATAGGTAGTCTTTTAAACCTGTTTGTTAGATAATTGTATCGTATGTCGTAAGAGTACGGTTTAAAATATTTAACCTGAATTATGTGTCAAAAACACACGACTTAAATGGACTTTGCTAATGACAACGAACAATTGTACAACAGCTACTGACTATAATTGGTAATTTATGTACACGGTGCGAAAAACCTTGCATTCATTTTTGATCAGTTTACAAAAATGGTAAAGATTATTCTACTTTGTAACAAATTCCTTGTGTTGTAAGCGCATTACTGACATGATACTTTTAAAAACATTTATAACCTAGTCTATTATATCTATAAAAATATAAACTGATAGACTGATTCATTAGCCGATCAAACAACGCCCAGCTGAAATCACTGAGTCTATAAGCCTCAAATTTTCCACCAATGTTCCTTAGCTGACTAAGGCTGACTTCTTTTACTCATTTTTTTTAATGGATATCACTCCGTTCGAACCGGCCCATTCATGCCGAAGCGTGGCTCTCCCACGGGTAGATCTTGCTTCATTATACTCTCTTTGATGTCTGATTTCGAGCAACCCGCGGACGAAGTAGCGGCAAAAGTTAGTATAATATTATGTGGTTCCAAAATGCTTATCAGGTAGTAAAAAAATTAAAAAAGTAAAGTAGTAGTAAAAAAAAGTAGTAGTAATGTCAGGTAGTCATATTTAATGAGTGAGTCTACCTATTACGGGGCTTATGCTGATTTAATGGTGTTATCACACAGGCCAAATAATTCAGCCTAGTAATGTATGTTCGCGGTTTATTAAATTATCAGTAAACAAACAAGTGTCGTGTCTAGATTTAGTCGCTTTTATCTAGTATATGTGAAACGTGCTTCATTGAACTACCATTATATCAATTAAAATGCTTGTTTGTGTTCAGTTACCAACTAGTCTTATGTAATGAATTGATTTTTAAATGTAATGGTGCACTTTTAGATTCAATAGATAATTTTATTTTTACAACTATGTTCACAAAAAAAAATTAGCACGTAAATTGCATTTAATTTGAAACTCCTTCGTGCATGTTTCTACTAGGTCCTCGCCTTCCGTCTTTACCTTAAGCCAGCATGATAACGGTTGATCGATCGGATCAGTGCGATCAGGTACTTTTCCGTGTCTCTTCCCTCTACCAGGTTCCATCAGGATCAGTATTTCTATGTTGTTTAAATATTTTCCAGTTGTATTTTTTTATGGGACTAATCCCGCCCACACGCCCACCACTGTAACTCCTGTACACCAGGATCAACAGCGGTGACCCACGAAAACACCGAGTTATGACACTCGGGAAGTCCCAGGAAAAATTTAACTGTCTTGGAACCCGCAACGAAATTAATCAGAAGAAAACTGGAGGAGTTGGAAATATAATAAGTCCACTTCCCTCCTTAGCAAAGCGGGAGACAAAATGGAGTCAAAATAGGCAGACACCTTTTTCAGACCGGGAAGCACCACGGATAAAAATATTATGGGTCCTAAGTGAGCTTTATTTGATTTCTATAGTATGTATGGCAGAATCGCTTAAACGCACGGAAATTCACCGCAGTTGACACAAGATCCCCATAATATACTACCCTAGACGTCGTTTGTAAGCTATTTAGCATCATGTTACGTTCATTGTACCAAAGACTACATTCCCAGAGGATATGATGAGCCGACTGTTCACAGCTAGAATCAGGTGTTGAGCATTGACACAATGGTGAATCGACTAATTTAAATGAGTATAGTTTGCTCTTAAAGTTACCGTGGCCTGTAAGAAATTGAGCGACACAGTGATCTACCTCGAGCCATGTCCTTGACAACCGTTCGCGAACAGATGGAAAGAACTGGTAGAGGTGGCGCCCCTTAGATGATTCGTCCCATCGTTGCTGCCATTCATCCTAGAGGTCGTTATAGACATTGGATTGTTGTTGAAACAATCTTATGATTTTACCGCGGTCTCGTATGCCCAAAAAACTGCACGTCTTTGCACCTCGAGATCGACCGGAAGAACACCTGCCAACACCGGTAAAGCCTCAGTGCTAACCATCCTATATGCCTTGCACAAGAAAATCAATGCAGGTCGTTGGCCTTGTAACAGTTTGCGACGGACAGCACCTACAGTCGCCCTATCTGCCCATACAGGAGCACCATAGCAAATAGAACCCAAATAAGTAGCTCCATATATGATCTTTAGTGTATTATATGACAGACCCCATGTCGCAGTTGATATCCTCGTCAGTGCAAAGAAACTCTTTTTAGACTTTTCATTAACTGTTCTAATATGTTCAATAAATAAAAATTTCTTTCTAATACCAATCCTAAATAACAAACCGAGGTTTTATTTTTAATAATAACATTTTCAAATTTAATGCACGGCGGTGATTTGAGGTTACCTTTCAGAAGTAGCTGGAAGGTTTTGCTTGGTGCAAACGTCAACCGATTACGCCCACCCCACCGAGATATTAAGTCCAAACATTCACTGGCCAGCCTCTCAAGCCCCGTTCTAGTATCCGACTATCAATAACAAACCGTCGTCCGCGTACGCCTTCAGGGTACATCCGGACGGCACAGGCATTGCCAGAAAATCGTCGAAGCCTATGTTCCACAAGTATGGACCTAGCACTGACCCTTGAGGACACCCCATCGTAAGCGCCTTCGACACAGAATGATGCCCAAGTCTCAATTTAGTAGTACCTTGTAAGAAGTACGAGGAGATAAGTGAATAAATATTTTAAAGCAACCTCTTAATTTTAATTTTAGCAATAGCATGGGCCACCACGCATTGTCAAAGGCGCCAGATATATCTAAGAAGATGCCTAAAACGTATTGAAAACTTGACTCGGTGACAGTTTTCCTTACAGATATAACCGCATCAGTTGTCGATTTTCCCAACGTAAAGCCGAATTGTCTAACATGAAATTTAACTCCACCCGGTAGAAGTCGTGGTACTACAAGACGCTCTAAAAGCTTTCCCAGCGATGGTAACAGTGTTATGGGTCGATAGGATTTAGGATCGTGCGGTGACTTATCGCCGCTTTTTGGTATTATTCGAATATTACCGCACCGCCAAACACTAGGAAATACTCCTTCCGCAATGCAACGTTTAAAAACTGTTAAAACCGTATCACCCGAAAGCTTACAAGCTTCTTTTATCATTTTGTTTGATATTTTATCGTCGCCCGAAGCCTTATTTAGTGATAATGACCTAACAATACTGAGGAATTCGTCTGAAGATGGTAAGTCAGACATTGGAGACAATGGTGGTTCAATAGCCCACTGCCTAATTTGTCGGTGATAATCCGTGTCATCCTCCGGCCGATCGTCAGGCACAAGTGATTCTAAAAGATATTCTGTGGTTTGTTCTACTCCTGTAGTATAACTATTATTAATTTTGATGTTCTGTACGTATGCAAGGTCGATTGATCTATTTGCTTTAAATTCATGATACAAAGGTGACCAGGGACCCTCTCTATCGAGTTTATCAACAAGTTAACGTATTAAACTTCCCTTTGATTTCTCCACAGCAGCTCTATAATGAGACCTGGCAACTTTAAGAGCAATAAGAGCATTATTGTAAATATCTCCTGTTACGTTACGCTTTTTAATGTCATTTAGTTTTTTACGAGCTTTCCGATAGATTCTACGTAATTTTACAGTTGTATGTTAAAAAACTGGAAAAATAATTGATAGCACGTAGCAGTGACTTTTTATTTAAAGCCTAACTAACCAGTATAAGTAGCCCAAACTCCGACGCAATTATTTGCAGATCGTACAAATATTTGGTTAATACGGGAAATCCGGAAAATCCGGGAATCGAACCCTAAACCTCAAACACAGCAAACACATACGGTATCACCGCGACTCTTAGTTAGTTAAATTTATCTTTCTCTTATTCTCTGTGTCTTTTTTTATTATATTCATTCGAAAGAAGCGTGGGATGTAGAACAAAGGACCGAAGGCCTTCTTCTTTTCGTAGTCAAGTTTTCGTTTTTTCCGGTCAAGTTTACAGGCGGACTGATGGTCGCTGAAGCCGACATATTTTAGAGTGGAGACCGCAATTAGAGAAAAAAATACAAAGGTAATGTAGGGTGCCATGCGGCAACATATACCGACAACTTGAGGAAAATGGCTGGCAGCGGATAGATGCGGTCTGCCCAAGACCAGGATAGATTTCTTCATTGTGAAAAACCTTCGTTCAGCGGTGAACGGCAATAGGCTGAAATATTACAAATTTAAATGCACTTTTATCCCGACGAAATCCAATAAGCTGTGAACTAAAAAATAAAACCGAAGACTCTTCATTTTAGAAGTCAGTTAAAAATCAAACACTGTTAACATACAAAATTATCAGATTATTTTATTTAATCAAAGATATTGTGTAAAAACTAAGAAACTAGTTCGTGTTGTCAAGACACCGGTATTTATTGTATTTACCACCAAAGCCTACATCAAACTACATGACATTAAGACTCTACAACTGACGTAAACATAATTACTTTTACTGCTTGATTTATAACAGTTAAATAATTAATATAGGCTTACATTTTTGTACGAATTACAACTATAGCAATGATAAGACTTTTGTTCGTATGTAAATACTAGCTTATACACGCGGCTTCGCTCACGCAGACTTTCATCCCCTGATTTACCCCCTTAGGGGTGGAATTTCAAAAATTTCTTTCTTAGTACTCACTTACGTTATATAAAGGATTTCTGGAAATTTCAGGATTCTAGCTTCAGCGGTTTGGGCTGTGCGTTGATCTCTGGGTATGTCAGTCAGTCACCTTCCTCTGTTATATATATAGATAGAAGATTAACGATACAAACTCATTCTTACTAGTTTTTTGCAATGAGAAAATAATAAGGAGGAGGAGGCGCTCATAGCCCAGTTGCACTCGGTGATTCAAAACAATCAGTGAGAGTATGCAACGACGGCGCAGTCTGTACCTGGATGGGTGACCGCTGGTGGCATGCTACCATGAGCGTCTCCGTGATTCGGAGGTCACGTTAAGCAGTCGGTCCCGGTTGTTATCATATGATAACAGTCGTAAAGCTTACTTGGAGGCTTCTGGGAAGATTAAAAACATCCAACGGCAAGATTACGTAGCCACAACGTTGTCTTGCCAGTCCCCAACCCACATTTGACCAGCGTGAGGACGTATGGCCTTAACCCTCTCCTGAGTGGAAAGCCGAGCCCAGGAATGGGACATTATGGGTTGTTGATGAAAACAATAATAACCTTACACATCATATATTATAGAATGACATGATCAAATGCTACGGTCTATAATGCTTCTAAATAAGTACAGTAAATAAGTTCATTTGTAAAGTAACTCTGTCTGTCCCATTCGTGGCTATACCGCTGCATTGATTTCAATCAAATTTAGCATGGAGATACTTTGATTCTTGATGAAGAACATAGGCTATTCCTTACCGCTATAACCGACCTAAACGTACCTAAACAATCGTACTCTTCATACAGTTATTTGTTGGAATTAAAACAACGACCTAAATGTCAGCAGTCAAATAATACTCTGCCTCATGGAAAATATAGGCAGAATCCAAGAGTGGTGATCACCATACTCATTGCGAATGCAGACAATGCAGCATGGTGACCCGCACGAATGCTATGGTTGTAGGTTGGTCTTCTGTGCGAGGGTAGTACCGCCCCGGTCGAGCCGGCACAACCGTGCTGAAATCAGAGTGGCTCTAAGTTTAAAATTTATTCTTTTTATGATCATAAATTAACACACTGATGGTGTAGTGATTAAGCAGTCGCCTCACCGCATTCTGTTACACTAATATTTTAGTTTAATAAATCAGGACATTATGATCCACAGATTGTTGTTATGAGTCTGGGAGTTCTTTATCTCCTTTTTAAGTCTGTCATTCTCTATCCGCGACATAATATATATTGCTAGTGCAAGGTATGTCTTTAAAATAAAAACATCACTGCCATGGATAAACTGCTATAACCCAAGAGAAACAATCACATTTTCTTTGAGTGTTCCTCTTAGAATAATAGGAATTAGAGGATTAAAATCTATCGCTGCCTTGAAAACCTGCAGTTCATGAGACTTCATGAGACATCGTTGCTTTTGAGTTACTTTCAGAATTCCTAGCATCCTCCAAGCGACTTAGTAAAACAACCCATTATTATTCTGTAAGGAACAATTTCTTGTATGACACCAGTATTTTTTTAAAGTCTTTGTATCAATTCATGTCTAGCTCATGGCCATTACTGTCTACATCGCTCCCTATTCCGTCATTAAAAATATATGAGAGCTCAGCGGTCACGTGTCCTTGTACGGTTGTCTAGGCCATCGGGTAGCGACAGTTAATACCGATAATTTAAAATGAAATACAATAATCTATGTGGTAACGGATTAAAAATATGAAGTGTCACCAATGCTATT
Source organism: Diaphora mendica (assembly GCA_949125395.1). Taxonomy (NCBI): domain Eukaryota; kingdom Metazoa; phylum Arthropoda; class Insecta; order Lepidoptera; family Erebidae; genus Diaphora; species Diaphora mendica. The sequence continues at coordinate 3,100,276 of OX421321.1, forward strand.
CATCCAGTGGGTGTTATAAGAGTCGACTAAATAAGCAAACCGCGACAAACATCACTGCAAAAGGAAAGAAAACCTTGAAACAAATCTTATACAAACCCATCTGGCCAGCGTGGTATAGTAAGTAATAACCTACTTTCCATGTCCAGCTGTGGACGGTTAAAGGATGTTGATGTGATGATGATTTAACCAAACTGCCTCGTTGGTCTTGCGTTTGACGTACGCGACTGCCGATCAAGAGATCTCGGGTTCAAATCCGGGTCGGGCCAAATGTGTTAATGAGTTTTTCTGATTATAGAAATACTTAATAACAGCTCGGAGTTTGGAAGTTGGGGTCTGAACCCCCGTGCCTCGGAGAGCACGTAAAGCTGTCGGTCCTGCGTCTGATCTCTCCCCGATCGTGTCGGTTAACCGTCCCATTGGATTATGAGAGATAGGGAACAGAGAGTGCACCTGTGTTTGCGCACACACTTGTGCACTATAATATCTCCTGCGTAGTTGGCTGGGCTCCGTTGAGACTGGCCGCCGTGGCCGATATCGGCTAGGAGAACATTATTATTATTATTATAACCAAACTATAAACAAGTTTTTATGAAAGGAGATTACGAGTGCCTTGGATTATCTATATATAACTAGCTGACCCGGCGAACTTCGTACCGCCATATTTACATATCTGACTCAGCTTCCCACAAGCAGTGTACAGTTGCGGAAAAAAAAACCCGTTATCTTTTTAATTTTTTTGTACACAAACCTTGTCCTAACAATAACGAACACATGAAAAAAGAATTATTTAATTTGGTGTAGCCGATCGGAAATTATGCGCGTATATGCGTATATAGATAGATATATATTATTATGAAAAAAATAAAATTGGAGTGTCTGTTGGTAATATTAAAATAACCGCTTTTTACTAAATGCATATGTATATATACACGGTACATATACTCGTACCAAAAATGTATTTTTCATCCCCCCATCTCGGCAAGAGTATTTATGCCCTTCGATATCTGAGTGCAAAAGCCGTTTTTATCCGCTAGAGGATAAAGTAAATTGAATTTAGAACATCGTGTGCACTAAGTTTGTGAATTCAAAACATCATTAAACCTATTTACTTCTACCTCCATGCTGCCGAATTTATCATATAACCTTTTTAATTTGTTAAAAACTCAGACTCGGAACCTTCTTTGTGTACTTTTTTTAATTTGCTTTGCCCGCGCCATTTTCTTTTCACGACATATTGTTAAAATTTTACGACGACCCACGACACAGGGAATCCTAGTGTGGGATCTAGGGATCAAACCATGTATTTGTTTAATTTTGATACAATAAAGAAAATTATTATTAAAATTATTATTGTGATTGTAAATGCTTTTTTTGCATTTAGTCATTTCCTCGCTGAGGTGGGATAAAAAGTTACGTGTTGCATTTGAGTGCAAAGATTTTTCACCTCGTGCTCTTTTGATAGCGGATAGCACCGCTGGATTCAGCTAGTAATACATATAGTTCTTATTTATCTAATGCTAGGCATAGGCTTCTCACTACTATTGGGAAGTAAGTTTTGACAGGTATCTTACAAACGTTGAAAGCGGTTATTGAATCCCAATACACAAAAGTTGAAAATAATAACCTTGAACCCACAGAAAATATGACCTTAGTGACAAAAATAACATATTATTATATATCAGTAAATTAAACTGCAAGATGCTTGTTGATAGGCCCGACACTAAAATAAAGCGCCCATAAGCTGAAAATAAACATTAATTACATTTAAAAGTAGTGAGACACTACCATTCTACCATTCAATCGCTTGTAGCGTCCCGCGTCAACACACGTTTTAAAACGTATATCATTTTATTGGGAATACATTTATAGCGTCTTTGGCAGAACTACGGAAAATTGTGGTAAGGATTTTTTTTAAATATTTAATATCCATATTGTACGATATATCAATATGTTGATAATTAAAATAAGTATTAACAAACACAATTTCATCATTAGTTCAGCTTTTAAACCGTTGGTAACAATGTTTGTTTAATGTTGTATGCGGGGAAATTAACATTACAGCTTATGTTCACAAGGTCACTTCATGATATATTCTCGCAATCAAATATTATACAATACAGTTTATAACTAACGTCATATTTGTACTTTGTTATATACTTTATATTACCATATTTTATTATCAATGGTCTGAAATGCTGTAGGATCATTTTATGTATGTATAATTTTTAGTTTTTCACTCACTTCTGCTATCTGTGGGATTTCGCGCTAGTGGACGAAAGTATGTAACCGAAACCTGAAAAAGTTCTTAATGGCCAATCAAATAGTTGATTTTAAAATACTTTACTTCAAATTTTCATACATATAAAATATTATTCAAACCTAAACCAACCTCGACCTCCTTAAACCTAAACCTGGGTCGCAATTCCCAGGCACTGTCGAAGTCGCATGTGTTGCCCCCATCTATCACGCGATGGACCCGGCACCCGCACGGTGAATCCATGGAACGCTAAGAAATAGGTCTCGGTCGATCCATTTTGTAGAAATGTGGCAACAAATACCTGGACACGACATTTTTATACATTAGAAGATTATTGTATATTAGGTATATTACACATCATTCCATTGAAAGAAATTTTGAATTTTTACACGAGATGACTAAACGGTAGAAGCATAAAGACTAATTTGTCAATGCCTTTTTTAATTTACTCAGTATTCTCGTTACTTTTAACACCCTTTTATTAGCTTAACCTGTATGTATGTATGTAACGGAATCTTTTAGCTTTATTTTTATCTACTTTTAGGACTCAAATTCACTTGAAAATTTGCACAGGGTTCTAATGCCGATGACAATAGAATTATTTGAAAAAAAAACTAAACAAAAAATATTTTCTTTTTTAAAAAAAAAGTTTTAGAAAACTAAATAAACACGCTTTTCTAAATATACCAAACGAAAAAACACGCATTATTAGCAATCGAAATAAAAAGTAAAAAAATATTTTGATGTAAAAAGCGTGGGGAGCTTTCTGAAAATATTTCAACCACCGCACCGTTTAAATTTTCCATGAACTTACACAAATATTTCAAGACCATCAAGAGTCAAATCGATCGGATCATTCCAGAGTTGTAGTAAAATTAACAAACAGCTATCTTCATCTTTATTTAAGCATATAATAAATTCTTATCTAAAAACTTAAACAGCTAAAGTTATTAACGCCATATGTAGAAATTTAGAACACTTATGAAATAAAATGATGTCAATCTTGTTATCAAAAGGTACCTAGACGCGTTTAAATAAATGACTACAGACATATTTAACTAATCAAAACAGTTGCGTCATCTAGTCATTAAAATTTATGTACTACATATATTATCATAATGTTTATAAAGGTGGTCGAATTTCGATCGTTTTATATGTCTACATTTATTTTAATGACAGGTATGATTTGTAATAATTATTATTTTTACGGGAATTAACGCGATCACTTATTTCAAGGTATTACATACCTCTGTTTTGCCTGACGTTTCGACCAGGTTGCACTGGCTGAGCCAGTCAGCCTGTGACCACGGCCAGTGCAACCTGGTCGAAACGTCAGGCAAAACAGAGGTATGTAATACTTTGAAAGAAGTGATCGCGTTAATTCCCGTAAAAATAATAATTATTACATCATGGAACGCGAAAGTTTAAAAGGTATGATTTGGCCTGTTATTCTTTAAATCAACTTCTGTAAGATATACGACAGGCGCTGGTTGTCATTTATCCTCAGATTATCCGTCTTCTCCTTTGCCATCGGTACCGTAAATGTAAGTACCATGTATGTCCATTAGTGGCCAAGAAAGTAACAGGAGATTTATATGTGTATGTAATTAGAGCTGCCCTACACCTCACAGCTTTTCACGATCACTTACATACCGGTTAGGTAACACGATGGCTAGGGTTTGTATGCCGTCTGTATGGACAGGCTGACTCAAAACTATGGTCCTTTCTTCAAAAGGCCAACCCAGATCTTATATTTTTAACCGACTTTTTTTGTTTTATGTTTGTTACCTCATAACTTTCGACTGTGTGAACCGATTTTGATGATTCTTTTTTTATTTGAAAGCTGGTGCTTCCCGAATGGTCCCATTTATATTTGATCCATATTGACATATTTTTGATTGAATTTATTGAAGTTGGTTTTTTTATTGTTAAAATTTGTAATTATAATCAATGTTCTCTGACTCTGACTGACTGACTCTCTCTCTCTAAAAAAAAGACACCACTGTGGTTTATTTCGCCATTTCTTCCCAGAGTGCTGTAACGTCCAACGTGTAAAAATATCTGAAAGACTTTACTTAAAAAATAAATATAATTTACCTTCTCGAAGTTGAAACACTCTTAAAAATATTATTATTTTTAATTTTATTGTTATATTTTTTCAGACCAGCACATTCAGAGTTCAGTCTCTGTAACCAGAAAGACGTCACGTAAAGTGTCTTTTAAGGCAAAAACCCTCTTTGAAAATGGAATCACATGAGAAGAACTCCAAGACGGGAGCTTACCAAAACTCCCAGAGAACTAACCTGGAAATGGAAACTAGAACTCCAGAAACTGGTTAGCAATTCAGTTTATATGTCACTCGAATTAAAACATAATTATAGGATTTAAGTCAAGGACTTAATCGGGCATTTCATAAGTTAGGTACTGTTATTCCCATTTTCGTGTATAGTATCTGTTACGCTTCAGAGTTCTGTGAACTTTAATGCATTTTACTGTTCAAACATAATTGACCAACTTGATAGATAATGTAAAACATACACACATCAAAAGTGTCTAGGGATCAACATATGTGTCTAGGGATCAACATATATTTTTGCAATAACTTTTCTCCTGATTGATATTAATTAAAATTTTCGTTAAGGATTCATCAAATAAAGTGTTTTCGTTTGTCACAGTAACGATAAACCAAGTCACCTTTGCATTAATAAAGAAATTTGCCATTTTCCTAATAAAGGGATTTTTGACATTTGAACCACTAACATTAAAGTTCGAAAAAAAGCCTGAAATAACAGTTTTCTTTAAAATTTTATTAGGTAACTTAAACAATTAATAATCCGTGTTTCTACCGCGAACACTAACAACACAAGAACATCGGTTTGGCATACTCAAAATGAGTTCATCCAAATCACGCTGTGGAATGGCCGCCCATGTTCGTTGCAACAACAAAAAAAGGTCTTCTTGCGACTGGATACCCTCCATATTCGGCAGAGCTCTTCTCTGTAGCATATCCCATGCATGCTCAATCGGGTTCAAGTCTGGCGACTGAGCAGGCCAGGGCCAAAGCCACATCTCAATCTCAAGAAATCCGCATAAAAATGCTTGATCCCTAGACACTTTTGATGTGTGTATATCAAGTTCAAAACTCTATGTATCTACATGAAACAATAGAATATATTATGAATGTATGATTGGAATCGTTTTTCACGCTCTGTAATTTCCAAGATATTCAATTGATAGCAACAGGAAATTTGCAAATTATGGTTGACAAACGCTAAATTATGATGCTGTATTTTATACTCTTCTATTACCTCTTAAAAGACTCAACATCATAATTTATATAAACATTTTTTATACATATAATTACATTTTTTAAAATTGTTCCAGCTAACGGCTCTCTTCCTAGAAAATTGAAAGACCTAGATGATTTATTGCCATACGTCGGTGACTTCGGCTGGTATCAGCGCTATCTGTTCTTCTTAATGATTCCATTTTCCTTTTTCTTTGCATTCGTTTACTTCGGGCAAATTTTTATGACAGTTGTACCTGAAGAACACTGGTGTTATGTACCTGAGCTTGGAAACTTAACAGTGGAACAAAGGTAGGTCTGAAATCTCCGTGTGCAATTCTCTATAAACTCACTGAACTTATTCTAAAATCAAAGAGATTTCAACCAGACGTTGACTTACGGTCCCATCCTAATTCAGCTAGACTAGTTACATAAATTTCAGTAGTTACGGTGTAAACACTTATGTTTAAATTTATTAAATAACTGTCTGTTTCTGTTATCAGGGAAACAGGAAAAGATATAGGGTAGCATTTACAAAAAACAATAATTTAAAATCAAACGAAGATGCAGGCAGAAGCTAGTTGTACTTACTTATAAGTCTCAACGGAGTAGCATAACTATTTTCATACTCGTTCATGAAAGCTTGTATAAGGACTTATTCTTTAATCCCTATAATAATTCCAGACGACACCTCTCAATCCCCATTAAGAACGACAAATTTGACAAGTGTACGGTGTATGACGTGAACTGGACGGACATCTTGAATAATGGTACTGTAGACCCTGACCCAACCTGGAGCGTGAAAAAGTGCAACAGATGGGAATACAACTACACCGATGTGCCCTATGAAACTATAGCTACACAGGTACGTACATAACAACTATTTTCCACTATTTTTATGATGTATAGTGTAATGTACTAGTTGCGATGTATTTATTAAATTCCTTCATCCTGGCTCGCCACACACACACCCAGGCACGGGTCTTAATCTGCCCGCCTTTTCACGGAGAAGCTATAGACTACTCTATAGTCTTTGCGCGATGTGCACGAGACAGGTATGAAACCTTCATGTAGGTATGTATTTATAGCATAAACGAACAGACTGATTATCGCAAAAGATATTTTTGAGTTAGGAGATTCGGATTGGGCTTACCTCACCCAATTAACTTGTATCAAATATCCTGAAGAAATTGTTTATCACCAAGTTTTTGGAAGGTCATCACTCTGGTCGAATCGGTACAAATATGCATTCCATTCCATAAAAATGCTTAACTGCTATTCAAAATATGCTAACTATTTAGTCAAAATATATCAATTCAAAATACACGGCAACAATGAGTGGCTAATACAGCAGACAAGTACATTTACTAGTGCAATAGCCCCTCCAGACTACTCGCGAAGTTACTCGACGAAGTACTCGGGAAAGTTGACCGCAGTCTGAAGTAAGTCGCTACACACTCGTTCAACTTCGCGAAGAACACATTCACATTACTTCGAATCCTTTGTCTCGGGCGCCAAACGTTGAAGATACTTAAGGTTGAAACAATGCTTTATGATGTTCTTTTCTCAAACAGCAAGGATGGGTGTGCGACAGAGACAGCTACCCTGCCACAGCGCAATCTATATTCTTCTGCGGTGCCATAGTTGGAGGTTTTATCTTCGGCTGGATAGCTGACAAGTATGGAAGAGTACCAGCTTTAGTTGGTTAGTAGATATTTTTATGAATATCTGTCTATTAGTGCTAGAGCTGCCTATCAGGTGATAGCTGAAATTTTTGCAAGACAAACATTTCTTAAACTTAATAAAACACACTCTTATTCTTGTTTTAAATGGGAGATTGCAAATAAATATAGGTAATTATTATTGTGCCTACAAAAAGAAAACAATTATTTCGACACTCGACTTAATTCTCCTAACTTAAAACTAAAGAAATACTCACTTAAAAATACTAAGAGTGTGTTATGTAATCTTATGTTTTTATTTCCAATTTTAAAATTAAATCATGAATGTTATATCAGGTATCTAAATTTTTACAGGTACGAATTTGGCGGGCTTCGCCGGTGGTATAGGAACGATATTCACCAACGACTTCTGGTCTTTCTGTGTCTGTAGATTCGTTGTTGGTCTGGCTTATGACAACTGTTTCCTCATCATGTATATCGTGGGTAAGCAATTTTGAATTTGTATAATTATTTGTAACTCTTAAAATATTTACATAACTGGCCTGGTTTAAGGGTTAGTGACCTCAAAAAGACGTAGTTCTATTCCCACCCAAGATAAATGTAAGCGTGATCGTTTTGTTCTACGGTCTAGGTGTAATACAACTAAGACACGTATTTCGAAATATAAGTTGACTAATAATTAAGTGGGACTGAAAACTTAAAATATTGAAATTTAGATACTGTTACCTCTCCTAGACTACATGAACGATGATTTAAAATGGGTAAATCAATATTCCCTTGTTTTTTCCAGTACTGGAATACGTAGGTCCAAAATGGCGTACATTCGTAGCAAACATGTCCATTGCTGTTTACTTCACATTTGCTGCTTGCATCCTGCCGTGGATCGCAGTAGGTGTCAATGACTGGAAGATCTATACCCTGGTAATCAGCGCTCCTCTTGCTTTGGCTTTGGTCACTCCTTGGGTTGTGCCGGAAAGTGCCAGGTACGCGGTTCATATTATTATTATAATTTTTTATGATATAGGGGGCAAACGAGCAGACGTATCGCCTGATGGTAAGCAATTACCGCCGCCCATGGCCACCCGCAACACCAGAGGCATCACAAGTGCGTTGCCGGCCTTTTAAGAAGCAGTACGCTCTTTTCTTGAAGGTTTGAAATCGTCGCAGGCGACAGTTCATTCCACAGTTTTGTTGTGCGAGGCAGAAAGTTCCGGGAAAAGCGCACAGTTATGGACTGCCAACCATCTAGATGATGGGGATGAAACTTCTGTCACGTAGGACGATGGCGGAAAGAGGCGAATCAGTCCGAACAATTCCTCGCAGCACTCCCCATGGTAAATGCGGTAGAAGATGCACAGTGAAGCTACACCTCTACGCAACGCCAAAGAGTCTAGCCGAATTGAAAGTTAATAATAAAAGTTAATTAACTACAATATAGATTATAACATTATTACATAATATAGAAACCTATATACATAACCATAATTTTAAAAAATCAATAAAATATTTACCTACAAGCGTCAAAAAACTCCACCGCATCATCGCCTACTCGTAGCGTTCCCAAAAGGCTGGCAGCATTGCCACGTTGAATGACAATGCTAATTCTATGTGCTAGAAAAAGGCCGGTCTTCGGAAACATATATTTAGATATATATAATTTAGAACTTACGTGCGCTCCGAGGCACGGGGGTTAAGACCCCAAACTCTAAACTCCGAGTCGTAAAGCCGTCGGTCCTGCGTCTTATCTCTCCCCGCTCGTGTCGGATAACTGGCCCATCAGATTATAAGAGTGAAGGAACAGAGATTGCGCCTGTGTTTACGCACACACTTGTGCACTATAATATCTCCTGCGTAGTTGGCTGGGCTCCGTTGAGACTGGCCACCTTGGCCGAAATTGGTTCGGAGAACATCATTATTATTTAGAACTTAAAATGTACCCGGTTGACGACAGGGAAAATGCTACCTTAAATTACTATTACCACCGTGGGAGAGCCACGCTTCGGCATGAATGGGCCGGCTCGACCGGAGGGATACCACGGCCTCACAGAAAACCGGTGTGAAATAGTGCTTGCGCTGTGTTTCACCGAGTCAGTGAGGATACCGGAGGCCCATAGCCCCCCCCCCCTCCCCCTCTCTCCCCCCTCCCCCTATCTCCCCCCCCTCATCCCCCAAAGGCCGGTAACGCACTTGTGACGCCTCTGGTGTTGCGGGTGTCCATGGGCGGCGGTAATCGCTTACCATCAGGCGATACGTCTGCTCGTTTGCCAGTCTATTCCATAAAAAAAAAAAAAAAAAACTATAGTGGAAGAGAATCAAAATACTGAATTAATAAGCAATTCTCTCTCTCTCTCTCTCTCTCTTCAATATTATCAATGTCTTCAATCTTTAAGGATGGCAATGCTCCTAAGACTTGAATTGCTAGTGTCCATAGGCGTTGAGAGACTTACCATCAAGTAACCTATCTGCTCGTTTGCAATACTAACAGAAGTTTTATTACAGATGGCTGATAGCCCAGGGCAGAATAGATGAAGCTATCAAGATAATGAAAACATGTGAAAGATGGAACAAAAAGAAAATACCCGATGAAGTTATTGCAGAATTTAGAGTGAGTGTATATTGATTTTATTAAATCTAACAATCTAAATCCTAATGTAAATATAGTTATTCTACGCACTATAAATCAAAATGGATGTCTTAAAACATCAAGACAAACTTTTCACTGGTAATAGAGGTTTTTCCTTCCTTTCTCTATCCACCGCAGTACAACAAATTATTTAAAACTAGCTGTTGCGCGCGGCTCCGCCCGCGTTTATGTCGGTTATCGCGGCAAATAGTAGTCTATGTGTTATTCTAATGTATAAGCTATATTACTGTAAAGTTTCATTCAAATCCGTTCAGTAGTTTTTGCGTCAAAGAGTAACAAGCATCCATCCATCCATATTTACAAACCTTCGCGTTTATAATATTAGGTCTTTACCTATGAAATTGCCGTTCTTCAGTACTGGTCATTTTAAATAAAAAAAAGTTTGTAATGGCTCTGTATTCTAAATTCAAAAGAATTTTGTTTTAAAACCATGACATTCTATTTACAAACTCAGTCTTTTGTTTTTTGATTAGCGTTGTATTTTCATTACATTTGAACATTTTTCGTCATAATGGATACTTTAAAAATTCGTGTGATTATGGAATATGAGTTCCGTCGTGGCACCAACGCGACACAAACGGCACGTAACATCAAAAACGTTTACGGAGAGAACTGTACAAACGAACGCACAACCCGTTATTGGTTTTCCCGGTTCCGTTCTGGAAATTTTGACTTGAAAAATGAAGCTCGTGGTCGTCCGGAGACTTTGGTTAACAATAATGAATTAAAGGCGATTGTGGAAGCTAACGAAACTCAATCTACAGCTGAGCTAGCAGCAGCTTTTAATGTAAGCATCAAAACAATATTGATCCATTTGCGACAAATTAGCAAGGTAAAAAAGCTTGATAGATGGGTGCCCCACGACCTTAACGATCGCCAGCGCAACGTACGCGTCGAGACCTCCCTTGCGCTGCTCAACAGGCAAAGAAATGAAGGAATTTTGAAACGAATTGTTACGTGCGACGAAAAATGGATTCTGTTCGACAATCGAAAGCGCTCAGCAAGTTGGTTAGACCCTGGTTCAGCACCAAAGCAATGCCCTAAACCAAAAATGACCCCTAAAAAGGTGATGGTCACTGTTTGGTGGTCTAGTGCGGGTGTGATTCACCACAGCTTTTTACAAAACGGCAGGAGCATTAATGCAGATGTGTACTGTGAAGAACTGGAGAGAATGATGGAGAAGCTTGCACATCTGCAACCAGCTTTGGTCAATCGGTCGTCCCCACTGCTCCTTCACGACAACGCGCAACCCCATACTGCGCAACAGACAGTCTCCAAGCTGCAAGAGCTGGGGTTGGAAGTTCTCCCTCATCCGCCATACTCACCAGACCTTGCACCTACCGCCTATAACGTTTTGCAAAATTTAGACAACTTTTTAGTGGGTAAAAAAATCAGTTCCCGAGAGGCAGTACAAAATGCCTTTGAAGAGTTTGTTGCCTCCCGTCCAGCTGATTTTTACAAGAAGGGCATCAATAAACTGCCAATGCGTTGGCAAAGATGCGTCGATTGCATGGGTGATTACTTCGAATAACAAAAATAAAAAAGTTTGAAAAAATAAGTACTTTCACTTATTGCATACAAAACGGCAATTTCATAGGTAAAGACCTATTATTAGTAGGATCATAGCAAAGCAGTGTTCTGATGATTTGCGTATGCTATCGAAAGCTGGAATTAATTGAGGTTAAAAAAGCTATAAATTTATACAGTTAGAAGTAGCTTTATACAAGATACCTCACCTCGCTAGTGTTATGTTGTGAAGCCAATGATGCACCTTTTAAATAACAGCAGCTAAACAACAGAACACCTATTCAAGTTTTGTATGTGAGATTTACCAAGCCGCAAATCTACTAATTAGACTTTCTGTATACTATATTGGATACTAACGATACATACACATATCTTTTATAGGAAACGGCTACAGAAATAGCCAAAAAAGAACAGGAATGCAAGAACTACAGTGTTATTGATCTGGTGCGAACACCTAGACTGCGTCGGCACACTATACTGCTGGTCATGATCTGGATGTCAATAGCTATGGTATTTGATGGCCATGTGAGGAATGTCGGGAGTTTGGGTAAGAATTGAATTTCACTAATGAAACTAGAATAGATTTTAGCGGTGATAATGATGGTCACGCCAGATATATCGCATATTTGATTGCTACTTTAAAAAGCCGTTTGAACTTCTCCATCTGATACAACGTTGACAGCTGGACATACCTGATCTCCAGCTGTTGAGAAATCTGATATGACCATCTCTGAGGGATTCGACCTCTGAGTCTTTTGCCTGTATATTATTTACATGTTTACGGCATGTCTTTACCTGACGTTTTAATGTATGTATTGTTTTTCTACAATGAAAAAACGGTATACATGTTGCAAAATAACTTATAAAAAGTACAAGCGGTCTTATGTGACTAAATAAAATATTCCATCTCTAAACGTGCATCAAAATTTAGTTTTGAAGTCAGTGTCTTTTAGAAGAATATTTTGTACCTAAAGTCAATTAACAGTATTATTTAACTAAAAAAAGTGGTCTATAATTTAATTTATATCTGGGTAACTTGAAATCTTATAAATTTGTCTTCCATTTAAGGCCTCGACATGTTCGTCACATTCAGCGTTGCCACATTCACCGAGTTCCCAGCTGATATTCTTCTCATCTCAATATTGGACGTGTGAGTTATAAATTTGTCTTATATCTTTAGTTATATCGAATTTTCGATAGCCTTTTATAAATAATTACAATTAAAAGTATTGGTTTAAATAGAAGGAGAAGTAATCATCAACACACAGCGCCATCTAGCTTGTACTATAACACCTACATTGACTACATTGACTGATAGAATAATTATTTACCTTTTTTTTGTAAATAAACATATATTACATATAGAAATCACCCAAACTCCGAAACAAACATTTGCAGATCATGCAAACATTTGGTCCGAAACGAGCATCGAATCTGTGTCTTCAAGCCAGCAGTCGCATCCGCTACCACTGCGCCATCGAAGCACAAAAATAACCACAGCCAGAATAATTATGATCACTCGCATTCCTTAATATTAAAATACCTATATATACATTTTGGTGTAACAAAAACAAATATCTAACCTAGTATAACTTAATCTATATAATATATATAAAAGCGAAATACCACTCACTTATTAATCACGAAATCTCAGAAACTATAAGGTAGGTTCCTTATAGGGTGTAGACATCTGCTAAGAACGGATTTTACGAAACTGGAGTTTCGTAAAATCTTTACCCGTTTTAGGGGTGGACCCCTAAGGGTGTAAAACGGGGGTTCGAAGTTTGTATGAAAGTCATATGTTTTTGAAGTAAGAAACTTGAAATTTAAAATGTATGCTCTATAGATGGTGTGGAGGTGTACTAATAATGTATCTTTAGAAATCAACCCCGTTTTGGAGTTAAAACGGGGGATGGTAGTTTGGACGCAAACGAGGTTGCGTAGGTCAGCTAGTCTCTAATACAACAATCAATCCTTAGCGAGATAATTTGATAGAACAATAGATACCTTTAATAGATTCCTGAAGTATCTCGTATATCTATATCTATATTAGTCCATACTAATATTATAAACGCGAAAGTTTGTAAGTATGGATGGATGCATGGATGAATGTTTGTTACTGTTTCACGTAAAAACTACTGAACGAATTTGGATGAAACTTTACAGTAATGTAGCTTATACATCAGAATAACACATAGGCTACTATTTGCAGCGATAACCGACATATACGCGGGCGGAGCCGCGGGCTACAACTAGTATATAAAATATTAGTATGCATGGGGTTTCGGAAGCCATAAATCAATACTTCGCTAGGATTCATTTTTAGAAAAATTACCAAAAAAAATTCTAGCAAAACTCGGTTATCCAAGTAAAATATTGTTTATTTGTACATACATTATTTATTACAGTGTCGGTCGGCGGTGGCTCGCATTCAGCACCATGGTACTTAGTGGGATCTTCAGTTTTTTGGCTACGACTGTTCCCATAGGTGAGTTTATAATTAACAGTTACATATCAAATCTTTAATTGACATTGGCCTTTTCCTGAAAAGTCTTACCGAATTACTGATTTACTTTGAACCAATATACTAGCCCTCTTTATTTTTGCCAGGAATTCCATCAGCGTCATTGGCCATAGTCGGTCGTTTTGCCGTCAACATATCATTTAACATCGGGATGCAGTACGCGGCAGAACTTCTGCCAACTGTCGTTCGAGCCCAAGGACTGGCCCTCATTCATATCAGTGGATATGTGGCCACAATACTGACACCCTATATCGTGTACTTGGTAAGTTGTGGACGATGTTCAGAATTTGATACAAACTGAGACAATCATGGAATATTATATAACTTAATTTTATATAATATAATAACAAATAACGTATTAATAACAAAGGCGCTCATAGCCCAGTTGCACTCGGTGATTAGGAACATTCACCGAGGGTAAGCAACGACAGCGCGGTCAGTACCTGGATGGGTGACCGCTAGTGGCACTATATCATGAGCGTCTCCGTGATTCGGAGGTCACGTTAAGCAGTCGGTCTTGGTTGTTATCGTACGATAACAGTCGTGAAGCTCCTTTGGGCGGCTTAAAAACATTCAACGGCAAGATTACGTGTAGCCACAACGTTGTCTTGCCAGTCCCCAACCCGCACTAGGCCTATGTGGGGACGTATAGGCTTAACCCGCTCCTGAGAGGAGACCCGAGCCCAGCAGTGGGACGTTATGGATTGTTGATGATATAACTTAATAGTTTAAATAAATTGAAATACATCACACACGTCAGTCTGGTCACAAAACAGGCAGATCCTATACTGTGATTACCAAACTACTGATAAACATAGAATGAATGCCTTATTCTATGCTTACCAGAATCTATGTGTTAGGACATGCCTCAGACCATACAGGACAGAGAAAACTATAGACTCGACCAGAAATGCAAGAATTTTACTAAACCCATTGCTACGTACTTTACACTATGGATAAAATTACACCCAGACACAGAATAAATGCCCATATTCATCACAAAATTTGCTCATGGTGAAAATAGTACGCACAACTTCTAGCTCAGAAGTCGAAATTACTAAACTAACAGTTAATTGTTGAATCGAATGATCTGGGTCTATGTACATAATACACACATCAAAAGTGTCTAGGGATCAAGCATTTTTATGCGGATTTCTTGAGATTGAGATGTGGCTTTGGCCCTGGCCTGCTCCGTCGCCAGACTTGAACCCGATTGAGCATGCATGGGATATGCTACAGAGAAGAGCTCTGCCGAATATGGAGGGTATCCAGTCGCAAGAAGACCTTTTTTTGTTGTTGCAACGAACATGGGCGGCCATTCCACAGCGTGATTTGGATGAACTCATTTTGAGTATGCCAAACCGATGTTCTTGTGTTAGTGTTCGCGGTAGAAACACGGATTATTAATTGTTTAAGTTACCTAATAAATTTTTAAAGAAAACTGTTATTTCAGTCTTTTTTTCGAACTTTAATGTTAGTGGTTCAAATGTCAAAAATCCTTTTATTTGGAAAATGGCAAATTTCTTTATTAATGCAAAGGTGACTTGGTTTATCGTTACTGTGACAAACGAAAACACTTTATTTGATGAATCCTTAAAGAAAATTTTAATTAATATCAATCAGGAGAAAAGTTATTGCAAAAATATATGTTGATCCCTAGACACATATGTTGATCCCTAGACACTTTTGATGTGTGTATATACTATCATCTTCCTATCCTTGATTATTCTGTGGCGACCTCCACATACAGCGCAACAGCAACATGCCACAGCGTCATCGACCAAAAATACACCGAACTACGGTGTGACGTCACGACACGGAGTAGACAACAGTACCAATCCTGAATCGCGCAATAAGATTTCTCGCGCCAATTAACATATAAATATACAACTTCCCAACATCAACCGTAGGGCAATTGGCCCGCCAGGCATGATCACCTCGTCTGGTCGGAGGATCCTCCCTTTGTGTTGGTGGGACATAGCACCTGTTCCGCCACAGTAGTGACCCCAACGTGATCTGACAAAAACAAACCGAAACCGAACCGAAAAACTAAACGAAACCGAACCGAAAAAAAACGAAATGAAATTATTTGGGGTACGGCTACTAGTTCAACCGTTTTTACCTGAATATCAGTTTTTCACCGGAGCGACTGGCATCAGACCTCCACAACCCTGAGGGTGAACTGAATTCAAAGATTAAACTAGTTGTCAGTATATTTGAGGGCACTGAATTCCCAATAACCGGGACCGACAGCTTAACGTGCTCTCCGAGGCACGGCGGGCAATACCGCCTTCCATACTCCGGGCTGCTATCAAGAATTTCTTAAGTAAGAGAAACCCAACAGCAGTCCGACCCGGGAATCGATCCCCTCCCTACCTCTTGATCGGCAGTTGCTTACGCTAACCACTATACCAAACGAGGCAGTCATACTTAATATATACTTAATTAAAAAAATCTATTTACGTTCATATTTTCTTTTTATTATTTTTACAACTGTTTTACTTTTTATTTTCAGGCAACTATAGCTAGAGAGATACCATTACTTATCCTGGGAGCTTTAGGCATTTTCGGTGGATGCCTCAGTCTCTTCTTACCAGAATCTATGGGAAAAGACATGCCCCAAACCATACAGGACGGAGAAAACTATGGTCGCGACCAGAAATTCTGGAACTTTCCATGTTGTAACAGGTAATGAAAACAGATAAAATTAAGTAATATTTGAATATGCAATAATGTGTAAATTGTTTGGTTCATATTAAAAAGTCTTTGAAGGCAATGATTACACCGTCATAGGAAGACGCCTATTTGACTATTTTCGTCGGAAAGTGATGGCTGTGTTTTACCTAAAGCCATTCGAGATCCCATCTAATTTGTGGTGGTTTTAGTTGCTTTGATTCCGACACATCGCCCTAAACTTCAGTGGAGTGACATCTCGAAGAGGTTTCCAAATATAAAGATAAAATAATAAAACGTCTAATTCATATACCTGTATTATAAATTGTACGTCATATTTATCTAATACCTACCTTTAAGTGAGCAATTGGTGTTTATACATTAAATTTAGTTTGCAGGAGGTTTCGAGGCGATAAATCGATCTAGCTAGGATAGATTCTAAAATATTAAATACTTTATTTATGTTTTTCTTTGCAGAAAGGAGAAGGTCTCAAAAACTCAAGTACAAAATCCCATATAAACATACACTGAAATTTTATACTTTAAAACATGATTGTTCTAAATTTTTCAAAATACATGGCAATATAATAAATATAAAATACATCATGGTTGTTTTATTGTATATTTTATGTTTTTCATCTATGAACTTCTACCCAAATAGTAGAGAAGTTCTAAAGACCAACTTATGTGTTGCGGTATTAAAACCTGACAAAAAAAACATGTATAGATATACGAGTACTAGCTTTTGCCCGCGGCTCTGCCCGCGAGTACGTCGGTTTTCGTGGCAAAGAGTGACCTATATCCTTCCTCATCCTCCTTCATACCTCCAAGTCGGTGGAGCGGTTTAGCGACGTAACATACAGACAGAGTTACTTTCGAATTTATATTATTAGTATGGAATATCAATTACACCGCAAGTTGTGTATACTTGTATGTCATTACATCGATTTAGTCTTTGGTAGAAATAATTTATGTAAAAAAGTTGAAAATAAGCACATTAGTTATGCGACTAATCTTTTGTAAGATTTACTTTGGGGTCCCATCACATAAAACTCTAACATACTGCAACCCAACACAAAGTTTTCTCATTTCATTAAATACTTCCTTTTAGAGCAAATACAAGCTTTCATTAAGAAAGCAACAACGCATTTCTTTAATTAGACATTTTTGATCACCTTCTATAAATTAATATTCAGTGGGCTTCTCACTAAGCTTTGTTATCCTCCCATTTTTACAAAAAGAGTTTGTCACCCGACTACGGCGAAGCCAAAATTAAGGGTGAAAAAATAGTTTTGGCAATGAAGGCCTGGGTGACACACCCATGGTACAATTCCATTTAAAAAAAAAACAATAAAACTGGCTAAATTATAGCCATAGGACACATATTTCATAAAAACGTAGTCAGGTTATAGTTTTTTTAACTTTTCTGGTTTTTTGTAAAGTCAATAACTTTTATATTGAAGTGGTCCTAAAAGCTTGAGTGAAATAAACTATTGATATAAAATATTAATATTTTTTAACCACCTCACACACAGACAAAATGAAATATCACACTTCTGGTTTTCTTTTGATTTCTTCTATACAAAACCTTGTCTTGCCATTATCAAGTAATCAAAAAAAAGAATTATCCAATTTCTAGCAGTGGATCGGAAGTTATGTGCGTAGATTATACGTTTCAGTGATTCATTTTTATTTAAATAGATGACCTACAATGTGAAAGAAGGTATGAAACAGATAAAACTTTCAAACCTGAAGTGCCACGATTTTCTTCATTTCTGTAAAACCCCATGGTTCAAACCTTTTTTTGTGGCTAAACGTTCTCTTACTGTGGCTAAACGGTGGCCTCTCAAAAAGAACCCAAACCATCTCGGTCTTAGGCAGTTCGCATCTATCAACAGGAAGGTATCGATATCAAATCAACTCAAAGCAATATTGTGCTCTGTTACGGAAACCAATTGGTTTTATAATTGCGGGGGCTAAAACCCCAACTATCATTGATATTTTAGGGTTAGTTATCAAGCCTTAAAAAGGCATGCACGACAAAATCGTGGAACGTCACCTGTCACCAGCTCCCGGTCTAAATAGGTCTTTATTCCTATCAACGTAAGTTGACAGACCAGGTAGCAAAACAATACATGAACAAAGATTTGGTACTGTAAAAGATAAGAGTATCAAAAAATTTACAGTATTATATAATTATAAGTTATTTGATATGAAATTTTTATTGAATTTTATAAATTTATATTCTGAAAAACCTTACTTACCATAAAAATACAGAAAACAGTAGACTGATATTATTAAGTTCAAGTAACCCTAACATCTCGTATTAATCTGTAGAAACCTATATTAGGTCAGTAATAAAATGAAAATCAGCACTAAAATAAATCTTTAAGGACATAAAGCACTTGTCCGTTGAGAGTAATAAAACTAGATTGCAAGAAATGCAGATAAAATAATATCTGGCAGTATTGAGAGAATGTAAAGTGATCTGTTTCGCAAACATAAAAAATGGGCCCTCGATTCAGACCGGAGTAATAACATCCTGATGAACTCTTGAAAATTTTATCTTTTGAGGGTGCCGTACCTCAAAAGGAAAAACACGGTACCCTTATAGGATCACTTTGTTATCCGTCTGTCTGTCTGTCAAGAGCCTTTTTTTCAGGAACGCGTGAAGGTATCCAGCTGAAATTTATACCAAATACTCAAGTCTACTGTCCCTTGGAGCTGTGAAAAAATCAAACTTCTAAGCCAACGCAATCAAAAGAAACAGCCGTTTATGCTGCAAATTTTCGACACTCGCAACGGAATCAAAACCTACAGGGAACTTCCCGTGAACTCAGAATCTTGAAATTTGGTACGAAACAACGTCTTATAGCACAAATAAAGGAAAAATTGCGAAAAGCATAAATTTTAGTTACATCGTTACCCTCGGTGCGCGAGTCCGACTTTCACTTGGCCAGTTTGTTTTTTATGATATGGAAAGAAAGAAATAAAATCATTTATTCTGACATTCACGGAACTCTTCGCCGTGCGAAAACCATATTGCTGCCCTCTGAGGGACTGCATCCCTGGTATTCTGTAGTGATTAGATTTAGAGGGCAAATGATTATGATCATTTGCCCTCTAAATGTAATCACTACTACACTCGGATAATAGCACCGCAACTTCAAGCAAATCCTTGGAATTTGGACCACAAAACCGCCTTAGTCATACGACAAAAAGCAACGATATCTGAATTGCTTAGCTCATTTATTCGGTGAGGCTATAGTGTCTATCCGATCAAACTTGTCATATGCCGATATATCATGTGTCACGTTTCCTATTTCTCCGATGTCGAGAGCACATTTGTCAGCTACAAAATAGCCGTTTAGTCAATACTTGACTTAAAGTTTTTCCATATTTCCATCGGTTTCATTTCCTTTCGCCTTACTTGCAAAATTACTTACGTTATATGTTCAATTCTTTTCATCACAGTCATAAATATTTATTCCTCTTCCTTCAGTCATTTTCAATTCTTTAAATTTTTACAGACGCTGAGTCACGAAATGAATCAAAATAACAAATATTTTTTTATGAAGCGTAAACATCTCATTGCCTACCGATATTCAATGCCTATTGTCCAAACATCAAGTTTATTTTAAACAATTAGCCCTTACAAATACTATTTGCTTTAGATCTCAGTAATATTTTGGTAGAAGTGATTCGTAGTCATAACGGGACCTAAACACAATTGAAACTAATGTATTCAGTATTTTTAAATCCTCAGTGTTTTTTTAAATTATTCCTTATTGTGAATTGTGTTTTAATTTTTTCTTTTATTTATTTTTTTAAATCAACCGTCACATTTACTGTAAAAATACAAATATATATGGTTCGATTGATGTTCTTACTTTAGTCCTCCATCGAACCTTGAACCACGACCATGAGTCTCTTTGGCATTCTCGCAATATTTTTATTATTCAATTCATTTCAATGTTCAAATTTAGTTATTAGTTTGAACCCTATTTTTATCACAATATTACAATAAGTGCACTGTGAACATGATAGGCATAATGTCCACACTATTGTCAATCCTAGCTAAATTTTATTTACTCGGTGGCCATTTAAAGTTTATCTAAAGAATGTTATTGTAAGATGTCTCTCTCTATGTCTCTATTTCATTTTTCTGACAGCTATAACGAAAATAAATATGTATAAAAACCTGTTAAGTTTCATCATTCTTGTCGTGAAAGTCAGATTTTCCTTTACGGGACGAAGGAACAATCCAGATCGCATTGACATAATAGATATGACGAAACCAACAACCTGGAATTCCATGTCACCTTACTATGAAGCAATGGAGAAGCATTGGTAAGTTTTACATTATTCTTTAGCTTACATACTAAAACTAAACTCACTAGTACTTATTCCATTATTTTTATTGACTTTAATCCTGATCGGTTTTCATCATATGAAAATTATTCACGTCTAAAACCTAACAATTGTGGGTACATGGAAATAAAAGTGTGTCAGTGTGCAAGGAATTTTCCCCGAAAATAGGGGAAATGTATTTTGAATCTAACACGACTACTTGTTTAGTTGAATTATTAAAGGTAAGATATAAAATTAAAATATTCAAATTCCAAATTATAATTTTGATAAATAGGTAATTCTATACACCATTACAAATTAGATGTATTTTTTTTTATATTATGTCCTCTGAATATTTATTGTCCAATTATATTTCATACTAGTTGCTGCCCACGGCTTCACCCGCGTGTATATATGTTATTCTGAAAGCTATGTTACTGTAAAGTTTCATCCAAATCCGTTTAGTAGTTTTTGCGTGAAAGACTAACAAACATCCATCCATACTTAAAAACTTTCGCGTTTATAGTAATAGCAGGATTTAAAATCAACTAAAATTGTGGAATAAGTACAAGTGAGTTAAATCTAGAATGCATTTCAACAAGTTCCATCAAGTGCTGACAATCGAGAGTCTCGTATAAATTACCTGTACCCAGTTCATAATAGGTATCTTCTTACAAAATGGGGGGTTTTGTAGTCCAAAACCCCCCATTTTGTAAGAAGATACCTGTACTACATTGTCCAGGTTGGTACAGGATTTGTTTTAACTTTTTCTTCTCTTTGCAGTGTCCTATTGTCCTGTGATGTTTTAGTGACCAGTTCTCGCGGACTAGAAACAATATATTTTTATTAAATTTTACTTTCTATGTTTTACAGGAAAATGTGCACAAATTGTGGTACTCCTAGCCTTGGTACCGGCATGCATCTAGAACAGTCGGAGGCCTCAGGATCTATGCACCCGGCTGTCATTCCATCTGAATATTTATTGAGTAGATGTTAGTTTAGTATAATTTTAAACTTAGAAAAATACGGCCTCCGTAGAATACAGTAGAATTGTTGGAAAGAAATCTTAAATTCCGACTTCTTTTATCATGTTTGTGTGATCTGCAAATATTGGTTTCGGAGTTCAGTGTTTTCTATGTATAATATGTATGTATTTACAACAAAAAAAAACCGACTTCCAAAAAACATCCAACGAAAACTCTCTGCCAAAAAAACACTTAAAAGCGTAAAATAAACTGGTTCTTCATAAATTGCCTATAGGTACCTAATTCTTTATTCATTTAGATAGTAGTATCATAATGTGTGCTGGGTACCTAGAATCTGTTTGAAGTCGGTGCCAAGTGACTATCGCTTAGACTTTTGTAATTGTTAGTTTGTATTCTTTTTGGCTTAGCACCGACTTCAAACAGATTTTAGGTACCTAGCACAGTGACTGACCTAGTACCCTAGACATACCAGTACCTAGACATTGTTATCACCCTTTTTATAATAATAATAAAGTAACTCACAGTTTTCCTGGTTAAGTACTCTTCAGTCTTAGCTGCGGAGATGGAACGCCCCAGTCACGACCAACACGCAGGTTCATTTAACCACACAAGGGATTATGAGTTACTATTCCAAAGACATACGGTCGGAGGCGGAGTCCCGGCTCCGTATAACAAGCCCTATTTCCTTAGTTACATCTATGTTGATAAGCCCCCAATATTCACAAACTATCAACAATGAATCAATAAGTCCCAAAGTTAATTATTAACATTAACGAACAAGCTTTGGAAGGACCTTAAACAATTAATTGGGCCGGTTTCTGACCACGACACCAGCCATTACCAACCGAATTCATGAACTTAGTGAGGTTGGATTTGACAACTGTGACACTTGCCAAAGCCAATCACACAGTGTTGCCATTACAATTACATTTTATAACGATCGGTTTCGAACACCACTCTTTTTCCTGTCGTCTCCTTCACCTAAAAGAAAATACCTTCTGTACATTAACCGGTCCTAAATTTTAAAATTAAACTAACTCATCTATTCTACTTCTTCTAGTGACAGTGATAGACCTAACCGGAATGACAGCGATCAACCCTACAATAGTATTAACTCTGGATGTTGCCCTGCAGTGGGCGGCCCTCAAGCATGACCCCAGTGAGCCCACCCTATTGCTGTTTCGGTTTGGATGGACGGAGGAAGATAATAACAATATGAATATTAGAAGTTGCACTTGTACGGTTCCTGGTGAGTTCAAAGAGCATTTTGTTAAATAAAGACCGCGCAACTTCGTTTCCGTCTTTAAAAGTCATGAATTTTCCAGGCTTTTGCAACATTTTTAATTGATGCTCAGCTCCTATTGGTCTGAGCGTTATGTTAAATAGTCTATAACCTTCCTCGGTGAAAGGGTTATTCTATTCTAGGAGAATTGGTAAAATGGGTCCAGCAGTTTATGCGTGATGCAGTGACCAATGGAAATAGGGATTCAATTTTATTATTTCAATTTTATTTTCATTTTGCAAGAGTAACAATACGAAATAACATTATTTGTTTATTGCAACGCAAAATGCCCGTAAGAAACTGACTGACAAATATGACAAATTTTACAGGTTTAAGTTACGAACTTGCTGAATGGATCGCTGCTAATTTAAGTCACGTGGTTGGAGTAGCTACTGACGCCCCCACTTTCGAGTCTGAACAAACGAGGGAGTTCGCCAGCAGAACAGTTTCAAATGTACTTGGTAGAAGCGGAATCTATATGATAGAAAATGTTAATTACAGAAGAAAGGTTCCAGGTAAGGAAAACAATAAGCGAAGATGCCTAGACAAGCTGCAACGAAAGACTTCATGTGTTTTAGTGGGAGAATCAATAACAAGATATTTTAATTTCCTTCTTTAACCAAAACTATAATCTCAACTACAACTATCATTGCAATGAGATACTTCGCGACTTAGGGGCCGATAAGAACGAAACTCTCACTCACACAGTCCCTCATTATTCCCTTAATCGACTATGGTGATGTGTGTTATTCCGACCTGAATGCAGACCTCCTTAATAAACTTGACCGTCTTCTTAATGACTGCATTCGATTCATATTCAATCTCTGCAAGTATGACCACGTGTCTATTTTCCGTTCTCAATTGCGATGGTTACCTATTCGCCAGCGCCGCAGTCAGCGAGCATTGACCTATCTCTTTTCGTTCCTCAACTCCCCATCTTCACCTACTTACCTTAAACTCTACCTCCGTTTCTTATCCTCGAATTACGATAGAAATCTTCGCTCATCTAACAATTTGCTTCTCTTGTGTCCCTCCTACAATTCCGACTTCGTGAACTCTTCGTTCTTTGTGAAAGCTGTACTGCTATGGAACACGCTCCCACTCGAACTCAGGATGACAACAAGTCGTGTCTCATTCAAAAAGAACGTCAAAAACTACCTCATGACAAAATGGCAGGAAAACCTTAATTAAGATACAATTTAGTACCTACTCACAGTGTACGTATGTAAAGTTATGTATTGGTGTGTGTATGTACCTATTCAAATGTGTATATTTGTATATGTGTAGTCGTATTATATTAGTTTATGTAAGTTCCAAATATTGATGGCAATTATAACCACTGACTTCCACCACAATGCACCTACCTCACAAAATTACTACATCACCCAAAGGTTGGCTGGTAGAGAATGCCTTGGGCATTAAGCCCGCCATTGTACATGTGTGCATAAAGTTTTAAATAAATAAATAAGACGTGGCTCCACAGAAATCAATTATCTCGGCATACTAAGCAATTGTCGTGATATAATATATATATTTCCCCTCCCCCTGTACTAACTCTGCATTCTGCCGAGGGCACCCAAAGCAAAGCACTATTACTATTAGTCATGACTCTTCCGACTACAGACTACCTGCAACTCAAGAGAGTTGCAGGTAGTCTGTAGTCGTTTTCAATCAACTCGGCCATTTGTCTATTTGCTGATAAAATATAAATTTCTTTTTTTTTCAGAACAAGGCTGCCTATCACTAGCAATGCCTTTGAAACTTCTGAACGCAGTGTATGTTCCTGCACGTCTAACCGCATTCTGTCCAGCGGTGAATAAAAACAGACAGGCTGATGTGCACGTAGTTATGGCTTTAAGGAAAGACATAAACGCGCAGGCCAGGCTACCGAACAGTAGAGTGTATGACGTGAATCTGGATGAAATACTTAGTTAGTTAGTACTTACATTAATGCTTGACAGATTTATATATGATTCGATACACCGTGGAAACTGATTCGGCTGAGGTTAGTGTAGTATATCCATGTACATTGTCAGCTCTAAGATGCACGTGCCCGCTCACCACAGTTGACTGACTGAGCTGTGTTACGACCGCACGACTACTAGATATGACATAATGCTTCCTTCTCATTCATTCGCAGATAGTACAATGAGTGAGTGAATGAATGATTGCGTTATTAAGTGAAGAGGCTAACAATAGATAGGTTAGCTAACAATAGGCTAAGAATAGAGTTAGGTAGCTATGGTCTCTCAGAAAAGCCCATCCTCCCCTTGTTTCCGAGGTCGGCACATATGGCTATATGGCCACTTAACACATACGTTTTCCATGTAGGTAATTGTTATTTTCGGCAATTTAGTCGCGAAAGGAATACCTAATTATATTTTATTTCCTAGGCCCATACTTCGCAAAACTGACTGAGAAGCGGCAAGCTAAACCTAAATGGCAAATTCAATTCTCTTTCAATTTATATCCAGCTGGAGTAGAGATAACAATAGGATCAGAACAGTATTCTTTAATTTTAAACCAAAGTTTGTTAATTTTGAGTTCTAATACTTCACAACACCTTTTAACACTACCATGTTCTAAGAACTAAATTCACGAAAATGTTAACGAACGAAATATGAAAAATAAAGGTAAATAAAAAATTATAATTTTGTTTTTAATTCTACCACCTAATAATCCCTATCATCAAATCAGGTATCACGGTGAATTAACAGTTAATGTCTCGGATACCGCTAGATCATTTCAATTAGGGGATATTGGCCATACGTGACGTGAGCATGGTACTCATGCTATATTGTGTGTCGAATCTGATCACTTGTCAAGGTGTAATTTATCTATGATATGATGTATTAAGATATATAAGTACTAGCTGACCCAAGCAACTTCGTCTATCTCTTTTCAATCATGCTCGGCTTCTATTGATCTAAGCGTGATATTAACTATCCAATCTTAAGCAAGCTAGCACAACTGCACAACACACATAAACAAATCGAAAATCGGTGTCAGTCTGGTTACCATAGTACAGTCTCTACCTATATCGGGATCAGGCAAAAGAATTGCTTACTAAAGTTCTCGTGAGGATGATTGTATCATTTTGATGCAGCCAAATCCCGTGTACCATGGCTCTCCCAGACGTAACAGTTCTTTCTCTTTATATAAAAATACTTATCGAAAGTTTACATAACTAACTACTGATACTAAAGCAGTCAGCACAGAATACCTTTTATTTTACACTGTGAATGCTTATCGCACCATACCCTCCGTGGGGAGACGAAAGGGCGTGTGTGGGACTCCCGGAGGACCGGTCTACCCACTAAACTCCACAGCGGCCTACCTCGGTAGTCGGGAGGAGCTCCAGGAACGCAACGGTGGCTTCTGGAGTCCCCCCTGCCGTACCTACCCCACGGCTGAGGTACATTCCGGGGTGACCAGAGTCATCCCTGGGGCTGTCACGCCTCACACCGTTTTATGCAGTTAGAGGCGGAACACCGACCCGCCTTAGACGACACCCCCGGCCGTACCGAGGTGATACCTGTCCCGGGTCGTTTGTAGCGGTCACATTTCCCGAAGATGTGACCGCAGCGACCCTTAGGCGACGATTGGGGCTAACGACCTCTACCGCGTCCCCTTCGCCGCCTCCTTCAAGCGGGATCGGCCCTTTCCCTATCACGCTCTGCAGACTCCTTCTGGAGCCCTCACAGACAGATCAGACGAAACCTGTCACCGCCAGCATTGCCACGGTCAATGCTAGCGGTGACAGGTTTCGTCCGATCTATCCGACCAGGACTCTCATCTCAACGCTCGGACTCCCACGCAGGGCAGTCCTCCAGTGTGTGCTGGGCGGAGTCCCGTTTAGACCCACAGTGGTAGCATTGTGCTGTGGCCTCCCGTCCTATCCGATTCAGAAACTTACCGAAGCAACCGTGCCCGGTGAGTATCAGAGTCAATCGTTAGGTGACACAGTCGGTCTTCCTTATCCAAGCTTCGAAGCTCGGCAGAACGGCCCCGGCAGCGCGTTTGCTAGCACAGCCCTGGATTTCGAGCCGTGCCTGCCAAGCTCGTAGAGCTTGCGTATACGCGTTCTGCCGGAGCATTCCGGGCTCATGGTCCGTCGCTGACTCTTCGTCATTCCGACTGACAGAACGAATTTGGTCGTAGGCCATCGTGTCCATGGCGGCCAGAATGTCGAAGGGTGCAGATCGCGCCAGGACCTACGCTGCCTCGTACGAAATCGTGCGGTAGCTCCGTACGATCCGTATGGTCACCAGCCGCTGCAGATTGCTGAGTTGAGCCTTGCAGCGGGAGGAACCCGCCAAATCTTCAGACCAGACGGGCGCCCCATAGTGGACCATGGATCGTACGACGGTGACGGTGTAACGCCCCTGCTACCCCTCGTACTCGGGGACTAATCGCCCGAAATGCTCTTCGAACCTCCACCGGCTATCCAGGATGAGGCTAAGGTACTTCATGCTGGCCTACCTAGACTTTAGTGTCATCAACCCGGAGGCATGAGCTGGGTGGTTCCTGGCGCTTGAGTAGGCCATGAAACCATATCGCCTCAGTTTTATGAGGCGCCACACCTCAGGCCCAGCTCATGATTTTTTCCACAACACAAGCCTCAGCAGACCTACTGTTATTATTTCACTTACCTACATCTTTATATAGACTCTTTAAAACAAAAGAATAAATCTATAGAACAATTCCTTAATAGGTCAGAACTGAGCATGTAGAACAATTTTATAATCAAATCTTTGAAATATTTGTATATATATTTTCATACATACTATTCTGTATGTATTTATTTATGATACCTTTGCAAGGTACCTATGTCTTTGTTATGTTCTCGTTTCAATAACATTTTTTACAACTGAGAGCGTTGAATATAAATTGAAGGTGTATTTATTAAATTCTGCAACGCTTTTCTGTATAGATCTTTCACAGAAATACGAAGTGCAGAACTGTAGCTAAGGGGACAAGTTAATAAAGGACTTTAGAAGAAAAAATTACTTTAAAAATATGTACACCATATTCACGGTTATTATGATGATGGTATCATAAGTGATCTACAGATCAGGGAAGTTTGGAATATTTGATTGAAGATATATCTAAAAATTACTAATTTTCTGTATGTCTCGGTCAAGTGTTTATCATCAAGATTTATAAGAAATTATTCGGAAGAAACATAAATAGGTAAGAATTTTAAATCAAGTTAAAATATAGAAAAGAAGCAACGGGACCGTAGTAACCAGACCCCGAAGTAAAGCACACAAGCATTTAGTTTAGCTTGAAAGATTTACCCAGCTATGTGTGACCAAGGGTAATTATTATTCCTTAAATAAAATACATAGATCAATATTATATAAACAAGGCAACGGAATTTAAGTAGCTTCAAAAAGGTAAACTGTCTTATTTTGTATAATTGATTCTTTATGTGAATGTGCTTTCTACTGCGCCAAGTGTCGTAGGTTCAAATCCTACATGAGACAACATTGTCCACTCACAAATTGTTGTTCCGAGTCAGGGTGTTCTTTGTGTTCGTTTCATGTATGTTTGTAAAGTCCCCCGCGATACAGGATGTATATTCCTAATGCGAGAGTAAAAAAAAATTACCATTAGGTATGATTTTCACCGGCTTAAGCCTATCTTAATGTTTGCCTTATTACTGATGTGTCAGATGTGTGCTCGTAATAATCCGCTTCTTCATCTCCTAAGGCGTGTCTGTGTAGAAGTTTTTCTAGAATCGATAGCTGGTTCCAGAAATCAATGCGTTCAAACTCTTGCTTTTATCATCATCAGCCTATCGTAGTCCACTGCTGGACATAGGCCTCTCCAATTGCGCGCCACTTGGTTCGATACTCGGCTTCTTTTATTATAATGAGTATTTATTATACGCAATGACTGCCAATGAAGAAACCTTGCCTGCACATACAGACTTGCCGTCAAGAGGTACCTATCGCAATTCGCAACCTATCACTGGAACAGGTGGATGGTTTAACGATGAGATCAACAATCACACAATGTATAAAGGACCACATACCCAAACCATATTGAAACTGTCATATCTGGTGATAATTTCTTATCAGATATTCTCAAACCTTCCTGCATCTTATACAGGGTTACTGGTAACATGTAGCAATCCCTTTAAGGGGTGATAGTAGAGATCATTAGCTATCGAATTGTCCTCGGGTAAATGAGTCAAAAATGTACCATTTTGGAAAAAAAATAAGAGGTTATGTCAGAGTTAGGTTTGGTCAGAGTTAGGTTTGGACAGAGTTAGGTTTGGACAGAGTTGGGTTCAATTTGAACGCACAAAGTTACGAGAACTTTTTGAGGGAAGACATGTTTGGACTTCTTGTAGTCGTACCTTTGGAAACAAGGCGTATGACGTAGTATCAGAATGATGGATGTCCATTACAGAATTACCGTCCGCCAATGGTTTTTTTTCTGATAGTTAGATTGGTAGGGGAGGACCTACCCCATGACCAGCAAGGTGTCCAGAAGTCCACCAGCAAGAAAATAAAATAAATACCAAATATTGTAGGTTTAAGGATCCGCATAGTAAATGCCGCAAGTGAAATCAAAAACTCGTTTATTTATTTAAGCTTTATGCACAGATGTTGCAAAGGCGGACTTAATGCCGTAGGCATTTTCTGCCAGTCAACCTTAGGGCGATGCAGAGCTAAATATCGTAGATGCACGAAAATTCTAAATGATATGCTAAAAAGAATGTATTTATTAAATATTGCTTATACAAGGTGGATACCACAAAGCAAGAGTTTTTTTAACTAGGTATACCTACACACGTTACAAGTCCACCTACAAAGTTTCAATGAAATCGGTTCAGTAGTTAAGCCACAGGACTCTACTTTTCGTTTTTGAAATTTACTACACGATGTGTTGCATGCATCGCTATCATCAAGGGGTTAATGAACTTAGGTCTAACTACTCAAATAATTTTCACTCTAAAATATACCTTATGTCTGAGCAATAAGATCCTCACACACGTAATCACAAAATAGTTAAAAACAATAGGTAGGTATTGCTGGAAGTAATCACCCGGGAGAGTAAAAGGGTCAACCGAAAATATCTTTTCTATCCTTTTCTAATTTCAAGCGTAAAAAACTGCATTTGAATAGTCGGCAGTTAGTCGCAATACGCGAACCCGTGACGTGTTCGCGTCCTTGCACGTTTGAACTAGCCGGCGCGGAAGCTCTATGTACCTACTGTTTGCTTTGATTATTAATAAATAATAGGTATTTTAAAGTGATTAGTGCGAAAAACTGCTTTAATAGTGACAGGACAGGGACAGGACACATTAGTTAGGTTTGTTAGTACTTAGTTGTTATTTAACGATTACTTTGTGTGAGTGTAAATGAAACAATGCCTCGATTTGGTTATACGGCTAGTGAATACTCGGATATGATATTAATTTATGGAGAATGCCGAAAAAATGCCGTTCTGGCTTTACGTACCTACACTGACATGTAGTTTGCGTACAGCTGCTCCTCATTTTCAAGTAAGTAAGCCATAGATCTATTCACAAAGTTCTAAAAAAAACAAGCGTAAACCTTTAAATACAAGTAGGTACAGGCTTTATTAGATCGACGAGATATACTTTTTGTAAGACATTGCCCGTAAGACATACTTTTTGTTATTACTTATTTGCAAAGCTATTTGTTAGTACCTATCTACTTACTAATTTGCAAAATTGCGTTAAAATTACATTATTAAAAGATACGATCTGTGTATTCATTGAGAATTGAAAAATTTAAATTATAATTAATTGATACATATTTGAATGGCCTGCGGTTTCGTTAAATATCGTTTTGTCATATCCACCCTGTATGTACAGAATATAATATAAAATATTGATACTACTACTATATTCTATAAACCACTGCTATATAACACAAATACATATATATTTATATATACATAAACATAAATATAACTACGTACTATAAAATTTTGAAGGGGAGAGGCTAAGATTGTGGTGGATCCGAAAGCGTGTCTATAAAATGTTTCCGCAGCTGATATTTAAAACTCTGCCGAGATTTTGCCATCCTGATCCCGAGAGGGAGCGCGTTCCATAACAGGACAGACTGAACCAGAAAAGTAGAATGTACAAAGTCAGAGCGGTGAGTGGGACAGTGAAGGAGTAGATTGTTTGAAGACCTAAGGTTTTTAGAGTGGTTTGTACCTAAATACTGAAGTTGAGTAGTTAAGTAGGTGTCTAGTGGTGTTGTAAAACTCAAAATTGAGGACAAGAATGTGTGCTTGCATTAGAAATAGGGGCTCACACTTTGAAAATCGTATGTAAATTTAAGTTTAGACCGCAAAGTAACTACATTTAAAAAATTACGATTTTTCACTTACTCCGATTAAGTTCATTTACTCAGCCATTTGTCAACGTATTTAATTTTTTTATACCTCGTTGGATAGCTAATAAAACATACTTGTTTTTAAGCTATTACGCCGATAAAATTGTAAGGTGATATTTTTTTTAGTAAAATTGCATTTAGTCATAAGAAACAGTAAAATGTATGAACATTTTTAGATTCCCTGAATCATTATTCACAAACGGTACTACATTTGTTCTTTTTTGTGTTTATTATTACGTATTAGGGTGTTAGCAAACTAAAAACACCAAAAACAACCATTAAATACGCAAGTGTTTGTTTTAAGAGCACTTTGAAGAAGCGTGATCCACTTTTTTTTTTAATGAGGTTTTTTTTTCCAAAACGGTACATTTTTAACTCATTTACCCGAGGACAATTTGATAGCTAATGATCTCTACTATCACCCCTTAAAGGGATTGCTACATGTTACCAGTAACCCTGTATACCTATTGTATTGCTATGCACTACAGTTTCAACATAGTTAAATAAAATAGGTAGACATTAACTTTAAAAAAAATTAAACTTACCTGTCGTAATATTTTTTTTACCATGAAGTTGTCGAATAAAGTATTATCAAAGAAGTGTCTTTGTTTGAAAATTTACTTTTTTTTAATTTATAACTTCATTGAAATTAATAAATAAATTACTAAAAAAATATACACTTCATTCCGTACAAAAACAAGACCCTTCCTATTAACTAAAAACAAGACACGATCCAAGAAAAAACAGAAATTCAGATTTTATTCTACGTTCATTTCAAAATGGCGCCAAACAACCGCCATGAGTTTAAAAAAATGTTGCCAGTGTCAGTAGCGAAAATTAAATTTTCTGAAGATGACCTACATGCAAATCTATTGAGACAGGTGAAGTAAAGGTGGAATAAAAAATCTCATCTGAAACATGCGTACTCTTCAAAAGTAACTCTTTTCCGGGAAGTGGTGTAAAAACACCTTACATTACAATAACATTTTCGAGTGCACAAACAGACAAGTTGTCTGCAGTGCCGTCTTTACCATAAGGGCACACGGGGCCAGTGCCCAGGGCCCCCATCATCAGGGGGGCCCCGAGGAACCGACAATTTTGTCTCAGACATAATAATATGTTCTCGTTATAATTTGAGTACCTACACATTACATTTTTTTCACAAAAAAATATAGTACACTAGCTGTTGCCCGTGGCTTTCCTCGCGTGGCAATTGATTATATGTATTAAATTAAAAACTGTAAGTATGTATGAATAATTTATTCTAATTTTTTAAAACGTTTTAATTATTGACTAGCGACCCGCCCCAGCTTCACACGTGTGGATTTTAGATGCATCCATTGACGACGCTATTCGTGCAGTTAAAATCTGTTATATCTTCGAATATATTCATTTAAATCACATACTGTAAAGGGTCATATTGGTCTATAGTCTATATTAAACGCACAATGTATTTAAGGTACTTAATTGAATAAGGATCAATTCTATATTGCCTAAAATCGCTTTGTAAATAAACCATTTTTTCTCGTAAAAAGAAAGGAATAAAAATGGTTATTGTGGGTTATCCCTAAGATATAGACATATACCGTCGCGGACTTAATTGAAGCCCTTTTTAAGGTGTACAATACTGTACTACATTATTTTCATCTATCTCGCAGGTTTCAGCTAGCGATTGCAATATAAGCGCAAAAAATGTGTTTATTTATGAAATCACTTTGGAAATCTTTAAAGTTATCAGTATTATACATATTATTATACGTATTATACATATAAACCTTCCTCTTGAATCACTCTATCTATTAAAGAAAACCGCTTCAAAATTTATAGGGACTGGCAGATAGGGGAACCGACTTTGTTTTATACTATGTAGTGATGTTTAATCAAGAGCCCATTAATAAGGATTTTCATTCAAATTTTGGAAGGCCGATGGGCCCGATGGGGCCATAAAGTTCTTAAGAGACGACCGTATATACATGTTATTGCAGCGTTGGCAGGTACAGGGTAGTCCGACGACCTGGTGAAGATCACGGGACGTCGTGGGATGTCGGCCGCATTGAAATATTGCGAGTGGAGTAATGAACAGTGCCTGACGGTCGTAACTGTTTCCTTTAGCAGCAAGCGTTGTCACTCCTAGAAGCACTACCTGGTTCAGGTAGCGGATATAAAGAATTGTTAGAAGCGCTCGAGTCGAGAACGGTTTCTGAAACACGTTTCCCGCTCCCAGATATGCGATAGAGCCCAATGCCCAGGAGAAGGCCTGCAGCAATGTACGGTGGATATTGAGAACCTCATACGGAAAGCGTAGATAATAAAAGCAAACAACATGCAGATTTTCATAAACAGCATCAAGGACTTGGAAGAGCAGCAGTGGTGGCTAAGCTACCACGCTTCAATAAGTGAAGCACTGGCACACGCCCTGGAGGTCGAAGTGGTTCGAGAGGATATCCGGCCGACCCACAAGCGAAGTCTCAGAGGAAATAAAAGAGATCAACTATTCTTTAAGTGGGGTTTTGGGATCATGTGCTACAGATATGGTGAGAGAGATCATCTGCAGCTAAGTAACCCGCTAAAGAGTTAGTAGATGTCCAGGTTAAAAAAAAATAGGACTGCCTAGAGCAGCTGTTGAGGTAACGTTGCGAAAAAAAGTTTGTTGATCTAAGACGCACGTTCCAAGGCACCAATCTGGGAAAACATGATAAACAACATATAAAAGGTGACTTCATGAGACAATCCAAATAATATGTCTCCATGAGAAAATGTACTACGACTCAAAACTCGAAATCTTGCTTCGAACTCGAAGCTTGACTTTTGGAACCCTGTAAAGATGAAACAATGAAGTTAGCACAGGGGGATGACTTTGACCTAAAGAAACTTATCACTTATCACATGGTAAGCTCAGTGATATATACCTGCTTGGAGTCATTTATCATCTGCAAGCGCTACTACTGAAGTTTACTGAGCACAATGGGATAGCTTCGTACTACAGAACGGGATACTTTACCGGCAATGGGTGAAGACTAACGGCAGAAAGTTCCACCTGCAGATAATTGTGCCAAAATCTAAGGTTCCGGACGATCTCCGTGAAGTTAACTCTCTCGAATGGGCCGGCTCGACTAGAGTGATACCACGGCCTCACAAAAAACCGGTGTGAAATAGTGCTTGTGCTGTGTTTCACCGATCAATCAATCGGTTTAGCCGAGAAAGTCGGATTCTTGAGGCACAGAATAATAAAACTTAAGGGAATATACATAGCGTCGAATATAGACTGATTGTCGCGCGGTTGGCTTGCTTTCGACAGCGTTTTTCGGAACCGGACGTTTCGAGAGGCTGTTGAACTTTCCCAGATAATCTAGTAATAGTGGCATCTAGTATGAAAAGGCAGTTTAGTTTGAGCTACAGTGCGACAAATATCTGAGTGATGTAAGTGATTAACAGAGGCGGTCATTAAGGACTATTATTCTGAGTTATTCTGTGGTTTTAAGAATGTTTATAATATAGTCTCTTTTACACGTCAGAAGGCTTAATGCTGAAATTCGTGGAACCCGAACACGTAATAATAAATAGAAGGTTTTGTTTAGCACAAAACCTGAAAGAAAGCATTAGGTAATTGTAACCAAAAAACTAACAGCATACACGATTACTCATAATAAATGTTCATAGTAGAAAAATGTTAGCATAATACACTTTATTTACTTTCCAAAAGGGCCCCTAATTCTTATGTGCCCAGGGGCCCCCGCTTAGGTTAAGACGGTCCTGGTTGTCTGACCGCAAAATGATTCCCGACATCCTTAGTCACCTACAAGTCCTACAACTATGTTACAAAACTAAATGCGTCGCCTCCTTTGACCTCTCTATACCAGAACTAGGAGCCTCAATTCTTTCAAACTACAAACTGTTCGTCGGTACGTTTATAAGTAGATACCTGTTTTTAAATGTTATAATTTAATTAGTTCACGCTAATAGTCAATGCCTTTGGTGAAGCAAAATTTGCAAAAGTACACTCACCCATACTTTTTTTTTTAATCCCAAAAATAACAGCGGGTATCTTATGATACACGGATGTTAACACGGAAGCTATTTTTGTCATGTTATCATGACAAAAATAGCTTCCGTGTTAACTAATCAAACACCCTGTCTCCTTGTAAAGACATGATAGCGGTGATATGCTTTTGTTGCTTGCTTTGGGATAGAGACTCGAAATCGCCCGTTCCTATTTTTTTTTTAAATACAATAGGTATATTCTTTCAAGGGTTTCCTGTCACTCGGTTTATAAGTAAAAGAAACACTGAATAAATAAGCTTTATTTTTGCCCAAACTATTACATTGCGTAAAACTTTATATAAGAAATAATAATAACATACGTAAAATAAATGTGATAAGAAAATAGATCAACTACTTTAAAGACCACTCAAAATATGGTCAACATTGAAACATTCCAGAATTTAAATTCAGAATACCATTTCAAATCGGAATTAAAATCAAAACGAATTTCGAAACCATCATTCAAATCTCAACTCTTGACCGATACAACAAAGTATAACCTTAGATTAATGTTTAAAAATAACCAAAGTATTCAAAAAGGAAGCCTTATATTTAGAACGAGCACCAGTGTGACCACTGAAGCACCTTCTTATATTTTTTACGCTAAAGCAATATATTAAATTTAGAATACGTTTACAGTTCCACGCAATCCGGTCTAAGTACTACCGTCTCTAGATACACCAACGCCGTTTATTTACGACATGCCTACTCAACATTAAAAGTAAATTTTGGTACATACCGGATAGTGACGTCACATTAAAAAATATCCGACAATAATTAGGGTTCGTCAGCGTAAACCGAATAAATACAGCCCATTTATGAATTAGAAGAAAATTCGTGATTTAGGTACTTGAGCCATGATCAGTAGACGAAATAAGAGGCAAGACGAAAAAGAATTACTGACTGAAAAACAAAATCGATCGCGCCTTGCAGTAGTTTCATATTCTCTTCTTTTGATGAAATGGCAACCAGTCGGATCACTCGGATCAGCTATTTCTGCCAATGTCAAGTATTTAAAGCAGGGATCGGAAAACCCATACATAACGGTATTCGTTATGAACGGTTACCAAATCAATCTGTAAACGTTTCAAAGGGTTACTCATTGATTCGGTTAATAGATTATATTATGTTATTGTTTTAACCCAAACAATAAGGGTTAACCCAAATTAAAGGGTTTATGTTTCTGAAATTGTTAACCCAAATGATAGAAGTTAACCAAAGATTTCGGTTATTTTACGACGTGGGGCGACTTAACCCAATTCGAAAATTAATCAATTTTACTTGATCTCTTGTAAAAAAAAAATTTACTTGTTATCCCCTTTTCCCATCTCACGCAAATAATGAACGTCATCGACGACTGTAACGGAAAATGAATCACGGACCTTTATCCAGAAACCTTTATCAAATTCTTTTAAGATTAACCGTAATGATCCTGTATTAGATCATTCCTGTTAACAGTTATAATTCGGTAACATATATTTATGTTAATCCTAAATTTAGGTTAACCCATTTCCAAAAGTGTTAATTACAGATTATTTCGGTTAGGTTAACCCTAACCGGAATATCCCTGATTTAAAGTCTTCAAATCTTAAGTCTTCGTAGTGATGAAATTAATGATAAAAAATATAAAAAATTGTGGATGAGATGCAAGGTCCCCATTTCATCTCATCCACATTTTTTATATTTTATTTCAAAAAACAATAAACGATCTACTAGTTTCATATTAAGATGTGTAATTTCTGACATCTCACCTAACATCTGACGGCTGCCACGCACGCTCTTTGGTCAAACTAAAAAGCGCACGTTTGCCCAGCTTCCTGTTACGTTAATTCCGTCCCTATTCAAGAAAAAAAAACACACACTGCAAGAAACTTACATCCACTACCACTATGAATGGAAAATTTAGAATTTCCTAGTTTTATACTTAAAGCATGGTGGAATAAGACATAATTATTGTCGGATATATTCAAATAATAATTAAATAAATGCCAAGGTAATCCGAATCAGCTCAGCAGCAGCAGAAAACATATTTGAAAGTAATTTAAATATCTTTATTGATGTTTAAACTATTGAATATGTACTTTAAACCAAACGCCTTAAAGTCTAATTAACTCTATAAAGAAGTTTCCGCACATCCATATAAATACTCCTTTTAACATAGTATTGCCACATTTTCACTGGCACTGCTTATTATTTTTTATTAGAAGCTATATTTGTGTTATATTAAAAATAGATTTTTTTCTATGAATTGGTGCACCTATACCCTTAAAATTCTCATAATACTATATTTTGGTACTCAGGTTTGATCATTTAAAAATTACCTTTACTAATTATATATTTTAAATACATCAATATTGAGTGTTCATAGTTATAGGTATTTTGGCAACCCTAATCTGATTAATAAATCAGCGATGCCAAATAAAAAAAAATGTAATGGATAAATGTAATTCTATTTATTCTGTATTTTTACAAATAAAATGCATTAAGACAATTTACTTTTAGTTTAAAATAAGAAGTATTACACAATAAAAATTTTAATCGGCCATTTTCTTACCATGTTGGTAACACTGAAATTTATTGCACGCTTCCTTATATACGATACGCAGAAAGCAATAGCGAATAATTTTATTTTACAATACTTTTCCAATACTGTGATTTTGATGAAATCATTAACAAATTTATAAACAAACTATTTTTAAATGTATAAAAACTAAAATGACCCCCCTTTACGTCTTAGCTTGGCCCAAAAATGCTGTCAGGAATGCTGATGTAAGCATTGTGCCGACCTAAGGGAAATAGTGAACTGACGTCTTAAAAGGCTTATACCATGGGATTCCCCTATATTATACAATAGATTACAAGGACTCCCTTAATTAATCGATTAACTAATTATAATCTAAATAATAATATTGCTACACCATTTGTAATGCATGACAAAATATTGGAAAAAAAACACATTACATTATTTTTATATTTAAATCTACATGTTACTGTATATATATTCTGTATTTAAAACACGTTGGCTACTATAGACAGCATAGTAAATAGAAAGAAGGCTTACTTTGGTCTACCATAGAGTCAAAGTTGTGATACTCTAACTTTTTTATCATAGTCACGAGGGTACTTCTAAGGAGTTCCTACTTGATATCACTGTAGCCAACTTCATTTGAATAGGTATGCAATAGGAAATAATTACAAAATCACGATTACAAAATCACATATTTAGGTAGATAGGTATTACTAATGACTTGGCTTCGTCAAATAGTCAGCTGACTGCACAAAGAATTTTACACTACTGTGGGAGTAAAAACGACCAGCTTTTGTAGAACTTACAATGCTGTTCACGTACATACTGACAGTAGTATAGTAATAGGTCTATTAAGACACCTTCTGGTCATGAGTGAGGTGTAATTTTTAAGAGCGTTGACACTTTGACATTACTAATGTAATGATAATATAAAAAATAGTGTCCTCTAACAAATCAAGCATTCGTACGAAACGACGGGGCTTGATTGATGAGTCACTATTGTCTTAACGCGAATGGAAGTATAAAAATGTACATATTATATTGCCAAATGTCTTTTATTGAATGTAATTCTCTTAACAATTTTTAGGTCCACTATATGGTACAAAAATATCGTGGTATATCTAGAACATTCTAAGACAGTCAAGCTTTTATTTAACGAAACGTTTACGCTAATTTGTCAATTGGTATCCTCAGTCAGCCACCATTATCGACACGTACAACTGGGTTGGTCTGGCCGCGGCCACAGAATTTTAATCCCTGTGCGTCTTTTAATAAAGTCCAATTTGTTTTTGTTGATGACAAAGGCTTTTTGGGTGATGTAACTGTAGCTTTCTATGTATTGATATGACAATTATAATGGGATACTTAAAATGTCGTAAATACCTTGCTCTGGACTGAATTTTCAAAGTAAATACACATATCTACTTCAGCATATTGAAATTTCATTGTATTTAATTGCTTCTCTATAGCAAATAATGTCAGGCGTCCGTTGACACTAACTTTGACAGAGAAATGCCAAAAAGTAAATCATTAAAAGTCAATTTACATTTTTACTAAAATATTTTAGACAACATTTTATATTGATCACAATTTATATTACCAAAGCATATCCCAACACTACAATATAGACATCAGGGAGCTCGCTCCCATGTAGAACAATTACTAAACTACTATTACTAATGTAGTAGAGTAGTTTTAGTAATTAGTACGTGACTTGATATAAAGCCCGTCTATGGCACTGAAAGCCTAAACAAGCCAACCCAGTCGGTCTTTTTATAAAAAAAATATTAAAAGCCTTGCTCTTAATCCTTCCAGTCTTTTTTGATGTCGAAGCACCACTCCCACTGCAGGTGTACATTCTTATCATCGTCGGTGAAGAGGCTGTTGACGGAGTAAGATCCTCGGGCCACCAAGCCTGAGGGCGCGTCTTCTGGCGGCGTGGTGTACGACTGGATCTCGGTCTTCGGAGGGTAGGAGCCGACCATGTGGGTCATTTTGTCAACTACAATGGTGAAAAAGTTTCATTTTAATATACAGATAAAAATTTGAGATCTAAAAACTCTTTCTAACAAAGATCGCTTATTTAGTAAATAAATTAGTGGGAAATTTTCTCATTTATGTATTCAAGTGTAACAGAATAAAAACTTTTTTTTTCATATACGATAATTTAACGTCTGTTTACGAAATAAAAATGACTACGAATGCATTATAACAAATTCAATTTCATATAATGCTACAATTATTATATGACATTGGTCGTATATTTATCGAGTTTATATTTCATTTAAAATTATTTTTTTGTGATTTGTAGAGTTGCTCATTTGGATGAAAATAAATACACACATGAAATAACACAAAATACAGAAAAGAAGTGGAGGTACTTCCACATAGATCTTTGTTACAAAGAGTTACAGAAATGAAAACGAATAAAGCGTACAATATATACGACGAGTATTAGCAACATAGTTTACACAGAATTATAACACTTCTGACGATACAGGAACTTAGTTTTCAAGCGGAAGCGAGATCCAGTTTAATTTATTATCAAGAAGAGTATCGAATAAAAATAAAATAGAAAATGAGCTGCAACCATAGTACAGGCTTTCCTAGTTGGGACAAAAATTGACACCGTACAGCAGGTTTGATATTAATGCAGCCAAATCGGCCTAAAAATATCTAGGGACTTCCCCCGACACAGACTACGGCGCGCACACGTGCACAATGCCGTGCGAGCGAGCGATTACCGACAGTTCCGGGATTCCAAATGCTACTACAGGAAATCTTCTAAAAGTTATCAAATATTTTAGAAATCATTTTGCGCATGCTATTCAAATTAGATTTCAGATAGTGTACTCATCTGGCAAGAATTATAATGTACTTTAATGATTTAATTGTATTAATAAGTAAATTTTAAAAATAAGTTATTTTCATTTAATAAATAACTAACCTTACAGTACTAAAAAAGACAAGTAAAAAAAAAAACTGATTTAAATCTAATTTTAACCTTTATGGTTTTCTTCTCTTACGAGAGACCAAAATGCCCATATTTTGTTGACTAATTTGTAAATGTTTGTACCGTCTTTGTGCGGGTTAAAGACGGGAGTGTATTTGTTTAATATTTGAAAAACTACAGGGCTTCGTAATTCCTCTAAGTAGAATTTAATTTTTTCCCATTCGGAACTCGCTCCCGCAGTTTTAACCAACACCAAACAAATATAAGAACATAATATAGATAAATATAGGCACATATATAGTGATATGAAGGACACAAAAAATAACGAAGAAACATCGACAATATAAGCGAATATATTGCAACTTGCATTATAAATAGGAAATAAAGGTTTGATTTGTGGTTGCGAATAATATTCTATTGTTTTTTTTTTTTCTTGATATAAACCTTCGTTAAGCAAATATTTCGTTGCTGTTCACCTAGAAGACCCTCGTTATTTTCTTTATTTGTGAACCTGCCGAAGTCACTACTCTGTCTGATGAAAGGCATAATGAGCAGAATCGAGAGTAATGGTCTCCATACTCATTG
The DNA here is from genome assembly GCA_949125395.1 of Diaphora mendica. NCBI lineage: Eukaryota > Metazoa > Arthropoda > Insecta > Lepidoptera > Erebidae > Diaphora > Diaphora mendica. The sequence continues at coordinate 3,141,977 of OX421321.1, forward strand.
CGTATCCAGACAATGCAGCATGGCCACTCACACTATAGCGGCTTATTGATTGCTTCTGCATTATTGGGCCTCCGGTCTTGCACCTACCGACGAATGTTGTCATTTTAGGCCGGTCTTCTGTAAGAGGGTAGTACCACCCCTGTCGAGCCGCATCGTTCGTTATTGAAATTAGCGTAGCTCTACTATCTAGGCACTACTATTAATTCTGGTGTTGTGGGTTCACGGGACCATTATATACTCGAGACTCTTAAGCATGTTCTGATAGGCAACGGTAATATAATCACTTACCATCGTATGATCTGTCTGATCGTTGGTCCTGTACCATATCAACATCATCAGCCTATCGCAGTCCACTGCTGGACATAGGCCTCTCCAATAGCGCGCCACTTGGTTCGATCCTCGGCTACTCGCATCCAAAATATAGAATTTTAACCTTTATGGTTTCTTCTCTTACGAGAGACCAAAATGCCCACATTTTGGTGTCTAATTTGTAAATGTTTGTTACGTCTTTGTGTGGATTAAAGAAGGGAGTGTAGTTGTTTAATAATTAATATTCGAAAAACAACCGGGCTTCGTAATTCCTCTAAAAGATACCTGTACGATATGTTATTTTATAAAATAATAGCTGGCTACTTCCTAATAATCCCTTCATTCCAATCGAATAAACACCAACAGCAAATTAAAAAGCTCATCGGTATATGTATTAACATTCAGGTGCATTCAAAAGCTATGAATACAATGCATTTAGACATTTGTGGTGCGAACGTCGATATACAAATGAATGCAAACCATACATTAAGGACTCTGTTTCTTTTATACGTACCGGGCACTGGAATGGGCCGCGTGGAAAAATATAACACATTATCATTCACATATAAATATAACTATATAAGTGCATGTTTTTTTATGTATTGGCCTGATAAAGTGACTCTACTCCGCCTGATGGAAAGCATAAGCAGAATCCAAGAGTGTTGATCACCATACTAATTGCGAATGCAACAATGCAGCATGGTGACCCACACCATGGCGGAATAGTGATGCTTCTGCATCATTGGGCCACGTCCCAAATCTATTATAAAAAGTACTTAATATAATGATAATAATTTTGGGTGTCATTTGTCTTTAATATGCATGTATTTAGAACTATATCAGTATTTTTTAACAGCATTATGATTATTATTATAGCACAGGTTCTGACTTCCGTGTGTGAGCTGAAGTTATTGTAGAGAAATGTATACTGGGCATAGAAATGTAAAACAAGAGGAATTGAGAACGCTCGTGTCATAATTATAAAGATATTCGCCACATTACCTAGTTTTTTTATGGAATAGGTGGCAAACGAGCAGACGCATCGCCTGATGGTAAGCGATTACCGCCGCCCATGGACACCCGCAACATCAGAGGCGTCACAAGCGCGTTGCCGGCCTTTAGAGGGTGGAGAGGGGGATTGGAAGAGGGAGGGGGAGGGGGGCTGGGTTATGGGCCTCCGGTTTCCTCACTCACTCGGTGAAACGATTAGAAACGACCAGTTTTCTGTGAGGCCGTGGTATCACTCCGGTCGAGCCGGCCCATTCATGCCGAAGCGAGGCTCTCCAACGGTATTACAGATTACTAATCTAAAGCATGTGTCGTAACAAAATTCTTCGTCGATATCGGTCCTACAAAGACTGAGCTAAGGTAAATTACCACTAGTTTTATAATTCCGTGATCTGCTATGAATGAGAAAACTATTTTTCAAACCTTTCCAGAAACACTGCAGAGTCAAGAACCTTCCCACCATTAGGTATAAGAAGAAAGAAGATTCACAATAATGTGCAGATAGAGATAGACTTTCAGACAACACATTGCACAACTCAATAGATGAGAGGATAGTCTGATATTTATTGAAAAAAATATATACCAGGATTGAACACCGTAATTTTTAATGATAGTATAATGATATTTCTACATATTTTGCAGGTCGTATTACATTTAAAAAAGGCAACTAACTAAAGTTCATTCGGGTTAAGAAAGTAGTGACGTAGCGAACAAACCTCACACCCTGACACATCAGCCACTTTAGCCATAATGCCAAGTTTCCCGTCGATTTTCTTTCTAGAATCGCTACACGCCTTTATTTTACGTATTATTGCATAGTATTTTGTTTTGACCACGTGACTTTGCGTTGAAATGACGTGATTCCCATACTTTACTAATAACAGTCCAGGTAGCAGGTTCCGAGCTATCGAACAAATAGATAATTCCTTCGAACATGATACGCCAGGGGGCGTTGCTTGAAAGATGACGTCACTACTGCCTAACACGAATGTTTATAAGTACATGCGTATTTGTGGCAATATGATTTTTTTATACCTGGTACTCCGATCCGATAGGTCTTCTGCACGTATTTGAGGCCATGCACGATCTCCCGTTGCACGATGAAGTCTATCCTGATCTTGTACTGAACGCCTTCCTTGATCACGAACACCTGGAATCATGATATATGAACATATTTGAGTAAGGTGTTTATAGATATTTATAGGTGTCATTGTCATTAGGTACCTATGTACATGAATGACGAAAACGACAGGTATTATTATCTCCGATTGGTGTAGCAATGCTGCCTTCTGACCTCCGCAACCCTGAGGGTGAACTGAATTCGAAAGTTGAACTAGTTGTCGGTATATTTGACGGCACTGACTTCCCAATAACTATTGCCTTAATTGTTCATGACATCCGGGACTGACAGCTTAACGTGCTCTACGAGGCACGAACGAAAATACCGCCATCTTCCATACTCCGGGCTGCTATTAACAATTTTTGGATTAAACTTCTACAACCGGTATGCACTTTTCAATGTTCTTGTGAAACAAAATCATATATTAGGTATGTTTAAAGACAGTCCTTCATCAAAGAACTTCTAAAATCCAAGAACAGTTTTAATCTACGTACTTCAATCAAATATAATCTACAAGTGACAATCCTAGAAGCAGTCGGTAGCAACAACATCCTGTATACAAATGGCTTGGCAGTCAGCCAGAAACGCGATAATTGCGACTGCTGGAGTTACTGAGCACCAGATGATGCACCTGTTAAGTGAATGAATTAGTTTAAGGGCGGTTCTATTGGATTTACTATCAGTAATAAATGTTGGACTCTGGGTTGGGTATTATTCTCTACAGTGTGACAAGTAAAATTTTAACAAAAACCGACTTCAAGGTTCGACTCGATTTCTCTTAGATGCCATCATCAGATCTTAGTGTCCTTATCATGATACCACCGTTGCGATATCTCCTTTCCATTAAAAAAAGAATCATCAAAATCGGTTCATAAACGATGAAGTTATCCGCGAACACGCATAAAAAAAAAAACATATATACGGTCGAATTGAGAACCTCTTCCTTTTTTAACCGACTTCAAAAAAAGGAGAAGGTTCTTAATTCGACAGCATTTTTTTTTATGTTTGTTCCTCATAACTTTCGACTGGGCGAACCGATTTTGATGATTCTTTTTTTATTTGAAAGCTGGTGCTTCCCGAATGGTACCAATTAAATTTGGTTCAGATTGAAGTCGGTTTTTTATATATATATATATATTAGTAGTCGCATCCCAAACTAGGCCTAACTTGTAAGAAACCATACTGCGGATAAAGAAATAGTTCATTCGTTTAGATAGTGTTGGTGCACCTGCACGCAACTGTGGTTATTGTCGTGAAATATGAATATATTAATTCATACAACGGTGTAAACTGCCAAATCATACTTGCTTGTGGGTGTATGCCGCAGGCGGGCCCTTTGATTTTATGGCAGCTTGCCTCGCGTGCTACGTCGGCGCTTAAGGTGACCGTATCTAAGCGAATAGACTATAACATAATATTTATAAGTACATACATATTTCGTAAGACGACCTCAACATTTTTATTGTTTTTTTTTAAAACGTATTTACGTTTACGAGTTCTAGTACCCAAAGTTTAGTAGTGTTTATTTAATATGTCTCAGTTTATTTCTGTCCATATTTCAATGAATGGAGAAAATTTATTGGACATGAAAATATTATGGAATAAGTAGAACTATAAGGATCCCGTAGTTTTAATTTTAAGGAAAAGGGCAAACGAGCAGTCGGATCGCCTGATGGTAAGCAATTACCGCCCATGGATACCCGCAACACCAAAGACGTCACAAGTGCTTTCCCGGCCTTTTAAAAAGGAGTACGCTCTTTTCTTGAAAGTTTGAAGGTATTTAATACCTGTCATAGTATAAAATGCAATACAATGGCAGTTCAAATTATATTGGCCAAGAAAATAAGACATTTGCAACGGTCGAACTTTGATCACTAATTATATTTTATATAAATAAGTTATTAGGTCAGGTTCTAACTATTATAACTCTCATTGTAATATATAACCACACTGACCAACAAACAATGCAAGAGGAAGATATCATTTTAACCACTACAGGAAAACATATTAGTTATATTTCCTTGCCTCTAAGTTGGAAATTATTTAGATAAGAATAGTTGACACTATTCTAATGACGAACATTTGTGTTTTATATATTGCATTTTGTTTAATGAATACTCGTAATACAAGTTGAACATCAATGAAAATTGTTACAAAAATGTTAAAAAGATGTTTGGGAGACGATGAAGTTGCGGACATCAGTTAGTTTTTAATATAAGCTTCATAGCTCCTTACTGCATTTAAAACTGACTGTACTCTTCGGTGTATGGTTGCATTGATGAGAAACGAGGAACAACACTTTGTGTATAATAAATAACAAGAATAAGTTTAAAAAGTATAAACTGACTACGTTAACACTTTGATAAAATAAAAACTTACAAAAAAAAACATCGAACGAAAACCCCCTGCCTAGCAACACTAAAAAGCGTAAAATAAACTGGCTCTTCATAAATTGCCGTGTGACATTCTTGTCTATACCTAATTCTTTATTCATTTAATTAGTAGTATTATAATGTGTGCTAGGTACCTAAAATTTGTTTGAAGTCGGTGCCAAGCCAAATATAATACTAACAATTACAAAAATTTAAGCTACTTGAAAATTTAAAAATATGTAAACTACACTATAACGTATCGAAAATATTTTTGCTTAGGACAATTTTATTATACACGGCGGAGGACTTTGTTTTATAATATGTAGTGAGGCTATGAGTGATGGTGCAGTGAGGCTTGCAAAAGATTTTACATTTACACAATAATTAACACGCAAACAACAACTTAAAAATAGTTGAATGCTATGCACGTATGCATGTATAATGCATGCATTGTTTTCGAAACAAAATTTGAATATAACAAATACCTACTCATGGTTCCCTTACCTGTTTTTTGAGGTCAGTCAAGTCCCCACTGAGGTCCAGCTCTACGTCATCACGTCCAGCGACGCACAGCGCCAACTTCTTGACAATCACCTTGCGTTGATCATTTGGATCTGTTGGAGAAAAGGACAATTAAGTTTTTGCATTATCGCCATTAGAATGTCAAGACCAAAATATTTTTTTTCTACAAAAAATGTAATCAGATAGAGGTGGATAGCAGTTTTTTTACCAACAAATAATCAGATAGAAAAAGGTTGATTTTAGACAAAAATAAGAAAAGTAATATTTAGTCCTACGTCTATGGACGATTTCACCACAGTGCATTTGAGGTTTATAAAACGACAAATGTTTTATTTATAATTCACTAGCTGACCCACGCAACCTCGTTTGCGTCTCCTATTACCCGTAGCGTGATAATTTTCCCCCTTTTTTGTAACATTCTTCATTGGTGCTCCGCTCCTATTAGTCTTAGCGTGATGATATATAGCCTTCCTCGATAAATGGGCTATCTGACACTGAAAGAATTTTTCAAATCAGACCAGTGGTTACTGAGATTAGCGCGTTCAAACAAACAAACAAACTCTTCAGCTTTATAATATTAGTAGGTATAGATTTGTGGTGTGCCCTTGCCCTACTTTTCTAAACAATTATAATTATTAACAAGGAAAACAACACAATCAGTGACATCCTAATTGTTGTAGTCTATGTTGACTTTAAAACGTGAGTAACATCTATATCTATACTAATATTATAAACGCGAAAGTTTGTAAGTATAGATGGATGGATAGATGTTTGTTACTCTTTCACGCAAAAACTACTGAACGGATTTGGATGAAACTTTACAGTAATATAGCTGTGTTCCGCAAAGGGTGTGCCGTGGTCATCTGGTAGTGTGCCGCGGAAAAATAAGGTTATCCCACAAACCTAACTAGACGGCCTGAAGAAAAATACTTAGGTACACAGATGTTACCTACGCGAAAGCACTAGCGCCTCCTAGTCCTATTCTATCGTTCCTGAACATTTTCACCCTATTTCTATTCTTCCCTTCCTGAACATTTTCACCCTATTTCTATTCTTCCCTTCCTGAACATTTTCACCCTATTTCTATTCTTCCCTTCCTGAACATTTTCGCCCTATTTCTATTCGACTCTTCCTGAATATTTTCGCTCTATTTCTATAGTGCCCTTCCTGAACATTTTGACTCTATTTCTATTCTACGCTACCTGAATTTTTAAATATTTCAGTTTCGCATAAAATATTTTTTCTGCAATTGAAGTTTAGGTTTGTTGATAAATAATAAATATAGTTTTGTTAACTAATTAGAAACATTGTTTTGTTGATTAATAATAAATGTGGATTAATATTACTTAAAATATTTTTTTTAATTTATGGTGTACCATAAATATATCTAATCTAATTTAATATCCAAAAAAAAATATTTTGCTAAATGTACCTTGAACCCAAAAAGTTTGCGGAACACTGATATAGCTTATACATCAGAATAACACATAGGCTACTATTTGCCGCGATAACCGACGTATACACGGGCGGACCCGCGGGCAACAACTAGTATAAAATAAATTCAAACGAAACACTAAAACTATAGAAATGAAGACACCCTAATGATCTACGTGAAAGCTGAAAAGAAAACCTAAGTTTGTTTTCGCTTAAGGTATAGTTGTCAAAGGGGGATCCAATGTTGAGATGATTAAGGGTAAAAGAAATCGCTTATCACCTCTTGAATACCATAGGTTGCGTACCAGTCTCATTGTGTATTGAAATGTTAAATTGCTGAGCAACAGATCACTTCATCACCTGACCTGTTGAGTGGAAACGTTCACGCAACACTTTGAAGGCAAATCTCAGGCATATTTTGGCGAGAGATGAGAATTTCACACCAGTCTGCGTATTGACTGGAGATCAAAAGAGCTAATGAACTGAACTCTGTTGAACTACTTAATTAAGTTGAACCTGATTTAGTATTTTTTAACATTCTACCGTGGGAGAGCAACGTTTCGGAATGAATGGGCCCGCTCGACCGGAGTGATACCACGGCCTCACAGAAAACCGGTGTGAAATAGTGCTTGCGGTGTGTTTCACCGTGTGAGTGAGGATACCGGAGGCCCATAGCCCAACCCCCGTCCCCCTCTTCCCCCGTCCCCAACACTCCTCCCCCTCTCCCCCCCCAACCCCCAAAGGCCTGCAACGCACTGTGACGCCTCTGGTGTTGCATGTTATCGCGGGCTTTGAGGCCTTTGAGCGCGGCGACCGAATCAAGAAGTAACGTAACGAAAATAAAACCTGACACCCGAAGCTCGGATCTAGAAGAGCTGCTCCGAACGACGAATCAACGAATCTGTCTGCTCCGAAATCTGTCTTTCTCTCAGACAGACAGACAGACAAAACAGTCTGGGTTTGCGCAAGTATACTTGAACGTGCATGTCCGGCTTAAGCAGCTGTTTGTGAGAAAGTATATAGGTGAATAGGTATCTTTCATCTTAATATATATAAATCTCGTGTCACAATGTTTGTCCTCAATGGACTCCTAAACCACTTAACCGATTATAATAAAATTTGCACACCATGTGCAGTTCGATCCAAATTGAGAGATAGGATAGTTTAAATCTCAAATTATAGTCGCAATTTTAATTTATTGCTAATTATTGTATATAAATATGGCGGTACGAAGTTCGCCGGGTCAGCTAGTATCTTTATAATGCCACACTCATCGCATGTGCCCCCGTAAGGATACATCTTCAAAGAAAAAAAATACTGTGAATAAAACAACCCGTTCAATGACGAAGACGATTATTAGAAATAGTTTAAACCTTTTATAGTATGCTGTGTACCGCGACAGTCCCCCAGTGCCACACGTCTTTTTTTAAATATATAGGCACAGGTGCTGACTGGTCAAAATAGTAAGTGCTCACAAGGACGCTTGCAACGAAGTCATAAGCGCGTTGGTGGCAATAGAGTACGCTCTTACATACATTCCACAACCTAATATACTTAGGACTTCCGCCACTCATATGTCATCGATATTATATCGATTATTCGTCCATTCGGTGCACAATGCCTTGCAGGCAGTATTGTCTGTCGCGAGCCAAGGTCATACGCGAAGGCACGAAACATTGAAGACATGTCTCCGTGTCTGTCGCGAGCCAAGGTCATACGCGAAGGCACGAAACATTGAAGACATGTCTCCGTGCAATGTAAATGAAGGTCGTGTTGAATCACTGCTATGATGCTTATCACATTTTTACACGACTGTGTGAGAAAGAGGGTTATGTTTTCGAGTGTATGTGTATCTTTAATCACTTTAAACGTCAGGAACGGCCGGTTCTTATTGTCTTATTCCCAGATCTCATACATCCGTTGCATACGGTAATTCGGTTCACAACTACGGCAGCTGAGACTTAACGATTGGTAGGATAAATGGGTAATTACCTTACTTTTATATTGCCAATATAGAACTCGGGCAACGCGTTTACCCCTATAAAACCGTCTGAGGGAATACAGCCATTATGGGCCATTAAATTATAAGACGTCATCAAGTAGGTACATCGTTGAAAGACACTTTGAAGTTAATTATAAGGGCAGAAAGATAGTTAACGACACCTCATAATTTACGAGCGCTAGTTTAAACTACTAAATATTCAGTTACCTAAAAATATTGATGACAGAAAACTCCTTATTTTTACACCGTATTATTTATTTATTTAATTAGGGAGAACAAACAGATACACATTCATATTACATCTAATATTAACTAGAAAATATATAAATGTGTAACTTATAACGTTATCCACATATTACAACATAAATTGACTACTCTGTACTATACTGAGTGAACCAAAACTTAAAAAAAAAACATTTGAAATAAGTGAATCACTAAAAAAATTACGTTATTTGGTAACGTAATTTTTTGATAAAATGTAATGGTAATGTAAGGAAATGATAAAAAGAAACATCATGCAAAAGAACAGAAAAAAACTAAAATACTTGAATATATCTAAAATGTAATTGGATTGATTTTTTTACTCAAATCACTTCTGAATTTAATTACAGAAGACGTAAATATGTCTAGATCTGTGAAATAAGTGTTATAATTATTAGTTATGCGACTGTATTACAGATTTACAAGAGAGTACATACAATATCAGATATATAATGTAAAAGGGCGGCTTTGTTGAAGCGATCTCTTCCAGGAAATCTTAGGATTAATGAAAATGCTATATAGCTATATTACGCCTACAAACCTAGAATTTGCACTTTTAGGGCTGGAATAGTGTATTTTTTAAAGCGATTCATAAGTTACGGAGATCTGATGTAAAAAACTAAGAACAACCTTGAAGTAAAAAAATTAGACAATTCGACTCAATAGTTAACTATAATTGTGACTTCTCTACCTGGCACTTACGGGTAGAAAAAGTAAAATTGAATACCAAAAGCCTTTAAAAAAGTTAAAGACTAATAATAAACAAAACAAAGACCTATGAATACAATATACTCGTATACCTAGGCTACAGCAATATTTAGAGTGGTTCAAGAGAAGGGTTATATTTTTTCGACTTCCGTGCGAAGCCGGGCCGGGCCGGTTCGCTAGTTGCCTATACATATATTGTTCTGCTACAAACTCGTATCATGAACACTGTGTATGAAGAAACATTAGGTATGAATACGTAAAAATAAGCTACAGTTTCCTTATCTTACTCGATTTACTTTTAATTAGAACAATAAAATAATTTATAATTTGCCTTCCCAATGAATCAGTACCGCTACTAACACATGCACACATAAAACGTGACATTGGAATTTGGAAACTACTGGAGACGATATCAAAGACTTGAATAACACCAATATAGGTAACTGGCAAGTCTCCCAGATAGGTCTACAGACTCTACAGCCTTATTTCGGAAGGTCACATAGATTGAGTGGTAAGAGTACAACTAATGCGTAGCAGATTGTTAAGCGACCGTAATATGAATCAGAAAGGAGGTAGAACACAATAAGTACATAAGTCACAGTAATTAATTCATTTAAAAAGGAAATAATTAATAACAGAGTTATTTCTGTAAAAACACCATTTCCAATTGCACTGAAAGAACGGTGTTATCATTTCGTCTGGTTCCTACTGGTTGGTGAGATAGTTTTTCTTCCTCCATAGCAATAATCCAAATATTGTCTTAAGTAGAATATAATACACTACACATAGAGCGAATAAAACTGTTGGCTTAGGCGTTATGTGGATAAAAAACTTGATGCGGAAAACCGAGGCAAAATTAAAACTATTCTCGATGCGGTTCTAATTCCAATACACAAGAACAATTCTACTTATACTGTTTTGACTGCACGGTTGGCTTAATCGGTTTAACTGAGCGGTGTGATCCACAAATTGTTGTTCTAAGTCTGGGTGTTCTTTGTGTCCGTTTCATGTGTGTTTGTAAAGTCCCCCGCGACACATATGTATAATATTCCCAATGCGGGAGTTGTCTTTAAAAAAAAACAGCTCTACTTCTGCTTTTAACATATAAGAATTCTAATTACCCTAGGTGACCTCTATAACCGAACCCTTGTTTAGGCTTTCTTAGGTGACACATTGTATGTGAGTCATTTTATCGATCTTGTATTCGACACATTCGCTACGACCCTAAATAATGCGAATTAAATTTCCTTTGCCTTGCTTAGTAATTCGTTTCCATATAGGGGAATACATGCTAAACACAAAATGTATTGGCCATAACCCAAAGGTCAAGAGAAAATCTCTTACCAACAATAACGGCACCAGCTTGTGCCTCTCCGAGAAGGGCTTCTTTGTACTTTCGTAACGACTCATCCTCTTGATCGGCAGCAAGAATTTCATCTATGGTCTTCTCCGGTGGTGGTCTGTAGGAAGACTTGATTTCTTCCTCGTCTCCTTCCTCCTCAGGTGTGCGGGTAACCTCGGGCTCACCAGACATTGTGCTAAAACAATAACAACAAACGATCAGACAATCGTGCGAGTATTTTTCTTCACAATATTACTTTGTTGCTTTCATATTGAGGAACTCCCGTGTCTTTCAAGGAGCACTCAAGACTCAGTATTTCTGCTATGATGTATGTGGTGTCTTGTTTTACTTATAAAATGAGCCTAGGATTTTGTTCAGTAAGTAGCCTTACTACTTCAGCCACTATAGCTGCGACTCTCGTAAAGATATGCTCAACCGTTTCAGAGATAAGTCGTATCTAAAAACAGACTGCAGCTTTATATAAAAATCTGTAGATAGACAATCACAAAATATACAATTAATAAAAGAAATTAATCAGAGAACATTAACGAAGTTGTTACATACATCATACAAAGGGCTATTGTTAGATCACGCACTCGTCCAATATGCCAACGCTGCAGTCTCCATGACACAGGGTGCCGACGTAGAATTACGATAACACACCACAAAGACCTGTTATGAGATCAACGGTGCCACGAAGGTGATGACAGCATTACGAACATGGACAACAAAGGCCTGTTATAAGATCAACACCGCGTCACTAGCACAAGGCGCCGACACAGCATTGTTATAGTATATATATTTAAGATTTGTCATTTCTACGCACACTTACTTTTAAGCCAACATCGCGTTAGCAACTTAGACTAATTAGTTATAGTTTAAATGTAATTTTTATAATCTTTTATTAAATTAACTTCAAGTTCCATTTCGTTTCTCTAAAACTCCTTCGGCTGTGGCAAATACGTAATTGGCGCAGTCGGTAGGATACTCGCGGGTCGTTTCGCGAGCTATAAAGATCTCTAATATCGAAATCCGCGTTCGCGAGCAGCCCGAGCGGCCTTCAAGCCACTGTACGAGTATCCAGAATCTACGAGAGCTGCAGCCACTGGGAAGAGTATCCGAACATTGATACGCGGCGAAACGGAATGAAAGGGTGAGTGCACAGAATCGTTCTTGTGTTGCTATTCCTTTACCTTGAAGTTTTTATTTCCCAAAATTTTCCACCCCTAGTAACTCCCGTATTAGAGAGTCTGCATCGAGCTAGATTCGTCGACGAGTATAACTAGATAGTGGTAGGAATTTGGATTTAAAAGATTATAATTATAGTTTAGAATTACTTAAATCAATAATTTTTTATTCTTCAAAATTTTCCACCCTAGTAACTCCCGTATTAGAGAGTCTGCATCGAGCCAGACTCGTCGGCGAGTACAACTAGATAGTAGTAGGAATTTGAATTTAGAAGACTATAGTTTAGAATTAAATCAATTACCTAGAGTTAAGATAATGACGGAGCGCAACCCGGACATAATTTTTAAGGCTTTACGCCCTGTACCGGAGTTCGACGGGAACCCACATATACTTAGCCGATTTATTAAGTTATGTGACCAAATAGTATATACCTACCTCAGTACGGAACCCTGTGATCAGTTATCTTACCTTTGCTTGATAAATGGAATTTTAAATAAAATCACAGGCCCCGCCGCTAGTATTATAAATTCAAATGGCATATCTGATAATTGGCTAGACGTTCGGAATGCATTAATCAATAATTTTGCAGACCAAAGGGATGAAACTGCCCTTTATAATGACCTCTCTTTAGCCAACCAGGGACAAAGATCACCACAGGAATTTTATGACCACTGTCAGACACTATTTAGTACAATTATGACATATATTAGCCTTCACGAGACAATATCCACTACTATTGAAGCCAAGCGCACTTTATACAGAAAACTAACCATGCAAGCGTTTGTAAGGGGTTTACAGGAACCTCTAGGTTCACGCATTAGGTGTATGAGACCTGACACGATTGAGAAAGCTTTAGAATATGTTCAGGAGGAAATGAATATATTGTATTTGCAGCAGCGCAATGACATAGCTAGTAAATTACAGCCGACCCCTAAGGTCACCCACTCTACTCCTGTACATACCCCGAAACTTTCAAATAACTATAGCCATAGCCCAACCGCATCATATTGGCCTGCACACGTAGCAAATAGGCCGCCACCTCAGCCGATGCAACCTTTTAGGTTTGCACAAGGGTTCAGGATGAATCCTAAGCAACATCAGCCCTCACCACAGGTACGTATGCCCACACACACACAACACATGTTTAGTGCTAGGCCTCCAAATTATAATCTACGAAGTAATACGTTTAGGATGCCACCTAGAACTCAACCCAGTCAGCCACCTGGCCCCGGACCGATGAGTGGTATAGAACACTTTAATCCCAGGCCGATGCCACCTCCAGGAGGAATCCGCAGACATGACTGGCGTACCCAGGGCAATCCACCACCTAATAATTACTTTAAATCTCGTGAGATAAACTTTAATGAGTGTTACGATGATAGCTATTATTACGACCACAACTATAACCCTGACTATGACTACTTTTCACATACCAATGACTATACCCCCTATGATGACTATGACACGAATCAAACACAGTATCAAGGCTATGATCTTCCTTTAGAGTACTCTTATAACAATTCAAACGATAACCTTGAGAGTGCCAATTCAAATTTTCGGACGGATCAGAAATTAGAAAAGCCAGGATAGAAATAAACTTACAAACACAGAGACAGTTACCATTTATTCAGATATCAAATCCCCCTTTAAAATTACTTATCGATACCGGTGCTAACCAATCATTCTTAAGCCCGGAAGCCGTTCAAAACTATTACCCTGATATTCCTTTAAATTACGATCCATTTGAAGTAACTAATGTACATGCTACTACGAGAAACAACTACTCTATAACACTACCGTGCTTTAACGAATTTAATGACCCGGATAATATACGTTTCTTTGTCTATAAGTTCCACGATTATTTCGATGGTCTTATAGGACTTGACTTAATGACCAAATGGGAAGCTAAAATAGACCTTAAAGACAAGACCTTGACTACACGACATACAGTAAACCCTATTAAAATATACAACTCCCACAATGTGAATTTATACGAGGATATTATCCCTGCAAAGAGTTATAAGGTAGCTACGTTACCGATAAGTGCCCCGGATGGCGATGTAATTATTCCAGAACAATTAATTTGTAACTGCACTATAGCTGAATGTGTAACTACTGTAAAAGATAACCATGCTCTTTTAGAAATTTTTAACCCTACTGATAACGATGTTGTATTTGCACTTGAATACTCAATTAAAGCAGACGCCTTATCTAGAATTGAAATTCATAACCAGGAAACCAGTTCGACCATTGCAAATCCCACCAAGAAGACTCCCACTATAGATAATTCAGCTACTAGTACAGCCCACACAAATCAGGAAAATCGAATTTTGGAAGTACCTAATAAAGACGAACCAATAACATATCTTGTACCCTACGCCATAATAGCTTACAACAGCTCTATTAATGGTTTTACAAAATGCAGACCCTATGACATATTAAAAGGCCATTTTGACCCCAGGGACCCTATTGACATTGACATAAACGAAAAATTACTCCAACAATATGTAGTGACTCATAGAGCACAGATGAAGACTGTCCATGACATAAACGAGACTTCGTTAGCCAATAGAACTGCTCTTAAAGAATCCCGTAATAAGTCTAGACAACCTGAAATTGACTATAAGCCAGAACAACAAGTTTTTATAAAAAAAAAAAGAAGAAAAAAAAAATGCTTTCTGAAAGACCTGAAACGAAAACCCAAGAGTAACCAATTGTTACAGGTTACTACTACTGACATTGATGCTGGAACCACTTCTAATACGACCTTAAGAGATAAGACTTGACAATTTAGATTTATTACCATTTAGGCTAGGATATGCTAGAGTAACGACACATTATTATACATTTTTACAATACATCGTACGTACGTACGTAAGTACTATCTAATTCTACACATAAACATACGTACATGACTATAAGAATAGACTCACTAACGAAACCTACTTATTATACGAAATACATCTAGAACACCTAGTAAAAAAAACCAATATCCTTAATCATCTATACACCTTAGAGCCTGGCAGGACAAAAAGAGGTCTACTTGACGTATTAGTCTATAATTAAAAGCATTACCGGCAATCTGGATTATCAGGATGCACTTAAATACACTCAAGCTGTAGGTACCGTAAAAAACAAGATAAAAAAAAAACTGTAGAGTTTAATTATCGCGCTAGTCTAAACAAACTTATAGATAGTTTAACTTATCAAAAACAAAAGTAATATTAATTATATCCTTCAGGTAATCTTAAATGAAAATGCTTACAGAGCCAATAACATTATTAATTATGGGAAATTGAATTTGTTAGAATAAAAAAAAAAAACTAGCCTTTACTAAAACCTGGACAACATAAACTTAGAACTTAGTTAGTACTTAGGAATACTATGATATTATAAGGTCAGGATCGAATTTTGTAGTTTAACAGATAATTATAGTTTTCAAACTCCCCGTAGTCTTTCCGAATATCTATGATTTCTGTAAACTATCCCTCGCACAAAATAAATTTCACCAATTCCTTATTCCTTCTCATCCTTATATAGCAACTGATAGAAATGAATTTGTGTACATAGAGGCAGAATGCCCGAAGTATAGTAAGCACATATGTCTGTGAGAAAAACGTAGCCCAGCAGATCCGGACAGATCCTGATTGCACTCAAGTACTGCAGAACTGACCATTATTAACGACAACAACAAAATAAAAAGTCAACCTTTGAAGTAAACCTTTAAGATCTTCACAGCATCCAGAATAAAGTATCCCAGGAAACACCGATAGAAAACGACAACGTCCAGTCAACAAACCAGTACCATACGACCATTCCATTCTATGTATTGGTATCAGTTACAACTGCAATTATCACCTACGCAGTAGGCCGTAACTACAAGATCTAGCACCTAAAACTAAATAGTTCAAAAGAGAACCCAACACTCCAGATACACACTATGGAAGATCCAGCCAACCCTAAACCAGAAGAATTTTCAGCAACATTTTCCATTAACATGACAAAATAGTTGCTGAACTGAGGGTGGAGGTGTTACATACATCATACAAAGGGCTATTGTTAGATCACGCACTCGTCCAATATGCCAACGCTGCAGTCTCCATGACACAGGGTGCCGACGTAGAATTACGATAACACACCACAAAGACCTGTTATGAGATCAACGGTGCCACGAAGGTGATGACAGCATTACGAACATGGACAACAAAGGCCTGTTATAAGATCAACACCGCGTCACTAGCACAAGGCGCCGACACAGCATTGTTATAGTATATATATTTAAGATTTGTCATTTCTACGCACACTTACTTTTAAGCCAACATCGCGTTAGCAACTTAGACTAATTAGTTATAGTTTAAATGTAATTTTTATAATCTTTTATTAAATTAACTTCAAGTTCTATTTCGTTTCTCTAAAACTCCTTCGGCTGTGGCAAATACGTAATTAAGTTGACAACAATCAGAGTACAAGATAGGTGTTGTCGTCAGCATTGACGTCACGTATTTATCGAACAGATATCATTCATCTAATACGTGTGTATATTTGACTACTTTTTTTACACTGTTTACTGAATCTGCAATCTGTTTACAAAATCTAGAACCTCGGTAGCCAAAATAGTTGGACCCCTAGAGGTCGATGACGATCTATAACAGTTGTACAAAAAAAATACATGTGGAACATAGAACCTCCTCCTTTTTGGAAGTCGGTTAATTAAGACATCAAAAGGCTCTTTAAATTTAAATGCCGACACTAAATTATGGAAAAGTTAAAAACAATAGTTTTTTATGGGTCGACCTAACTCGAGAGAAATATTTCAAGTGGTTTGTGAATACTAACATTGTATTATATTTTATACACAAACTACGTAACTTGTCCCTGTAAACTTTTCGATAAGGTATTTTTAACCGACTTCAAAAAAGGAGAAGGTTCTCAATTCGACTGTTATATATATAAGTATATATATTTGTGTGTTCGCGGATAACTTCGTAGTTTATGAACCGATTTTGATGATTCTTTTTTTAATGGGAAGGAGATATCCCAACGGTGGTACCATGATAAGGACACTAAGATCTGATGATGGCATCCAAGAGAAATCGAGTCGAACCTTAAAGTCGGTTTATATTTTTGTTAAAATTTTACTTGTCTTTTGTATACTAATGGTATCCGATGCGCCTTTGTTTTATAATTTTTTTTAAATAAATTATAGCTGATATCTTTACTATATATAATATAAATATATATACTATAAACCAAAAATTATGAACATTAGTTTATCAATTTGAAGTGGAAGTTTAATAGATAGTTGTATAGAACTGATAGTATGGTACCAAACATATATAACTAATATTACTCGATAAGAAATGACTAAAGGCCCGTATTCACTTTGATTACTGCGAGTGCAGGTGCGTAGTGCAGGTGATCAATGATTGCTAGAAATTACTAATCAATCACAGGCCTTAAAAGTGCTACTACTGTGTATGTTTCTATAGAACCATTTGTTCTAATCAGCTTGAATTGATCAGAAATGTGGAGTTCAATAGTGGTAGTGCTGCAATGAATAAAACAGTAAAAATATTACAGCAAAAAAAAAAAAGACTTTCGAGCCATTATTCTAATGAAGAACCGATTTTTTGCACGATGGAGCATAAATTTGAAGACTGGCGGCTGCTTGGGGAACACCTTGGTTCAACAATTTACAGCGATAGGTTGATTTGATATATTACTGTATTCTGTCTGATAAAGTTCTGTACCCAGACTGTTGTTGGACTCTTTGGAGCTCCATTGAATAATGATCACACTAATATATAAAGGCGAAAGTTTGTGTGTATGTTTGTTACTTCTTCACGCAAAAACTACTGAAGGGTTTTGGATGAAACTTTAAAGTAATATAGCTTATACATCAGAATAACATATAGGCTACTATTTGCAGCGATAAGCCGATTACCGACATACACGCGGGCGGAGCCGCCGGCAACAGCTAGTATAATAATATATTACATAGGTTTATGTTGCAATCACAATATACAGGATCAATGGCTTAGTACTTGGCACTGTGAGGCGCAGACATTCTTAATATGATGCAAAGTCACCTATTCGTAGGCTGACCTAGCTTGAATTGTTCTTTTTAATTGCTTTTTTTTTACAACACCCGCACTAGGCATAAATCCTGTCTCACGGTGGACTTTACAATCATACGTGAAACGGACACAAAGAACACCCGACTCAGAACTGTGATTGCGAATGTGGGATTTGAACCTACAACACTTGGTGAAGTAGGAAACGGAGTAGTGACCGCCAAACCACTAGGCCAATTGTGCAGTGCAGCATGGTGTAGCTTAACTTCCTAATCGGTTGCTAATTCCTTACTTTTGTTTCCAGTATGAGCCTAGGACCCATTACCTCACAAGATCTCACTTTGAGAAAATAATATTGACATGTTTACAGTAGATAAATTATCTTATCTTTTATCTATTGCCTTTACATGGTAATGTTGACATACTACTGATAAATAAATTTTCCTTTCAAATATGCCTGTATTTTCTGGACCATACTGGACAACAGTTGTAAGTTTTTAAGAATGTAATGTAACTTATTGATTGATGATTCGCTGATTGCAATTTCTGCAGTAAGAATATTTCTTCTATCACTGGGGAGAAACTTACACAACTCCCGGTGTAGAAGGAGGTGGCAAGATATCTGCTTAAGCCACTACACCATCCATGCAGTTGATACTTCGCAAGCAACAAACCTTGTGTTAATCCACACTAGTAAACTTTAAATATTGACTTCTATAATAAAGAAATTTATATTTATTACTTGGGTCATTTGTTTACTATTCAATAAAACCACACAACCCCACCTGCAATGGTATACCTAACACTACTTTATAATATGACTGAATTGAAGGCACAGTAGTTCAAGAGATCAACTCGACTTGCGAGATAGGAATTCTCTTAGTGCGGGAGATGTCTTTTTAAAAATCCATATAGATACATATATTATAAATTTTAGGAATGCTGTTGGTCTGTTAAACTTTCATGGCTAAACCGATCAATGAATTTGGATGAATTTCGGTATAGAGATAGATGCAACCTTGGAAAGACATGGGCTACTTTTTGTTTAATAGCAGACAAACATGCAGTGGAGCCACTGGCAAAAGGTAGTAAATAATTAATGTCAAATGATAAGTACAGTAGATTTTTTATTTCCTACCTAACTATTATTATGTAGTATGATTAAAACTATACGAAACTATTAGATACCTAATAATTATAATCTCATATCTATCTGTTTTCGTATTCAGATCTGGAATATTGTATGCTTAATACAACTGGAATCTTATTAGACTTATTTTGATTCTATTATATGACTTAAATAAGGCCCTGGTAATATTACGCTTCAGGCTTTTTAAGATGGTAGACTTCTTGACAATATAAGTGAGCACAAATCCGACTTATCTAAAATCACGTTATTTGCAATGAAAGCCATGAATCATATCATAACCTATACCGCAAAATTGATCAGCCACTATTTAATTAAAAATAAACACATTCCCTACAGCGAATCATCATACATCGGATTTTCCTGATACCCATAGAGATAACGAATATTCAACAACTGCATCGCTTTAGGAGATAAAGCGATAAACGACAGGGCATTTCTGGAACCGCCCAAACAAGTCAGACTTGTAAAACTTCAAAAACGGACAGTAAATTAAACAAAACCTAGACATGTCGACAGCCGATTTAATATAAAGCAAGTCCAACAGCCTTAACAGAATTTGCGGCTTCGTCATACCAATCCAATACAGATTCAAGTAGTCTTATCTCAACGTTAGAAATAACCAAGGTATAACTTACATTTCAATATAAAACGCCGCTTTATCAAAACAAAATCAATAACTTTTCTTTTTCACAATAGTCTAATGCACTAATCGCCACCCAAAAAAGATAAACAACTTACGAAATTTTGTGATTTGTAAAATCTATAGATCAAAAATGACGGACAAACGCTTCCGGGCGGTCATCGAACTCTCAAAATTAATTTATTTGTCGAATTATTCACGTATTATTCGTATCTCTTGCATTTACAGTATATCTATCTCACTTACTCATAAGCAAGAACTGTGGTCTGCTCTGCAGTAAAAAGTGCGATAGCAATAGCAAAGAGTACTAGAAATATCTCCAATGTTGCCATGAAACTACTTCCGGTAGAATGGTTGAAATAAATTTTTTGGAAGGCGATAACGCCAGCCAGACATATTAGGATTGAATAAATTATACTAATTACATACAATAAACGTATATATATTTACCAATTATTAACGTTGTTTCACAAAAGTAAACCTATTAAGATTGGAAATGTGAGTCAACTTAATCATGTCAAAAATAAGTAGAAAGTTTTAGATTCAAATCTAGATACTTACGGCGTTCTTATCTTAAATTTTAATATGAAGACTATAAACACTTGACATTGGCAGAAATAGCTGATCCGAGAGATCCGGCTGGTTGCCATTTCATCAAAAGAAGAAGAAGAAGAAGATACTATCGGCAATTTTTGTTTATTTTGCCATAAACGAATTAATGGCCACCATACTCAGCACAGATTTTAAAAACAACAGTCTAAACCAAAATGTATAATTTTTTTATGGAATAGGCAGGCAAACGAGCATACGTATCGCCTGATGGTAAGCGATTACCGCCGCTCATGGACACCTGTAACACCAGAGGCGTCACAAGTACGTTGCCGGTCCTTGGGGGGGTGGGGGGTGGGGGAGATAGCAGGATGGGGGTTAGTAGTCTATTATTGGGCATTCTACCCCACTTTCGTGGGACAAAACACTCAATATACTATTTTTGTGATTTAGGAAAGTCTTTTTTTTTAATGAAATAGGCGGGCAAACGAGCAGACGTATCGCCTGATCGTAAGCGATTATTGCCGCCCATGGACACCTGCAACTCCAGAAGCGTCACAAGTGCGTTGCCGGCCTTTTGGGGATGGTGGGGGGAGGTAAGGGTAGGGGGATTAAGGTATGGGCCTCCGGTATCCTCACTCACTCGGTGAAACACAGTGCAAGCACTATTTCACACCGGTTTTCTGTGAGGCCGTGTCGAGACTCCGGTCGAGCCGGCCCATTCATGCCGAAGCGTGGCTCTCCCACGGTTATCTATAAATTTATAGAATGCACCAATAAGAATTCTGCTAGTTTCTTAATATCAATATAAGATCAGTAGTAGTATAAATCCAGATTATACAGGGTTAGGCTATCACAGACAGATGATGATGATAATTAGGATATCCTAAGGATGCTTTTATTATTCATTTAAATGCTGGGCTTACTTGAAGTCACATAAGTAAAGATAAAATTTACCTTTAAAGTTAAATGTAATTTTTTTAAACCTTATTATGATCATTCTAGGGATCATTTCTGAGAAAAATTGCGACATAATTTATCATTTTAGAAACATCAACTACCTAATAAATATTTCACAGCTGGCAATAAAATAGTAGGTTTGACAATTTTGACTTTGACAGCTTAAATGTTTACGGAATCAGATGCAGAAATGATTTCTAAAAAAAATTGTAAATGAATAAATATGTAGAATAATTGTTTAAAAAGTTATACGTACAACTATTTTTAAATGCAACCAATACATGTTCGATCCAATTAATTGTAGTAAGTGCTAAATTATGCTGGTTAGTTTATTCAACATGACTTTGTTTTTCTATTTTTGAACGACCTTAAAAATTAATTGTAATATATTTCAGAAATTTATACTACGGCCTAGAGATATAATTAAATATCAAAATTGCATAGCAAGAACATGTACAACCAATATATCAAAACCACCAGATGATGAAAAAGAGCGGGAACTGGAGAGAATTGCAAAAAATGTTAGTATTAATTACTTTTATTCTTTAGTTTACCGTAAAAGTAGAGACAATCATATTCACTGGTTTTTTTAATGCTTACAAGCAACCGCTTTTGAAAACAAAGCGTTTGCCTATTTTTTTCTAGATATAAATTGCTATAAATTTATGTGTGTATTGCATCATTCTTTTTTTATCATAGCTATTTATAGGTTTAAAAACAACATTCATTAGTTGGGTAGTTGCCGAACTGTGATAGGAAGTGAATTATGCTTCATAGAAATTATTTACTTCCTGGATTTTTTTTATAGATAAGTCTATTAGGTATTATTTATTGGAAAATAATAATTTGATTTTTAATGTTATAATGATACATTTTCTTAGTAACCCTTTCAATTTACATAATAAACAATTTCAGTCATTTTATGTTGAGTAGTTAGCAATAATTTGTATATAGGTATTTATTTCCACTTAAATTTATTTAATGACAATCATAATCATTTGTTGTTTGCCTGTAAATCCTGTAATAAATTACATTTAGGTCTTTAGGGTATATACCATAGTACATAGCCTTGTTTGGTATCATTCTAAGTTTCTAAAGCTATCATTGTTTTATATGACCACTTTAAGAAAAAGTCTTGTTGTGTCGTGGGACACCAGATAGGAACGAAGTTCCTTATCAAAAATCATCAATATCTGTAATTCAATCATCTGTAAATACAGATGGCGCTCTACAAAATTTTTGGTTCAGGCTCTTTAAAAACCACAAAATTGTCTTAACACCTTTATTTAATTTAAAATGATTTATAAAAATATATAAAAGTTCTATGCGAGGTATAATGAAAATAACTATTCAGGTATACATTTTTTTTATGATTTTTTATCGCTAAAAATAAAACTAAACTTGTCACTTGTGCTGCCACCTAGTAATTTCTACTGAAACAAATTCTGTCTAGAGTTACTCCGTACTTGTTACATACAACTTACAGATTACTACGCTATACAAAATGTTTCGTTCAAGAAAATAAATAATAGGTCTTTACCTATGAAATTGCCCTTTTGTATGCAATAAGTGAAAGTACTTATTTTTTCAAACTTTTTTATTTCTGTTATTCGAAGTAATCACCCATGCAATCGACGCATCTTTGCCAACGCATTGGCAGTTTATTCTTCTTCTTGTAAAAATCAGCTGGACGGGAGGCAACAAACTCTTCAAAGGCATTTTGTACTGCCTCTCGGGAATTGAATTTTTTACCCACTAAAATGTTGTCTAAATTTTGGAAAAAGTAATAGTCGGTAGGTGCAAGGTCTGGTGAGTATGGCGGATGAGGGAGAGCTTCCAACCCCAGCTCTTGCAGCTGCTTCACGACAACGCGCGATCCCATACTGCGCAACAGACAGTCTCCAAGCATATATACACTCCTGGGGTCTGCAGAGGAACGACATCCTTCGGTGTTCTTGGGCACTTTACTATCTTAGAGTGCGGACTATATACAGTCTTAATGGAGTACTTCTTCAATACTGTTCCAACTTTGTCCTTCACTCCTTTAACATATGGAAGATATGCTGGACATCTGTCCACATGTACTCGTTTTGGGTTACTCTTTGGACGAGTTAGCCTGTCTCGGTATCCGTTGCGTTTTAGTACCTCCTGAACATGAGCCAACTCACTCTCTAAGTGTTCAGGGTCGCATAAGTCGTAGGCTCGGTTCGTCATAGAAGCCACAACGGATTGCAGATGACTTGGGTGATGGTGCGAGTGGGCGTGCAAGTACCGGTCTGTGTGTGTCGGCTTTCGGTAAACAGCGTGTCCGAGGGTACCATTTTGTCTCACCGTTAATTTAACATCGATTTACATTCGAACAAAATACATACATATTAAATATAGAAAATATCCAAACTCCGAAAAAACAAATATTTGCAGATTAAAAAATATTTTATCCTACCCGGGATTCGAACTCGAGACCTCAAGCACAGCATTAGCATGCGCTGTCATTTTGACACCGAGGCGTCAATCTTACGGTCCGGACGTTTTTTGCCGGCTAGGGTACCTACCCCTCCGCAACGCCCTATAAGGAAATTCTTTCCAAAAAAAAAATCGGTCAAGTCATGTAACCATCTTTTTTCCCTCAGCTCCCTGCTGGTTTATGTCCGTTATCAAGGTAAAGAGTAGCCCATGACCTTCCTCAAGAATCAAAGTATCTCTATGACAAATTTCATAGAAATTAGTTCAGCAGTATGGCCCTGAAAGCGTAACACTGTCCAGGTAGTAAAGCCACGCTGATTTCAGCACGGTTGGGCCGGCTCGACCGGGGCGGTACTACCCTCGCACAGAAAATCAACGTAAAATGACAGCGTTTGTGCTGTCGTGTTTCGTTGGTGAGTGCAAGACCGGAGGCCCAATTAGTCTAGTCAACAAGTTCCATACTTGTTGACTAGACTAAAAGATGCACAAGCATCACTAGGCCGCCATAGTGTGGGTTGCCATACTGCATTGTTGTGTTGTATTCGCAATGAGTATGGTGGCCACCACTCGTGGATTCTGCATATGCTTTCCATCAGGTAGAGTAGAGTCATTTTGGCGGGCCAAACATAAAAAAAAAACACACACAGAGTTACTTTCGTAATGTTTTATTATTTTAGTAAGAACTAGATTTTGTCCGCGGTTCCGCCCGCGTGTATCTTGGTTTTCTCTCTAAAAAATCCTTTCTCAAGAATCAATATATCTCCATGCCAAACATCAACAAAATCATTGTAATAGTTTAACCTTGAAAATGATAGACAGAGTTAATTTTAAATATTAGTAAGGATTAGTATAAATGTGATCTGTGCTTAAACGCTTACACAATAAACAATAGACAATTATTCATATTTTTTATCAACATTTTCAGGCATCCATTGACAGTCCTCCTACAACCTGTTGTCAATCTGGCTGTGCGAACTGTGTCTACATAGCTTGGGCTGAGGCACTCTCAGCTAAGATGCAAGATAATGTGGAGATAGCGGAAAAAGTAATCAAAATGGTGGATGATCCATCTATGCAGGCGTACCTGGAACTGGAACTAAGGTTAAGAGGTTTGAAAAAAAAGTAAAAATGTAATTAGTCTTTGGTCATGTATATAGATATTGTTATATAGTAATGGACAAGATTGAGTAAGTAAAAGAAATATAAATATTTATGTAAATAAATTATATGTACACATGGCAAACAAGGTAGATGGTCAGTAACATGATATAATAATATAATTTGCCAGGTTTGGCATTCTGAGACACAGTTACGAGACAGAGAAACCGACATGACGTCATCATCGCTATCGCTGGTTCTGGTTGGTTCATTTCGTGGTATGTTATGTTGCTATAAAGTGGTAACTAGATAGTGACGTCACACCGTGTCGCTCTCGGAATGCGAGACCTTGTTTTCTTAGACCATGGTCAGTAGGAAAAAAGAACCTGTGATTTCTATAGACACACTACAGAAGTTGCTACCAATTATGTAGAATGACAATCCTGAGACAATAATAATTTCCAAATAGATGAATTAAGAAATGAGTCACAACAATTCACGCACATGTATGGTATTAAATTTACTGGAATAATGCAGATGTGTTAACCTGATCAGGTAATTCATTTGCCATGTGTACCTACCTACATACATACTTAGATAAGTAAATGATCTTTATAAGTATTGAGAAATGTGATATTTCATACTACTGATATTTAATTTAAGCAGACTTCCATGGAACTGTAGAGAGTGCAATAACTTAATATGTAAAAATGTAAATAAAAAAAAAAAATTTTGAAGATAAAAGTAGTGATTATTTTATTTTCCTGATTTTTTTGTGTGTAAGTAAAGCCCTATATATACTTAAGTACTTGGATGACCAAGTTATAATCGACATATTTTTTGTATTTGTTTATAAAAATGCATCCTAGCTAGATCCATTTATCGCTCCTGAAACCCCCTGCATACATAAAAGTTGTTGGAGCCGTTTCCGAGATTCAAATTCACTTAACATCTGAATTTGTATACCAATGTTCGCAAAATAAATGAGTTGATTTGAAATTATATATTCAAGTATATACTATAAAGAATTACTCATTTAAAGATATTAAGAAAAAATAAATTGGAAATTGTTTTAATATTTCGCTTTAGTACCTCCTTGCACTATTGCGAGTGCTTTTATCGAGATCGACGCGCATCAGACCCTCGATCACCACAATTGTGGCAGTTGGACCCGTAATGGAGCATTTTCTAGACAAGGCAAACTTATCTTCCGAGTGACGTAAGGGATAGAAAATCCTCTTAATATTCAGGAACGGGTCTGCCTGATAGAAAGCTTGAGCAGAATCCAAGAGTAGTGGTCACCATACTCATTGCGAATGCAGACAATGCAACAACGCATCATGGTGACCCACACTATGGCTGCCTATTAAGATGTTTCTGCATCATTCAGTCTCCGCTCCCGCAGACACCAACAAAAAACGACACCACTAATGCTCTTATTTTAGGTTAGTCTTCTGTGAGAAGGTAGAACCGTCCCGGTCCAGCTGTTCAGATAGTGTTGAAATCAGCGTGGCTCTACTACCTATAGACATTTACATTATGTAAGCCTTTAAGCTTAACACAACAGCGAACATCG
Organism: Diaphora mendica; assembly: GCA_949125395.1. NCBI lineage: Eukaryota > Metazoa > Arthropoda > Insecta > Lepidoptera > Erebidae > Diaphora > Diaphora mendica. The sequence continues at coordinate 3,168,753 of OX421321.1, forward strand.
TAATTCACACAAGGTTAATAACAGCTTGCTAATCTCAATTAACATTTTAATTCAAGGTTGAAAGTAAGCTCTCATACGTCGCTTTTATATGGTAATCGAAAATAAGGGGTCACGAAAATATACATAGCGTGGAAACATAATGCATGTTTGGCCCGTTTTGTTAAAAAAATATCGTATACCTATAAACTATGTATATGAAGTACCTACTTTATTTTTTTTACCTGAAAGTTGCCTAAACCCATGTAGGTATAGTCCTACTAGTTGACCCACGCAACTTCGCCTGTGTCTTTTCAATCATGCTCAGCTCCTGTTGGACTAAGCGTGATGTTAACTATCCTATCTTATTGGATTATCCTATCTATATGGTGCTCCTGTATGGGCAGATAGGGCGACTGTAGGTGCTGTCCGTCGCAAACTGTTACAAGGCCAACGACCTGCATTGATTTTCTTGTGCAAGGCATATAGGACGGTTAGCACTGAGGCTTTACCGGTGTTGGCAGGTGTTCTTCCGGTCGATCTCGAGGTGCAAAGACGTGCAGCCATGTACTATTCCACACTACAAAACATGGAATGCGATTTTTTGGGCATACGAGACCGCGGTAAAATCATAAGATTGTTTCAACAAAAAACCAATGTCTATAACAACCTCTTGGATGAATGGCAGAAACGATGGGACGAATCATCTAAGGGGCGCCACCTTTACCAGTTCTTTCCATCTGTTCGCGAAAGGTTGTCAAGGACATGGCTCGAGGTAGATCACTGTGTCGCTCAATTTCTTACAGGCCACGGTAACTTTAAGAGCAAACTATACTCATTTAAATTAGTCGATTCACCATTGTGTCAATGCTCAACACCTGATTCTAGCTGTGAACAGTCGGCTCATCATATCCTCTGGGAATGTAGTCTTTGGTACAATGAACGTAACATGATGCTAAATAGCTTACAAATGACGTCTGGGGTAGTATATTATGGGGATCTTGTGTCAACTGCGGTGAATTTCCGTGCGTTTAAGCGATTCTGCCATACATACTATAGAAATCAAATATAGCTCACTTAGGACCCATAATATTTTTATCCGTGGTGCTTCCCGGTTTGAAAAAGGCGTCTGCCTATTTTGACTCCATTTTGTCTCCCGCTTTGCTAAGGAGGGAAGTGGACTTATTATATTTCCAACTCCTCCAGTTTTCTTCTGATTAATTTCGTTGCGGGTTCCAAGACAGTTACATTTTTTCCTGGGACTTCCCGAGTGTCATAACTCGGTGTTTTCGTGGGTCACCGCTGTTGATCCTGGTGTACAGGAGTTACAGTGGTGGGCGTGTGGGCGGGATTAGTCCCATTTATCCTATCTTATTATGGACTGTGTTTTTATGTGACTTATTATGTGGACTTATTATATTACCAACTCCTCCAGTTTTCTTCTGATTAATTTCGTTGCGGGTTCCAAGACAGTTAAATTTTTCCTGGGACTTCCCGAGTGTCATAACTCGGTGTTTTCGTGGGTCACCGCTGTTGATCCTGGTGTACAGGAGTTACAGTGGTGGGCGTGTGGGCGGGATTAGTCCCATATCCTATCTTAGAGACGCCAGACAACCACAAATTTAAAAAAGAAAACGTGAAAGTCCGGTTAAATAGAATTATTATAAATACAGTAACTCCTAAGGACAAGTTATGCAACTTACTGTATGCATGACAACAGGGGTAGTAGCTATATAGGTAATAGATATACACAAAATTAGGGTCATGCTCACGGAGGAGCGGGTGCTATGCGTGCTATGGCTCTCGAACACGGCCGCGGCTAAACAGTCTGCCCGTTGATATATTGTACCTATTTAAGCAATTTAATTTGATTAACATTTCCATGGCAACAAAACGATACAGTAATCAGCGCAAGGTTGTTTGTAGCGCGATGCAGAATTACCAGTTACCAAGTTTTAATTTGAAGGTATGTACTTAATACTTGGCGTGAGCGTTGACTCCCATAAACACCGTGCGAGAGCCACGCTTCGGCATGCATGGGCCGGCTCGACCGGAGTGATACCACGGCCTCACAGAAAACCGGTGTGAAACAGCGCTTGCTCTGTGTTTCACCCAGTGAGTGGGGATACCGGAGGCTCATACCCTAACCCCTCCCCCCCATCTCCCAAAAGCCGGCAACGCACTTGTGATGCCACTGGTGTTGCGAGTGTCCATGGGCAGCGGTAATCGCTTACCATAAGGCGATACGTCTGCTCATTTGCCAACTATCCCATAAAAAATCAATTATCTACGATTAGCAGAATCTCTGTAGTTTGCGCACCTTCATTAGATGGCATTATAGTAGATATGTTTTATTGAATGTGAAAGTAAATGACCTCTGCCACCTTATGTCTTACTTGTTAATCGTCATCTCAACCAAAAGACGTCCACTGCTGGACCATTGTAAGTCTAAGTATTCACAATTAGCTACATAGACCCTTTAATTTGCAGTTGATCTGGGGATGTTGTATACTAACACGCTAATCGGTCAGTGAGTTAGTGGCCACACCATGAAAATACTTAGGGAGAAAACGTCTAATACCTATCTATTTAAAACCAGTGAAATAATATTTCTACGTCCGCAGCGTCATTATTTATCCTTCCCGTTACGGCATACAAATATGAAAAGGCTTGTGAACGTACGTGTACTTAAAATAAATAGTTGGAGCTTATGTGGTCGCATAAATGTGAATGGCGGGCCGAATATACGTAGGAATAGCTGGGCTTCTTGCATTTCGAGAGTTTTTGTGCTACAAATTGTTGATTTCAATGGTCAAAACCTATGATGGGAGGTAAGTTAAGCAATGAACGCTATCGATATAAAAATCAAATAAATTAGAAATCTCTTACATTAGAAACCTGTACGAATTTTAGCAATTGTTGATGCTCTTATCGTTTTTCTTTCTTAAAAAAAAGATAACTCCCTTTCTAGGAATACATCCTGTGTCGTGGATGACTGTACATACATTTGTGGAACGTACTCAAAGCTAAAAGCAGTAGATGAAATTAACGCTTCAACCACTACGTCCTTCGTTTTTAACACGCTTTTATTAGCTTGACCTGTATGTAACAAAATCTTATAACTTCATTTTCACCTACTTCTAGGAGTCTGATTAACTTGAAAATTTGCACAGGGGTCAAGGGCCGATGACAATGCAATAATATGAAAAAAAAAAAACTAAAAAAAGTTTTTTTCGTACAAAAATAGTTTTAAAAAACTAAACAAACACGCTTTTGTAAATATACCAAACTAAAAAGTAGAAAATAAATTATAGTTTAAAAAACTAAAAAACACGCTTTAATAGCAATCGAACTAAAAAGTAGAAAATAATTTTAATGTAAAAAGCGTGGGGTGCTTTCTAAAAATATTTCAATATTGTAATAATGTCAACATTCGTCTCCCAAATTTCTTAGAAGATTGTCTGAATGAAAATTTCGATGTAGGTACTTGGATTCAAATAAAACTGAAATAAAATAAATAAGTTAGTGTTCAGTCTACTGTTTGAAGGTTAAAACGTATTTAAATTATCGAATTTGACTGTCTACAGAGAGTACCTATCTGATTTGTGTCTTCTATGCATACTAGTAATGTTATAAATTCGAAATGTTATAAACAAGAAGTGAGAATTAAATAAAAGAAACAAAATAGAGGTAGCCTAACCTCAGTTCTTATTTTTATAATTAAAACACTAAACAATTCACAACAAACGAATCTTATAATTCGAAATATGATTACAAGCAATTTACGAAATACATAACAGATCGACATTAAAACGATAAAGAAATAGATTTACAACGATTTAAAATTAAACGACAAGGTATGGTTGACGTATGCCATACGACCCAACAAAAACACGTCCTTACCGACCGCTGCCCGAACAACAAGAGAGCGAGCATAGCCAAGTACCGTCTTTTTCTATAAAGACGGTATTTGGCTATATTCGCACTGCATAATTTATCGGTAGAGTAGAGGTATACCTAACAGAAAGTAACTCTGTCTTCATGCTTTCACGGCTTAACGACTGCACCTAAAATTTGGCATGGAGATACTTTAACTCTTGACGAAAATGTTGCTAAGTAAGGCAACTCGTTACCACGATAATACATACACGCGCTGGAGTAGCGAACGGATTAAGAATACGAACCAGCCTTATTCATCCCGTGGGTGTCTTAAGAGCCGACTTTAAACTAAACCTTAAACCAGCAGCCAGCTCGACCGGAGTGATACCACGGCCTCATAGAAGACCGGTGTGAAATAGCGCTTTCGCTGAGTTTTACCGAGTGAGTGAGGATACCAGAGGCCCATACCCCCAATCCCTCCTCTCATCTCCATCCCCATCCCCCTCCCGATCCCGATCCCCCAAAGGCCGGCAACGCACTTGTGACGCCTCTGGTGTTGCGGGTGTCCATGCGGCGGTAATCGCTTACCAGCTGGTGATACCTCTGCTCCTACGTTTGTCCACTATTCCATTAAAAAAAATCCGTGGAGTCCCTCCGCGCGGAAGAAGTGAACCTTCATAATAGCAACAGTGCTTTCATGCCCCCTCCATGGTAGCGTTAAATGTTTGAAAACTTCGTAATGTGCAACAGTGCTTTCAAACCACCTCCATGGTAGCATTAAACGTTTAACGCAACCTTGTTGGAAGTCGCATTAGAAGTTTCACTTCAAAAATGCGTAGAGTCCCTCCGAAGAAGTGAAACTTCATAATGTGCAACAGTGCTTTCATACCCCCTCCATGTTAGCGTTAAACGTTTGAAAACTTCGTAATGTGCAATAGTGCTTGAATACCCCCTCCATGGTAGCGTTAAACGCTTAACGCAACCTTGTTGGAAGTCGCATTAGACGTTTCACTTCAAAAAAATATCTTCTCAGGACCACATCACTGCAAAAGAAGGTAAAATTTAAACTAACCCAACCCGTCTGGTCAGCGTAGTATAGTAAGCCAGCTTGGCCAGCCAGCCTCCTTGGACCAGCCTAAAGTCCAGCAGTGAACTGACAAAGACTGTTCATGATGATGACTTATAGTATGAAATAAATAAAAGGGTTACATTTTAATAAAAAAACATCTTTATTTACCAACAATCAACAGCAATATTAATGTAAACACATTCTTCAAAGTACCTATACAATCATGATTTTTTTCAACATAATTCTTCAAAAATTATTTTAGATTATTGGATTGTACCTAAACATATTTGTATACAGAATAATCCCTTAAAATATATGGAGTTGAAATGTGGAATACCTAAGTAGGTTTTAATAGAGTAGCATGAAAACTATTTTTACCTGACTAATACCAGTGGTGGATTTACCACTAGGCTGAGTAGGCTGGAGCCAAGGGCGGCGAATTTTAAGGGGCGGCAATTTTGGAGCAATTTTTTTTTTACAGAAATAGAAGAAATACAATAATATGTAATAATGTTTTAGTATCATATAATGTACCGAATTCTGACAACTTTAATACTGTTTGAACACTTACTAAATGCTTAGTGAAATATATATAGTAGTTTCACGTTACAATTTAAATTAGTAATATTGACGGAAGTTTTAGTAATCATCACCCAGAGCGGCATGAGGCCCTTGAATGGGCCGCTGCCAACCTGACGGCGAATTGTTTATGGGGAAAACTTCCTCCCCGAGCTTTCTCTGCCGCCTCCTTCACACACAGACAGGTACTTCCCGAAGCAGCTGTTCCCACATACTGACGCACTGCCCACTCGAAACCAACAAGCTGAAACGCTTCGACTACGATAAAGCCATGTCATGGCTCGGAGAGCGTCTTCGCGAAACTTGCATACCTCTTTGGGGCTGGGGCCGATTGCCGCGGACTGCCTACAACTCAGCCGTTTGCCATATGGGATGTTCCTGTCAATGTGCATACCACCTCAATAGACACTGTGTGGTAACTACGTATGGCTCTCACCAACAATACCCTCTGGCCAACCAGAGGTGGGCCCTATTCTCAGTGATCAGTGGCACCATTCACATCCATGTACCGTGTAATGCCATTGACTGGACAATTCCGCGTAAAGCCTTGTCGCCCAGATATGGCAAAAGTCGCTCAACGGCAAATGCAGCGCTGATCAGCTTTGGAAGTTGTGTGAAGTGCTTGTCAAAGGGCCATCCCTCGGTAAGTAGGTATCAGGTCCAGATACTTTGTTTGGGTTGCAGCACTTCAACGGTCTAGTGGCCAGACGCAGAACCTTTAAAAAGTTTACCCTTGGAACTGTAACTCGGCGAAACAGATTACGTCCAAGCCGGGGTGTACTAACTGTATTAGATGCAACGAAATAAAATGAAGGCGAGCGACGGAAGGTTTTATTTTGTTGCATCGGATACGGTTGTTTTCTTGCAACTGAATTTTATTACTGAAATAGTCTCTTCGTCGCCACTCCATCCGTCGGCGCTGACCCTTATTCAGTTATCGTCGGGCCAGGTAGAGGACTGTGGTCCCAGGCTCGTCGACGCTGCCCACCCTTGGGCGACTTTTGCCCAATTTGGGTGGAGCCAGCGTCGCAACGCGACTCCTATACACGGGGGTTGTCCGGTCGATGGCGCTGTATGGTGCACCGGTGTGGGTGGCGGCTCGACTGCCCTAAATAAGGCCCGCCACTGGCGGCCTCAGAGGGTATTGGCTGTCAGAGCCATAATTGGATACCGCACGGTGTCGACTGAGGCGGCGTGCGCCTTGGCCGGAACACCCCCGTGGGATTTGGAGACGGAAGTGCTCGCTGAAGTTTATCGACGGGTAGCTGGATATTGGGCGGAAAGTGGCTTTCGCCCTCCGCCCGAAGAGGTACGCGAATGGCGTAAAGCCGCTCGTCGAGCCACTATGGACAGATGGTCTTTCCGGCTGGAGACTCCACGCGCAGGCCTTGCCGCCGTGGGGGCTCTCCAGCCGGTCATCCTCGAGTGGGCAGAGCGGCAGCACGGGACCCTTTCCTTCCGACTGACGCAGGTCCTTTCCGGGCACGGTTCCATCGGGAAGTACCTGCACTCGGTCACCAGGAGGGAACTGAGTCCCGCCTGCCACCACTGCGACTGCAGTGAGGACTCGGCCCAGCATGTGCTGGCGATCTGCCCCGCATGGGCGTCGCAGCGCCGGGCCCCCACTGCCGTCATCGGAGGAGATCTCTCGCTACCGGCCGTCATACGCTCCATGGCCGGTATCGATAGCAGTTTTACCGCGGTCGCAACCTTCTGCGAAGAAGTCATTTCGCAGAAGGAGGTGGCGGAGAAGGCCCGGGAGGATGATATCCACTCGGACCCAATCCGAACCAGGCGGCAGAGGCGTGCCTATCAGCGCCTCATGCCGCCCTGAGTGTGGCCGCGGATGGTCGGGACGGGTTTTCTCCTCCATCCGCTCTAGTGGCCACCCGCGAGGGGGTGACGTACGCGTGTGCCGTACGTCGCCTAAATTGAGAGTCAAACAGGTGACGGTGCCCGCTTCGGTGCGGGCAAGCGCTGGGAGGGGTCCGGACGTGTTAATGACTGCAGTTCCCGGATTCCTCCCGTCACAGGCGCAGAGTGGCACACCGTGTGGTTTTAGTCGGTTCGAGTCCGACACACCGCCCCGCCGCAAACCCCGGTAGGGTGACGGTCCGAGGGGATTTCCACACGTTAAAAAAAAAAAGGTAGAGGGCTGTGGTCAGCACACGGACAAGATGCCTATTTTGTCGGGGAGTAGCAGTCTTGTAACGAATCCGTAGGACTGCTGCCCCACCTCCATATCCCTAACGACTGGAACATCATCCAGTGGAACATCAACTCCGGTGGGATGACGGCTGGAAGGGGTTTCCACTCGTAAAAAAGAGGATGAATTGCAGGGATAGGGGCGGCAAAAATGTATAGCCTACTGGCGGCAAATACGTAAATCCGCCACTGACTAATACTGACTATATATAAGCTTTTTTTTAAGTAGATATTCACGGTAGTAACACTGGCTATTTATTTTCCCCTTCTAACAGCTCAATACTGGAGTAGTAGGAAGGGTATTCAAAATAAACGATATTACAACTGGTAGTAAGATTGGTAGGGCAACAAAGGGACTATATCGAAGTCAAAAGGTAGGGTATTGTTCCACCATAGCACCTAAACTACACCGATGTTAATGCATGAGGTGTCAACAGATTTGTAATAATGGGTCATTATTACAAATCTGGGTGACATACGCCTCATAATTTTTTAACCGACTTCAAAAAAGGAGGAGGTTCTCAATTCGACCATATATAAATTATACTAGCTGATCCGGCAAACGTTGTTTTGCCATAAAAAAAATTGGTGTATAAAAAATAGATGTTGGTCGATTCTCAGGCCTATCCGATATGCACACCAAATTTCATAAAAATCTGTCCAGCCGTTTCAGAGGAGTAGTAACTAACATTGTGACACGAGAATTTTATATATAAGATATATTTTATGTGTGTTCGCGGATAACTTCAACGTTTATGAACCGATTTTGATGATTCCAGTGGTACCATAATAAGGAAACTAAGATCTGATGATGACATTCGAGAGAAATCGAGTCGAATCTTGAAGTCGGTTTTTGTTTTTGTTAAAATTTTACTTGTGGTTGGTTCATTTGTTGCTATAAAGTGCAACTGGATAGTGACGTCACACTGAGTAACTCTCGGAATGCGAATAGTAGAATCGGAATCCTTGTTTTTTAGACCATGGTCTATATCGTAACGGCAACGGGTTCGATTTGAAATGTCAAAGTTGCTAGGTTCGAAAACCAAAGATAAAATACTAGTAATGTTTGCTAGCAGTCTTAAAACTTGTACTGTACTGTACTGTACAAGTTTAGACTTAAAAACTGTGTTCAGAACATGACTCTTATTACACAAAATTAAATTATTTAATAATATCATTTAGACAACAAAGTGAAGAAATACCTCCTTGAATCAAAATTATATAAAAAAAGTCATGATATAATAAACGAACCATTTGGACTTAACACTAAATATAATATGTAATGTATACATATCTAAATATATATTTTGGTACATTCGTTAGGCCCATTTTAGCATATTAAAATAGCTTCATAAATATTCTTTAATAAAATTGTAAATAGAATCGCACTCTCAGAATTAAAGACATTCAAAACAATGTGTTGAATAATATTTTTAATAATATTCAACACATATTCAAGTACTGGGTAATTGCCACCTTCTCTGAAACCTCTTTAGGACCAATTCTGTTGGTATATTAAATGTAGGTGCTTTGATGACACCATTTTTATCTAGGTACCTACACCCTTGTACTGTACTTGTTTTTTTTCTTACAAAATTTAGTAGGATGTATTTAAAATATATTTTTAGATCGTTTTATCTTATCAAGGGGATTCCCAGTAACGATTGTTATACGTTGGCATTACGAGCTCTCACGATTAATTCTTACATTTGCCAAAATACCTAGCTATCTTTACTCAATTGCTAATGTGTAAAATGCTAAATTGTACATATTTTTTAATAAAATTTTAGAATAGTATAAATATATAGGTATATTCCGAAATATAATTATTTTTGGCCTCATGGACTTTATAGGCCGGTGTAAAATCAGCGTTTACGTATCTGCTACGTAGGTAGTTTATGTCAAGCGTTAAGCCGGACATTTTGTTTCTGGTTAAACAAGATGGCGGACTTGATTTATACAGCTTTGTTACAATATTTATACAATATTTACATTTGCTTAAAATATACGAAAATCCTTAACTAAAGTCATGATTTCACAGATGCTCTTGGTATATTAATTTATAGAAACCATTGGCCGTATGTAGGACGGCTACATTATCTTTCTAGTAAGTACAAGTAAATATAATAAAATAATGTAAAAATACAAATTGTAAAAATAATATAATACAAAAAAAAACATAGATATTAAGCTTAGAAGTGCTCTTAGGTAAAACACCTACCCTACATACACAACATACAATTAGATATATTCAGAGTTATTTTTCCTATCTTAAAACAAAACATATTTTTTTGACTAAGCTACAAAAATGTTTTTTTAATTTATGCCCCTCTTTAATTTATTAAATTCAAGTTATAATTCTTACACAAAACGTACGAAAAACTAACACAGTTATATACTCGTATATGTACTACCTACTACGAGTATAGGTCTATTGGAAAATAAATAATCGATGAGACCTACGTATGTTTCAATTTTATGTTAAGAAATTAAGTGCATTATAAACCGTTTTCTCTGAAGAAGTTCATATCTAGTTTTTTTTTCACACAATTATTATTATTATTAGTTGTATAAGCATCAACAGCAATCTCATTTTAGGTACATTTATTAACTATCGACATACAACTTTTTGTTACGTATGTATTAAATTATGTAAAGTTAACACTTAGGTACATTAATTTTAAATTGCACAATGATTCATTAAACCTAAATCTTTATGACTAGACATCACGAAATATATTTGAGCCTTCATCTCCCAATTATCTAAGTTATTACACTAACGGATCCAGTATAAAATCTACAACCAAGTACCACAGTCATACTCCAGACAATATAAACGTTTCAATGCCGCCAGGCTTCTGGCACGAATCGCCGAGTTATCTTCTATCTCTCTCTGACCGAACTGGTAGAATATCATGTAATCGTTGTAACTATCCTCGATGTACCCACTATCGGGAACCTTCAAATCCACTTTCACCTCTTCTAAACATTTATTTTGGGTCATATTTTTATCAATTTTGACACCTAATAAACCATCTTTAGGAACCTTTACATCTAAATAGCTCCCTTTATGGCCATCCCTATCTAGCTGCACATCTTTTAAAGATTCTGCATCGTTCTGTTCAATAACTTCACAGTCGTTCTTCAACCAGAAATACTGTAATGAGCTTTGTTAGCGTCATTCGTCACAGAATAACACAACTGGTGCGGAGTGATGGTCACGGTGAGGGACGAAGCAGTCACAAGCTGGAGGGCCTGGGGAGGACAGCGCTGAACCAGGCCCTAAGGAACCCCCACACGAGAGACGAGCTCGGTCTCGAATATTGAGGATTGAACGGTTCAACCCCCAAAGAGAGTCGTCATTTTCTGGGATGGTGTTCGAGAGACCAGGGCCTGGAGAAAAATTTGACATTAAAAACTTGAACATACCACTGTAAAGGTTTGTCGAAAAAAATGATATTAAAATGGTAAAAATTGATTTAATACAGCGGCGTAAATTGTTTGGCGAGTAATTATAGAGTTATAGGATATCTTATACCTAGTATTTTATTGTTGTAATAAAGATGTAGGTATATTGTCAAAGTGATAGGCTGTTCACTAATTGAACTTTATACTTACGATATCTGTTTATCATGCTATTTCTTCTGTCATGATCTTCGCCAACTAGCCACCATGTTCGCATTTCCCCCTTTCCCTAGAAACAAAACATATTGTAAGAAATATAGTGTATTAAATTTGGCTTGGCACCGACATCAAACCTATGAATAGGTAGCACATACAAATAATAGTGTTTTATCAATATAAAAGGTTTGCATATAAGGTGTATTTAATTAAATCTTTATCTTTAAGTTATTTCATACTTTTTAGTTTTTGAAGTCGGTTTTTTTAAACGAAGTTTTTTTTTTTAACTACCTATCTGTCTTATATCAATCATCTACCTTTATGTTAATGATTCCTCTCTCCTTAAAGCGATATCCACCATGTTGCTTAAGTAACTGGTAGGTGTCATTGCTGATATGGATTCGTTGTGGTTCACCGCTGGACTCCATCCTAGCGGCAGTGTTCACTGTGTCTCCAAAAAGGCAGTAGCGAGGCATCTTCATGCCAACCACGCCTGCTGCACATTGGCCACTGTGTATTCCTGTGGAAATATTTCTTAGGTTAATTTTGTACCAGTCCTGAAATTTGTACTGCATATCTTTACTATAAATACGCATCTAAAGATTCCAATATCGCTTTACATCTAAGTCTAAAAACATTTGTATCAAACGAGAAGCAATTTAGGTTTATGTTTTACAGCAAATGTCCTAGAACTGAGGTTATAATAATGGAATAATTTTAAAATTCATCTAATATAGGACATTATATGCAATGAATTACGTTCATTATCACTACCTTAAACAAGGAAAGAACCAGAGACACATATGTTGAGAGTAATTCTCTGAGCGCATCTCAGCTAAATTAAGTTTGTTAGAAGTAGCTGGCTCCGCTGAATATGTTTTTCTGTAGTATCTTATTACAGAAATATGATTACAACAGAATATGCCCAGTAATATTTGGTACTAATATTATTACCTATCCTAATGTGCAGTCTCGCAGCTGGCATGTTGCGCATTCGAATTTTTGGCACCGCATCAAGCACGTGTAATGCCAGTGACGCAACCTCTGCAGCGTGTTTTGAACATCTTTCTGGTAGACCGCCTACTACCATGTAGGCGTCACCAATGGTTTCTACCTATGAAGAAAAGGCTGTATTTGTAAAATGGTCCTGGACTCCTGGAGGCATTTAACTTCAAATAATCTAGACTTCCTGTATTTCCATTTTATGCCATATCTTAGTCAGAATTCACCATAATGTCTTTATATACATTAAAAGTAAATTTATGTTTACCGTGGGAGAGCCACGCTTCGGCATGAATGGGCCGGCTCGACCGAAGTGATACCACGGCCTCACAGAAAACAGATGTGAAACAGCGCTGGCGCTGTGTTTCACCGAGTGAGTGAGGATACCGGAGGCCCATACCCCAAACCCTCCTCCCATCCCCCTCCCCATCCCCCAAAGGCCGGCAACGCACTTGTGACGCCTTTGGTATTGCGGGTGTCCATAGGCGGCAGTAATCGCTTACCATCAGGCGATAGGTCAGCTCGTTTGCCCCCTATTTCATAAAAAAATAAATGTTTCACAGACTTTAAATGAAATATTTTAAATTCAAAAGTTACTCTGTCTGTCTATCTCATTATATCATATCTATGTTTGTCTGTCTGCCACACTTTCACAGCCAAACCGCTTTCAATTGTAGGTAGTTATAGAAGTAATAGCATGTAGTAACACCGATGATGATCTGGTGTTTATGATGATACTAAAAAATGTGAGCAAACTTATACCATACGAGTGATAGAGAATCAAAAGATAAGGAGGGATCAGAAAGAATACATATTAAACCTTCTGGATGTAGAATAAAAATGTAAGTACTTACTTTATATACATTGTAGTACGATATTATGTCGTCGCAACACGTGTATAAATCGTTTAGGATTTCCACCACCTGCCAACAAACAGTATGTATTAGATGTATCACTAGTTATTGATCGGGGCCATCTAAAAGTAGTGAGTTTGGTTTAAGTAGCTTGAAAGTATTTGCGTAGGTATTATTACCTTTAGAATTTGATTCGCAAAGTTTCAAAAAAATTCCATTTCATAAAAGGATAGCAGTCAATCAGAAACTATAAGATAATGCAAACACTTAAAAATACACACTTAAGGATTGCTTCGTCTATAAACTCTTCTAACTCACCAGTCAGTACCATGTGATACTGATTTTGCTGGTTTTATATATGTAACTTAATGGACGACGTAATAAAATATTCAGAATTCAATTTCATTTGAGATGTGCGTCAAAGACGGAAGTCTTGCAGCCAGTTCCTATTTAGCCTGACTTAGACTTGGAAAAACCAATAGAAACAGGTCACTCTTATAATATTACCTACTTATTATAATAGGTCTTTCTATGAAATTGCCGTTTTGTATGCAATAAGTGAAAGTACTTATTTTTTCAAACTTTTTTATTTCTGTTATTCGAAGTAATCACCCATGCAATCGACGCGTCTTTGCCAACGCATTGGCAGTTTATTGATGCCCTTCTTGTAAAAATCAGCTGGACGGGAGGCAACAAACTCTTCAAAGGCATTTTGTACTGCCTCTCGGGAATTGAATTTTTTACCCACTAAAAAGTTGTCTAAATTTTGGAAAAGTAATAGTCGGTAGGTGCAAGGTCTGGTGAGTATGGCGGATGAGGGAGAGCTTCCAACCTCAGCTCTTGCAGCTTGGAGACTGTCTGTTGCGCAGTATGGGGTCGCGCGTTGTCGTGAAGGAGCAGTGGGGACACAACAATTCGTTTCAAAACTCCTTCATTTCTTTGCCTGTTGAGCAGCGCAAGGCAGGTCTCGACGCGTACGTTGCGCTGGCGAAGAGTTTGTTGCCTCCCGTCCAGCTGATTTTTACAAGACGGGCATCAATAAACTGCCAATGCGTTGGCAAAGATGCGTCGATTGCATGGGTGATTACTTCGAATAACAGAAATAAAAAAGTTTGAAAAAATAAGTACTTTCACTTATTGCATACAAAACGGCAATTTCATAGGTAAAGACCTATTATTACCTATAAGTCACAAATCTATCCTACAAAATGTATGTAGATACATACATTTTGTGGAATATCTCATTATCTATCTATATATTAAAACGTAGGTAAAACCAAAACTTAGAACCCCTTTTCACGAAAATATGAGGAGTAAAAATTTGTAACGATTTAAGTTGATATGAAAGGGTAGCGCCGAAGCTAAACAAAATTAAGGTTCTAATATCGATCACCGGGCGACCACTAGAATATTTAAATTAAGTAGGTTGATTAGGTTAATCACAAAACAAAAAGATATAAGTAGAAATGACTAGTAGGCGTGGCGCGCTTGCCACTGATAAGCGTTGCAACGCATACCTTTATAAGTTGTAGGTATTTTGTATCATAGTCGTGTTACAACGCTGCGTTGAATAGGTCGTCCAATGAAAGTTCTTTTTTATGCCACAATGCAGTACTGTTCTGTTTTACAGTGTGAAAATGATAGCAGAAGGAAAAACATTGATAATGGAGGTGTTTCTTACCATCTGTAGGTACAATTTTATATGTTTTATCAATAAAATCTTAAAATTTTATTTAACTAATAACTGACTAGAGATTTAAGCTAAACTGTTCCTTATCCGATTCACATAAATCTCAATCTGGTATGATCGAGTCTTATCAGTTTTCAACGTTATTCTCGTATTTTCTATTCTACTCGTTTAGTGATGTAGCCAGGTAGGATGTTAGCTTTATCGATTTCCATACTTTTAAACGTGTTATATTTACTTACTATAATACACACATCAAAAGTGTCTAGGGATCAACATATGTGTCTAGGGATCAACATATATTTTTGCAATAACTTTTCTCCTGATTGATATTAATTAAAATTTTCTTTAAGGATTCATCAAATAAAGTGTTTTCGTTTGTCACAGTAACGATAAACCAAGTCACCTTTGCATTAATAAAGAAATTTGCCATTTTCCTAATAAAGGGATTTTTGACATTTGAACCACTAACATTAAAGTTCGAAAAAAAGACTGAAATAACAGTTTTCTTTAAAATTTTATTAGGTAACTTAAACAATTAATAATCCGTGTTTCTACCGCGAACACTAACAACACAAGAATCGGTTTGGCATACTCAAAATGAGTTCATCCAAATCACGCTGTGGAATGGCCGCCCATGTTCGTTGCAACAACAAAAAAAGGTCTTCTTGCGACTGGATACCCTCCATATTCGGCAGAGCTCTTCTCTGTAGCATATCCCATGCATGCTCAATCGGGTTCAAGTCTGGCGACTGAGCAGGCCAGGGCTAAAGCCACATCTCAATCTCAAGAAATCCGCATAAAAATGCTTGATCCCTAGACACTTTTGATGTGTGTAATTATAAATATTAAATTTTGCTTGTTTGTTTACGTGGCCTTGAAAGAAAAACACTTGTTTTAACCATTGAATATCTATACAAATAAGTATATAGTAAGAATATATATTATATATAATAAGAGTGTCTGTTTGTACTATTAAATATTTATATCCGCTTTTTACTAAATGCATCTGCATGTGTAGGTCCACGGTACAATTTTTTTTTTACGGAACAGGTGGCAAACGAGCATCACCTGATGGTAAGCGATTACCACTGTCCATGGACACCCCCGCAATGCCAGAGGCGTCACAAGCGCGTTGCCGACCTTTGGGGGGTGGGGAGGGGGAGGAGTTGGTATATGGGCCTCCGGTATCCTCACTCACTCAGTGAAACACAGTGCAAGCGCCATTTCACACTGGTTTTCTGTGAGGCCGTGGTATCACTCCGGTCGAGCCCGCCCATTTATGTCGAAGCGTGATTCTTTTCTCTGCGAAATTTGCAGGCACGGGCCGTATACCAAAATAACATTTTTTTTTATTTTGTCTGTCTCTCTGTCTGTTCCGAACTCTGACTCAGCAGTCAGGATCGCTAAACATTATACCAACGGTTAAGTGGCTAAACAGTATTTATTAAATATAATATGATTATAATACAGATTCTTAAAATTAATAAACATTATTAGGCAAGTACTTATTTTTTAGCTTCTTCACCTTTATAATGTTACCTCCTCAGATATCCTTCAATTCATGTTTTTTATTCTGCTCCGTCCTAACAATAAAAGTTAGGTATCGATATTATTGATAATATTGTAATATGTGCCACAACACTAAGCGAGTAGCGGTAAATATCGAAGAATGACACAAATATCGAATTTATTCTTATAGTGGTTAATGTTATAATTGCGTGCATTTAGAATAACGCCATCTGTTTTTGAATAGCTTGCAATGAAGTATTCTTACATTCAAGATTACGAAACGTTGTAAGTTCTTCTTAAGCTATGGCAAAATAACTGTTAATATTACGCGATAAGATATATTATCATACGTGTGACTTTATGTATTGTAGGCTAGTTTTGAGCAAATAAAAACATCAAATCAAAACAATTCGTTAGTAGTGTGCAGTAATAAAATAGTGCTTTCATTTGTCTGAGTTTGGCGACAGTCGTTCCGTTGTAAATTATGACACATAACATTTCTACCTATTCTTTATGTTCTGTGAGGTTAATAGATACTATTCATAACAAAAGACTGCACGTTTGGCCTAGTGGTTTAACGGTCACCACGCCGTTCCCTACTTCGACAAGTGTCGTGGGTTCAAATCCCACGTAGGATAACACTTTTTGTGATCCACAAATTGTTGTTCTGAGTCTGGATGTTCTTTGTGTAAGTTTCATGTATGTTTATAAAGTCCCCCGCGACACAGGATTTATTCCTAGTGCGGGAGTTGTCTTTTTTTTTTAGTAAAAATGAAGTACTACATTGACTTGCCTTCATAATGTTTTACTCTTTACAGATAATTATGTTCATACTTAGGTGCTTAATAGACTATTACGCATAAAACAGTGACCTTGGAGTTAAATAATACTGCAGTAGGCTCTCTTACCTGCATTGGAGTATTAGTGGCTGCTAATTTGGTAAACCCAACAATGTCACTAAAATATATTGTGACGCAGTCGAAGCTTTCTGCCTGGACTCTCTCGCCGCGTTTCAATGCCTCTGCCACGGTTCTATGACGATAAAAGAAAGATAAAATCAATTGTGTTTGTTACCTTCGATAACGCTTAGTATACTCGTGTATAAGACTTATACCTTGGTTATGCAGTTCTGATTTCTGATAGCACTTGTTTCACATATTATAAAAATCGAAGTTCAGTCATGTTGTAGTATACCTACTAGAAGCGTAATTTAGGTTAACTTAGTTTAGGATAAAAAAAGAATTGTGTTTGTGAACGCCATGAAAACCTATCGAACAATAATTAACCTTAAAAAATAATCATGAAAAATCATAGTCTTCAATGCTGCTAAATCATGATGAATAAAGGTCCTTGGGGTGGGTTTCTTTGTATAAATTAAAATAGGACCAAATGAGAGTATAATTTCTACATAAAAAAGATATTTCCAAATTGCAGATTTGGAAATATCTTTTTATGTAGAAATTCGTCGGTCGTCCATTGTTTTAAATGCCTGAGATGCGAGGTAACTGTTTCTTACCTCGAAACTCCGACGTTTCGTACTTATATATATAACTATAAATTCTCAAAATTAAAAAAAAGCCCCCGACATAATAACCTGAGTTCCCTTTAAAAAGTAAAAAAACACGTTATGCGCTTTCATTTGAGACCCCACATGATGATATTTTTGCAGACATTCGGTTATTCTTCCCCACTTTCACCCCCATAGCTTTTAAACAGCTCAACCGATTTTCATGAAACATGTCTAAGAACACTCGTACGTAATTCACCTTTCATACAAAAAAAAACTAAATTGAAATCGCTTAATCCGTTTGCGAGCTACGTTGCCACAGACAGACAGACACATCAAACTTATAACACCACTTTTTTGCATCGGGGGTTAATAAAAAAGAACAATTGAAATAATTGGAGATCCTATTTTCTTTGTACTCTTAGTTTGTTAAATGTTATTGATGACGTCAGTACGAATTATAGAAATGCAGTAGCAGTTAATAGTCAATATACCCTCAAAATGAGCAACCTTTGCTCAATTTGTAATTACTTTAAATATACACATAATAATGTCACTAAAGAAGGCTATGATTGTGAGTTCAAAGTGAATTGAAAATGTTAGGGTCCGCTCCAAGGGGATGTACGCGTGGCTACTTTCGTTACATCTATGTATTTTTGTTTGTTGATTTAAAACTTTTGGAAGATTAAAATAAAAACCAAAATAAGCAAATACAATGGGTTTCAATCGGCTATAGCTGACAGCTTATAGATGGTACTGAAACACGATTAAATTAGTCAATAAAGAAATTGATAGACAACATTGGATTTATGGCAAGCAAATCCTCGAGTAAAAGATATTTTGTCTATGTTAAACATATTTACGATAACATTATTCGGTCTTTATCCCCAAGTCGTAATTCTTCATAGGGCCAGTATTATCAGAACCGCAACCCTTTTAAGCCGGTCACGTATCCACACCCACAGAGAGAGGTCACACACAGTGGGGCGACTAAGGTCGTTTCCAATTCATATTAAGACATATTACGGAGACCCAAATTTATTTAAGCTGAGACTTAAAACACGAAATTGAGGCCGGGACTGTTTATATTCTCGGTTTATTTATAAAAAACTGTGTAGTAATCAAACGTAAAAATGTGTTATAGTATGCAGCGCAACGTGCATAGATGCATAGTAGCGTATGTTTAGCATTCATAACATGTTGATTACTTCATGCCGAAATACTGCGTATATTGCAATGGTATATTTTTTGGAAATTGAATTGATACCAATTTTTTATATGTGCATTTTGCACAATCCGCCCTTGTGCTACCCGACACGTTATAAATATGATGTTTTATCATTTCTATACATTACGGCAATAGTTTATATTTAGGTATTAGTAGTTTAAAAAAAACGCCTCTTAACTTCTAGAGATATTTCATGTTATTCGGAGGGGATTTTGTTATTTCCTCGATTTGTACATCCAACTGGGGACAATTTTCAATGCAATGTCCCGTGAAATAACAGTCTCAGACGAGGATTTAGACCCAAATAGATGCTTCTATTTGGAGAAGTAAACAGTTCTGTATATATTTGGACATTTAATTAATATCAAAGCGGGTACAAGGGTAAACAGACATAATGTTCGGATGGGTAAAAGACTCAAATAAGAAGCACTCGTCTCCGGCAAGCTTGTAAAAGGTTTGTTAAATGTAGAAGAGAACCTAACGATACGTCAAGATTGTAGTAAATATGGTTCCGTCGTTTGGCCTCCCCGGCTGTAGCTACTACTGGGTTTGTTCGCCGTTCCGCCCGCGGGTTTGTCGGTTATCTCGGTAAAAAGCAGCCTATGGTCTATCAGAATATTTAAACATTTCTCAAATTTGTATTTATACGCAAATGGAAATTAATGTTAAACACATCAAATTTCAACACTGCCATTAACAACAATTCTGTCAATATCAGGTATGCGGTGAATACTTGTAATACTTGACATTGGCAGAAATAGCTGATTAGCTGGTTGCCATCTCTTCAAAAAAAGAAGTGTGTTATCAAAGTATATAAGAATCGTTCGATGTTGATTGAAACATGTTATTGACTTCAAAGACCCAGTAACAGAAATCGAATTTTAGATAAAAACATTAGAAATGAGATTGACATTTCAATTTATTCAGTCAGTTATAAAAATTGCCGTGCTGATTTCTATATAAAAAATGTAAAATAAAATTTCTATTCTTTGTATTTCAGTGTAAGTATCATAGCCATATCGTGAGTGCTCCTATTCAGAAGGGACGCGTTTCCTATACTCTGAAATGATTATTCATTTTATCACAAAACTAGCTGTGCCCGCTACTTCGTACACGTGACATTTAGATTTTGAAGTCACTTTTAATTTTTCACCGTTTAAACCTTCCCTGGACTACGACAAACATTTCAAAACCAAAATCAGCTAAATCGGCCCAGCCGTTCCCGAGTTTTAGCGAGACAAACAAACAGCAATTGATTTTTATATATGAGATAATACTCAGTTTAGTATAAACACCAAATCGTATTGACTTCGAATGTCATGTGTCTGATAGCTAATTCACCGAAGTCATTAGCTCGAGCGTTCGATTTGCTGATATTTCCATATTTTCGATGTACCACAATTTCAGCAGTATTAGTCGACTAGTCATTAGTACTCATCGAAATTATCAGGCACATGACATTCGAAATCGAGTAATAAACTGCACAAAATCGATGAGGATAGAGTAACATACAGAGATGTATCTAATACCTACCTTTTAACTAGTAATTCTTGTAGATATTTAATTTGAATCTCGGAAACGGCTCTAACGATTTTCATGAAATTTAGTATGCAGAGGGTTTCGGGGGTGATAAATCGATATAGCTAGAATTCTTTTATCAAAAATTTACCAAAAAAATTGGCAGTCATAGAGACTGCCAATAGAAGTGAAAACTTATAACTTAAAATGTTAATTGTAAAATTAGAAATGTCATAATGTTTAAATGAAAATTATCAAAATTAAACATTAGCATGTCGGTCGCAAACCCATAAGAGTTTCCCCTACTAAAAAGTGCTCAACGCAGCTAAAGAAGTTTTCACTTCAAAATAAATACCAAGCGGTCTCCCAGGTCTCCTCTTTAAACTTCTCAGGAGGGCGCAGGAATATCGACACACGTAAACCATATTTTTAAGAAAACAAATTCTAACACTGGCATGCATGTGTATGTCCAATGTATATACATTGGAGGCATGAAAATTGTCCATAAGTATGCAGAACACTACACAAAACGCGAGGACAACATCCAAACCCAAAAATAAATTAAACCATCCACATTCGCGATTAGCAATACTTATCTCTGTTCATTGATCATGTCTATAAAACTGTACTACCCGATGACATCAGAAATGAAAACAAATTTAATACTTTTGTTAGCAATTTACAAAAGCTTATAATAAGTAAATACTACGACAGTGTTAAGGAATACCAGGAAGTGTAAATGATTTCATTTCATTTCATGCCGAAAGAGGTATTGTTGCCGTAATATTTTAAAGTCACTGGAACTTAAAATACTATTTACAGAATACATAGCTTAGTCTTAGTCATCGCAAATAGCGTTTACAAATTACCTTTTCAGATCATAATTAAATGCAAGTAACTTGTTCAAATAACAAGTACCTAAATGAAAAGGGTAATAAAATTGAAGAACATGAAAACTTTATACTATGCTACGTAGGCCACACACCCGGACAATACGGAGTGGGCTTTATTATAAATAAATCACATAAAAAACATATAGAAAGTTTTACTGGCCTGACGGAACGAGTCGCAATACTAAACATTAATATTCACGGCTATTTGATCACCATCATACAAGTATACGCTCCAACAGAAGCGGTGAGCGAATACGAAATAGACGAATTTTATAAAACGGTCGACAAAGCATTAGACATGGCACACAGGACTATTATATTAATGGGTGACTTTAACGCAAAGATCGGAGTCCCCAAGAAAGAAGAGTACTTAGTTTCGAAAGAATTTGGCTTCGGTAACAGAAACGAAAGAGGACAAAGACTTGTAGATTTCGCATTAGAACATAAATTTACAATAATAAATACATGTTTTAAAAAGAAACCAATCACAAGTTGGACATGGAGATCTCCAAATGGAGAAACCAAACCAACCAAAAATATTCCAAGATATTGGCACTATGAATTTAAACTATCCATCAGATCATAGGATAATCAGAGCAAGAATAATATTAAACAATCAAAAGAAAAGTAGAGTCAAATTCGCAAACAAACAAATAAATCAATTACGGAGTGAAGATGAAATATCAGTATACAAGGAAAACCTATCCACAATGCTATCTAACCCATTGATTCACCAGGAAAACCTCTCAGTACAAACCCATTACGACAGCATTACAAACGCCATCAACAGTAGCTTAAGATCCGCCCGAACCATAAGTAACGAACATAAACGCCATAAGATACTGTCAGTTCGAACAACAACTCTTTTACAAAGAAGAAAAGAACTACAGAAAACTAAAAATAAATCGCGGTCTATGAAAAATGAACTCTCCGCACTCTATAAGATAGCCAACAAACTTATAAGAAACGACTATAAAAGATACAGGCAATGTATTATAGAAAAACATCTAAATCTCACTGGAAGCACAAAAAAAGCCTATAAAGACCTCAGGACAAACAAAACATGGATCGAAGGACTGAAGAAGTCCGAAAAAGACCTGAACAGACGTACAGATATTATCGATACAGCAACCGATTTTTATAAAAACCTATTCAGCTATAGGGCTCAATCAACCACAACACAAAGCAATAATATTAGCGGAGTTACAAATCTATCATCCTGTAACACTTGGCAAGACAATGACGAGAACATTAAAGCAATAGATCAAAGTGAAGTTATAGAAGCAATAAAAAAGTTGAAACTATATAAATCCCCTGGATCAGATAATATTATAAATGAAGCATTAAAGACAGCAGACGAGATACTTGCCACACCACTAGCTGCATTATTCAACCAAATATTACAAACATCAGAAACACCCACACAATGGTCTGAATCGAATATCATTTTAATATATAAGAAGGGCGACCCAAAAGATATAGCTAATTATAGACCAATAAGCCTATTATCGAGTGTGTACAAATTGTTCTCCACTATCATAAACTCAAGAATCAGTCCCGTAATCGATGCTAGACAACCCGTAGAACAGGCAGGTTTTAGGAAGGGGTTCTCTACAGTAGACCATATACACACACTAGAGTTAATTATTGAGAAATATAGAGAACGACAGAGACCCCTATATCTCGCATTCATTGATTACCAAAAAGCATTCGATACAGTTACACATGACAGCATATGGGAGAGTTTGAAAGAGCAAGGAGTCAACGCAACGTATATAGATACAATTAAGAGCATATATAACAACAGTATAGCTAATATAAAGTTAGAAACACTGGGCCCAAGCTTCCCCATAAAGAGAGGCGTGAGACAAGGTGATCCACTATCTCCAAAAATATTTATAGCCATACTGGAAGTGATTATTAACAGGTTAGATTGGAGTAAAGAAGGAATTTATATACAAGGCACCCTCCTAAGCCATCTAAGATTCGCAGACGACTTAGTGTTACTATCTGAGTCGGTTTCACAGCAACAGCAATTCATGATGGAATCCTTACAAGCAGCTAGCGTAAATGTAGGACTAGAAATCAATCATACTAAGACTATGACAATGACAAATAGCTTTAAAATACCAATAAAAATAAATGGGAAACTACTAGAATATACTGACAAATACATGTATTTGGGAAAATCGATCAGTTTCGACAAAGAAAACAACGACAAAGAAATTGAAAGAAGAGTACAACAAACCTGGAACAAATACTGGGGCTTAAAAGAAATTTTTAAAAGTGACTTGCCCATAAATTTGAAAACTAGAATCATGAACTCCAGCCTAATACCATGCTTAACATATGGGTGCCAGACTTGGAAATTTACGACTAAAGCCAAGCACAAGATTACCACCTGTCAAAGAGGAATGGAGCGCAGCATGCTTAAGATAAAGAGACAAGACAAGATACGACATACAAAAATAAGAACAATAACAAAAGCCACTAATGTCTTAGAGTATGCACAAAAACTAAAATGGAAATGGGCGGGACACGTCGCGAGGCTTACAGATAAGAGGTGGACTGTTAAAACAACAATGTGGAGAGGGCCGCAGGGTAAACGACACAGAGGAAGACCTCTAACACGATGGGAAGACGAGATTGTAAAAATTGCCGGCCCAAACTGGAGCCAAATAGCACAAGTCCGGGAAAAATGGGCATCTTTGGAGGAGGCCTTTACCCAATCAGGGGTTCTTGCAGAACAGAAATTGGACGGCTAGTATCCATCCAATTTCTGTTCAATTATAAAAAATTAATAAAAATGACTAGATTTTTCTCAATAAAAAAAATAAATAAAAAAAATGTTTAGCACCTATAGTATAGTTATAGTATATATATAGTAGAATAGAAAAAATGTATTAGATCAACTTATTAGAATTAAGATAAAACTTGTAAAAAAAAAAATGCAAGAAATAAAGGGCTTTTTTTTTTTATTTATTTAAATGAAAAGCTGACCAGAAATATCTATGTACCAAATATGAAGAGACCTTACATGGACGAGACAACACGTATTGAGAAGCACTACATTGCCGTTTTTTAACGCATGTTTCTGAGCTGTCTCTTACCTGGGCAGCATTCTATTCAGTAAATCATCAGTCCTTTTCTTTTCCAGTAAAAGTTGTTCCGTCCTTTCAGCCACTATTGTCTCCAGGTTCGATGCGTACTTCTCCATCATGGCCAGCATATTGTCAAAGATGTTTGTTTTCCTATGTAAAAGTAATAATAATTATTAGAAATTGAGGCGCCTTACACATATCTTGTTGATCTAAAACTATACAGACTCTTTACTACTGTCACCAGAGTGATGATAAAATCAATCAACAGCTTTTAATAATCCACTGCTGGACTAGGCCACCTTATAGGAGAGCCATAGCAAGGTAGATTTGGCCAAATATATGCGTGAATAAGGTCGGAGACACACCGTATTCTAAATTAGTCCCCACACGGATGAAGGGTGACTGATGATAAACTATAATATTAAATTATAAGTACGATTTTTTTATTGATTACCATACCTAAAATTATCTCGGATGGAAATCGAACCCATGACGAGACAAAAGGCAAAACTTTTTCTTATATAAGAAGATTTTCAAATGATTAAAATGTACCATACATGGACTGTACAGTCAGACAGTAAATGAATATGACAATCTTTTCGTCTTGCTAAAAATAAAGCTTTCAATATCTAATATTTTTATTTTATGCAGTCTGTATCAAACTAATATAGTTTCAGATGTAAACTACTTGATAAATTACGTTAAAATAAATATTCTTTAAGAACATAATGGATAATCATTATTAAAAAACTCAATTTTTTATCGTTCTAAATAATATGCCGGATCAATTTGGGTTCAACGTGGCGAAAATATTTATGTCAAGCCTCAAATTTATTTTCTATGGTGTGGGTTATATTCCCGTCTTTCTCTTATTACAACAACAACAACAATATACTATTGTCAAATCAGCATACGACCTTCACGGCATCGGATATCGTATAAACCCCCTCTGAAGTATTAAAAAGTATTATCAGCCTTGTGCAACTTCTTTAATAAAAAAATATGTATGTGAAGTGACAGCAAAAAAAAATGCCTGCTATTTTTATCCTGCCTACCTTCTGCCTACTTGAATCGACTTGAATAGTCTTAGCTGTCACTTTTCTTCTGTCAAATGCGTCATTGTAATTGTCAATGTCAATTGTAATAATTTTGACAGATAATTTTTACTAACTATTAAGTTATGTAGTTCCATTGAGTTTTATGTGTTACAGACATCCGGAATCAGAAATATTGGAGTATTATGCAAATCAGGCATACCGTGATAGAGTTAGGCTCAGACATGAAGATGCCTGTTCAACCGAAGTAAAGCCTCATAAGCCTATTTATTAGGCCATTCGTTGTTTTTAACCCCCGACGGAAAAAGAGGGGTGTTATAAGTTTGACGTGTCTGTCTGTCTGTCTGTGGCACCATAACTCGCGAACGGTGTAGCGATTTCAATTTAGTTTTTTTTTGTATGAAAGGTGAGTTACGTGCGAGTGTTCTTAGACATGTTTCATGAAAATCGGTTGAGTCGTTTAAAAGTTATGGAGGTGAAAGTGAGTGCTTCAGTAGAGGGTTTTTAAAAATTTTGAATTTTAGCTTTGTAACACTTTTTTTTGAGATAATAAAAATAATAACAAAGATTTTGTAAATAGCGCCCTCGTGGTTTTGGTTTTGGTGTTACAGCTTGTCTACCAATTGAGCGTTGATAGCCTCGCTTACTCTATTTATTTTTCCTTCCTCGTTGGTCTCGCGGTTGGCGTGTGCGACTGCTGATCATGAGGTCTCGGGTTCGATTCCCGGGTCCGACCAAATGTTTGTATGATCTACAAATATTTGTATCGGAGTTCGGGTGGTTTCTATGTATGTATTTACAAAAAAAAAGTATATATTTATTTCTATCAGTTGTCTAGTACCCATAATACAAGCTCTGCTTAGCTTGGGACTAGATGGCGTTGTGTGTTAGATGTCCGAAAAAATAAATATTTTACTTAGGTAGTAAACCTTATCGCCGTCCACTGCTGATCGAAGGTCTTCTCCAAGGACCGTCAACTGGTTAATGAATTATAATTTATTTCGTAACGTTTTTATTCATTCTAATTAATTGCGATAAGTACCTAACATGTACCAAGGAGAGGAAGCGATAACCGAGAAAGACTGATGGTGACGGGTACGATAGAGGGGAAAAGCCCAGGGGCCCCCGTAACCCGTTAAAGAGGACCTAACATGTAGCAAGAAGTCATTACAGCTGAACAAACCCGACTGACTTTGTTATTGACTCGCGTATTCGTCTGAATTTGACTGCACGTTTGGCCTAGTGGTTTAACGGTCACCACGCCGTTTCCTACTTCGCCAAGTGTCGTGGGTTCAAATCCCACGTAGGACAACACTTTGTGTGATCCACAAATTGTTGTTCTGAGTCTGGGTGTTCTTTGTGTCCGTTTCATGTATGTTTGTAAAGTCCCCCAAAAAGGATTTATTCCTAGTGCGGGAGTTGTCTTTAAAAAAAAAAATGCAATTCCATAAAACTTAATAAATAACTGAACAATAGTTATTACGAACTGAATCACGTGGAATATTTCATTGTCTATCTTAGAGAATGTATATAAGATAAAATATTATTGTTAAACAAAAAAACAATCGAAGCACTGGAAAGTATTTCAAAAGAGAAATCCTTTGTTATGAAATAATCATGTTACCTGTAGTAACAAATACATACAATTATTTATTGCTGATGATGTAGGTAATACATAATTTCCAACCAAATATAATTTAAAAGTTAAATACATTTTTAAAACTGGTAAGTGGATTCATGTTTAGGATGAGACGCAGAAAACTACGTCAAACGTGCACTCTCTCGAACAATGGCCTAGAGTGATCTACAATTAACGTAAACGTACTTCTTTACATAGTATAAAATAAAGTCGCTTCCGTTGTCGCTTATATCTTTTAAACTTTGTTATTTTTACTACACGGTTGATTTAGTAGTTTAAGCGGTCGCTACGTCGCTTTCTACTGCTCCAAGTGTTGTGGGTTCAAATCCCACATGGCACAACACTTTGTGTGATCCGCAAACTCTTTTCTGAGTTTAGATGTTCTTTGTGTCCGTTTCATGTATTGTATGTTTGTAAAGTCCCCCGCGAAGCAGGTTGTATATTCCTAATGCGGGACTTGGACCTTTAAAAAAACTACTTAACAGATTATAATGCAGTTCTCATGTGTAATACATGCATATTACAGTAGAGAAAATTCAAGAAATTCGAAGACTTCCGTGCGAATCCGGGCCAGGTCGCTAGTAAATAATAAATAAGCACTGTAGGTACTAAAAATTTTAAAAACTATATTCTATCTACGTAAAAACTGTTGATTTAAATAAAGCCTATGTCACCCGGGCCGTTATTATAAATGTATTAATATCTCGTACATTAAAATCGGTTTAGTACTTTTAGCTACGGTGGAACATGCAAACATACGTAGACTGTCAAAGCTTACTTTTACATTACCATTTCTTTTGGTTTCTGTCTGGTAGAAATCAATCTACTTTTATTTATTGTAAGGAAATATTTCATACTCACATGCCAGCATGCATATCCTTAAGTCTCAGTCTCACGAGTCTCAAGTCAGGCCTGCGATCAGGACGCTCGCTCCAACAAGCGTTCAGCACCGCTAGGACGGCTGGCCTGGCTACTAATCCTCCAAGCGGTGGTCTGAATAACACCCCACCGATCGGTTGACGGACACGACCTATGATTTCTAAAATAAAATAATAATAATAATAAGCTTAAAAGCTTTAAAAACAATGTTTAAATACAGTCCTTAAAATTTAACTTGATCTTTGTGACAAATGGCTATTAAACCGTCGAAGTAACTTTTAATACGCAATTTTATTTGTGTCACCTATATTTTTATTCTTTACATGCCAGTTTTACCACAAATAAAGTGAAAAACTTTATAAATGGAAAAATTCACACAAATGTACCTCGTAAGGTCTAAAATGTCACTTTTTTTTTTTTTTTTTTTATTATTTCCAATACACATACATATACAGGCACATTGATAAAAACTGCACCACGAAGACCTCGCAGGGTCTATCTGGGTAGCAGTGAGTCGCTATAAACTATTTAATACACAAATTAGCTCACTCATAATTTAATACATAATGTAATTTACCTTTTTTTTTTCCTTTTTTTTATGGACAGATGCAGATGGCAGACGCATCACCCGATGGTAAGCGATTTCCGCCGCCCATGAGCACCCGCAACACCAGAGGCGTCACAGGTGCGTTGCCGGTATTTGGGGGATGGGGAGGGGAAGGTGGGGAGGGATTGGGGTATGGACCTCCGGCTTTCGTCAGATAGTATTTTCTTATTTTATTTTGGAAGGCATGTTGTTCGTTCTTTACACAGGAAGATTGTATCTCCTCTGGAATTTTATTCAACAGAGTAGGGATTAGGTAATCTTCTACTCTTTCCCCGTACACGTTATTTGTTTTCGGCAGTAGATATTTGTTTTTGTGTACAATGTTCCTTAGGTTACTTGGTCTGGTCCTTTCAATCAACAATTCAGGTTTACGATTTGACGATAGTGTGTTAAATTCATATCTTTTGAAACCATTCATAACATTACATTATTTAAAAAGCTCATCATCTTTGTACTTCTGTCTAACATGCTTTGGCACCACTATTTTGAGTAGTCTTAATTGTAGATTATAGATATCGTCCATATATGTTTTGTATGTTCTCCCGTAACTACTAAGCCCGTAACCGACAACCGAATCAGCTAGTGCTACGTATAACATTCTAAGTACTTTATATGGAAGTTTATTTTTTAATATATAGAATTTGCCAATGAGGCTTCTCAATTTGTTGCAAACGTAATCTTTGTGAGGTCGCCAGCTGAGTCGGCTGTCAATGACGAGCCCAATGTACGTGTGTTGGTGAACTACTTCTAGAGTTGAGCAGTTGCAATTGCTGGTTGCCCTATGCAGACAGTCGTGTTCGTGTGCAATTACCACAGGTATAGTACTTGCTTTATTGTTTGATGAATGTATGTGGACAATTTTTGTTTTTTGTGCATTTATTACTAGACCCGTGTCATGCGCCCACATACACAGTTGGTCGAAGTCAGACTGTAGTGATTTTTGTGCTTCTTCAATGTTTTTATGAGCCACCAACAGACATGTATCATCCGCGAATTGATATATCGAGCCTGAGAGCATTATGTTGTTCATATCATTCACATATAGTAAGTATTCTGTAGGTCCAATTATGGATCCTTGGGCTGTCCCTTTGGTGGTTAATATTTTTGTACTAAATTGGTTTTGTATTTTTACGGTTGTATATCTATGTGTGTGATAGTCTTTAAGAAGTTCCAACATGGGTCCCTGTATACCATTTCTCATCAACCTATCAAAAAGTATATTATAATTGAGCATATCGAATGCTTTGCTGAAATCTATAAATAGTAATCTATAAACACTAGTGACAAGTGTTACAGAGACCAAGCTATATTTTAAGGACCATAGTCATAATTTTCATAAATTAGTCTGAGCGAGAAACCTGACCCACCTATTAATAACACATGAGGCGTAGCAACGGATCATTAGAAGTTAAGAGACTTCTTACCCATGGATATTTTCGTAACTCAATAGCCACAAGTAGGTACGTTATATTTAGGGTATAAATACCTACTTATAGAGTGTATTTCATTCTTTTGTGAGATATTCCTCCAATAATGTTATCATTTAAGTATTTTGAAACATCTCTTAATGAACTCAACCATTCGTTATCGTACAAAAAGTCCTTAATTCGAGCTCATATAATGGTTAAATTTCGAACGTAATTAATTTAATCTTTTTTTTATTGCTTCCGTGGCCAATTTAACTTGAAATCTTAGTTTATAGAGTTAGAAAGGGGAAAGTGATTTTTCCTTTATTTTTTGATTGTCTATAACTTTTTGCACTTCTGTACATAAGGTTTAAAATTTAATTACCTACTATTCACATATCAATATTTGAACTGTCATTGTTTAGACTTTTTAACCCCCGCAAAAAGAGGGGTGTTATAAGTTTGACGTGTCTGTCTGTCTGTAGCACCGTAGCTCGCGAACAGATGAAGCGATTTCAATTTAGTTTTTTTTTTTATGAAAGGTGATTTACGTGCAAGTGTTCTTAGACATGTTTTATGAAAATCTAAGTTATGGGGGTGAAAGTGGGGAAGAATAACAGAATGTCTGCAAAAATATCATTGGCGTATGATTACTCGATTAAGTGCTTGAGTAGGGGGTTTTTTAATGCAAGAAGTTATATACCGTCTTTTTAAATAATTTTACTTCTAAGCACTTCTTTTACATGGTACCATTAATTATTCGTGTAGTAGTGTATAGTGAATAAATCGATCGAATAGACTTGATTGAAAAATGTCCCTAATTTTTCACGTTTTTACTTCGAGATTTCTGATTAATTGCCTTAAGTACCTAACATGTAGCAGAAATTCATTACAACTGAACAAACCTGAGTGACGTTGTTATTGACCCCTGATCCTTTAGGTATGTTTAATATAACTCTGCCATGGAGTAAATTCCTTTAAATGTCGGAGTTTGTTTTTATTGTTTGCGATTGTAAACAAATTTTCCATCTTTATTAAATGGAAACTTTCCTGTGCATTAACATTAGTTCAATCGTTTGAAGATTTAGAATAAAGCGTTTATTTTATTTAATAACTAGTCTGTCTTTAGTACTTAGTAGTACTAGTTTCAAATCTAAGGTTTCTAGTTTAGTTAGTATGTCGGTTATCGCGATAAAAACCTCGTCCTAGTAACCTATGTCCTTCTCCAAAGGTCAATCTATCTTTATACCGAAATTTATCTAAATTGGCAGACGGAGTTTTGAACTGAATCTAATCAATTGAATATATAAAATTAAGTATGGTTATTAATTACAGCCCTCTTGTTTTAATGGTACCTATAGTGGGCAAACAAACGAGGAACAACTAGTTCCACTTCTGTAAACCTACAGACGTTGACGCTCTTTGAATAATTCTTTCCTTGAATCAGAATGGATAACGTATTGCTAAATAAATTAAGTTTTGCTGTACACAGGTCGGATCGTGTCACCTGAAGAAAGCATGCAACGTTAACATGAAGACTAAGCTGACATTATAAATTCATAACGGTCATTTGACTCGAGGTACGAATAACATCGTGATTAACAATAGTAAACATACTGAAAAATCCCTTGAAATTTGCTTCCCTTTGCCTTATTTCATGTGTGCAATCACTAATTGAGTATATAAATCAATGGTGCCATAAGGAAGGGTAATATTTTTGGCAGTTCATGTATGTTCCACCGTAACGCCTAAGGATTGGGAGGACTGAACGGATTCTAGATTTTTATATATCTCGGATGACATAGACTATGTGGCGACTTCCACATACAGCGCAACAGAAATATACTACAGCACCATCTACCGTAGATACACTGAACTACGGTATAATGTACTACACGAAGAAACTACTAATCCTGCATCGCGCAATAAAGTTCTCGCGCTGATTCGAATATATACAACATTCTAATATCAACCGTTGGGCAGTGGCCCGCCAGGCATGATCACCTCGCCTGGTCGGAGTATCCTCCCTTTGTGGTGGAGGGACATGACACCCGAGCCCCAACAGGCTATATAAATTTTATAAAAAGGTTTTACGTAGTTGGTTTATAGTTTTATAAACATTTTCTTGTAATATAGGTACCTCCATTTTATTAAATGGGTTTACAGCTATTCGAAATCATCTCTTTTCTTTTTTTTAGTATAAAATACAGTTATCGACTTCAAGATTAGCTTGCTTGGACAATGTGAAATTATCAAAACAAAAGATAATGAAAATAACGAGGCATTGATATCAGAGCGGAAGCATTTGATGTAATCAGGACTAACATGTTTTTGATCGCCAATGAACTGAACAGCGAATAGGGGATTCGAGCTTCGTGACCTCCATGACCCCTGAAATAATCCGCCCTTGAAAATATATAATATTTTCCAGTCTGTCTATGTAAATCTGTAGCCGCCTGTTTTCAAATGATTGAGCCTTATCAGAAGACATCAAGCAAATAAACTCAAATTACATACTCTGATTTTTTCTGTGAAGCCTGTGAGAAGAAACCAAGCTAAAGAAATTATTCTTTAAATACTTTTGTATTAAATTACGTTTTCTAAGACATTTTCTTTAAAATTATGCCATATGGAAAAATAATTTTACCTGACGATAGGATTTATGATAAAACTCATACAGGCACTTTGGCGTTACACAAAAAATGGATTTCAACATGAAATTTAGTACATCTAACTTATAGTTATATACACCTACATAGATAGGTACAGCCAAGAAATTATACAACAGCGCACATAGTCAAGGTGCAAGCCACATTACATACACACACGTATCACTGTGCATCGTAATTATATAAGCAATACCTAATTGCCCATCTGACAATCTCGGAAGGAGTACTAATGATGTTTGGTGTAATGCTCTCTTAAACATAATAAATGTTGATGGTCATGAACTGGTTACCAAACAAGCTGCTCACCAACGTTTCAAGATTATCTAGTTTTTTTTATGGAAGAGGGGGCAAACGAGCAGAAGTATCGCCTGATGGTAAGCAATTGCCGCCGCCCATGAACAACCGCAACACCAGAGGCGTCACAAGTGCGTTGCCGGTCATTGGGGGATGGGGAGGGGGATGGGGTGAGGGGTTGGGCTATGGGCCTCCGGTGCCCTCACTCACTCCGGTTTTCTGTGAGGCCATGGTATCACTCCGGTCGAGCCGGCCCATTCATCGTTATTTTACACATTCATATTTTTTTCACAGCCATGTTCTGATGTATTTAGGCTGGCTCGACCAGACCCCAATTTCTGGCGGGCATTTAAAAAGCAAGGTACTTGTGGCGATGGAAGTCAATTTCCATCACGCGACCTATCTGCGCCATTAACCCTATTTCATGAAAAAAGCCTGTTAAATTTACCTGCATTGGTAAGAATAGTGTCACCCCAAGGTCCGTTCCTACCAAGTATCTCGTACAGAATTATGCCGAAAGAGTATACATCTCCCTTCTGCGATCCTCTAGCTGGATGGTTCGGGTCCCTCAGTAGTTCGGGCGCGCGCCACAGCATGCGCCTTTCCACACGTAGAGCATCTTCTGCATCAGAACAGCCATCTAGAATGAACAAGGAGTTTAAGATTCCTTTCGACAGTAGAGCCATTGATGTTTAGTTGTCGAAATTCATTTTATTTAATATATTTATATTTTTACATCTAGTCTTGAACTCTACATAAAATTGCAGAGTTGATAGATTAATATTAATGGTGTTGTAAATCGCTGCCCCCTAGTAAAAATCCCATAAAAAACTGCATATGAAAATACTTACATTTCAAATTATGCAATCCGTAGTCAGCAATTTGCAGCACCCAACGACTATCCACCAAACAGTTACTTGAAGTTAAATTCCCGTGTGAGACTAATGCTGAATCGTGCAGGTAAGTCAGGCCTCTCAGTAGGTCTGCAACCAGGCTGGCTACAAACATATCATCCAGATGTAGGTCTCTATCGGCCAGGACCCTTGCTAGAGAGCCTCGAGAGCAATAGGCAGAAACGATGCATGTCGAACCACTTTCAACACATACTCCTACAAACGCTGTCAAGTTTTCGTGGCGAAGTTCTCGAATCTGTTGGAGGAAATGTATGAAGATTAACTGGAATAGATTGAAATTTAACATAGTAATTATATAACCATGTAATAAATGGAAATGGGTTTAATTGAATAATTATTTGTTGGGATATCTTATAATTGAATCCAAGATAAACAGCAACTTATCATCTATAAGACTAATATATAAAGCTGAAGAGTTTGTTTGTTTGCTTGAACGCGCTAATCTCAGGAACTATCGGTTCGATTTGAAAAGTTATTTTAGTGTTAGGTAGCTCGTTTATCGAGAAAGGGTATGGGCTATATATTATGACGCAAAGATCAATAGGAGCGGAGCACCAATGAAGAATGTTACAAAAACAGGGGAAAATTATTACGCTACGGGCAATAGGAGACGTAAACGAGGTTGCGTGGGACAGATAGTACGTTATAAAGAGCAGCTGTTAGCGTGTATAGCGTACGTAGACCAATAAAAATTAAGACTAGTTTATTATGCCCCATAAACATTTAAGTATGGCATTTGTAAGTGATTATTTTAACTCCAGCCACACAGAACAGTTTGATGACTAAAAGGAAGACGGGAGTATCGAAAATATTAAAATATACACTAATGTAGGCCTGGACATAATCCTTTACTTATTCGTAACTGCGTTTATCAATTCCATTTAAGCTCAGTTTTTGCAACAGGCTCTCGGAATATTTATTCTACTAAACAAACTTGTGTGAAATTCATATCTCTATCAGCAGGAACCAAGATAGGTTCCTGCTGAAAGAGCTATTACATGGGTACGAAATTACAAGTGGGCATAATGTATTTCGTCTATTTTTGTTAAGCATTTGACGTTTATAAATGAAATAAAAAAACATGATTTGTAACTATTTACTGACGAAATGTGAGGTTATTTACATAGTCCAATAGATAAATTCATATTATGTCAATAACCAATATCAATATACACACATCAAAAGTGTCTAGGGATCAACATATGTGTCTAGGGATCAACATATATTTTTGCAATAACTTTTCTCCTGATTGATATTAATTAAAATTTTCTTTAAGGATTCATCAAATAAAGTGTTTTCGTTTGTCACAGTAACGATAAACCAAGTCACCTTTGCATTAATAAAGAAATTTGCCATTTTCCTAATAAAAGGATTTTTGACATTTGAACCACTAACATTAAAGTTCGAAAAAAAGACTGAAATAACAGTTTTCTTTAAAATGTTATTAGGTAACTTAAACAATTAATAATCCGTGTTTCTACCGCGAACACTAACACAAGAACATCGGTTTGGCATACTCAAAATGAGTTCATCCAAATCACGCTGTGGAATGGCCGCCCATGTTCGTTGCAACAACAAAAAAAGGTCTTCTTGCGACTGGATACCCTCCATATTCGGCAGAGCTCTTCTCTGTAGCATATCCCATGCATGCTCAATCGGGTTCAAGTCTGGCGACTGAGCAGGCCAGGGCCAAAGCCACATCTCAATCTCAAGAAATCCGCATAAAAATGCTTGATCCCTAGACACTTTTGATGTGTGTATTATGTACTTATGCTTTCTGGAAATTTCAACAGGAATTCTACAGGGATTTCGAGCCATTAAAGTCAACTATATAATGTACCTGTTGTATAGTACTGTAGTTTGATTTTGATCGTATATCTGATTATTGTTCAATAATTCAAATGTTGTATTGTATCGTTTTCCCTTAGGTAAACTTATTACAAATCTTTTGATCACTAAATAAATATATTTTAATAAGTTCAGTTCAAAAAAGAACAAAATCGAGTACCCATTTAGGGTACTCGATTTTGTTCTTTTTTAACTGACTTCAAAAAAAGGAGGGGGTTCTCAACTCGACTGTATTTTTATGTTTGTTACCTGAAAACTTTCGACTGGGTGAACCGATTTTGATGTTTTTTTTTTATTTGAAAGCTGGTGCTTCCCGTGTGGTCCCATTTAAATTTGATCGTTTTTTTTGTTTAATATTTGTGATTATGTTCAAATTGTTTTTTTTTTACCTGGCTGTCAAAATTACTCTACTCTGCCTGATATAATGCATGAATATAATGTAAGAGTAGTGATCACTAAATTCACTGTGAATAGGTACAGACAATGGAACGTGGTGTTATTGAGATTTTCCTGCATCATTGGGCTTCATCATTTATTTTTCAAAAAGCTACATACCTATTCTAACTAATATTATAAACTAGCTGACGGGCGAACTTTGTACCGCCATTAATCTTTTGAGAGTAAATAAATCACGAAATACTTGTCTTAGTAGGTATTTATACCAGCCGTAGGTAGCGTATATTCGCGGACTAAGAAAATGTAACACTTCCGGTTTCCTTTTAATTTTCTCTTAAAAAAGATTTATCAAATTTGGAGCAGTCGACCAGAAGTTATGCGCGTTCATACATTTCGGTTATTCATTTTTATTTATATAAATGTCAATGTAAGTTTGTTTGTATTATTTTAGTTACCCTTTCACGCCTAAACAACTAACCGATTTAAAGGTTTTTTGCCAATAGAAATTTACATTATCAACGAGTATTATCGTCTACTTTTACCGATAAATACACGGACGGAACATACAAAAGCTAGTTTTATATATTTTTATAAACCATATTTACCCACTAGTAACATGTGCAAGTAACGAGCTTTTACACTTTCAACTTTTACAAATAAATAATACCTTTCTGCACAGTTTAAACTCATAGACACACGTGTAAAAGTTTCTAAAAATAACGCTTTGCGTCGGGACTCGAAGCTTTGAGTCAAGACTGCTATTATGAAGGTTTATTACTGTTTGTCAACATTGACCTTGTTCTAACCGTATTTGTCATCCGTAATAATAAATTTAAGCTCCCAAAATAAACATATTATAACAAAATGTCTATAGGTGTATGTTTTTAACCGTGGGAGAGCCACGCTTCGGCATGAATGGGACGGCTTGACCGTGAGGCCGTGGTATCGGAGTATCACTCCGATACCACGGCCTCACAGAAAACCGGTGTAAAACAGCGCTTGCGCTGTGTTTCACCGAGTGAGTGAGGATACTGGAGGCCCATACCCCAATCCCTCCCCATCTCCCAAAGGCCGGCAACGCACTCCTGACCCGTGGTGTTGCGGGTGTCCATGGGCGGCGGTAATCGCTTACCATCATTAGCCTGCTTGTTTGCCTCCTATTCCATAAAAAATAGGTCGATATTTTATAATTAAATTTGCCTTGATCGGTAGTCAGAAAACTATAACTGATTTTTTACAGCATGTTATCCCCGTTTCGGCAAAATGGACTAGGTGGATTGAAGTGATGCCAGAGTCTCCTGAAATATCGATGTTAAACGATTCTTTAATCGTTTTTTTTATGGAATAGGTGGCAATCGACCAGACGTATCGTCTGATTGTAAGCGATTACCGCCGCCCATGGAGTCACAAGTGCGTTGCCGGCCTTTTGCCTTTTCTTTTTTTGGCCTTTTTTATATAACTTTTTTCCAATCACTTTCTGAGGGGACTCAATAAACGGCAACGCCCTTATCTTTTAAGCTGAAGGTGTACATGTGTGGCTGTAGATACATCAGGCGACCCGTCTGCTCGCTAGCCATAATTTGCCTTTAAAAAAGATTAAAGCCTTTGTGGTGACATTCATGTACAAAGCCATCTATTGAAGACACATCGAACTACGGAGTAGCTACTACTCCTGTATCGCCGAATAGAAATTCTCGCGTCGATTAGCATATAGGTATATAGCTGTCCGATTTCA
Source organism: Diaphora mendica (assembly GCA_949125395.1). Classification (NCBI taxonomy): domain Eukaryota; kingdom Metazoa; phylum Arthropoda; class Insecta; order Lepidoptera; family Erebidae; genus Diaphora; species Diaphora mendica. The sequence goes on from OX421321.1 coordinate 3,206,826, forward strand.
TCCGCTGCGCTTTGACCACCTCGCCTAGTCGGAGGATCCTCCCTTTATGTTGGAGGGACATGACACCTCTACCTCCACACCCTTATTACGATTGAATCTACTTCTTTTATTGTACTGAAAAAATAAGCTGTGATTAAACATTTTAGTTCTCTAAAGTTATTTTAACTTTATATCATATTTGCTAGCAATATTTGAATATAAATAAAATATATGAAAAGTTCCTTATAAACCTTTCTAAGAATCTCGGCTGAAAGATCTTCGCCTCAGGGATTAGACAGTAGAGAATGGCAACGGACTCACTTTCAGAATCCTATCATATTTTTACTGCACCTATAAAGTTTATGTACCATAAAGTTATGTGGTTTTCTCTACAGAATATAAGCGTTTAATTTATTTTATTATCACTGCATTACTCGGAATGTTATCTCGTTTTATAATTATACTAACTGACATACGCCACTTCTGCGTCTTTTTTCAATCATACTCGGCTTCTATGTGTTTAAGCGTGATGTTAACTATCCTTGCACGCCGGCAAAACACGCATTAAAAAAACGTGAAAATCGATAAGTTAGTTTCGGAGTTCATCGTGAGCAACAATGTCACATGAGAATTATAAATGATGCATATTAACTTTTGACAGCGGCTTCTGTTTTTATGGACTTTGACAAACCATTTTTCCGAAAGGAAATTATCTCATGTGCTTGTTAAATTATGACCACACTTTAAAGGTAGGCAGTGCAGAAGCATCACTATGCCGCCATCGTGTAGGTCACCATGCTGCTTTGTCTGCATTCGCAATGAATATGGTGATTCTCCTTATGCATTCCATTGGGAAAAGTAAAGTCACTTTTTGCAGGCTTCATGATTAAAGAATAACAGATATCAACTTCCAATTAATAATATAGCATCTTAATAGCAGTAGTGAGTTACTTTTCAAATAAATGTTAATCATAACAAAGAATTTTATTTTAATAGAGTCCCTTTTTCAATGAAGTTCCTTTTTTATATTTTATATTACCATCATCAAATGACCGGATATTCCTTCAGGTGTTATGTCAAAGATGGTTATAACGTACTCGTACTTTAACACATTATATACGAAAACCTGCCTCAAGAATCACTCTATATATTGGTAAAAAACGCATAAATATCCGTGCAGAAGCTTTTGAGTTTATCGCGAACAGACAGACAGACGCGGCGCAGGACTTTGTTTTATAATAATTATGTAGTGATATATTATTATATTAGTCCACAAGCGAAGACATTTGATAAATGTAAGGGCCAAATGTTTGAAATAATAAGATTTACATAAATTACAAAAATGGTTGACGATATTATTCTATGTTTCACAGCCACCCCTACATCAAAAGAATTCTTAAGATACCTAAATATGGGCTTATATAATAAAATTTCAAAAGAATATCAGGTACGACACAAAACTAGTAATATACCGACTAGGCATTTTCAGATTGATAGTACAGATAATAACCATTCAAAACATAATACGATTTGATGTTTTTGTACTATTAATTACGTAAACATGTTACCGCTATACGGGTTCTTATGACACTCAAAAGGAGTTTCTGCTTTACTTATATACCAAAAAAATTGGAGATTACATTTTTGAACCGTTTGGGGTCAAGACTCTAGGTTCATGGGGTCCAAGTGATCGTGCTTTGTTTAAACAAATAGCTATGCACCCGATTGATGCTTCTCGTGACCAAAAGTCCGGCCTTTTTTTAGCACAGAGAATAAGCATTGCCATTCAACGTGGCAATGCTGCCAGTCTTCTGGGAACGCTACCAGTAGAAAATGATGCGTAGGAATTTTTTGACGCGTGTTTGTAAATATTGTATTTTTTTTTGTTATTTCCTAGTCTATATACATAAAAGAAAGTCGTGTTAGTTACACTATTTATAACTAAAGAACGGCTGAACCGATTTGGCTGAAAATTGATGGGGAGGTAGCTTAGAACTAGGAGACGGACATAAGATACTTTTTACATAGTATTTTTTTTATTTGCCCCGCGGCGTTAACCGCATTTGTTGTTGTACCGCGGGTAACACCGCGGGGCTCAGCTAGTATTTAAATATAATTTCAATATAGGTATTATGTGTTAACAAGTACTGTGTGTAAGTATTATGTGTAACAATGTAATACTAACACTATTGTACCTGAAAATCAGATTTTGAAAAAGAGTAGCCATGAGTTTCTTTGCCAGTATTCTTCTCATGAGCTCTACGCATTTTGGAAACTGGAAGTTATGGATCGACACAGGCAGGCAGTAGATTTTGGTGTTTTCGCCTAACTTACCTCGACAATACAGCACATGCTGTGGCCTCTGTTTGTGTCGATCTATGATTTTTTTTTAACTATAGCTTCAATTTGACGTTCATAAGTGTCACTTGGTGTCTTAGATGAATAAATGATTTTGATTTGATTTGATTTGATTTGACTAGCAGCACCAAATTGGTCGCCACAGGGATATGACTTATGAGCAAGTATCAAACATCATTTATGCTGAAGGAATAATAAGATGACATTTTATCGCACATTGACTATCTACATATTAATTTTGTGTGTTGATTGGTCAATCAATCGGCTTCTACGATACCCGTGAATGAATGGGAGTGGTGATACTCCGTATTTTTAATATAAATAAAATAATAATTGCTTTATTGTACATCAGATTAGTTAAAAGGTAACTTAGAGTTAAGAGGTACAATTGGCGGCCTTATCGCCCGAATGCAATCTCTTACAGGTAACCATGGGTTGTGTATAGTATAGTATAGGGTAGTGCATGGTGTATAAAAAGTTGATAGGAAAAAGAAAAATATATATCATCTATATATATAAAAGAGTAAGGTGAAGGTGACTGACTGACTGACAGACTGACTGACTGACATACCCAGAGATCAACGCACAGCCCAAACCGCTGAAGCTACAATCCTGAAATTTTGCATGTAGGTTCTTTATATAACGTAAGTGAGCACTAAGAAAAATTCCATCCCTAAGGGGGTAAATCAGGGGATGAAAGTCTGCGTGAGCGAAGCCGCGTGTAAAAGCTAGTATTATATAAAGTAATAGTAACACCTAGTATGGATGATTAAATAAGTACTAAGACATATTAAGTAATAGATATTCCATATAAACTCCAGTGGAATTAAAAAAATATACTATTACTTGTGAAAGTGATCAACGCTCGTCAGGGTTAAAACGTAGCATGGGACCGAGAAAAATAGGCGACTTAGAATCTATAATAGGACACTAAGACACGAAATCATCATCAGACTGCACAGTTGGCCTAGTGGTTTAGGCGGTCGCCACGCCGCTTGCCAATTCGCCAAGTGTTGTGGGTTCAAATCCTACACGGGACACCACTTTGTGTGATTCACAAATTGTTGTTTTGAGTTTGGGTGTTAATTGTGTCCGTTTCATGTATGTCCGTAAAGTTCCTCGCGATACAGGATGTTTATTCCTAATGCGGGAGTTGTCTTTTTAAAGAAAAGAAAAAAAAATCCTTGCCCTTTGTCATTATTTTCGTGAATCTTTAAAACAATTAAAGTTTATCGGTACTGTAAAGTATACTATAAGATTAGTCACTTTCTACTACAAGATACATAAATAGTGACAATAAATTCTGAGTAATAACTTTCGGAAGTAGATAGTGCCTTCAATTTACTTTCATTAGGTACATGTTTCAATATTGTTCGCTACAGAAATCATGTGACATTTATGAGACTATATGAACTTCTATAATTAATATTTCTACATACTTATGAAAATGGAAATTAATATGACACCGTTAAGTGAGTGATTTTAATTCAATTTGTTATTTGAATAAAGATGATATCAAAACACAAAGTTTTATGGGAGGGGTAAGTATGGTACAGGTTAATAAATAAAAAGGAAGACTTGGAAAGATTAAGCTTTTAATTTACCATTGGGTGTATTTAGAATCATATTGTCGTAATACACTTTATAAAAGGTTGATCACAATCTAAGTGTCAAATGCAGAAATTTTATGTATATAATATACGTGAAGCAAAAACTTTGTACCTACCCCTTTTTAACCCCCGACCAAAAAGAGGGGTGTCATAAGTTTCACGTGTCTGTCTGTGGCACCGTAGCTCCCGAACGGATGAAGCGATTTAATTTTTTTTTGTATGAAAGGTGTTACGTGCGAGTGTTCTTAGACATGTTTCATGAAAATCGGTTGAGTCGTTTAAAAGTTATGGGGGTGAAAGTGGGAAAGAGTAACCGAATGTCTGCAAAAATATCATCGAGTGGGGTCTCAAATGAAAGCGCATAACGTGTTTTTTTACTTTTTAAAGGGAACTCGGGTTATTATATCGGTTTTTTTTTTTAATTTTGAGAATTTTTAGTTATTACAAAAATTATATGTACAGAGCAGTATGAAATGTGGCACAGCTTAATAGTTTATATGGAAAATAAGTGCATGATAAAAAAAGATAATCAAGTGAACTATGATTGAAATTCGACCACTCGGCGGCTACTGGTCATTTTAATTAGACCTAATTCTAAGAAGCATAATGCACTCACTTGTTTTAATTCCTTCTTGATAGCTCTTGTGATGTCGATACTCTTCTTCTGTAGCCTCTTAACGGCTACGATGTTGCCTCTGTGAAGAGCTATGGTGGTGTGAGCTCGGCGAGTCTCCATGTCGTGTTGAACTGACGTCTAGGGGAAGAAATAATTAAGAAAATGTGTGTGCACCGAAATTGTGATGGTGAAAAATAAGATACGGGTACATTTGCTAAATAATTTCAAGTATTTTATCGTGTCGATAACACTGTACGTAAACCAAAATAAGTAAATATATAAATTATTCCTGAGGAGAGAGGAGATAAAGAGACATTAGTCATATCTGCCATTCGTGCTGTCGTGTTTCGTTGATGAAAGTGAAACAGCGTTGCGCTGTGTTTCACCGAGTGAGTGAAGACACCGGAGGCCCATACCCCACCCCAACCCCTCCCCCATCCCCTAAAAATAAAATAAAAAAATAAAAAAATTGCGAGACTGGAGGCCGCAATACTGTGTGTCACCATGTTGCGTTTTTGCATTCGCAATGAGTATGGTGACCACTACTTTTTGATTGTGCTCATGTTTTCTATCAGGCGGAGCAGAGTAAATAAAAAAAAAAAAATACTATGCTAACGATGGATGTTTTTACAAAATCCTTGCTAGTACTGAAGTATTTAACTTCCTGGACTAAACTGGTATAATGAAGTAGCACTCACATCACACAATACCTTGTCAGTTCCCTTATGTGTGTTGTATGGCGAAATGAATTTCAAGTCCTTAGCCTCAATCCTCCATAACACTGAGGCCAACTTCTGCTCGTATCTATAGTGCCGTATCATCAGAGCTGCAGCCAGGATTGCTGCAGCTGCTACTGCCGCAGCAGCTGATAGGACTCCAGGGTCATGTGGTAAGGAGCATTTGATCCCATCGAAGCCGCAGTCGGGTTCAGCTCTTGGTGGGCCTTGGCCTATCCAGGCTATGTTATTCGCTCCAACCAGTTCCTGTGTGATAAAATAGTGAAGTATAAGTAATCGAGCTTATATTGTTTTGTTATTTTTGATATGAAACATCTATAGGCGCGGATAAACCTGGCGTTATTTATATATTTTTGGCGTGGCGAGAATTGCCGTGGCAAAGCGCGCCGCTTCGCCTTACCGAAGTCACTGATGAAAATAATTGAGTTGTCGCCATTTCAAACAAATTAAAAAAAAAAGAAATTTTGTGTTTAATAAACATGAATATTAATGTAATAAACAGTCGTTTTATTTTATGGAAAAAAATGAAAAAAACGGCACTTTTTTTTATTATACAAAATAATTTCGATGTTTCACATCTGCAAGGCGTCCCGTGATGGCACCCTTTTTTTTGTTCATTAAAACTTAAAGTTCAGAAGGTTCGTGGCTGAGTAATAATCGAGAATGTTAACACATTGTAAAATTAAGCAATCCTAGTTAGTTTAGTCTATAATGATGGGTGACCACTTCTTTACATATCGAGATACCTCCGTGCCTCAGAGAGCACGCTAAGCCGCCGGTCTCAGATGGCAACATCTTTGGCAATCGTTACATTGAAGCCCTAAAAACTCCGACAAAAGTCCTTCTACATAAGTTCGATATCGTAGCGCTTCGGTTGTGGAGGCCTGATTGCAGTCACTTCACGTAAAAAATTGAAGTTCCGCCGTATTATAGTAAACTTATAGCTATAGCCAAACCCAACCTAATTTGTGCAAAAAGGTTCAGAGAGAAACTTAAGGTTCATTAAAGACCATTGGTCAAAGCAAAAAACGCGCACTTCCCTAGTTTCTTGTAATACACATCCGACCATTTTCTTGCGATTACAAAAAATGTGTGGTAAGATGTAGAATTTAATTAGTAGGTAATATCTATTAAAATATAATTCTATGTTTCACGTTGTTGCTCACGATGAACTCTGAAACCACCCAACTGATTTGAAAGGTATGTATTTTACTGGCATGTTTTTTTTTTATGGAATACGCGGATAAACGAGCAGACGTATCGCCTGATGGTAAGCGATTACCGCCGCCCATGGACACCTGCAACACCAGAAGCGTCACAAGTGCGTTGCCGGCCTTTCGGGGATGTGGGGGGAGATAGGTAGGGGGGTTGGGGCATGGGCCTCCGTGTGTAAAATAGAATAGTTAATGCTTAGATCAATAGAAGCCGAGCAGGATTGAAAAGAGACACAGACAAAGTTAGTATAGTAATAAGAACGAATATTGATCAGAAACGTGCAATATCTTTGTTAATTCATCGTAAAATGCAGTCTAGAACATTTTACGAACGTACAAAATCTGTATATTTATTTTTTGCAATTTAAAGAAAGCTCTCTTGAAATGAAGACTAGGTCGGAGACCGCATAAATCTATGTAAAGCCAAATTAGTATTTAATGTCTCCCTTCGATCTTCTGGAGCGTGTGCTTAAAACGTGGAGGTAAAATCTATTGATTTTATCGCATCTGTATTAACTTTCAGTGTACGTACAAAAGGCTTTATTATATACCCATCTAATTATATAAAAAGGAAATGAAATCATATAAAATCAAGATATCACACCTATATTTTAAAAGGGAATTGCGAGGCGGGGATCAATTTAATGTACCTAAGCCTTAATAAGGCCCAGGCCTTATTAGGTTGACCTACTTTAGCGGGTAAATATATAATTCTAAATAAATATTATTGCGACGTCTAGTCATTCTGCTGAATTTTGAATTTTAAATTAGGATATTAATCTCAAAGTTATTATTTTATAAAAAAAAACAGTTTTATACTGCGTTGCAGAAAAATATCATTTTTATGTTTTGCTTTAGAGTGTAAAAAGATATCTCTAAATCTTAGATTCTATAGAATAACAGATAAAACCTTGGTACGAAACTATGTAATTTTTTCTCCTTCGTAACTATGGCTATGAACCATCAGTTTCGATGGCAGCCTAAGAGGGCGAAACTATAATGTTCCTAGTCTTTCTACGAAATCCTAAATACTTTAACTAGGGTATAACGCACTGTCCCGCACACCCGCGTAGTACAATCGGTCAGTTAGTTTTAATTATTTTTTATTATTTAATTATTTGACACTCCACTTTTTTTGTGCGCACATCCCCTCGGATACTACCGACTGCTGGCAATGTCGGACTCGACTCGAACCGACTTAAGCCGCACCCCGTCTCCTGTGCTAGGAGCCAGGGAACCAAGTGAACCCTTTAAAGGAAATCCCTGGAACCCCGATGTACCTCGAGCCACGAGCGTCGAGCTTGTAGATTGCCACTTCCTGACACATACACTCAATCTGGATATATGAGTGAACTAAGCTCTTAGTCATGATCATTTCATATTTAAACTGCGAAAGCCGAATTTGAACAGAAAATTAACGTTCTATGTAGGTACGATTGTTTTGCTATTATTATCCTTTCGTGTCTAAACGGCTAATCAAATGGCTATGAATGTTTAATTAGTAATTGCTTGAATCCCGAATAAGAGAGAGAAAAAAATATGAAAATAATTTTAGTTATTTCTAGCTAAGTAATTGCATTCTATTTTTACCAGGGTTATATTCAATTGTAAATCGGGTTGCCTTTGAGAACATAACTTCTTAACCAATGTAATGTTTATCTTTTTTATGACCCCTGATGACCCCTGAAAAAGAGTTAGTTTTTGAAGATTGTTTGACATAATTACATTTACTGACACGTATTAATTTAATAAGTTCAAGATAATAGCAGCGTTCGCATGTAATTTTTCAATCAATTTGGATAAAAAGTGGTATATTCTTTTGTACCACTAAAATTTTTTGTTAAGCTGTAAAAACGTAACAGATTGAGGTATAAAAAATTAAGTACTTTGTTTACTTTTTAGACGTAAGGGTGTAGATAGCCGATGTACACGTGGGCAATGCCAAAGGCAGTGTCTAAATGCACTTACTTATGTGTTTCTAAATACATATTTACTAGAGATAATTTACACATAAACATAACACATTACAAATATTCATAATCACGTGTGTTCACATGACTACACATCGGTTGGAAATATTGCAATAATTTAAATTAAACTTGCTACCAAGTCCTCCGAAGCCAGCCAAGGGGATTTGGGACTGTCAGTATTGAACCAATTTAAGTTACTACATTTTGCCCTACAATTATACATTCTAAATGAACATCAGATCAATAAAGTTTCTAACTATTAAACGTAAGTAAGTTGTTATATTATGTACTGATGCGTTCCTGGAGCTCCTCCAGACTGCCGAGGTAGATTTAGTGGGTAGACCGATTCGTCGGGAGTCCCACACACGCCCTTCGTGTGTCCCCCCCACGGAGGGTATGGTACGAAAAGCATTCCCCGCGTAAAAAAAAGCATATACATAATACATAATACTGCAAAACAAGTGAATCATTGACTAAAAACCAAAAAATTGGCTCTGGCTAAAGGGATTCTTAAAAAATTTCAAATTATCGATTTCATTTCTTTAAATTTCATTTACGCCACCAGAGAGCTTTGTTTCGTCAATGGTTATTTTAGAGCTTTTGAAGTACCTAACGACTAGTAACATAGTCATATGGTATTCCTATTCTATATTAAAATGCAATACTCCAAAATATACCTGGCAACTTTCGGTACTAAAAAGGTCTTTCAAACAACCTTCCCAAGAACAATATGTGTAACATGTCATTTCCAGACCTGCTGAAGACCCCTTGGTCAAGATGCAAGTGTTCACGTCGATTTTCTTTCTACAATCTCTAATGAATTTATTTTATTGTATTACTGGCTAATATATATTGTATTTGACCACGTGACTTAGTGTTGAGATGATTTCATTCCCAAACATTAGTGTTAGTTTTTTGCCATAACCGAATGGAGTTTCTTGCCAGATTCTTCTCCATGGAGGGTAGGCTGCACTTGGAACTAGCGACTAGAATCACTCGATTTTTAATATTAAATATTGACTATTCATAAGTGCCTGTAAAATAAGTGCCTATATGAATAAAATCTTATTGAGTTTGAGGTCTCGGGTCCGATTCCCGGGTCGAACTAAATGTTTTATGATCGGAAAATATTTGTTCGGAGTTTAGGTGTTTTGTATGTATAAAATGTTACATACATTTTTATAAAATAAAGTAGATATGTATTTATATCGACTGCCTCGTTGGTCTCGCGGTTGGCTTGTGCGACTGCCAATCATGAGGTCTCGGGTTCGATTCCCGGGTCGGACCAAAAGTTTGTATGATCTACAAATATTTGTTTCGGAGTTTGGGTGTTTTCTATGTATAATATGTATGTATTTACAAAAAAAAAGTAGATGTATTTGTATCAGTTGTCTAGTGCCCATAACACAAGCTCTGCTTAGCTTGGGACTAGATGGCGCTGTGTGTTAGATGTCCGAAATATTTATTATTATTATTTATTTATTATCAGTTGTCTAGTACCCATAATACAAGCTTTGCTTAGTTTGGGTCTAGATGGCGTTGTGATTTATGTCCGAAATCTTTACACATGTATAATTTGTTTATGTTAAAGTACCAGATAACATAAACAAATTATAAAAAAATACTCCAGCAAAATAACGCAGCGTCGTACGTGAGATATCATGACACGAAGGCTCGACAATAAATTACTGATACTCGATACCTACTGAAGTGTCCCATGTTATGAAAACAAGTACAGCGCCGAGGGAGAAAAAAATCGCTTATCTCGATAAAACAATTTTAGATGATACTACATGGATGGTGTAATGGTTTAAGAGGTTCTTTTACCACTTTCTACTTCCCCGGATTTTGTGACTTCGATATAGGTATCATACAAAGTACCAAAGTACCATACAAAGTATTATCCCATGTAGGCATGGGATAATACTTTGTATGGTTCACAAATTGTTGTGCTAAGTCTGGTTGTTCTTTGAGTCCGTTTCATGTACGTTTGTAAAGCGCTCCGCGGCACAGAATATATTCCTAGTGCAGGAGTTGTTTGTTATAAAAAATAAGATACGAACTTATTATACAATATTCAACTCTAGAAATTCCAAGATTAAAAGTATCTTAATAAATTACATCCCAAATTAAGTTCTCTGTTTAGTAACATAGAGTTGCGTTTCGAAAAATATCCCACAGTTCGCAAGGATTTTAATACTATTTAATTTATATCTACAATAGTATTAAATGAGCCAAATAATAACGAACCATACCTAACACAAAACTTTACAGAATAAATTTTAGAAGAGATACAATCAAAGAAATATTACAACAATGCTAAGGACTGAAAACTGTTTTATTGGAAATATGTATTGTTATTAGCGTTTATACAAATGTATGTAGGCACTTTTGTAGCTACATTAAGACGTAACTTTATGTACCTTATGTACCTAGATTAAGTCCTAAAATTATATAGTGTTGTTTTACATAAGTAGACATATAAAGAATAGAGTGCCTTAATCACCAATAACATTGTCATCAGTTTGTCGATGTTTGATAATATTGTAGCTGTAGATTTTATTTGCCAAACAAAAACAAACAGTAAATAATGTTCTCCTGGCCGATAACAGCCACGGCGGCCTGTCTCAACGGAGACCAGCCAACTACGCAGGAGATATTATAGTGCACAAGTGTGTGCGCAAACACAGGTGCACTCTCTGTTCCCTATCTCTCATAATCCAATGGGACGGTTAACCGACATGATCTGGGAGAGATCTGGCGCAGGACCGACAGCTTTACGTGCTCTCCGAGGCACGGGGGTTCAGACCCCAACTTCCAAACTCCGAGCTGTTATTAAGTATTTCTATAATCACAAAACTCAATAACACTTTTGGCCCGACCCGTGATTCGAACCCGAGACTGAAACTAACTGAAATTAACTGCCTCGTTGGTCTTGCGGTTGACGTATACGACTGCCGAACAAGCAGTAAATATAACTACATTAAATAAAGTAGCAGGTTTTGTCACGTGTCAAATGTACCTACATATATTGAATACTTTAACGTGGTTATTATATACCTATAGAAGCAATAGATTGCCTGCTGGTCATCTATCGACCACTTTAAGTGAGTTGTTTTGATTTTATTGCCCAATAAAACTTGAATTGACATTGTATGTATGTACTTTTATGCGATGCCTGGTCATAATTTTTGGATTCGTATAGTTCTATGCAGCTTCCTTCTTCCAAGTCTTTTTCTCAGACTAGGTTAGGGTCTATTTTAAAATAATTGTGACTTTGTAATATATATGTAAGATTATTTAAAAGGTTACGATACCTTTTATATCCCGACGTTTCGCACGGGTTATACCGCTCGTGGTCATAGGTAAACTACATATATAGGTACAACAAAAACTAAGTATTTATTATTTTTGTTGGTAACTAAATTGTAAAAATAATAAATATCAATGAATGTATTGAATCAATCATATAGGAAAACAATAGACTATCTCTAGTTTTGACTAGACATAAGTTATTGAGAACGGATGTTAGTATAGAAAGAAATATATTGATATACTTACTGGCAATAAGTCCGATGAGTTGACATATCTGAAAGCAGCCACAGGCTGTGCGCTCCAGCCGCCCGGGACAGTCAAGTCAGCCAACAGACCGATCACTGTGAAGTTGCCTTCGGCATCACCAGCTCTATCCATAGTCACCTGAGTAGAAATATAAATATTATTTTAAATGTCAGTTGTTTAAAATAAACACTAGATCGAAAGTGAAATAAGAAGTCTGTACACAAATTTATGTTTTTTAGTAATAATAGTCAGTGGTAGTATTATAATGTGTGCTAGGTACCTAAAATCTGTTTGAAGTCGGTGCCAAGCCAAAAAGAATACGAACGAAAAAAAATCTAAGCGATTGTCGCTTGGCACCGACTATAAAAAAATACAAGTAATCCAAGGAAACAGAAGAATTGGAATGAAGAATCGACTTGATAAACAAGAATACTACTTTTTATTTTATTTTGCTCAGAGCCCGTACCGTGATAACTAGACTGTTGATAAACCGATTTATATTATTTCAGATAAGAAAAAAATTCTTACAGAGATACTTCACAAAATAAAATAAAAAAGCGGCCAAGTGCGAGTCGGACTCGCCCATGAAGGGTTCCGCGGCAGCAAGTAACATAATATAATTTTTATTTTATTTTTATATTTGTGTTGATTGAATGAAAGGTAAATTGCAAGTACTTACTAGATTTAGTTCAAACCAATTTTCGTTGGAAGTGTACATGGTAATGTACATCATATATTATTTTTAGATTTATCATTCTCTTATTTTAGAAGTTAAAGGGTGTGCCTTTGGCACGGAACCCTAAAAATACAATTCTCTTAAATACACCTGGAAAGTTTCGTAACCAAAAAAGTCTTTTAAATAAAATTTACAAAAGAAATACGTATAACATTTATCATTTACAGACCTAGTATATACTTGTATACTGTTATAACTTAACAAAATTATACTTATGTCATACTATACTTAGTAAAATTATTAATATTGTAAACTAAATAAGTACAAAGAAACTAAAGCCCATTTGATGTTGATGATTACTGCACGTTTGGCCTAGCGGTCTAACGGTCACCACGCCGTTTCCTACTTTGCCAAGTGTCGTGGGTTCAAATCGCACATAGGACAACACTTTGTGTGATCCACAAATTGTTGTTCTGAGTCTGGGTGTTCTTTGTGTCCGTTTCATGAATGTTTGTAAAGTCCCCCGCGACACAGGATTTATTCCCAGTGCAGGAGTTGTCTTTTAAATAGATAAGATAAGATATATGTAGGTATATTGTGAACTGTTTATCCACGTGCGTTCTCAGCTTTCATCAAACATTACTTAGCTACCTCTCTAACGCGTGCTTTCCGGCTTAAAAGAAGGCTATTCTTTTTTTAACAAGATCTTAGCCTTTATTTTGCTTTCATACACACATGAAAGTAAAAGGTTCTTTCAAAACCTTTTTTTATTTTTTAAAAGGCAATTCAATAGGAACAAATCCTGTGTCGCGGTGGTGTTTACAAACATACATGAAACGGACACAAAGAACACCCAGACTCAGAACAATAATATGTGGATCACACAAAGTATTGTCTTACATAGTCAGGTAGCATCGGCCGGGACATGCGTCGAACGGTTAGATAACCGGTTTCCTAGTGATAATTGTTTAAGCGAATTGTAGGTAGGTACTATTGCAAAAACATTGTTTTTGGTTTTGAGATGTTTTTAGGTGAATGTATGTTAATAGATTGCTCAAAAGTGATTCAACGTCCAGACAAACCTGTCGAGGTTTTGTGATGTTTTATAGATAACACCTGTATTATATATATATTGTATCAATAAATAAAAAAATAAAAAATGTGGGATTTGAACGTACAACACTTGGCAAAGTAGAAAGCTGCGTGGCGACCGCTTAAACTACTATGCCATACGTGTATTCGAAATGAGGATTCTAACTGACTGCTATGCCATAGTACGTGGGTTCGATATGGGCGAGAACAATTGTGTAATAAGAACATTTAATTTGTATCTGGGTGATATTTAACATATAGGTTTAAAACGTGTAAGTCTTATCTAAATAATATCTAAATCATATACTTGATATGTATCCTTATATTTTGTTACCAAGTATATGACTAATTTGTTTAAACCTAGATATTGATCAATCCAATTTGACAGTTTTTGTCGAAGATTTGTAACCGCTCATCAAAGATGTAATTCGATCTCGGTCTTTGATACCCAAAGGCTACCTCGCAATGGAGATAATGGACACATAAGATCAGATGAAATATAATACTTATATACCTTTAGTATATGCTATAGGTATAAGAAAAAACTTAAGACTTAACCGACTTTATGACATGTTGAGTCGGGGTAGAAAAGTTGAGGAAGTTATTACCTATAAAAGGAAGAGTCTTTTGGTTGCAAAAATTATGTTAATTCATCAAAGACAACGCCCGTTTTAGGCATAAATCCTGTGAAACGAACACAAAGAACACCCAGACTCAGAACAACAGTTTTAGAATCACACAAAGTGTTGTGCTATGTGTGATTTGAATTCGCAATACTCAATGCGGTAGAAAACGGTGTGTTGACCGCTTGATTAGTTTATTACTTTTGACGTAAATATGTAATAGCCCCAGTACACGTTGGGCCAACGCGCTCGGCGAGTGCGTTCGGCCAACGCGGCAATGAATACTGGGCCGTTTGTGTCTATTTGTCGTTTGCAACCAACATTGGCCGACGACCCGATTAGTGTCGGTTTTTTGTGCACAGATCAAATTAATTAAGAAACAGGCCAATATGTGAACAGTAAGACGAAAATTTGCCGAGCGCGTTGGTCCAACGTGTACTGGGGCTATTACATACAAAACAAACAAAATGACAATCACCATTAATATAGGTTTATCGCGAAACAAAAATACTTTTTGTAATTTTTTGACTACAATTACATATACACGTAAAAAAACTAGATAACAAACCTATAAACTAACGGGAAATAGTTTCTTTTAGTCAACAAAGCCACAAAACTACTTATTATAAGTAAAAAAACAGTGTAGACGTAACTGTTGGATACAACATAAAAATGTATTTTTTATTATTTAAGAGCTGGCAACATTTTTGTACATTCGCGCTCTTGTGCCGCCCGATTCACCTTGTACGCCACGTTATATTTACTTAATTACTATTGCTACAAATAAACCAAGATACAGTCCACTGGAAGCCTTTCAATACCACAACTCCTCGCACATGGTCCTTCGACATCGAGAGCCATACCTGGGAGAAGCATTTCGAGAAGTATAACGTTTTTCGTGTTTTGAGGTACAACCCGGTCACATTATCTAGAGACCTCGCTGGAATGCGAACCTCCCGCCCCGTTCTCCTTTCACCTCCCCGCGCTCGCCACGGCGTGTCAGTACGGTTAGCACTTTCGTTGCCGATACGCGTTGACTTGTTTTCGTGGTATATTTTTAAACATTTCATTGTTATTGTTACGTTTGGACTTTTATTGTTATTTTGTTATTGCTGTTACGTTAAAATATTGTTTTTGTTGCAACGTTGGACATTTTTGTTAAGTTTGGACATTTTGGTTTAGTTTGGACATTTTTGTTACTATTTCGTTGCTTTGAAGTGGGACAGTGAAATTATTTTCAAATATGGGAAAACCTATTCACAGTGAAGCAAGAAATTTAATCCTGAAAGTTCTCGCTTTCTTTGAATCAGAGAAAGCTAACAAGCAATTCGTAATACCTGTAGATCAAGTTGTTAAACGAACCTGTGCTGCAACAGGAATATCAAAATGTACTTTGATGAGAATAAAAAAGGAGGCCAAAGAATTGCGGCATGCGTCACTGCAACATGCTACACCGAGTACGAGTACTAGTCAAGGTTCTAGCAACGATACACGTGAAGAAAAATTGTCAACACCAGGTAAAAAGCGCAAGAAGTACAAAAAAAAAATCGAAATTGATGATTTTGACATCTGTGCCATACGTAATATTATTAACAGTTTTTATACTGTAAGAAAAGAAATCCCAACCTTAAAGAAAATCTTGGCAGTCGCTAAAAGGGATATAAATTTTAAAGGTGAAAGAAGTTACCTTAGAAAAATTTTAATTGACCATTTGGGATATAAATTCAAAAAATGTAAAAACGCCCGTACAATTTTAATACAAAAGCCAGATATTGCCGCGTGGAGGGCTCGCTACCTGCGCCGGATGAAAGAAAACAATGACCTTGGCGCACATAAAAAACCGGTTACGTTTCTAGACGAAACATGGATTCACTCACACTACACCGTTAATAAATGTTGGCAAAATAGTACCGACAGCAGCGTAAAAAAAAATTTTAACCCCGGCCAGAGATGGATTCTTGTGCATGCTGGGGGAGAAAACGGTTTCATACCAGGCGCAGAATTACTATATAAATGTAAACAGACAACAGGCGACTATCATCATGAGATGGACACGGATAATTTCTTGAAATGGCTCAAAGAAAAGTTGCTACCTAACTTACCGCCGAACGGTATAGTCGTCATTGACAATGCACCTTACCATTCAACGCAATCAATAAAGGCACCCACGAGTGCATCACTCAAATCTGTTATGCAAAACTGGTTGCGTGACAATAACGTTCCGTTTGACGAGAATATGACGAAAAAAGAATTGTACCCGATAATTTTAAGGACAAAGCCTCCAAAAAAATACGTCGTCGACGAATTAATGAAAGAGAATGGTCAGGAAATAGTACGTCTGCCACCCTATCACTGTGACTTAAATCCGATTGAATATATCTGGAATCTAGTGAAGCAAAGGGTGGCAGACAAAAATGTTACCCAGTCGGAAAAAGAAATAGAAAAATTAACAAGAGATGCGATTAATTCCATCACTCCTTCCGACTGGAAAAAAGAAGTAAATCACGTTGAAAGATTACAACAGGAGTATTGGGAGAAAGACCACCTTGAAGAAGAAAATGTTCGTGAAATAATTATATCCCTAGGCGAAGAGAGTTCGGACAGTGAGATCAGCGATAGCGATAATGAGACAATGACTGGCATTGAGCCAATCATATATTCTGAAGAAGATTTTTAGTCTAATTTTGTGTAATAAACACTTCTTGTACCCACTTAACCAATATTGTTTCATTTATTTTCCATCATTTTAATCATATCATTATAATTATATTAATTAATAAATAAATAAAAAGCCTTTTATTTCTTGCATTTCATAGTACAATTTCATTTACAGTGTGCATGTAAAATAGATTAGAAATAGATAAATTAAAATTAATGTGATTATGATAATATTATTATAATAATATTACCTACATTAAATTAATTAACACAATATTTGTTTTGTTGGAAATCTTATTGTTTATAATAATATCCTACTAGAGGATACTTGTTTTGCGCACCATATCAGAGCGCCGACGCGACGTGACGTCATCGACGCCAGGTCTCGAGATAATGTGACCGGGTTGTAGGTGTGCTACCAAGAGGTTAATGTCCTCCTGTCAAGCTGTTACGAGGAGCAATCTATATGATTTTATCATTGTGTGGCGCCGAAGACGACATCCTGCTACTTATCAAGACGTCGTGCGTCAATACATATACCTATAAAGTTAAAATCATCTCCAAACAGTGTGCTTGTGACAACTTTATAAAATATCGCCCATAGAAGCGATAAAAGTGATAACAGCCATTTTTCAATGCGTACGGAACAAGCGACCAATAGGCATTCGACTCGCTTTTGCAACCGGCCAATCACGGACGCCCATTAATGGTATCGCCCGAAACCGCCAATCAGCGAGCTGCTTCGTTTGTGTTCGCCAATCAAAAAAGTTTGCATCGCGTCTGCTGCAAGCCTGTCGCCGCTATCTTCACTGTTAAGCGAACTCACAAAGTTTTAGTTTTAGTACAATTTAAAAACCTTTTTAACTGTTTATGTTTATTAGCAGTGTTTATGCAGTATATTAATACAAAATTTAGTTCAGTATGACGACAAAAGGCCAACTAGCCGAGTTACTCGCTGCGCGTGGCCAACGTAAGGCAAGCATAACGCGTCTTCAAAAGTTTGTGCTAAGTGATGACTTTGATTCTGCTTTAAAGGAAATTTTACAGGAAAAAAAACTAAGATTGGAAAAGGTTTTCTGTGAGTACAATGAACTATGTGTAAAGATTTTTGTCTTAGACGACAAAGACAGTGAAGATTTAGGTGAAATTGAAGAAAAGTACATAGATTTAATGTCTAAATTAAACAAAAAACTAAACAGTTTCTCTTGCATTATGCCTTGTAATACCAGTGTTGTTTCTAACATAAAACTACCATATTATTATACCAAAATTCAGCGGTCGTTATTCTGAATTTCATGAGTTTTTCAATATGTTTGATTCTGTGATAGGATCCGATAAAACGAAACCACTGGTACAGAAATTGTATTATTTAAAAAACTTTCTTTCAGACGAACCACTCGCACTAGTGAGTAATTTGCCTCTCACTGATAGCAGTTATGAGGAAGCTGTCAATCTCCTTAAGTCTAGATACGACAACCAGTTCCAGATAGTGAATGAGCACATAACAACTCTTTTGGATCTGCCACCCATTACTAAATCTACCCCTTCATGTCTGCGAGCATTCATATCTAAGGTCAAACAGAATATAGCGGCTCTCAAAAACCTAAGCGAACCAGTTGAATCTTGGAATAGCATTTTAATTTGTGTGCTGTCCAAGAAATTGGATTTATATAACAATAGAGCTTTTCAACTAGAGCGTGATACCACAAAAAAGCCAACATTGACAGATTTTTTGGTGTTTCTTGAGCGCCGTGCTCTCGCATTAGAGAACACAGACTGCGTGGCTCACAAACATCAACGTATTGCTTCGAATGCTGCTGTTTTGACTTCAGGTGGGAAAGTGAGTAACGAGGCTTCTAACTGCATCTACTGTAAGTTGAACCATAAATTATATACTTGTCCTAGATTTAAGCTTGCACCGTCTGAAACCAAGTTGAGGTTCGTTGAACATAATAATTTATGCAAGCTATGCTTGAATGCGCATGCAAAGAAGTGTCGCTTTCATTTTAAGTGTAATGTATGTAAGCAGGCACATCACACACTTCTTCACATTGAGCCTGAAGCTGCTGGGCCGATCCCAACTGTAACATTATTGTCTAATGCATCGCATGCAGTGTTACTGCCTACAGCTCGAGTTAAAATATTTTCTAAGTCAGGCACTATAATTACCTGTCGAGCACTGTTAGATAGTGGCTCACAGGTCTCCTTTATGACACAAAGGCTTGCTGATCTGGTGGGTAGGAATCTTTGTCTAACTAAAAATAATATTATAGGCATTACTAACATTCAGCATACAATCACTCACTCGATGGAGATTGAGATTCATTCTTTAAAATATCCATTCAAAACAAAGGTGAACTGTCATGTGGTGCCACAAATAACTACACCGCTACCACAAAGAGCATTTGATATCTCACAAATAAATATCCCTCCTGACTGTCAATTAGCTGATGCTTGCTTTAATAAGCCAGGTGACATCCATTTGCTTCTAGGCGCTGATATTTTCTTTCAGATAATACTGCCTCAGCCTGAGACGACTGGTGATGATGCTGTCACACACAACGTGAAGCAGCCAAGGTTAATCAACACCTCTCTAGGCTACATAGTAGCAGGACACTTGCCTTCAGCAAAAATGATAAATGAGGTAATATCTTTGTTTTGTAGAAAATGTGACAATAGCATCAGTGAGTATATATCGCGTTTTTGGGCGACTGAACAAGTAGCTGAAGTCTACCCAGAGTCTTTACCAGAGCTTGCTTATACTGAGGAACACTTTAAGGAAACAGTAATTTTAAATAACAATAAATTTCAAGTTTCTTTGCCTCTTAAAGTCCCTCTAGAACAAATAAATAATGAATTAGGGGATTCTTTTCACTTAGCCTTATGTAGATTTCTTAACTTAGAAAAGAGGTTAAGTAAAGATTACAAACTTTTTCAAGAATATAAAAGGTTCATTGACCAATATATTGATTTAGGTCATGGTAAATATATAGATATAAGTCAGTATGACCTAACTAAAGACCCAGTATATTTTTTGCCTCACCACCCTGTTATCAGGGAAGATAGCAAAACAACAAAGCTGCGAGTAGTCTTCGATGGGTCAATGATGACTAATAAAAAGGTTTCATTAAATGAGATGTTAATGAAAGGTCCTGTAGTTCAAAAGGATCTTCTAGATATATTGATTTCTTTCAGACTTGATCAGTATTTTTTTATCTCTGATATAAAAATGATGTTTAGATTTATTTCACTAGATCCAATGCAATGTTCACTTCAAAACATTTTATGGCGAGATCAGCCCAGTGAGGACATTAAGTGTATTCAATTACAGACTGTCACATACGGCTTAAAAACGTCATCTTATGCAGCCACTAGATGCCTCATTGAGTTGGCCGAACGATTTGAAAAAGAATTGCCTTCAGCAGCATCAATATTAAGATATAATACATATGTTGATGATGCATTGGTAACAAATTCCACTAAAGATGGGTTAATTAATGACCAGAAAGAGCTAATTAAGTTATTATCTCTGGGTGGATTTCAGTTGCATAAGTGGTCCTCTAACAGTGATGAAGTACTAGCTAATATTCCGAAAGAAAAACAACATTTTGGCAATGTAGAGCTTCAAAAGGATGATCTGTCAGTTAAAGCACTGGGTGTGAATTTTGAAATACGTTCAGACACTTTTAAACTTCACACATCAGAGCAGTTTTCAGTCACAAAAAATACTAAGAGAGAAATTCTAAGTTATATTAGTCGATTTTTCGACCCGCTGGGCCTCATGGGTCCAATATTCGTTCAGGCTAAGCTAATCATGCAATCTCTGTGGGCCGAAAGCATTGGCTGGGATGAAGTCCCTCCCAACAGCATCTGTCAGAAGTGGATGGAGTTTGCAGAGAGTTTAAAAAACATGCAGCCGATACACGTGCCGCGGTGTGTTAAGCCAACCAACGTTACCGTTATTCAGCTGATAGGTTTCGCTGACGCATCTCTAATCGCGCATGGGTGCTGTCTGTATTTGCGAGTCATCGACAACGAAGACAAGGTGAGTGTAAAGTTATTGTGCTCTAAGTCTAGGATTAATCCTCATAAGAAAGAGCTGACCATACCAAGGCTGGAGTTAAATGGTGCTCTCTTGCTCGCCAGGCTCGCCGATAAGGTACTTCCCACTTTAAATAACAAAGTAAGTGTAGAACGGACACACCTCTTTATCGACTCACAGATTGTACTAGCTTGGTTGGGTGCGGATATTTCTAAGCTTAATACCTACATTGCCAACAAAGTTAGGGTTATTCAAGAGCTTTCAGCTCAGAACTGCTATCAGTGGAATTATATAGACACGAAAGATAACCCTGCTGATTGTGTCAGCCGAGGTTTACTGCCACACGATTTAAAAAACCACACATTGTGGTGGAATGGTCCTATGTCATTACATGACAGGAATTTTTCATTTACTGTTACAGATAACGATTCTGTTACCATACCTAAGGTTAAACAAACAGTAAATAATGTTTTTTCTGCCCCGGTGGTTTCTGTGGTACACAATAGCAAAGATAATGATAGTATTTTCGAATTTTTAAATTATAAATATTCTGACATCAATAAGATGGTTAGAATTCTATCATATGTACTCAGGTTCTGTAAAAATACTAGACCTAATTATGTAAAATGTAAAGATTTATTTTTGCATGCAAGCGAACTAGATTATGCACTATCTTGTATAATTAAGTTTGAACAAAATATGTTTTACTGTGAAGAGATGCGATCCATACAATCTGGTGGTCAGAACACAAGTAGCTTGAAGGCGTTATATCCCTTTTTAGACAAAGATGGTGTCTTGCGGGTAGGTGGCCGACTCAATCATGCCACTCTTCCTTATTCTAAAAAGCACCCGATTATCTTGCCTAAACACTCAAGCATCACAGAACTGATCATCAGACGTGAACATCTCAGATTACTTCATGCAGGTCAAAGATTAGTGTTGTGTAGTCTAAATCAAAAGTACTGGATTACTGATGCTCTAAGAACTGTAAAAAAGATAATACATAAGTGTGTAACCTGTTTTAGATTAAAAGCAGCGGCTACGAGTCAACTAATGGGGTCCTTGCCAGCTGACAGAGTCACTGCGTGTCGTCCCTTCGAAAAGGTCGGCATAGACTTCGCTGGGCCCATTTCCGTGAAACTCAGTCGCATTAGAAAATCAGTCGTAGGAAAAGGTTACATTCTTATTCTAGTATGTTTTGTCACCAAGGCTATACACCTTGAATTAGCATCCGATCTAACTACAGACACGTTCTTGGCTTGCTTTAGGCGCTTTATATCTAGACGGAATCTGCCCAGCGATGTTTATTGTGACAACGCATCTACTTTCAAGGGGGCAAGGACCCGATTAGGTGACTTGTACCGACTGTACGGTGGTGATAAAGACCACCAGGTACAAGTACAATCTTTTGCCTCAGAGCGTGGTATACGATTCCATTTTATACCAAGTTACAGCCCTGTATTTGGCGGACTTTGGGAAAGTTCTGTTAAAAGTGTAAAGTACCATCTAAAGCGTGTAATGGGAAGAGCGTTGCTAACATATGAACAGCTTACAACTGTCCTTGCGGAAATAGAAGCCGTATTAAACTCGCGACCGCTTTGTGCTGTATCAGCTGACCCAACAGACTTCTCATACCTAACACCAGGTCATTTTCTTACGGGTTCTCCTCTCACCTCATTCCCTGAGCAAGATGTTAGTGACACTCCTACCAATTTATTAAAATTTTGGTCAATATGTACTAGTATAAAACAATTATTTTGGAAATATTGGAAGAATGTGTATCTTACTACTCTCCAAAATCGTCCAAAATGGAGATCTCTTACTCCTAACATAACTGTCGGATCCTTAGTTATACTTAGGCAAGACAATGTTCCCCCTTTGGAATGGCCAATGGCGAGAGTGACGAAGGTTTTTCCAGGCGCAGATGGCGCTGTACGAACGGTGGAAATTATAACATCCAATGGCCACTCTCATCGTCGGTCTATTACCAAAATTTGTGTGCTACCCATAGAAAGTAGTTAGGTTAATGTTTTATCAACTACGTAGCCACTATAATTTTGAACTTCTTAAGTGTATACTTGAATACCCTTTTCAGATTTTTATTACAGTGTTCTTACACGTTTTTAACTGTAAGTTTGTAAAACACGATTAAAATTGTGAAACTATAACTGAGATTTGTGAGTTCATGGCTAACAGTCAACTTAAATTTTAGTTTCAGTTAGATTTAATAATTACAAAAAAAGACTGTAGATATGTAATAATATACTTAAACACGATATATAAAATTATTGTACACAAAATAATAATAGAATATAGAAATATATAATAACTGAATGTAACAGTATATTTATAAGTTTTGTTTACTTTGTACTGTAAATCAATGTTAATGTCTCTTCTTTGAGGCCCCAGCTATGTTGGATACAACATAAAAATGTATTTTTTATTATTTAAGAGCTGGCAACATTTTTGTACATTCGCGCTCTTGTGCCGCCCGATTCACCTTGTACGCCACGTTATATTTACTTAATTACTATTGCTACAAATAAACCAAGATACAGTCCACTGGAAGCCTTTCAATACCACAACTCCTCGCACAGTAACTCTATGGAAGATAACAGTGCCTACCTATTTTGTGGAATGTGGATATACCTAAAGATTACATCATTGCCAGAGTAATGACATACAATTACAAAAGTAAATAAAATTAAAATATCTGCTTGTAATTTCAAATTAACTGCTTTTCGTTAATTGCATATGGAAGTTTAAACGGTATTTACATCAAATTCATCTTTCTGCCTATTTGCTCCGGCTAATCTCAGGAAAGCTGGACCAATTTTAACGGAAGATAGCTGATGATATATGGGGTAACTAAGGGTAGGTACTTTTAATAGACTAGTTTCGCCCCTCATTATTACCCGCGGTTTTTATAAAGGTTTATAAAACGCGGGTTGCATTTAGCGGGTAACTTGTAGTAATTATACCTATTTTGTTTGAAGTAGTCTCGTCAGTAAATTATTCACTCCTTTTTATCACATTTGAAAAGAATTTGTGTGAAATGCAAATATACCCTCCTTAAAAAACATTTTTACCAATCAGTTCATGGATGATGGAGTTTTCATGCAACGTAGCCAAGCATAATATATCAGAATTTCAAATTTCCTCTCTTAAAAAAGCAATGAACAAAAGCACAGTTCAAAAGCCTTTTTAACCGACTACGGTGAAACCAAAGAAAAAAAAAAAATTTTTGGCAGTCTATGTATGTTTGTTCCGCCGCAGCGCCTGAACTACTGAATTGAGTTTAATTAATTAGGTGTCAATAGATTCGTAATAATAGCCCAGGTAACATAGGCTATTAAATTGTATTAAAAGTTTTTACATAGTCGAGTTAATTTTTTTTGTTTCTTCACACAGATGTGACAAATAATAAAAAATCCTTTTATTTGCTACGGCTTTATTATCACCAATAATATTCAATGAATGATCGAAAGAATCATTCAACTTACAGTTTTACCCTCATTTCTTATAAGTTTGATTGTCACTCGGTTGTCAGAACAATATCTACTTTCGTTTGACATTCAATTGTCGCTTATAATATACCTATTGCTGTAATACTTAGAGTATTATTTCGATCGTCGTATTAAGAAGCCTAGGGATTGTTTGTAAGTAGGTCGACTTAACTCAATAAACAATGAATGTACTTCTTTAACTTTGTCGAACCTACTGTCTAGGATTTTTTATCTAATGGTGTTGCTTGCACGGCTTAAGCAGTCTCCTTATTGCTTTCTACTGTGTGTTTTATCCCTTAGGACAACATTTTGTGTGATCAACAAATTGTTGTTCTGATTCTAGGTGTTTTTTTTGTTGGTTTTTTAATGTTTGTAAAACCAGTGCGAAGCGAGTTGTCTCAGTAACTATTAGAGCAAGTTGGTTAAAAATGGAGATCATAAATCTGTAATAGGACGTAAAGACTGGTGAAGCTAGCTTGGATAGATTGGATGTTAAAGTTGAAGGACCAAGTGCCAAGGCGTGCGTAGGAAGAGACCTGAATCCAGTAGATCGTTTAGATCAATTAAGATGTGGAATTGTAATGCAGGAAGTATAATATTAAAAAAAGCAAACAAAAGGCGTAATATCGTCCCTTCCCCTTCTTCGACCGTTTGTTCGGTCTCATGCGGTATGCCTCAGCACAAGACAACTGTCGAAAACCGTCTTGTCGCGGACGGTCTCGTCGAAGACCATTTCGGTGTGCGCCCGGCTTTAGAGAGCAAACTACGCAGGACAGCAGCATTGTAAATATAAGAAAAACTGGAAACAATCCCTATGCCAATTCGTCTGGTTAGCATGGTACGGCAAATCAAAACCTCCTTGGGCGATAAATGCAAAGGTTATAACATTAGTATTGATGCGAGAGTAACTCTGTTTGTTATACTTTCGCAGCTAAACTGATTTCAATGAACTTTGGCATGGTAATACTTTGATTATTGAGGAAGGATATAGCTTACTATTTACCATAATAACGGACGATCTGCTTATAAATAAATGTTTTGGCGCTATCAAATATTCGTCTCTGAATGTCAGCAGACATCAACTCTCGGCTTATCTTTAGCGGTGACGAAATTTGAGACAATATAAATTTATCTTTATGTAAGTTTGGCTTTTGAATTTGTTCCTCGTCTGTTACTGATATTATATCAATATTATTAATCTTCGTTTCTGTCGAACAAAGTTTTCCCTTCTGAAGGTAATCGAACACGGGCTGAATGTAAATTAGTGAAGAGGCATAATAAAGTGGCTTATTACTTGTACATTAATACGTGAGAAGTATTCTTAATACGAATTATTAGGAAAATTGCCAAAATAGAGTTCTGATTAAATGAACTAATATTTCAATTTTTAAAAATAGCTTATATTGCGCTTTTAGTTTTGAACGACTCATATGTTTATCATAAAAAGTTTGATACATGTATTACGTATATAGAAAAGTTCATAGAACTACTAAAATATTTTTTCGGTAATCTTCTAAACAGTGAATGGTCTAACGGAATGCACATCAATGAAACAAAGTTGGGGATGATAACTAGTATAACAACTATAGTATAATTTGAAAAGTACAACATCAACAATGTATGTGAAATGTGCAACATAGAGTATAACCATATCATAATATGAACGTGAAAAGTAATTGCAGCATGGTGAAATTACATGACGATGCTTTGAGAAAGCAACTTTTTGATCACAAATAACTTCGAAAAGTCCTTTCAAATCTCCTTCTAAAAAGTTCATAATTAAATTAGTTAATGAATGTAGAAGAAAACTATGAATATCTACATAATTTCCATTTTTTTGTTTATAAACATATTTTATTGAATTACTTTTCGAAATGATTTAACCTTTTAAGTTAGTAGAGCCAGGTTGATTTCAGCACGAGCGGGTCAGTTTGACCGGGGCGATTCTACCCTCGCACAGAAGATGAACCTAAAATGACAGCAGATGTGCTGTCGTGATTCGTTGGTGAGTGCGAGATCGGAGGCCCAATGATGCAGAAGCGTCACTAGGCCGCCATGGTGTGAGTCGTCTGTTTTCTGATTGATGATTTCTGAAATTGAATTGTCTGCATTCGCAATGAGTGGGTTACTATCACTCTTAAATTCTGCTTACACAATCCATCAGAGCCGAGCAGCATGCAGTCAGAGGCAGAGTAGAGTTACTTTGGCAGGCCCTTACATAAAAAAAATATAGCACCGTTCAACTAGTAGCCGGCCCTAAATAAGTCTAAAGCCGGCTCTACACTCGCGTGTGATGTCGCGCCGTGAATTCACGCAGAGAATAAACGCCGTGATTCGCACCGTGAACTGTGTCCCTCCACACTCGCAAAGCTTCACAGTCTTGTTCGCGACTATGATGGACGACGACGTGATTTCTGCTGCTGCTGTGTCACTTCTTGCCATTGTGATTCCTTTTTCTTTAACTCAGCTACAGGTATGTTTAAGACTACCTGACCCGGCGAACTTCGTACCGCCATATTTACATATCTGTCTCAGCTTCCCACAGGCAGTGTACAGTCGCGGACAAAAAAAAACACTTTTCTCGTTATCTTTTATTTTTTTCTTTCTAGCAAAAAAGAATGAATGAAATCGGACCATGTGTTTTTGAATTACAACTATGTACATATTTTGACTTTAATCCCCTCCCCCCAGCAAACCGTGCTGAATCGGGATAAAAAGTATCCTATGTCCTACCTCGTAGTATGAACTCAAATCATGCCAAGTTTCATTTGAATCCGTTCAGTAGTTTCGGCGTGATGCGCGGCCAAGATACTGATAGGCAGACAGACGGAAAGACAGACAGACAAAAATGAAAAAAAATACAGTTTTGGCTTCAATATCGATTATAAAAGCCCTCAAAAAAAAAAACACAATATCTTTAATGTACAGAATTGGACCTGTTACATTTTATTATAAGTATAGATAATACTTATGCGTATCCAGGCATCATGAACCTTATTCTTATTTTTTAGGTCTTTGTGTTCCGACTGCCAGAGTATCGGCATCGCATCCACACTCGCAGTTTTCCGCAGTAGCATACAAGACATCGTAGGGAGTGGTTATACGTGCGTTGGTGATTGACTTAAATATGAATGCTAAGACCATAAAAATAAGAATAAGGTGCCTGGACACGCATAAGTACTATCTTAACTAAACCTGTAGCTGAGTTAAAGAAAAAGGAATCACAATGGCAAGAAGTCACACAGCAGCAGCAGAACTCACTCGTCCATCATAGTCGCGAACAAGACTGTGAAGCTTTGCGAGTGTGGAGGGCCACAGTTCACGGCGCGAATCACGCCGTTTATTCTCGGCGTGAATTCACGGCGCGACGTCACACGCGAGTGTAGAGCCGGTTTAAGGGCTAGGTAGATGATGTTTCGCTCTTTGTAATATCAACATCACAATATTATATTTTAAGACCAAAAAATTATCAGAATTTTAAATGAAATTTGCTTTACATATTTCAAGGCACAAAGTTTATACATTTTGAAGTGAGTATAATCGCTAATGCTTCGTGTAAATGTTTTATTCATGAGTTAAGTGGGTAGAAAAAGATTATCCTACTAATATATAAATGCGAAAGTTTGTGTGTATGTTTGTTACTTCTTCACGCAAAAACTACTGAACGGATTTGGATGAAACTTTACAGTAATATAACTTATACATCAGAATAACACATAGGCTACTTTATATATTTATATTTACTACTTTTTGTATATAATATGTACATAATTATGTTCAAGCGCCTGCCAAATTGTTGATGGCAGCGTTTGTTAGGATTAATTATTGCTGTGCCGTCGATCACTTATAATCATGTATTTTTAAATAACTGCATATCATTTTATTATTCGTTAGAACTTATTAGAAACACGTCCAAGTGTTTTATTCTCTCAAGTATCCCTAATCTTACCATGGACAAACACAACGCTGCGTAAACAGTTATAAATAAAACCATTTAATGTCCTAAGGCATTATAGAACTTTAATATATCTACAATAAAACTGGGACACACTCCGACACACTATATCTACATATTGCCGCTTGGCCACAGAAACTGCTTTTATGTTTTAAATAATTCTAGGGTGTTTTAGGGTGGACTTATTGACAATATGTCACTACTTTTACTTCCAAAAAGGACTTCAAACAGATTCTAGGTACCTAGCACACATTATAATACTACTATTTAAATGAATAAAGAATTAGGTATAGGCAATTTATGAAGAACCAGTTTATTTTACGCTTTTAAGTGTTTTTTTGTCAGAGTTTTTTGGAAGTCGGGTTTTTTTTTATCGTTATAATTATAGATTTTGTGTTTACTGTGTTTAGGACTTTAGTTTCTTCTTTGTTTAAAAAAGGTTTTATCATATGATATACTAGCTGTTGCCCGCGTGTATATCGGTTTAATATTTTTGTTGTAAATTCTTTACTGTAGGTATAACTAGGTATTTATAATTCTAAGTTTAACAATTCTAAATAAGTTTCGATTAGTTAAAATAAATTTATACGTTTTGTTATTTATGTTTAGTACTTTAGTTTAAAGATTTTATCATAATATATAGCGTAGTTTAATATTTTTGTTGTAATTTCTTTAATAGTAATACTATTTATAATTCAGATAGCTAGATAAGTTTAATAATTCTAAATAAGTTTCTATTTGTAAAAAAATATTTCTAAGTTTTTTTAATGATTGCTTTTTTGTTTAGTACTTCAGTTTAGTTATTAAATTTTTTTATCATAAAGTGTACTTTAATTGTTTTTGTTGTAAATTATTTAGTCTATAGCTATTAAGATGACTCGCAAACGAAAATCCAATCTTTCACAAAGCTCTCAAAGAGCTAGAGCTATGAATACTGCTAGACAGCAAGAATCTAATGTTCATGCTGAACAGCGTAGACGTGAGCAAGCAGCACGTCAGGCAGAAGTCAGAGCTGGAGAAACTTGTGCGCAAGCTTATGCTAGACGTCAGGAAAATACAATCCGCATTGCCACTCAGCGTGCATCAGAGACTCCTGAAGAAGCAGCTTCTCGGCGTCAAGTAAACGCAGACCGTATGGCCTCTCAACGTGCCGCTGAAATACCTGAAGAAGCAGTTTCTCGCTTGCTCGCAGTTACTCAGCGTCAAGCAGAGCGCCGTCAAATATTTACAAGAAACTCTTGGGGGATATTTGAAAAATGTGCTTTTGAATATGACGCGACATTAGATTACAGTAGCCACAGGCTCATTAAAATTAACCGTATGGAAAATGTGTGTCGCTATTGTGGGGCATTAAAATGGAAGGAAGAAAGAGCGGGAATGTGTTGCTCTGGGGGCGAAGTAGCCATTCCTATTTTACAAGAGCCCGTGGATCCCTTAAAAACGTTATTTACAGGTGAATCAGATGAATCTCGGCGGTTCCTTGCGCGTGTTAAAAAATACAATTCATGTTTTCATATGACTTCTTTCGGGGCGGACAAAATCCTCGCTATGCCTGGATTTTCCCCTACATTTACGGTGCAAGGCCAAGTACATCACAAAATAGGGTCACTGTTGTTGCCACTTAATAAACAGCCCCAATTTTTACAGGTGTATTTTATGGGAGATGACGAGACGGAAACTGACAGACGGTGATCATTCATTCAAGACGTAGAGCGAGCAACTGTAGTTAAAATTCAACAAGTCCTACACAATCACAATATCTTGGTCCATGAATTTAAGTCCGCCCTAGAGAATATGCCCAGTGATAGTTGCAAGGTAGTCATCCACGCAGAGCGCGTGCCGAGCGGGCTGCACCCACGCCGCTACAATACGCCGGCAGCCGCCGAGGTGGCGGCTGTGGTTGCGGGCGCCGACCCTACCGCCCCAAGAGATATTGTCCTGCGGAAGTACGATGACTCCCTCACCAGGATTGCAGACACGCACCGATATTATGATGCTCTACAGTATCCCATAATTTATTGGAAAGGGCAAGAGGGATATCACTTTAATATCCCTCAAACCAACTCAAATAAAAAAGTCACTTGCATGGCCTTTTACGTTTTCCATGTAATGCTTCGTGAAAACAATTTTAATTTATTGTTGCGCTGTAGGACACTACTTTCACAATTCTTGGTGGATATTTACGTAAAGATGAAGAGTGAGCGCCTACGCTACATAGCTCTAAATCAGAGCAAGTTGCGTGCCGAGAGCTTCATACACCTCCAAGACGCCATTGCGAACGACTGCAATGTCAACCCAAACGATTTGGGTAGTGTGGTGATCCTCCCGTCGTCGTTCGTAAATAGTCCCCGTTATCTCCATGAGTATACTCAAGACGCATTTTCATATGTCCGGAATTATGGGCGACCGGACCTATTTCTTACAATGACGTGTAATCCAGACTGGCCTGAAATAAAAGAGGAATTAATGTCGGGGCAAAAACTTTCAAAAGTAATAGTCGGTAGGTGCAAGGTCTGGTGAGTATGGCGGATGAGGGAGAGCTTCCAACCCCAGGTCTTGCAGCTGCTTCACGACAACGCGCGACCCCATACTGCGCAACAGACAGTCTCCAAGCTGCAAGAGCTGGTGTTGGAAGCTCTCCCTCATCCGCCATACTCACCAGACCTTGCGCCTACCGACTATTACTTTTTCCAAAATTTGGACAACTTTTTAGTGGGTAAAAATTTCAATTCCCGAGAGGCAGTACAAAATGCCTTTGAAGAGTTTGTTGCCTCCCGTCTAGCTGATTTTTACAAGAAGGGCATCAATAAACTGCCAATGCGTTGGCAAAGATGCGTCGATTGCATGGGCGATTACTTCGAATAACAGAAATAAAAAAGTTTGAAAAAGTAAGTACTTTCACTTATTGCATACAAAACGGCAATTTCATAGGTAAGACCTAATTTAACTTCAGAGGCACCGCACAAAACTTGTCCGTGGACAATAGCTGGGTGGTTCCATATTCACCGCTGCTTTGTAAATTTTTTGACGCCCACATAAATGTAGAATTTTGCAGCTCGGTCCAGGCTATCAAATATATATGTAAATACATAAATAAGGGCAATGACCAGGCTATTTTCATCGTGAGGCAGCAGGGTAACGTTATGATCGACCCAAAGAATGAGGTGCAGATGTTTCGGGCGGGCCGATATGTGAGTACTAACGAAGCGGCATGGAGAATACTTGGTTTACCGTTGCACCAAAGGCACCCAACAGTGACCCATCTTGCTGTGCACCTCCCAAACGGCGAACGCGTGTATTTTACAGAGGAAAATCTGCGAGACCGAGTTGCAACACCGCCTATCACCACCCTCACCGCATTTTTCCACCTGTGCCAAGCTGACGAGTTTGCCCAGACGTTGTTGTACGTAGAAGTGCCAAGGTATTACACGTGGAATGCGTCGCGGAAAGAATGAAAACGACGCGTGCAAGGCGCACCCGTTAACGGATGGCCTGGTGTGAAGGCCTCACATGCTTTGGGCAGAGCGTATACCGTACACATAACACAATTTGAATGTTATTGTGTACGGTTGCTGCTCACTAGACTCCGCGGCCCTACCAGTTTTCAGGTTCTCAAAACCGTCGATGGGCATGAAAAGGCCACTTTCCGAGAAGCGTGTGAGGCGATGGGATTGCTGGAAGACGACGGCCACTGAGACGCAACGATGGAGGACGCTATATTGTGCCGGTCAGCGACTACATTGAGAGATCTCTTTGCGATCATGGTAAGCGTCTGTGGAGTCTCTAACCCCCGACAGTTATGGGACAAGTATAAAAATGCTTTATCAGAAGATATTGGTCGCCGATATCAAGGAACTGCACAAGCCAACGATGACTCAGTTTTTAACGAAGCACTGAAACTAATCGAGGACAAAATTTTTGCGATGGTCGGGAAACTGCTGTCCGACTACAATTTGCCTACTCCACAAAGAACGGGAGAGCTTTTTACTGATTTAGTCAGAGAGCTGGGTTATGATACTGTTGCCTTGGGGGCTGAAGTCGCCCAAATATAGCCTCTGTTACTACCAGAACAAAGGGAAATTTTCAATGTCATAACAAACCGCAAAGCTAACGGACAAGGGGGTCTTTTTTTCTTGGACGCACCAGGGGGCACCGGCAAAACATTCTTACTGAACTTGCTGCTAGCACAGTTGCGGAAAGACAAAGTAGTTGCGCTGGCTGTTGCGTCCTCCGGAATAGCCGCAACCTTGCTGAGTGGTGGCAAAATTGCACATTCAGTGTTCAAACTCCCGCTAAACCTTGCAACTGAACAAACGCCCATTTGCAACATCAGCAAAAGCAGTAGTCGCGGTGCTCTAATGCAATGTGCAAACTGATCGTGTGGGACGAATGCACGATGTCAGACAAGCGAGCGATTGAAGCATTGGATCGCAGCTTGCAAGACATTCGGGGCAATCGAATGTTGATGGGTGGAGTAGTCGTTTTGCTTGCAGGAGATTTCCGGCAGACGCTGCCAGTAATCGAGCGGGGTACTGCGGCAGACGAGATGAACGCGTGCCTCAAGGCTTCACCGTTGTGGATTAAGGTTGAGCGGTTACAACTGAAGACCAATATGAGAGTCCAGCTCTTCAATGATCAGGAGTCTGGACTATTCGCACAAACACTTCTCGAGGTCGGCGAAGGTCGCGTGCCGACGGACGCTAACAGCCAAATAACTTTTGATAGCCGATTTAGCAATGTTGTAAATTCGGAAGATAACCTTATCAATGAGGTATTTCCGAACTTAGAACAAAACTTGGCTAACGTGGAGTGGTTGTGCGAAAGAATTATCATGGCGCCTACGAACGAGTTGGTGGGTAAAATTAATAAAAAAATATTGGAGCAAGTTCCAGGTGAGGTGAGGACCTATAAGTCAATAGATACCGTCATGACAACTGACGACGCTTCTACGTACCCTGTAGAATTTTTAAATTCTCTCGAACTGTCAGGAGCGCCCTCTCACAAATTAGAGCTCAAGCTTGGTGTGCCTGTCATACTGATGCGTAACCTGGACGCCCTCAGATTATGTAACGGCACCAGGTTACGCGTCACAGAGCTGAGACGGCACATTGTACAGGCCACCATCCTCACCGGAGGGGCATCAGGAGAGACGGTATTGATACCTAGAATCCCCATAATACCCACCAACTTGCCATTTCAATTCAAGCGCTTGCAATTTCCTCTGAAGGTGGCTTACTCGATTACAATAAATAAAAGTCAGGGGCAAACTCTAAAAGTAGCCGGTATCCACTTGGGTACCCCCTGCTTCTCCCACGGGCAGCTCTACGTAGGTTGTTCGCGTGTGTCGAGAGCAAGAAATCTTTTTGTTTACGCAGAAAATAATAAGTTTCAAAATGTTGTTTACCAGGATGTACTGCAGTAAAATGATTTTTGGCTCACTACGACCCGAGACAATTAATTCAATAAGTCAGCTCAGACAGTTTTTCCGTTCACAGTCCTCGATAAGATTAGTTATCGTAAATTGCCACCCGTTTTGCGATCTTACTCTCTAAAATGTGAATATTTTACTCACCGGTTCAGTAAAACAGTGATAAACCGTAGGGTCTGAAACTAACTACTAATATTACAAATATGAAAGTTTGCGAGGATGTTAGGATGTTTGTTACTCTTTCACGCAAAAACTACTGAATGAATTTGGAAGAAACTTTACAGTAAGTAATATAGCTTATACATGAGAATAACACATAGGCTACTATTTACCGCGAACACCGATATATACGCGGGCGGAGCCGCGGGCAACAGCTAGTTATATTATAAATTTTATTTTTTTCTTTATATAGAAAACTTTCGCACTAAGTATAGGTCTCTATAACCGAGAACTTTACACATGTAATACCTATGAACGGGCAATCTTGTATATATATGTCGGAATGAGGGTATCCGAATAATAAAAGTATTACAAACATTATTTCCAACTATTGAACGGTCACATGAGTCAGGCGAGGTGGGAATGAAATCTATATGAAGCGGCGCGATAGGAAACAGGGGACAGTTTCTCTTCAGATCTCGCGAGGTCTATTTCTCTAGATTATGACATGGGTCACTCCTGAGTCGTAGTAGTTTTCTATTAGTTGATTTGTGATTCATTATATTTATGTGTTTTATATCGTAATTAATCTCTCCCTTTGATCCACGTGAGGCGATATTAAGCAGTGGGGGAATTGCAAGTCTGGTGACGAATTCCACAGGGCAGCGCGGAGGAGTGAGCGTTGCCCGAACCCCCTCGTGGGGGTTGCTGATTACATTAATTAGTGATTGGCTTTAGTCCAGATTGGATGTATCTGTGATTCATGTTGTTTTCTCTTGCCAGCCGAAATATATAACTAGTTTTTGCCCGCATATAGTAGCCTATGTGTTATTCTGATGTATAAGCTATATTACTGTAAAGTGTCATCCAAATCCGTTCAGTAGATGAAAGAGTAACAAACTTCCATTCATCCATACTTACAAACTTTCACGTTTATAATATTAGTATAGATATAATCTGAATCTCGGATACGGCTTTAACGATTTTCATGAAATTTGGTACGCAGGGGGTTTCCAGGGCGATGAATCGATCTAGCTAGGATTCATTTTTAGGAAATTTATCAAAAGAAAAAAAAACCGAACAAAGCTGACTTGAGCTTTGTTCGTTTTTTTTTCTGGTATCCAGGTACTGTACATTGAATGCAAACAAAAAAACACCCAGACTCAGAACAACTAATTTGTATATCACACAAACTGATGTCCCATATTGATCATACTCACAACTTTTAGCGCAGTGAGGGGTGGGGTGATTGCTTAAGCGACTTCACATATTGAAGTCGTTTTATAGTTTGTAGTGTATGTGTCTATGGTCAGTCACTTCACTAGTAACGCATTCATTCATTGAATGAATGAGAAGGAAGCATTAGGTCATCTCTAGGCATGTGCGGTCGCACACAGTTCAGTCGACTGTGAGCGGCGCAGGTGAGTGTGCACATGTACCTTGGAGCCGACAATATAGTATATGGATATACTACATAGTTTATGAAACTTTGCAACTTGGCAGTCGAATGAGCCACTATAATATAGGTAGGTGATATTCTGCGGGAAATACAATCACGAGCGCTGCCAGATTTTAGTTTTGGGGGAGGGGGGGGGGGGGGATGTTTCAAGATAATAAAATGTCTATGTCCCTTTTACCGTAATATTATTATGAAAAAATTGAGAGGTGTAAATAATACTACTTTACATTTGGGGCGGGGAGGGGTTAACCCCAATACCCCCCTCCTACGCCCATGCATACATACACCTAACCGTAAGTGTAGTATATAGAAAGGCATTCGACCTCTGTTATCTCTTCAATTTCTTTTCACAAAATAAATATTGAAAAGAAAAATACTTTTTCTTTTAAATTGTTTTGTTAATTACCTTTATCTTTTTTTGTAGCACAAACTTATTCTTTACGAAGGTAATAAAAAAAAGCTCTATTTTAGTTTCTTTTATCATCACTGTACTTGATATTAACATAATGTAATTTAATTTTATAAAAAAAAAATTATGAGTAAAGTGCTTCATATAAAGTTTTATAAATGGTAAATTTTCAAAATAAACTAGACGTATTATGAATGATATTTAAATATAAATAGCTCAAATAAAAAACCAGCCAAGCACGAGTCAGACTCGCGCACCGAAGGCTCCGTAGAAAAACGTTAGTTAACAAACTTAATTCACAAACAATTTAGTTTACAAACTTAAGTCCTTGCCGTTGAAAAAATGTTGTCCCCGTACACTGACATAGGCCTTGGTTAGTATACAAACTGCAAATAAGTTCATAATCGCAATTTTTTTGTTGCAACTACAAATTTTTCCTTTACCTGTGCTACATGACATTGCTCCATGCCAAATTTTATGATTCTAGAGATCAACGAGCCTTATAGGTTTTAAATGTCCTTGCGAGTATTAAAATATGCGGCAAAAACGGAGCATAAAAGGCTGTAACTTTTGATCACGTCAACTTAGAAGTTTAATATTTCACTGCTGCAAGAACAAGAGGCTTGAATATTTGAAATTAATTTCAATTTTGACACCACGCCTTCCTGAGAAAAAGGGTCTTGACAAAAAGACAGACAGACGGACAACGAAGTGATCTTATAAGGGTTCGTTTTTGGTATGTAGTACGGAATCCTAAAAATCAATTATAAGGCCTGTAATCAATGTTTATCTTACAGATTAATATTAAAGGAATATACCGAGATCTTTACTAATATTATAAAGCTAAAGAGTTTGTGAGTTGGTTTGGTTGAACGCACTAATCTCAGAAACAACTGATTCGATTTAAAAAAACATAGAATAATCTATTTATCGAGGAAGGTTACAGCCTAGGTTATACAACATCTCGTCGAACTCATTGTAGTAACACCTGGTCGTATGGGGAAATAAGTAATGGGGAATATTTAATTCTTTGGAGAAATGCAGACAATATATTGCATACTCTCGATTGTCAGCACTTGGTGCATTCTAGAATTAAACTCACTTGTACTTATTTCACCATTTTAATTCACTTAAATGCCGACCGGTTTCGCCCCACGGCATTATCGAAGGTTACTGTTTATTTGAAAATTGTTCTCATTTAAAACTTAACAACTGTGGGTACATGAAAATAACAGTGTGTCAGTGCAAAAAGTTCTTGCACTACCATACTCATGGTGCATACCCACATTTATTAGATCGTTAGGTTTAGACGTAAATAATTCAAATAATCAGCAATCTTTGATACTGCCATAGGGCAAAACCAGTCGGAATAAGTATAAGTGAGTTTAATTCTAGAATGTTAATCCCCACAAAGTTGCTTGGACCGTCCAATATTGTAAATGTTACATATTAAAAAAAATGAACAAACAGTTGATTCTTGTTTAAACTATGTTGCATTAATGGAGAATGCATTAAAGAGAATTACTATTATAAAATTCTAAAAGACAATAAAATGATTTTCATTTTAGTTTAGTAAAAGCTCCCATACTGTGGAGTATTTAGAACTAACTTTCTACCTGATTTCTTATTGAAGCGATGGGTAGTCTACTTAATATAGTAGTAGTGACACAGCAGATTTGTAAGAGAGATTTAACACAAATTAACCCGTCATACCGGGGAATTGGGCATCGTCGTAAAATTGTCTGTCAGCAGGTTATTTTCTATAAGATAGACTTTGGTGACTGTGCGGTAATCCTTGCTATATTTTCATCGTAGTATTATACGCAAACTGATTCATTATTTTATTGACGAATACCTAGTCGCATTAAACGTATTGACAGATTCTTTTTTTTTTTTGGTTAAGGTCACAAAAATCTAGAATGGTGCGGTGGTTACATATGAATGCCGCGGTGTCTGGGGCACCAGTAGCCGTGCAGCAACTTTAATTTAAGAATGAAGGCTCTAAGTCTTCTTACCTCAGGTGTTCTACAGCATGTTGATGACCCGTTACCGTGTGGGATACATAGTTTTCATAGCTCATTTTTATAATATCGTTAAACGCTGTTTATTTATTGTTCTAAATTATAAACTGATGTTACTAGTCATGAACACACACATTTTATGAAACAATCGATTCTATGTTATACCCCTATACACTAGCACAGGAAATTTCTCCAGCAGAGCTAGTTATATAACATTATTATAGTGCTCTCGATAGAGGAAGGCACTTGAAATTAGAAAGCTGTAATAAAACGGTACAGCTTGTATAAACTTATAGTGTGAAGTTAGTTCAAACATAATAAATAACTATCGTATTTATTTAAATCAATATTTTACAGAGGCAGGAGTTTTAGAATTTGAAGTTTTATTCACTAGTATAAAGGGACCACCTAATGCTAAGAGCTTATGCCACTTATGGACTTATTTAACGCAAGCCTTAAAACGTAACGCCCTCTTCTTTGATAGTAAGAAGGAGGAGATTGATCTTTCAATTCATACGGCCTTGATTTAATAAAACCGAAACATTGCTCGAGGGAGAGCAGAGGAAGGGAAGTATTAGCAGAAATGCATTTAGTTTTACCCTAAAATATATCTTGGCTTGATAAAAATATATTTTTAAAGATGATTTCCATATTAAGAATATATATAGCTTGTCACAATAGACTGTGAAACAGACACAAGGAACACTCACACCCAGAGAGACAAATTGAGAAATTGTTGAAAGTGGGAAGTATGTCGGAACCCACAATACTCACAACAGTAGGAAGTGCCACACATGCACTCAAAATATAAATTGACTGTATTCTTAATAATTTAACTTTTTTATTTAGTATATCGGCCAGCCAAAGTGACTTTACTCTGCCTGATGGAAAGCATGAGCAGAATCCAAGAACAATGGTCACCATACTCATTGCGAATGCGGGCAATACCACAATGCAACATAATGATCCACACTGTGGCGGCCTATTGAGATGCTTCTGCATCTTTGGGTCTCCGGTCTCGCACTACTTGTTTTTACTTACTTGCAGTTTTGAATGCCTATTTCCACTCAAATAATATAATTCAGAGACAGAATTAAGCAACCCCTAGAGACGTGCTCAAGTATTCGGTTTAAGCACGTCTCTGTAATACACATTGATATGTAAATTTTTATGAATTTCCGATATGTACGAGTCTTTACGGTATACCTACAGTATGGCCAATGGTCCGTCGAGTTCGTAACTTTGTATCACTCTATAAGTTAGTAAGATAATGTATTCTATTGACCAATAAGTAAATTGGTTATATAATTTTTCTATTTTTGGAGATTACTATATGGACTAGTTCAACTGTGGTTATGTCATGACCTCACAGAAAATGGGTATTACTCGAAATAATATTTGAATCTCGGCTTGGAGCCAGGAAACGGTCAACTTTCGTCATCTATTGCGGGAGTGGTGAATAGATGGATTAATTCCGGATAAGAAGCATTATTTCTAAGGCGAGCCCTATGTCCAGTAGTGGACTACTGGACAAGTACCTATTGTTTTCTCATTTTTAACATGTCTGATGATCATTACGATACGACACAACCTTCGTTTCCACTCAAGCATCCGATACTATACGGACCTATTTGAAGTGAATTATCAGAAAATATACCTCAGTATAACAAAAGATATTGAGGTATTTTTTGCGAACCTCCGAAATCTATTTCTTTGTCATTAAAAGTCTGTGTAAACAATAAATTACTACTTTTAATGTTTTTACGGAAAATGGATTCCGCTTATTGAATAATCGTTCTCTTAATCCATTTTTAATGCGAAAAATATACAAATATCAAATACGTGAATGGCTTATTTTGGTTTATTAAAAAATATATCGTTTAAATTTATTTAATTCTCAATATCCAGAATTTCGTTCATTTTTAAATAATTTAGGACTTGATTGTATCCAACATAAAAGTCTAAATAATATTCATTAAAATTTGCATGAAAAATGCGTAACATTGGTTTTTTAGTACATTAAATGTAAGTTAGTTTTTTTAATATTATATTAAAAATGAGCAATTTCATAAATAAGTATGGAAATGGATATAATTTGGGAAATAACTTCCGCGACAATAGAATTAAATGTAGAACTCGTATTTTATTCTTTTACCCAAAAAAAAGACCTCTATTTATTTGGCAAAAGCTTCCCTAAACTTTATAATTCTTAACACGGTGACAAATATGAAGAAAGTGATAATATAACTGCCTACAGAGCTACGATTCCATAGCGTAGCGTGTAGCTGTGACGTAAGGACCGTAGCCACTGCGTAGCACATTTGAATAGCAAACAATAAGCGAATAATGTAATAACATCCTGAACAAAATGTTACGGAGAACTTGGAGAAATATTTATCTTCTACTGCGTACTAGGAAATGAATTATTTTAACTCGTAGATTCTTTTATGAATATAAAGCTGTAGGATATTATGATTTCCACATGTATTACCGAACACATACATTTTATTACATATATACAATAAATTTAATCATAATTTTCTAAATATTGACTGCAATGATTGGCTTAACTGCATGAATAGGGTATTGGTTTAAGCGGTCATCTCACCGGTTGCTACTGCACTGAGTGGTGTGGGTTCGATTCCCACGTAGCACAACATTTAATGTGATCCATAAATAGTTGTTCCGTGTCTGCAAATTTTTCCTCGCGACGCAGGGTAAATTCCTAAGTAGTGAGGTATTTGTCTTTGCATCATCATCAGCTTAACGCAGTCCACGGCTGGACATAGGCCTCTCCAATTGCACGCCACTTGGCTCGTTCCTCGGTTTCTCACGTCCAGCTCCTGCCAGTCATCTTGTGCAGATCCACCTGGCCTCTGGACGTCCTACACAACGTCCTATTTGTCTTTAAATACAGTGAAAATCTACATCTAATAGAAAAATTACACCTGAACGTAGAAAAAACTCATCACATAATATTTCTCCTACGAGGAAATCCAATCTACGACCTCTAACTAAACAATTGATATCGCTAAATA
The DNA here is from genome assembly GCA_949125395.1 of Diaphora mendica. Taxonomy (NCBI): domain Eukaryota; kingdom Metazoa; phylum Arthropoda; class Insecta; order Lepidoptera; family Erebidae; genus Diaphora; species Diaphora mendica. The sequence continues at coordinate 3,247,937 of OX421321.1, forward strand.
AGTACTTTACTAACAAACTCGCATTTTAAATTGTCATACATTGCATTTTAAATTATTTTACAATTTTATGAACTGAAGACATTCAATTTAAAGACCATACTTCGTCTTTAAAGAAAACGCTACTCATAAGACATAGTTCTACAAATAGCTTCAAAACGGAGAAACCAATTTCACATAAGTCACATACCGCAGACACTATACAGTAATTGATATTGCACAATGCAGACAGACTGATCTTGAATTCACATATTGAGAATCACGTTTAGAGAATCTTATAACCGCGATTTGTAAATCAAAGCCATTCAGTAGTGCCATCTATTGATGCATATTGGAATTCTAGTTGATGTGAAACATCTATAGGCGAGGGGTAAACCTGATTTTTGGCGTGGTGAGATTTTTTCTCAAATCAATCTCGAATTCTCAATTCAATTCAATTATTTTTGAATTTGTATTTTATAATTGTACTAGCTGACCCGGCGAACTTCGTACCGCCATATTTATAAACAATAATTAGCAATAAATTAAAATTGCGACTATAATTTGAGATTTAAACTATCCTATCTCTCAATTTGGATCGAACTGCACATGGTGTGCAAATTTTATTATAATCGGTTAAGTGGTTTAGGAGTCCATTGAGGACAAACATTGTGACACGAGATTTATATATATTAAGATTTTTATTTGATATTTGTATTTAATAAAAATTAATTTTATGTAATAAACAGTAATTTTATTTTATACAAAATAATTTCAATGTATCACATCTGCCAGGCGTCCCGCGACAGCTTACCTTTTTTAACCGACTTCAAAAAAAGGAGGAGGTTCTCAATTCGACTGTATTTTTTTATGTTTGTTACCTCATAACTTTTGAGTGGGTGAAACGATTTTGATAATTCTTTTTTTATTTGAAGGCTGGTGCTTCCCGAATGATTCCATTTAAATTTGGTCCAGATTTAAGTCGGTTTTTTTTGTTAAAATTTGTAGGTTATTAAGTATCATAGACATTAGAATGAAATTCTACATCGTTAACAGTTTTAATAATCCATTTTTCTACAAAGACATTTGCTTAGAAAGGAGGTTTTAAGCTACAACTCATAATTAGCTAGCAGGACGGGTTAGTATTAAGTTTGTTTTAAATTTTCCTTTTCTTTTCAGTGCAGTTATCTCTTACTTGCCTGTAATACGATACCTACGGTATGAATAGGGGTCGTGACACTTTGTTTTTAACCCCCCTTTGTTTAGGAGCTACGATGCCACAGACAGACACTGTGGCATCGTAGCTCCCAAACGGATGGACCGATTTCGATATGGTTTTTTTTATTTGAAAGCCAGTTTCCTTGCGGTGGTTCATAGCTATGTTTGGTTAATATCGGTCCAGCAGTGTAAGAGTATCAGCTCTTTTCCAAAATGATGTCAGACATTTTTGTCGTATGATTACTCGATAAAGTGCTTGCGTAGGGGATTTTTTATTTTTTTATTTAAGCTTGTCTAATTCTTTCACCACATTGAGAATCTTATAACTGTGATTTATAAATCAATTTTACTGAGTGTTGCCATATAATGACACATTATGGAATTTGTTTTTAAGTATCATAGATAACAGAGTGATTTTGTTTGTACAATTTTGAATGGAATCTGTGTAAAGCAAAGTTAAACCAGTTCTGTAGAAAGTTGAAACAAATGAATCACATTCATGGCTTACAGGAGTACGCGACAGTATATTCCTGTGTTTGTGTACATTTGTAACTTAATAATTGCTAATTAGAAACAGTAAGTCTACTTTGACCTCGAATAACTTTTGAATGAGTTGATTGTTCGAAAAATAATGTGAGAACTTTTTATAGAGCATTCATTTATGTTCCTTCTTTTCTGCATTCTGTTCAATTTATGGTTCATTACTTACAAAAATCAGAACAAAAAATTAAAAAAATCCTGTGTTATTCTTATGGGAAATCGAAAATTGCAATGGGGACAACCGTAATATTAATATTAAGGTCTCATATTTTCGAAGGCCTATTTTGGCATCTAAACGAAACTTTTGAGCCTGGTTCCGAAAAAAAGAAAGAAAAAAATTTTTATTTCCCAACCCGTCTGGCATGTGTGATACAGTTGGTCAAACCGCCTTTTTAACCGACTTCAAAAAAAGAAGGAAGTTCTCAATTCGACTGTATATTTTTTATGTTTGTTACCTCATAACTTTCGACTGGGTGAACCGATTTTGATGATTTTTTTTTATTTGAAAGCTGGTGCTTCCCATGTGGTCCCATTTCAATTTGGTCCAGTTCTGACATGTCATCCATGAGAAAACTATATAAGTCTTCAATTTACATCAAGTATGTGCGCTACAAATTAGCCAATAACTCAATATTCCCGTATGGTCCCATTTAAATTTGGTTCAGATTGAAGTCGGTTTTTTTTGTTAAAATTTGTGATTATTTATCTAAGGAGAAGTCTATGTTAAGCATTATGCATGACCCAAATCAGTATTTACTTTGAAAATGTTAATTGTGTTACTTTTTAACCGACTTCAAAAAAGGAGCAGGTTATCAATTCGACTGTATTTTCTTTTTTTTATGTTTGTAACCTCATAACTTTCGACTGGGTGAACCGATTTTGATGTTTTTTTTTATTTGGTCCAGTTCTTGAAGTCGTTTTTTTTGTTAAAATATGTGATTAATGTACTATTCTTAATAGTAGGATCAAACCTCTTTTTAAAGAAAAGGTCTATCTAGACTGTTAGAATCTTTTCATGTGATGACCAATACTGTAAGTATTATAAAGAGTACTTACATCAAATCCTTGAACAGATCTGTAGGTGGTGGGTCTGAGGAGCTTCATGAGTGTGGCGCCGTCTGTTGGCGGAATACCGGAACGAATAGCCGCCGTCGCCGCCCGTGCCCACAGAGTGACCGCGTCATAGAGATGGGCTGCTTCTATCGGTACCTGTTTAAAATAAGTTCGTTACTCTTAACTGAAATCAATCATACCCTACTATCATACTAATATTATAAAACTAATATCATAGATACGAGTAGCTTTGTTTGTCTGACTATTACGCTTTGACGGCTAAACCGCTGCACCGATTTTAATGATATTTGACACGTATATACTTTGATTCTTAAGAAAGGTCATTTACCGCTATAACCGACAGACACACAAGCGGAGCTGCGTGCAAAAGCTAGTAATAAAATAAATGCGAAAGTTTGAGAGGATGTATGGATGTTTGCTACTATTTTACGCCAAACCTCAATTTATCTGACATACTCGCGGTTGGAGGACGCTTCACTCAAAAGGAATAAACTTTCTATGTTTTAGTAACAAATTTGGTGTCAAATTTTAGATGTTTCCTGATTTGTCAGTTCTTTCTAGTCTTTTATGTTTCCAACGGCTTCACTTTATAAACAGTGGAAGGTGCTCACAGGAAGACAGTTGTTGTTATTGTTTTATATTAAAACACCACATCAACATAACTTATGAACCTACTAAAGCCACTTACCGGAAAAGAAATAGGGTTTGTGAAACCAAAAAGATCCCACGCACTTCTTTTTTCCAAAAGTTTTTTTGTACACTGGGTCCATTTGTTTATATGAAGGTAAATAGTATTGTCCTTATTTACCCTCTTAATAAAACAGAATGCAAGATTAAGGTAACTGATTGGCTTCAAAGTTTGGGATATAAGGAAACTGAGGAGGTTCTAGCAGTATTATCGTAGTTTGTACATACGTTTTACTTTTTGTAATTCTTTTCTAAGTTTTAATTATATTCAATTTAGTATATTACTTAATAGTCATTTTAGAGTTATATTACTCTTCTATGAATTCTGACATCTTACAGATACACATCCATAGAGAGGTTCACTTCACACTTTTCATTTTAATCTTCTTATTTTAGATTTATTAAAATTTCTTTTATAATAAATACTATGTAAGTTGTATTCCTGTGGGGAATGGCGCCGTTAGCCGAAATACAAGTTTCTATCTAGTTTGGCAACAGAGGCTATCTCATGTTGATTTATAACTTAAACTAGTTTTAAGTTGAACAGATTGTATTTTTTTGTTTTCGTGCAATAAATATTATTATTATTAAAATTTTTCCTTTAAAAACTGGGCTATCCTTCTAAAGTATTTTTTCCTTTCATGATAATTCCTAAGATTAATCAAACAAGCAAACTCCTCAGAATATCACTATAGACAAATATGACACAGTACTTCTCACACAGCCTTTTATTAGTGACGGAAAAAAAACCTAAATGATTTCATAAAACATTGAAACCATACTAATATTATAAATGTGAATGTAGGTTTGTTTGTTACGCTTTCACGCGAAAACTACTTAACTAATCATCATGAAAAATTGAGCACATATTCTTGAAGGTATTAGAAGTAACATGAGATACTTTTTATTAAATGCGAGTGAAGCCGCGGGTAAACGCTTGTCTATTATAACTAATAGGTATAAGTCACTTTTATATTTATATGAACATTATGTCATTAAGCCTATGTTGAGAAAATATACGCCAAAATATATATCATAGACATTGACACGCTTACATAATGTATAAAACAGATTTTTTTAGGGTTCCGTGCTAAAGGCAAAAAACGGAACCCTTATAGATTCGTCATGTCTGTCTGTCTGTCTGTCCGTTAGTCTGTCCATCCGTATGTCACAGCCACTTTTTTCCGAAAATATAAGGACTATAATGTTGAAACTTGGTAAGTAGTCACACAAAAATAGAAAAAAAAACAATACATTTTGGGGGTCCCCATACTTAGAACTGAAACTCAAAAAAATTTTTTTCATCAAACCCATACGTGTGGGGTCCATCTATGGATAGGTCTTCAAAAATGATATTGAGGTTTCTAATATCATTTGTGCGTAAAATGTGTCCCCCCCCCCTGTAACTTCTAAAATAAGAGACTGATAAAACTAAAAAAAAATATGATGTACATTACCATGCAAACTTCCACCGAAAATTTGTTTGAACGAAATCTAGTAAGTAGTTTTTTTAATACGTCATAAATCGTAAACTGCAATTTACATTTCATTCAATCAACAGAAACAAAAATAAAATAAAAATTATATTATGTTACTTGCTGCTGCGGAACCCTTCAAGGGCGAGTCCGACTCGCACTTGGCCGCTTTTTTACGTATAAACTAATTTGAATTCTAGGGCGAATAGGATATACAATATCCACTTTAGCCAATCTTACCCTATCTAGGACGCAGTTTATAATATACTTAGAAATATAAGCTAAATAAATTACTTTTAGTAAATTGAAAACCTTAATTTCTAACTTGAGTCACATAACATAACGATGTTTCTTGAATATTCAAATTTTTGTGGAAAGGGAAACATTATATCATCAGGTAAAATACTATCGGTACAGCCGTTCTAGAGATTAGCCAGAACAAACAGTCAAAATAGAACAGAAGTAATAGAAGACGAAAAGTATATGCTTTCATACACTTGCCACCAATGGGGACCACAGTGGATGGGATAAAGAGCTTCATACCCTGTAGCACAACATCGGCAACAAAATCAGCAGCGGCGTTGGGATTATCCGGCGAGAAGCACAACTGTCTCCAAGGGTAGGACGCAAAGAAGGACCGCATCCCATCCCAATCTGCTGACTTGTAGTGCCACACACGACGGTTGCTCGCGACTCGTGATCGCGGCGAGGGTGTGATAGGCACTTTACTCCGGATAAGGCAATGGTCTGAGGAGCCAAGTGGGGTGTTAACGGATACGCGGTAACCGTCCGGATGAGATGTCAGCAGAAGATCCAACAGTGAAGGATTCTGGTCCTTCACATCTGGGACTCGCGTGGGCGTGGCAACCAGCTGTGTCAGGCCATATGCCAAGGCGAAGTCGTGAACAGATCTCCCGGCATGATCCGTTTTACTGGAACTGAGCCAGTCGGCGTGGTGGGCGTTAAAATCGCCAAGTATGATGATCTCTGCGGAGGGGATCTGCTGCTGCACGAAGTCTGCAGCCATCTGGATGTGCTCAATGAGTCGGTCAGTTTCGGCATCACCACTATGGGACCTATAGAGGCACGCATAGACGCGGGGATGATCGTCGCTGTCTACACGGAGCCATAAGATGGAGAGGTCCCTTCAAGGTTGCTGAGGCGACGAGAGCTGACATCGTCTCTGACGTACACGCACACTCCGGCCTTAGAGATGAAGGAGTGTTCAAGTCCGTACCCAGGGTAAGTTAGGTAGGAAGTGTCCGCTGGAGACGCTATCTGCGTCTCGGTCAAGAAGAGCAAGGCTGGCTTTGCTGTCTCGAGGTGGTGATGGACAGCGTTAAGGTTGCTATGTAATCCCGTGATATTGCAGAAGTCCACGACCAGCGTGGTAGGGGGTGCCATGGTGTTACTGCTCTTATCCCGAGCATGATTAAGCGTAGTTTTGCCCCCCCCAGAATACGAGGGGCAGCCTGGGCGTCCACGCTCAGGCGCGTTGTGTTCCGAGTGTGGACGTGTAGAGAGGGATTCTCCAACGCAAGCGCAGTTCGTACCTTCCTGGGGTAACATCTGTTTCAACTGCGCCATCATGGGGGATTGTGGGGATGGGCCTCCGGTATCCTCACCCACTCGGTGAAACACAGCGTAAGCGCTGTTTCACACCGGTTTTCTGTGAGGCCGTGGTATCACTCCGGTCGAGCCGGCCCATTCATGCCAAAGCGTGGCTCTCCCATGGTAGGTAGGTAAAATTACTTTGGCAGGCTTAAATTTATAAAAAAAAAGAAAAAGAAAATCGAGAAAGTAAAAAAATTAACAGCTAGTATTGAGTTTTAACTGTTACAAAGGAAATCAAACAAAAGTGAACATTTTCAAGAATGAATTCACCTGAACAAGTTACAAATTTCGATGGCACTTAACATATAGACGTCATTGAATATGGCAGTAGGGTATTTGTGAAAGTTACCTAGTAGAATATTTCACTCGATCGAAATTCTACGACAAAAGGCTCATGACGAAGGTAGACAGTTACTGAATAACCATTGTACTCTAAGTCGGCAAAAAATCGGCCGATAGAATACATTAAGACGATAGGCGTTGACCATGCGTCAAACGCATTTGGTTTCTGGTATAATGTCATACATATAGAGCGTTGCTTTGACGTTGAAAGTGCCTTGTCACACTTGAAAAGTTCTTTTCCTGCTGGTTAAATGTGCAAGTTATGTACCGACAGAAAATTAAATTTGGCAAACTGGGATCCAACTATTGATATTGGAGTATGTATGTCAGTTGGAACTCTTCAACGAACAAAAGTCTTTTAACAGATAAAATCAGTCATAGGTACTTTTTTTTGGACCGTTATTTCATATCGTTACAATGTCATATAAGCCAAATGATTCACCACTAATAAAAGGACTCTATGACTTCAAGATAGTTTATTGATGTTTAAGAAAGTCGCCACAACCGTAAATATCGTCCTGGGTCTTTTCAAGATCACCGCAATTCTAACATCGCATTTATTTAAGTTGTAATTGTATATAGTATAAGGATTACTGCTTCATACCACATACATTTATGTGTGTTTAGGTAACATGTCATATAAGGTTAATTTATAATATGTAATACACGACACTTACTGGCCACATAGTTCTATAAATGATCATTCGATACCAAGTGCAGTGTCTCGGTGTAGCGGAAGTGAAAGCGTAACAGACAGATAGATAGAAAGAGTTATTTTCGAATATATAATACTAGCTGTTGCCCGCGGCTCCGCCCGCGTGTATGTCGATTATCGCGGCAAATAGTGGCATACGTGTTATTCTGATGTATAAGCCATATTACTGTGAAGTTTCATCCAAATCCGTTCAGTAGTTTTTGCGTGAAAGAGTAACAAACATCCATCCATCCATACTTACAAACTTTCGCGTTTAGAATATTAGTATAGAAGATATTATTATTAGGTATATGTAGTAGGAAGTATGAATAGAGTGGATATGTAAGCACTTGAATATTGACGTCAATTTATGTGGGTTACAAAACAAGGACACATAAATCAACGCTAAGCTGAGCTCAGCATGGATCCAACTAGTGCTGCGCAGTATGTCTCAAAACATTAATATACGTAAAATATCTGCAACCAGGAAGAAGAAGAAATTTTTACAAATACATGGTGGGCACCAATTTTCGGAAATACTTTTTTTATATGATCTAAATTATAACTGACTAGCTTTCACTAAAATGAAACTCACTTGTACTTGTTTTACAAGTTTAATTAAGTTTAATCCCGACCAGTTTCGTCCTTTGGCGTTATCAATTTAATTCTAGAATGTGTTTCAGAGAAAAGGTTTCTTCGCCTTCTGGGTTCTCCGGTCTTGGAAGATGGTTTTCAGACATTCATAGAAGACAAAATCAAAAAATTTGATGAATTTTCGGATCGTTTACTTAAAATTAATAATCATTCGGCTTTTATTAATATTCGTTATTGTCTTTTTGTACCAAATTTTACACATGCGCTTCGGTCATCACCCCTTTGGAAATATTCATCACTTTTGGAAAAAGTTGATAAAATTATACAAAACACGCTTAGCAAAGTTTTGAATGTGGCTTTAAACGATCGAGCCTGGCTCAGCATTGCCATTCAACGTGGTAATGCTGCCAGTCTTTTTGGAACGCTACCAGTAGTCGAAGATGTGGAGTTTTTTGAGGCTTGTATGTAAATATTATTAGCTTTTTTTAATTATGGTTATGTACATAGGTTTCTATATTATGTAATAAATTAAATATTTCATTTGAATGTGTTTTGACAAGTTCCATCGAGTGCCGCTAATCGAGAGTATAAATGACTGTGTCAGTTTGTGGACTATGGTAAATGGTAGGGGACTATGAGAACAGGTGGTGCATCTCAATGTGAATTTAATCCTAAACAAAATTACAACAGATATATCTGTGTTTGCCTGTATCAAAGGGCAGTCTATTGAACAAGAAAACTTCCACTACCATCATGTAAACAGAACTATTTAGAAAATCATTTTTTCATTAAAGCCTTTCACTATTGAAATAAAAATTACGTATTTTCCCCCCTTGCATCAAGCACTTTTAGTTACGTTTTACTTTTTCCTCTGACGAAGCTTTATTTATTTATTTTATTTTTTTTAAACTTTATGCACAGATGTTGCAAAGGCGGACTTAATGCCGTAGGCATTGTTATTGTTGTAATTGTTTATGATGTCGTGTTTGTGTTGATATCGATATTATGTAAATATTCGTTGTTGTACAATGAAATTATAATTATTTCTGGGATACAACACAGGACTATTTGTTGTGGAGAATCTTTGGAAATGAGGCTAATGTCCACTGTGGACTTCTTTCGGCTGAGATAATAATAATAACATTTCGTAAATCGAACACACAACGCCATCTAGTCCTAAATTAACCAGAGTACTTATGGGCCGTTCCAGAGATTAGCTGGAACAAACGGCCAGTTGCACACACTAAAAAAACTTGATTTGTACTTACTTAAATATGCATTTAGTGAGAATCTGTTAATTTGAGATTACAAACAGACTCTTAAAGTTTATTTCTATCTGAAGATCACTAAAATTTTCCTGCCTCACGTCAGGGGGGTTTCACTTCTCAGTTAAGTTATGTTCCGCCGAGCGCCTTCCGAGAAGGGCTACTAGGCAATGGTTGCCACTCGGCGCTCGGCTCGCACGCTAGCCGCGTCGCGTCGTGCGTAAACAAGTTGAATATTACGTGTACTTACTGCGAAAAATGACTACGACACGAACTAATTATTATGTTTGTAGGTAGTCGCTTGCGAGGTCACAGAGTTGAAAAATGTTTATGCCTAAACTTAACTTTTGTTCGACAGTGGAACTTCTGTACGTAAGTACTATTATTTATTCTGTGCTCACGTGTCAGTTTTATCACAAATGAAGTACAATATATTAAATATACTAAAATACACAACTAAAATGTATGTCGTAAGTTCTAAAGTGACACTAGTGGCAACTGTCACAAAAATCAAGCTATATTTTAAAGATTATGGTCATCATTATCATAAATGAATCTGAAGGAGAAACCTGACCTACCCTATATAAAATACAGTATTGTTTTGACCTAGTTGGGTACCTAATAAGCCTTGAGAATTTACGTTTATTTCGATCGCACAGTAATATGAAATGCATCATAAATGCGAGTATTGTAGCCGATCTGAGGACACTAACGAACACTACTTATCAGCACAATTTAAACACACAGTAAAGATTATGATATTATTGTTATTGCAGATAGATAGATATTGCAGTGAAAATGTATGGCTTGGCTGTTTCGTTACTTCAGAAACTAAATATTCGTATAACACATTACTTCAGAAACTAGATATTTGCAAACACAAAAGGCATTCGTTTCCCCTTCGTGACGGTATGGTAGCGAAACGGCGAAGCCATACATTTTTATTGAGATGTAGAGTTTGTGAAGTTAAGGTTGGTAGAGTTACGGCGTGTAGATTCAGAACCTTGGCTGTGCATGAAATCTGATATGGCAACATTTTACATGAAAATGTTTTTGGTGGGAATTTTATTTTAAATCGCATTAGACAATCGAATTACCAGGGTACTGGAGGACTGTATCGTTTGCCTAGCGGTTAGCCTATGCGACTGCCAATCAAGAGGTCTCGGATTTAATTCCCAGGTATAGTATGGAAGTTTACAATGCTTCACGCCCGTGTCTGGGAAAGCACTTTAAGCCGTCGATCCTGGTTGTCATGAACTTCTATACTAGTCATCATTGGGAAGTCGGTGCCCTCTAATATATAGACAACTATTTCAACTTTCGAATTCTATTCACCTTCAGGGTTGCGGAGGTTAGATTCCAGTCTCTCAGCGGAAAAACTGTCATTCTGATAAAACTGGTTGAACTAGTAGCCAACCCCAAAAAAAAATAGGAATAACAAAAACTAGGAAGATGATGAGACAATCGGATCATCAATAACGAAAACCCCATAGACAACTAATGTCTCATGTTATTGCACTGCTATTAATCCATCAACCAAATATTTGTGAATTTATTTGCACAGCAACTTCAATTTGAATGCACTTAATATTGGTCTAACTTCTCGAACCAGAAAATTGATAATTCTATTTAAATCTTTGCTATATCTGAGACACAAATTCGGACCGTCCAAAATAGGGTAGTTGACACCTTAGTCAAAACAGTTACTTTTTATCATCTGTTAAAACGATATCTTTGTATGAAAAATGTACTAAGAACTGGCTTGTGACGTCACTGTTTTAGACCACTCAATTGAGCAATATATTACAATGTTTATTTGATTAAAATTTGTAATAGAAATGAAAAGCTGTAACAAATATATTTTTCGAGACATTTTGTAATATTCGTTTTAATGAAGAAGACACCGGTATTTATTTACGATACAGTCAAGTCGGTGTCTGTCACACAGTTTCTTACTAGCTCAGACACCGTCGTTTCACTCAATTTCTATTTGTATATCAATTATTGTTACCACATTTAGATTGTAAGCTGTACCATGTATTTGAGTAAATAAAATATTATTATTATTATAACTACCCTATTGTATTGTAGGATTCGTTTCGATGAGACCTTTTGTAAAACCAATTTGCTAACTTTACTAGAATGCCGTATGCAAATGTTACTACCCCTGAAACATTGTAGCGACAAATACATTTGGGAGTGTCTTGTTGCGACCTGAAACGGGGTTTAAAACTAGTTGGCCTCCCAACTTTACAGTCATGTACACTGATAAATAATTTTGTTCGTTTGTACGTATCTCTAAATTGTCTGACGTTTCAATCAGATTCCGCTATCTGATACGATTTACAGTTAGGCATCTCCGAACTAAATATGGTTACTAGTCAATTTAGTTTTCATTACAACTAAAATTATATTAAAGCCGAAACAGCATTGAATAAACTAAATACATTTTGATACAAACAAACAAAGGTCAACTTACTTCTAAAATAGAGCTACGAACCTTTAATCTGCCTGGATTTCTAGAAATATGAGATAGATTAGTTTAATTTTAGACGTCCATTTTGCGGCTGGCAACATCGGTTTTTTATTTTGGGCGTATGGTGAAACCTAATTTCCTATACAGTTGAGTGTAATGAACTTGTACTTGGCTTCGATAAATGACCCACATTCGCGCTTTTTAGAAACGAGTGCATGGAAGAAAAGTATGACGTTTTGAGTAATAAACCCGAGGTTCTGTGGCAACAAAAGTTACCCCTCTAGCTAAGACTTTCTACAAACGTGAACGTTAATAGAAAATTAACAAAAGTATGGGAGTGACGTCATCTCAAAGCTAATTCACGTGGTCAATACAAGAGAATGGAGGCGTTAGCGATTGTAGAAAGAGAATTGCTGCAGCGCTTTCAACTTAGCTAAGGTGGCAGGAACTATTGCCTTTATAACTCTGACTGCCTCAGTGGCGCAGTGGTAGTGTATGCGACTTCTGAGCTTGAGGTCTCGGGGACTTAACCTGTGCTTAAGGTTTCCGGTTCGATTCCCAGGTTGGCTCAAATGTTTGTATGATCTGCAAATATTTGTTTCGGAGTTTGGGTGTTTCCTATGTATAATATGTATGTATTTACAAAAAAAAGTATATATGTATTGATAACAGTTGTCTAGTACCCCATAACACAAGCTCTGCTTAGCTTGGGACTAGATGGTAATGTGTGTTAGATGTCCAAAATATTTATTCATTAACTAGTTGTTAGAGAAATTTAATCCTAGTTTTAAGTAATGCAATCTTGAACCCGTTATACTAGCATACACTTTTATAGACACACATACTGAATAAACTTATGTCATCGTTATAATCATCAAGTGTCTTTAACAATCAACTGCTGGACATAGGTAAAGTCTTAGATATGAGGTTTACATTACTGACCAGACAACCCAGATAGACCTATCTAGAATACTTGTGTTTACAAATTCATATTATTGCTTAGCCCAACACTGGGTACAATCTATTCTTGTCAAAATAGACTTTTGTAAACATTTTTCTGTTCTAACTATTACCATTTAAATTGAACAACAAGAAAATAAATTTTTGCTTTTATTGAATTTTTTTAGAACTAAGTAACTTGGAGATTTAAATTGAAACCTTTTATTTTTTGGGCATTGTTTGTTGTTTATCATTACCCTGCTATCCTAGTGAATAGATTATGAATGAAGGTTTTTCTAGAACTCATTATTTTCTAGAATATATTTGAAACAGTAGAGACAAGTGACGTTGATGGCTTGATATTAAAATATTAATGGCATTTGTTATAGGGGTTATAGACGTATTCGTCAATTATATGCGGAGTATGCAGATACGATTCATAAAGCCTTTTAAAGTTAAAGTAATAAGAAAGTATGTTTTTTTTAAATTATTATTATTATTTATTATTTTTTTACACACAACGCCATCTAGTCCCAAGCTAAGCAAAGCTTGTGTTATGGGTACTAGACAACTGATAGAAATACATATATACTTTTTTTATCTTTTTTGTAAATACATACTACGAGGGTACTACCCTCGCACAGAAAATCAACGTAAAATGACAGCGTGCTGTCGTGTTCCGTTGGTGAGTGCGAGACCGGAGGCCCAATTAGTCTAGTCAACAAGTTCCATACTTGTTGACTAGACTAAAAGATGCAGTAGCATCACTAGGCCGCCATGGTGTGGGTCGCCATGCTGCATTGTCTGCATCGCAGTGAGCATGGTGACCACCACTCTTGGATTCTGCTTTTGCTTTCCATCAGGCAGAGTAGAGTCATTTTGGCGGGCCAAACATAAAAAAAAGACATGCGTATTATACATTGAAAACATCCAAACTCCGAAACAAAATATTTGTAGATCATACAAACATTTGGTCCGACCCGGGAATTGAACCCAAGACCCCATGATTAGCAGTCGCACACGCCATCCGCGAAACCAACAAGGCTATGAATATGTATGTATTTATACACAAGTGTATAAGGTATTCTATCAGTCAATTTAGCTTTCCATAGTACAAGATCTGCTTTGATTAAAACTAGATGGCGATATGTGTCAGTATGAAAAAAAATGTGCATTGATTTCTGAAAAGGAGGAAAAATATGAAGGGGACATGACGCCTATTGAGAACAAAAGAATGCCGTAAATTCACAGACTGATAATGGCAAGCTACACCCAATGCTACAGCAAATAAAGACTACTTTGGCTCAACAGACTAACAATACTGATTATAATTCTAGAAATACATTCCTAGAGAGACATGTAGCTAGTGTGTACATGACCTATATGTGGCAGATGCATTGTGTGGTTATGTTAAGGTATGTTACTTCTCAATACATCACGTAACGCATAATATATGTGCAATAATACGATGTGCATTGCAGAGTCGCGGAATATTTCGAAATTTTCACCTTTACATCAAAACGTGAAGAGAATTTTTAGTACGTTTTGAAATAAAATTCAGCGTACTTCAGATTTGAAACTTCGTACACTTATAGATCACACTTAGAATAATATAATATTTTTGAATTTAATAAACGCAATGTTTTTTTATTTGTTTTTTTCGGTCGATGTTGGGACGTGTATCCAATATTGATTTCAGGTATGATCCTACTGTTTAGTATTTAATTCAAATTGAATAAAATAATTAAAACCAACTGCCTGGTAGTTGAATTACGACCATTTTGGATTTTACGTGTTATTTCATTGTACAGTGTAACTTGAAGTATGAATGTGCTTTTGTACTTTTGGCAGATCAATATATATACGAATTTAAATATACAAATAAATGAATTTGAAGTATTTGTTTGTACTTTCAAATTAAGAGTTTTTTACTAAATACATATCAAAGTATAATACGCTTGCATCAAAAAAACAATTTTTAAATTTTTTGTCTGTTTATCTGTGTCTCTGTTTGTTTCTGCTAAACTCTGGAACGGCTATACTAATTTTGACGTGACTTTCACTGGCAGATAGCTGATGATATAAAGAGTAACTTAGGCTACTTTTTTATTAGCTTTGCTCCCCGGCGTCACTGGCGATTGTTGATGTAAAGGTATGCAGGAACCGGGGGGTTACACCACGTTAATAGTATATATATACCTACTCCTATTCCTACCATATATGTAGCACATATTTAAAATTTTAAGTAAATCAAATTTTCAAAAATTCAAAAATATACAACTTAGCTCACTGGATTTTTCTACATACAAATAAAGTATTCCAAAAAAATCTAACCACCGTGCGCCATATTTGTTTTGAAAGTGAAACAAGAGCAATTTTTCTTTTTTAGCACGTCCAGTTTTACATAATAAATTTATACAAGAAACACACATGAAGTTTTCACGCATAACTTATAACGGCTTCTTTACTTCTTCCTAAGTTAATGTTAGTGCAAACTTGCTACTTATTCAACCTAAGCATCTTACGTGAAACTTATTTCGGCTTCAGTTTGCTTTGAAACTCTTCGATAGATTTAATGTTTAACGTAAATATATTATAGTTAGTCGTTTCATTTTAATTTTAGTCGGATTTTTCAGGGTTAAATATACATACGTTTCCTGATTCTGTACGTACTTTGTCACACTATAATCTATCTCTATGTGATGGGGAGTAGGATGGGGAGAGGGGTATGGGCCTCCGGTATCCTCACTCGCTCGGTGAAACACAGCGCAGGCACTGTTTCACACCGGTTTTCTGTGAGACCGTGATATCACTCCGGTCGAGCCGGCACATGCATGCCGTAGCGTGGATCTCCCGCGGTACACGTACGGTATGTAGTCAACATAATGTTATATTAGTAACTTGATATTTCCGACGGTTTCGTTTGTGTTTTATTTTTTAGTAGGGGTTTGTCACTTTGACAATGTAATACTCCCATACAAATTTTTATCCCTTAATCAAATCAAATCAAATCAAAATCATTTATTCATCTAAGACACCAAGTGACACTTATGAACGTCAAATTGAAGCTATAGTTAAAAATCATAGATCGACACAAACAGAGGCCACAGCATGTGCTGTATTGTCGAGGTAAGTTAGGCGAAAACACCAAAATCTACTGCCTGCCTGTGTCGATCCATAACTTCCAGTTTCCAAAATGCGTAGAGCTCATGAGAAGAATACTGGCAAAGAAACTCATGGCTACTCTTTTTCAAAATCTGATTTTCAGGTACAATAGTGTTAGTATTACATGTAAGGTAAACAGTATGCAAGCTGTTGCCACCTGAAATTCCTTTTATTAAAAAGCTCCAAAATCTAACGCGCAAACAAACAAAAAACACTCAGTGATAACGTTGAAGGTTTGAGTCTATTAAACATAGAACAAAATAGAAACAAGGTGCACATCCACTTACATTCAGTTGCAAAATCTACTGTTGAAAATAATTCGTGACTGGATTAAGAGGCTAGGGTTGCAGTTGAACGAACCAGAATAATAGTATTGTCTAAAGAATCGCTGACTAGGCCGACCAGTCACCCCAAGCAGCACCCGTTCACGAGTATGACGCATGGACCAGCCATCATCTCCTTCGCCATATCAGAGGGAAGGAAACGACCCGCCCCACGACGACACCGCAAGCAATGACATTTTAGTGAGCATGACAAACCATAGTCTAGATACTGATAAAAATCACTACTAATTAAATTACCATGATAATCGCCACGCATTACTTTCAACTAACAATGGTTTGTTAATATTTAGCTTTATTAAAAGACAAAGAAGTTTGTGTGTATCTATTTAAATTCTAATGACACCTTAAGCCCATGACTGTTTGTCGTTTAGATAATCGTTGATCGTATAGTAGGCTTTCCTAATAAGGTGATTTTTTACAGTTAGCTTGAATTTATTTACAGGAAGGTCGATTACATGTATAGGAATTTTATTATAAAAACGTACACCAAGACCTTCGAACGAGTTGTGTACCTTATGTAATCGATGATAGGTACCAATGAGTTTAGATTTGTTTCTAGTATTAATATTGTGTACATCACTGTTTTTCTTGTAGTCATTAATGTTGTGTCTAACAAACATAATATTAGCAAATATATACTGTGATGCAACAGTTAAAATACCTATATCTTTAAACAACTCTCGAAGAGAGACTCTAGCACCTAAATTGTACATTGAGCGGATGGCTCGTTTTTGTAGAATAAAAATCGTTTCAATATCAGCCGCTTTGCCCCAAAGTAGTATACCATAGGACATGACGCTATGAAAGTAGCTAAAATAAACTAACCTAGCTGTGTCCATATCAGTGAGCTGACGTACCTTCCATACTGCATAAGCTGCCGAACTAAGTCTACCCGCAAGGCTATCTATCTGGGCTCCCCATTGAAGTTTACTATCTAATGTAATTCCTAAGAATACTGTTGAGTCTACAATACTTATGATTTCATTATTTATAGTTAGATTAGTGCCTAGTTGTTTTACATTTGGCATAGTAAATCTCACACACTTTGTTTTATTTGAATTCAGTAGGAGATTATTCGTTGTAAACCAATTCAATACATCATTTAGTGCCCTATTCACATCGTCAAAAACTGTTTTCTTACGATCGACTTTAAAAATAAGTGACGTATCATCAGCAAATAGAACTATATCACAGAGATCTTTTAAATAATATGGTAAGTCATTTACATATATGAGAAAAAGTAGAGGACCCAGTATGGAGCCCTGCGGAACGCCCATAGTAACAGGTAATCCAGATGACCTCGCACCATTGACATCTACATGTTGAATTCTATCTTTCAAGTAGGAAACGATTAGTTCCAAAGCAATACCATTAACACCATAATGCCTAAGTTTAAGAAAAAGCGTGTTATGTTCTACACAGTCAAAAGCTTTTGAAAGATCGCAAAATACACCTATCGCATCTTGCGAATTCTCCCATGCACTAAATATATGTCTCAAAAGAGTTGCACCCGCATCAATTGTTGAACGACCCTTTGTAAAGCCATATTGTTCTTTGTGAAATAAATTATTTAGATTAAAATGGCTTTCTAGTTGTTGCAAAATGACTTTTTCAAAAATTTTACTAATAGCCGGTAAGATTGAGATTGGCCTAAAGTTACTTGGTTCGGTTGTACAACCCTTCTTGAATAAAGGTATTACTTTACTATACTTCATCAGGTTAGGAAAAACCCCAGAATCAACACATCGATTGAATGTTATTGCTAGAAATGGTGCTATATCAATTATAATAGTTTCTATTAATTTAACTGAAATCCCCCATAAGTCCCCTGTTTTCTTAGAGTTAAGAGACTTAAACGTTTTTATAATATCTGTGGGGTTTATGTATTCAAATTTAAATAGATTCTTACATTCATTTACATTGGCCCTTAACAACAGTTCAGACCCGGACGCACAAGAATTCAAGGTACTCGTTGTGCTAACTGGTACACTTGTGAAAAAGGTATTAAAAGATTCAGCTATGTCTAAATTGTTTGTTATAAACCTATTATTGATATTTAATTTTAAATCATTATCTCGAGGTTTACAACGTCCCGTTTCATTATTAATAATGTTCCATGTAGCTGTTATTTTATTATTTGAAGACTTAATTTTATCACTTATATACAAAGACTTCGCCACACCACAGGCTCTCCTAAAAATCCTTGAGTAATTTTTTACATATTCATGAAATTTTGGGTCAAAATTACCCTTTTTCACAGCATACAAATCATACAGCTTTTCCCTACTTTTGTATATTCCTGTTGTCGCCCAATCACAGAACGTCATTTTGGGCCGTTGCATTATTGTTTTTGTCTTAAATATACTGGTAAATTCGATTTCTATCATGTTGAATAGGTAGCCGTAAAGCTTATCCGGATCCCTTTGAGTCCAATCTAAATTGGAAACCTTATCCTTAATGTTATTACTAAAATTTAATAATCGGTTACTAGTAATGGGCCTGCATATGGTTTTGTTTACTTTATTTTCTCTCATACAAGGCAATGTAACAAATTGCCCACAGTGATCAGATGTTAAATCACTTAAAATTGACCTATTTAAATATTCCCCATTGCAAAAGATGTTATCTAAGCAAGTTGCCGAGTGAGAAGTAATTCTTGTGGGCTCAGAAAATAAGTGATTCAAGTCAAATGATTCAAATAGGCTTACTAATCGTATACTGATAGGACACTTTTCTAATAAATTAATATTAAAATCTCCACAAACTACCAAAATCTTACTACTGACACATAAACGTTTCAATACTTCTTCCATAACTATCTCAAAAATGCTAAAGTCACTCTGTGGTGGCCGATACACACTAACTACAATATGGTGTTCCAGTTCTACACAAGAAAGCTCTACAGTGCGCTCAGTAGACAAATTTACAATATCTTTCCGTTCTTTAGACTTAATACTATTACGAATAAATATTAAGGACCCTCCATGGATTGACTTCTTTCTTACATACACACTTCTAGCAGAATAAAGTTCTTTATCAAGAATTAACTGGTGAGCCTGAAGCCAGTGCTCTGTGATGCAGAGCACATCGACATTATGTTTATCAAAAAATAATTCTACTTCTAAGTCTTTCCTAGATAAACCTTGAATATTTTGATGTACTATGTTTATGGTCATTAATTTTTTCACTTTATTGAGACAATTTTTATTTAATTTTAGATTTCTACTAACAATACTATTATTGAGTAAATGATTTGATATGCAAGAGATAGGCTCTTTTGTCTTAGTAATTAATTTAAAGAATTTATGTCACCATGTGTGGCCAGGCTATTGCCTGAATTAATATTAATAAAGTCATTATTAATTAGCTCAGAAGGAGCAATATGTGAAGCCAAATGTTTGGCTACAGTGTTCTTACATACTAAGGGGGCTACAGTGTTCTTACATACTAAGGGGTGCTCTATAGGAGCTGTCAGGTTAGCCAAGTTCTTGGCTGTTATACTAAAATAATATGATAGCGAAACAGCTATTTGTCTTTTATAATAATGGGGCAGATAATAACTATCTGTGTTCAAAAAAACATTATCATAGACAATCCTATTAATGTCAATTAAATGAAATTTATGATAAAATCTACCATTAATTTGGCTTGTCAAATTAAACATAGTCATGTTTAAACTAATCCTAATATTTTTTTCATGTTGAGACAACCCTTTGCTAATGGGCAGTGTAAATAGTACTATTTTATTTGCATTGAGTTCCGATAATTGTTCAAAGTATTTTATAAATGTTTTTTTATTTACACTACCTCTATTGCCACTAAAAATTATGAGACTAGTATTTTTGTCAAAAGTTGCACTAATAGCATTTTCTAGAATCCTATTATATGCTAGGTTTGGCATACAGAAGTTGCTAAATGCATATTCTTTATTTGAGTTTGCCATTAACATACCTAAACCTTTACCAATTTCATCGCTAAACATTATTACATTACTATTGGTACAGTATAATTGATGTTGAATAGTTGTATTGCTATTCTGTAAATTAACTACACTCTTGTTATTTGCTGCTCTAGGAGCACATGTTACAGGTAAACTGTCTAAAGAACTAATAGTTTCATTGTGGTTATCCGAAAATAACAATGAATCATTCCTACAATTGCATGAATTAACTAACTTACCTATTGCCAAAACTTGTTCCCTACTTTGTTTTTGAGAAATCTCATATTTACCACTAATAGTTCTCAGTTGCTCCTCAAGTTTCTTAATTTCTGTTTGAAGAGCTCGTGTGTCATCAAAGTATTGTGAAGACATGTTATCTACTTCTATGGAGTACATATTAACCTGATCAATTAAATGCAGCCTCTGCTTATTTAATGCTACACTATCTATGAAGAACTTATGTTTATAAATAAGCTTTTTTGTTTTTGTAATAAATCTTTTAACACGAAGGTACTTTTTTAATTTATTCTTGCTACATTTGATGACTTTTTGAGAATGATTAACTCTGAAGGAGTCGTTGTCATTAGTTAGATCTATAATGAGAGCTGAATGGTTGTTAACCACCAATGGTGAATTGGGAGCGACCAGCTCCTCGTACAGACTCTGATTTGATGCAGCTACTATCCTGTCCTTGAAGTCTTCAAATGATGTTATGGTGCTGTGTGCTTCATATAGTTGGCGTTCTAAAACCCTGATGCGTTTCAGAGCTTGCTCGTACTCATCCCTGCATGTGTCGAATGAGTCAACAAGGAGCTGTAGTCTGTCCCGAGCATTGGTAATCTCAACATTTTGTGAATGCAATGAAGATAGCTGAAGTCTTAGATTATCATTTTCATGCAAAGTATCTAGGAGTGTTTGTTCACTGTCATTCCTCTCTTTCATCAGTTGATCACACCTCTCCTTGGTAGCTTTTAGTTCTTTTAGTGTCATTTGGAGTTTGGCCTCCTCCTGACGTGCCAAAGCTTTGCGAGTTTGAATCATTTTAAAAAGGTCTGAGTTAAAAATAAAATAAGTTATAACTTTAAAACAGGAAGAATTGCAATCAACTAATGGGAGGTAGTTTTAAACAGTATAAGATTGAATTACTGTTAATATGTCTGTAAAACTGTACTTAACTGTGAATACAGTATGTTTATAAGAATGATAAGATGATAAATACCTTGAAAGAGATAACAATAAATGCACAGTGATCACTTAAAATAAATTTTTCACAATATCAGTTGCAACGCAACTGTCACTTCAGAATTATCCGTAAGCTTACAATTACACTTATTAACGATGAAATTTATATTTTTCTTATAATTACTAGGATGTTTAGCGTGAAATTGGTTATTCAATGTTATATTTTAGTAATTAATAAATTATTTTTATAAAAATTATCGGAACAAATTCTAATCTTAATTTACCACTTTAGGAAAAAAAATTGACAAGATCTTTCTAAATGCCTACAACATAAAAAACTGACAAGATTACAAGTTTTGGCAGCTATGTAGCTGGTTCTACATTGATAAATCATGATGAAGATAAGAATGATCGGGTTCGATTTCCAGGTCGGATCAAATGTTTGTTTGATCTGCAAATATTTGTGTTGGAGTTTGGGTGTTATTTGTGTATAATATGTATGTATTTACAAAAACAAAAGCATTGTTTTTTTGATATATCAGTTGTCTAGTACCCAAGTACAAGCTCTGCTTAGCTTGGGACTTTATGGCGCTGTGTGTCTGATGTCCGAAAAAAATCTAATTACTATTAAAAGATAAAAATAAAGGCATCGCAAAAAATAGCGACGATATAACACAACACAACCAAATAAATACAAAAAAATAAATAAGTTATCTGAGGCAATTAAGTCCCTCCTACTGTTCGAACAACAGAATGATTTATTTTATCTAATAATAATCGTAATAAGCAAGGTTATATGAAGGTAGCAAGAAACACCCATAAAATTTTAATATAAAGGTTGTATTTCCTAGTAATAAGACAATTACTAGGAATAAATTCAAAGACAGCTATTTTCTTTTATATTTGAAAGAACGGTTTCAAAGGAGTTTTATAAATACGTATGTAAAAATGTGTGTAACTAGAATTCGTCATGTGCCTACACTTATTATTCCACGAATGAGTTGCGAAATATTTATTTTACTTACCTACTTACATAAAAAAATTAACAAAGTTTAATATATATTGATATACATATAAAAAATTAAGTGTCGCTTTGCAATTACAAATTGACAGCGTTTCACTACATGTATATAAAAGTATATGTACCTAGTACTTACTTAAAAAACCATTTTAATTTTTGGTTTGTCTGTCTCTCGGTTCGTACTTGCTAATCTCTGGAAATCTGTGTATCTGTCAGTGTAAATCCCTATTCTGCCGGGACTTTTATTTGCAATACATGACCCAAAAACTTAGTACCCTTTTTAAGAAAATTATGCGAACGGAGAATGAAATTTGGCACAGTTAAAGTTTATATGGAGTGCAGAAAGCTAAAGAAAACAAAAGCTAGGTAGTAGTGCCACGCTCAAGGTATTAGAGCCACGCTGATTTCAGCACGGTTGGGCCGTCTCGAACGGGGCGGTACTACCCTCGCACAGGAGATCACCGTAAAATGACAGTGTTCGTGCTGCCGTGTTTCGTCGGTGAGAGCGAGACCGGAGGCCCAATGATGCAGAAGCATCACTAGACCGCCATGGTATGCGGCATTGTTGCATTGTCTGCATTCGCAATGAGTATGGTGACCACCACTCTTAGATTCTGCTTTATGCTTTCCATCAGGCAGAGTAAAGTCATTTTGGCAGGCCCAACCATAAAAAAAAGCAAAATATATAAATTATGTTAAATGCTATGAAATATATTTAGCTTTAATTCCGCGAGACAAATATCCAGGTCTGAAAGCAGGGCACAAATCCCACCGTCATGTATACTCACATGCACATATGGGTATCATGCATATGTACACATACAAAACAAGTGAGAAATAATTAGCATGCCATGCAACCAAACCTATACTCGACACGTGTTTCGCCCCTCCACGGGGCATCCTCAGGAGATGTTGACTCGTCGAGCGTTTGAGCTCGAATGCGCGCTAGCGCATTGCTGTCGGCCCTTTATATACCGTTTCGATGACGCTATAATCACGATCGATACAATGTCACAACGACATCTGTGCCGAACTACCCGCAATCATACTTAGAAGTGGTGGTGGAATTAAGTTTGTTTGGTCATTCAACAGTGTATATGCATTATTATTGTTATATTTTGATATTTCTAACTGTTCCAACACACTCATCCGGAAACCCTTATCGCAAACATGCAGAATGTTATAGGTATTGTTGCCGCTCAAGGAGTGGCCGGTGTCGATTAAATGTTTTGCGAAATGTGATTTATCTGGATGGCCATTCCTGTGAGCGGCAACATGTTCCCTGTACCTAATTTCGAAACTACGGCCTATCTGACCCACATAGACCCCGGTGCAATCATTGCATACTAATTTGTAAACTCCGGATTTTTTTAAATTCTCTAATTTATCTTTACCGTTACATAGTTTACGCAAGTTATGACCCGATTGAAAAGCTACGTAAACATTGTGTTTTCTTAGAATATTCGCGATTCTATCTAAAATTGGGCCTATGTAAGTGAGACTCCCGACATTCTTGTTAATTCTTTCGGGGGTACATGCATAAAGTGCTGAGCGAGCCCGGTCATTCTGCTTTTTCTTAATTATATTATCAATAACTTGTTTGGTGTAACCGTTTGAATGTGGGTCAGACAGGCCGTAGTTTCGAAATTAGGTACAGGGAACATGTTGCCGCCCACAGGAATGGCCATCCAGATAAATCACATTTCGCAAAACATTTAATCGACACCGGCCACTCCTTGAGCGGCAACAATACCTATAACATTCTGCATGTTTGCGATAAGGGTTTCCGGATGAGTGTGTTGGAACAGTTAGAAATATCAAAATATAACAATAATAATGCATATACACTGTTGAATGACCAAACAAACTTAATTCCACCACCACTTCTAAGTATGATTGCGGGTAGTTCGGCACAGATGTCGTTGTGACATTGTATCGATCGTGATTATAGCGTCATCGAAACGGTATATAAAGGGCCGACAGCAATGCGCTAGCGCGCATTCGAGCTCAAACGCTCGACGAGTCAACATCTCCTGAGGATGCCCCGTGGAGGGGCGAAACACGTGTCGAGTATAGGTTTGGTTGCATGGCATGCTAATTATTTCTCACTTGTTTTGTATGTGTACATATGCATGATACCCATATGTGCATGTGAGTATACATGACGGTGGGATTTGTGCCCTGCTTTCAGACCTGGATATTTGTCTCGCGGAATTAAAGCTAAATATATTTCATAGCATTTAATGTCATGGATTTCCGCAAAGTAACGCCTGATTCCATAACTTATATAAATTATGATCAAATTTCGACCACTGGGCGAACAACTAGTTCTCTTAAACATACAATAATCTATAGATAACGCTACAATAGATATACTATACAAGAACTACTTACCGATGCATCTTCAAAGATTCTGTGGTAATTAGGTACGCAGAACGGCGGAGCAGCTGACAGCTCGCGGATCATTTGACACAGCATCCTAATTAATAGAAAAAGTTACTTAAAATATGTAATTTAACGTTTAATTTAAGTTGGACTTATAATTCAGTACATAACAGATATTGAGTTGTTTATAAACCGTTATTTTTTTTATTTAAACAATAACATTTTACAAATGACAATAAATTGAATACACGCCAAGCTGTTAAGCTTGTTGGCGAGACGCGTTCTTATCTTCTACATAAATATATATCTTACTACTTTTTAAAATGTCTGTTTACTTCTTCACACATCACTAACCGTGATCCTCTCCACCAAAGGAGCCTTTAGTTGTGTCGCCGGTTGTGTTATAAGTTTACTTTAAGAATTCCTATTTGTAATTCTCAAAAATAGACCTGAAAAAAGATCTACTAAAAACATAAAACACGAATGTCCACTATGTTCCATTTGATGCTTAATTATCCGTGAAACTGCCCAACACTATATTTTCAAGCGGATATTTTTATTCCACTTCTAGCGGCCATGTTACATTGTAAAACGGACAAAAATTACCTTGTATTTGCCAGTTGCAAGCATGATTTACTATCGGTATTTTGTTTAAATACAACACGGCATTTTTATATAAAAATTGTTTGTGCAAGGAAAAAAAAATAAGAAGAAAAACGGTATGCTAATCTAGCAAGTAATTTTTTAATTTCAACCATACATACGCACATAGGTGACTACTTTTTAAAGTTTTTTAGACTAGAATAGGTATAGATCTAAATGCTAATATTATGAATAAAAGGAACTGTCTGTTTCGCTTTCAAGGCTAAACCGCTGCACCGATTGCAATGAAATTTGGCATGGAGAAACTTTGATTTTTGAGAATGGACATATAATGCTATGGTTAGTCTAACCATAGCTTTTGCTGTGTATATCGGTTATCGCGATTAAGAACATTATATAACCATAGCTTTTGCTGTGTATATCAGTTATCGCGATAAAGAACATTATATGTCCATTCGTTTATATATTGTCCATTTGTTTAATAAATAAATTTTATATCAAAATAAGCGCTGTTTAATTGCGAATACGATGATATAGGGTTGTCTGCAAAAAACCTGGCCGGAATAACGGTTGTCGAGTTTTGAAAGTGAAATTTTGATGCGAATGGAAACTTGCGACAAAGAGGTCATCGTGTAAACTCCAAGTTATTTTCACCCACTTGTTGATTATATGAATTTTATATCAAAATAAACACTGCTTAGTTGCGAATACGATGATATAGGGTTGTCCACAACAAATATGGCTTGAATAACGGTTGTCGAGTTTTGAAAGTTTTTTTTATAAAATAATTATTTAATAGAATTACAGAATATAATTAAGACAACTCTTGCTCTATGAACATACATTCTGTGTTGCGGGGGACTTTACAAACATACATTAAATGGACACAAAGAACACTCAGACTCAGAACAACGTGAACGTGAAAAGTGATGTCCCACGTGGATTTGAAACCCACAACACTTGGCGTAGGAGCGGCGTGGTGACCGCTTAAACTACTAGGCCAACCGTGCAGTCAAATTTAAATTATTCACTTTGGTAATTTTTATTTGCTTTTATGAAAAACAAAAAAAAATATCACTTTTCAAAACTCGACAACCGTTATTTAAGCCAGATTTTTTGCAGACAACCCTATATCATTGTATTCGCAATGAAACAGCGCTTATTTTGATATACAATTTATTTATTAAACAAATGGGTGAAAATAACAACCCGGTAGCTTTATTTATTTTTATTATTTTTTTGGAATAGGCGGGCAAACGAGCAGACGTATCGCCTGATGGTAAACGATTACCGCCGCCCATGGACACCTGCAACACCAAAGCTATGCCAGGAAACATAAAGATAACCCAAGGTTTGTATATTCTATAGGCCTTATACTTTCGGTTGCTAATATAATATGTTACTATGACTACAGGAAGTCGGTTAAAAATAATGCTTAGCATTTACTAGTGTATTGCTATACATGGATGACCTCTTTGCTATTTGCACCAAAATTTCACTTTTCAAAACTCGACAACCGTTATTACGGCCAGGTTTTTGGCAGACAACCCTATATCATCGTATTCGCAATGAAATAGCGATTAATTTGATATAAAACTTATTTATTAAACAAATGGGTGCAATTAACTAATATCGACATACCTGTTTATACCTGCCAACCAGTAGCTATGCCAGGAAACAAATAGACAACCCAAGGTTTGTATTTTTTATTTTATTTAAAT
The DNA here is from genome assembly GCA_949125395.1 of Diaphora mendica. Taxonomy (NCBI): domain Eukaryota; kingdom Metazoa; phylum Arthropoda; class Insecta; order Lepidoptera; family Erebidae; genus Diaphora; species Diaphora mendica. The sequence goes on from OX421321.1 coordinate 3,275,192, forward strand.
CTTTATGCACAAAAGTGGCAAAGCGGACTTAATGCCGTAAGCATTTTCTGCCAGTCGACCTTAGGGCGATCCAGAGCTAGCCATGGTAGATGCACAGAAATAACTTTAATTAAGAAAAAAGAAAATATACATACATATACAATAAGTAATAGTGATAATAATATATAATAAATAAATGTTTAAATAATAATATATAAATAAATAAGTGTTTAAATACATATCTTTACAATTATACATACATAAATATACATAATATAAGATTTAGAAGGGGAAAGTATAAAATTAAGGTGGATCTGATAGTGTGTTTAGAAAATGTTACCGCAACATATATTTGAAAGTTTGCCGTGTTTTTGCCATTCTGATCTCGAGAGGAAGCGCGTTCCAAAGCAGGACAGACTGTATTAGGAAAGTGGAGTGTACAAATTCAGAGCTGTGAGGGGGACAGTGAAGTAGTAGGTTGTTAGAAGACCTGAGGTTCCTAGCGTGGTGTGCAGCTAAGTATTGTAGTTGTGTGGTTAAGTAGGAAGGAAAATTTGGAGAAAACAGAATAAAATACAGGGTAGTCAATGCTCGTATCTGTCTGCGTATGCGAATAGGAAACCACTTCAAGTGGGAGCGATGCTGAGATATGTGATCATATTTGCGTAAATTGAAAACGAATCGAATGCAATTGTTGAGAAGACGGTCAAGCTTATTGAGCAGATCTGCATTCAGGTCAAAGTAACACATATCACCATAGTCGATAATAGGGAATATTAGGGTCTGAACAAGCATTACCTTAGTTTTTGATGGAAGGAAGTTCTTCAGTCTGTGGAGGGCCCGCAACGAGCCTGTAACTTTCTGACACACGGATGCAACTTGTTTTCGCCAGCTGAGAGTTGTGTCAATGTACAATCCGAGGTCTTTTACACTTTCACAATATGGAATATCCATGCCATTGTACGTAAGTGGTGGAAGTGAAGCAAGGTTGAGCTGGCTGATATTACGATTGCTACCAATGATTATAGCCTGACATTTATTTGGATTAACTGATACACCAAACATGTCGGACCAGTGTTTAATAGCTGCCAGGTCACTATTTACGATAGAAACCGCGGACGATACATTGCTCAACTCTGTTTGATAATATATCTGCAAGTCATCAGCGTATAGATGATAGGAACACTGAATTTTTAGGGTAATAAAGTTAATGAAAATAGAAAATAGGAGAGGTGAAAGAATACCGCCTTGAGGGACGCCAGCAGCAAGGCCACACCAGTTAGAGTAAGAATCCTCTATACCAACCGACTGCAGGCGATCCCGAAGATAAGAGGAAAACCAGTCCAGTGCTTCTTGAGAGACTGAAAAATGGGATAGGACAGCAAGGAGGAGTTCATGACTGACGGTATTGAAGGCATTGGAAAAATCAACCAGTACAGTGGTAGTCACCTTGGTATTCTCCATCCCTGCCTTAATATCGCCAGTCACTTTGAGAAGTGCAGAAACCGTGCTATGGCCTGGTCGAAAACCTGACTGAAAAGGACTGAGTAAGTTGTTACTATAAATAAATTGGGAGAACTGTTTATGGACACAGACTTCTAGCACTTTGGAGAGGAAGGGAAAGATAGAGATTGGACGAAAGTGAGTGGGAAGAGACGGATTGAGGATTTTAGGCAACGGACGCACATATGCTCTTCTCCATAGAGAAGGAAATGTGCAAGACATGAGAGAGAAGTTAACAATATGTGAGATAACGGGAAGGAGGTGGACTAGTAATGTGATGATCATTCTCCGACCAATGCCATCATAACCCACTGCTTGGGATTTGATGGACATGATGATCTTCCTAATCTCTACTTCGGCAACTGGACTGAAGTGAAACGAGTTTAACTTAGGACGCGGTAGACCATTAATGTAGTTACGGGTATTTTGTTCAGTTAGACTGTCCAATGTGAAAGAGGTTGTAAAATTTTAGTTTAAGGAATCGAGGCTTATGGATTGTGGAAAGTCTACATGTCGCGATCTGCCAATGCCAAGGGTTCCAAGAAACTTCCAGATATCGGCAGGAAAGGAGCAGGAGATATTATCGAAAATGTGTCGGCGTTTAGCGTTCCGTATCATTTGGTTACACCGATTTCTCGCAGACTTATACAGTTGCCAGTTGACTTCGACACGGTCCCGCTTGTAAGTACTAAAAGCTTTGTTTCGACGTCTCATCGCCAATAGTATATCCCTGGTCATCCAGGGAGCTGGCGGTCGTTTTAACCTAACTTTTTTAACCGGTGCGTGAGTATCGTATAGGTTGATTACTATTTGGTTGAATACGTGCACCTTCTCATCGACAGAGGTGGAATCGATCAAGGGGCTCCAGTTAATATGTGCTGCATCATCGCTCAATTTATTGAAATCCATTTGTCTAAAGCAACGCCTGTACAGAATCCTGGGTTTGGGTTTTGGGGGTTTGAGGATGTAGGAGAGAAAGATGAGGTCATAATGTGAAAATCCTGGAGCGTCGAGTTGACCATGAGAGGACACAAAGGAAGGGTTGGAAGTGATGATCAAGTCAAGCCAAGTGTCCTCGCCGATATTATTGTGGTGAGTTGCATGTAATGGTAGAACATTAAAGCTAACCGATTTAAGAAGGAGTTGGAGTTTACAGGAACGATTGGAGTTATGGGCTAGGAGATTGGTATTGAAATCACCCATGATGATATGATGTACGTACTCTGAACCCAGAGATTCAAGAACTGTTTCGAAATCAGTGAAATAGTCAATACAAGGGGGACAATAAACAACACCAAGTGCGACCTTGGCACCTTCAACACAAACCTCTAAGAATATGTATTCAGCAGACGCATCATAATCAGAAGAGGAAGAGGATATAATCCTATAGGAAAGATCGCTGCGCAAGTAAACAGCCACCCCACCTCCCCCCTTTCCTATCCGATCATTCCGGATGAGGATAAAACCAGGCAGGGAGTAAGACGTGGAAAGAAGATGCGGTTTGAGCCAAGTCTCGGAGATCAGCACGGCATGAATATTGACATCATGAAACGCCTCGTACAAGTTTTTTGTTGTTGTTGTATGTTCTACAGGCTTAATACTTTCGGTTGGTATTAAATTTATTCGTTAAACTCATGGGTACACTGTTTAATAAAAAGTCATTTTTTAATTTTTAATTAATAATAGTTTGGCCAGGAATTTTTTAGCCAACCCACCCGCGATATATTATTTAATATATTAAATTTGATATAAAATACTTTTCATCCAATAAACAGATGGGTGAAGGTCGTTCCTTATTGTATCCTCTACTACTATGGATTTATAAAATGTTAATAGTTAAATTTTTAACCGGTTATGTTATAAGTTTACTTTTTTTTATGTTTTACCTGCCGGATGGAAAACATGAGCAGAATCCAAGAGTGGTGGTCACCATCCTCCATGTGAATAAGGACAATGCAGCATGGTGACCCGCACTATGACGTACTAGTGAGATGGTTCTTCACGCTCCGCTCAAAGGACCCGGGATCATAGTGGGAGCGAAACTTGAGGAGTTCCTATTTGTAATTCTCAAAAATAGACCTAATAAAAAGATATAATCAAAACATAAACCACAAAAGTCTACTGTGTTCCATTTGTTGCTAAATTATCCGTGAAACTGCACGACACTATATGTTCAAGCGGATATTTTTTGTTCCATTTTTATGCGGATATTTTTAGCGGCCATGTTACATTGTAAAACGAACTGAAACAACCTTTTATTTTTCAAATGAAAGCATCATTTATTTTGTTGAAATACAACACGGCGTTTTTTCTACTTTTAGGTATTTTAAAATTTATAAATATTTGACCTACATATTTGTTTTCATGGATAATTAATTCTAGTTCGGATTAAACATACCTACCAATGAAAATTAGACTTTTCTTACATTGAAAATATTTTTGGTTTGAATTGAAGACAAAGTTATATTTAACGCGGTCGTTTTTATTATTACAGTATCAAGAACATAAGTGATCGGTCTACATTTCAAACTTTTATAATACAATAAAATATTTATTTTAATAGTTTTCAATAACCTATGTTCAGTTTTAACTAAAGTCTGTTTACGGACGATATTTTAACGTAACAACGTCATAACAAAACATTGATGAAATGATGATGATCTCTCATACAACGACGTACAATGAGCGTAACGGGACAATGAACGCAACGGGAAAATGGACGTAACGGGACAAATTGCGTAACAGGACAAGGAGTCATCCTTTTTCGTGCGCGCAGTCGGCGTTCATCAATTTATTAGACGTTGTCACGTCAAAAAAATATAAAGACTGTCTTCAGTTTTAACTAGGAATAATGCTAATAAACACGGTCGTAAATAAAACTACAATAATTGAATACGAGTTACTTATTTTAGCTAAGTTACCAATAAATTTAAAATTTCACATTTAGTGTATAGGCACTTGTAATAAATAATTACCAATATCTAAAATGGTTTTTCATCTAATATCTTTCAAAGAGCAATTTTTGTATAGGTATATCAGAACCTCGGATTTTTCAAAATGTATGTTCAACGGAGTATAGAAATTCTAAAATTTGCGATTTCCGTTGTTTCGATTTTCGTTTATTTTTTCGTCTAATTACTGTCAGAGATAACTTTTCTCTTATTTCGTTATCAGTTCTGAATTTAGAACGATTTTGGATGTAGGTGAATGAACTGAAGACCTAGTTTGACCCACTTATACACAGATATAATAACACGTTATGATTGAACATCGAAGAACGTGCTGCTCAACAAAATATTGGATGAGATTGTGTGGTATTAACTCTGAGAGATATTGGGAATAAGGAATCGGAATAAACTGATTTAACAAGAGAGAGATGAAGAAAATTATCAATAAAGCTGAAGAGTTTGTTTGTTTGGTTGAACGTGCTAATCTCAGGAACTATAGAAACCCCAAAGTTCGAAAAAAATATTAGCAGATATTAAAAACATTTGCACAGCAGTCGCTTGTCGTTGTATTATGTTGATTTCCCGAAGGTATAGACTCTGGCAGATACAACTGAACTATAAACTGCAGTTATTTTCTACTTTTTAATCCCTGACACATGATGAAGTTTAACGGGTGAGCCTTGTGACTTCATAATTTGCCTGAATGAAAAATGTTTCAAAAACCCCCGTTTTTGAAACATTTTTTATTGGTGCTCCGCTCCTATTGGTCGTAGCGTGATGATATATAGCCTACAGCCTTCCTCGATAAACGGGCTATCTAACACTAAAAGAATTCCAATTGGACCTGTAGTTCCTGAGATTAGTGCGTTCAAACAAACAAACAAACTCTTCAGCTTTATATAGATGTATTTATTATACTCTTCTAAGACCTAATACTCATAATCAACAACACATTTATTTGGATAAAGATTAATATTAGATATTATGTTGATAAAAACTCTTTGGCAAATAACTCATTATCAGGTACCAACTCTTAGCGTCTTTTTTTTTTTTTTTTTATGTATGGCCCGCCATAATGACTCTACTCTGCCTGATGGAAAGCATAAGCAGAATCCAAGAGTGGTGGTCACCATACTCACTGCGAATGCAGACAATGCAGTATGGCGACCCACACCATGGCGGCCTAGTGATGCTGCTGCATCTTTTAGTCTAGTCAACAAGTATGGAACTTGTTGACTAGACTATTTGGGCCTCCGGTCTCGCACTCACCAACGAAACACGACAGCACGATCGCTGTCATTTTACGTTGATTTTCTGTGCGAGGGTAGTACCGCCCCGGTCGAGCCGGCCCATTCGTGCTGAAATCAGCGTGGCTCTACTACCTACAGATCTTATACTCGTGATAACTTCTAAACAAAATGTCCGAATGGGATGAAACAAAAAGTATTTTACTTCTACATAAATACCCTCGATAACATAATGCTTTATTTGGATAAGGATTAATAATACGATACACATTTAACGTAGTTTCTACCTTCAGATGATTTAATAATTTTTTTGAACTCAAAAGCGGTTATTGTGACTAAACTATGAAAGTTACATATATGCTCTCGCGGACTTTTTTGTAGATCATAACGGGACCTACAAACCCGTAATACATTATTTTGTTTTATTGTCGATACTTTTTGCAGCGCACGCAAAAATAGGTTTTCGATTTCACACCTTGGGTTACGAAATAGCAATTTTCATACGGATCTCTAATTTTTTTGAAAATAAAATATAGCCTATAGCTTTCCTCGATAAATGGACTATCCAACACTGAAAGAATTTTTCAAATCGGACCAGTAGTTCCTGAGATTAGCGCTTTCAAACAAACAAACTCTGCAGCTTTATAATATTAGTTTAGATTAGAATAGATTTTTAAGTGGTCGATTTATAGATTTTCAAATTTTTTCCTGTTTCTAGAAGGTATTAACGAGAATGTATTAATTAATTCGATTGTAATTAAAATATTACGTTTTAATTTCATGTTGTAAACGATTAAATAATATTTAGAAATACATTTGGAGTGTCTACAATCATTAAGGTTACGCGTTGGATATCTGCCCAAATTTCGGGCAGATCAATATTTACAGAATAGCCATATAAAATATGTACATACATTATATTGTATTTATTTGAAATGGTGACATTGAGTATGCAACTTAATTGTATTACCCGTTACTTACAATAAGCCTGGTTTGAGCCCGCTGAATGGTACCGCAGTCTTATAGAATATAGCTGATATTTAGTCGTGCCAGAGGAGGCAGAGAGGAGAACTGTGAGGAGGTCGTGGCTCAGTAGTAACCGCGTAGGTTAACACATTTGCAAAGCAATCCTGGCCTGGTCAGTCTATGATGTATGATCATTCTTAGCAAAGATCCATTCGTGCCTCAGAGAGAATAATACACCGTCGGGTCCTACCCCATCAAGCTCCAAAAAGTTCGAAAACAGTCTGCTAACTGACTGCCTCGGTTGCGCAGTGGTAGCGTATGTGTGTGAGGTCTCGGGTTCGATACCCGGATTGGACCAAATATTTGAGTCATCTGCAAATATTTGATTCAAAGTTTCGGTGTTTTCTATGTATAACTAGCTGAGCCCCGCGGTGTTATCCGCGGTACAATTACAACCGCGGTTACCGTCGCGGGAAAAATTAAAAAAAAACCTACGTAAAAAGTATCCTATGTCCGTCTCCTGGTTCTAAGCTACCTCCCCACCAATTTTCAATTTTCAAATCCGTTCAGCCGTTCTTGAGTTATAAATAGTGTAACTAACACGACTTTTTTTTAATATATTTAGATATGTGTGGATTTGCCTAGTATTTTATCAGTCAATATAGCTATCATAATACAAGCTCTGCTTAGTTTGAAGCTAGTTGGCGTTGTGTGTGAAATGTCCGAAATATTTATCTATTAATTAATTTAGTCTTTCTACAGAATTTATATATAGTCTAATACTATTGGGGAGGTCTGATAGCAGTCACATGTTGTGCCTGTTGAAAAATCAAAGTTCAGCCATATCGTAGTAAACTTGAAGCCGAAACCAACCTGATCTGGGAAAAGAAAGTTGGAGGATGATGATAAAGCAGAACTGTTTAACTTCCTTCGTTTTGGGCAACAATGTTAAGCTTTTTATTAAGAATTCAATTCGAATTGCTATGACAGAACAGTGGCTTAGTCGAATCAATTCCGAATTTCTTCTCAAACGGAAACTAAATTGGTTCGAACCAAACCAAACGAAATATTTGCTACATAAAATTGTGCTTTTAATTCTAGTTATCAGGAGCACGGGAAATGGAAAATGGCTCTAGCTTAAACGCTCACATCAAGTCATTAAGTCATTCCGATAGCAAATAGGCAGATAAAACTTATCGATTGAATGAAATAATAATAACTAATTTGTTTACAGCAAAGCCCACATCATGTCCTTATTTTTTTTATTTGAATATAATATTATTTAAGGTATACGCTTTTTTTAATAAAAGACTGTAGAACTAGCTTTTGCTCGCGGCTCCGTCTGTGTCTAAGTTGGTTATCGATATAACTTTTTTATGAATGAACCGATTGATATAAAACAAACACTAAATGTTAAGTGGAACTAGCCGCAACGCATAACTGAAAACCGTATTCAAATTGGTTTAGCCGTTTTTGACTAGCGTGAAAGTACCGACCAACTGACAAAATTTCTAAAAATCATTGTTTTATAAAGCCCCTCTATGAAAGTTTTTCTTATATATCTTCCATGCACAGATAGCGATCAGCTAGGATTTTATTATATATATTGTTATATACACAAATTACAGCCTTATCGCTATCGAGCAGGCTCTAACAAGCAACTTTTTAATCGACAAATTTATGGGTAGTTTTGGTGTGAGAAAGTGTAAAAGAAGCATTAAATATTTGGAGTATGAGTAAGCTATAAAAGTAAGTATTAACTTTTGATATTAATGAAGAGTAATAAAAGACGGTATAGCTAGACTCGAAATATAGCGAGTGTGGTACCTACTATTACATTTGGCTTAGCGCCGAATTCAAACCTATGAATAGGTAGCACATACAAATTAAGTTATTTTACACTTTTCAGTTTTTGAAGTCGGTTTTTTTAAACGAAGTTTTTTTTAATGTATAAATAACGTGAGTTCTTCTTTTGTTAAATTATCTTAAACCTGAACATAGTGGATAGGTGGCCAGGAGAGAATAAATCTATAATCCTTAAAGTATCCGTTAATCTCCGTGGCAGATGTCTTTAGAGTGAATTTTTATAAAATATTGCACTTCATTAAAGATGAAATTGTCACGTAAAGAATGAAAATATAAGTGATATAAAATTAAATCGATTGTTCAAAGTGAATTCGTTGGTTTTGTTGCAATTTCTTTGCACAATTAACTTACTTCGTTATCGGGTTCCCGATAATTCCTTTCCCCTATTTGACTATGGGAACTAGAGTTCTCCAGGAGTTTAGGCAGCCATAGTAATTTTTATCATTTTCCCCCTACCATAGAACAAGTCTTAATTTTTTTATATAATATGGATTTTTGGAATGTTTTTCAAAACTGACTTACTCATAGTGTGGATTGGTGGGAAATGACGGTGTCAGCTTGAGAACTGCTCTGAATGCCAAAATGTCGCTACTGCCGTTCTGCCCCAGGTGATCTGTGTTAAAAAAAGAAAGTAAATTAATTTAAATAAATAATAATTAAATTAATTTGATCTTCTATATATAAAGTTAGAAATACCAGACATCGATGATGGTTTAAATTAGACCTAAATTCGAAAAGATTTAAGTTTTAATTGTGTTTCTATTTTATTGACTATAATAACTCGAGTCATTGCATATCTCTCTGTGTTAAGAAAGGTTTAAATTGTGTAGTTTTTAGTGGACCCTTGTAGTAGGGTTTTTGATTTCAAAATTTGTTATAGAAAACTTTAATATCAAAAATATCAACATTCTAAACTTCATACTACGGCTATATATATAAGAATTTTCTTAATTTTTTAGTAAATATTGGCCTGGTTTTAAAATTTATCAATTTAATAATATATTTCAGCATTCCAATTTGAATAAATTGTATGTAGGAACTGACTCCACTAGCTAGCGCTACTTTGGGAGTCATAGCTGTAATCTATTTTTGTTATGATTTATCATTATTACTTACTCGATTTTTGTTACATATTAAGTGACTTACCAGCATGAGTGATAGCAGCTGTACTGGGGTCGTATATATCATCATCGACGGCCACCACGGCGTATTCTCCATTAGTCAGCAGACCACGTTTCTGAAGCACCTTCACGAAGTCTACCAGGGCTATGTGTTCACCCAGGAATACATATACTGTGGACAAAAAATATAGTGTTTATTTCAATACTGTAATGTCATAAAAGCCTATTCTTTAAAGGTTCTTATCTATCTTCACCAATGCACCTCCGGAGCCATAAGGCTTTTAACGGCCTATAGACCTACGCTCTTTTTTTGTTGGTTTGAAGAATGCTTTGTGAAATTAAATATCCATAAAACGCCAAGAGAAGGGAAATATTCAGCCATCAGCGATTTGAGTCGCTTACTGTTGATTACTCAGTTCGCAATCTTTTTGTTGTATAGCGGTACTTATTTGCGATGAAATTGTTTAAAAGTTTACAATACCTTCTATTTCCCGACCCCTATTTCGAACAACAAAAACTATGTGTAAAAGTCGCGAAACTCTAAAATCACTTTCATAATCTTTATCGATAAATTTAAACCAATGTTAAAAGTGTTTTGTTGCGACGATAGAATAATTTTAGTAAAATATTAGTTGCATTTTAATCTATTACGTTTATTACAGATTGGGCAACTGCAAGTATTACAATTTTAAATGATTGTATTTTATAAAATCGCTTCTGCCCACGGTATCAAAAATCAAAGGATCACAGTTGTAAATTTTATCCAAGTCGACAGACAAACAGAGAATTTATAATATTATTGTGGTGTATGAATTTATATTACGATAAACTAATTAATAAAGTAGCGTTTGCCTACGATCATTCAAGATTTTCTATTTCTGTATTCATAATAACATGTATGCGAAATTTCATAACGATCGGTTGAGAATTTAAGAAATAGAAGCCGAATAAATAGCCAATTTAATTTCATAATTACAACATCATTAAAAAGACTTATTAAATATTTTCTTTATGTTTCTGTATTTCTTTCTTCATGTAAAATTTAGCTTTAAGACAAAGGGTCCTTTTTTTCCTGTTAATATTCATTATGTTACCGGACAGTAAATCAAGACCTTAATTAATCCTGACTCAATGAATAATAAATAAATTAACAACGCAATATTGAAAGCAAACAACAGCTTGCGTTAACAGCACTGGTGAGTAAGCAAGCAACGTACTTAATGATAAATTAATGAAGCATTAATACTTCAACATTTAATTTCGATCAGAGATCACTACGGAATTGGGTGAAGTGCTTATTTGGACCAGACTATTCTCGTTTATCGTCAAATACTTTAATACGACCTTGAAAAGCTTGTACAAATGGTTATAATGCCGTAATCTGAAAGATTTAATAAGTGTTTGATACTTAAACACGTCCTTGTTTGTGCTCTATAATTATTGATACTTTTGAATTTCTATGTTTCATCATCTTTTGCTTCATTACTAAATAGGTTTTCACGTCATTCTAATATTTTGCTTTTTAACGTATTTATTGTTTATTTTTTCGCCGGCCTAATTATTTATTCATTATTCATCCTGACTGCTAAAATGAATAATCTAGAAATGAGCATGTCATAAAAAAAAGAAAATATGTCATGCATCATCGATAGCTCAGAAAATTTTCATACCACCAGAGTATAGTGATTTTTTCTTACAAATATTATATGGTTACAAAGCTCATTTTTGTTTTTTTTTTTTTTATGTTTGGCCCGCCAAAATGACTCTACTCTACCTGATGGAAAGCATAAGCAGAATCCAAGAGTGGTGGTCACCATGCTCACTGCGAATGCAGACAATGCAGCATGGCGACCCACACCATGGCGGCCTAGTGATGCTAATGCATCTTTTAGTCTAGTCAACAAGTATGGAACTTGTTGACTAGACTAATTGGGCCTCCGGTCTCGCACTCACCAACGAGACACATTTTACGTTGATTTTCTGTGCGAGGGTAGTACCGCCCCGGTCGAGCCGGCCCGTTCGTGCTGAAATCAGCGTGGCTCTACTACCTTTGATTGTGTCTTGATTGATTTGTGTCTTGGTATAATTTATCTAAAACTAGCTAACCCAGCGAACTTCGTTGCGCCTTACAGTCAACGAATGAGGGCATTATTATTGTTTTTAATAATGATTTTTTATGAATATCTTAGATTAACACTTATTATCTCATTCCGGAAAAGACAAACCCAAAAACGCCAAAATCATTAAAATTGGTCCAGCCGTTCTGCAGTTATATATGGTGTAACTAACACGACTTTGTTTTGTATATATAGATACTATATATACAGTACATTTGCGTACGATTTGGTTATTGGCTTGTGTAATTTTACCGCTTCAGAATATTATATTTAGAAATATATACCTTATGTTTAGCAAAATCAAAAGTCTCGTTACCATAGCATCGGATATTGCCTAGTTTGGAATAAAGTGTCTGAGATGTGTCAAGTTATTTGATAATATGCACCAGGCAAATGTCAATAAGGACACAAGTGACGCGACTCAAACACTTGACATCGACCCTTACTTATAGGCTCGTCTGGAAAAACACCTTTTACTTTCATTTTGTATTAAATATTTACATATTAGAAGTGACAAGGGAATCAACTGAATTTGGAATATCACCTCAGAGGGCAATACTGACGCAGAGAACATCTAATTTATATGCTCTTGAAGATGTAATCATATTTTAATGGAAATTGGAGCCTTGGTGCAAATTAGCGCATAGCTAAGAAAAAGTAAGGTTGTATTCCCGGAATATAAGACTTTTTTTCAAATTTCATTTTAGAACCAACATGGTAGTCTGAATAGTAGTAGAGTTGGGACGATAATTTATTAAGACAAATTTATTTTTTACTTTATAGCTGTTACATTTTTTGAAATTTCTATTTTTATCAATTTATGATAGTTTGACTCGAATTATAATTATCGTTTTTTAGGGTTCCGTGCCAAAGGCAAAAAACGGAACCCTTATAGATTCGTCATGTCTGTCTGTTTGTCTGTCCGTCTGTCTGTCCGTCCGTACGTCACAGCCACTTTTTTCCGAAACTATAAGACCTAATAATGTTGAAACTTGGTAAGTAGATATATTCTGTGAACCGCATTAAGATTTTCACACAAAAATAGAAAAAAAAACAATAAATTTTGGGGGTCCCTATACTTAGAACTGAAACTCATTTTTTTTTTTCTATCTATCAAAAATCTATGGATAGGTCCTCGAAAATGATATTGAGGTTTCTAACATCATTTTTTTCTAAACTGAATGGTTTGTGCGAGAGACACTTCCAAGGTGGTAAAATGTGTCCCCCCCCCTGTAACTTCTAAAATAAGAGCATGATAAATGTAAAAAAAATATATGATGTACATTACCATGCAAACTTTTACCGAAAATTGGTTTAAACGAAATCTAGTAAGTAGTTTTTTTTAATACGTCATAAATCGTAAACTGCAATTTACATTTCATTCAATCAACATAAATATAAAAATAAAATAAAAATTATAATGTGTTACTTGTTACTGCGGAACCCTTCATGGGCGAGTCCGACTCGCACTTGGCAGCTTTTTTATTTTGTGATAGAATGTCTTTTTAATTTTGTGAAGATTGTCTGGACTTTAAAGGAGACTATGATTACTGAGTTTGTTTCGTCCTTTCTTCTCAGTGCTAGTCCAGTTAGGAAAGGCCGAACTCATCTGCTCAAAAAATCTTAACATACAAAAGTGTACTTGTTGCCTAATTGCAGAATAAGTTATTTCATTTCCACGTTGATTTCAGCACGAACGGGCCGGCTTGACCGGGGCAGTACTACCCTCACACATAACATCAACGTAAAATGACAGCTGTCTGTCGTGTTTCGTTGGCGAGTGCGAGACCGGAGGCCTAATGATGCATATGCATCACAAGGCCGCCGTAGTGTGGGTCACCATGCTGCATTGTCTGCTTTTGCAATAAGAGAGAATGACCACCACTCTTGGATTCTGCTTATGCTTTCCATCAGGCAGGGTAGAGTCATTTTTGCAGGGCCATACATAATAAAAAAAAACATGTCTATATCACGATGAGGCGGTTACTATACATTACTAAATAAACAACTACAAAATATATTTTATTTTAGAAGAAAACTTTTAAGTACAGATGTAAAAACAAAACCTTGTTGTTTCAAAAATACTGCTCAGTGAACGAAGATGATTTCGTTATTAACTTGAAACTCGTGGAAATTATATTTTTGTAAAAAAAAATTGTTTCGTTGTCGGCTTTACAGCAAACAAATTATTAATGACAAGACTATAAATAATTAAAATAGATATTTGGACAATCGAGGGTTTAGCCCCTCGGAGTGCTATTCATATCGTTGTTTGCTCATAGGAGTATTTGAAAAAGGCGTGGGACCTTATCTTTTCTAAACTTAAATGATTTTTTTATTTATTTTGAGCACGTTTTGAAGTAGAAATATAAATTTTATTTAGTTTATTTACATTTTAAACTGAAACCATCTTACTAACTAAATCTTTATCGTAAAGTCCAGACTAATGCGACAGTATGTCTGTTTGTCTGTTATCTCTTCACGCTTAAACTGCTAAACCGATTCCGGTTGCCATGCCCTTTCTACTAGGTGTAGTGTAGTGTTGTGGGTTCAAATTCCATATGGAACTACACTTTTTGTGTAATCCACAAATTGTTGTTCTGAGTCTGGGTGTTATTTTTGTCCATTTTATGTATGTTTGTAAAGTCCCACGCGACACAGGATGTTAATCCTAAAGTAGGAGTTGTCTTTAAAGAAATATTTACAGAGATATTAAAGTTACTAAAAAACATTAATATGTCGGGTTACTACCTCCGAATATCTCCATCTCTAATAGACATATTCAGATCATTTTGTTTTACGAACACTCTTTGAGACGAGCTTTTTTATTTGTCATTTTTTTCCCTTAAATTTATTGTGTGGGCAGGTAACTAAATGTGAGTATAAGACTGCACAGGCCCTCCTTGTCACTGGTAATTAAACATATTTAAAACTAGTGACACTGGCCGTGGTCACTGGCTGACTCAGCCTGTGACCACGGCCAGTGCAACCTGGTCGAAACGTCAGGCAAAACAGAGGTATGTAGTACCTTGAAATTGTGATCGCGTTAATTCCCGTAAAAATAATAATAATTATACCATCGGTATTTTTTTATTTATTTTTTATTTATATATACTGATTACTCCGTCAATTGTGGACCTGGCCCCATTGCCACCATATCAGGATCTGATAATGGAATCCCAAGGAAATCGAAGGAAACCCTCAAATTTGTTAGGCACGTACTATGTTTTTCATATATTTTCTAAAACTATTACAGTATTCACATTTGATAGACCGTTAAGATAAAACTCCTTAACGGTTAGGAATTGGAAGATAAATCTTTAAATGTCATGTGTATGTTACCTTCAGTCGTATTCTTTCCAGTTATTTAGGTGAAATGATGATGAGACTTGAGAAAGACTAAAAATCGAAAATTAAAAAATAAAACTTCGTTTAAAAACAGACTTTAAAAACTAAAAGTATAAAATAACTTAATAAAGATTTAATTAAATACACCTCATATGCAAACCTTTAATATTGATGAAACACTATTATTAGTATGTGCTACCCATTCATAGGTTTGAAGTCGGTGCCAAGCCAAAATGTAATAGTAGGCTCCACACTCGCTATATTTCGAGACGAACGTCAATGACGTCACCGACGCTTCGGTTGTTTTGTTCTACGCGAAGAGCAGCTATCCCGTTCAAGGTCATTGTATATGTAAGGTGTATTTAATTAAATCTTTATTAAGTTATTTTATACTTTTCAGTTTTCGAAGTCGGTTTTTTTAAACGAAGTTTTTTTTTCTTGTACACAAACCTTGTCCTAACAATAACAAACACATAAAATAAATAATTATTTAATTTGGTGCAGCCGAGTAGTTAAGTTATGAGCGTACATACATGTTGGCCATTCATTTTTATAAATATAGATATAAATTTACACTTCTTTTATTTGGCTTGAAATTATCCCAGATTCATTATTCTCTGACAAAGTTATTTTTTTTTGATGTTACATCTTTTATTTTGCAACTGATTACAATATAATGTAGAATATCGTTTAATGTTTAGTCAGATTGAATCCAGATAGACAATTTGACGAGATAATCGACTAAATCGGTTAATAGAACTATCGATAAAGAGATTAAGTTAGTAAATGCCTATATCCATACTAGTTCTGTCTTTCTATTTTCTAGTCAAATTAAAGTTTCACCTTAGTTTATTTTTTATGTTTTAATTAGTGTTTACAGAGGTTTGCAATTCTGTCGATTTTATGTTCGGTAGCTTAGAACTCAGTCTTTTATGAAAAACACCAATCATTTTTTCTATTTCTCTTTAAATTGATGTGCTATTTTTATTAGATCCCACTCTAATCTTAAGAAAAAAATCAACTCAGAGAGTGTTAAATAAGGAATAAAGAAAACCGTTTATAACTGATCCGACGGGTTCGAGATTACATCACTTAAAACTAGAATTAAATTTCTCTAATAACTAGTTAATAAATAAATATTTCGGGCATCGAATACACAATGCTGTCTAGTCCCAAACTAAGCAGAGCTAGTATTATGGGTACGAGGGAACTGATATGAATACAAGTATACAATTTTTTTGTAAATACATAGAAAACACAAAACTCCGAAACAAAATTTTTTAGATCATACAAACATTTGGTCCGACCCGGGCATGGAACCCGAGACCTCAAGCACAGCAGTCGCAAGCTACCGCTGCGCCACCAAGGCAGTCACATAAATCTAGTTTTATGATAAAACACTTAAATTAATACTTTTGAAGTAATAATTTTTCAAAGTCATATTTAAATAAATGATTTCAAACTAAACCGCCTGCAGGGATTTTTAATTTAAAACTTAAAGGGCATTTATCACCATGTCAATACTATTAATTGACTTCTGACCTTCAGCTACTTTAACTCCCACGATTTTTAATAAATAAACAGCGTAAATTTAATTTCAATGTGCCAAGAATCTGATAACAGTATTATTTGGTTAAGATCACTCAAATCAGCAAATTGGAAAATTCTTGGAAGTTAATTTCAAGCTACTTCTGAATATCGTATTGGAATGAAACTTTGTACGTTAGATATAGGTCATGGAGTAACACAGGCTGGTGGACCGGAGGGGAGAAGTCATAGTTTCTTCTAAATTCTTCTAAACCATCTGTAATTTTTTGCGGTGTGAAATCTACACTACACACACATTTACATATTTTTAATTCACAAACAAAAAACAATCGCCTTTCACTACCAACTCACACATAACCATTAAAACAAAACATTCATAATTTCACACACACATATACTCGTTCTGTGTTACAACAGTGTAATGCGTTGGCTCATTTGGTCTTATACTCGTACTTTGACAGCGGGGTACGCCTTTGTAAGTCTACACCCTAACGTTTTGTTTTATGAGTATAGGCATAATTATATCGATAAGTAATAATAATAATAAATTTAACACATCCCGCACAGGGCAGTCTTTTTTCCAACTGAGTAGAGCCTGTATAATGGTTACTAATATGATAAAAACGTACTTATATATTTCCAAATACATACATATTATTCACAAAGAACAAACGATTGAGCTTATTATAGAAATATAGGCGAGAATCAGACGGTCGACATCCAGTGTACGTGTGACATACCTGTCAATATATGTAGTTTTATTATCCAAGAACTGATGTAATAATGGAGTAATTGAAGGGTTTAGGGAAGAAAAACCCCGGATGACTTCAATCACGAGCGATTTAGTTTAGTAATTATCACAGACACACCATACTCAATGGACGATCAAGTTGCAAGAGAGTGATAGAGATCACAATACTTGGAACATCTAATGAATGAAACAACAAAACGAACGGCTACTTCTACATGCGGACACTGTGGTGAAGACGGTCATTCCGTCCAAGACTGCACAAGAAAAGTGGAGCAACCAAAATGTGCAACGTGCCTACGCTTCAAAAAGCCAAGCAGCCACAAAACGGAAGACACTGATTGCCCAGCTAGACAAGCCGCTGAATTTAGGTATATAAATTCCATAGATTATGAAGGCGCCTAAGAGCGTCACATATTTTCTTGTATATATTAGATCTACCCTTACATTATCTTATGGATATTAATTTATTTACAGAAATAGATAATGTTTCTTTTCTGGGTCTATTTTTATATAATGAGTTATATAGAGAAAAATGAATTTATAAACTTAATTATGATAGTTGTAAAAACACATTGCACAATAATATTGGTAACAAATTTTGTCGTATGAGCAAACTGAGCATTTACTTGAAGTATGTAAATAAAATTATTTTGCTAAGCTGCCTTAGCGCATTATTTCTGACCCACTTATTTCTAGTACTACAAAATTGAAATGTATGTTATTAAATTATATTGTAAGCGCTGATTAGGTAAATTTAAGTGTATACAAATTGTTTTGTAAGCATTTTCTTCGCCCGAGACACAGATTCAATCTAGTTCGGGCAAATAACAAATAATGTACTTTATTTATAAAATTTAAGAATTTAATTGTAAATTATTGTACTTGTTAACTAAATAAATATTTTATTATTATTATAATTCAAAAAGACATTACATTGTTAAATAGAATTGCGTTTTCATCAATACTTCTACATATATAAAAGCGAAATACCACTCACGTATTAATCACGAAATCTCAGAAACTATAACACCTACAAACTTGAAATTTAGCAGGTAGGTTCCTTATAGGGTGTAGACATCCGCTAAGAACGGATTTTACGAAACTCCACTCCTAAGGGGATAAAACGGGGGGTTGGACATTTGTATGAAAGTCCTATGTTTTCGAAGCAAGGTACTTGAAATTTAAAATGTATGCTCTATAGACTGTATGGAGGTGAACTAATAGTGTATCTTTAGAAATCAACCTTTTGGGGTTAAACCGGGGGATGGTAGTTTGAACGCAAACGAGGTTGCTTGGGTCAGCTAGTCTTTTATAGACATAAGGAGGAAAGTGGAACTACTAGTCCGCTAGTTCTCAAATTTGGGGTCTATTGGATTTTGATGAGTCTATGAGACTGCAGTGCGAGAGCTATACTTTGGTACAATTGGACCGGCTTGATACCAGACACCATCACAAAACGCTTGTAATAAGCAAATTATCTAGTCGCTACTTGCTGAGTAAATGAGGTTACTGGAGATCCAAATCATCCTAACTCTGGTGGGGTAAAGGGGCAATTAAAGGAGCAATACACTTACATCTGACGTACAAGTGCCCATGGGCAGCTATAGCCACTTGCCATTAATTAATCCGTCTGTTTGCCTCCTACACTACGTAAAAAAATAATTCTCAAAGGAAAAAATGAGTTTAGATTTAACCGTTTGCTTTGCTGGGAGTTGTTTCTAACAAATGAAGTGCATTTGTTTAATGTGCAATTTATGCGTAGCTATCTCCTTTAATCATTCATCAAACTTTTAGGAGTTTGCCCTAAAGGTTAGTTCATTGCCCTTAGGTCTATTAGCATATTTTGTTGCTTGTTAATAATGTTTTGGATCACAAAGCTAAGCATCAAGGTTTCAGAGTTCAGTATAAGCAAATTTTCGAGTATAGCTTCGTCAAGCTATGTAAAGGGTTAAAATATGAAACTGCTAATTCAGGTTGAAACACAACACAGATTCCAATCAAAATATTTCCATAAATTTTTATCCGTTTTAGGAGTTTTTAATGCGCTATGCAGTTCTATTTCTGTCTCGTCTCACGGAAAAATACAATAATCGGGATAATACTAGCACATTAGCTTAATAGCTATTTCACATGTCATGTTAGACTAGATTAGACAATGTGTCAGCTATCTCCATACTAAATTTAATTTATTTAGGTACTATTGTGCTTATTAATTGTAATAAACATCGCTCTCACAATTTGATTAAGTAAAAGTTTAAGGTATTTTTTTCTTTATCAATTGTTTTATCCCTCAATGTAGTCAATACGTAATTGCAGAAGCTGGAAACACATATTACAGTTTTACGCAAAATTTTAATCCCCAAGTAACTTTTAATCCCCAAGTATGATTAAGTTTGTTCCTAATTCTTTGTAACTAAATTCAAAATCAACTTATCTCTCCACACCTAGTCTAAAACAATATTATCATTCACAACAATCCCTATATAATGTGTTTACATAACCTCTAGTGCGAGAACTCAAATAAGAATTGCCCTTCTTTAACCTTTTAGTACTGTTGACTTCGTTATTTTTGTTAAGAAAATTGGACCCACTCTTTTTTCTATTTATTTGGACAAAACAATTTTTATAGTTAATTATAGACATACCATGGTTTTCGAAAGCCTAACTTCTGAAGTCATCAATAGGGTTTCTGGAAATCTCTTTTGATTGATCTCAAATATAGTTAAAAGTGTAGATTTCCTTCGAATATTTAAGGATTCACATAAAGTTTTCAAAGAACTGCTTATATTGGAGAATAAGCAGAAGGGAAACACAAAAAACAGACATTTAGAAAATATTAGAAGAATTTTAAGGATATAATAACTTTAACTCCAGGCAACACAAGTTTCGCTTGCTTAGAAACTAGACCTCGAGATAAAGATTTCTATCTAAGAGAAACAATTCTTGAATTCCTCGTTGGCCTACCTTAACTAAGTTAATACCTAGACGTTGGAACTATCGTGAGATTTTCTGTAAAAGTATTTCACATTTGAAAACTATGCATTATAAAGTATGTAGAATTCGATGAGTATTTGGGTATAGAACGCAGAGGAGCAAACGAAACACCAGAAGAAAAAAACTTTTATAAAAAAAAACCGACTTCTAAAAACCATCCAACGAAAACTCTCTGCCAAAAACACTAAAAAGCGTAAAATAAACTGGCTCTTCATAAATTGCTATGTGCCAATTCTTGTCTATACCTAATTCTTTATTCATTTAAATAGTAGTATTATTATGTGTGCTAGGTACCTAAAATCTGTTTGAATTCGGCGCCAAGCCAAATGTAATAGTAGTTACGACACTCGCTATATTTCGAGACGACCATCAGGCATCAACGACGTCGCGTCAGCCCGCGCGTGTCTGCCCGCTTGGGTTGTTTTGTGCTGCACGAGGAGCAGCTATCCGGCAGCGGCGAGTGCGGTACCTCCTATTACATTTTGGCTTGGCGCCGACTTCAAACAGATTTTAGGTACCTAGCACACATAATAATACTACTATTTAAATGAATAAAGAATTAGGTATAGACAAGAATTGGCACATAGCAATTTATGAAGAGCCAGTTTATTTTACGCTTTTTAGTGTTTTTGGCAGAGAGTTTTCGTTGGATGGTTTTTGGAAATCGGTTTTTTTTTATAAAAGTTTTTATTTTTCCATTTTTAGTGCAAACAATCGTAGGTTATCAGTAAGTTGAACTATTTCATATAATTTCTGCTGATGCGAATAACTTTAGTGGTTTGAACACGTATTAAAACTGAGTATGCTCAGTTTCCAAAATTATGTTGAGATGCAAGATTTCTGTTACCGAGAACGTGGTCTACGGGGCAATAGGAATCGTGTCCAAGCTTAAATGTCGTGATGAAATAGAAGCAGGCGAGTTACTTAAAGCAAAATACATTAAGGGGTTAGTCATCATAGCGCCTGTGTCATCAGCTCACCTAAATAACTTAAAAGTATACAACTAAAGGTCTATAGATACGTATGAAATTGAAAGAATTATCCTCCAACTCCTAACCGTTGAGGAGTTGTACCTTCCATCATCAGCTTACCTAAATAACTTGAAAGAATACGACTAAAGGTAACAGACATACATACGACATTTAAAGATTTATCCTCCAACTCCTAAACGTTAAGGAGTTGTACCTTTCATCATCAGCTCATCATCATTAAATGATGACTACCAGACGCAAATACCGGAGAAGCTTCAGAAAATATACGAAAAACATAGTACGTGCCTGAAAAAAATGAGGGTTCCCCTCGATTTCTCTGGGATTCCATCATCAGATCCTAGTTTCCTAGTCATGGTACCATTGTCGGAACATCTCCTATCCAACAAAAGAAGAATCATCAAAATCGGTTCATAAACGACGAAGTTATCCGCGAACACACATTAAAAAAAATATATACGGTCGAATTGAGAAACCTCCTCCTTTTTTGAAGTCGGTTAAAAAAATAGCTACTACAGCTTATAGATACCTACTACTAGAGCGTCACAGGTGTGTTGTAAATCTTTAAGGGTATCCGAATTGCTTAGTTAAAGGAAAAGGGTAATTTTCTTTTTACCCTGGGGAGGAAGTTAGGGGAAAAAGGTAATTTCCTTTTTACCCAGGAGAACTCTTAGTACCTTACACAACCAGTCTATCCATTAAAGCAATATACTTATACTAGCTGACCCACGCAACGTCGTTTGCGTCTCCTATTGCCCGTAGCGTAATAATTTTCCCCTGTTTCTGAAACATTCGTCATTGGTGCTCTGTACCTATTGGTCTTAGCGTGATGATACATAGCCTTCCTCGATAAATGGTCTATCTAACACTGAAATAATTTTTCAAATTGGACCAGTTGTTCCTGAGATTAGCGCGTTCAAACAAACAAAACAAACTCTTCAGCTTTATATATTAGTATAGATGTATTTATTATACTCTTCTAAGATCTAATACTCATGATCAACAACACATTCATTTGGATAAAGATTAATATTAGGTATTATGTTGTTAAAAACTCTTTGGCAAATAACTCATTATTAGGTACCAACTCTTAGCGTCTTATACTCGTAATAACTTCTAAATGGGATGAAACAAAAAGTATTTTACTTCTACATAAATACCCTTGATAACATAATGCTTTATTTGGATAAGGATTAATATTACGATACACATTTAACGTAGTTTCTTTCTTCAGACGATTTAATATTTTTTTTGAACACAAAAGCGGGCAGCGCACGCAAAAAAAGGTTTTCGATTTCACACCTTGGGTTACGAAATAGCAATTTTCTCACGGATCCCAAATTTTTTGAAAATAAAATATAGCCTATAGCCTTCCTCGATAAATGGACTATCCAACACTGAAAGAATTTTTCAAATCGGACCAGTAGTTCCTGAGATTAGCGCGTTCAAACAAACAAACAAAACTGCAAAACTCTGCAGCTTTATAATATTAGAAAGACAACACAGACACATTTATTATGGTATTTACAGGACAACACATAAATATTAAAAAAAAACACAAATCGCAATATGGTAGTTTATATACTTAAAACAAACTTAATATAATACAAATAAAGGAACTTCTGACTACTACAAAATAAACTAAATGAAAATCGTGCCAACCGATAAGCAAATGCGATGCCAAAAATACAAACAGTAAATTTATAATCCCACCACCATAAGCAACAAAGGTTAAAACACATAATGTCTGTTTTTAAATCGAAAATGAATAACTTTGTAAATATTGTGACGAAAATAACATCTAATGTATCACGTTTCTTCAAAGATATTGATTCGGCTTGAAAGTCAACCAATGTATTCTAGTATTTGTCATTCATTGCTTATTGGGGTTACATTCTGAATACAAATGAAACTCTAACACAAATCAAAATGAACATCTTAAGTGTATTAGTTGATGATTGGAGTTTGCCACTGAGTGTGTCTAAAATTATATCTCGCTTTAAAGCACACTCAGCCGAAGAAATCATTAGTTTGAGAGCGCTTAGAAAGGTGACAAGTCTTGAAGAATTCTCAACATAACAAAATAACTGTATACATAGCAATTATAATGTTTTAAATATTTTATACTAGCTGACTCGTGTCCACTTTGTTAGCGGTAAACATTTTTTTCTGCGACTTACTTTTCAAATCCGGCTGATAAATGAAGAACCGCTCGACCGATTTTATGCAAACTGCACATAAACCATCTACTAAATAGTTCGAACAAAGCCTAAACATTTGGTTTGAATAGGTAAGCCCGTTCCTGAGTTATAAAATGACAACGAAAAGTGGCATTGATTTTTATATATATATTGATTAATAAGGAGATGTAAATATGTAGTAGAATGCTTCTAAACCCAGTTTGACAACTTTAATATTGATTAATTTATGTGTACATAAAATCAAATCTAAGCTCGAAGCTTGTGTCGCGTCAACCAAGATGAAATTTTTCATTATTCATTGGTGCATACCCTGTCGTTCCAAAACTCTCCAAACAACACCAAAAAACAACTAAAAATTAGTTTTTTATCATGTTATACTTCGGTAGTTGCTGCTTCGACCGGTGTACCTCGATAACGTCACAGAAACTATGTCTGCAAATTCTATTGTTGCATTTCACTTAGTGATTGAGTGAGAGTAATTCGTGTGATGGCAGAATAAGTACACAAAGTGTCACTACCCATTTCTTTTTTTATATAGAATAGGAGGCAAACGAGCAGACGTATCGCCTGATGGTAAGCGATTACCGCCACCCATGGACACCCGCAACACCAGATGCGTCACAAGTGCGTTGCCGGCCTTTGAGGGATGAGGAAGGGGATGAGGGGAGGGTCGGGGAGTCGGGGTATAGGCCTCCGGTATCCTCACTAACTCGGTGAAACACAGCGCAAGTGCTATTTCACACCGGTTTTCTGTGAGGCCGTGGTATCACTCCGGTCGAGCCGGCCTATGCATGTCGAAGCGTGGCAGTCCCACGGTACAAAGAAAAACCCCTCGGAACAAACTATACAGAACAATAACACTGCAAAGAGAAGGAAAACTTGAAACAAACCCCTTTTTGGGCAACAAAATAATTGCTTAACAAACCCTTTTTGGGCAACAAAATAATTGCTTAACAAACCCTTTTTGGGCAACAAAATAATTGCTTAACACTATTCTAAAATAGTTTGTGTAGTGACTGTTAAGAAGTGTCACTACAATTATTCATTCCATGGATTTCGCAAAATCCGACTAAAAGAGCAAATTACACACAACAGCACTGCAAAGACTGCACGGGTGGCCTAGTGGTTTCAGCGGTCGCCACCCCGCTTTCTACTGCGCCAAGTGTTGTGGCTTCAAATCCCACATGGGACAACACTTTGTGTGATCCGCAAATTGTTGTTCTGAATCTGGGTGTTCTTTGTGTCTGTTTCATATAAAGTTTGTGAAGTCCCCCGCGACACAGGATGTATATTCATAATGTGGGAGTTGTCTTTAAAAAAAAAAATTGAAAACAAAAAAAAAGAAAAAAAAGTCAACCTGTCTGGCTAGCAATGTATGTAACGTCAAAACCTCCTTTCAAAGGAGAAGCTTTATATCCAGCACGAACTATTAAAATTGTTGATGTTGATTTATGAGTAAAGTTACTAGAAGTCAAGCCTCCAGTCATCGAACTCTGGAGAGAGGGACTAATAACAGACTGCGTAGATCATTTGCCTTTATTCTTATATATAAAATTCTCGTGTCACATTGTTAGTTACCATACTCCTCTGAAACGGCTGGAGCGATTTTTATGAAATTTGGTGTCATATCGGGTATGTCTGAGAATCGACCAACATCTATTTTTTATACCATTTTTTTTAATGGCAAAGCAACCTTTGCCTATACTATATATAGCTAGTACTATATAGAATAATACTTTACCTCTTAACTCAAACTCAAACTCAAAAATATTTTATTCATATAGGCACTTATTTTACAGGCACTTATAAATAGTCAATATGTAATATTAAAAAATCGAGTGATTCTAGTCGCCAGTTCCAAGTGCAGCCTACCCTTCATGGAGAAGAATCTGGCAAGAAACTCCATTGTTGCTCCTTTTAAAAAATAATAATACGGTTTACAATATTTTTTTCACTAAGAGACTTAAATGAGAACGTAGTCGACCAAAGAAAACAAAATAAAAGGTTTGGAGTCATTGCTGCACAGCCATGAGCTAACCAACAACCAATGAGCTAACCACTAAAGTTTAATCTATACTATAACATTATAAAGCTGAAGAGTTTGTTTGTTTCAACGCGCTAATCTCAGGAACCGCTTGTTCGATTTGAAAACTTATTTCTGTGTTGGATAGTACATTAATCGAGGAAGGCTATATATCATCACGCTAAGACCAATAGGAGCGAAGCATCAATATCAATGTTCCAAAAACAGAAAACTATCACGCTACGGGCAATAGGAGACGCAAACGAGGTTGCGTGGATCAGCTAGTTATACTATAACGATAGAATAGTTCCATTCTCAAATAACCCTCAAAACGAAAACAAAAGAATTGTCAGAGCAAAAGGTGAGTAAAATTTTAAATTGGCTTTTGTTGGAAGAATTTTCATGAAAAACTCTGTGACAATTTATTTAAAACGTTGAAATATGTACACATCTATACTTATAACTTCCAAAGTAATTACTCTTAGTAATTTCGGATTGATCTGTTTATTACCAAATACAAATAAGTCCTTATTTGTAAGGTGGCCATGGGTTGCTTTATTTTGGGCATAAATTATATATGAGAAATTTAAGTAATTGTTTATTTGAAACATGCCCCGAGAATCAATCGTGATTATAAATTCATAAGATACAGTACACACAAGAAATTATCTCGGTCATATCCCCTGATAGATGAATAATATGTATCGATGCTGTTAAGTTTAAAAACAATTTTAATAATGGACAGGGCTAACAAGTACACGCAAGGATTATTATTTACAAAACAAAATAATTTGAAAATAATATTAAAACTTTATTTGTCTAGTACCCATAACACAAGCTCTGCTTATAGACCAAGAGCCCACGACAGCCAGACCTTCGTTATTTTATAAAGGCTGAAAGTTCTTCTGTGCATGACCCCTATATAGGTAAGAACGACCAGCGACTATAGAGTTTGGGTTGTGGTTACTTTGGCAGATAACAGGTAGTAAAGGTGTATAAAATCGTACCTAACTTTCGTTAAAGTATAAAGCTCAATTTTTTATATTTTCTTCCGGATAACTTTAGAAATCTCGTCATTCATTGCCGGACACTTATGACAGTTGTTACCCCCTGACTTGACTGACTGACCAGACACCCCTAAACTTTAATAAATTATAGTTATACTTTCGTTATAGTATAAAAGCTAAAATTTTAACCAACTTCCAAAATGGAGGAGGGTCTATGTTCCACTGTATGTACATTTTTTTTTTAATTTATTTTATTTTATGTATGTTCACCAATTACTCCGTCAATTGTGGACCGATTTTGAAATTTTATTTTTGTATTCGAAAGGGTATGCTCCCAATGTGGTACCACTGCCACCATTACTGGATCTGATAATGGGATTCCAGGGAAACCGAGGGAAACCCTCATTTTCTTAGGCACTTACTATGTTTTTTGTATATTTTCTGAAGTTACTCCAGTATTTGCGTCTGGTAGCCATCATTTCATGATGATGAGCTGATGATGAAAGATACAACTCCTTGACGGTTAGGTGTTGGAGGATAAATCTTCAAATGTCATATGTAGTTATGTTACCTAGAACTTGACAGTAACAACTAAAGGTATATAGATACGTATGAAATTGAAAGAATTATCCTCCAACTCCTAACCGTTGAGGAGTTGTACCTTCCATCATTAGCTTACCTAAATAACTTAAAAGAATACAACTAAAGGTAACATAACTACATATGACATTTGAAGATTTATCCTCCAACTCCTAACCGTTAAGGACTTGTATCTTACATCATCAGCTCATCATCATGGAATGATGACCACCAGACGCAAATACTGGAGTAACTTCAGAAAATATACAATAAACATAGTACGTGCCTGAAAAAAATGAGGGTTTCCCTCGGTTTCCCTGGGATCCCATTATCAGATCCAGTAATGGTGACAGTGGGACCACATTGGGAGTATACCCTTTCGAATACAAAAAAAAATCAAATTCGGTTCACAATTGACGGAGTAATCGGTGTACATACATAAAATAAAATAAATTAAAAAAATAAAAAGTACATACAGTGGAACATAGACCCTCCTCCTTTTTGGAAGTCGGTTAAAAATGTAGCTTTTATACTATAACGAAAGTATAACTATAATTTATTAAAGTTTAGGGGTGTCTGGCAGGGGGTAGCAACTGTCATAATTGTCCGGCAATGGATGACGAGATTTCTAAAGTTATCCGGAAGAAAATATAAAAAAATTGAGCTTTATACTTTAACGAAAGTTAGGTACTATTTCATACACCTTTACTACCTGTTATCTGCCAAAGTAACCACAACCCAAACTCTGTAGTCGCTGGTCGTTCTTACCTATATAGGGGTCATGCACAGAAAAACTTTCAGCCTTTATAAAATAACGAAGGTCTGGCTGTAGTGGGCTCTTGCTCTATTAGCTTAGGACTAGATGGCGTTGTGTGTTAGATGTCCGAAATAATAATAATAATAAGTTTATTTCTCTTCACAAAATGTTTCTTACAATAATACTTAAATCCAATACATTTAATTTAAACCACATTTTGAGAGAGACTGGTGCCTGTGATAGGTATTAGATACCTGTGTTACAAGTCACCACGTCCCCACGCTACTTAGTTTAAAAATTAAGCTAACATATTGGACAGCGATATACATGTTAAATAAGGAGAAAAATAGAAATTAACAATTAAATTAAACATTAAATCAAAATAAGCCAAATTAAAATAAAACAAATCAAATTAGAAACAATCAAAACAAATTAGATGAAATCAAATCAAGCTAAATCACATCAATTTAAATCAAAATAAAATCATTCTCAATTAAACTAAAGTTAATCCGATAGAATCAAATGAAACCAAATCAAATGAAATGAAAATTAATAATCAATTAAAATGAAACACTACCTAACACATGCCCTTAGTTTGTGTGTGTGTGTGTGTGTGTGTGTGTGTGTGTGTGTGTGTGTGTGTGTGTGTGTGTGTGTGTGTGAGCGTATGTGTGTGTGTCACCATACATTTATTATTTTCATTAATAATTTACTTATTTATATATGCAATTATTTTGTTGTTATGTTAAAACGGTGAGTAAATTCTCAGTTTTATCGTAGTCGAGAGTTTTTAACCAACTACATACCCTGAGTTTGCACTCGGATTTCGTCAAAGAGTATATTGATAAAGAGGTGTTTATTCTGTTATAAAGATACCCGCCGAGAAAACAGAAAAATCGATGTGACAGACTAGTGTGGAAGGGAGCATTATTGCAAACATTACCCCTGCGACGCTTGCCTCTTTTTAAATTTGGATCGTAGACTGTCTGAGTGTGTTGTTTCAAAATGATGGCCAGTATAAAATTTTGTCTAACTGTTAATACGTCCCACAACCTATAAAGGTCTGTGGTCGGATAACGAAATGGTAGACCCGCACCAACCTTTAGCACAGCTCTCTGAGCTCTTTCTATTTCTAGAAATTGGACTTTACCTGCTCCCCCCCACGAAAGAATGCAATAGTTAATGATTGAATGGCAAAGAGCATAGTATACCATTTTTATTGTTTTTAAATCAGCTGCATGCCTTAGAATTTTAAAAATGTACATCAACTTGCGTACTCTCGAAACAAGTGTAGCTATATGAGGCTTAAAGCTGAGAGTTTGGTCTATCTGCACTCCAAGGTATTTCATGGATTCTAGCCTTTGAAGGGGTGAGCAGGAGCAAGCGATGGTATCCATTCGTGTACATGTGTGGGCAGTTATGGAGAGTGTTTGAGATGGTAGGAGATTTTTCCGATGGGCAAAAGCAATGTACCTAGTTTTGTCGGCATTAAGTGACAAAACATTAGCCTTTAGCCATTTGCAAACAGCGTCTAAGCCAGTCTGTGCACTACTAAACACGTCCTCCCAAGTACTTCCGCTAAAAAAAAGTGCTGTGTCATCGGCGTAGGACAATATCTTTCCAGAGTGGAGATTAAGCTGACACAGGTCATCAATATACACCAGGAAGAGGCTTGGTCCCAAGATGCTACCCTGCGGCACACCGTAGCATATGGCAAGCTCGTCACTGACCCACGAATCAATCACAACTCGCTGACTCCTGTCACACAAGTAATCCTCAAATAATTTTAATGGAAGACCTCTGATACCAACTCTATTCAGCTTCTGAATGAGCAGGCGGGGGGAAATGGTGTCAAAGGCCTTGGCCAGGTCTATGAACACCGTCAGACACTTGCTTCCCCTGTCCAAATTAACAGCAATAGAGTTAGTGAGTTCGTGGACAGCTCCATCGGTCGATTTACCGCAGCGAAAACCATATTGAAATGGTGAGATAAGGAAATTAGTTTCAAGAAATTTCATTAGACGGGTATTCATAAGGCGCTCCAAGATCTTAGACATGGTGGGAAGAATGGAAATTGGCCTATAATTAGTAATGTTGTCCTTATTCCCACTCTTGTAGATTGGTTTCACAAGTGCAGCCTTAAAGGGTTTAGGGAAATCACCAGTTGTAAAAGCAAGGTTGCAAATATGTGTCAAAACGGGTACGAAAACACTCCTGTATCGCTTGATGACTTTTCCTGGGATTTGGTCAATACCCACCGCCGCGTCTTCTCTAAGTCCCATAATGAGTTGTTCGATTTCCTTTTCGTCGGTAGGTATCAGAGCAAACGAGTTAACAGGCGAGCGGTTGGAAAATTCTGAGCACTCAGCAAATCGTTCATCATTAATTATTTTTTCTGCAAGATTTCTACCTATATTTGTGAAGAAGTGGTTTGCTTCATCGACATGGAGTTGAGGGTTATTAGAATTGATGAGTATGCCAGAAGCGCTGTGTGTTTTGGAAAAGTTACAAATGTTTTTGATTGTTTGCCACAGTTTTTTCTTATTATTTCTCGTCTTATCAATCTCCATTCTATCATAATCTCTTTTTAATTTTTTTGTAAGAGCATTACAAAAATTTCTATAGCGCTTGTATGTCTTCATAAGGACTTCATCTTCAGGGGACTTTTTCAGTTTTTTGTGTAAATTATCGCGATTCCTCATGCAACGTAGCAGACCTATAGTAACCCAAGGCTTATTGGTTTTCTTCCTGTTAGGTATCTTTAAAACTTTAGAATTATTCTCAAGTAATTTGGATATAGAGGATATGAGAAGATTTGTAGCAATAGTAGCATTAGTGCAGTCAAGGATATGATGATAGTCAAAGTTTTCAAAAGCTGTATCTAAACCATCATAGTTAATGCTTATAATAGATTTGGCAGTTTGCACAGGTTGTGTTTTCAATCTAAGGAAAAGGCCCACACATTCGTGGTCAGTTATGGAGGAGTCCACTATAAAACATGTACCCTCTAATTTAGTTTTTAGCAAAACATGATCCAAACATGTTTTCTTATGAGTAGGCTCAAAGTGAGCCGATAATATACAACGACTTGCCAGAATATTTAAATACTCATACGAGCGCCTATCACTGGTGTTATGAGCAATATCAATGTTTATGTCACCACAGATAATAATGTTTTTGTAGCTGGATAATTTACTTAATAAAGTGTCTAGTGATGTATTAAAACCAGAAGTATTGAACTGGCTAGGCGGTCGATAGATACCGAGAATACAGATATCAACACCTAGTTTTAAAATTAGACAATTAGCGTCCGTTAAGCAGGGCTCCTCATGCAATACTTTAAAATCATTCTTATAATAGATCACGACTCCTTCGTTTTGTGTTTTGTGAGCGGTAGTAGCAATAAAGCTATATCCTTCCATAGTTGGTATGTTTTGAGCAGTGAGGAGCCAACACTCTGTCATGACAAGCACATCCCAATCGATCTGTGATCGGCAAAGCAGTGTAATAAAATTATTCAAGTTGCAATTTAAGCTTCTAATGTTTTGGCATAGAATTTTCAGGTTTTTACCAGGAGTTAACAAACTTTTGACGTCTTCAATGTCACATCTTGTAGCTTTGGTTATTGAGAGAGAGTCCAAGTCATGATTAACAGTATCAATACCTTGACTATCGAATTTTAAAGACGACCTTAGGCGTAGCTAATTTTGTACTGATAAAATAAATAATAATTAGTGTTGACCTTATTTCAGGCTTGTGGATGCAAAAAACAGCATAGTTAGAACGTAGCTTGAGTGTGATTAATGTGTGTAAGGTATATTTATGTGGGTGTATGGTGTGTCGGTATGGTTCTATGGTGAACGTGAAGGTGTCCTTAAAAAATACAATAGAAATAAATATATGATAACAAGAAACAAACAGCAAAGCTGAAATCGATAAGCCAAACTCCATAGTAAAATACAAAATTAAATTAAATGTGATTTTTAGTCACAAAATTAACTCATTTAGCTCCGACTCCTCTCCAATACGCCTCGGCGCTTGTTCCTCGTCTTTTTTTACATATATTTTGCCAAAAGAGGTCCATGTTGCCGCAAGCTTTTTATTTTTTACATGGACTCTGGCGACATAGTGGAGCCGTTTAGCCTTGCTTGTAAGAAACTCTGAGATAAATACAGGTTGAGGTACTCCTTTAAGTTGACAGTGTTGAGTGTTCAGCTGTGGTTCATTTTTCAAACGTCTCGATTTATTAAATTGTTTATAGGCAGATATAATAGAATCTTTTCTTATTCTAGTGGTAAAATCTAAAATCACAGTATCAGACTTTGATCGATAAACATCCTTTATTTCCTGGTCTTGAATGGGAGTTTCCAGGCCCAATACTTGACCAACATCTTTGATGATATTCATTATGGTTTGTTTATTTTCATTGTCTTGTCGAGGGAGATTGCGGATTTCAACTGTAGCCTGCCGAGATTCTCTTTCCGCTGTTTCAAGCCTGTTCTCTAACAGTGTTAATCGTTTTTTGTAAATACTGTTGTTCTCTTCCAAGCATTTTATTTTGTTGTTCAACTCATCATATTTACCGGACATGAACTTAACCGATTTTTCTATTTCTTCGTTTTGTTTTACCAGGGAATTGATGGTATTATTCAACAAATCAAACCTGTGTTCCTGTTGCAGTTTTAACTCGTCAAACATCTTCCTAATTTCACACAAGTTAGAATCAGAGATTCCCGTAAATTCATTAAAAGTGCGCTTATGACGCTTCGTGACGTTGAGGAAGTTATCATCATTGTCTTCCTTGGGTATCTTGTCAAGGGCAGAATCAGACGCACACAGCACTGAGGGCGGCGTCTTTCGTTCTTATTTATTATATTTTTATTTATTTATTTTCACCCTAAACTTTCTTGTGTGTTATTTATTAATATGCATGGAGGTCATCATCCCTTTTTCATACGCGTGGTAGCTTTGACCATAGAATACATAATAACATCAACACAAAGATCTCAGTAGGTAAGAAATCATTTGAACAAAAATCTACTTTTGCTCCAAAACAATAAAGTGCAATTTAGGTTGCACAACACTAATCCTACAATTATATTCACATAAAAGTTGCCCTTTTTAACGCATAACTTTTTTTAGATATTACTTGAATATAAAAAAGTGACTTTCAGATCCTTATTATTCTTTGAACAGTCATATATGACCCCATGTGTACTATCGACTTTGGAACAGTTAAGAAATATATATGTATATGAGTTCATATACATTCTGCGGTCTGTTTCTTCTGTTTTACTGCCTCGATGGAGCAGTAGTAGCGTATGCGCCTGCTGTGCTTCAGGTTTCGATTCCCGGATCGGACCAAATGTTTGAGTTTCGCTTTTGGGTGCTTTCAATGTTTAAAATGTTTGTATTTACAGAAAAAATATATAAGTCTTCCATCAGTCATTTTAGCTTTGATATGCTCGGCTTAGATTAAAGCTAGATGGCAATGTGAGTTAGATATCCGAAAAATATTTATTTCTAAAATCAGAAGACTCAAATGGCAATGGACAGGTCACATGATAAGGGGCCTAGAGAAATGGAGCAATACTGTGACACGATGTACCCTCGAGAAGAGAAAATGAAAAGGGCCAGACCACAGAAAAGGTGGGATGATGGCATTAGGAAAGTAGCAGGAGTAACGTGGAATAGAGTGGCCCAAGATAGATAGGAATGGAAAAGGTTGGAGGAGGCCTTTGCCAATTTAGCCATACGCGGATACCGCACGGTGTTGACCGAGGTGGCGTGCGCCCTGGCCGGAACACCCCCGTGGGATTTGGAGGCGGAAGTGCTCGCCGAAGTTTATCGATGGATGGCTGTATATCGGGCGGAGTATGGCTATCGCCCTCAGCCCGAAGAGATACGCGAGTGGCGTGAAGCCGCCCGTCGAGCCACTATGGACAGATGGTCGTTCCGGCTGGAGACTCCACGCGCTGGCTTTGCCGCCGTGGAGGCTCTCCACGTGCCGTACGTCGCCTAGATTGAGAGTCCATTAGGTGACGGTGCCAGCTTCTGTGCGGGCAGGCGCTGGGAGGGGTCCAGACGCGTTAATAACTGCAGTTCCCGGATTCCTCCCTTCACAGGCGCAGAGTGGCACACCGTGTGGTTTTAGTCGGTTCGAGTCCGACACACCGCCCCGCCGCAAACCCCGGTGGGGTGACGGTCCAAGGGGATTTCCACACGTTAAAAAACAGGCCTTTGCCGATTGGCATACAGACCTACAAAAAATAATTAAGTATTACAATATAATTGATTAAGTTTAGCTACAAAACTTCTTAATACTTTGTAAATAGATACCAAGTTGGTCTGAATAAAGGGAGTTATTATTATTATAAAAAGGGCTATAATATAATGTAAATATAACTTGAATGACAAAGAAAAGTTTTGTCATGATGACGCAGAAAGGTTTTCATACGAGTTTCTCATCCACTTATAAGTAATCCGTCCGTCGTGTTTAGATATACCAATGACAATTACGAAGGGTATAAGACAAAGGCATTTCCATTCATTTCAGACAGCAAATTTATGGTACACTATTTATATATGTAGTATGAATATAACAGGTAAATGTGGGCTGTTCTGACAAGTTTTTTGTAAGAACCATACGTATGTTCACATGGCATTAGTTAACAGGTCTAATAACTCATGTTACTTACATGTAATAATAAGGATTATGGTTACAAAATAATTGTGTGTGGAAAAGCTGTTTTTTGTTGTTTTTTTTTTTATGTGTTTTTTTTGCTTTCCATCAGGCAGAGTAGAGTCATTTTGGCAGGCCAAACATAAAAAAAAAAAAAAAAAAAAAAAATGTGTGGCTAGCCAAAATGACTCTACTCTGCCTGATGGAAAGCATAAGCAGAATCCAAGAGTGGTGGTCACCATACTCATTGCGAATGCAGACAATGCAGTATGGCGACCCACACCATGGCGGCCTAGTGATGCTTCTGCATCTTTTAGTCTAGTCAACAAGTATGGAACTTGTTGACTAGACCAGTGTTCCGCAAACTTTTTGGGTTCAAGGTACATCTAGGCAGATAAAAATTTTTGGAGGTACACACTAAATTAAAAAATATGTTTTAAGTAATACAAAACAATGTTTCTTATTAGCCAACAAAACTATATTTTTATTTTACAGTTTAATTGAGCATCTATAGACGGTCTCATCTCTTCGTCGATCGTCTTGAGGCGTTCCCTTTTTTTGTTTTTTATTGTGGTAAGAGTTAAAAATCCTAATTCACATAACTAGGTCATTGCTCCATTCCAAATTATGTTCATCGAAATATTCTTCCGTTAATTTGAATATTTCTTATCTAGTTGTATGGTTAGGCAGTGGCAGACAAAATAGAAAGATGAGATCTTTCTATTTTGTCTTTAAATTACAGAATAAAAAATAAAAGTCCACAGAAATCAGAACAGACTTGTCTGTAAGTGAATTCTGAAAGCAGCTTAAATGCACTGACCTCAAGCACTTTGGATAGGAAAGGAAGAATAGAAATAGGGCGAAAATTTTCAGGAAGTGAAGAATAAGAATACGGTGAAAATGTTCAGGAAGGGAAGAATAGAAATCAAGCGAAAATATTCAGGAAGGGAAGAATAGAAATGGAGCGAAAATATTCAGGAAGGGTAGAATAGAAATAGGGCGAAAATGTTCAGGAAGTCAAGAATAGAAAATATTCAGGAAGGGTAAAATAGAAATATTCAATAGCGGGATACTTAGTTTAAAGATCCGGCGTAGTTGTGGATGGGAAATGACAATCGGTTTTGGAGAACTAGTTAGTAGCAGGAGGGCAGTAGACTACACTTAGAATGTAGAATAACGATAACTCTCTTGACCAACCCACACTTAGTAGATATGAACGAAACAAAACGCTTCCCTAGTGCTTTCGCGTAATTAACATCTGTGTACCTAAATATTTTTCTTCAGGCCGTCTATTTAGGTTTGTGGGATAACCGTATTTTTCCGAGGCACACCAACAGATGTCCACGGCACACCAGTGTGCCGCGGCACACCCTTTGCGGAACACTGGACTAGACTATTTAGGCATCCGGTCTCGCACTCACCAACGAAACACGACAGCACGAACGCTGTCATTTCACGTTAATTTTCTGTGCGAGGGTAGTACCGCCCCGGTCGAGCCGGCCCGTTCTTACTGAAATCAGCGTGGCTCTACTACCTTTTGTTGTTATTGTAACCTTATTGGCCTGCGAAATTTTAGTATTTATTTAAACGCAAATGTTTTTTTTTTACACGTAGTACAGGCCCAGAGGCATTATTAGCTAATTAATTTAGACAGCATTAAGTTTCAAACGTAAACATAATAAAATCTCAAAACACGTTTCTTAGCAGTTTTTTTCCTATTTTAATTTCAACCTTACTTCATAAATGGTTAGATTTTTACATAATTTTATGATGATTAAAAAGTAAACAAACACGTATACGACCTTTTTTTTAAGTATGGCCTTGCCATTATGACCCTACTCTGCCTGATGGAAAGCATAAGCAGAATTCAAGAGTAGTGGTCACCATACTCATTGCGAATGAAAACAATGCAGCATGGTGATCCACACTATGGCGGCCTAGTGATGCTTCTGCATCTTTGGGCCGTCGTCATCTTAACTCGTCTTTGTTTTTCAAGGAGTTTTAAATATTTTTGAAGAATGTTCAACTCAATGCTTTAGTACATTATAGAATACTAAAATTAGCGCTACTTAAATCCATTTTTTCTTCTTTTGGCGAGTAGTGACGAGAGCGGGAACTCAATCGCGGATTTGCTGTTGATAACGCAGAAGTTGCTATGGATACTGCCTGTCTCTTACCTCTGGTTTTGTCGTAAGTTTGGTCCACAATTCGCTCCATTTCGGAGATGTGGAGGGGAATGTAGTCTGCAAAGCGATGTTCAGCCGTTATCACCATGCCGTTCGTTTGTGCCAGCTCCTGTCAACAGTAACATAAATTTTATCAATATTCATATTATGGCCAGTTTAATAGAGATCATTGGTGTTTCCATTATATTCTGAAGTAGAGTTTAGGAATGTAAATATATAATACTAGCTGACCTACGCAACTTCGTTTGCGTCCAAACTACTGACCCCCGTTTTAACCCTAAAAGGGGGTTGATTTCTAAAAATACATTATTAGTACACCTCCACACCGTCTATAGAGCATACATTTTAAATTTCAAGTCTCTTACTTCAAAAACATAGGACTTTCATACAAACTTCCAACCCCCTTTTTACCCCCTTTGGGGTGGAGTTTCGTAAAATCCGTTCTTAGCGGATGTCTACACCCTATAAGGAAACTACCTGCTAAATTTCAAGTTTGTAGGTGTTATAGTTTCTGAGATTTCGTGATTAATAAGCGAGTGGTATTTTGCTTTTGATTAGCGGTTTTGACAGACGGTATTTTCAGTACGTCATTTTTGTCACAAATATGCACATAAATAAACAAAAAACATATGTATCCATACTAATATTATAATTTGGAAGACACTCTGTCTGTTGGCTTAGGCCGACACCGATTCAGATGAAAATTACAATGGAAATCCTTTGATTCTTGTGGAAGGACATAGCCTATTACTTCCCGCATAAACTGACATACACGCGAGCGGAGAACCACTAGTACTTTATGATTGTACACTCTAGATATAGATAGGTTTATGTAGCTCCACAATATTAAGAATAAAATCATGTAGGTCCTTTTAAAATGTGTAACGGTTAGTGGACATCTTGATTTCAAGAAGAAGCACATTCCAAAGAAGCACATTTTTTTTTTCTTTTCAAAAAAGATGTTGATTGATATTTTGTATGCGTAACGACGGAATATAAGCTCTACCTACTGTTTTATATAAATTCTATTATACCATCTATCTATGTTCACGGAATATTTGATTTGAATTGATTTAGAAGTCAACGAGCGATAAAAAATACATATTTCATTTATATTCCAGCAGTATGCTAAACAAGAAATAAGGCGCGGAGATGAACGAAATATATCAAATTTGTGTCAGTTCTATAAATAGATGTTCACGGACACGACACAGATAGATACTGTAATGGAGGATAAACAACATTTACCTACTAAATATCTTTACTTGTTTTTTCAAGCATTTATATTCTATTAGACACATTATTTGGATCAAAAAATGTGAGCCGTCACGGGACGCCTGGCAGATGTGAAGCATCGAAATTGTTTTGTATAAGTTATTTGTTCCATAAAATAAAATGACTGTTTATTACATTAATATTCATTTTTATTAAATACAAAAATTCTTAAATACAAATTTATTTGAAATTTCGACAACTCAATTATTTTCTTCAGTCGAAGTCACTGAGGCGTAAGGCGAGGCGGCGAAACGTCGCCACGGTAATTCTCGCCACGCCGAAAATCAGGTTTACCCGCGCCTATAGATGTTTCACATCAAAAACGATGATTTTGTATATATTATCTACTTTTATTTCTTGCTACGACTGCCTCTGTGGCCAGCGGTCGTGTATGCGACTACTGCACTTGAAATCTCGGGTTTGATTTCCGGGACGGGTCCTTAATGTTGTATAAAATGCAATTTTTGTGTCGGTAATTGGGCGTTTTGTATGTATGATATGTATATATTGACAAACAAATTAAATTAAAAAGTTTTTTAAAAACAAGCTTTTAAAGGAATGCCTCGAGACGAATCAAACGAGTCCAAACTCGATGATGTTGGGAAGTTTCTTTACAGAGTTCTTATAGCCACTTTCCAGCTCCAGCATCAGATCAGCTACATGTGATTATAATATTGTATTGTCACGCTGTATACATATGCTTGCAAAATTTCAGCAACATCGGTTGAAGATATCTGCTTCAACCGAAAATTGAGTTGCAAGATTCCACCCGAAATACATACATTGCAAGTTAATAAAAAGCTTTTAAAATAGGTGCGAACACGATCGCTTCTTCTGTGTCTGAGTGTAATTAATCCATACTAGTCAATACATAATATTTTAAATTCGAAAGTAGCTATGTATGTCTGTCTGTTATGCTTTCACGGCTAAATTACTGCACCGATTTCAATGTAATAGGAGATAGGGATAGAGATACTTTGATTTTTGAGGAAGGAAATGGGGTACTCTTTAACGCGAAAACTGATATACACGTGTGATCGCTTGTTCAAAGTTATTTCGCAGGTTTTGTAGCCATATGTAAAATAAATCTAGCCATATTTTAAGGACTGTAAATGTTATTGTAGCTGATATTTATACAGATACCTCTGAGCCTTTTTTTAGCTCTCTGAATAAATGTAAAGTCATATTTGATGTGTTCTTAAAGGGTGTTTTGTATTCATATTGTGATCGCCCAAGCGTATCATCCGCGACTTAACCGCTCCTATTTCTGCTTTTTTATTTTTAGGATTCCGCAGTTTAATCGAAGAACTCTTAAAACTATGCTTTTTCTGATTATCTTTTCATACGTAAAGAGTTCTAGTTCAGTACTAAAAACTAGATTTTGCAAAGAATTGATTGAATTGCCGAAAAACTGCTTAAGCATAGCAGTCACATACGCTACCACTGCGCCACCAAGGTAGGAATTGGAATTGGCCGAAATAGGAGATTACTTTTCTTTTATGGATTTTTCTAGTTGGGTATCATTTGAAAATATTGAATAATTGGGAAGGCCATTCGATTCAGTCACCCATTTGTAAAACATTAAACTATTAAAAGCATTTTTTTTATTTAAACTCAGGAGACAAAAGTTCGTTTTCGGTGGAGT
The DNA here is from genome assembly GCA_949125395.1 of Diaphora mendica. Classification (NCBI taxonomy): domain Eukaryota; kingdom Metazoa; phylum Arthropoda; class Insecta; order Lepidoptera; family Erebidae; genus Diaphora; species Diaphora mendica. The sequence continues at coordinate 3,314,924 of OX421321.1, forward strand.
ACGCTCTTTTCTTAAAGGTTTAAACTAGTTTAAAGATCGTGTTGATCCGGAACAACTTTCTAAATTTCATCGTAATAAAGTTTTCATTAAATCAAACGTCTAATAACAACTTACGGCATATCTGTTTGGTAAATTTGTGATTAAGTTGAATCCACTTTGTATAACAAATTTCCTGAGTAATACTTGCTCAACTTATAAAATGTACCTATTTGGACAATTTCGTACAAACCACAAAGCTTTAAGCAATAAGTTATTCACATGTTGTTACTTTTCTAAAACAATATGTTATAAAATACGGAACCTGATACCGTAAATGACTTGACACACAGTTGGCCTTGATAATAGTAAAACTAAAATATAAACCAAAATAAAGTAATCTCCATTCGGTTGTGTTTTGTTTAACATTTTCCTCGACAGCTCATAAGCCCTTACAGAAAAGATTGATGACATTTTTGAAAGACCATAAGGAATTATTCAAACTAATGCCTTTTAGTTTGAAAGTAAATATATAAGTTTCATATATCATATATTTCTATTGCGCACGTATATTCTAGACAACTTACACCCAGATATAGAGCTAATAATCGTACTCTGACAAACAGTTTTTAAGATTATTTATCCTGGTTAGAAATTGAACCTACGATCTCCATTTTTGATTACTAATTCCAAAAGTATGTCCGATATATAAATTTTAAATTAAAACATTTATACAAATCTATTTATTTCGAGCTCCTTGTATTTAAAATAGTATTTGACTGCACGGTTGGCCTAGTGGATTATGCGGTCGCCACGCCGCTTTCTACTGCGCCAAGTGTTGTGGGTTCAAATCCCACATGGTACAACACTTTGTGTGATTCACAAATTGTTGTTCTGAGTCTGCGTGTTCTTTGTGTCCGTTTCATGTATGTTTGTAAAGTCCCCCGCGACACAGGATATATATTCATAATGCGGGAGTTGTCTTTTAAAAAAATAGTCTTAAGACCAAACAACCTTGTAATATGTCGTTACTTTAAGAATAAAATTATAGGTACAATATTTCCAAGTCATCACTTGCTGGTCTACTTAGGTTACCTAGGTCTAAGAACCACCAACACACACAACAGACATTTCGGCTGTAAGCGAAATCTGTTGACAAATCGGTGAATATAGGTTATACAGGTACCGACCCCAACGCGCCTGACTCATACATAGAACCGTGCAATTGTGTCACGTGTTTGTAACAACTTTACGAGTATTATTCGGGTACCATAATAACGACATACATTTTAAATATAACAAAAGTTTAAATAAAATCAACCGACTTCAAGAACTGGATCAAATCGAAATGGTATCATACGGGGAGTTCAAAAAAAAACATCAAAATTGATTCACTCAACATGTTCTGGCGTAACAGACATAAAAAAACAGACAAATTGAAAACCTCCTCCTTTTTTGAAGTCGATAAAAATTTTTAAATAAAGCACTCCAAAAAGTAATTTGTCCTAAATATATGAGTCACCACAAGTTAAACACATACGACTTTCAAGTAAAATTTACTTTTAAGTAAATTTTAAAGTAAAATATTTAAATAACTACCAACCTTGATAGCATCCATTTGCTGCCCAGCTGCAGTCTGTTCATCACCAGCAATGATGGCAAACTTGTTCCAACTGAAGGCTTTCAGCAGCGCTATCACTGACTTAGAGGCTTTGAACGCAGGTGGTAACGTCCTTGCGAAAGTCGCACCAAGCCCCGAGCCTTTCTCGGAACCATGTGCGCCTGCGCATTTCTGGGAAAGAATAAGGTTTACAATTAATTGTTGTTCACTGTGGACTGTCTCGTTGGCGTAGTGGTAGCGTTAGCGACTGCTGTGCATGAGGTATCAAGTTCGATTTCCGGGTCGGACCAAATGTTTGTATGATCTCCAAATATATTATTTGTTTTGGAGTTTGGGTGTTTTCCATGTATAATGTGTCTGTATTTACAAAAAATATATATTCTATCAGTCAAACTTAGCTATCACAATACAAGCTGAGCTTAATTTGAAACTAGATGGCGTTGTGTGTGAAATGTCCGAAATGAATAAGTTTGTTTAACAGTAGTCAAAATACCGAAGTATATACGTACATGTAAGATGTTTAATGTTTTAATATTATTATTAAAAATATTATTACTAACCGAACGAAACACTTCATACAATCCCGTAAATAAGCACGTATGCATTCTAAGGACAGAAATCCATAATAATGTTATAAATTCGAAAGTATAGAAAAGAAATAGCGCTTGCGCTGTGTTTCACCGAGTGAGTGAGGATGCTGGAGGCCCATTTCCCAACCCCGCCCCACATCCCTTTCCCCATCCCCCAAAGATCGGCAACGCACTTGTTACGCCTCTGGTGTTGCGAGTGTCCATGGGCGGCGGTAATCGCGTACCATCCGGTGATACGTCTGCTCGTTTGCCCCATATACCATAAAAAATAAAGAAGTAACTCTGTCTGTAACGCTTTCACAAACAAACCGCTGCACTGATTTCAATGAAATTTCTTATTTTTTTTATTTATTTTTTTATGTATAGCCCGCCAAAATGACTCTACTCTGCCTGATGGAAAGCATAAGCAGAATCCAAGAGTGGCGGTCACCATACTCACTGCGAATGCAGACAATGCAGTATGGCAACCCACACCATGGCGGCCTAGTGATGCTGCTGCATCTTTTAGTCTAGTCAACAAGTATGGAACTTGTCGACTAGACTATTTGGGCCTCCGGTCTCGCACTCACCAACGAAACACGACAGCACGATCGCTGTCATTTTACGTTGATTTTCTGTGCGAGGGTAGTACCGCCCCGGTCGAGCCGGCCCATTCATGCTGAAATCAGCGTGGCTCTACTACCTATATGGAGACACTTTGTTTCTTAAGAAAGGACAAAAGAGGTTAAAAAAGCTAGTACAATATATACAAGCCTAAAACAAAGTTGTAACTTGCTACTTCTCTTTTATTGTTCTGTTTAATTAAAAGTTGTTTGTGATAATTAAATTTCAGTGTTTCTGAAAACTGATCAAAGTAATTTTGTTTCATAAAACTTTTGTTTTTATTCACTACTCAATTATAAAAATAGACGAATATTCTTAGAATAACATAATCTAATCTAAACTTCTATTTCTGCTCACTTAAATATCCAGACTGATGAGTTTTTAAGTAAAAATTCAATTTAGAAAAATAATACTTTTTTAATGAAACCTTTTGAGCGCTCTTTATAAAGCTATTAAAAGTTACTGAATTTGGTAATCTACCGGGTTAGTGCTTATAATTTTGTAACCAGTTTTTTTATTACAAATAAATAAAATTGGACTGTCTGTTTGTAATATCACTGACGAAATCTATATAGGTATATAAAAGAGTAAGGTGACTGACTGACATACCCAGAGATCAACGCACAGCCCAAACCGCTGAACCTAGAATCCTGAAATTTTGCATGTAGGTTCTATATATAACGTAAGTGAGCACTAAGAAAGGAATTTTTGAAATTCCACCCCTAAGGGGGTAAATCAGGGGATGAAAGTCTGCGTGAGTGAAGCCGCTTGTAAAAGCTAGTATAGTATATTGTATCAGTGGTAGTATTAAAACAAGTAAAATTTAAAAAAAAAACAACTCAAGGTTCGACTCGATTTCTCTTGGATGCCATCATCAGATCTTAGTGTCCTTATCATGGTACCACCGTTGGGATATCTCCTTTCCATTAAAAAAAGAATCATTAAAATCGGTTCATAAACGACGAAGTTATCCCCGAACACACATAAAAAAAATAAAACAAAAACGGTCGAATTGAGAAACCTCCTCCTTTTTTTGAAGTCGGTTAATAACAGCCTTTTACTAAATGCTTATGTATCTACCTATACACGGTACATATACCAAAAACACATTTATTAAAATTTTTGTCTGTCTGTCGGTCTGTCTGTCTGTTTGTTCCGGCGAATCTCTGGAACGGCTGGACCGATTTTGACGGGACTTTCACTGGCAGATAGCCGATGTAAAATAAGCAGTAACTTAGGCTACTTTTTTTAGACTAGCTTCACCCTGCGGCATTACCCGCGCGCGGTACGACAATAACGGCGGGTAACACCACGGGGTTCAGCTAGTGTTACTATAAATCTAATACCTTTAAAAGAACAATACTTGTATAAATATAATCTGAATCTCGGAAACGGTTCCAACAATTTTCATGAAATTTTGTATACAGGGGGTTTCAGGAGCGATAAATCAATCTAGTTAGGATTTTTTTTGGAAAATTTACTAAACAATTACCGAGTACAGCTCAGTCATCCCAGTACTAATTATTATGAGGTAATTAACCACATAAGCGCTCATAGCCTAGTTGCACTCGGTGGTTAGAAACAATCACCGAGGGTAAGCAATGACGGCGCGGTCAGTACCTGGAGGGGTGACCGCTAGATTCGGAGGTCACGTTAAGCAGTCGGTCCCGGTTGTTATCATATGATAACAGTCGTGAAGCTTAGTTCGAGCAAGATCACGTAGCCACAACGTTGTCTTGCCAGTCCCCAACCCGCACTTGACCATCGTGGGGACGTATGGCCTTAACCCTCTCCTGAGAGGAGACCCGAGCCCTGCAGTGGGACGTTATGGGTTACGGACGTTAGTGGGACGAACTTTGAAGGTACTATAACGTATGTAACTATAACTATACTATATACTTACTTGCATCATCAATAGATGATGAACCTTCAAAGTTATCATATACGTCAATCCTTATTTCGGAGAGCGAGTAGTTTTAAGTTCAATTTAGATTGGTTCCATTCCGTTCATGCGATTATTCGAAACGTCAAACTGTGCATCGAGAAACATGGCAGTTTGGGTGGAATCTGTGTACGGTGCATGTAAATGACGGCGCACTGATTATTTGTTAACGACGTGACTATTACGTCTTAGTTTAATCACAGCTTGATTTAATAATTGTGGTTTAGTTTTAGTCGATTCTGTAAGGATTATTGAATGTTACTAAAATGAGAGCGGGTATCACCGAATACAGTGGTAAGTGTCACCATCACTAGTAATGGCGAGCGGCCGGTATAAAAGAGAGCTGTCGCGCGAGGAGCGGACGTACTAACCTATTGGGGGAATCAACCAACCGTGGGAGAGCCACGCTACGGCATGAATGGACCGGCTCGACCGGAGTGATACCACGGCCTCACAGAAAACCGGTGTGAAATAGTGCTTGCGCTGTGTTTCACCGACTGAGTGAGGATACCGGAGGCCCATACCCCAACCCCTCCCCCCATCCCCATCCTCAAAAGGCTGGCAACGCACTTGTGACGCCTCTGGTGTAGGGAGTGTCCATGGGCGGCGGTAATCGCTTACCATCAGGCCATACGGTTGCCCCCTATTCCATAAAAAAAAAACAAAAAAAAAAACCAGATAGACCTACCTAGAATACTTGTAGGTATACAAATTCAAAAATGTATCTCGATGTAATCTCGCAGAAGGAGGTGGCGGAGAAGGCCCGGGAGGACGATATCCACTCGGACCCAATCCGCCGCCGGCGAATCGGGGGGCGGAGGCGCGCCTATCAGCGCCTCATGCCGCCCTGAGTGTGGCCGCGGATGGTCGGGACGGGGCGAGGGGGCGGCGTACGCGTGTGCCGTACATCGCCTACTTAGAGAGTACATCAGGTGACGGTGCCCACTTCTGTGCGGGCAAGCGCTGGGAGGGGTCCGGATGTGTTAATATCAGCAGTTCCCGGATTCCTCCCTTCACAGGCGCAGAGTGGCACACCGTGTGGTTTTAGTCGGTTCGAGTCCGACACACCGCCCCGCCGTAAACCCCGGTGGGGTGACGGTCCGATGGGATTTCCACACGTTAAAAAAAAAAAAAAGGGCCCATACCCCAATCCCTTTCCTACCTCCCCCGCCCCATCCCCAAAAGGCCGGCAACGCACTTGTGACGCTTCTGGTGTTGCAGGTGACCATGGGCGGCGGTAATCGGTTACCAACAGACGATACGTCTGCTCGTTTGCCCGCCAACACAATAAAGAAAAATAAAAAAATTGGCTCTTAACCTAACTTTATCTTACCAATCGTATGTGATTTTGTGTCAACTCATGATACAACTGAATATAAGACGTTGGACAACGCAAGTGTGCTCATATTTTGAAGTTCCTCACGATGGCATGCGATAACCAAGACCGCTATGGTCATTCTGATTTGAATTGTTGAACAGGTCGGAACATGCACCTTCCGCAGAGATCATTACGTTTTGCTGTAAACCTAATCACGTTATATCAAGTGTATCGCCTTATATTTTGTAAAAGTGATTTGTGATTCTGAATAAATCCACTGTGTTCTATATGCCTGTGCGTATATTTTTGGAGTGTGACGATGGATGCCAATTCTGACAACCCGAATGATAAAATTATTGATCGACCACCGCTAAATCCTGCCAACTCTCCGACATATGAATAAGCATCACATAGCCATAACTATACGTTGCTATGAAATATTCACCTTTTTTATTATAAAATTCTCGACATGGTTTTTTTTAAGGTGTCATTAGAATTTAGATAGATACACACAAACTTCTTTGTCTTATAATAAAGCTAAATATTAACAAATCATTATTAGTTGAAAGTAATGCGTGACGATTATTATGGTAATTTAATTAGTAGTGATTTTAATCAGTATCTCGACTATGGTTTGTCATGCTCACTAAAATGTCATTGCTTGCGGTGTCGTCGTGGGGCGAGTCGTTTCCTTCCCTCTGATATGGCGAAGGAGATGATGGCTGGTCCATGCGTCATAGTCGTGAATGGGTGATGCTTGGGGTGACTGGTCGGCCTAGTCAGCGATTCTTTAGACAATACTATTATTCTGGTTCGTTCAACTGCAACCCTCTAGCCTCTTAACCCTGTCAAGAATTATTTTCAATAGTAGATTTTGCAACTGAATGTAAGTGCACCTTGTTTCTATTGTTCTATGTTTAATAGACTTAAACCTTCAACGTTATCACTGAGTGTTTTTTTGTTTGCGCGTTAGATTTTGGAGCTTTTTAATAAAAGGAATTTCAGGTGGCAACAGCTTGCATACTGTTTACCTTACATGTAATACTAACACTATTGTACCTGAAAATCAGATTTTGAAAAAAAGTAGCCATGAGTTTCTTTGCCAGTATTCTTCTCATGAGCTCTACGCATTTTGGAAACTGGAAGTTATGGATCGACACAGGCAGGCAGTAGATTTTAAGTGTTTTCGCCTAATTTACCTCGATAATACAGCACATGCTGTGGCGTCTGTTTGTGTCGATCTATGATTTTTAACTATAGCTTCAATTTGACGTTCATGAGTGTGACTTGGTGTCTAAGATTAATAAATGATTTTGATTTGATTTAATTAAAACTAATATATGAATTTCCATTTAACTTCAACGTCGACTTTCTGTTTAAAGGTTAATTTGATTTGGTATTGAATTTCAAAAGTATTTAAATAAAACAAAGAAAAGAACCGTAAAAAAGAACTAATCAGAATTGCTTACAACCCCAATAGTTAGTAAGTATTCTTATTGTATTATTTTTTTATTTATTCTTTATGCACAAAGTACAAAGGCGGACTTAATGCCGTAGGCATTCTCTAACAGTCGACCTTAGGGTGATGCAGAGCCAATCATGTTAGATGCACAGAGTTTATAAATGAAATTTTGAAGAATATCATACATATAATAAATATACAGAAAATAATATACATAAATTACATAATACATACATTCATACATCTACATACATACATACATATAATACAAATTCTAGGAGGGGAGAGTATTAAATTAAGGTGGATCTAATGAAGTTTTTATAAAATGTTTCCGCACTAGAAATTTGAATGTTTGTCGAGTTTTTGCCTTCCTGATCTCGAGAGGGAGCGCGTTCCATAACAGAATAGATTGTACCAAGAAGTAGTAAGAATGTACAAAGTCAGAGCGGTGAGTGGGACAGTGGAGAAGTAGGTTGTTTGAAGATCTAAGGTTTCTGACATGGTTTGTACCTAAATATTGTAATTGACTAGTTAAGTAGGAAGGAGAACTTGGAGATGAGAGTAAACAATATAGAGTGGTTAATGCTCGTATCTGTCTACGTTGGTGAATTGGGAGCCATTTCAAACGGGAGCGATGCTGAGACACGTGATCATATTTACGTAAATTGAAAACGAATCGAACGCAATTGTTGAGAAGACGGTCAAGTTTATTGAGCAGATCTGCATTCAGGTCAAAGTAGCACATATCACCATAGTCAATTATAGGAAATATTAGGGTCTGAACAAGCATTGCCTTGGTTTCCGAAGGAAGGAAGTTCTTTAGTCTATGGAGGGCCCGCAGGGAACCTGTGACTTTCTGGCACACAGATGCGACTTGTTTTCGCCAGCTAAGAGTCGTGTCAATATACAGTCCTAGGTCTTTTACACTTTCAGTGTATGGAATGACCATGCCATCATAAGTGAGTGGTGGAAGTGAAGCAAGGTCGATCTGGTTTATACTACGGTTACTCCCGACGATAATAGCCTGACATTTATTCGGATTTACCGATACACCAAACATATCCGACCAGTATTTAATGGCTGCCAGGTCACTATTAACGGCCGAAACCACGGACGATACATTGCACAACTCAGTTTGATGGTATAACTGTAAGTCATCGGCGTATAGATGATAGGAGCACTGAAGTCTAAGGGTAATAGGGTTAATAAAGATGGAAAATAAGAGAGGTGAAACAATAACGCCTTGAGGAACGCCTGCAGCAAGACCCCGCCAGCCAGAAGAAGAATCTTCTACTCTGACAGATTGCTGACGATCTCAAAGGTAAGAGGAAAACCAGTCCAGTGCTTCTTGAGAGACCGAGAAAAAGGATAGGATAGCTAGGAGGAGTTCATGACTGACGGTATTGAAGGCGTTAGAAAAGTCAACCAGTACCACGGTTGTAACCTTGGTACTCTCCATCCCCACCTTAATGTCGCCAGTCACTTTAAGAAGAGCAGAAGCTGTACTTATCATCATCATCATATTTACAAATCTCATTATCTAAAACGTATGGGGAAATAATATCAGAGAACTAGAAGTATTACTGAGATAAACAATAACGTATCTCGCAACGATTCAGAACACATTTTCTGAGAAATTAGTTCATATTTCTACATGTGTACACACTCTGCATATCCAACGTAGACACGTGTACGACGACCGGTTACGTCGTAGTTACAACTACGACGTAGCATGTGGGTCTACGAGTGCTACGATAGATTACACAAATCGTTTAAACTTTCGTGAACTAAGTTGTAATAAATTCGGGCCACGCGTGTGTTTTTCAGAGAATATGAAATATATTTAAAGCAAGAAAAATATTCAAGTTTTAACAAGACAAGGGACTTCTATCCTTGAACAATATACCCGCTAAAGCCACAAGCAACGGTTTAATTAAAACATCAGAAAATTTTATGAAATGTTTAAAAATTTACTGTTCATTTGCATTTTATAAATTGCTGTACAGCATTTTTTTTAAAGTGTAAACCTTTTAACGAGCAATATTTGAATATACGAGTATATAATCTGAATCTCGGAAACGGCTCGAACGATTTTCATGAAATTTAATCTACATGGGGTTTTGGGTGCCATAAATCGACCTAGCTAGGATTCATTTAAAAAAATACATTTTTGAATTAAATCACTTGTACTTATTCCACTATTTTATTTTTGTTTACACCTGACCGGTTTCGCCTTATGGCATCATCAAAGGTTACTGATTATACAAAATAAAATATTCACATCTAAAACCCACCAACTGCGGGTACATGTAAATATCAGTGTGTCCGTGTAAGGAATTTTCCCCGAAATCAGGGAAATTGTATTTGTCTCCACCTACGCTATTTGTGAAATTAGTAACTTACAGCTATACAAAGTCCCAGTTATGATATGAAATACTAATTACAAATAATATATTAATTTTAATAATTAAAATTATTAAAATCTACATTAATGCTGAAAAATTTTGAAATAAAATGATTATGTCATGTCCTCTTTATATTTAATGTCCAAAATTGTGTCATACTATATGTCTATTAAATTATATGTCTCTCATGTCATGTCTCATGTCTCTGTCATTAAATTATATATCTCTGAACTCTCATGTGCAGTGTGCAACAAAAAATACATCGGCCAAACAGGCAGGGCTTTCCAGACCAGAATAGCAGAACATGCTAGGGGTTGGAGGCTAAAAAAGACGGAGTCCAATTTTGCGGAACATTTGCTGTCAGAAAAACATTCGTTCAATCCTAAATTGGACTTTAAAGCACTACATGTATGTGACAAAGGCAGAAAATTAACCGCTTTGGAGGCGTTAGAAATCAATAGGTTGTTATTAGGGAATCGGGACAAGGTGTTAAATCAACAATTAGATATCAACAATTCACCACTATTAAAATATTTCAAGTAATGTCATCTACAATATTTGTAAGGGGAGTTTGTATAATTTAGACGGGTATAGTTAACACATTTAATGACTTTTATGAATTTTTGACATATAATTTAATAGACATATAGTATGACACAATTTTGGACATTAAATATAAAGAGGACATGACATAATCATTTTATTTCAAAAATTTTCAGCATTAATGTCGATTTTAATAATTTTAATTATTAAAATTAATATATTATTTGTAATTAGTATTTCATATCATAACTGGGACTTTGTATAGCTGTAAGTTACTAATTTCACAAATAGCGTAGGTGGAGACAAATACAATTTCCCTGATTTCGGGGAAAATTCCTTACACGGACACACTGATATTTACATGTACCCGCAGTTAGTGGGTTTTAGATGTGAATATTTTATTTTGTATAATCAGTAACCTTTGATGATGCCATAAGGCGAAACCGGTCAGGTGTAAACAAAAATAAAATAGTGGAATAAGTACAAGTGATTTAATTCAAAAATGTATTATAACAAGTTCCATCAAGTGCCGACAATCGAGAGTATAAATTACATTTAAAAAAAAAATGCCAAACAAAAATACATGTACATAATAAATATAACAACTATCCGTTATCTATGGTGATATATGAATTGGCCGGCTCGACCGGAGTGATACCACGGCCTCACAAAAAACTGGTGTGAAATAGTGCTTGCGCTGTGTTTCACCGAGTGAGTGAGGATACCGGAGGCCCATACCCCTTTTCCCCTATTTCCCCCAAAGGCCGGCAACACACTTGTGACGCCTTTGGTGTTGCAGGTGTCCATGGGCGGCGGTGATCGCTTACCATCAGGCGATACGTCTGCTCGTTTGCCCGCCTATTCCATAAAAAAAAACTTTGCCAAATATGGCCGTATGGCAACCGGGAGCGACGAATTAAATTGGTCTCTGAGGCATAGAGTAATTTCAATATGTTAACTTTGTTGTGTTAAAATGCGCGGTTATCATTTGTTGCTCCTCTTATGTTATCTTTACACGTATGAAAATTTTTGAACCCCTTTTTATACAAAAATGGCGCCTAGAAGTATTTTATGATTGTGATATAAAATAAAAATAAAAAAACGCCATCTAGTCCCAAATTAATCAGAGCTTGTGCTATGGGTACTAGACAAATGATCATACAAGCATTTGGTCCGACCTGCGAATCGAACTCAAGACATCAAACTCAGCAGTCGCATACGCTATCACTGTGCCACCGAGACAGTACTGTTCAAATTATTAATACATAAGTATGTGTATTGCTCATGTCAAGCAGTAGACTGTTAAAGATTGTTCATGGTGATGTATCTTGAAGAAACCTTTGTACACCACTGAACAGTTCAATGGTGTACAAAGATTTCTATAAGGTAGGCTCATGATGATGAAATATATGTACCTACCTACATGTGAAAACTTACATGAGATATCAGAGGGAGGTTCCATGCGGCTGCTAGCTTGGCTTCAGTGTGGCAGGTACCGTCAGGTCCAAAAAACGCCACCACCCCCAGGTCACGCATTTGAGTCATCACCCTGTATAACAAAAAATAATAATTACAAAAAGATATATTTAAAATTTTGTACTGTATTTATTGTGTGTAATGAGACGTGATAAGGAACACGTTGTACGGAAAGCCCTGGCCATTCCAGATAAAAGAAAGGCAAAGGGCGACCACAGACCACGTGGTAGACAACCGTTACCAGGGACATGGAATGGGCTCAGGTGTAGGAACAGACAAGACCGACTGTCATGGCGCCTTAAAAGGTGAAGGACGACCTCAAATGAAAAGGGCCTATGTCCAGATCTAGCATGACAAGTGCGCTATTTTGGAGATAAGCCCGTGCTTCCCGTACGTTTTATTTTTTCCGATACCCGTGGACTACACCTACAATTTATTACCAAAAAATACTTATTGTTAACATTATAGTCCTTTCACAATAGTTCCAATGAAATATGTAAGTAGTAGGTAATTAATTGGTAATGAATACGTATAGGTTAGCAACAGTGCTAAAAATTGTAAGCATTTCGAGGTAACGCCCTTCGGAGCATGTGAATAGCCAAGTGTCACCTGGGTGAAGTATGGGGACTTTATAGGGTCTTGTACTCCAAATAATGACGTTACTGTACAGTAATGATGATGATAGTTTGGATAAAAAAATTGGACAATCATTATTTACTGGTGGCTAGCATAGTGAAGAGGAAAGGTGTGAAACAGCGCTTGTGCTGTTTCACCAAGTGAGTGAGAATACCGGAGGCACATACACCAACCCCTCCACCCATCTCCCCCCATCCCCCAAAGGCCAGCAACGCACTTGTGACGCCTCTGGTGTTGCGGGTATCCATGGGCGGCGGTAATCACTTACCATCAACTCGTTTGCGCCCAATTCCGTAAAAAAAAACCCATTATGAGGAGTATGGAATTTGGCACAGTATTTTTTTTTATGGAAGAGGAGTGCAGAAAGTTAAAAATATACAAGTTAAAATTAAAAATTTCAGAAACCCCCTAAACAAGCACTTAATTGAGTAATCATACGCCAAAAATGCCTTACATTATTTTGGAAACGAGCTGGTACTCTTACATTGCTGGACCGATATTAACCAAACACAGCTACCAACCACCGCAAGGAAACTGGCTTTCAAATGAAAAGAACCGCATCGAAATCGGTCCATCCATTTGAGAACTACTACTATATAACACCCCTCTTTTTGCGTCGGGGGATAAAAATAAATTTAAATGGCTTACGGTCGAATTTTGACCACTTTCTTTTTTTAACTGTTTTTATTACCAGTTAAAGCATGAGACTCTATACAGTTAACATGCTTCATCCGGGGAAAGAACCTAGGTGAAGCACGGATCTGTACCCGATTTCAGTACCCGTAGTTTTTTTTTATGATACTTGTTGCTTTCACACTGAGTTCGGCTCTCCACAAAAGGCCATGATAGTGAACAGTTGCTTTCAGGTCAACATGACAATTAATGACACATGAATAAATGAATTACAGTTAGATTTAATAGAATTTAAATCTCTGATTCGTGACCACTAGCATTATTAAGTGCTAAAGTTACATACTATGAGGTAATCAAATTTAAAAATGAAATCAGCTTTATGCTGCATTGAATTTAATGCGTAATTTTACAAGCTTTTTATGCTTGTATGTTCGGGTGGAATCTTGCAACTCAATTTTGAAGCTGATATATTCATCCGATTTTGCTGAAATTTCGCAAGCGTATGTATACAGCGTGACAATGCTATATTATGATGACATGGAGCTGATCTGATGCTGGAGGTGGAAGGTGTAACTCTAAAGAAACGTCGCAGCACCATCAAGTTTGGACTCATTTTATTCGGCTCGACGAGTGCTTTATGAGGGCCATCCAATAAAACCTTGTTTTTAAGAAGATTTTTAATTTATTTTATTATAATGTATTTATTTATTGTAATTGTCAATTATAGTATTTATTAAGCCCCCATAAAATTCCAGATTGACAGATGACAAATGTGGTTTGAGCCATCACCACGCCGCGTCGCTTTCTACTTCGCTAAGTGTTGTGAATTTAAATTGAATTGAAAAGTGAATTTGGGTAATCTACAAATTGTTGTTCAGAGTCTGAGTGTTTTTTGTGTCTGTTTCATGTATGTTTGTAAAGTCCCCAGCGAAACAGGATACATTCCTAGTACAATATTGTCTTTTAGAAAAAAAAAACTGGCGATAGAAGCTCAATAGACGTCAGTGTAACTCTCCCACGGTTTATTTCTTACGTTTAGTAATGTTATTCTTCTTTCACAATTAAGTTAAAACCTAATCAGTATATATTTTGTTGGCTGTGGGAGAGTGGGAATCAGGTTTATGGATTCAGGCACTTCCATCGCCCAACATAGGTACCTTGTTGGACGATACTATGTACATTTCGCCTTGACACTTGCCTCCGTTTAGGAGCGCCTTGTGTTTCTCCGCATTCTTGTCACTGTGGAGAAGCTGTTGACAGTCTCGGACATCATGGCTTTTCTTGTAGCAGAACCAAATGGTCTGGTACGGGACGATGGCAAGAGACCGGATGGTATGTCGTTACTGCCATGGAAGATGGGTAAGCCTTTGGTGTGGGACGCAACTTGCGTCGACACCCTCGCGCCATCTCATCTTCCAAGTACAGCTGGTAATGCTGGCGCTGCTGCTGCTTCTGCGGAAAGCCTCAAACGGCGTAAATACCAAAACCTAATAGGTAATTATATTTTTGAACCGTTTGGGGTCGAGACGCTAGGTTCATGGGGTCCGAGTGCTCGCGCTATGTTTAAACAACTAGCTAAGCAACTGATCGACGCTTCTCGTGACCAGAAGGCCGGCCTTTTTCTAGCACAGAGAATTAGCATTGCCATTCAACGTGGCAATGCTGCCAGCCTTTTGGGAACGCTTCCAGTAGGCGATGATGCGGAGGAATTTTTTAACGCTTGTATGTAAATATCGTTGTTTCCTTTTTTTTTAATTTATTTCCTAGTATTTTAATTTAATTTTAAGATAATATATTATGTTGTATACTACTATTTAAATGAATAAAGAATAAACTTTTCTCCATCAGTATAAACCTCGGAATTAGGTTGAAACGGGCGTTGTTTCAACCTCATTCCAAGAAATAACATTATCCCTAACTGCGTATCTCAGGAACTTACGTCAACACATTATACACCCACTTACTACAATAAAGTGAATATATTTAGTTCGCTAGAGTATTGTTTATGGTAAACAAAGAATACGGGTCTATTACGCCTTTATCACCGGTAATAAAACTGGAGGAGAAATAAATTAATATAAACAAAGTTATTTTGCGACGATTCGTAGAAAAAACCTTGATTTTCTTTACTTTTTTTTTTGTTATATTTATAAGCCTGCTAAAGTGAATCTACGTTGCCTGATGGAAATTAAAAAAAAATCAATGTCAATGCGAAACCTCAGAAAAAGAATCGTTCTTTCCGATCTATGCTTGGCTGTTCCTAATTAATTTTTTGTCGGTGCAATATATTCTCTTACTCCACTCTAATATATCCTTCTTCATTTTACTGATAACTCCTTTTATAACCATTGTTGGATTTCGAACGTCATTATAATGGCAACATTTTGATTGTCACTTTTTTTTGTTTGACGTTTTGACGTTTGAGGTTAAGTGAGTACAAAAAAGACGCGTGTTGAAAACGGTCGACGATTGTTGTTTGAAAACCGTCGTGGACTCGCGAGTTTTGTAAGCGCGTTCCGCGATAGCTGAAGCGAGTGAGTTGTAATTCGAATACCTTGGAAGTTGTACAGCACTTTAGGAGTTTATGATTGTGTGACGACGCAGAGAAGAACGTACCCAAGAGATCTCTAGGGACGCCGAGAACAGGACGCCACACAACTCCAGTAAGTGCTTGATGAATTTAGTTTAGATTAAGAACACAGTGAATCGCCGTGGTTTATTCTTCTCGCCAATGAACTAGTTTTAACGATTGAATGGCTTACTATGGGTCCTAAGACATCTCAAATTTCACAAGGTGATCGCTACATTGGAGAGAGGACTGAACAACCATACTCTCTTTTAGGTGGACCTAACTACCTATTACCCTATTCATTTTCTTTGATAATCTTCTAATTTACCCTTCAAGGTACACATTGTAACAAGCTAAAATTCAAAATTTAAAAAACCCCCTACTCAAGCACTCACTCCCACCCCCAAAACTTTTAAACGACTCAACCGATTTTCATGAAACATGTCTAAGAACACTTGCATGTAACTTACCTTTCATACAAAAAAAAAAACTAAATTGAAATCGCTTCATCCGCTCACGAGCTGCGGTGCCACAGACAGATAGACACGTCAAACTTATAACACCCCTCTTTTTCCTAAAAAATAGGAGGTTCTCAATTCGAATATATTTTTTCCTTTCAAATAAGTAATGATATAAAATGATTTAATAATGCTTTTCCTGCTTAAACAAAATAAAGTAGCTAGATTACTCGTACTTTAACTAAAATAACGTAGAATAATTGAAAAGGAGAATTTCATAGTTACCATACAAACAAAACCTCTTCCCAAAGTTTCCCAATTACGTCAAATGTTGATGACATTAATTTTCAAATATTTGTAAAGTTACCCAATTTACAGAATAATTTCAAACTTAAAGTTTCAGAGACGTCAAAGAAAAAATGCCTTTCTCAACAATTTGGAGGGTATCATAGTAGAAAATTGTCTCCTATCACAATGTCACGGAGTATTTTTGATTATGAAAATGAAGTCCTTGTTGTAACTAAACAAATAATAAAGTGAGATTCAATTACGCTTTAAATGTATGGAATAAATACAAAAAATATTTTACAGCTCTAGATTTAAAATTCAGTATTAATAGTTCAGCACCGCCAATGCACGGAAATCTTTAAAAATTTGGTAGCGTACGCGACTACTGTGTCTCGGGTTCGATTGCCGGGTCGGACCAAATGTTTGTATGATCTGCAAATATTTGTTTCGGAGTTTTCTATGTATAATAGGTAGGTATGTATTTACAAAAAAAGTATATTTTATGTATTTATATCAGTTGTCTGTTACTCATAACACAAGCTCTGCTTAGTTTGGGGCTAGATGGGTTTGTGAAAAAAAAACCTGTGTCGCGAGGACTTTACAAGCATACATACTTTAAACGACAACAAATAATGGACGCGAAACACTTGCAACTTGGCTAAGATGGCTTTTTCGTAAACTTCTTACTGGATTTTGGCGTTTCATCTCACAACTAAAAATGTTTTTCCATTTGTGTACAATAAAGTATAAATAAATAAAAGCGGCCAAGTGCGAGTAGGACTCGCCCATGAAGGGTTCCGAAGCAGCAAGAAACATTATATAATAGTTCTTGTAGTTCGTTGTAACTTTGATCGATAAATTGCGGTTCACGATTTATGACGTATTAAAAAAAAACTACTTACTAGATCTCGTTCAAACCAATTTTCGGTGGAAGTTTCCATGGTAATGTACATCATATATTTTTTTCAGTTTTATCATTTTCTTCTTTTAGATGTTACAGGGGGGGGACACATTTTACCTCTTTGAAAGTGTCTCTCGCGCAAACTATTCAGTTAAGAAAAAATGATATTAGAAACCTCAATATCATTTTTGAAGACCTATCCATAGATACCCTATACGTATGGGTTTGATGAAAAAAATTTTTTTGAGTTTCAGTTCTAAGTATGGGGACCCCCAAAATTTATTGTTTTTTTTTATTTTTGTATGAAAATCTTAATGCGGTTCACAGAATACATCTACTTACCAAGTTTCAACAGTATAGTGCTTATAGTTTCGGAATAAAGTGGCTGTGACATACGGACGGACAGACAGACAGACGGACGGACAGACAGACTGACAGACAGACAGACATGACGAATCTATAAGGGTTCCGTTTTTTGCCTTTGGCACGGAACCCTAAAACGTATTCGTTATACATGTGAAGTGACATCGGACATAAATAAGAGAGTAAGGTATTAAGAGGTAGTAGAGCCACGCTGATTTCAGCACGAACGGGCCGGCTCGACCGGGGCGGTACTACCCTCGCACAGAAAATCAACGTAAAATGACAGCGTTCGTGCTGTCGTGTTTCGTTGGTGAGTGCGAGACCGGGGGCCCAATTAGTCTAGTCAACAAGTTTCATACTTGTTGACTGGACTAAAAGATGCAGTAGCATCACTAGGCCGCCATAGTGTGGGTCGCCATACTGCACTGTCTGCATTCGCAGTGAGTATGGTGACCACCACTCTTGGATTCTGCTTATGTTTTCCATCAGGCAGAGCAGAGTCATTTTGGCGGGCCAAACATTAAAAAAAAAAAAAAAAATATCATCAAAATTTGAAACAATGATTTGTTATTTGTAAGTAGCATGTACCTTGAAAGGCACGCAGTCTGGTGTCCTTCACCTAACCTAACAGAAAATTTAAGCAATATTATAAAATAATAATGTTTCAAAAACATAAGTCTAGTTGTTCATTGTACACAATCAAATTTATCAGCCTTGGTGTCAGCAAATATTTGTTGTAAATTGTTTTTTTGTTTTGAATCTATTCAACGCAATACGCCGTATCAAATATAACTATTGAATTCTATTATTTTTTTAACATTGAAACTAGGTCACCTTTGTAAGCTAGTACAATTTATAGAGTTATATATTTCTCGTATATTTGAGCACCAATTTGGTTTTGTGAGATTTCGAGATACGATATACTCCTTTATATGTTTTAATACAGTTTAATTTTTTTAAAGTTATAATGTTATAATGTAATCAGCTATATAAAAGAAAATGCAACTTTTTGTTACTAAGAGTATTTTAAAATTCCTTAGACAAGTAGAAAAATATGCTTTGATTGCTTTGAATGAGGTAATAGAAGAAACGAATTATATTTCTTATTTTTTTAAATAACAAATCCCGTAAAATGAGTAACTCCTGCATCCCGGGGGATTTTACAAACATACATACGGTTACATACCTACATCAAACGGACACAATATCACTGCTCGCTGACACACTGACCAGCTGCTATCTAACATCGAAAAATAAATAAATGACTACACACTTATTATGTGGATTACTAAATTAACTTAGCTTAGATCTTAGGTGACGTCACCGTTTCTGAAGTCCTTTAATTTCCATTAACTACGTAGTAACAGTTTCTGTAATAAGCAATAGTTCAGACCCGGTAGTTGCCGCGAGAGAGAACAATGCTCTTTTGTTACCCATATTGGCATTGTGGTTCAGTAGTGTCGCCTTACCGTGTTTTGAAAACATTATTAATATTATATACGAGCTTTTGTTTATATACTTTTTAATAATATTATGAAATGATTAGTACCTGGATTACATATTACATGTTACTTTCTAAACAAAAACTGGACAAACCTTCTACAGCAGGTTCAAAATCACGGCTAAATGTACTTATGATTTTTTTATATATTGGCCTGCCAAATTCACTACTCTGCCTGATGGAAAGCATTAGCAGAATTCAAGAGTGGAGGTCACCATACTCATTGCGCATGCATGCAATGCAACAATGCAGCATGGTGACTCACACTATATGTTAATACGTGAAGCAAAACGCTATACCCCATTTTGGGAAAATAATACAAAGGGAGGAAAATGAAATTTGGCACAGTTAAAGTAAATAGGAAGAAAAAGGGCAGAAAACTGAAAAAAATGAATTATTATCGAATTTCGACAACAGGGCGATTACAATTTTTTCTAAATATATAAATATATAGTATATGTATATATAAAATTTCTAGACCAAAACAATACAAATATAATTTACACTTAAACCAGGTACGTTTAATAACATAAAGCTGACAAAAAAAAAAAAATACATACAGTGGAACATAGAACCTCCTCCTTTTTGGAATTCGTTTAAAAAGGTAATAGTCCCTTCTAATATCTATTCTCTAAATTAAATAAAATTGGAGTGTTAATTTGTAATATTAAAATAACAGCTTTTTACTAAATGCATATGTATGTATATGTATACACGATATGATATATTCCAAAATAAGTTTTTTTTCAATTTTTGTCCGTCTGTTTGGCTGTTTATTCCGGCTAATCTCTGGAACGACTGAACTGATTTGACGGAATTTTCACTGGCAAATAGCTGATGATATAAGGAGTAACTTCGCCCTCTTTTTTTAGACTAGTTTTGCTCCGCAGTGCTACCCGGGGTTATTGTAATACCGCGGGTAACGCGGCGGGGCTCAGCTAGTACACAATATATATATATGTATCTGTCACGCTTCCATGGTTAAACCGCTAAACCGATTTTAAGAAAAAAATCATAGGAGTACCTAGATCCTTTAGAAAAGACGTAGACTACACTCAGATCAAATAAAAAAAGGTAGATAACGCACCACCTTATTCTTGTTGAAGTTGAGAGACTACATTTAACCACTATCAGCGACATACACGCGGGCAGAGCCACTGATAAAAGCTAGTTTTCAGTTTTTTTTACATGTTTTACAGCCATATTGGGCAAAAAATATGGTTACCTGGAGAAAACATATGCATATGCATGTAAATTTTGTATTGTGTTATCATAATTATGCAGTCAAATTTATCTTTTTTGCACTTTTAATTATTTATATTTTTATATTACAAACAGACACTCAAATTTTATTCATTTGTATAGATGTATAGATAAACGTTAAGTTGATTTGTATACGCTTCAAAATCTCAAAAACCTGCATTGATGGAACTTAAGTTTCAATGCGATATACAATCCGCTTCAATAATTGTTTTTATCCATTGTTTGGAGTCAAGTCACAGTGAAGCGTGGCAAGATACAGCTTGAAAATATCATAATAAAAATGCGGAACATTTGGAATACTTCAACCGGCTCATATTCAGTATGAATACGACAGATATCCTTCTATCAAGAGACTGCCTTATGTCAGATTAAACTGCCACCCACGTAATCCAGGAAGCCAGTGGACAAAAATGTACGCTCGTGTGAGGTCGCTTATAGAATTATATTTACGATGGTAAGGAGGCTTCTAGAATGAGCTAGACATGCTTAACTTACCAGTGAAGATAACATTGGATTAGATTGGACAGACAATCCACGCATAGTGAAATAAATGGCTAGCAGTTTTCCCGTCCGGGGAAAAATAATAAGGACTTGGTCAGCAAAACTTCCCGTAATTAGCAGTTCATAGACAACAACATGTAGATGAGGAATTAAATTTAAAATTGTAATAAAAAGAGGGGGAAAACGATTAAGGGCTCCCACACATAGCTGTGATGCGATGCGGCGTGAAGTTTTTTGCGGTGCATTCGTGTGAGCTCGCAGATATTTGCAATGCGTTGTGAATTCGCAGTTAAGTGTGAGAGCCCTGAGATAAATGTGCAGTTTGCCAACCTTATTAAAAAGATTCCTACTAGCTAGAGGTTAGTTTTAAAAGTAATTATTTTCCTTTAAAATCACAGAATAAATTCACTTTTGTGCAGCATTCGCTTGAATAAATATAGAAGTAATTCCTTGGACTAAGCACACATCTCCATGACAGTCCCGGTGAGAATAAAACGCTACAGATTACAAAACTTTACGTATTTGTAGTCAACAAAGTACTCCAGCTGTTCGTAAACACGGTTAATTAAGCTTAATGCTACGGTTAGATAAATAAATATATGCTAATATATGCAATTCTTGTATATTACGATTTCGATTTTCATGAAATTTAGTATGCATTTTCATTTTCGCGAGTGACAAATCGATCTAGCTAGGATTCATTTTTAGAAAATTTACGAAAAAAAAAACCGTTATCCAGGTACTCATAACTATATTATGAAAATATTTTATTTTTTTGTGAATCTATCGATCTCTAACTATTTAAGCAACTACCACTAAACGTTGTTTTTATATATATAAGAGCCTGCCAAAGTGACTCTAATCGGCCTGAGCAGTATCCAAGAGATGTGGTCACCATACTCATTACGAATGCAGACAATGCAACAATGTAGCATGGTGACCTACACTATGACGGCCTATTGGAATGCTTCTGCATCATTGTAAATGAGATACGATTCAGGACATACGATATTTTTTTTCCTAAAAACGATATTTCCTCGAAGCATGAGAATTAAATGACAGATTTACAATGCTGTAAACAAAAAATAGTAATATTATAAATGAACACCTTAATTTCCATCGCATCAAAGATACCCAACCTCACTTAATATTGAGTGTCATACTGGACTGCACTCAACTAAACACACACGCTATCGAAAATCGAATTTAAAGGCCACTAGATGTTAGTGGTCTTTAAATTTAAATTAAATTAAAGCTTTTGCGACTGTACGTTGAAATGGCATAACTAGATAAAATAAAACTTTTGTTCCACACGTACTTTTGTTATGATCTAGGTTTTGTTGTGTTAGCCGAACTGTGTGGGTTGAAAATAGATGTTACTAAGTGAGGCTTGTGGTTTTTATGAATACACGCGTAAATATGAAATACTGACATATTCGGTGTACATCGACTGTGCTGCAATGAAACCTAGAATCAAATATTTTTTTAAAGAAATACTGTTTGCAGTTAGTCACTCAAACAGTCAATTTATTTTTTAACTTTATTGAGATGATTTTGCAAAAGGATTTTGAACTTATAGGTATCTGTTACCATTTGTTTGTATTTCTTTAAAATGAGATTGAAAATTCTAAAAAGCGTAATTATGTTAGCATTTACTATGGGGAGTGCTCCGAGGAATTGTTCGGGCTGATTCCTGCCGCCTCTTTCCGCCATCGTCCTACGCGACAGCAGTTTCATCCCCATCACTTAGATGGCTGGCAGTTCACAACTGTGCGGTTCTCTAGGAACTTTCTGCCTCGCACAACAAAACTGTGTAATGAACTGTCGCCTGCGGTGTTCCCGGACCAATACGACCTTCAAGAAAAGAGCGTACTCCTTCTTAAAAGGCCGGCAACGCACTTGTGACGCCTCTGGTGTTGCAGGTGTCCATGGGCGGCGGTAATCACTTAGCATCAGGTGATACGTATGCTCGTTTGCCCCTTATTAAATAAAAAAAAATAAAAAAAGAATCGTGTGGTGACCTGACGAAGTAAGGATAGGATAACATTATCCTAGTCATTCCATGGGTGTCGTGAAAGGCAGCTAAGGGAGAAAACGAGGCAGGAAATCATAGTTAAATAGGCCAAAACCTCTTTTCTAAATAGAGGCCTATGTCCAGCAGTGGACTGTTAAAGACTATTGATGTGGTAAAGATTGTAATACAAATAAAGAATCCAGATAGGTTTTATAAATCCTAGAAGTGAACTAAAGTGGGTGCAACCCATGCAATCTCGTTTACGTCCGTGGCATAACAATTTTTTCCCGTTTTTGTAACATTCTTCATTGGTCCTAGCTCCTATTAATCTGAGCGTGATGATATATAGCCTATAGCCTTCCTCGATGAATGGGCCATCTAACATTGAAAGATTTTTTTAAATCGGACCAGTAGTTCCTGAGATTAGCGCGTTCGAGTAAACAAACTCTTTAGCTTTATATATTAGTATAAGATTAATAAGATTTTAAATTCTTACCTTAAAGACAGACTATCTTTATCCTTCGGCAAGTGAGGTCTTGGGCGGCCGATGTCAGCAGCGACGAAGCGAAGCTTTAAACCAGGAAGGAGGCTCGGTTCTCGATTGATAGCTGCTATGGCCAGCGGCAAAGCGCCCAGCACTGTCTGGAAGTACATGTAGAAGTTAATAAATGAAAGTAAAAAGCAAAGTAAATATACTACTTGCAGAACCTGTAAAAATGCATTCAAGTCAAAGTCAAAAAGACTTTATTCAAATAGGCACATATTTTACAGGCACCTATGAATTTTCAATATTTTATATTTAAAAATCGAGTGATTCTAGTCGCCAGTTCCAAGTGCAGCCTACCCTTCATGGAGAAGAATCTGGCAAGAAACTCCATTGTTGCTCCTTTATAAAAAAAATAGGTTTTACAATTATTTTTTTAAAGCTATCGCATAGCCTTTATCGCGGGCTTTGAGGCCTTTGAGCGCGGCGACTGAATCAAAAAATTCCGTAACGTAACGTAACGAAAATAAAACCTGACACCCGAAGCTCGCACGGATCGAGACAAGCTGCTCCGAACAACGAATCAACAAATCTGTCTGTCTCTGTGCAATAGCTTTACCTCGGCCGTCCCCGAGTGCCACACGTCTTTTTTTACTAAGAGACTTGAATGAGAACGAAGTCGACCAAAGAAAATAAAACAAAAAGTTTGGAGTCTGCACAGCCACGAGCTAACCAATCATGCGCCGTTATTACACAAAACTGCAAGATTTTTATATTGTAAGGTCCACTTATCTAAACTAATGTTATAAAGCTGAAGAGTTTGTTTGTTTGTTTGAACGTGTTAATCTCAGGAACCGCTGGCACGATTTGAAAAATTCTTTCAGTGTTGGATAGTACATTTACCGAGGAAGGCAGGTGGGTAAAATGTATGGCTTGGCTGTTTCGTTACTTTAGAAATTAAATATTCCCATAACACATTACTTCAGAAACTAGGTATTTGCAAACACAAAAGGCGTTCGTTTTGTCTTCGTGACTATAGCGAAACGGCAAAGCCATAATTTTTACTGAGATGTAGAGTTTGTGAAGTTAGGGTTGGTAGAGTTACGGCGTGTAGATTCAGAAGCTTGGTTCTACATGAGATCTGATATCTTTTTCCCAGGGTAAGCCATATGCAGTCGTCTTGGCAACATTCTACATGAAAATGTTTTTGGTGGGATTTTTTGTTTCAAACAAGAATAACATCAATTTAAAATAGTTTCACACATTTCACATACGGTAGACTCATCTCATACTAGACAGAGTGAGAGAGAGGCAACACAAAATTATGTTGCTCATAACATAATATTTGATTTCCTTATATAAGATATAACAAAAAATACTACAAAAGGCGGAAATTAATCTATTCATCACAGTCGACTCCTTGTGTGTAAAGTGTCAACGCGAACGTTATCTTGTTACCATCTTCTTAATTTAGTTTTTACAGAAAATTGCGAATTGTAATTTGAAGTTAAAAACCTTTTAGTACTAATTAATTTCACGAGAGCCACGCTTCGGCATGAATGTGACGGCTCGGATCGACCGGAGTGATACCACGGCCTCACAGAAAACCGGTGTGAAACAGCGCTTGCGCTGTATTTCAGTGAGTGAGGATAACTGAAGCCCAAACCCCTCCCCCTATTTCCCAGCCCCTCCCCCAAAGGCCGGCAACGCGTGATACCATGGCCTCACAGAAAACCGGTGTGAAACAACGCTGTGTTTCACAGAGTGAGTGAGGATACCGAAGACCCAATTCCTCCTCCATCCCCCTCCCCATCGCCATCCCCCAAGGGCCAGCGTGTGTCCATGGGCGGCGATAATCGCTTACCATTAGACGATACGTCTGCTCGTTTGCCCTCTAATACATAAAAAATGTATATAAAGCCACTCTTTACGGTTATTTTAAGTTATAAACGCGTTCCGGCTTAGACAAACTAGTTATTAACTTATACGGCGAGCAACTTCATCAAAAGCTGAACGGTACAAGGTCAATTAGGTCAGTCCCTTTATGGGATCATTACACTATTGGTTATTCATGCCTCATTACGTCTAAAGTTATCTTATAATACCTAGACGGGGCAGTCCTATAGTGCCTTTTAGCATTATCCTACTAATCCTACTAATATATAAATGCGAAAGTTTGTGTGTATGTTTGTTACTTCTTCACGCAAAAACTACTGAACGGATTTGGATGAAACTTTACAGTAATATAACTTATACATCAGAATAACACATAGGCTACTTTATATATTTATATTTACTACTTTTTGTATATAATATGTACATAATTATGTTCAAGCGCCTGCCAAATTGTTGATGGCAGCGTTTGTTAGGATTAATTATTGCTGTGCCGTCGATCACTTATAATCATGTATTTTTAAATAACTGCATATCATTTTATTATTCGTTAGAACTTATTAGAAACACGTCCAAGTGTTTTATTCTCTCAAGTATCCCTAATCTTACCATGGACAAACACAACGCTGCGTAAACAGTTATAAATACTATGGAATAAAATAGGATGGCACTATAGTCATTAAGTCACCTGATAATAGCCGACACAAAGTTACATCCCCAGACGAGTTGAAACCCCTCATAGCCAAATATCCAAGGACAACATCCACGCCGAAAGCGACCTCGAGCACTGCCGCCAAACATTCACGGAGACATTAATAACTCCACTCTTTTATCATCTCTTGTAATGAACTTGCTCACACTTAGGTTAAATTTCATTATTAGTTTGTTAAGATTTCATTAATGGTTTGCTAACATTCAAAACATAAATACTCCGACTTGTAAACATTCAAAACTTATTACTCCGATTGTATTGTTTGTTTACAAGATTATGACAGCTAGCTTCTGTCATCTGTCAAGTTGCGTTTTATTTTTGCGTTCAGAAACGTTTATTTGACAAAAATGAGAGTGTCTGTATTTTTTTTTTTTTTTTATTGTTGAATTATCTTTTTAGTTCCCTTTTAATTACTCTAATTTTGGATTATGTTTATTTTCTTCTCTCTCTCTCATAATATTTTATCACAAACTTTCATTATATTGTTTTAATGTCACAACTTTTTTTTTTTTTTAAGTGTGTATACATTATCAATTTTGTATGTGTGACTGCTGGCGGGTGGTGTAAGAATTTGATTTGTAACTCCAGGTTATTGGGTAATCAAAAGTGTTTTTTTTTTAATTACACAGTTATTTATATTTAAATAGTATTTGTATAGGTTATTTATTTATTTATATATATACATTTTAAAGGTACACTCATGAGCGATGATGAAGTTGATATGTTTTATTCTGCCGAAGACTCTTCAGAAGACGTAAGTTTCGGTTCCTTGACTGAGACGCTGGGTGATCAATTGCGACAAAAATTTCTCATACAATCTCGTCCTCACCTGAATGTCTGTCACATAAACGCACAAAGTGTCCCCAGCCATTTTGCTGATTTAACTGAGACTTTTTTTGATAACAACGTTCATGCCATTCTGATTTCAGAGACCTGGCTTAAACCCCACCTACCTTCTACCTCATATGCTCTCCCTGGATTTGTCATTATCCGCAATGACCGTTTAGATAAAAGAGGTGGCGGCGTCGCTATTTACCTTCGCAGCTGCTTACCCTACAAAATTATCGCCTCTTCCTCTTCTCCTTCCACCACTACCGCGGAATACCTCTTTCTACAGGTTTGTGTAAAGGGAGTTAACGTCATTCTAGGTGTAGTCTATTGCCCCCCAACTTCTAACTACTTCTCCAGTCTGGAAACAGTACTGGAATCTATAGGGTCTGAACACTCACATCACATCATCATGGGAGATTTTAACACTGACCTCCTCACCTTAAACTCCCGTCGCACTCGCAGTCTCCTTCACATCATCCAAGCAACCAGTCTTCATGTCCTGCCTCTCCAAGCCACCCATCACAATATTGACCATCAGGATACTTGGCTTGATTTGATTCTCACCTCTGCCCCACACCTTGTCTCTTCCCACGGCCAACTCCTAGCCCCTGGTTTCTCCCATCACGATTTAATTTTCCTTTCCTACATCCTCAAGCCTCCCAAATTACGACCTAAAACTATTCAGATACGCAGTTTCCGAAGCATGGATGTTGAAAACCTACGTGCAGATGCAGCTGGGCTGGACTGGACGAACATGGCGGCTGCCACTGACGTGAATGACAAAATCGAAGTTTTTAATGACACCATTATCAAACTGTACGATCTTCATGCTCCGGTTAGGACAGTGAAGTTAAAACGTGCCCCGGCACCTTGGATGACCGAAGAAGTCCGAACAGCTATGAGGCGACGCGATCAATCATTTCTTAGGTTCAAGAAAAATCGTTGCGAGGATAAATGGAACCTTTATAGGGCTGCAAGGAATCGGTGTAATCAGGTGATACGCAACGCAAAACGCCGACATATTCTTCAAAATATAGAGTCTTCCTCGTCTTCCAGTATCTGGAAATTTCTTAATAGCCTAGGTATTGGTAAAAAACAACATCACGTATTTAATAATACAATTAGTTTGAATGATTTAAATCATTATTTCTCATCTACAACTATGCTGGATCTTCAAACTAAATGTCAAACGCTGACCTACTTATCTGGTCTCACCAGTCCTACCACTGACTCATTTGAATTTTCTCCGGCGCCTCCTGAGGATATCAGAGGGATTATCCTATCAATCCATTCCAATGCTGTGGGATGTGATGGCATCAGCCGTCGCATGATTGTCACCATCCTGGACTCAATTCTTTTGGCAATTACTCATATAATCAACTTCTCTCTCGACTCCGGAACCTTCCCCTCTTTGTGGCGCAAGGCTTACATCATTCCCCTACCAAAACATAATAATCCTTCACTTCCTGAACACTTTCGACCTATCTCCATTCTTCCCTTTCTGTCTAAAGTTCTAGAGGCCTGTGTTCATAAGCAACTCGCCAAATTTGTACACAGAAACCATATATTAAGCCCCCTACAATCTGGCTTTAGGGCCGGTCACAGCACAGTCACTGCTCTCCTTAAAGTGACTGGCGATATTAGGAAGGGCATGGAAGACACTAAAGTCACAGTACTTGTATTAGTTGACTTCTCGAATGCCTTTAATACCGTCAGTCATGAAATCCTTTTATCTATCCTTAACTATCTCATGGTCCCTTCTGAGGCACTGGAATGGTTCTCCACTTATCTTCGGGGGCGACAGCAGTGTGTTCGCGTTGAAGACTCGACCTCGAGTTGGTGCGACCTCTACGCTGGTGTCCCTCAAGGCGGCATTCTATCTCCTCTCTTATTCTCAATATTTATCAATCTCATTACTCAACAACTTCGTGGTGCGTATCATCTATATGCCGACGATCTGCAGATTTATTCGCAAGCGAGGGTAGAGGACATAACGCAAGCTATTGACGAGGTTAACAGGGACCTGGAGGTCATAAAGTCGTGGTCGGTTAAATTTGGATTGTCAGTCAATCCAACCAAATGTCAAGCAATTATAGTGGGCAGCAAACGTATGATGAGCAGACTCGACACTGGCTCTGTTTCACCGATCATCTTTAACGGTTCAGTTATTCCGTTCAGCCCCGTAGTTAAGGATCTGGGCTTACTCATTGACTCGACCCTCGACTGGCAAGCTCAAGTTACTCACGTCAGCCAGCGAGTCACTGGAAGCCTACGCACTTTATATCGTCTAAAGAACTTTCTGCCTCCTAAAACCAAAATTACTCTCATGCAGTCCTTAATAATCCCAATAATCGACTATGGTGATGTATGTTATTTCGACCTGAATGCAGATCTACTCAATAAACTAGACCGACTTCTCAATAACTGCATTCGATACATCTTTAATCTTCGCAAGTATGACCATGTGTCTGCTTTACGTTCCCAATTGAAATGGTTACCTGTTCGCCTGCGCCGTAATCAGCGAGCACTTACCTCTTTATTTTCATTTCTTAACTCACCGTTTTCACCTACGTACCTCGCCCCGTACTTCCGTTATTTGTCCTCTAATCACAATAGAAATCTTCGCTCAGAAAATAATCTGCTTCTCTTATGCCCCTCCCACAACTCCGACTTCGTGAACTCTTCGTTCTTCGTTCAGGCGGTACTACTCTGGAATGCGCTCCCACTTGAAATCAGAATGTCCACAAACCGTTGTACGTTCAAAAAGAAGGTACATGATCTCCTTCTCAACGAAATGGCAGAACAATCAAATCGATAATTGGTACACCTTAAATCTAGTTGTCATGGTGTACGAATATTATACCTATAAATGTATGTATGTGTGTGTATATACTCGTATATATGTATATATATATATGTATATATATATCTTTGTAAATATATTTGTATTTATGTCGTATTTATTGTATTATGTGTATATAGTATGTTTAAGTCTATGTGTGACATATATATATATATATATTTATCACTTTTTGTATAAACCTGTGCACCACCCTTCAAGATTTCTACACCACCCTAAGGTTGACTGGAAGAGAATGCCATGGGCATTAAGTCCGCCGATGTACAAAGTGCATAAAGTATAAAATAAATAAAAATAATAAAAAATAAAACCATTTAATGTCCTAAGGCATTATAGAACTTTAATATATCTACAATAAAACTGGGACACACTCCGACACACTATATCTACATATTGCCGCTTGGCCACAGAAACTGCTTTTATGTTTTAAATAATTCTAGGGTGTTTTAGGGTGGACTTATTGACAATATGTCACTACTTTTACTTCCAAAAAGGACTTCAAACAGATTCTAGGTACCTAGCACACATTATAATACTACTATTTAAATGAATAAAGAATTAGGTATAGGCAATTTATGAAGAACCAGTTTATTTTACGCTTTTAAGTGTTTTTTTGGCAGAGTTTTTTGGAAGTCGGGTTTTTTTTTATCGTTATAATTATAGATTTTGTGTTTACTGTGTTTAGGACTTTAGTTTCTTCTTTGTTTAAAAAAGGTTTTATCATATGATATACTAGCTGTTGCCCGCGTGTATATCGGTTTAATATTTTTGTTGTAAATTCTTTACTGTAGGTATAACTAGGTATTTATAATTCTAAGTTTAACAATTCTAAATAAGTTTCGATTAGTTAAAATAAATTTATACGTTTTGTTATTTATGTTTAGTACTTTAGTTTAAAGATTTTATCATAATATATAGCGTAGTTTAATATTTTTGTTGTAATTTCTTTAATAGTAATACTATTTATAATTCAGATAGCTAGATAAGTTTAATAATTCTAAATAAGTTTCTATTTGTAAAAAAATATTTCTAAGTTTTTTTAATGATTGCTTTTTTGTTTAGTACTTCAGTTTAGTTATTAAATTTTTTTATCATAAAGTGTACTTTAATTGTTTTTGTTGTAAATTATTTAGTCTATAGCTATTAAGATGACTCGCAAACGAAAATCCAATCTTTCACAAAGCTCTCAAAGAGCTAGAGCTATGAATACTGCTAGACAGCAAGAATCTAATGTTCATGCTGAACAGCGTAGACGTGAGCAAGCAGCACGTCAGGCAGAAGTCAGAGCTGGAGAAACTTGTGCGCAAGCTTATGCTAGACGTCAGGAAAATACAATCCGCATTGCCACTCAGCGTGCATCAGAGACTCCTGAAGAAGCAGCTTCTCGGCGTCAAGTAAACGCAGACCGTATGGCCTCTCAACGTGCCGCTGAAATACCTGAAGAAGCAGTTTCTCGCTTGCTCGCAGTTACTCAGCGTCAAGCAGAGCGCCGTCAAATATTTACAAGAAACTCTTGGGGGATATTTGAAAAATGTGCTTTTGAATATGACGCGACATTAGATTACAGTAGCCACAGGCTCATTAAAATTAACCGTATGGAAAATGTGTGTCGCTATTGTGGGGCATTAAAATGGAAGGAAGAAAGAGCGGGAATGTGTTGCTCTGGGGGCGAAGTAGCCATTCCTATTTTACAAGAGCCCGTGGATCCCTTAAAAACGTTATTTACAGGTGAATCAGATGAATCTCGGCGGTTCCTTGCGCGTGTTAAAAAATACAATTCATGTTTTCATATGACTTCTTTCGGGGCGGACAAAATCCTCGCTATGCCTGGATTTTCCCCTACATTTACGGTGCAAGGCCAAGTACATCACAAAATAGGGTCACTGTTGTTGCCACTTAATAAACAGCCCCAATTTTTACAGGTGTATTTTATGGGAGATGACGAGACGGAAACTGACAGACGGTGATCATTCATTCAAGACGTAGAGCGAGCAACTGTAGTTAAAATTCAACAAGTCCTACACAATCACAATATCTTGGTCCATGAATTTAAGTCCGCCCTAGAGAATATGCCCAGTGATAGTTGCAAGGTAGTCATCCACGCAGAGCGCGTGCCGAGCGGGCTGCACCCACGCCGCTACAATACGCCGGCAGCCGCCGAGGTGGCGGCTGTGGTTGCGGGCGCCGACCCTACCGCCCCAAGAGATATTGTCCTGCGGAAGTACGATGACTCCCTCACCAGGATTGCAGACACGCACCGATATTATGATGCTCTACAGTATCCCATAATTTATTGGAAAGGGCAAGAGGGATATCACTTTAATATCCCTCAAACCAACTCAAATAAAAAAGTCACTTGCATGGCCTTTTACGTTTTCCATGTAATGCTTCGTGAAAACAATTTTAATTTATTGTTGCGCTGTAGGACACTACTTTCACAATTCTTGGTGGATATGTACGTAAAGATGAAGAGTGAGCGCCTACGCTACATAGCTCTAAATCAGAGCAAGTTGCGTGCCGAGAGCTTCATACACCTCCAAGACGCCATTGCGAACGACTGCAATGTCAACCCAAACGATTTGGGTAGTGTGGTGATCCTCCCGTCGTCGTTCGTAAATAGTCCCCGTTATCTCCATGAGTATACTCAAGACGCATTTTCATATGTCCGGAATTATGGGCGACCGGACCTATTTCTTACAATGACGTGTAATCCAGACTGGCCTGAAATAAAAGAGGAATTAATGTCGGGGCAAAAACTTTCAAAAGTAATAGTCGGTAGGTGCAAGGTCTGGTGAGTATGGCGGATGAGGGAGAGCTTCCAACCCCAGGTCTTGCAGCTGCTTCACGACAACGCGCGACCCCATACTGCGCAACAGACAGTCTCCAAGCTGCAAGAGCTGGTGTTGGAAGCTCTCCCTCATCCGCCATACTCACCAGACCTTGCGCCTACCGACTATTACTTTTTCCAAAATTTGGACAACTTTTTAGTGGGTAAAAATTTCAATTCCCGAGAGGCAGTACAAAATGCCTTTGAAGAGTTTGTTGCCTCCCGTCTAGCTGATTTTTACAAGAAGGGCATCAATAAACTGCCAATGCGTTGGCAAAGATGCGTCGATTGCATGGGCGATTACTTCGAATAACAGAAATAAAAAAGTTTGAAAAAGTAAGTACTTTCACTTATTGCATACAAAACGGCAATTTCATAGGTAAGACCTAATTTAACTTCAGAGGCACCGCACAAAACTTGTCCGTGGACAATAGCTGGGTGGTTCCATATTCACCGCTGCTTTGTAAATTTTTTGACGCCCACATAAATGTAGAATTTTGCAGCTCGGTCCAGGCTATCAAATATATATGTAAATACATAAATAAGGGCAATGACCAGGCTATTTTCATCGTGAGGCAGCAGGGTAACGTTATGATCGACCCAAAGAATGAGGTGCAGATGTTTCGGGCGGGCCGATATGTGAGTACTAACGAAGCGGCATGGAGAATACTTGGTTTACCGTTGCACCAAAGGCACCCAACAGTGACCCATCTTGCTGTGCACCTCCCAAACGGCGAACGCGTGTATTTTACAGAGGAAAATCTGCGAGACCGAGTTGCAACACCGCCTATCACCACCCTCACCGCATTTTTCCGCCTGTGCCAAGCTGACGAGTTTGCCCAGACGTTGTTGTACGTAGAAGTGCCAAGGTATTACACGTGGAATGCGTCGCGGAAAGAATGAAAACGACGCGTGCAAGGCGCACCCGTTAACGGATGGCCTGGTGTGAAGGCCTCACATGCTTTGGGCAGAGCGTATACCGTACACATAACACAATTTGAATGTTATTGTGTACGGTTGCTGCTCACTAGACTCCGCGGCCCTACCAGTTTTCAGGTTCTCAAAACCGTCGATGGGCATGAAAAGGCCACTTTCCGAGAAGCGTGTGAGGCGATGGGATTGCTGGAAGACGACGGCCACTGAGACGCAACGATGGAGGACGCTATATTGTGCCGGTCAGCGACTACATTGAGAGATCTCTTTGCGATCATGGTAAGCGTCTGTGGAGTCTCTAACCCCCGACAGTTATGGGACAAGTATAAAAATGCTTTATCAGAAGATATTGGTCGCCGATATCAAGGAACTGCACAAGCCAACGATGACTCAGTTTTTAACGAAGCACTGAAACTAATCGAGGACAAAATTTTTGCGATGGTCGGGAAACTGCTGTCCGACTACAATTTGCCTACTCCACAAAGAACGGGAGAGCTTTTTACTGATTTAGTCAGAGAGCTGGGTTATGATACTGTTGCCTTGGGGGCTGAAGTCGCCCAAATATAGCCTCTGTTACTACCAGAACAAAGGGAAATTTTCAATGTCATAACAAACCGCAAAGCTAACGGACAAGGGGGTCTTTTTTTCTTGGACGCACCAGGGGGCACCGGCAAAACATTCTTACTGAACTTGCTGCTAGCACAGTTGCGGAAAGACAAAGTAGTTGCGCTGGCTGTTGCGTCCTCCGGAATAGCCGCAACCTTGCTGAGTGGTGGCAAAATTGCACATTCAGTGTTCAAACTCCCGCTAAACCTTGCAACTGAACAAACGCCCATTTGCAACATCAGCAAAAGCAGTAGTCGCGGTGCTCTAATGCAATGTGCAAACTGATCGTGTGGGACGAATGCACGATGTCAGACAAGCGAGCGATTGAAGCATTGGATCGCAGCTTGCAAGACATTCGGGGCAATCGAATGTTGATGGGTGGAGTAGTCGTTTTGCTTGCAGGAGATTTCCGGCAGACGCTGCCAGTAATCGAGCGGGGTACTGCGGCAGACGAGATGAACGCGTGCCTCAAGGCTTCACCGTTGTGGATTAAGGTTGAGCGGTTACAACTGAAGACCAATATGAGAGTCCAGCTCTTCAATGATCAGGAGTCTGGACTATTCGCACAAACACTTCTCGAGGTCGGCGAAGGTCGCGTGCCGACGGACGCTAACAGCCAAATAACTTTTGATAGCCGATTTAGCAATGTTGTAAATTCGGAAGATAACCTTATCAATGAGGTATTTCCGAACTTAGAACAAAACTTGGCTAACGTGGAGTGGTTGTGCGAAAGAATTATCATGGCGCCTACGAACGAGTTGGTGGGTAAAATTAATAAAAAAATATTGGAGCAAGTTCCAGGTGAGGTGAGGACCTATAAGTCAATAGATACCGTCATGACAACTGACGACGCTTCTACGTACCCTGTAGAATTTTTAAATTCTCTCGAACTGTCAGGAGCGCCCTCTCACAAATTAGAGCTCAAGCT
The DNA here is from genome assembly GCA_949125395.1 of Diaphora mendica. Lineage (NCBI taxonomy): Eukaryota > Metazoa > Arthropoda > Insecta > Lepidoptera > Erebidae > Diaphora > Diaphora mendica. The sequence continues at coordinate 3,350,061 of OX421321.1, forward strand.
TGGTGTGCCTGTCATACTGATGCGTAACCTGGACGCCCTCAGATTATGTAACGGCACCAGGTTACGCGTCACAGAGCTGAGACGGCACATTGTACAGGCCACCATCCTCACCGGAGGGGCATCAGGAGAGACGGTATTGATACCTAGAATCCCCATAATACCCACCAACTTGCCATTTCAATTCAAGCGCTTGCAATTTCCTCTGAAGGTGGCTTACTCGATTACAATAAATAAAAGTCAGGGGCAAACTCTAAAAGTAGCCGGTATCCACTTGGGTACCCCCTGCTTCTCCCACGGGCAGCTCTACGTAGGTTGTTCGCGTGTGTCGAGAGCAAGAAATCTTTTTGTTTACGCAGAAAATAATAAGTTTCAAAATGTTGTTTACCAGGATGTACTGCAGTAAAATGATTTTTGGCTCACTACGACCCGAGACAATTAATTCAATAAGTCAGCTCAGACAGTTTTTCCGTTCACAGTCCTCGATAAGATTAGTTATCGTAAATTGCCACCCGTTTTGCGATCTTACTCTCTAAAATGTGAATATTTTACTCACCGGTTCAGTAAAACAGTGATAAACCGTAGGGTCTGAAACTAACTACTAATATTACAAATATGAAAGTTTGCGAGGATGTTAGGATGTTTGTTACTCTTTCACGCAAAAACTACTGAATGAATTTGGAAGAAACTTTACAGTAAGTAATATAGCTTATACATGAGAATAACACATAGGCTACTATTTACCGCGAACACCGATATATACGCGGGCGGAGCCGCGGGCAACAGCTAGTATATTATAAAAGTAACTTTATTCCGTGCATATTTTACTTCTTTTTATGCCTGTAGCCTGTGGACTCATTTTACGTTAAAGGCATATAGCGCCCTTCGAGTCCAGTATAAGAACGCGTTTAGGGTGCTGATGGGGTTGCCACGTTTCTGTAGTGCTTCAGGGATGTTTGCTGAAGCCCGGGTTGACTGCTTCTATACTATAATGCGTAAAAGATGCGCATCCCTGTTACGCAGCGTGCAGGGCGGCACCAACAGCATCCTAAAAATGATCTCTAGCCGACTGGACTGCGCAATTGTAAATCGGTGCTGCAGACTCTCTGCTGGAACTGCAGTATAATTGTGTAATTTTTAAAATATATTTAACTAACATAGATATAAGTTAAATTGTTACTAACACAAAGAGTTTTATTACTTGAATAAATGAAATTAATTAGTATTATAGCATTAGTTTCTAGAATGACGAAGCATGAGAAAACTTGATACTTAATAACCTCATTGCGTAATGATTTGCAAGTTTTTAAATTATTCCCATACTAAAATTGTAGCCTTTGTCAAGAGGGACTTCATAGACATACATAAAACGAATGCGAAAATACGAAATCTCCTAAAGAAATTTAATTGGTTGTTTGTAAAGTCGGCTTACGGACGATAGTTTAACGTGACAATGTCATAACAAAACATTGATGAAATTAAGAGAGATCATACAACGACGTACAGTGTTACGGGACAATGTGCGCAATAGGACAACGAGTCATCCTTTTTCGTGCATGCAGCCGGCGTTCATCAATTTATTAGACGTTGTCACGTCAAAAAGTTACCCTACTGTAAAAAAGAAAGTACTCAATAACTTTACATAGTATTTATACTATGTAAAGTTATTGAGTACTTTCTTTTAAGCTACTCAACGGATTCTGCTTATGCTTTCCACCAGGCACAATAGAGTTATGTTAACAAGCCCAATCATAAAAAAAACCACCGGGTCAGGGGGGTTTCACTTCTCAGTTTAGGTGTATTTCGCCGAGCGCCTCCCGGGAAGAACTATGTGGCAATGGTTGCCACTCTGCGCCTGCGCTCGGCTCGCACGCTAGCCACGGCGCCGCGCGTAAATAAGTTGAATATTACGTATACCTACACGTAATATTCGTGAAACTTACTGCGAAAAATGACTTAAAAACGAACTAATTGTTCGTACAAAATTGTAGTTAGCAATAAAGTTATTTAATTAGTTGTTTGGAAACTATGTTATAATGTGGTTATGCGGTGTCTAACGGAATATGAACGCTCGAGTCACACGACAAGATTCAAATTCGCGTGCAAGGTGACAAAGTTGAAAAAAAAAAATGCCTAAACTTGACTTTTGTTCGAGAGTGAAACTTCTGTACGACAGTACTATTAATTATTCTGTAACCGGGTGCAACTAGTAATAGATAAGTCCTAGTGTACTATATTTAAATCGAATGAACACATTTACGTCTCAATAATATATATTCCGTGAAGCCCAAACTTGATATTGCTCTGACACTCCTGAAAGCTGATACCCTTCCGTGAACCTATATAACTTTGGTCCTTTGTATATCGAATTATCTCTCTACCGATATTGTCAAGGCGTCGAATAGCGTAGTGTTAACCTCTGACAACAGGGTTCAAGCTCCTTCCGTGTTATTTGAACATTCTATTTATACATTATGTGTAAGGTAAGGTCAAGTGGACAGGAGATGAAGTTAATATAGATGAAGATTTTTTTTTTTATTTCATTTTTTTTATTAACCTGCGAAACCACCCATAATGTCTTTGGTCAATAGTTAAGTAAATTTAATTTAATACATTTAGAATATTGAATCCATCTACACACATCAAAAGTGTCTAGGGATCAAGCATTTTTATGCGGATTTCTTGAGATTGAGATGTGGCTTTGGCCCTGGCCTGCTCAGTCGCCAGACTTGAACCCGATTGAGCATGCATGGGATATGCTACAGAGAAGAGCTCTGCCGAATATGGAGGGTATTCAGTCGCAAGAAGACCTTTTTTTGTTGTTGCAACGAACATGGGCGGCCATTCCACAGCGTGATTTGGATGAACTCATTTTGAGTATGCCAAACCGATTCTTGTGTTGTTAGTGTTCGCGGTAGAAACACGGATTATTAATTGTTTAAGTTACCTAATAAAATTTTAAAGAAAACTGTTATTTCAGTCTTTTTTTCGAACTTTAATGTTAGTGGTTCAAATGTCAAAAATCCCTTTATTAGGAAAATGGCAAATTTCTTTATTAATGCAAAGGTAACTTGGTTTATCGTTACTGTGACAAACGAAAACACTTTATTTGATGAATCCTTAAAGAAAATTTTAATTAATATCAATCAGGAGAAAAGTTATTGCAAAAATATATGTTGATCCCTAGACACATATGTTGATCCCTAGACACTTTTGATGTGTGTATATGTATAAGAATGAATCGCAAAAATGTATGTACGTCCATAACTTCCGATCGGCTGCACCAAATGAAATAATTCTTTTTTTTATGTATTTATTATTGTTAGGACCACTCAGGACCAGTTTGTGTACAAGGAAAATTAAAAGATAACGTGAAAAGTATTTTTTTCTGCGACGGGAAGCTGAGACAGATATGTAAATATGGCGGTACGAAGTTCGCCGGGTCATCTAGTTATTTCTAAATACTGCTATTATCACTAGCTGTTGCCCGCGATTCCGCCCGCGTGGATGTTGGTTATCGCGGCAAATAGTAGCCTATGTGTTATTCTGATGTATAAGCTATATTACTGTACAGTTTCATCCAAACCCGTTCAGTAGTTTTTGCGTGAAAGAGTAACAAACATCCATCCATACTTACAAACTTTCGCGTTTATAATATTACTAGCTGTTGCCCGCGGCTCCGCCCGCGTATATATCGGTGTTCGCGGTAAATAGTAGCCTATGTGTTATTCTCATGTATAAGCTATATTACTTACTGTAAAGTTTCTTCCAAATTCATTCAGTAGTTTTTGCGTGAAAGAGTAACAAACATCCTAACATCCTCGCAAACTTTCATATTTGTAATATTAGTAGTTAGTTTCAGACCCTACGGTTTATCACTGTTTTACTGAACCGGTGAGTAAAATATTCACATTTTAGAGAGTAAGATCGCAAAACGGGTGGCAATTTACGATAACTAATCTTATCGAGGACTGTGAACGGAAAAACTGTCTGAGCTGACTTATTGAATTAATTGTCTCGGGTCGTAGTGAGCCAAAAATCATTTTACTGCAGTACATCCTGGTAAACAACATTTTGAAACTTATTATTTTCTGCGTAAACAAAAAGATTTCTTGCTCTCGACACACGCGAACAACCTACGTAGAGCTGCCCGTGGGAGAAGCAGGGGGTACCCAAGTGGATACCGGCTACTTTTAGAGTTTGCCCCTGACTTTTATTTATTGTAATCGAGTAAGCCACCTTCAGAGGAAATTGCAAGCGCTTGAATTGAAATGGCAAGTTGGTGGGTATTATGGGGATTCTAGGTATCAATACCGTCTCTCCTGATGCCCCTCCGGTGAGGATGGTGGCCTGTACAATGTGCCGTCTCAGCTCTGTGACGCGTAACCTGGTGCCGTTACATAATCTGAGGGCGTCCAGGTTACGCATCAGTATGACAGGCACACCAAGCTTGAGCTCTAATTTGTGAGAGGGCGCTCCTGACAGTTCGAGAGAATTTAAAAATTCTACAGGGTACGTAGAAGCGTCGTCAGTTGTCATGACGGTATCTATTGACTTATAGGTCCTCACCTCACCTGGAACTTGCTCCAATATTTTTTTATTAATTTTACCCACCAACTCGTTCGTAGGCGCCATGATAATTCTTTCGCACAACCACTCCACGTTAGCCAAGTTTTGTTCTAAGTTCGGAAATACCTCATTGATAAGGTTATCTTCCGAATTTACAACATTGCTAAATCGGCTATCAAAAGTTATTTGGCTGTTAGCGTCCGTCGGCACGCGACCTTCGCCGACCTCGAGAAGTGTTTGTGCGAATAGTCCAGACTCCTGATCATTGAAGAGCTGGACTCTCATATTGGTCTTCAGTTGTAACCGCTCAACCTTAATCCACAACGGTGAAGCCTTGAGGCACGCGTTCATCTCGTCTGCCGCAGTACCCCGCTCGATTACTGGCAGCGTCTGCCGGAAATCTCCTGCAAGCAAAACGACTACTCCACCCATCAACATTCGATTGCCCCGAATGTCTTGCAAGCTGCGATCCAATGCTTCAATCGCTCGCTTGTCTGACATCGTGCATTCGTCCCACACGATCAGTTTGCACATTGCATTAGAGCACCGCGACTACTGCTTTTGCTGATGTTGCAAATGGGCGTTTGTTCAGTTGCAAGGTTTAGCGGGAGTTTGAACACTGAATGTGCAATTTTGCCACCACTCAGCAAGGTTGCGGCTATTCCGGAGGACGCAACAGCCAGCGCAACTACTTTGTCTTTCCGCAACTGTGCTAGCAGCAAGTTCAGTAAGAATGTTTTGCCGGTGCCCCCTGGTGCGTCCAAGAAAAAAAGACCCCCTTGTCCGTTAGCTTTGCGGTTTGTTATGACATTGAAAATTTCCCTTTGTTCTGGTAGTAACAGAGGCTATATTTGGGCGACTTCAGCCCCCAAGGCAACAGTATCATAACCCAGCTCTCTGACTAAATCAGTAAAAAGCTCTCCCGTTCTTTGTGGAGTAGGCAAATTGTAGTCGGACAGCAGTTTCCCGACCATCGCAAAAATTTTGTCCTCGATTAGTTTCAGTGCTTCGTTAAAAACTGAGTCATCGTTGGCTTGTGCAGTTCCTTGATATCGGCGACCAATATCTTCTGATAAAGCATTTTTATACTTGTCCCATAACTGTCGGGGGTTAGAGACTCCACAGACGCTTACCATGATCGCAAAGAGATCTCTCAATGTAGTCGCTGACCGGCACAATATAGCGTCCTCCATCGTTGCGTCTCAGTGGCCGTCGTCTTCCAGCAATCCCATCGCCTCACACGCTTCTCGGAAAGTGGCCTTTTCATGCCCATCGACGGTTTTGAGAACCTGAAAACTGGTAGGGCCGCGGAGTCTAGTGAGCAGCAACCGTACACAATAACATTCAAATTGTGTTATGTGTACGGTATACGCTCTGCCCAAAGCATGTGAGGCCTTCACACCAGGCCATCCGTTAACGGGTGCGCCTTGCACGCGCCGTTTTCATTCTTTCCGCGACGCATTCCACGTGTAATACCTTGGCACTTCTACGTACAACAACGTCTGGGCAAACTCGTCAGCTTGGCACAGGCGGAAAAATGCGGTGAGGGTGGTGATAGGCGGTGTTGCAACTCGGTCTCGCAGATTTTCCTCTGTAAAATACACGCGTTCGCCGTTTGGGAGGTGCACAGCAAGATGGGTCACTGTTGGGTGCCTTTGGTGCAACGGTAAACCAAGTATTCTCCATGCCGCTTCGTTAGTACTCACATATCGGCCCGCCCGAAACATCTGCACCTCATTCTTTGGGTCGATCATAACGTTACCCTGCTGCCTCACGATGAAAATAGCCTGGTCATTGCCCTTATTTATGTATTTACATATATATTTGATAGCCTGGACCGAGCTGCAAAATTCTACATTTATGTGGGCGTCAAAAAATTTACAAAGCAGCGGTGAATATGGAACCACCCAGCTATTGTCCACGGACAAGTTTTGTGCGGTGCCTCTGAAGTTAAATTAGGTCTTACCTATGAAATTGCCGTTTTGTATGCAATAAGTGAAAGTACTTACTTTTTCAAACTTTTTTATTTCTGTTATTCGAAGTAATCGCCCATGCAATCGACGCATCTTTGCCAACGCATTGGCAGTTTATTGATGCCCTTCTTGTAAAAATCAGCTAGACGGGAGGCAACAAACTCTTCAAAGGCATTTTGTACTGCCTCTCGGGAATTGAAATTTTTACCCACTAAAAAGTTGTCCAAATTTTGGAAAAAGTAATAGTCGGTAGGCGCAAGGTCTGGTGAGTATGGCGGATGAGGGAGAGCTTCCAACACCAGCTCTTACAGCTTGGAGACTGTCTGTTGCGCAGTATGGGGTCGCGCGTTGTCGTGAAGCAGCTGCAAGACCTGGGGTTGGAAGCTCTCCCTCATCCGCCATACTCACCAGACCTTGCACCTACCGACTATTACTTTTGAAAGTTTTTGCCCCGACATTAATTCCTCTTTTATTTCAGGCCAGTCTGGATTACACGTCATTGTAAGAAATAGGTCCGGTCGCCCATAATTCCGGACATATGAAAATGCGTCTTGAGTATACTCATGGAGATAACGGGGACTATTTACGAACGACGACGGGAGGATCACCACACTACCCAAATCGTTTGGGTTGACATTGCAGTCGTTCGCAATGGCGTCTTGGAGGTGTATGAAGCTCTCGGCACGCAACTTGCTCTGATTTAGAGCTATGTAGCGTAGGCGCTCACTCTTCATCTTTACGTACATATCCACCAAGAATTGTGAAAGTAGTGTCCTACAGCGCAACAATAAATTAAAATTGTTTTCACGAAGCATTACATGGAAAACGTAAAAGGCCATGCAAGTGACTTTTTTATTTGAGTTGGTTTGAGGGATATTAAAGTGATATCCCTCTTGCCCTTTCCAATAAATTATGGGATACTGTAGAGCATCATAATATCGGTGCGTGTCTGCAATCCTGGTGAGGGAGTCATCGTACTTCCGCAGGACAATATCTCTTGGGGCGGTAGGGTCGGCGCCCGCAACCACAGCCGCCACCTCGGCGGCTGCCGGCGTATTGTAGCGGCGTGGGTGCAGCCCGCTCGGCACGCGCTCTGCGTGGATGACTACCTTGCAACTATCACTGGGCATATTCTCTAGGGCGGACTTAAATTCATGGACCAAGATATTGTGATTGTGTAGGACTTGTTGAATTTTAACTACAGTTGCTCGCTCTACGTCTTGAATGAATGATCACCGTCTGTCAGTTTCCGTCTCGTCATCTCCCATAAAATACACCTGTAAAAATTGGGGCTGTTTATTAAGTGGCAACAACAGTGACCCTATTTTGTGATGTACTTGGCCTTGCACCGTAAATGTAGGGGAAAATCCAGGCATAGCGAGGATTTTGTCCGCCCCGAAAGAAGTCATATGAAAACATGAATTGTATTTTTTAACACGCGCAAGGAACCGCCGAGATTCATCTGATTCACCTGTAAATAACGTTTTTAAGGGATCCACGGGCTCTTGTAAAATAGGAATGGCTACTTCGCCCCCAGAGCAACACATTCCCGCTCTTTCTTCCTTCCATTTTAATGCCCCACAATAGCGACACACATTTTCCATACGGTTAATTTTAATGAGCCTGTGGCTACTGTAATCTAATGTCGCGTCATATTCAAAAGCACATTTTTCAAATATCCCCCAAGAGTTTCTTGTAAATATTTGACGGCGCTCTGCTTGACGCTGAGTAACTGCGAGCAAGCGAGAAACTGCTTCTTCAGGTATTTCAGCGGCACGTTGAGAGGCCATACGGTCTGCGTTTACTTGACGCCGAGAAGCTGCTTCTTCAGGAGTCTCTGATGCACGCTGAGTGGCAATGCGGATTGTATTTTCCTGACGTCTAGCATAAGCTTGCGCACAAGTTTCTCCAGCTCTGACTTCTGCCTGACGTGCTGCTTGCTCACGTCTACGCTGTTCAGCATGAACATTAGATTCTTGCTGTCTAGCAGTATTCATAGCTCTAGCTCTTTGAGAGCTTTGTGAAAGATTGGATTTTCGTTTGCGAGTCATCTTAATAGCTATAGACTAAATAATTTACAACAAAAACAATTAAAGTACACTTTATGATAAAAAAATTTAATAACTAAACTGAAGTACTAAACAAAAAAGCAATCATTAAAAAAACTTAGAAATATTTTTTTACAAATAGAAACTTATTTAGAATTATTAAACTTATCTAGCTATCTGAATTATAAATAGTATTACTATTAAAGAAATTACAACAAAAATATTAAACTACGCTATATATTATGATAAAATCTTTAAACTAAAGTACTAAACATAAATAACAAAACGTATAAATTTATTTTAACTAATCGAAACTTATTTAGAATTGTTAAACTTAGAATTATAAATACCTAGTTATACCTACAGTAAAGAATTTACAACAAAAATATTAAACCGATATACACGCGGGCAACAGCTAGTATATCATATGATAAAACCTTTTTTAAACAAAGAAGAAACTAAAGTCCTAAACACAGTAAACACAAAATCTATAATTATAACGATAAAAAAAAACCCGACTTCCAAAAAACTCTGACAAAAAAACACTTAAAAGCGTAAAATAAACTGGTTCTTCATAAATTGCCTATACCTAATTCTTTATTCATTTAAATAGTAGTATTATAATGTGTGCTAGGTACCTAGAATCTGTTTGAAGTCCTTTTTGGAAGTAAAAGTAGTGACATATTGTCAATAAGTCCACCCTAAAACACCCTAGAATTATTTAAAACATAAAAGCAGTTTCTGTGGCCAAGCGGCAATATGTAGATATAGTGTGTCGGAGTGTGTCCCAGTTTTATTGTAGATATATTAAAGTTCTATAATGCCTTAGGACATTAAATGGTTTTATTTATAACTGTTTACGCAGCGTTGTGTTTGTCCATGGTAAGATTAGGGATACTTGAGAGAATAAAACACTTGGACGTGTTTCTAATAAGTTCTAACGAATAATAAAATGATATGCAGTTATTTAAAAATACATGATTATAAGTGATCGACGGCACAGCAATAATTAATCCTAACAAACGCTGCCATCAACAATTTGGCAGGCGCTTGAACATAATTATGTACATATTATATACAAAAAGTAGTAAATATAAATATATAAAGTAGCCTATGTGTTATTCTGATGTATAAGTTATATTACTGTAAAGTTTCATCCAAATCCGTTCAGTAGTTTTTGCGTGAAGAAGTAACAAACATACACACAAACTTTCGCATTTATATATTAGTAGGATTAGTAGGACTAGCTGTTGCCCGCGGCTCCGCCCGCGTGTATGTCGGTTATCGCGGCAAATAGTAGCCTTTGTGTTATTCTGATGTATATATATAAGCTATATTACTGTAAAGTTTCATCTAAATCCGTTCAGTAGTTTTTGCGTGAAAGAGTAACAAACATCCATCCATACCTACTAACTTTCGGGTTTATAATATTATAGTAGGATTATAAATCTCTCTCTCTCTCTCTCTAAAAAAATCTGAAATATCTATATAAAGAACTAACATAAAAGCAATCTAGTTATTCAAGTTTAAATGAACAGGATTAAAATTCAATGCCCACGGATAAATCCTGAGTATAGCTTGGCTTCATGTAACAACCCTTGATTGTGACCTACGTTATACAGATACGAAACTTTTTTTTTAACGTGTGGAAATCCCCTCGGACCGTCACCCCACCGGGGCTTGCGGCGGGGCGTGTCGGACTCGAACCGACTAAAACCACACGGTGTGCCACTCTGCGCCTGTGAAGGGAGGAATCCGGGAACTGCAGTTATTAACACGTCCGGAACCCTCCCAGCGCTTGCCCGCACAGAAGCGGGCACCGTCAGCTGTTAAAATCTCAATTTAGGCGACGTACGGCACACGCGTAACGTCGCCTCCTCGCGGGCGGCCACTAGAGCGGATGGAAAGGAAAGCCCGTCCCGACCATCCGCGGCCACACTCAGGGCGGCATGAGGCGCTGATAGGCGCTCCTCCGCCGCCCGGTTCGCCGGCGGCGGATTGGGTCCGAGTGGATATCATCCTCTCGGGCCTTCTCCGCCACCTCCTTCTGCGAGATTACGTCTTCGCAGAAGGTTGCGACCGCGGTAAAACTGCTGTCGCTACCGGCCATGGAGCGTATGACGGCCGGTGGCGAGAGATCTCCTCCGATGACTGCAGTGAGGGCCCGGCGCTGCGACGCCCAAGCGGAGCAAATCACCAGCGTATGCTGGGCCGAGTCCTCACTGCAGTCGCAGTGGTGGCAGGCGGGACTCAATTCCCTCCTAGCGACCGCGTGCAGGTACTTCCCGAAGCAACCATGCCCGGAAAGGACCTGCGTCAGTCGGAAGGAAAGGGTCCCGTGCTGCCGCCCTGCCCACTTGAGGATGATCGGCTGGAGAGCCTCCACGGCGGCAAAGCCAGCGCGTGGAGTCTCCAGCCGGAACGACCATCTAGCCATCGTGGCTCTACAGGCGGCTTCACGCCAGTCGCGTACCTCTTCGGGCGGAGGGCGATAGCCATACTCCGCCCGATATTCAGCCACCCGTCGATAAACTTCGGCGAGCACTTCCGCCTCCAAATCCCACGGGGATGTTCCGGCCAGGGCGCACGCCGCCTCGGTCGACACCGTGCGGTATCCGCGTATGGCTCTGACTGCCAGTACCCTCTGAGGCCGCCAGAGGCGAGCCTTATTTAGGGCAGTCAGAGCTGCCACCCACACCGGTGCACCGTACAGCGCCATCGACCGGACCACCCCCGTGTAGAGGTGTCGCGTTGCGACGCTAGCTCCACCCAGATTGGGCAAAAGTCGCCCAAGGGCGGAGGCAGCTTGGGACCAAGCTGTCGTAAGTGCTCGTCGAAGAGCCAACTACCGTCGAGGATCAGGCCCAGATACCTCATCTGGGCCCGAACCGGTACGAGGACCGAGTTGACCTCTATTGAGGCGCCGGCGGGTGGACCACGACGGGGCCCACGGAACAATAGGGCCTCCGTCTTGTCCAGGGCCACCCGTAAGCCCAGCGCCTCGATGCGCCCGACCACCAGAGAAACACCCCTGGTGGCCAGGCACGCCGCCTCTTGATAGTTCGCCCCCCGAGCTGTGACCAACGTGTCATCTGCGTAACAAATTACGCCCAGCCCGGGGGGGAGACGACCTCGCAGGACCCAGTCGTACCCCACGTTCCATAGGAGTGGTCTAAGGACAGACCCCTGCGGAACGCCGCACGACATGGGTCGCCGTCTCAAGACGCCCTCTCGGTCCTCGTACACGACGGTACGCTCCTCTAGATAGTCTGCCACTAGCCGCCTCAGGTACTCTGGCACCCCGTGGTAGTGGAGTGCTTCCCTGAGTACAGATACGGAACCTATCGGAACTCTATGGGTCCGTTCACACAGACCGGAACTGGCCGGTGCGCAACCGCCAACTATTTCACATAGACCGGCTGTGGAAGAGAATCAGAGCCGATAGGCTGCGCGAGCGACAAAGAGCACGCAATCGGAGCCGGTCGGCCTCTTATTATTTCACACTAAGTGCGTTCAAGCATTCTTGATGACAAAAGAAGTGCACATGCAAAAATAAACCTTACTACAATTACTCAAACCTCTGTTTCCAATGTGATAAAAATCTGCTCTCCTTTCCGAGCCAGTCTGTGTGAACGGACCCGAAGTCTAGGATACCTAAGTTATTATTAGTTTGATTAGTTTTTAATTACTTTAATTACTTTAGATACTGAAAAGCAATCATGATTTGTTTTAAGATCGCCATATTTGTGGGTTATATATTACTGTCAGTTTGTTGTAAAACTTGTAAAAAAAACATAGGTTCCGTCCACTGGGATCTCCTGCTTAGATCCCTGGGGGATTCATTTGGAAATTTTATCCACACTCATTTTTCCATTATTTTTTTTTTATTTTTTTATTTATGTATGGCCCGCCATAATGACTCTACTCTGCCTGATGGAAAGCATAAGCAGAATCCAAGAGTGGTGGCCACCATACTCACTGCGAATGCAGACAATGCAGTATGGCGACCCACACCATGGCGGCCTAGTGATGCTGCTGCAACTTTTAGTCTAGTCAACAAGTATGGAACTTGTTGACTAGACTATTTGGGCCTCCGGTCTCGCACTCACCAACGAAACACGACAGCACGATCGCTGTCATTTTACGTTGATTTTCTGTGCGAGGGTAGTACCGCCCCGGTCGAGCCGGCCCATTCGTGCTGAAATCAGCGTGGCTCTACTACCTACAAAATTGATTTGGAATTTTCACTGCTCAGAAATATCTGATATTAGAGTAATATATGTTTAAACCGTTGAGATTGTGAACTTAAATTTTTTGCGATATGGTTTAGGTTTTAAGGTTTATTAGAAAATTTAGGGATTATAATATAAAATGTTAGCAAAAAAATGACTTTGAGAACTGGACCAAATTGAAATAGGAACACAGAGGAAGCACCAGCTTTCAAATAAAAAAGGTTCATCAAAATCGGTTCATCCAGTCGAAAGTTCTGGTAACAAACATAAAAAAATACAGTCGAATTGAGAACCTTCTTCTATTTTGAAGTCGGTTAAGAAACAAACGGTTATAAGGAAGTTCGTCCTTCTCAGAGCTGGAAAAATGAAAGGAGAAATATTCAATATAAGAGAATTAATGCGATCACGTACTAGGGATTACAAACTACAAGGTCTCTCATAAAGTCCGCGACAAGTCAAGCATCCCCAACATACACACTTGAGTATATCCGTTTATCTATACTTTTTAAAAATGTAACAGGTCCAATTCTCTACATTAAAGATATTTAGAAAAATTTTTTTTGGGAGGACTCTCTATAATCGATACTGAAGCCAAAACTGTATTTTTTTTCAGTTTTGTCTGTCTGTCTGTATCTGTGCCGCGCAACATGCCGAAACTGAAAAATGAAAATTGGCATGATTTGAGTTCATACTACGAGGTAGGTCATAGGATACTTTTTATCCCGAAATTCAGCATGATGCGGATTTCTTTAATAGATAGGAGGGTTTTTATGTATAGTAAATGCATAATATAGTATGGAAACACTGTTAATTTTCGAGGTTTCTAATGTGATGTAGCAAATAAACACATTTTTTTGCGCTTACATTGCAAACGCTGGTTGCACCCTACGAGATAGATCAAAATAATGTTCTACAGTATTGTACACCTTAAAAAGTACTACAAAAAATTCCGCGACGGTATATGTCTATTTCTTAGGGATAACCCACAACAACCATTTTTTATTCCTTTCTTTTTACGAGAAATAATGGCTTATTTACGAACTGATTTTAAGCAATACGGAATGAATCCTTATACAATTAAGTAAATTAAATACATTTTGCATTTAATATAGATCAAAATGGCCCTTTACAGTATCTAATTTAAATAAATATTTTCGAAGATATTACAGATTTAAAATGCACGAATCGTGTCGTCAGCGGGGGCATCTGAAATCCACCCGTGCGAAGCCGGGGTGGGTCGATAGTAATAAATATAATTTAGACTCACTGAAGTTAATTTCACCTATAAACGTTTTCAAATTAGTTTTAGAAAATAATACTTACACAATGTGGCGACTTCCACATACAGCGCAACAGAAATATACTACAGCGCCATATACCGAAGTTACACTGAACTACGGAGTAACGAAGGAAACTAAGAAACTACCAATCCTGAATCGCGCAGTGAAAGTTCTCGCGCCAGTTAACATATATACAACATCCCAACATCAACCGTTGGGCAGTTGGCCCGCCAGGCATGATCACCTCGCCTGGTCGGAGGATCCTCCCTTCGTATTGGAGGGATAGTACACCCGTCCCTCCACAGTGGTGACCCCGAAGTGATTGGAAGCAGCCTTCGAAGCAGCATCAGCACGCCACCATCATGTTCACTCCCACAGCAAGTCTCACAGCCAGCCAGCAACCTCGGCCTCAACAGGGATTCACCACACGCAGGAAGCGACCGCTCCAGCCTGGTTACCCCTACGGCCTCATCAGCGTCTAGGCACAGCACACTGCAGCTACGGTCCACGTAAGCAGAGCATATCTCTCGCGTCTATGCAGCAGCCAGCCACTACGCAGCAACCGCCCCGACTCACTGGAGACCTCACCGCAGCACCGCGCACCGCACGCCATCCCGACTCACTGGGATCAGCGGACTTCAGCCCCGACTCACTGGGACTAGCGGCACTCAGTTCCGACTCACTGGAACTACTCACTCCTGGCACTGGCAAGCTCCACAACAGAGCACAGACAGCTGACTCAACATATATCAATCTCCGGTCTTCGCGGGGAGTGATGTGGCGACTTCCACATACAGCGCAACAGAAATATACTACAGCGCCATCTACCGAAGTTACACTGAACTACGGAGTAACGAAGGAAACTAAGAAACTACCAATCCTGAATCGCGCAGTGAAAGTTCTCGCGCCAGTTAACATATATACAACATCCCAACATCAACCGTTGGGCAGTTGGCCCGCCAGGCATGATCACCTCGCCTGGTCGGAGGATCCTCACTTTGTGTTGGAGGGATAGTACACCCGTCCCTCCACACACAATTTACCGTGGGAGAGCCAGAGAGAGGTTAACAACATTAACAAATGACACGCTAAACGATACTTCGTCAGGGGGGTTTCACTTCTCAGTTAAGGTATGTTCCGCCGAGCGCCTTCCTAGAAGGACTACTAGGCAATGGTTGCCACTCGGCGCTCGGCTCGCACGCTGCGCACGCTAGCCGCGTCGCGTCGTGCGTAAACAAATTGAATATTACGTGTACTTACTGCGAAAAATGACTACGAAACGAACTAATTATTATGTTTGTAGGTAGTCGCTGGCGAGGTCACAGAGTTGAAAATGTTTTATGCCTAAACTTGACTTTTGTTCGACAGTAGAACTTCTGTACGTAAGTACTATTATCTATTCTGTGACTTTGTGTAAAGATTAAAGTTCTAGCAAAATATTTAGAGACAAGTGAAAGAGATAGTGTGAGAGGGAGACTTCATCGAGACGCAATTGTGATTAATGTTATTTTCACAGATGGTTAAACACTTTTGTGATTGTCAGTCAAACGACGTTAAGATCCTATATGGAAATAGATTATATTGTTCATTTCATTCAAAACAGACTTCATTTTCATATTAGCGATTCAAAAACTTACACATGGTTCAAAATATTTACATAAAAGAAATATAGATTGCTTAAGAAATCGACTCGTCTTTTACTACGTAAATGGACCCAAATTAAAGTTTGCTATCTTAAGCTGAGTCTCCACCACTCCAAAAGTTGGCAACTTTGGTGTTGTCAACACGTGTTGGTTGGTTGTGTAATTTGCTTGTGTTGGCAACAAAAATTGTCAACAAATGTTGGGAACCGTGTTTCTGTTTTTGGCGGTGAACTTCAAAAAATTATTGCCTTGTTGCAAATATTTATTGGCTCTGTGGAGGCGCTTAGTTCGAATGTAGTATGGGCCTCCGGTATCCTCACTCACTCGATTAAACACAGCGCAGGCGCTGTTTTACACCGGTTTTCTGTGAGGCAGGGTATCACTCTGGCCCATGCATGCCGAAGCGTGGTTTTCCCACTGTGACTTGGATAATTCTTTTTTAAGGTGTGTTTTATTGTCAGGACAAGGTTTGTACAGAAGAAAAAAAAACTTAGTTCGTGACTATACCCGTGGGAACTGAGGCGGTCATAAATCAATACCAAAATATATTTTTTTCAGAAAATTTAGAAAATTATCACACAAATGTAATTTAATATGAAGTTCACCGGGTCAGCTAGTATCAAAAAAAATACCCCCAAACATAGAACAAATGAAAGTAGTATAAGGCCATGTTCAGATGACGAGCGTTCAACGCGCGTTTTGTTAACGTGCGTTAACAACTCCATGTAAAAACGCGCGTTAGCATGTGTTATCCTAGAACAAATTACATGTAGTTGTAAACGCGCGTTAGCAAAACGTGCGTTGAGCGCTCGTCATCTGAACATGGGCTAAGTCTCATAATTACGTATTGTGGGCGGATCACTAATCAATAAATCGACGCTGGAAAGCGTAAACGCTGTAACCCTGAAAGTATGAACTTTACACTAGAGCCAAAAAACATTCAAAATTTAAAAAAAAAAAACATAACTCATGAACTACAAGCATGAAGTTTTTAGCAATGTAGTGCAGTTTTTGCTAAGCTATAATATGGTCACTACCTATTTCATCTTAAGTTCCCTGGACAAGATTTAATATGGGATACAGCAAACAGAACTTTTTTTGGAGATCTTGAAAACGCTGTAACCATATTAAACAAAGTATTAAATATATTTCTCCCTTCTTTAAAATGTTGTAAACAGATGCAATTTTTAATTTTAATAAAAGAAAATTCTGTGACCAACGGAGCAGACTATACTCAAATGTCAATAAAATGTAACTATGGTAGAAGTTGAAAAAAAAAAACTTTTTCATCCCACCAGCTCGTAAAGAGTATTTTTGCCGTTCGATATCTGAGTGTAAAAGCCGTTTTTATCCTCTAGAGAATAAAGTGAATTGAATTTAGAACATCGCTCGAGTGCACTAAGTTTGTGAATTCAAAACATCATTAAACCTATTTACTTCTACCTCCATGGTGCCGAATTATCATACAATATTTTTTAATTTGTTAAAAACTTAGACACGGAACCTTCTTGGTGTAGTTTTTTTTTTTTTTGCTCTGGCCGCACCATTTTCTTCTTAAGTAACTATAGCAACGTAACTTTCAATTTTTTATAATTTATCTATACATCCATACAAATAAATAAAATTGAAATGTCTGTTTGTAATATTAAAATAACAGCTTTTTACTAAATGCATATGTATGTATACACGGTACATATACTAAAATGTTATTTTTTTACAATTTCTTTTACATTGTCTGTCTGTTTGTTCCGGGTAATCTCTGGAGCGGCTGGACTGATTTTGACCGGACGGATCTAAGGAGTAACTTAGGCTAATTTTATAGACTAGCTTTGTCCCGACAAAAATCGCGGGTAACACCGCGGGGTTGAGCGAGTAACTAAGTATTTTTGAAATAATTTAAAAATATATCTGTAATACTTACTATCATAATGTAGTACCTAATAAATATTAATACCTAAACTGAAATAAAAGTATCTTGTGATTGTTAATGCTTCTTTTGCATTTAGTTGTTTCCTCGCTGAGGTGGAATGAAAAGTTACGTGTTGCACTCGAGTGCAAAGATTTTTCACCTCGTGCTCTTTTGATTCCCTCGCTGACGCTCACGCTACGCTCGTGATTCAATTTTAGAATCCTTCGCTTGCTCGGTCATCAAAATTGAGCACGCGGTTAAAAAGCAACTTTGCACTCTTGTATAACAAATAACTATTAAAAAGTTAAGAACAAGTATTTTCATTGCAATCTATCTTTTTCATTACAAAATTATACTATGTGTGAGTGTGTCTAAAAATGTTATACCGCATAAACGTAGTAACCATGGTCATACTTAAGATTACGATCGATCAAAGCTTGTAAGTATCTTCACTCAAAAACACACTAGTTACACTAGATTACAGCAATTTAAAGTCTGAGGTTTTAAAAAAATCACCAAAAGTTTACGCTGTGCACAATTTTTTTTTGTCCTAGAGCGACGAGAGTCGGTTCATTCGATGCAGATTTTTTTTCTGATTCTAACGGTGTAAAAACATATTTACGATATTTCAAGGGTTACAGCGTTTATGCTTTCCAGCGCTGAAATAAAAAGATCAGTAATTCACCAAAGTTTCTGAAGTTTTCAGGGCCACAGAAGGACATAGAATGGCTTTCATCCAAATAGTTAAATAATTAACTATTTGGTAAGGAAAGGTGGTACAGGTGGTAACAAAACAATATCGACATGTAACTCGATCGTAACCCATCTATCGAGAACCGAATAAAATTAAATAAACACAAGTAAAACAATAATAGAGGCTATATTTAGCACCCGTTAATAAACAAACTGAACAACCTAAGTTAGTTTAGTGTCTCAGTAAATTTTGTTGGAAAATCTAATAATGTAATTTTATTTATGTAAAGTACTGGCAAAATTTGCTTAAGAACCACTTAACCAGAAACTAAAGTTAAAATATTATTTTGTACATTTTCATCAAAAATTCAAGTTCAACACTTTAAAGTTTGTGCATTCTTGAATGTTTTTGTTTTAAAGCGACTTCAGATAATGTACGCTTCGGCATGAATGGGCCGACTCGACCAGAGTGATACCATGGCCTCACAGAAAACCAGTGTAAAATAGTGCTTGCGCTGTGTTTCACTGAGTGAGTGAGGATACAGGAGGCCCATACCCCATCCCCCTATCTCCTACCCCCATAAGGAGGAGGTTCTCAATTCGACTGTATTTTTTTTATGTTTGATACCTCAGAACTTCTAACTACAACTCCCTACGAATAAATCCCGTGTCGCGGGGGAATTTACAAACATACGTGAAACGGACACAAAGAACATCCAGACTCAGAACAACAATTTGTGGATTACACAAAGTGTTGTCCCGTGTAGGATTTGAACTCACAACACTTGGCGAAGTAGGAAGCTGCGTGTCGACCGCTCAAACCACTAGACCATACGTGTCAAAGTTATACTGTTAATGGAATAATTGATTCAGACTAGCTGAGCGCTGCAGTATGACCCGCGTTTATCAGATGGTCTATCTCCCTGGAGCTCTAAAATGTTTATGAAAATAGGTTCAGTTGTTAGAGCGCAAGGAATTAACTAACAAACAAACTCACTGACCGTCGCCTTTGTAATTTTGGTGAGACAATATTGGTACATTTAGTATACAATTTATATATATAAATATATATTTCTATGGGCAATTTACTCTGGAGGTGAAGATGTTACATCCTTTTAAAAAAGGAAATATTAAGAAGTAGTACCTATACTTATGGGCTTAAAAAGTAGCACTACAACGTAGAATTAGTAGTTTGTCAGTAATTCCATTTGTCTTCTTTGAAATGTCTTTTTACCTGACTAAGGAGAAGTCAAAAAGAAGAGTCGATGAGTGTTTGTATGTTGCACCGTTACGCCTAAACTACTGAAACGCTTTTAATGAATCCGGTGTCAATGTATTCGTAATATTGACATGACATAGACTGTACAAATTTAATCAAAAGTTTTACGTGGTATGAAACTTTTTCTAGTCATCTATATTTAAAATAAAATAAAAACTTCGTTTAAAAAAACCGACTTCAAAAACTGAAAAGTATAAAATAACTTAATTTGTATGTGCTACCTATTCATAGGTTTGAATTCGGCGCCAAGCCAAATGTAATAGTAGGTACCACACTCGCTATATTTCGAGACGAACGTCAACGACGTCACCGACGCTTCGGTTGTTTTGTCCTACGCGAAGAGCAGCTATCCCGCTCAAGGTCACGCGCGGCGAGTCCTACTATTACATTTTGGCTCGGCACCGACTTCGAACCTATGAATAGGTAGCACATACAAATTAAGCAGTTATTTTATACTTTTCAGTTTTTGAAGTCGGTTTTTTTAAAAAAATTTTTTTTTTTTTCGCTTTTTAGTCTTTCTCAAGTCTCTCATCATCATTTCACCTAAATAACTTGAAAGAATACGACAAAAGGTAACATACAACATACTGTATAGAATAATAAATAAATACACACATCAAAAGTGTCTAGGGATCAACATATGTGTCTAGGGATCAACATATATTTTTGCAATAACTTTTCTCCTGATTGATATTAATTAAAATTTTCTTTAAGGATTCATCAAATAAAGTGTTTTCGTTTGTCACAGTAACGATAAACCAAGTCACCTTTGCATTAATAAAGAAATTTGCCATTTTCCTAATAAAGGGAGTTTTGACATTTGAACCACTAACATTAAAGTTCGAAAAAAAGACTGAAATAACAGTTTTCTTTAAAATTTTACTAGGTAACTTAAACAATTAATAATCCGTGTTTCTACCGCGAACACTAACAACACAAGAATCGGTTTGGCATACTCAAAATGAGTTCATCCAAATCACGCTGTGGAATGGCCGCCCATGTTCGTTGCAACAACAAAAAAAAGTCTTCTTGCGACTGGATACCCTCTATATTCGGCAGAGCTCTTCTCTGTAG
Organism: Diaphora mendica; assembly: GCA_949125395.1. Classification (NCBI taxonomy): domain Eukaryota; kingdom Metazoa; phylum Arthropoda; class Insecta; order Lepidoptera; family Erebidae; genus Diaphora; species Diaphora mendica. The sequence goes on from OX421321.1 coordinate 3,370,758, forward strand.
CATATCCCATGCATGCTCAATCGGGTTCAAGTCTGGCGACTGAGCAGGCCAGGGCCAAAGCCACATCTCAATCTCAAGAAATCCGCATAAAAATGCTTGATCCCTAGACACTTTTGATGTGTGTATTTCGGACATGATGTTTACAGAATATGAAAGCATGCAGACAATTGCCTTAACTTTATTGCAGGCGCTCACGTAAATTTGAGGGTTTCCTTCAATTTCCTTGGGACCCCATCATCAGATCCTGATATGGTGGCCATGGGACCACATGGGGAGCATACCTTTTCGAATACAAAAATAATTTTCAAAATCGGTCCACAATTGATGGAGTAATCAATGTACATACATAAAAATGCTGGAGGTAGTAGAGCCACGCTGATTTCAGCACGAATGGGCCGGCTCGACCGGGGCGGTACTACCCTCGCACAGAAAATCAACGTAAAATGACGGTTAAGTAAGTAGTAGTAGTAGTAGTTAAGTAAACGACAAGTTCCATACTTGTTGACTAGACTAAAAGATGCAGTAGCATCACTAGGCCGCCATGATGTGGGTCGCCATACTGCATTGTCTGCATTCGCAGTGAGTACGGTGACCACCACTCTTGGATTCTGCTTATGCTTTCCATCAGGCAGAGTAGAGTCATTATGGCGGGCCATACATACCGATGAAATTGAGAACCTCCTCCTTTTGGAAGTCGGCTAAAAATCGAAATACCACTCACTTAATAATCACGAAATCTCAGAAACGATAACACCTACAAACTTCAAATTTAGCAGGTAGGTTCCTTATAGGGTGTAGACATCCGCTAAGAACGGATTTTACAAATCTCCACCCTTAAGGGGGTAAAATGGCGATTGGACATTTGTATGAAAGTCCTATGTTTTTGAAGTAAGAGACTTGAAATTTAAAATGTATGCTCTATAGACGGTGTGGAGGTGTACTAATATGTAACTTTAGAAATTAACCCCCTTTTGGATTTAAAACGGGGGATGGTAGTTTGGACGCAAACGAGGTTGCTTGGGTCAGCTAGTTGAATATAAAGTCATGCTAAAGCCTAAGTCTAGCATGAAACTTTCATAGTTTTAGAAAGTAAAATTGAAATTCGTCGTCAGAAAAATAAGTTATTTTATTTTATTATAACTGCTGCAGGCAATTCAAAGGCCATTGCGAAATCAACTGAATTTCAAAAAAAAACAAAAGGAATAATATTAAAGTTTTATTTATTATTCAAACACAAATTTATATATTAATAAATAATGAATTTAGAGATTGTTAGACTTTTTTAGGACTTCACAGAAACATTATAGTTTTGATCTCCATTTTAAATTCTAGAAAGCTTTTATACAAATAACACTTCAGACAGCGTGCGGTTTAATATATTGATTGAAATGTCATGGATAAAAATGGAAGGGTGGTTATTTCCTTGCTATAAATAAACTAGTTATCTATGCATTTGTATTGTGGAGCTCTTTTTTTTTTTTTTATGTTTGTATGGCCCGCCAAAATGACTCTACTCTGCCTGATGGAAAGCATAAGCAGAATCCAAGAGTGGTGGTCACCATGCTCACTGCGAATGCAGACATGCAGCATGGCGACCCACACCATGGCGGCCTAGTGATGCTACTGCATCTTTTAGTCTAGTCAACAAGTAAGGAACTTGTTGACTAGACCAATTGGGCCTCCGGTCTAGCACTCACCCACGAAACACGACAGCATGCTGTCATTTTACGTTGATTTTCTGTGCGAGGGTAGTACCGCCCCGGTCGAGCCGGCCCGTTCGTGCTGAAATCAGCGTGGCTTTACTACCTTCTAACTGTAGTGCAGGGAGAAAATTCTCTATTGGTTAAGCTGTGGTTCGGTTAAGAATATCCTTAGATTAAAAGCAAAATGTATTTAATGATATGATAATGGTATATAGTAATTATATGTACTATTTTAGTCTGACTAATCATTGTTTTATAATCTTAGTTATTACTGGTCTGTAAGACTTGAGGGGACTAAACTGATTTGAAAACTTCGTTTTGGTTCTGTATTTAATTAATGTGTACGTATCTATGTACATGTTTATATATATTTAAATTCTTTAATCGTTTGTATCTTATTTTTATTAATTTCAACTGACTCCGGCTTTTTGTATCGGAGCTTGAATATACAAGTACTTTAAAAATGTCAGTTTGCGTTACGTTACTCACAGCGTCGTTGATTTAACTATAATTATTCTATTATAAATTTGTTAGAAAAAGTATTGTCCTTAAATATATATTATCTGAATCGGGTATATCTACGTTGCGTACTCAATCAACGAAAGAAATCGTGTCCCTAATTCAATAAATCGTTTCGTTAATCTTCACAGTTTGGCAAAGAAAATCTTGTGAACTGCAATGAAAATAACAGTGAGGAAATAAAAAAGGAAAACTATGAACTGAGATCATAATTTTCAATATCTAATTATCATGTACTTAATGAAGCAAAGCTTAAAATATTGACAAATGATTGAAAAACACACACACATATAAATTACTGTGTTTTTTTAACTTACGTTACGTGCTTTTCTTACACTTTATTGGTAATGGTGGTGGTGTACCTCATTGCCTACCGACTATATGACTCGGAAAACTCTTACTGAGAAAATTATGAAACCTGTTTTTTTTTTTTTTTTAATTTTTTTTTTTATGTTTGGCCCGCCAAAATGACTCTACTCTGCCTGATGGAAAGCATTAGCAGAATCCAAGAGTGGTGGTCACCATGCTCACTGCGAATGCAGACAATGCAGCATGGCGACCCACACCATGGCGGCCTAGTGATGCTACTGCATCTTTTAGTCTAGTCAACAAGTATGGAACTTGTTGACTAGACTAATTGGGCCTCCGGTCTCGCACTCACCAACGAAACACGACAGCATGCTGTCATTTTACGTTGATTTTCTGTGCGAGGGTAGTACCGCCCCGGTCGAGCCGGCCCGTTCGTGCTGAAATCAGCGTGGCTCTACTACCTACTGAATCGAACCTACAATCTCTATCTAAGCAGTCAGGGTTACAAATTACTAGACCAAAAGGCCACCATAAACTATATACAACAGTTCATGATTAATAATGCTAATCATCAAAATCAACATTATATATTTGATGATTAGTATTAGGATGTTAATCATCAAATTTGCTATCAAAAAACTTTTAGCATAAATTTAAGAGTAAATTACACAAGAAAAGTAGTAGTAGAGCCACGCTGGTTTCAGCACGAACGGGCGGGCTCGGCCGGCGTGGTCCTACCTACTAGACTAATAAATAAAAATACAAATTAAGAATAAAAAACCCGACTGCGTCAATATTTAACAATAAAAACAAATAAGTTTTATATATATTCGTAATCACCGTAAAAAAACCTTTAATTTTTATACCACACTCGATGTATTTTGAAAACTTTTTTTTTTATATTACTTTTTGGCGCCAAAAATCCTTATTTATTTTTTTAATTTTGATGTACCCAGTGTCACTCTCATGACTACGACGAATCTATTGACACCACTCACATAAAAATACGACAAGCCATTTAGGCTCCAGGGCGTGCCAAAGAAATATACATACATAGGTACACTCGAAAAACATAACCCTCCTTTCGCAGTCGGGTAGAAAAAATAACTGATAAAATTATAAAGCCTATATTACCGGATCATTATTACAAATCTATTAACACCTCACTCATTAAAATCGGATCAGTATTATAGGCACTACGGTGAAAATACCTTTCCTTTTGACTACGCCGTAATCGGTTAAAAGAATATATTATAGTAGCAAAGAACAAATACGCATGTTTTATTTGTGACCGCAAAAGGAAATTTAAAATAGTAAATATTTCCTAAACGGAAACGTACATGCATCAAGAAATTATAGAAAAGTCTAAGCAAATAGTATTATTTGCGCATGAAACTAGCATTTCTCTCGGGTTGGAAAATTTACGGAAATATATTTGCGAGTTTTCTAGTACATTTCTTGATAAATCTGATTTATTTAGATCAATGTTGTTGCAGCACTGAGGTTGAAGGATTTATTATTCTTTACAAGCGTTTTATTTAATTTGCAATATCTGTATGCACGTATTTGCGTATTGGACCAAATCTTGGAAGCTAAATTAGAACCACTTTCCTATGATTAGCCTCAAGTTTAGTATACATTTTTACATATTTAGTAATAATACAATAATATTATATTACTCTAGCTGAACCGGCGAACTTCTTACGGCCATATTTATAAATCCGTCTCAGCTTCCCACAGGCAGTGTACAGACGCGGACAAAAAAAATTACTTCTCCCGTTATCTTTTAATTTTTCTTGTACACAAAACTTCTCTTAAAAATAACGAACACATTAAAAATAATAGGTCTTTTCCTATGAAACTGCCGTTTTGTATGCAATAAGTGAAAGTACTTATTTTTTCAAACTTTTTTATTTCTGTTATTCGAAGTAATCACCCATGCAATCGACGCATCTTTGCCAACGCATTGGCAGTTTATTGATGCCCTTCTTGTAAAAATCAGCTGGACGGGAGGCAACAAACTCTTCAAAGGCATTTTGTACTGCCTCTCGGGAATTGAAATTTTTACCCACTAAAAAGTTGTCTAAATTTTGAAAAAAGTAATAGTCGGTAGGTGCAAGGTCTGGTGAGTATGGCGGATGAGGGAGAGCTTCCAACCCCAGCTCTTTCAGCTTGGAGACTGTCTGTTGCGCAGTATGGGGTCGCGCCTTGTCGTGAAGCAGCTATTTTCTAGTTGATGTATTGATCAATTTTGAATTGACTACAAAGGAAGGAGGTTCTCAATTCGACTGTATGTTCTTTTGTTTTAGGTTCATTTCACGGAACTCTGTTATTTTTAAACCAATTTAAGACATTTCTCTTTCATTTGGGTAAAAAAATACTTCTTCGGTTACTGATGACTGCCGCTGGTCTCGCGGTTGGCGTGTGCGACTGCTAATCATGAGGTCTCGGATTCAATTCCCGGGTCGGACTAAATGTTTGTATGATCTACAAATATACACACATACATGTACATGAATATAAGTGGTAGTTAAACCATTTTAGTAAACCAGGTAGTAGAGCCACGCTGATTTCAGCACGAACGGGCCGGCTCGACCGGGGCGGTACTACCCTCGCACAGAAAATCAACGTAAAATGACAGCGTTCGTGCTGTCGTGTTTCGTTGGTGAGTGCGAGACCGGGGGCCCAATTAGTCTAGTCAACAAGTTTCATACTTGTTGACTGGACTAAAAGATGCAGTAGCATCACTAGGCCGCCATAGTGTGGGTCGCCATACTGCACTGTCTGCATTCGCAATGAGTATGGTGACCACCACTCTTGGATTCTGCTTATGTTTTCCATCAGGCAGAGCAGAGTCATTTTGGCGGGCCAAACATAAAAAAAAAAAAAAAAAAAAATTACTATTGAGTCCCGCTGGCGTATACCCAGCCATGTACATAAAATATAATTTAAAACCAAAATCCGCAATAACATTTCATACTAAAGTAAAAGCTTCCCATATTTATTAAAAGATACATTTAATTTACTCTAATTAAGATTAATTTCATAAAAATATAAGCGATTTGTCTTCAAATCGCTCTCCTGTAAAATTACTATAATGTTAGTTGACTCAGTATACTTAGGAGGTATCGAGTATTCCATGGCATATAACTTTACCTTCAGAAATTACGGCTATTTTGTTTTACAGGTGTGCTCCGTTTACCAGTGCAACCTATTCGAAACGTCGGGATATGTGCAAAATTACACTAAATAGACTATTAACAGTTACAAAAAAATATTGTATCAAAACTCACCTGGCTCCTTCCATAAGCTCCAAGGAATCCTACAGTAATGGTTTTGTCATTTGTCCAATTGCCACTGACACTGGGACACACGATAGCACCGCCACAATCACTATTCACTACATCGAACAAATTAAATCCTTCAACATCCATCGTACTCACTGACAAATTGTCTTCTATTAAATTAGATGTCAAACTAGAATGTATATTATTCAAATAAACAGAATCTAATGTATTTGATTCATTGTATTCTAAATCATCAGATGCTGTTGTATTTAATGCTTCACATTTCTTGTGATGTCCATCACTTACTATTATATTTATAGGTTTACTTGTATCTATATAAGTAGTATTATATATTTTACTATCGAATATATCTGTTTTATTTTCTTGTTCTTCATATTCATTTATATCATTGTTCAGAATTTGTATATCACCTTCAATAGATAGTCCAACTTCTATGAGGACGATTAAAATAAGGTACGTTGAATTTTTATACGCCATTTTGATTTTTGACCTCAGGTCTGGTCCGTCATCGGAGTTTTTCTGAAACAATAAAATAGGTTTTTGTTATTACACTTTGTATTTTTAACCGACTTCAAAAAAGGAGGAGGTTCTCAATTCGACCGTATACTTATATGTTTTTTTTATGTGTGTTCGTGGATAACTTCGTCGTTTATTTTGATGATTCTTTTTTTATTGGAAAGGAGATGTCTCAACGGTGGTACCACGATGAGGACACTAAGATCTGATGATGGCATTCAAGAGAAATCGAGTCGAACCTTAAAGTCGGTTTTTGTTTTTGTTAAAATTTTACTTGTAGATAATAATAATAAATCACTTTATTGTACACCAGATAACTTACAAAGGTAACTTAATGTTATGAAGTACAATTGGTGGCCTTATCGCCCGAAGGCAATCTCTTACTCAATCTCTCATCTCTCTCTCATGGTAGTAGATATTGGTATCTTGAACCAAGGAGCTCGGACCTTGATCTTACAGCTATTTTGAACTAAAATACACGACTAGACATGGACGAACGAACTATCGCTTTGATTCCCCTACTCATTCTTATATATCTCTTTCCTACCTCCGCATTCTCTTTTTAAATACCTGCCTTTTCTATACACTCTAGTACCAAAATGATATACGTTCTTTATTTATTTTTTTAAGGCATCTCTCTCGTGCACTAGGGATATAATTCGTGTCGTGGGGGAATTAACTTAAAATGAACACAAAAAATTATCCATACTCTGAAGAAAAAATTATGGATGCATGCAAGGAAAGCCCCGTGTGGGTATCAAACCTACAACACTCAGTACAGTAAAAAGCAGTGAGGTGACCGCTTTAACCACCCCACCATCCTCAGTGTTTACTATCGTTTCAAGTAAATCAACGTTTTTTTGTGTATGGCCCTGCCAAAATGACTCTACTATGCCCGATGGAAAGTATGAGCAGAATCCAAAAGTGGTGGTCACTATACTCATTGCGAATGCAGACAATGCAACAATGCAGCATAGTGACCCACACCATGGAGGCCTAGTGATGCTTCTGCATCATTGGGCCTCCGGACTCGCACTCACCAACGAAACACAACACCACGAACGCTGTCATTTTACGTTCATTTTCTGCGCGAGGGTAGTACCTACCGCCCCGTCGGAGCTGGCCGTTCGTGCTGAAATTAACGTGGCTCTGTTACCTTGTAAATGTAAGTACTACGGGAGTGTGATTATGAGGTATGTCATGTATACTATGACATGTATATCATATCTAGGCTATCACGCAGATGAGATAATGACTTGGTCGAAAGTGTAATAATAGTATTTTGTAAAAGAGAATTACAAAACATTAACTTATTTACTCACTTAAGCCGAAGAATAAGGGAGATGAAAATTTTGCCAAACTGGGTCATTAATTCAGAAAGTATTTGTTAACAAGGGCTAAAAGGCTCAGTGAGGTAGAAAATAATCCGTAACTGAAAATAAATTGTTGGTATTATATTCTACAATACTTTTTGAATAAGGAAAGATCGGTTATATGGGAATTGTTTGGTAGTAGGCCTCGTTTCTCAGTGGTAACCGTATAGATTAACATATTGAAAAAAGCCATCCTTATCAGGTCAGTCTACGAATATGTGATCATTTTTAATAGATTGAGACCCTCGGTGATTCGGAGAGTACATTAAGCCTCCGGTTCAAAGAAATATCTTTAGCAATCGTTACAGGTAAAATTTCCGACTATAGTCTTTATATAGAACCTCAAAAAGCTCTTAGTACGCGGGATGTTCGATCCGATTGTATCTAGTTGCTCCACCAACAAAATTTGCAAGTTAAGTCCTATAATAGACTTAAAACGTCGACCTCAACCTAGTTTTGGGAAAGGAGGTTCGAAGACAATGATATGCAAATTGTTTGTGTATAAATGAAGAAACACGATCATATTGTATAGACAGTAGAGACCATTTTTCTTGCGATGAATAATAAATAAATTTCCATTTTAGTTCAGTTTTTGGGTGTTTTCTATGTATAATATGTATGTATTTACAAAAAAATAAAAAGTAAAAAAAGTAAATAAGTATTTATATCAGTTGTCTAGTACCCATAACACAAGCTCTGCTTAGCTTGGGACTAGATGGCGTTGTGTGGTAGATGTCCGAAAAAAAATATTTAGTTACGGTTCAGTAATATCGTTACTTCATAATCATTTTTCTGTCAGTATTTTTGGGGCACCACCTACCCGGATTAAGGCAGGTGTTCGGACTCGGACTGATTACAAACTTATATATTGCGTTCGGAAAATTTTGTGTGGCGTATATCGAGGTATGGTAAACTATTTTTATAAGCAAATAATTAGGTTTGTCAGCTATAAATTAGGGGAACAATCTTCGAGGATTGATCGAAATCTGTTTAGATACTTGTTTGTATGCAATTTACAGTTAATAAACCCACAGTATTTTGTTTTTTTTATAGCTGGGTGCAATGTTGTTAAAAACGCTTTTTATAACACTTTTGGTACCTACTTATTTTCAGACATGTAGACATATTTTTGAATGGATAAACAACCAAAAAGCACCTGCAACTCAAGAGTCAGAAAAGAATTCGTGCCGTTTTATTCGCATCACCCAGAATCCTGGAGTTAAACTCCGATAACTTCATTCACCGGGTAAATATTAACAAAACAAATATTTAAAATGGATTTCTCTCACAATATAATTGTCGCGAGGAAATTTACACACATACTTACATGAAACGGTATTCATTTAAAAGGTAGTAGAGCCACGCTGATTTCAGCACGAACGAGCCGTCTCTACTGGGGTGGTACTACCCTCGCACAGAATATCAACGTAAAATGATAGCAGCAGTGCTGTCGTGTTTCGTTGGTGAGTGCGAGACCGGAGGCCCAAATAGTCTAGTCAACAAGTTCCATACTTGTTGACTAAACTAAAAGATGCAGAAGCATCACTAGGCCGCCATGGTGTGGGTCGTCATGGTGCATTGTCTGCATTCGCAATGAGTATGGTGACCACCACTCTTGGATTTTGCTTATGCTTTCCATCAGGCAGAGTAGAGTCATTTTGGCGGGACATACATAAAAAAAACCAACACAAAGAACAAACAGACTCAGCACAACAATTTGTGGATCACAGAAAGTCTTGTCCCATGTGGAGTTCAAAGCCACAAGACAGCACAATGAGCGCTAAGTGAAAAGTAAGCGCTGAAATAACTACAAAGTGCATAATAGGCCTACCACACGCACAAGTATCACACCACAGTTTTGCCTACGCAGGCCCGGCTTGTACACGGAACACCGTGCGTGTGGTTGGTAAAACTGTGTATCAACGCCAAACAACTGTATCACGACAGTTTTACCTGCGCAGATATAACTCTGGTGATACTTACGCGTGTGATAGGCACTTAAGAGATGCCATCGCCACAATAATAAGAAAAAGACTGCACGTTTGGTCTAGTGGTATAACGGTCACCATGCCGTTTCCTACTTCGCCAAGTGTCGTGGGTTCAAATCCCACGTAGGACAACACTTTGTGTGATCCACAAATTGTTGTTCTGAGTCTGGGTGTTCTTTGTGTCCGTTTCATGTATGTTTGTAAAGTCCCCCGCGACACAGGATTTATTCGTAGTGCGGGAGTTGTCTTTTAAAAAGGAAAAAAAAAGAAAAAACAACCGCGGCTATTTTCGTGTAGCTACAAAAATGGCAAAATTAGGTTTCTGAAAGGTTTCTTCACTTCAATAGTAACCAGGCTCTTTATGCCGAAACTCTTCCATAAATCCACGGTAGCCTATTTATTCCAAATAAGTGTGGTCCAACCACGTCAATCTAATTTTAATGACATATGTATAAGGTTTAGAGGTTGTACATATAAATAGATTCGTAAGTTGATCCCTATTGGTATACAAATTCATGGTCAAGTAGGCTCTTTGATACATTGGATGCGCTGGCTACACAGAAAATCACTTTCGCTGATACGCATCAGTCGATGTCAATATTTGTGTAAGAGTAATTCATGAGCCAAAAGTTGGGAATATCTGTTTACCAATAAATTTATATACATGAACCAAATCTTTACTAAGCTACGTAGGATTTACATTTTTACCCAACTACGGCCAAAAAGAAGGGTAATAATTTTAGCAGTCTATGTATGTTTGAATGTTCTACCGAAGCGCTTAAACTACGAATGAGATGTCAATAGATTCCTAATAATGGCCTGAGTTAAAAGCTATATAAATTGTAAAAAGATTCGTAATAATGGCCTGAGTTAGGATATAAGCTATATAAATTGTAAAAAGATTCGTTATAATGGCCGGAGTTATATAAGCTATATAAATTGTAAAAAGATTCGTAATAATAGCCGGAGTTATATAAGCTATATAAATTGTAAAAAGATTCGTAATAATGGCCCGGGGTAAATACGCTATATTAACATCAAAAGTTTTTACTAGTCTGGTTACAGTTTTTTTTTTCTTGTTTTTGTTTTGATTCAGGTGTAATGTAAACAAGCGGATTGGTCACGTGCCATTTCTGAGGGAAGGGACTTTTAATAAAGTCATTTAACAAATAAAATTTTAACAAAAATATAAACCGACTTCATGATTCGACTCGATTTCTCTTGGATGCCATCATCAGATCGTAGTGTCCTTATCATGGTACCACCGTTGGAATATCTCCTTTCCATTAAAAAAAGAATCGTCAAAATCGGTTCATAAACGACGAAGTTATCCGCGAACACAAATAAAAAAAAACGGTCGAATTGAGAACCTCCTCCTTTTTTGAAGTCGGTTAAAAAGACAATTCACTACTTCATCTATCTAGTTTTACTTAGATATTTGAGATACTTTCGAAATCGAGAGACCTTTTTTTACTCTTTGCATCAACTGCGAACTGCCAACAAGCCAACGAACTGTTCAAATATTTCATTGCGAGTTTCACGTTTAGGTTGTAGAACCAACTCTTGTCTTGCCGTAACATAATACATTACAGATTAATTATTATTAGAATTTTAAGAGTGTATTAAGAACGAGTAGCTCCAAGGCTTCTTCGCGAAATTTTAAGCTTATTATAACAAATTAAATTATTATATTTGAAGTCCCCTTTGCAAAATATACTATGCTTTCGCAAGTTACATCATTTGCGTTAAAGCATTTTTATTTTAAAGTTTTTTTTTATGTATAGGCGGGCAAACGAGCAGACGTATCGCCTGATGGTAAGTGATTACCGCTGCCCGCGTTGCCGGCTTTTGGGGGATGGGGGGGGGGGATAGGGAATGGAGTATGGGCCTCCGGTATCCTCACTCACTCGGTGAAACACAGCGCAAGCACTATTCCACACCGGTCTTCTGTGAGGCCGTGGTATCACTCCGGTCGAGCCAGCCCAATCATGTCAAAGCGTGGCTCTCCCAAGGTAATTGAGTCTAGTCAGCGGTACGGCTATTGCTAAGCTCGCCCTTTTTTATTTATTTGACTAGCTGAGCCAGGCGGTGTTACCTGCAGTACAATAACCACGGGTAGCGCCGCGGGGAAAGGCTGGTCTAAAAAAAGTCTAAGTTACTCCTTATATGTAGCCACTGAAAGTCCCGTCAAAATCGATCCAGCCGTTCCAGAGATAAGTCAGAACAATCAGACAGACAATAAATTTAAAAATAGATTTTTTTATGTTAGTACCGTATATACTTATTATACCGTATAGAGTTATTATTAGTTTTGGCTATAAAATAGAGTACGTGTACATACTACCCAACGATTGCAACCCGTACTATAACGTGGCTTGGCCCAACAATTTATATTAATCAGGTATTTATATACCAATCAGTGCTAAAACTTTAATTGTGTGATGCAGAATACGTACCTAGTTGCTCTTTTGTTGGTATTGAATTAAATCTTTCTTTTATAAGGAAGTCGCTATAATACCAACGAAAAAAACTTATTTAAAAAGTAATTAGAAAAAATACATCTAAAACAAACCCGGGTATAAATAGAGCTAGGCTTTTTTTTACTTACTTACTGCCTACAATATCAATTTATGAAAGTATATCACTGTTTCTCGGTAAATGTATAAATAATTATAATTATTTACATAGCTCCCACACTGAAACAAAAATTTGAAGCCTTAATATTGAATATCTATTGTTTCGCTAACGAATTTATCATTAATAGGAAAATTTATTTATAATAAAATACACTCGTAGCTTTACATTTCAAATCGCAGTGATTTAACACGTTCACTGCGGCTTGAGGTTGATTCAGCCTCATGGTAGACTTTACGCTGGTGCGGCGCGTAAAACTGTGTTTTCTCTCTAGTGCGGCGGCTGTATACACTCAACCGTATGAGGTATGACAAAGACAAATATAGCTTTCTTTATGTCTGCGAAGCATTGACTCAATATTGTAAAAAAAAATATTTGAGGTCGAAATACGCCTCAAACGCACTGATCACAAAATTATTGAATAAGGTGCGGGTTGAGGCCGATTTCGACCTCCAGCGACGGGGCGCGCGGGCGGCGTGAGAGCAGGTAAGTCGACTTTAGTGTCGCTACCATAGTCGATACTGGAGCATGACTTGTTTTTATTTTAAAAGCTTAAAATTACTTCTGCACGTCCACGAGCGGTTACATTTAAGTACTTAGAATGAGAAATGTTTTCAATTTACAGGTAATAATGAACCAAACCATTCAGAGTCTCAGCACATCCTTGCAAAGGGTCAAATAAGGAAACATTGCGTCATTTGCTATGCAAAATTACGACTTACATTAGGTGCCATGCAGGCTGCAAAGAAAGTAAAAAAAAATATGACTAATTGTTCACAATGTAAGAAAGCTATGTGCTTGCATTGTTTTAACGAACAGCATGCAAAGTAATATAGAATAAATTAGATGAACGAATAGTTTGTATTTTATTTAACAACACCCCATACTTTTATGCACAATACTATAACAATATAAAAAAGTAATAGAAATATAACATAGACATGGACATTCATCGATATAAATTCATTCCCATCACTAATGCCGCCCCGATTTAGTGCGATGTGTGGTCTAAAACGACCCCAAATATATTTTAGGTGTTTTCTCTAAAACTAAAAATCAGAACCCGGGGCGAAGCTAGGTGTACATAAAACAATACCATGCAAGTAATTTTAGCATAAAATTAAACATCGAATCACGCTCCTGATCAAGTTACAACACATTTACCAAATGATTGAAACATGAGGCAGAAAAGACCTCAACCGCATTACAAGGAAGTTTAGCTTGGGGCTGATTCGACCTCAGCCGCACCAACTGAAAGTTCTTCAAAATGTGGCCCGCAGTGAACGTGTTAATAACCTCCCAGCATTCTTACCAAAAAGCAGTCACACTTCAGAACAAAATTGGGTCACGTGACTATAAAATATAGGTTAATTAAGTTTTCTCTCCAGCTTCACAACTCGGAAATTGCAGTAATTACAGAACCTTCAAGAAAAAGCGAATTAAATTAACTTGGTCATGATATATAAAATGCATCTAGTTCAGTCTTTGAATTCATTTCACCCTCAGGGTTGCGGAGGTCCGATGCCAGTCGTACGTGGAAAAACTGATATTCAGGTAAACTTGTTGAACTAGTAGCCGACCCCACATAATCTGGGGAATAATAAAGGCTAAGAAGAATAAGAATGGTATAAAATGCATCCTTAAAATTAAGGGATTCTTCTCACAAACACGTCAAAATTACACGTATTTATGTAAAGTTGTGCTCTATAACGTAGTAAAATGAAAGAACAGTATGGACCAATTATGTGAAACCTAATAAAGGAAGTCAAGTGGCATCGTAAAATAGCTAGACAGTAGTGTATCACATCAAAGCTGAACTATAAAGTAGGTATAAAGGCGGGAAATAGGAATATCCTGGTCTGGTTTTTTATAACGACGGGTTAATTATAAAAAATGAGAACAGAAGAGTAATTGATTATTTACAAAATAATTATAATACCTACATTAAAATTAAATTAAAAGACTGGAAAAAACATTAACAATATTTACATACAAGCGTCAAAATATTCCTCCGCATCAGCGCATATTGGTAGCGTTTCCAAAAGGCTGGGAGCATTGCCAGGTTGAACGGCAATGCTAATTATCTATGCTAGAAAAAAATAATAAATCGTAATTAATTAAGTAATTTGAAGTAAAGTTTCTTTTTAAAGTTTATAAATTGACAAACAGATTGAATGAATACTCAAAGTCAAATACGTCAAGCCAAAATTCAAAAGACGCTAGGACCATTCGGGAAGCACCAGCTTTCAAATAAAAAAATCGATTCACCCAGTCGCAAGTTATGAGGTAACAAACATAAAAAAAGAGATAAAAAAAACAGTCGAATTGAGAACCTCCTCCTTTTTTTGAAGTCGGTTAAAAAGGTGTCTCGCGGGCCGCAGTTCAGTTCAATTTGACCTACAGTGCGACAAATATCGGAGTGATATCAGTGATTAACCTAGCGACCTCGGCGACAATTAGGGACTATTACCCTAAGTTATACTGTGATTTAAGAGTGTTTGTCGAGATTCGAACCTCAATCCTCGACATCACGGTGGACCGGTGCTCCCAACCGGCTGAACCGCTGACGAACGGCGCGCGGCGCATGTGACGGGGCAAGGAGAAGCAGGGGCGCGGGCAGCGGTTCCCAGTACATACATCGTAGTAACAACACTCGCCTTAATACATTGTTCGGGATCACTGCTCTGTACTGTGTCATATCCTTGTAGACATTAAAAACCTGAGCAAACTACAGTCCACTTTTTAACCGACTTCCAAAATGGGAGGTTCTCAAGTTGCCTAGTATTTTTTTAATGTATGTACACCGATTACTCCATCAATTGTGGACCGATTTTGAAAACTCTTTTTGTATTCGAAAAGGTATACTTCCCATGTGGTCCCTTTGCCACCATATCAGGATCTGATGACGGAGTCCCAAGGAAATCGAAGGAAACCCTCAAATTTGTTAGGCACGTACTATGTTTTTCATATATTTTCTAAGACTATTATGGTTTTCACATCTGGTATTCATCATTTCATGATGGTGAGATGATGATGGAAGATACAACGGTTAGGAGTTGGAAGATAATTATTTAAATGTCATGTGAATGTATTTTACCGTTACTCGTATTTTTTCAAGTTATTAAGATGAACTGATGATGGAAAGTACAACTCCAAACTCCTAACTCCACAGTTAGGAGTTGGAGGATAATTCTTTCAATTTCATACGTATCCTATAGACCAATAGTTGTACCAAATACACGATTAGAGCCTTAGTTGTATTCTTTCAAGTTGTTTATGTGATCTGACAGGTAAGGTTAGAAGATAGATGAAACTTTAAGATACCGATCTTATAACTAATATTGATGAAACACTATTATTTGTATGTGCTACCTATTCATAGGTTTGAAGTTGGTGACAAGCCAAAATGTAATAGTAGGTACCCACTCGCCGCGCGTGACATTGAGCGGGATAGCTGCTCTTCGTGTGGAAGAAAACAACCCAGGCGGGCAGACACGCGCGCGCTGACGTCGTTGACGGTCATCTCGAAATATACTAAATATAGCGATGGTGGTAACTACTATTACATTTGGCTTGGCACCGACTTCAAACCTATGAATAGGTAGCACATACAAATAATAGTGTTTCATCAATATTAAAGGTTTGCATATACGGTATATTTAATTACTTTATGAAGTTATTTTATACTTTTAGTTTTTGAAGTCGGTTTCTTTAAACGAAGTTTTTTTTTAATTGTCTAGGATCATCACCAGGATATACCATTAACAGTGTTTATTTTTCCTTTCTTCTTTTAATCGTTAGAAGGCTTATTTCTCAAATCCATCGAACCCTAACACGTAACAATATATTTCCTAAACATGCAACTTAGTTCAAAACATACAGTTTAAGGAAAAACATGTCATATGTCCAAAATATTACGCTTTAACTTCTAAAACTTTTAAGCACGTACCAACTTATCCTTTGAGAGTTCCGTGGAAATTTTGTTTTGAAAGAAAAATAAAATTGCGTCGTACGTATTTATCACATTTAGTCCCTTGAGATTATTGTTTATTAAGTAAAAAGCAAATTAAGAGTGCAGAAATACTTTGAGAAAAACAATACAACGTTATTTTTAGTATCAACTATGAATCTCAATAAAAAAAATATTTCCATAAATGACCTATAATGGCCAATTTGCTCTAAATTTACTATTAAATAATCATATTTTATCAGACTATTAAATTAAAATTGTGTTCCTGTGACCTAAACACATATGTGATGTATAATTTTTGACTGCACGGTTGGCCTAGCGGTTTAAGCGGTCGCCACGCCGCTTTCTGCTGCCCTAAGTGCTGTTGGATCAAATCCCATAAGGGACAACACTTTGTGTGATCCACAATTTGTTGTTCTGAGTCTGGGTGTTCTTTGAGTACGTTTCAAGTTTTGTGTTTTTTATATACTAGGCGGGCAAACGAGCAGACGTATCCCCTGGTGGTAAGCGATTACCGCCGCCCATGGACACTTGCAACATCAGAGGCGTCACAAGTGCGTTGCCGGCCTTTGGGGGATGGGGAGGGGGATGAGAAGGGGTATGGGGAGTGGTTGGGGTATCTCTCCCACGGTAAAAAACGGTAAGTAATAGCTTTTTTGTTCATTACTTATTATAAAATTAAATCAGTAAGTGTTTTCATTTCTATCTGAACGCGATAAACTCCAAAATTATTGAATGAATTTAAATACGGTTTTCATTGGCGGATAAACAAGTTTTTTAAGGTGGTCTTGTTTACTTACGTAAATATTTTTTAATTTTTTGTATAAATTGGCTAAAGTATTACTTCTATTGTTAAAGTTGTACAGAAAACCGTGCCGTCTTCGAGTTTTAGAAGCGTGCGTAGCTTAACCTAATACAAATTTAAATGAATGAAGTACGATTCTTTTTAAAAGGATAAATTTAAAGAATGAAACATAAATTGAAAAGAATTAGTACTATGTACTCTGGTAATCGGACAATACCGTGATGAGTTGTTAGTACACTACAACATCAACTAACGGCTGTTGTTTACATTACTGTACTACTTGTACGCGGGAGAGCCAACGGGGGAGAGCCAAGCTTCTGCATGAATGGGCCGGCTCGACCGGAGTGATACCACGGTCTCACAGAAAACCGTTGTGAAATAGTGCTTGCGCTGTGTTTCACCGAGTAAGTGAGGATACCGGATGCCCATACCCCCCCTCTTTCCCCTCCCCCATCCCCTAAAGGCCGGCAACGCATTTGTGACGCCTCTGGTGTTGCAAGTGTCCATGGGCGGCAGTAATCACTTACCATCAGGCGATACGTCTGCTCGTTTGCACGCCTATTCCATAAAAAAAAAAATTGTATACTAATACGACTGTACCGTAAATGCGAACTTTGGATGGATCTATTACCGAGTTATTCTATTAGTTCTATTAGTCAAATTTAACACAAAGATATACTAAAGACTATAATCTAGTAAGCACATAGCACAGCCTGTGTAATGAAAGATGTGATACCCATTTCTTATAGACTGTCTGTAGACTTTGGTGTAGCGATATTGTTCCACGCCCTGCTTACAGTGTAAATTTAATTATTTATCCTTATCTATGAAACTATCATAGAATATAAATAAAATAGCTTAAAAAAAGTGTTTTAATTAAACGTTACCCAGCAGCTACGCTCCGGGACTTTCCCTCAGCTGTCAATACTTTGCCATTTTATAATGGCGAACTCTCATGTGGATTTTATCTATTATAAAGTTTTAATAAGAAACTATTACACTGTTATTAAAATACACTATCGACGCAATAAATTTAAATATTCGTTTATCATAGTTAGACATAACATTTTATATTTACTTCGTTTAATAAATCGATTGTTTGAATAAAAAACAACGTGTATTTAAGTACGGTAATGGATTTTAAAAGTTTATAACTTGACCTCTGTCTATGTAACGGAATCTATCATTTCATTAGGGTTCATCAAATAGTCCTATAACAGTCCATTCCGAACATAGGCCTCTCCTCAAAAAGGATGTTTCAAGCAAATGCATAGCTTTTATCGCGGGCTTTGGGGCCTTTGTGCAGAAATTCCGTAACGTAACAAAAAACCTGACACCCGAAGCTCGCACGGATCGAGACAAGCTGCTCCGAACGACGAATCAACGTATGTTTCTGTCTCTGTGACAGAAACGAATCTGTGTCACTGTCACGCACGAACATACTGCTTAAATTTTTATTTTTATTTATAAACTTCTTGCACAAGTTGTACAACGGCGGACTTAATGCAATGAGAGAAATATAATTGCATAAGTTGATAAAAAATGCTATGCAATAGCTTTACACTGGTCAGGTGAGTTTAAATAGGGTTTGTGGCAAATTTTCTCTCTCTTTGCATAATTTGTTTAGATCCTACTTCCTACTATTTTTTTTTTCTGTAAATGCCATACTAATACAATATATATGTGACATTGCTATAACGATCTAGTCTGCTGACTAATGAGTAATATTACTTTGATCTAAATTAATGGTAGTATTTTGTTCACTTCGCACTGTAACTTAACTAACTCAAAGGGTGTTATCCTTTTAACTTACGTAACGTAACGTCACTACCTTTATCCTTGTAACATCCGTATTATCGAGAAGCTGGCTAGCCTCAACGTTTACGTGATGATGAAGTCGGCGTTCATGAGCTTCGGCGTACTTCGATATAATGTCTGCGACGAATTCTACTTTGAGGTCCCGATGGAGGTCGTTCACTCGAATGTACCACGGTGCATTTACAATACCCCTGAGTACTTTATTTTGAAAACGTTGTATTATCAGTGTATTAGATTGTTTGGTACATCCCCATAACTGGATACCATAAATCCATACAGGCATAAGGACTTGTTCATATAATAGTATCTTATCCTACTAGTCCTACTAATATATAAATGCGAAAGTTTGTGTGTATGTTTGTTACTTCTTCACGCAAAAACTACTGAACGGATTTGGATGAAACTTTACAGTAATATAACTTATACATCAGAATAACACATAGGCTACTTTATATATTTATATTTACTACTTTTTGTATATAATATGTACATAATTATGTTCAAGCGCCTGCCAAATTGTTGATGGCAGCGTTTGTTAGGATTAATTATTGCTGTGCCGTCGATCACTTATAATCATGTATTTTTAAATAACTGCATATCATTTTATTATTCGTTAGAACTTATTAGAAACACGTCCAAGTGTTTTATTCTCTCAAGTATCCCTAATCTTACCATGGACAAACACAACGCTGCGTAAACAGTTATAAATAAAACCATTTAATGTCCTAAGGCATTATAGAACTTTAATATATCTACAATAAAACTGGGACACACTCCGACACACTATATCTACATATTGCCGCTTGGCCACAGAAACTGCTTTTATGTTTTAAATAATTCTAGGGTGTTTTAGGGTGGACTTATTGACAATATGTCACTACTTTTACTTCCAAAAAGGACTTCAAACAGATTCTAGGTACCTAGCACACATTATAATACTACTATTTAAATGAATAAAGAATTAGGTATAGGCAATTTATGAAGAACCAGTTTATTTTACGCTTTTAAGTGTTTTTTTGGCAGAGTTTTTTGGAAGTCGGGTTTTTTTTTATCGTTATAATTATAGATTTTGTGTTTACTGTGTTTAGGACTTTAGTTTCTTCTTTGTTTAAAAAAGGTTTTATCATATGATATACTAGCTGTTGCCCGCGTGTATATCGGTTTAATATTTTTGTTGTAAATTCTTTACTGTAGGTATAACTAGGTATTTATAATTCTAAGTTTAACAATTCTAAATAAGTTTCGATTAGTTAAAATAAATTTATACGTTTTGTTATTTATGTTTAGTACTTTAGTTTAAAGATTTTATCATAATATATAGCGTAGTTTAATATTTTTGTTGTAATTTCTTTAATAGTAATACTATTTATAATTCAGATAGCTAGATAAGTTTAATAATTCTAAATAAGTTTCTATTTGTAAAAAAATATTTCTAAGTTTTTTTAATGATTGCTTTTTTGTTTAGTACTTCAGTTTAGTTATTAAATTTTTTTATCATAAAGTGTACTTTAATTGTTTTTGTTGTAAATTATTTAGTCTATAGCTATTAAGATGACTCGCAAACGAAAATCCAATCTTTCACAAAGCTCTCAAAGAGCTAGAGCTATGAATACTGCTAGACAGCAAGAATCTAATGTTCATGCTGAACAGCGTAGACGTGAGCAAGCAGCACGTCAGGCAGAAGTCAGAGCTGGAGAAACTTGTGCGCAAGCTTATGCTAGACGTCAGGAAAATACAATCCGCATTGCCACTCAGCGTGCATCAGAGACTCCTGAAGAAGCAGCTTCTCGGCGTCAAGTAAACGCAGACCGTATGGCCTCTCAACGTGCCGCTGAAATACCTGAAGAAGCAGTTTCTCGCTTGCTCGCAGTTACTCAGCGTCAAGCAGAGCGCCGTCAAATATTTACAAGAAACTCTTGGGGGATATTTGAAAAATGTGCTTTTGAATATGACGCGACATTAGATTACAGTAGCCACAGGCTCATTAAAATTAACCGTATGGAAAATGTGTGTCGCTATTGTGGGGCATTAAAATGGAAGGAAGAAAGAGCGGGAATGTGTTGCTCTGGGGGCGAAGTAGCCATTCCTATTTTACAAGAGCCCGTGGATCCCTTAAAAACGTTATTTACAGGTGAATCAGATGAATCTCGGCGGTTCCTTGCGCGTGTTAAAAAATACAATTCATGTTTTCATATGACTTCTTTCGGGGCGGACAAAATCCTCGCTATGCCTGGATTTTCCCCTACATTTACGGTGCAAGGCCAAGTACATCACAAAATAGGGTCACTGTTGTTGCCACTTAATAAACAGCCCCAATTTTTACAGGTGTATTTTATGGGAGATGACGAGACGGAAACTGACAGACGGTGATCATTCATTCAAGACGTAGAGCGAGCAACTGTAGTTAAAATTCAACAAGTCCTACACAATCACAATATCTTGGTCCATGAATTTAAGTCCGCCCTAGAGAATATGCCCAGTGATAGTTGCAAGGTAGTCATCCACGCAGAGCGCGTGCCGAGCGGGCTGCACCCACGCCGCTACAATACGCCGGCAGCCGCCGAGGTGGCGGCTGTGGTTGCGGGCGCCGACCCTACCGCCCCAAGAGATATTGTCCTGCGGAAGTACGATGACTCCCTCACCAGGATTGCAGACACGCACCGATATTATGATGCTCTACAGTATCCCATAATTTATTGGAAAGGGCAAGAGGGATATCACTTTAATATCCCTCAAACCAACTCAAATAAAAAAGTCACTTGCATGGCCTTTTACGTTTTCCATGTAATGCTTCGTGAAAACAATTTTAATTTATTGTTGCGCTGTAGGACACTACTTTCACAATTCTTGGTGGATATGTACGTAAAGATGAAGAGTGAGCGCCTACGCTACATAGCTCTAAATCAGAGCAAGTTGCGTGCCGAGAGCTTCATACACCTCCAAGACGCCATTGCGAACGACTGCAATGTCAACCCAAACGATTTGGGTAGTGTGGTGATCCTCCCGTCGTCGTTCGTAAATAGTCCCCGTTATCTCCATGAGTATACTCAAGACGCATTTTCATATGTCCGGAATTATGGGCGACCGGACCTATTTCTTACAATGACGTGTAATCCAGACTGGCCTGAATTAAAGAGGAATTAATGTCGGGGCAAAAACTTTCAAAAGTAATAGTCGGTAGGTGCAAGGTCTGGTGAGTATGGCGGATGAGGGAGAGCTTCCAACCCCAGGTCTTGCAGCTGCTTCACGACAACGCGCGACCCCATACTGCGCAACAGACAGTCTCCAAGCTGTAAGAGCTGGTGTTGGAAGCTCTCCCTCATCCGCCATACTCACCAGACCTTGCGCCTACCGACTATTACTTTTTCCAAAATTTGGACAACTTTTTAGTGGGTAAAAATTTCAATTCCCGAGAGGCAGTACAAAATGCCTTTGAAGAGTTTGTTGCCTCCCGTCTAGCTGATTTTTACAAGAAGGGCATCAATAAACTGCCAATGCGTTGGCAAAGATGCGTCGATTGCATGGGCGATTACTTCGAATAACAGAAATAAAAAAGTTTGAAAAAGTAAGTACTTTCACTTATTGCATACAAAACGGCAATTTCATAGGTAAGACCTAATTTAACTTCAGAGGCACCGCACAAAACTTGTCCGTGGACAATAGCTGGGTGGTTCCATATTCACCGCTGCTTTGTAAATTTTTTGACGCCCACATAAATGTAGAATTTTGCAGCTCGGTCCAGGCTATCAAATATATATGTAAATACATAAATAAGGGCAATGACCAGGCTATTTTCATCGTGAGGCAGCAGGGTAACGTTATGATCGACCCAAAGAATGAGGTGCAGATGTTTCGGGCGGGCCGATATGTGAGTACTAACGAAGCGGCATGGAGAATACTTGGTTTACCGTTGCACCAAAGGCACCCAACAGTGACCCATCTTGCTGTGCACCTCCCAAACGGCGAACGCGTGTATTTTACAGAGGAAAATCTGCGAGACCGAGTTGCAACACCGCCTATCACCACCCTCACCGCATTTTTCCGCCTGTGCCAAGCTGACGAGTTTGCCCAGACGTTGTTGTACGTAGAAGTGCCAAGGTATTACACGTGGAATGCGTCGCGGAAAGAATGAAAACGACGCGTGCAAGGCGCACCCGTTAACGGATGGCCTGGTGTGAAGGCCTCACATGCTTTGGGCAGAGCGTATACCGTACACATAACACAATTTGAATGTTATTGTGTACGGTTGCTGCTCACTAGACTCCGCGGCCCTACCAGTTTTCAGGTTCTCAAAACCGTCGATGGGCATGAAAAGGCCACTTTCCGAGAAGCGTGTGAGGCGATGGAATTGCTGGAAGACGACGGCCACTGAGACGCAACGATGGAGGACGCTATATTGTGCCGGTCAGCGACTACATTGAGAGATCTCTTTGCGATCATGGTAAGCGTCTGTGGAGTCTCTAACCCCCGACAGTTATGGGACAAGTATAAAAATGCTTTATCAGAAGATATTGGTCGCCGATATCAAGGAACTGCACAAGCCAACGATGACTCAGTTTTTAACGAAGCACTGAAACTAATCGAGGACAAAATTTTTGCGATGGTCGGGAAACTGCTGTCCGACTACAATTTGCCTACTCCACAAAGAACGGGAGAGCTTTTTACTGATTTAGTCAGAGAGCTGGGTTATGATACTGTTGCCTTGGGGGCTGAAGTCGCCCAAATATAGCCTCTGTTACTACCAGAACAAAGGGAAATTTTCAATGTCATAACAAACCGCAAAGCTAACGGACAAGGGGGTCTTTTTTTCTTGGACGCACCAGGGGGCACCGGCAAAACATTCTTACTGAACTTGCTGCTAGCACAGTTGCGGAAAGACAAAGTAGTTGCGCTGGCTGTTGCGTCCTCCGGAATAGCCGCAACCTTGCTGAGTGGTGGCAAAATTGCACATTCAGTGTTCAAACTCCCGCTAAACCTTGCAACTGAACAAACGCCCATTTGCAACATCAGCAAAAGCAGTAGTCGCGGTGCTCTAATGCAATGTGCAAACTGATCGTGTGGGACGAATGCACGATGTCACACAAGCGAGCGATTGAAGCATTGGATCGCAGCTTGCAAGACATTCGGGGCAATCGAATGTTGATGTAGTAGTCGTTTTGCTTGCAGGAGATTTCCGGCAGACGCTGCCAGTAATCGAGCGGGGTACTGCGGCAGACGAGATGAACGCGTGCCTCAAGGCTTCACCGTTGTGGATTAAGGTTGAGCGGTTACAACTGAAGACCAATATGAGAGTCCAGCTCTTCAATGATCAGGAGTCTGGACTATTCGCACAAACACTTCTCGAGGTCGGCGAAGGTCGCGTGCCGACGGACGCTAACAGCCAAATAACTTTTGATAGCCGATTTAGCAATGTTGTAAATTCGGAAGATAACCTTATCAATGAGGTATTTCCGAACTTAGAACAAAACTTGGCTAACGTGGAGTGGTTGTGCGAAAGAATTATCATGGCGCCTACGAACGAGTTGGTGGGTAAAATTAATAAAAAAATATTGGAGCAAGTTCCAGGTGAGGTGAGGACCTATAAGTCAATAGATACCGTCATGACAACTGACGACGCTTCTACGTACCCTGTAGAATTTTTAAATTCTCTCGAACTGTCAGGAGCGCCCTCTCACAAATTAGAGCTCAAGCTTGGTGTGCCTGTCATACTGATGCGTAACCTGGACGCCCTCAGATTATGTAACGGCACCAGGTTACGCGTCACAGAGCTGAGACGGCACATTGTACAGGCCACCATCCTCACCGGAGGGGCATCAGGAGAGACGGTATTGATACCTAGAATCCCCATAATACCCACCAACTTGCCATTTCAATTCAAGCGCTTGCAATTTCCTCTGAAGGTGGCTTACTCGATTACAATAAATAAAAGTCAGGGGCAAACTCTAAAAGTAGCCGGTATCCACTTGGGTACCCCCTGCTTCTCCCACGGGCAGCTCTACGTAGGTTGTTCGCGTGTGTCGAGAGCAAGAAATCTTTTTGTTTACGCAGAAAATAATAAGTTTCAAAATGTTGTTTACCAGGATGTACTGCAGTAAAATGATTTTTGGCTCACTACGACCCGAGACAATTAATTCAATAAGTCAGCTCAGACAGTTTTTCCGTTCACAGTCCTCGATAAGATTAGTTATCGTAAATTGCCACCCGTTTTGCGATCTTACTCTCTAAAATGTGAATATTTTACTCACCGGTTCAGTAAAACAGTGATAAACCGTAGGGTCTGAAACTAACTACTAATATTACAAATATGAAAGTTTGCGAGGATGTTAGGATGTTTGTTACTCTTTCACGCAAAAACTACTGAATGAATTTGGAAGAAACTTTACAGTAAGTAATATAGCTTATACATGAGAATAACACATAGGCTACTATTTACCGCGAACACCGATATATACGCGGGCGGAGCCGCGGGCAACAGCTAGTTTATATTATAAACCCTAAAGTTTGTAAGTATGGATGGATGGATGTTTGTTACACTTTCACGCAAAAACTACTGAACGAATTTGGATGAAACTTTACAGTAATATAGCTTATACATCAGAATAACACATAGGCTACTATTTGCCGCGTTAACCGACATACACTCGGGCGGAGCGTAAACAAAAGTTACTTATATTTAACTCGTTAAAATGACTTTCTAAGTGCAACTTACTGTACTTTTACTGTAAACTGAGACTCCACTTTACTTCACTTAATCTCAGACCGCAAGACGAGTACCTCGTCGCAAAGTTTTAAGTACTCTAGGAAACTAAACAAATGAAGGAAACTTTATTCATTAACTGCGACGTAAAAGACATTACTTAATGTCACTCAGTCACTACAAATAAAACTAAACATTAAATAATATTTCTTTCATTTATCATAAAGTCCTCTGGCTATTGCTTTGCATATAGAAATGGAAGTACCGCAGAATTGTACGAAACGTAAAGTCAACCCTAACCTAGTTTGGGAAAAGGCTCGTCAAAAAAGTAATCATGAAATTGAGTGAAAATTTTAATTAAAAAAAATCATGTAATCGCTCCAAGTTATACTTGATCGTGGCTACTGATTCGCCTTAAAGCATATGTTCTTCTTTTTGTTTTTAACCGACTTCAAAAAAAGGAGGAGGTTCTCAATTCGACTATTTTTTTTTTTATGTTTCTTACCTCATAACTTTCGACTGGGTGAACCGATTTTGATGATTCTTTTTTATTTGAAAGCTGGTGCTTCCCATGTGGTCCCATTTCGATTTGGTCCATTTCCGACATGTTATTCATGAGTAAACCATATAAGTCTTCAATTTGCATTAACTATGTGCGCGACAAATTGACGAATAACCCAATATCACGCTAACCGATTTCGATGATTCTTTTTTTATTTGAAAGCTGGTGCTACCCGTGTGGTCCCATTTAAATTTGGTCCAGATTGAAGTCAGTTTTTTTTTGTTAAAATGTGTGATTATTTAAAAAGACAACCCCCTTATTTAGAATTAATCGTGACGCGGTGAACTTTACAAACGTACATGAAATAGATACAAGGAATACTTAGACTCAGAACAACAATTTGTGGATCACACAATGTTTTATCTCATGTGGGGTATAAATCCCACTGGGCAGAATATTGTGGGTATGACCCACAACACTCTGCCCAGTTGAAAAAGAGGTGACGACAGCTTAAACCAGTCAATAAAGAATATCCAATATAAAATGATAGTGTTTAGATTTAAATAATTGCGTTTAAATAAACCACTAGAAAATGAGCAACTAAAATGAAATATATGAACTACTAGCTGTTGCCCGCGGCACCGTCCGCGTGTATGTCGGTTATCGCAGCAAAAAGTAGCCAATGTTATTCTGATGTATAAGCTATAGTATTGTAAAGTTTCATCCAAATCCGTTCAGTAGTTCTGTGAGGCCGTGGTATAACTCCGGACGAGCCGGCCCATGCATGCCGAAGCGTGGCTCTCCCACGGTACGGTATTTGTAATAAAACCTCTATCATTTAGTATTTACCCATTAAGTGCACCTACCTCATGATTTCTCTGCATTCGCCAATCAGTCGTCTGGCAAATGCAGAGAAATGTAGGGCAATCGGCACATGTATTTGTGCATAAATATATAAATAAATTAATTGATCAATACATGTCACTAAAATTAACTTTTAAACTTTCGCGTTCCATAATATAATAACTATTACTTTTACGGGAATTAAAATTAACCGCACTGAGCCATTCAGCCTGTGACCACAGCCAGTGCAACCTGGTCGAAACGTCAGGCAAATCAGAGGTATGTAATACCTTTAAATAAGTGATCGCGTTAATTCCCGTAAAGAAATAGTTATTATGTTAGTAAAATATTTCAATTTCAATATTCTTTTTACTAATTAAGGGCTTCTCTGATTAATTTGAGAACTTCCACGTTCATCATCAATATGCCATGGACACGAGTCGTTTTTTCAACCCATAAGGGCTATAGTACTCTATCAAACTATCCGGTATCACGTCCCTCAGCTGTGATTTTTTCCGCATGGCAATTAATCAGGGTATGTGTCGACATTGTTCTACCTACACCATGTTATTATTTCCAATTTAAAAAGATTTATTCACCAGCAAACATACAGTATTAATATCGGTACTTGATTTCTGAATTAATAAAAGTGCTTATAAATAAGCATAATACATATTGGCTGAAAACACAATTTTATCCATACTAATTACTAATATTACTATTTTATTAATTTGAAAGTAGGAGTATCTATGTCTGTCTGTCTGTAACGCTATCACGATTAGACCACTGCACCTAATTCAATGAAATTTGGCATAGTGGTATTTTGATACTTTGAATTTTGAGGAAGGGCATGGTCTACTTTTTACAGCGATAACCGTAATACACGCGGGCGAAATCTAGGGTAAAATTAGCTATTACTAAGAATATCCTTTTAAATATATTGGTGATATGCCTCTAGATCTTTAGATTACGTAATTCTGCAATTGAATAGTTAAGGCATCAACCATGACACAAATCTGAACAGGCCAATTGTTGCAACAAAGTTTATGGTTGAAGAGTTAAGCCGACAGTTAAAGCGGTATTCCCTGTAATTAATTACTCGATTAAGTGTAGTGTACAGATTTAGAGGCTTTTGTCCAACAAACTAAGTGTATAGTTCAGCATTAATTAAGGAATAAATCATAGTCAACATTTGTCAGGAAACAAGCTAAAATTAAATTTTATACTAACCTAATATAGCTAAGAACCACCGCAAGACAACTGCCTTTCAAATGAAGAAAACCGCATCGAAATCGGTCCATCCATTTGAGAGCTACGATGCCACAGACAGACATTCCTCAAGAATCAAAGTAGTCTTCATGCTGCTTTTCATTAAAATGGGTTCAGTTTAACCGTGAAATCGTAACAGACAGGCAGACCTTACCTTTGAATTTATAAAATTTGTTTGGAATAAGAATTTAATAGGTTGCGTAATAAAGTTAACAGGGTATTTAACCAATGTGTTCTGCCTGTATTCAC
This sequence comes from Diaphora mendica, assembly GCA_949125395.1. Taxonomy (NCBI): domain Eukaryota; kingdom Metazoa; phylum Arthropoda; class Insecta; order Lepidoptera; family Erebidae; genus Diaphora; species Diaphora mendica. The sequence continues at coordinate 3,399,261 of OX421321.1, forward strand.
ATATGGCATGGCAACTACGACTTTGACCGAAAAGTCTGCTGAGAAACTACGAGTAGCATGGAGAGAATTAATAATGTAGGCATAAAAGCGGATGTGGAGGTTGCAACTGAGTTTGATTTTTTTTTACCAACATTCCGATTCTAACAACCAAGACTCTCTCGTCATCCTCTGCCTCTGCTTGTTTTTTATTAGAAAATAGTGTAAACCGGTGTGATAGGGGTTTTGAATTTTTAGTTGTTAGTGTAAATGATGTTATCAAGGCTTTTAAAAGTATAAATGTAAAGAAAACAACTGATTTTATGGGGACATTCAGTACATACTATATCTGCAATAATTGATATGATATCCCCATATTTAGCAATTGTTTTCAATTCTTGTATTGCATCTGGTGTGTTTCCTGATCTGATAAAACAAAGTAAAGTGATTCCATTGTTCAAATCTGGTAGCAGTTCAGATCCATCTAATTTCCGACCTATCTCAATACTTCCAACATTCAGTAAAATTTTTGAAAAATTACTTTTAAACCAAATGTTACAACATTTTATTAAGCACAACTTGCTTCGTCAAAAGCAATTTGGTTTTACTAAAGGTCGTTCAACTACGGACGCGGGCGTGGAATTGCTTAAACATATATATTGCGCCTGGGAGAATTCACAGGATGCGTTTGGTATTTTCTGTGACTTGTCTAAGGCATTCGATTGTGTCCATCATCCTACACTCATCAAGAAGTTACAACACTACGGAATAAGGAATAATGCTCTGAATATCCTAACGTCGTATTTAAATAAAAGAGTTCAAAAAGTAGATAATAATGGCAAAAGATCCTCGGGATCCCCGGTAACAATGGGCGTCCCACAGGGTTCTATTTTAGGGCCGTTTCTGTTTCTCATATATATAAATGATCTAGCTTATTATGTAAGTAACAATCATGAGATTGTATTGTTCGCGGATGACACATCCTTAATTTTTAAAGTTAGGCGCCAACTTGACAATTTTAATGAAGTCAACAGTGCACTCTCGAAAGTGGTACATTGGTTTAATACAAATAACCTTCTCCTTAATGAGAAGAAAACTATTTCACTAATTCATTAAATTCTCTACACCAAACGTTAGGCATGTTATAACCAATGTTCGATTGAATGGACTAGATCCTGTGGAATCTTCTGTATTTTTAAGTATTAATATTGACACTAAGTTACAATGGGGTCCCCAAATAGAAAAACTATCCGGTAGGCTAAGCTCAGCGGCTTTTGCTGTAAAAAAGATTCGACATTTAACTGATGTTCATACAGCTAGAATAGTTTACTTTCATAGCATAATGAGTTACGGTATCCTACTCTGGGGTAACTGTGCAGATATTAATGCCATATTTGTTTTACAAAAACGCGCCGTACGAGCCATTTATAAAATAGGCCCTCGAGTTTCTCTCCATGCCAAATTTAAAGAGATAAATATTCTGACTATATCTTCACAATATATTTACGAAAAATTAATCTATGTTCAAAGAAATATATCAAAGTTTCATAAAATCAGTGATGTTCATTCGGTTAATACCAGAAACAAACATAATCTTAGTGTTCACGTCACTCGTCTCCACAGAGTAAGCAACTCGTTTGTGGGACAATGTATACGTTTTTACAATAAACTCCCTATTGATATTAGGAATTTGCCATTAAGGCAAAGAATACCATTAAATCTAAGTTATCAGCAAAGGGGTATTACACCATAGCAGAATATCTTGATGATAAAACCGCCTGGGATTGAGCTGCCCATTCTGCACATGCTGTTTATTTTGAATGTTTAAATTTATTTTGATGTGACGATAACTTGTAGTTTGAAACAAACTCATCTTAAATTATTGCTATTGTTGACTTTTTTTTTTAATTATTATCTTTATTTATTATTGTAATTGTGACTCAAATTGTAATTATCGCCTTTTTTATTGAAATAATGTCTTTTGCATTTGAGAATATTGTCTGGACTTTAAAAGAGACGATGATCCCTGAGTTTGTTTCGTCCTTTCTTCTCAGGGCTAGTCCAGTTAGGAAAGGCCGAACTCATCTGCTCAAAAAAGTTTAACTTGCAAAAGTGTTCATGTAACCTAATTGCAGAATAAATGATTTCATTTCATTTCAGAGCAATGGGGAGGTCGATGCTTGGCATAACTCTGATGCACAGAAAGAGAAACGAGTGGATCAGAGAAAAGACTAAAGTGGTAGATTTCGTACAAGAAATAGAACGCCGGAAAAAGAGATGGGCAGGACGAACGGGCTCGAAGAGTGCTTGAGTGGAGACTCCGAGCAAACACCCGAGGCATGAGGCAGACCACCAAAAAGATGGGTCGACGATATACGGGGACGAGCGGGAGTGAACTGGATGGCGATGGCACGGGATCGAGAGAAATGGAAATTGAGAGAGAGGAGGCCTACCTCCGAAGACGGACAAATTAGAGGGTGCGATGATGAATAAAGTTAAATTTACTACCGACTTTTAATTAAAAAATTATGGATAATAATAATAATTTAAATATCCAGAAAATGTATGTTGAAGTATGGCTGTCGAATAGTTAATAGTACTAAAATATTATGAATACTAAAATTCTGGTTATCTGACTTAGACCCAAATGAAAAATTCTACGGTTCTGTATTATTTTCAGCTTTAAGGCTATGACTTTAAAGTAGAAAATAACATAGAATTATTTCATTATTAGGTTAACAGTTGCAAACACGAATAGACTACACCAGACCAGTGTATTTCAAGTTATATTTGAAAATATAATTTTCTTTCATCTATTTTTAAATGACAATAGTGAAATAAAATACATAATAGATTGTAAAATGCAATTTTTTTATCGGTGAAAATCCTAATATCATCTGTAGAAATAAATAAAATTAAGGTGTCTGTTTGTTATTTCCAATCAAGAGTTTTTTTAAAACGTATACGGTATTTACATCTTTTTTTTGTCTGTTTGCCTGTCTGTCTGTTGGCTGTCTGTCTGTTTATGCCAGCTAATCTCTGGACCAGCTTAACCGATTTTGACGGAACTTTCTCTGGCTGGTAGCTGATAGTACATGGAGTGACTTACAACAACAACCGCGGGTAACACCGCTGGGCTCAGCTAGTATATAATAGATTGCAATATGCAGTTTCATTGTTGTTTAAAATATTTACAGCAATCCTACTAATCCTACTAATATTATAAACGCGAAAATTTGTAAGTATGGATGGATGGATGGATGTTTGTTACTCTTTCACGCAAAAACTACTGAACGGATTTAGATGAATTTTTACAGTAATATAGCCTATACATCAGAATAACACATAGGCTACTATTTGCCGCGATAATCGACATATACGCGGGCCGTGGGCAACAACTAATATTACAATAGTAAGACTGTTTTTTACTGTTTTTATTTCCCCAGTAGGCAGAGATTTAGCTTTAGATTTAGTAGTAGAGCCACGCTGATTTCAGCACGAAAGGGCCGGCTCGACCGGGCTCGTAATATCCTCCCACAGAAGATCAACGTCAAATGACAGCGTTCGTGCTGTCGTCGTTTCGTTTGTGAGTGCGAGACCGGAGGCCCAACAACATAAATTATATTAGGTCTCCTTGTCTTAATTTTGAAATGAGTCGGCCTTTTTCGAATTCAGAAGGACTGTCACTGACCTACTCTTAAATTTTCTGTAATCCCTTGTTGTCCTCAAAGTTAAAGACAGTTTGATCCAGGAACACTAAATTTGAAATGTAGGGAATACGATGTCGATATATTATTTGACATTTATTAATTCAATTTGCAAATAGGGGCTTATTTACTTTGAGTATTTTAAGGTTAATATTTTCTCCCCACGAAACTTTAAGGGCTTAGCTTTAAAATACCTATTTCATTTACCTAAAACTCAATCTTTTTCCGAGAGAAATTGAAACCAATAACGCAGAATCGTTTGAAACAGTAATAAATTTCCTAATGCATGAGAGTGAAAAAAACGAGTTCTTTGCAAATGGTAGTGTATGCGACTGCTCTTTTTTTGGTCTCAGGTTCGATTCCTGGGTCGGACCAAATGTTTGTATGATCTGCAAATATTTCTTTCTGAGTTTGGGTATTATCTATGTTTATTGGATATTGTATTCAATATGTTTGTATTTACACAAAAAAAGGATATATTATATATATATATATATATATATATATATATATATATATATATATATATATATATATATATATATATATATATATATATATATATATATATATATATATATATATATAAAAGGATATATATAGCCCTATTGTGGCTATAATTCCCATTAAACGTGAAGAACTCATCCCCGATTTATCAAACACTCCTGAACCTTTGTGACACGTAAAATCCCTATATTTCTACAATAATCCGAAAAGGGTAAACCTCAAAACGGTTGCACAAACCGTGGACAAATTAAAACGGAAGCATTGTTACTACGAACTCACACAAAGACAGATTTTTCATTCCGCCCTTGTTGAATTTGTTCTTTCATCATGACCGTAGCCTCATCTATTATATATATATCTCGTGTACGTTGTTGCTCATGAATCAGACTATCTGACTATCTGACCGATTTTCACATGCTTTTAAATCAGACCCTCTCACAACTCAGACTTCGTGAACTCTTCGTTTTTCATCCAAGCAGTACTACTCTGGAATGCGCTTCCACTTGAAATCAGGAAGTCCACTAACCGTTTTGCATTTAAAAGAAGGTACATGAGCTCTTTCAAAATGATATGTTAAAATTATCAAAAGGTTAACACGCCAACCAAATTTTTCAAGTCCATAGTGTATGAATATAATGTAAATTGATATGTATGTATGTATTTGATATGTAAATATATGTTAGTGTAGTGTGTTTTACATCTATGTTTATGTATGTATATTTGTATGTTGCTTATTTTTGTATGTCTAATGTATATTTTAGATCCGAAGTTAAATAACCTATGTGCGCCTACCTCACAAGATTTCTACACCACCCTAAGGTTGACTGGTAGAGAATGCCCTGGGGATTAAGTCCACCGATGTACAAAAGTGCATAAAGTTATAAAATAAAATAAATAAATAAATGTGTGTGCTGGCATGCCCTAGATATGGCAGTTAACATAACGATTAGGCCAATAGGAGCATGATTGAAAAGAGGCGCCGATGAAGTTGGGTGGGCCGGCTTGTAATATTAAGGCCCGTTACGCACTAGCGGTTGGCCGCCTAGGCGGTTCGTTTGAGCAGCCAGCCGCCTGATGCGGTTGGGCCGCTTGAATGCGTGTTGGGTTTATAAACGAAATGGAAGCCGTCGGGGTAGCTTGTGTTATCTATTTTTACTACCGAAATCAACGAAAGAAAAATAAAAAGAGATAAGTACTGGGAAAAAGAGATATTGTTTCCGTTTTAAATCTCTATTCTTATATACTGCTCCTTCACAATTACAAATAGCTTGTCGTTGTTGAATTTCAACAATGAATTTCTCTGTTCGAAGTTCATGGCTGCGTATCTCAAACGTACAAACTCATCGGCGGCTCGCCACAAAGTGAACCGCCAGTGCGTATAAACAAGATAGCGGCTAGCCGCATTGCGGGTAACCGCATAGTGCGTATGAACCGTAAGTGCATACAATCACAATCGGTTGCATATTAAACTGGAAATGCGGCTAGCCGCGTGGTTAGCCGCCCCTGCGGTTAACCGCTAGTGCGTTATGGCCCTAAAAGAATTTTATACTGCAAAGGGCCGTATTCAAGTAAAACCTTTAAAGCAACAATAATAGCAATAGGGTAAATGGCTGTATCGTAAATGACTACCTATATATTATTATTTTTGTTTTTATTACAGCTTTCCATTTCTGTTACAAACTTTAATCAAATCAACATTAAAAAATATAATGCTCAATAGAGTAGTCTAAAACAATGACGCTACTACTTTGTTTTGGGACATTTTTCATACAAAGTTATCGTTTTGACAGATGATAAAAAGTAAATAATTTGACCAAGGTGTATCTACCCTATTTTAATACTCTTTTGGAGTTTTCTACACGTGAGTCCATTAACTACACGTAATGGACTAAAAAGCACTGGCTGCCTTTATGAAACATATTAATAGGGTGGTTGTTACTTTTATGACGTGGTAAGTAAACGTTTTAAGTTTATTGTTTGTTTTGATAAGGGTGTGCTTATTTTTGGTGAAATTGTGTCGATTGTCGCTTTTGTTTTAAAAATGTTTTATTTTAATGTTTTTCAGCAATTGCTTTTCCGTCCTCTTTTTATAGTGTGCGTCTACAGGAGACTTTATAAATATTTATGAAACGGACACAAAGAACACCCAGACTTTTTAGATTACACAAAGTGTTGTCCTATGAGGTGATTAGGAAGCCATGCAGTCTTTTAAATGTGTATCTTTTAAAAAGGAGTTTTGTATTTCTAACGAGAGGCTTATGTCCACTAGTGGACTGTTGAAGGCTGTTAATGATTGTGATGATGATGTATCTTTCTCTCGGGGTTGGCGTGTGCGACTGCTGATCATGAGGTCTTGGGTCCCGGGTCGGACCAAACGTTTGTATGATCTACAAATATTTGTTATGGAGTTTGGGTGTTTTCTATGTATAATATGTACGTATTTACAAAAAAAAGTATATATGTCTTTATATCAGTTGTCTAGTACCCATAACACAAGCTCTGCTTAGCTTGGGACTAGATGGCGTTGTGTGTTAGATGTCCGAAATATTTATTATTACTACCTAAAAGATGTACTTCACGTATCTTTGTCCTTTTTTTAACCGACTTCCAAAAGGAGGAGGTTCTCAATTTCATCGGTATGTTTTTTTTTTTTGCGTTGAACAAAACAACCGAAGCGTCGGTGACGTCGTTGACGTTCGTCTCGAAATATAGCGAGTGTGGTACCTACTATTACATTTGGCTTGGCACTGACTTCAAACCTATGAATAGGTAGCACATACAAATTAAGTTATTTTATACTTTTTAGTTTTTGAAGTCGGTTTTTTAAACGAAGTTTTTTTTACATGAATATATAGGTATCATACATTATTTTCGTGAATTATATCACGAAAATAATGTATGATACCTATATTATACACGCAAAAGCAACTCTGTCTGTCTATCTGTCCTACTTTCACGGCCAAACCGCTGCACCAATTTCAATGAAATTTGGCATGGAGATACATTGACTCTTGAGGAAGGACATAGGGTACTCTTTACTCCGATAGCGTAGATAGCCAGCCGCGCGTAAAAGCTAGTAGATACATTATGTACTATACACTTTAATGGATACCAATAGGTGGTAACTAAAAATGTATTCAAATTCCTGCTTCAAATGTATCTTTAAGCCCAAAGCCTTTTCAAACAGTTTCTATAATAACTAAATATTATTTTAAATGGAAGCAGTTGAATTAGTTCATATACGTAATACAATTTTCAGCCCTGTGGCGACCACATTCAACACAGAGGTCTCGCTTCACTGTAATTCTTTGCGGGTTTCAGTGAACGCAATTTACATGTAAACATATAGGTTTGCTTGAGCAAATATAGATAATACCGTTCATTGTAATCCTAATTAAATAAATGTCTTAAATAAATGTGACTTGACCTGACTGCACGGTTGGCCCAGTGGTTTAAGCGGTTGTCACGCCGCTATCTACTGCGCCAAGTATTTTAGGTTCAAATCCTACATTGGACAACACAGAACTTTGTGTGATCCACAAATTGTTGTTCTGAGTCTGGGTGTTCTTTGTGTTCGTTTAATGTATGTTTGTAAAGTCCTCCGTGACACTGGATTTCTATTACTAATGCGGGAGTAGTCATTTAAAAAATCCTATAAATGCGAATATAATATGAGCTTTTTTGTTCCCTGAAATAATAAATCAAATTTAAACATTTTTAGCTACATCAGCGAATAACATAGGGTACGTTTGACCACGATAACCGATATACGCAAGCGGAGCCGCTGGCAAAAGGTAGTATATCTCATTAATAATCTCCGAAACAAGAGCCGAGGATGTGGGCAGCATAGGACTGGTTGTTGTGGAGAGTCTTTTACTCCAGCCGTGGACTTCTTTTAGCTAAGATAATGATGATGAGAAGAATGATAATGCACATCAGACAATATTTGTCCTAAGTTCGAATCAAACCTACGTAGCGCCAACACTTATTAAATTATCTTTAGTTAATTATTTATTGAAAACTTTACGCACTACATTTGTACATCGGCGGACTAAATGCCCAGGGCATTCTCTTCCAGTCAACCTTCGGGTGGTGTAGATATTTTGTAAGGTAGGTGCATAGAGGTTACATACCTGTAAGACGTATAGTCCACAATATATTTAAACGTATACATACACACATACATATATAAATATAGATTAAATAGATTAACATATACTATACATTATATATTAACATATATATAATACTATATTTGTTTATACACTATGAAACCCTGTAACGTGAGGTATGCTATGGATTTGATCGTTCTGCCAGTTCATTTAGAAGGAGTTAATGTACTTTCTTTTTGAACGTAAATCGTTGGTGTACATCCTGATTTCGAGCGGGAGCGCATTCCACAGTAATACGCCAGTAATGTCATTCAGACATTCATTTACGTTTTTTTCTAAAATTTAATTTAACTTCATTAATTAAATCTAAAGCTCTATAGTTGAAGGGTTGACTAAAGTTTTAGATCTTAGCAAAACAATGTTCAGAGATTCGTAATTCTTCAGAGTGTTAAAGTACGAATCAATCCATACTGTTACGAGCCGGGTATTAAATAAATAAAGGTAGTCGGTTGATTACAAAAAAATAACACAATACTTATTAACGACACTTTTTACGACAATAATTTACTAAATCACTCGTTAGTCGCACTAGAAGATCGCTTCGATGTTAATCCGCTGAATTGTAAAGCAATACTGTCCGTACGGCTAACACGCTCCCCTTTATATGGCTGTCGAAACTCTAGAATAATCCTTAATATTATATTATATAAATAGATTGTTCTAGAGCTACTTGCAGCGCCATCTAGCGTTGAGAAAATCGGAATGTCCAGTCATAATCTCCACAGTTGCGCGTTACCCGACACTAGATGGCACCTTCCTCGGTTCTCGTATGGAGGGGAACATTCGAGACCTATCTCCTTATGGCGCAACAATACTAATGTTATAAATCCGAAAGTAACTCTTTCTGTCTGTAATACTAAAAACCACTGCACAGAATTCTCGTGGTTCTTCTCGTAGACCCTGTGGGGTCACAGGGTCTACGAACCAGGTGAACCAGGTGAACCAGGTTTTACAGGTTTTCGGCCTGTTTCAGTAATTTTCCGCGCCGCTTGCAACTACAGGTGGGTCACTGGGTTTGGCCCGCTAGCCCGTTGGTAGTCCCGGGGTATTGGTCCGGTAGGGAGGGGCGTAACTAACGAGTTGACCTGCTAGTAACGCCCGGGTCTTCTCCAGTGTGGTGACCTATGCTTGGTGAGGTCGAGCTCCTATTGATGTGAACCCTGAGGAGCGTCCGTCAGCTAGCACTAGGTCGGGTGTTGGGAATGGTTAGGGAGGGGTTTCCACGGAGACGAGATCTCGCCAATGAAATTTGTCATAGAGATACTTTGATTCTTGAGGAAGGACATAGACTACTCTTCACCACGATAACTGACATACACCCGGACGCAGACGTGGTAGTAATTGGTAAAGTTCAGTGAACGATGTACTTTATGATGTGATTAGATAATATACGTCCTATAAGTGCTTTTATCGTTTACTCAAACAATAAAGTGACGAAAGAAGATGATTCTGCTTTACATTCTTTTTAATCGATTATTATTATTTGCTAGAGTTTATAAAATTGGTTACATTTCATACATAATCTATCCTGGTATAATGTTTTCATTAATTTATTTACTGTCCATTTGTTCATTTATAATAAAATTAATGTTCAGGACTTCTGCTACACAGCGCCATCTAGTCCCAAAGTAAACAGAGCTTGTATTATGGGTACTAAACAACTGTATACTTTTTGTACGTACATATTATATATAGAAAACACCTAAACTCCGAAACAATATTTGTAGTTCATACAAACACTTAGTCTGACCCGGGAATCGGACTCGAGACCTCAAGCACAACAGTCGCACACGCTACAGGCAATCACTATTAATGTTTTTCTGCTTACTATTATAGAGAGTTACAGGGCTTTTAATTAAGTTTTATTTGCATCCTAAACCAGTGCTCTAATAGCCACATTCGTTTGACTGTCCGCCTATCTGTTCGCTGCACTAGCAGTAGTATAAATCTGTCGTTTTGCAAGTGTAAAGAATAATTTTCAAATTTAGTGCTAGTGTTTTCTGAAACTGTGTGTGAACTGAAACTTTAAATAACGAATGCTTTTATAGTCTAGTCAACAAGTGCTTTTTTGGTCAACTTTTTTCAGCAGTCTCTGAAAATTATGATTGAGGTGTCATTCGATTTGGAATGGCATCTAGATGATTTTTGAAAAAAATGAAGATGCGCTTGCAAAAATTGCAAAAGTTATTAACAATTAACTAAAAACACAAAAAGGGGTTTAGTATTTTGCAAATTCCTCAAAAACTAATTAAGATTTTTCAAATTTGAAAAAAGATTCAAAAAGAAGAGGAAATTTCCTAAAAAAAATCCAACTCTTAGAATTGTAGGACCAATATTTATAATATTACCAGAGGGTTGAAAATATGACCGAAAACGGGTACTCCGTCCATCATATCTCCATTAGTTTATAAATTATAATAATTTTAAGGATGTTATACCAGGTAAGAATGACGAAATTACGGACAACGTATATTTAAAACTGAAAAAAAAGACAAAAAAAAAACAAAGTCATGTCTGTTTTTATAACAATACGTAGAATAAGAAAAAATAGAAGATTAAAATTTATTTGTTTATAACAAACTGTTTATTGCATAAACAATGAAAAAATAAATAAAACTTTTTTTTTTTTTACTTTAAAAAAGAAAAATAAATAATGATTTAGAAAAAAAAATGGTTACTTAATATTAATTAGAAGTGGGAGAAAATAATTGTTAATCAACAAATGCGTATAAAAATATTTTTTTAAGAAACGGTTTTTTTTAAAACATAATTATCATGAAAGGTTATGTTATCAAAAAAAATATTTAAATTATCTCTTAAACAACGCATTTGTTTATAACAATTTTTTAAACAATGGGCGATAAAAATTATTTAAAATCATTTTTAGGTAGCTTCTGATCATAAAAAAACGGATCAATAATAATAATTATAAAAAAATGTTTTTTCAATGTTTAATAAAGCTTTATAATTTTTCACCTTAGTAAATTGTTAATAACAAAACGAAAATTAACAATCTATCAATCTTTTCAACGGGAATCTATTCTAAGACCTTTGAAAAATAGCTCCACGAAAGGAAAAAATCTCAGATTAATAGTTTGATAATTATCGCACTTGCAATGTTAATGTTCGTGCAACAACAAATTGTTAATTAATTAATGGATAACTTATTGAAAATTCGCGATAAAAGTTTTTGGACCTGCATTTTTAATTTTTTTTATTTTCATATTTAATAAGTTTAAATAATATTTATTCATTGAAGGTACGAAGGAGGCGTGGCTTGCGCAAGACGGAGTACTCGTTTTCGGTCGTATTTTCAACCCTCTGGTAATATTATAAATATTGGTCCTACAATTCTGAGAGTTGGATTTTTTTTAGGAACTTTTCTCTTCTTTTTGAATCTTTTTTCAAATTTGAAAAATCTTAATTAGTTTTTGAGGAATTTGCAAAATACTAAACCCCTTTTTGTGTTTTTAGTTCATTGTTAATAACTTTTGCAATTTTTGCAAGCGCAACTTCATTTTTTTCAAAAATCATCTAGATGCCATTCCGTATCGAATGACACCTCAATCACACTTTTTGGAGACTGCTGAAAAAAGTTGACCAAAAAGGCACTTGTTGACTAGACTATTAATATAGGGCCTCAATTTAAACGAAAAGGTTTACTATGTATTTAAATCAGATTTTCTAATTTTTATTATTTTCCAATCACTCCTTAATTCTAAACAATATTTCATCCTTTAACTTTTACAACTGGTATCCGACAGACTTCTTGCCTGAGCCATTCTCTGTCAATCAAACAGATCCCGCAGAGCAAACAGGAAGAAAATACACTTCATCTAAAATTAATCTTCAATAAACCATTTTTCTTATTTACTGAACAAACCTTAAAGATGTATCGCCTTATAAGAGTATATATAACCTTTGTAGTGAAGGGAAGATCAGAACCAATCCCTTTTGCGCTAACATTTTCAGGCCAAGGTTAAACCAACAACCATTCAATTATAATTCCAACAGCCAAACTTTACGTCACTGCTGCCTACGCCAGCTGTCTAAAAAACAAATGAGTAGAAACTTTTGTTTGTAAACAAACAATCTATCTATATTATAATTTCTTAAAACAGAACAACATTCTTTCGAAAACAAAAACACCAACATTCGACATTAATGGTTAAGTTTTTCAAAGTAGTTAGAGCCACGCTGATTTCAGCACGAACGGGTCAGTTCGACCGGGTTCGGTACAACCCTCTCATAGAATACGAACCTAAATTAACTGAATTCGTGCTGTCGTATTTCGTTGGTGAGTGCAAGACCGGAGGCCCATTGATGCAGGAACATCTCAAAGGGCTGCCATAGTGTGGGTTACCGTGCTACATTGTCTGCATTCACAATGAGTATGGTGACCACCACTCTCTGGCCTCCGGTCTCGCACTCACCAACGAAACAAGACATCACGCATGCTGTCATTTTACGTAGATCTTCTGTGCGAGGGTAGTACCGCCCCGGTCGAGCCGGCCCAACCGTGCTGAAATCAGCGTGACTCTACTACCTGTTAAAGTACATCACATAGTCTTATAAACATAACTCATTTAACGCATGTAAAATCATCATTCTTCATTTGGATATAAAAAAACCTACAAGAACTGTACCAAATTGAAATGAAACCACACAGGAAGCACCAGCTTTCAAACAAAATAAATTTATCAAAATCGGTTCACCCAGTCGAAAGTTCTGAGGTAACAAACATAAAAAAAATACAGTCGAATTGAGAACCTCCTCTTTTTTTGAAGTCGGTTAAAAATTGCATATATTTTGTCAGTGATGTAAAGTAAGTGACTAACGCCACCTGTAGCCTGTATACGTAACTCAAGAGTAACAGCTGCATAGCCACCCTTGGGGTAGTCCCCCCTCACATCATTATCAGAAGGAAGGGAGGGGTAGGGTTACGGTAACATCACTCACTCGATGTAATACAATAAAGGAAACGCGTAATACGAGTTTTCAAGTTGAAAGAGAAAATATATTTACGTAAGCTACGCAAATGAATTACTATTGAATTAATAATTCGACTGCCTCGTTGTTCTCGCGGTTGGCGTGTGCGACTGGTGATCATGAGGTCTCGGGTTCGATTCCCAGGTCGGACCAACTGTTTGTATGATCTACAAATATTTGTTTCGGAGTTTGGGTGTTTTCTATGTATAATATGTATGTATTTACAAAAAAAAAGTATATTTGTTTTGATTTTTTTTTTTGATTTTTATAAGACGACTCCCGCACTAGGAATAAATCCTGTGTCGCGGGGGACTTTACAAACATACATGAGACGGACACAAAGAACACCCAGACTCAGAACAACAATTTGTGGATCACACAAAGTGTTGTCCTACGTGGGATTTGAACGCACGACACTCGACGAAGTAGGAAACGGCGTGGTGACCGTTAAACCACTAGGCCAAACGTGCAGTCAATTTGTATCAGATGTCTAGTACCCATAACACAAGCTCTGCTTAGCTTGGGACTAGATGGCGCTGTGTGTTAGATGTTCGATTTTTATTTTATTAATTAAGGGAAACTGCCTATCTTATCCTCTGGGAATATGTTCTGAGCGGCAATGTTAATAACACTTTATACCTAACATATTACCAGATATATATAAAAGTTAATCATTTACAAACAACCAAACTGCATGAAAACATACACATCTATTGTAACTGATATATATGTACTTAAAGATACTAGAATACAAGATGGTAAAATACTAAAAAAATAAAAATACGGGCTCATGAGGTTGAACATACAACCCAAGACCGACTGTCTTGGCGCTTTAAAATGAGAAGGCCCCATTTGGGGCCTTTCCCATTTTGAAAAGGGACAAGGCATAACAGAAGAAAATGACAATATTTGAAATACAAGCGCCAAAAATTCCTACAGTTATCGTTGCCATAACACTGGCAGTATTGACAGCCTCGTTGGCGCAGCAGGTACGCGACTGCTGTAAATAAGGTCTCGAGTTCGAAAAGAAAATATAGAAAAGGAATATAAATAAATAATAACTAAATATAAATAATAATACTAATAATAATATAAATTCTACTTATTCAGAATCTCTTACAGAAGTCGTATGTTTCTTTTAACCGACTTCAAAAAAAGGAGGAGGTTCTCAATTCGACTGTATTTTTTTTTCTTTTTTTTATGTTTGTTACCTCATAACTTTCGAAGGCGTAAACCGATTTTGATGATTCTTTTTTTATTTGAAAGCTGGTGCTTCCCGAATGGTCCTATTTAAATGGTCCAGATTGAAGTCGGTTTTTTTTGTTAAAATTTGTAATTATTATTATGAAAGAGGTGGCAAACGAGCTGACGTATCGCCTGATGGTAAGCGATTACCGCCGCCCTTGGACACCCGCAACTCCAGAGGCGTCACAAGTGCGTTGCCGGCCTTTAGCGGATGGGGAGGGAGATGGGGGGGAGGGTTTGGACCTCCGGAATTCTCACTCACTCGATGAAACACAGCGCCAGCCCTGTTTCACACCAGTTTTCAGTGAGGCCGTGGTATCACTCCGGTCGAACCGGCCCATTCATGCCCATTACCCATGCCCATGCACGTATGAATTTCAACAAAAATATTGTCAGTTAAAGTACGCAATATACTAGGAAGGAAGCCAAACCTAATTTTTACTTCCGAGAACTACTTTTAAAAGTATACTACCTTCATTTAATAGAACTACCAATGACACAATTTTCGTCAGTGGAACTACTTTCATTAGTAAATGGAAATAAAGACCGTCAATTATAATAGTAATTATTTGACGCTTGTGAGTAAACAAATTGTTTTTTTATTTCCTAGTGTTTTAATTTAACTTAAACATAGTTATTATTATTAGATTAATAATTATTTAAGTAGTTTTTTTAGTTTTAAAGATCCTGAACTTGATAAAGCTACAAAAGTATCTATTATATCTGCTACCCAAGCCTAGAAACGTGTTTTGTTTCCTTAAAATCAACTTCATTCGGAATTATATAAGTTTAGGTAAGGTTAGAACAGTGATCATTCTAGATCCACTCTGTTGTTGTTGAATCAGTTGAGTTTTTTTTTCTCTTAAAAAAAAACTTCGTTTAAAGAAACCGACTTCAAAAACTGAAAAGTATAAAATAACTTAATTTGTATGTGCTACCTATTCATAGGTATGAATTCGGCGCCAAGCCAAATGTAATAGTAGGTACCACACTCGCTATATTTCGAGACGAACGTCAACGACCTCACCGACGCTTCGGTTGTTTTGTCCGACGCGAAGAGCAGCTATCCCGCTCAAGGTCACGCGCGGCGAGTGCGGTACCTACTATTACATTTTGGCTCGGCACCGACTTCAAACCTATGAATAGGTAGCACATACAAATTAAGTTATTTAATACTTTTCAGTTTTTGAAGTCGGTTTTTTTAAACGAAGTTTTTTTTTTATTTTTCGCTTTTTAGTCTTTCTCAAGTCTCTCATCATTATTTCATCTAAATAACTTGAAAGAATACGACTAAAGGTAACATACAACATACTGTATAGAATAATAAATAGATATTTCGGACATGATGTTTACAGAATATGAAAGCATGCAGACAATTGCCTTAACTTTATTGCAGGCGCTCACGTAAATTTGAGGGTTTCCTTCAATTTCCTTGGGACCCCATCATCAGATCCTGATATGGTGGCCATGGGACCACATGGGGAGCATACCCTTTTGAATACAAAAATAATTTTCAAAATCGGTCCACAATTGACGGAGTAATCAATGTACATACATAAAAAAAAAAAACGATGAAATTGAGAACCTCCTGCTTTCGGAAGTCGGTTAAAAAGACAACTCCCGCATTAGAAATATACAATAGACAAGGCCAACTGTGTAGTGCAGTTTGAGTGGATTGTTCTTTACCTGTTCCCGGAGATAGCACATTACCGGCTGCGCTTTTTTTTTTAAACACAACTCCCGCACTAGGAATAAATCCTGTGTCGCGGGGGACTTTACAAACATGCATGAAACGGACACAAAGAACACCCAGACTCCGAACAACAATTTGTAGATCACACAAAGTGTTGTCCTACGTGGGATTTGAACCCACGACACTTGGCTAAGTAGGATAAGGCGTGGTGACCGTTAAACCACCAGGCCAAACGTGCAGTCATGTTGTGCATTAGGCATTGTATAGAATCCCTGGGCAAAGTATGAAATAAATAATATTTCACTCATTACCTACACGTTTTAGATATTGTATACATTGCCAAGGTAATGTTTAGAATACCGGATTATACAGATTGCCGGTAACATATATATATATACAATAATTTCTTGTATAAAGGTATTAGATAATACTCTGTACACGTACATTTTGACAAATAAATGTTTATGATTAATTAACACACAAGATGTGTATAAATCAATTATCCTAATCATTCATCTTCACGTTTGGAGAAAAATATGTTAAAAGACTCCATGGTATTTAGAGATATGTCAAGCTAATGTTTAACACAGAATATGTAAATTACTTTCTAAGCTTTGTTGACGCAACGACATCATCATCAACAGCCTTTAACAGTCCACTGCTGGACATAGGCCTCTGCTTAGAAAGGAGGTTTCGGCTACTACACCACGCTGACCAGACGGGTTGGTATAGGGTTTGTTTCAAGTTTTCCATCTCTTTGCAGTGATGGTGTCCTTCAGGGCTTGCTACCTTAGTCGCCTCTTACGACACCCATGGGATGAGTAGGGGTGGTGACACTCCATATCCATCACCACACTGATGCAATTTCAAGTACATATCAAGGTAGTAGAGCCACGCTGATTACAGCACGAACGGGCCGGCTGGACCGGGGCGGTACTACCCTCGCACAGAAAATCAACGTAAAATGACAGCGTTTGTGTTTTGTTGGTGAGTGCGAGACTGGAGGCCCAATGATGCAGAAGCATCACTAGCCCGCCATGGTGTGGGTCACCATGCTGCATTGTTGCATCGTCTGCATTCGCCGTGAGTATGGTGACCACCACTCTTGGATTCTGCTTATGCTTTCCATTAGGCAGAGTAGAGTCATTTTGGCAGGGCCAATCATAAAAAAAATTCCTACTAATACATATTATAAACGCGAAAGTTTGTAAGTATGGATGGATAATTTTTACTCTTTCACGCAAAAATCACTGAACGGATTTGGATGAAACTTTACAGTAATATAGCTTATACATCAGAATAACACATAGGCTACTATTTACCGCGATAACCGACATACACGCGGGCGGAGCCGCGAGCAAAAACTAGTAACCAATACAAGCGTGTTAGAAAATAAAAGCAGAAAAAACAAGGTTTAAGGAAATAACTTTTTATAACAATGTTTATATCGCCATTATAACTCATATTTCAAAATTATCTAATCTTATAATTCAACAACAATATTGATAAATATTTTAAAAAAACATCAATAAAAATATATAACTTAATTGCATGAATATACTTACAATGAATATGATGTATTGTAAACACAACAATAACAAACTTTTCTCGAATGTACTTTATTCAATTATTTAGATTTCGCTAAATATATTTCTAAATATTGTTAATAGTCACTGTAATATAGCAAAATAGTCACTGAACTTTCAGACACTCGTCACATCACTTACTGAAATTCCCGAGGATACGTCAGTACACGACGGATGTTCGTGAAGGACTGAAATCTGTTTAGGAGTTTGGAAAATGAATGAAAATTGCAACGCTGAGATAACAGGCTGTAGGGTGGTTGTCTGTGCCCGGTAAAGTATGACTTTATTCTTTTATTTCGTTGACGGTTAAAAAGCACTGCTTTTGTGTTAATTTTTACTTTAATTGTATTGTAATAACGTCACGTATGTGATACAGGAATTTAATCATTGGTTAATAGTACCTTATCTTTGAAATATAAAGAATATTCTATGTACAATAAATTACTCGATTTCTATCGATTGTCTAGTGATAAGCAGATAATATAATGATACTTTGTTCAAAGCTGTTTTAGGAAGTTTTTTGTCATCAGCAGTCTGTGTTCAGTGTTAAGTAAACTATTGCGTTTTTAGACATTTAATACAAAATTACTTAGTAAAGTGTCATCATTTATTTATGCACGAAAACTTACAGCTGTTTATTTATTTAATTTTATTGGAAATTAAAGCAGATTAGTCATCTGAGAGTCAATTACAAGTTTTCGCTTTTAATTTTAGACTAATATAAGAAATTGTAAGCAAAGAGGTACCATATAGAATAAATATAGTTATAAGTATGGACCTGGTGTTATATTTAATTCAATGTTGGAAAGTGGAATACGATTTTCTTATTCGTTAAATTAGATAAGATCTTGCAATACAATTACATCAAAAGGATTTTTGTTTATATTAATACATTCATCATCAAATAATTAATTCAAAACTCATTGCACCGAGAACTACCACTTTCCCTCCTATACATTTTGATTCATCCTAAGGTTGCCTGGAAGAGCTTGTTTTCGGCAATAAGGGCGCCCTTTGTACACTCCGTCTCACATTTTATATACTCTCTTCTAACTCTGTTATAATATGGTGTGCAAATAAACAGTTTTCTATTCTATTCTACATTATTTTTCTTAGCATTTAACAGCATTATTGTGCCAATACATTCATTATTGTGAGGGACTTGTGCCAGATTTGAGCTAGCTAGCCTGCAGCCCGTTTTACCCCCTTCGCACACGGGTCGTAAGCGTAGTCGTATCATAAGCGTTACAACGCTACGCGTACGCGACCAGCAGTGTTCCACAAACGAATCGTCGCGTAGGCGTATCGTTTTGTAAGATCTCAGCTGAAATTACGAGTTCTACCAAACTGAAGACTGTAACCATGCCGCGGGTAACCAACAAATAATAGTTCCAGAATATAGTACAAATCCTCATGTTGATAGAACTTCATTATCAATCCAGCTTTGCGGTTATATGGCAAATTAATTTCTGAAAGCCAGTAATTCTCTTCCGTGGCAGTCGCAGCATTGTGTGTAATTTTTTCAATGAGTCAATAATTTTCAATAAATCAGTTTATCTTTGACGATATTTCTGTCCAAGCTATATCTGTTACAACTTTCCTTGATTATACATATTTACTAAATAAAATTATACAGACAAGAACTTTTCAACGAGTTTCACGGATTTAATCACTTTTTCAGACATATTGAAAATTAAAAGTCGTAAGAAGTTAAAAAAAGCAGTTTAATTTTAAAGAAATTAATGAACAGTAATTTTTTTACGCTTGCTATTTTACGCCAGTACGCTACGACTATCGTAATGACAAAACGCATCTCCTACGATACGCTGCAGCACCGCTTCGTGTGCGGACTTGTATTAAAATGTTCATGCTCGTATTGCTCTCGTCGTACGCGCGGATTACGATACGCTTACGCTACGACGCCGTGTGCGAAGGGCCCTCTTCACCAGGTATTTTGATCTACTGAACTAAATGCTATTAGGATACTAGTTTAGAAAAATATTGAAGTGCAATAATTGAAGTTAAAGATCTAGTTTAAGGTATAATATGAAAATTCACTCAATTTTAGGAGACACCAGAGGCGAGTGTGAGTTGATTTCATCTCGTACTCGACGGCAAGCAAGCTTTTTCGTTGTATTGGTGAAGATTTCTGTGCAGACGTCGAACACGATCACCGTGACTATTGAGTACATGATTGAGACATTGATTTGATTAATAGCCACTTTACAGAAAAGCACTTTAAAGTTTTTGTAATTTTTTTTTTTTAAACTCTTACTTATAATAACATTAATTTGAAGAAAAAAACAGTTTTAAAATATACATTAAAGGTGCTCTTCTATGAAAGGGCTACTAATCAAATCCATCGTTTTTCTATGACGATGATGAAATTTACTCACACTGAAGTTTTGACAATGCTTATGTGGATAATAATATTATGTCATCCATACAAATAACTAAAATTGAAGTGTCTGTTTGTAATTTTAAAATTAATTGCTTTTCATTAAATGCATATGGAAGTATATACGGTGGTTCTTACATCAAACAACAATTTATGAAATTCTTGTCTGCCTGTTTGTTCCGGCTAATCTCTGGGACGGGTGGGTCGATTTTGACGGGACTTTCACTAGCTGATGTTATAAGGAGTAACTTAGGCTCATTTTATTTTAGACCGGTTGAGCCCTGCATCGCATTATTACCCGCGGTTGTTTTTGTAAAGGTAAAATAACAACACCGCAATGCAACTAGTTGTAGTCTCAGATCAAATAAAAAAAGGTTGAAGCAAAAAAAGTAGCGTAGTTTATAGCATAGTTAGTGTGTTAACGCGTGTGGTTACTTGTAACTATGCTACTTTTTTTGCTTCAACAAGAACAAGGCCGTGCATTATCTACCTATATTTATTTGATCTGAGATTGTAGTATATGATCGTGTGTGTACTGTATGAGTTTTATGTTAAGTTGAAATATGTGTTGGTTTGAGTTGTGCAGGAATTTCTTTTAGAGATTTTTATAGAAATATATA
The DNA here is from genome assembly GCA_949125395.1 of Diaphora mendica. Taxonomy (NCBI): domain Eukaryota; kingdom Metazoa; phylum Arthropoda; class Insecta; order Lepidoptera; family Erebidae; genus Diaphora; species Diaphora mendica. The sequence continues at coordinate 3,420,154 of OX421321.1, forward strand.
TATGGAGTTAGAGTAACGTGGAGTGAGCTAATTTAGATGTAGTTCCTCAGTCTGACGCACTGAATAGGATAAAAATTATCGCTATATGGGAGGAATCAATAGTTATTCAGTTGCCTCGTAATCAAGCTTATGATTTTAGAAACCAAAAGCTGATAGCGTAAATTTTTTGAATGTATGTTACATTATATCTTTGCGGTTCGTAAATTGATTTGGATTCTTCTTAGTCCCAGTTTGTTTTTAATTAAACTCTCTTAGCTTCATTTATTTATTTATATAAACTTCCTACAAACATATTGCAGACTTAATGCCACAGGCATTTTTTTCCAATCAAACCATTGGGTGTTGCAAAAACCCATCTCTTCCGTAATACAATCATACCACACAAACGTCAAGTTACTACCAGTGCTATGATATATTAACTTTCATGACAGTATGCGAAGGAATAAAATATCATTAATTTCAATTTAGTTGCAAGTGTCAGAAGTGCAGGGTGAGGAGTCGTATTTCTTATTACGTGTCTTAAAAGGTGATTTATCACAACTTCAAACTACCGATAGTGTGCAATATTTCAACTTGGCAACTTAGATTTATGATATCGAAGTTTTCATCCAAAGTTTTGGTGTTTCTTTACAATAGATAGATAAATAGGTATCTTGCACTGAAATATAATAAAGGAACTGTATGTTGTAATCATTTCCATATACAATAATTATTAGCTAATAATGCATACAAAATCTCTTTTTTTTTCTTTTTAAAAAGACAACAACTTTAAAAAAGACAACACATCCTGTGTCACGTAGGACTTTGCAAACATACATGAAACGGACACAAAGAACGCTCAGACTCAGCACAACAATTTGTGGACTACACAAAATGTTGTCCCATGTGGGATTTGAACCCACAACACTTGGCGCAGTAGAAAGCAGTGACGCGACCGCTTAAACCACTAAGCCAACTCTGCTAAAAATACTAATATAATACATTCTTCATAACTTAAGAATAAAAAACAGCTGTCAGAGTTATTATACTTAAATGTATTCGAAATACCTACAAAATACTATAGAGTTTATAGGTAAAATGTGGACGAATCATGTTTCCACACATGCTAGACTAAATAAACCTCTTAGCCAAGACGCAAGTGTTTCTTAGCCAAGACGCAGGTGTTTCTTAGCCAAGACGCAGGTGTTTCACGTGAACTGTCTTTCCACAATCGCTAACGCCTCTGTTCTCTTTGGCTAAAATATTATTTTGACCTTTAAAATATTGTTCGACAATACAGCACATGCTGTGGCGTCTGTTTGTGTCGGTCTATGATTTTTAACTATAGCTTCAATTTGACGTTCATAGATGTCACTTAGTGTCTTAGTTGAATGAATGATTTTGAATTTGAATTTATGGGACTAATCCCGCCCACACGCCCACCACTGTAACTCCTGTACACCAGGATCAACAGCGGTGACCCACGAAAACACCGAGTTATGACACTCGGGAAGTCCCAGGAAAAATTCAACTGTCTTGGAACCCGCAACGAAATTAATCAGAAGAAAACTGGAGGAGTTGGAAATATAATAAGTCCACTTCCCTCCTTAGCAAAGCGGGAGACAAAATGGAGTCAAAATAGGCAGACGCCTTTTTTGAATTTGAATTTGTTCGGATAACGTCATTCCCTAATATTTGTTAGTTTTCTAATGACGTTTAGGTTTGTAGCCGGTTGTATGGGCCGGCTCGTCTACCCTCACACAGAAGATCAACGTAAAATGACAGTGTTCGTGTTGTCGTGTTTCGTTGGTGAGTGCGAGACCGGAGGCCCAATGATGCATAAACATCACTAGACCGCCATGGTGTGGGTCACCATGCTGCGTTGTTGCATTGTCTGCATTCGCAATTAGTGTGGTGACTGGATTCTGCTTATGCTTTCCATCAGGCAGAGTAGAGTCAATTTGGCGGGCCATAAATAAAAGAAAAAAATACCTTTCTAATTCTACGTCACTATCAACACTCCATCTTGCACGATGCACAGTTGAAGACAAGGAACATAGTTATAGGTCTGCTTTTTTGGCATAAAAATGGCAATTTTCATGTGAGTGACAATAGCCAACGCAATCTGGTGGAAATGTCACACAATTCAAAGGTCGGTATCGAGAGTGCATTAATACTCGTAAACATCTGCCTCAAATGGTTGACGTGTGCAATTGCTGATCATGAGGTCGTGGGTTCAAATCCCACGTAGCACAATACTTTGTGTGATCCACAAATTGTAGTTTTGAGTCTGGGTGTTCTTTGTGTCCGTTTCATGTATGTTTGTAAAGTCCCCCGCGACACAGGATTTATTCCTAGTGCAGGTGTTCTCTTATAAAAAAAAAGAAAAAAAAGTCAAGCAGTAACAGAGGTAAAAAATTGTCAGATCATAAGTTATCGGCCTCAATTGAATCAAGTCGGAAAACCAATTTGGAGGTCAATTTATCTTAGCCTCCCTGAGTCTGGACGTCCGACGATGAATGGGTAAGTAAATCTCTATCTACACTTCAATTTCGTATTTTCTAAAACAAAAAAAAATCGGACAAGTCCATGTTGATGTCCGATTTAGAATGCCGTAATAAGGATATTTTATTATTTCGTATTATAGACATTTCACAGCAACGGTTTCGGCGTCCTACACGTTGAATTATTTAGTCAACTATAACTCGCAAAAATAATAAAACCCATAGAGGTGAGATAATTCTCTTCGTAAATTTGCTAAGTAAATATTTCGTCAGTGCTAATACCAAGAGCAATACGGTAGGCAGTAGCCATACACAGGTGTTCCCCTCTGTCATAGTATAAGACCAAATAGGCCTACTACTCCGGGATTCCCGAAGTCGAATTCGATCCAGCCGTTCCAGAGATTAGCCGGAACAAACAGATAGACAGACAAAAATTGTAAAAAAAAAGTGTTGGTATATGTACCGTGTATACATACATAAGTGTGTATACATGCATTTAGTAAAAAGTGGTTATTTTAATATTACAAATAGACACTCCAATTTTATTTATTTGTATACAGCATAGATAATTAACAATCTCTCTTTAAAAATAAAAACATTTCTTCGAAGTTTATTTGCTCAAGAAAGTTTAAAAAGTTCTACATAAACCTTTTTTACAAGTGGTTTCTTTGTGGTTTGTTTTTCATTTCACTAACAATTTTTGGAACAGCCCACGCATACACGTGCTAAAATATGAATAGCGCGGACGTGCCGCTAAACTCTGTCTGCGCCTCTCAAAGGGAACAATTTTTCCCCGTGTTTTTAATATTTTTTATTCATAAGCTATACTAGATACTATAATTAAGCCAAAATATTGTTTGGTCTGTTTGTTTAAGGGCAATAATCTCTAAAAGTATATTGAACTTGAACTAGCGGGCTGGGTTTCCGCAACTCAACGACTTTGATGCGCCTATTTTGCGTAGTGGGTCGGCACTAGTGGTGCCAGCCCAGTTCCTCCAGGAAGCCTAGCAGACCCCTCGCATTGCCGACGACTTCCTGAAGTGACCTCGGCGATCCGAAGTGTTTTGCCCGGTATTCTGCCACCCCAGGACATGCCAAGATGACATGGGCGGCTGTTTCATCTTCCTCCATGCATGCTCTGCATAGAGGGCTGTCCGTTACACCTAGAGTAAAAAGATGTTTGTTTACTAGTGCATGACCAGTCATTGCTCCTATCAGAAGTCGAAGCGGCAGCCTCTTAAGTTGTTTCAGCTTCCTTGACAATCCGCGGTTGTTCGTCGGGAGGGCCTCCTTGGTCTGCCTGCAGGTACAAAGGTTGGACCAATATATTTGGTGTTCTACCTTGGTGTTCTGTTGCAGTGTCCGTCGCAACCAAGCAGCTGGCAAGGGCAATATTGGTTCTGGGCCGACTGCCCTTGACTCCGATCCACTCCTTGCTAGTGCATCAGCTGCGTCTTTTCCGCGTGAGTTGCTATGCCCTTTGATACACTGGAGAGTTATACTATTTGTAGTACTTACCTCTGTCAGGGCTCTGTGGCATTCGTAGATCCTAAAGTAACAGTCAGGTTTGAAAAGATTCACTCAAAGAAAGCAAATAATTCAAGAAATTTTATTGTGAAATAAAGTCCATACTAATACGATAAATTCGAAAGTAACTCTGTCTATCTATTACGCTTTTATGGCTAAAACGCTGCACCGCTTTCCATGAAATTTGGTATGGAGATATTTTGATTTTTGAGGAAGGACATACGCTAATCGTTACTGCGATAAACGACATACACGTGGACGGAGATGCAAAGCCAGTTAGCTATAAAACATCTCGCTGTGATGTTTAAGAGCGGAACAGTGTCCACTAACACCGACAACATATATTCATTTACTTAAAAATGCTTTAAATTCTTCACTCTACATGGAGTCAGTATGTCACAGTTAGTCGGGTAAGCAACACATTTATTCCATTAGTACAACTACACCCTATTGCGTTCTATTAAAAAAAAATTATTTGCGATACCTATTATACCTAATTTTTATCATACAAATCATATTCCATAATTAAGACCTCCTATTTAAGGAGAGGCCTATGTCCAGCAGCGGACAATTCGAGGCTGTTGATGATGATGATTCCATAAGTACTAAATCTGAAAGATAGAAGATAGTACCTAGAATAGGGAGGATCCTCAGACCAGGCGAGGTGATCATGCCTGGCGGGCCAACTGCCCGCAAATAAAATCTCTTTATTTTCAGATATATCAGACCCATACAAATTATTACATTTTTAACAAATTAATAAAATAATAAGAATAATAAAGATCAAAGATAAATTTGATGAAGTAAATATTAAAAACACAATCCCAAAATATAGGAAAAAAAAAGTAAATAAGAATAACTTACTTTTCTATGTTAATTCTAAAACAGTGGTTCATATGTGATATGGTGGTGGTGTCAAGCCTGGCAGCTGTCATAGCCAGAATTCGATTTGGGCTGGCTCGCACTCTGCAGAGCAAGGACACCTATGTTACTACCACGATCCTGATGAATTCAACGACACCACATATGTAAAAAAAAGTGTCCAGACGTTTGGGCTGTAGGGCGTGCCAAAGAAATGGACATACATACCCACGTACAAACAATGCTCGAAAAACATTACCCTTCTTCTGACGTAGTCGGATTAAAAAAGGTGTTCAGTAATTCAATTAATCGTGCATTAACAGTTATTGAAACTCCGAAAACGATATGAAATATAATTAACATTTTTAAGTACCTTCTGCTGCATTTATTTCTCGTCTTTTATCAATTCTTTTTAACCGACTTCCAAAAGGAGGAGGTTCTCAATTTCATCGGTTTTTTTTTTTTTATGTATGTATGTACATTGATTACTCCGTCAATTGTGGACCGATTTTGAAAATTATTTTTGTATTCGAAAGGGTATGCTCCCCATGTGGTCCCATGGCCACCATATCAGGATCTGATGATGGGGTCCCAAGGAAATTGAAGGAAACCCTCAAATTTACGTGAGCGCCTGCAATAAAGTTAAGGCAATTGTCTGCATGCTTTCATATTCTGTAAATATCATGTCCGAAAAATGTATTGTTAGGTGTATCCCAACCCTAGCGATAAATTATGCAGTGCGAACCTATAAAAAGACGGTACTTGGCTATGCACTCGCTTGTTGTTCGAGAAGCGGTGTCGGTAAGAGGTGTTTTTGTAGATTCGCAAGGCGTACATCAGCCATATCTTGTTGTTTAATGTTATATCGTTGTAAACCTATTTCTTTGTATTTCGTGGATTACTTGTAATTATGTTTCTAATTATAAGATTCATTAGTTGTGAACTGTTTAGTGTTTTAATTATAAATAAGAACTGAGGTTAGGCTACCTCCAATTGGTTCTTTTATTTAATTCTCACTCCTAGTTTATAACATCAGAAGTTGGATAGTCCCACTACCACTATTTAATTGTTGGTTTACATCGATTGGCATTTTAATTACGTATTGTTGTTGCTTCTTTATTTTTCTTTTATATCGGATCGAGAGGGTGGATCGCGAATTCGTAAACACGGGCGTGTTTTGTGTATAAGGCGTTCGCGATCGCGTTGGACATAATTCGCGCCGTGCGTAGCAAAGATTGGTAGATTCAAGACGCAGGCATAGTGAACGAAGTCGCTCGCGACAAAAATCGTTCGATAAAAGCACCTACGGATCGGTACGTGTCGCTGAGCCGTCAGAGTAATCCACGGGTCGGGCCACGAAGCAGATCGTTGAGGCCCTACATTCGTTAAATTTCCGTACCTACGCTGAATATGCGCGTAGATCATTACTGCGTTTACAAATTGTAATTGTGTTGTTGTTGTTATTCAAGAAATTAGGCATTCGCTACTAACGTCAACTTAGGACCTAACGATGTTGGTTTCCTATCTACTTTTGTGAAACTTACTAAAGATTTAATGCCGGATGCTCGTGCGCAGCGGAACACTACGTTTCGTAACGATGGACTAAAAACGCCGGGTTTTAGACTTTCGGTTGTTTCTAGCAAGTGTTTTCTGTGCGGCAAAATAGGACACAGACTGGTTATCCTAATAAGCCAAAACCTATCATCGATACCTCGTAGAATTTCAAGCCAGCACAATCGAATAAACCTGAGGGTACTTCGACTTGTGTGTACTGTAAAAATGGGAGCATGCTGTTAGTAAATGTTTCGCGAAACAGCGTTTACAACAGCGCGGTCAGATTAATGTTAGATTTGTTCCAACCTGTCCACTAAGCGCAGTGATATTGTTGTCGACGTGATTCAAATATAGTAGATATTTATTTAGTTTGTCTGTACTAACGTGAGAAACTACCGGCATCATATAAAAGTCACTTATATCGGAACATTGAAATGTGTAGAAGTCGTGAAGTAAGTGACATCTTTGGTATCGAGTAACAATTAGTTAGATTAGAGTTGGTAAACGATTTTGAAACATTTTACTGTTCTAGATGATATTTAGTGTGGTACTTCAGATAAACAAAATAACGCGGGTAGTTTAATGTTTCGGTGCATTCGTGTGACGATCACTAGCTAGAAAACTATCACGCCAGCTTGTACGGGCACAATGCAGTGCACCAGTGCCTACACGGTAATGAATGAGATTACAGAAAAACTTGTGAGCGTAATTGTAATGTGTAATGTACACAGGTAAGGTCAAAACACATTTTCATATCGAGTTTTAATGTGTTTACATGATTTTGATGTGTGGTGTACGAAAGTAAATCATGTGTGCAATTTAAAGCGATGCAACGTGAAGATAGCGAGTGTTTGGCGCGTCAAAACAATTGTTTTAAGAGTGACGGTCGTAGTTGGTCAAATGTTAAATTACAAACCAAACTCGTTTGTCACAGATTTATATTGCAAATACTTTGTTTGACGTGATGAAAAATAATAATTTTATTTACCCTACCTATGCAGAATAAGTTAAACGTTTCTTACGGTTGTTAAGCGTTATTTACGAAATGAGGAAACATTATGAAAGGTTCTAGATACCTTGACTAGTGCCGGGTTTTCTATCGACTTACAAATAGTGTAAGTTTCTCATGACAAAGTATCACCTAGGCAGAATGATCAGTAATGGTCAGGTTAGACCGAGCTTATGTAAAGTTCAAGCAGTTAGTACTTGTATCAAGTTCAAGGAGAGAGTTATTGCAGTCTGGGAGGTAAGCAAACTTTGTGCCTGGACCTGCAGTGACTATTGTTATCAAGTAACACTTCCAACCTTGTATAAACGCCTAGTTCGTTTAAATCTTAAGTGTGGTGGTGTAGTGAACTTTTGAGGAGTTTCAATTGTTCTGTCGGAGATCTTAAAATATAAAAGTAGTTAAGATAATTCGCTTTGCGGGTGGTACAAATCTCGTGATCCTCCATGGGCTATTATTTTTAGAACACAAAATACTTATAACTGACGACTCGAACGTCTGCTCTGAGCCTTTTGATGGGTCATGGGAGCGCCACTCTAACTGTCAGTATTTTTGTAAGAAATGTTACAGACGGGAAGTGGTCCGACGAAAGACGACCGAACGTATGGTGTGCGTTGTCAAGTACGCGTAATTCAAGGGCAAGTTGGATCCTGGAATGCGAGGGCCATATCGAGTCATCAGTGTCATGCCTAACGGTTGATACGAGCTACGACTGATAGCATGAGCGAGAGCATGAGATAGTACGGTAAGACTACGTATGCCGCCACTCAATATTTCGTGCCGTGGACGTGTGAATGAACGTCGAGACATGCATCCGCCTTTTTAGAGGTGAGTGTTAGTCTGTGTGGTATGCAAACTTGGTGCCTCTGCCAACAGTGTTTTGTTTCTTTTTCTACGTACAATGTGGTTTACAGGCCACATTATTTCTGTTTTCTCCGTTTAATTTCATCAGTACTTTTTGTTTAATGTACTTGAATGAACGCCGGATGCGTGTGTGGCTCTATTTGAGAGTGGTAAGGTATGCGAACTTGGTTGCCTCTGCCTGAATGGTGTGCCACACAGGCCACACTATGGTGTCACATCACAAATGACACGGGTTATCATGGTGACCGTAATATGCGAACAGTGTGCCTATGTTACGTGTCAAGGAGTCGTGATTGCGAACTTTTTGTGCCTCTATCGTGGGGCATAGCGTCTGTATTAAAATAATCGAATGCATTCATTATGCAGGACAAGTGACAAAACTGCAGCTCTGTCGCTTGTAGTACTTACTTACATTATGCTATACGGTGTCAACTTCACTTGCGATGGCTTGAGTGCAAGCTTGCAGTCGTAAGGCAGAATCACCTTGGTGAAGCGTCGCCTAGCGTTCGTCGCATTTATTTTGATGAAGTGAGTTTTACTCACTGCGTATGTCGCATCTCCTTGGCGAAGCGTCGCCTAGCGTTCGTCGCATTGATTTTGGTGAACTGAGTTTTACTCACTGCGTATGTCGCATCACCTTGGCGAAGCGTCGCCTAGCGTTAGTCGCATTTATTTTGATGAAGTGAGTTTTACTCACTGCGTGTGTCGCATCACCTTGGCGAAGCGTGGCCTGGCATTCGTCGCCATATTAGCACTTGGTGGACTCCCAAGTTGCAACATAGACCGATCAATGATGATAAGTCTATAGCCTGTTCGTCGGGCAAGACCTGTTCGTCGGGTCATGTTTCAGATGCGGTACTGATCGCAGTCTGCTCTGCGGCTTTCTCCGTACGAGTGAAGATACTGAGCATCAACACATAAGGCCTGGGTTTGATGCGAGGCGCGGCTGCCGATGGCGCTTTGCGGCTGCGACGCGTGGCACTGCCACGCCTCCATGAAGACGCTGGGCGCTATGGGCGCTTGGCTGCTGCGACTCGTGGCACTGCCACGACTCTACCAAGACACTGGGCGCTGTGGGCGCTTGGCAGCTGCAACGGCGTAATGCTGTGACACCTCTGTGAGCGGCGTAAAGCTGTCACCTCTGTGAGTGACTCTAGCTGGTTATGTTGCGATTGTCATGTCTGTATCGTGCATGACAGCGACTGGCTAGCGTGAGCCTATGTACCTTTATAACTTTTGTTGGGTGCGTTGTGGGTGATTGGAGTCCGGAGGCCAGTCCCCCGCAATGTTCCTTATTTTGTTTTTATAATCATGCTGCCTTTTAAATTGCAACTGAAGTTATTTAAATTATTGGAATCATTTACTACTAGCATTTTTATTTATTTTTTACGAAGCTATTGCTGGTGGAGGCTTGAGTGCACGCTTGCCTCCGCGAGTCCTGAACTGTTAAGCCTATGCGACGCTTATAAAAAAAAATACAAAAATACATAACTTCAGGTTGCAAAGTTAGTAGACCTCTATAAAACAACTCAAGTGTCGTTACTTTACAGATGACCATGTTAATGAGGACCAGGGACTTGGTGATCCTCCTGCAGAGATGACCGGCAAGGCAGTCTGCTGGACAAGGCTGCTCGAGGACGACCAGCTGTCAGGAGAGGCCGTGTTAGGTGTATCCCAACCCTAGCGATAAATTATGCAGTGCGAACCTATAAAAAGACGGTACTTGGCTATGCACTCGCTTGTTGTTCGAGAAGCGGTGTCGGTAAGAGGTGTTTTTGTAGATTCGCAAGGCGTACATCAGTCATATCTTGTTGTTTAATGTTATATCGTTGTAAACCTATTTCTTTGTATTTCGTGGATTACTTGTAATTATGTTTCTAATTATAAGATTCATTAGTTGTGAACTGTTTAGTGTTTTAATTATAAATAAGAACTGAGGTTAGGCTACCTCCAATTGGTTCTTTTATTTAATTCTCACTCCTAGTTTATAACAGTATTTATTATTCTATACAGTATGTTGTATGTTACTATAGTCGTATTCTTTCAAGTTATTTAGGTGAAATGATGATGAGAGACTTGAGAAAGACTAAAAAGCGAAAAAAAAAAAACTTAGTTTAAAAAAACCGACTTCAAAAACTGAAAAGTATAAAATAACTTAATTTGTATGTGCTACCTATTCATAGGTTTGAAGTCGGTGCCGAGCCAAAATGTAATAGTAGGACTCGCCGCGCGTGACCTTGAGCGGGATAGCTGCTCTTCGCGTAGGACAAAACAACCGAAGCGTCGGTGACGTCGTTGACGTTCGTCTCGAAATATAGCGAGTGTGGTACCTACTATTACATTTGGCTTGGCGCCGAATTCAAACCTATGAATAGGTAGCACATACAAATTAAGTTATTTTATACTTTTCAGTTTTTGAAGTCGGTTTTTTTAAACTAAGTTTTTTTTTTTCACGTACGTATACACGAAGTTACTGCATATACTCAGTTTTCTACGCTTCTATTTCGCTTTTGTACGTAAGTGTAGGACAATGAGCGAAACAATTCTGAAAAGCACTAATAATAGGTATTTGCTTAAAGGCTTTGTATCTGAAAAACTATATTGAGTACGGATTTGTAACGGATTTTAAAAGCATGGAGTTACATTGAAAATCCATCAGTATATTTTCTAAACTATGGCATTTTCTAAGAAGTAATTGTATTTATTTAGGATTAACCATCCATTACAAAGCTTAGCTATTATTTTGTTTATAAAACAAACACTGTCGTATTAGGTCCATTAGTTCTTCTCATTACTACTAATTACACCGCCTGTGTGGGTGTGCCTCTATAGGGGTATGTTTGAATGTGTAAATACTTTACTTGTACTTGTGTCGCGTGTAAATTACGTGGATAAGACATTTAAAGCCCTTGGTAATTCTTCCGTTACTTGATTTTTTTTTTTTTTTTTTTTTATGGAATAGACCGGCAAACGAGCAGACGTATCGCCTGATGGTAAGCGATTACCGCCGCCCATGGACACCCGCAACACCAGAGGCGTCACAAGTGCGTTACCGGCCTTTGGGGGATGGGGGGGAGATAGGGGGAGGGGTTGGGGTATGGGCCTCCGGTATCCTCACTCACTCGGTGAAACACAGCGCAAGCACTATTTCACATCGGTTTTCTGTGAGGCCGTGGTATCACTCCGGTCGAGCCGGCCCATTCATGCCGAAGCGTGGCTCTCCCACGGTTACCGAGAGAGTGAAGTTCAAAGTTCCATAACCAAATTCTCCCCCTCCAATTGCCCCCCTGATTTTGCGTAGTGGTAGTACCTTACGATCAGGTGATCTGTGTCCTCATTTGCCGAAATGAACAGACAGAACGGAGCTTTTAACACATTTCATGTGTGTTGCCCGTTGCTTTCGCCATTTATTTCACTCAAGCTCATTCTTCGATAGGTACCTCTAAATTGAAAAAACGTTTTCTGTGGCATTTTCCAAATCTATTTGGCTGTTGTGGCGTACTTAATTGATAACAAATATTTATTAAAACTTTTCCATTTATGACAGTGTGTTGGTAAGGTTATGGTAATCCATTTTAACTCAGTAGTAGTAATGAAAGGGATTCCTCGGACGGTAAATAAGAAGTATTACCAGGTTTTTATTATTATGCGTGTGAAAATAACTTTACATTGACAGATTTAGCTGCACAGTTACACCTGACATGTAAGCTTGAGCTGAGTAGAGGACATGCCTGCACAGTTGTGCAATATACACGCTCCGGTTTACCTGTAAAGTTCAATTGTACAGGCAAACCTGTCAGGTATAACCTTACGTGTATGGTTAATATTACATTCTTGAAAGCAAAAGCAGAAGCTATACAACCTCATTATCTAGGGCTTTATACGTGTGCAGTAATAACCTCGAACCAATGATTGGAGAGATTTAACTGGAAAGACTCTGCTTAATAACTTCAATACGATTTCTATTCAGTTCACTGAATTTTCTGCTGGATTTTCTCCGTTATTTCGTTTTTTTTCATGTATTTTTTCCGGGAAGAAATATAGTCGTATGTGCCTTTAGAGATTGTAAGTAATTCAATTCTGTGCCAGATTTTATACAAATATATTGTACTAGCTGACCTGCGCAACCTCGTTTGCGTCCAAACTACCATCCCCCGTTTTAACCCTAAAAGGGGGTTGATTTCTAAAGATACATTATTAGGACACCTCCACATAATCTATAGAGCATACATTTTAAATTTCAAGTCTCTTACTTAAAAAACATAGGACTTTCATACAAACTTCCAACCCCCGTTTTACCCACTTAGGGGTGGAGTTTCGTAAAATCCGTTCTTAGCGAATGTTTACACCCTATAAGGAACCTACCTGCTAAATTTCAAGTTTTTAGGTGTTATAGTTTCTGAGATTTCGTGATTAATAAGTGAGTGGTATTTCGCTTTTATATATATAGATTGTTGTGACGTACTTGATTACAAATATTTACTAAAACTTTTCTATTTTTAACCGCCGACCAAAAAGAGGGGTGTTATAAGTTTCACGTGTCTGTCTGTCTGTGGCACCGTAGCTCCCGAACGGATGAAGCGATTTCAATTTAGTTTTTTTTGTATGAAAGGTGTATTACGTGCGAGTGTTCTTAGACATGTTTCATGAAAATCGGTTGAGCCGTTTAAAAGTTATGGGGGTGAAAGTGGTGAAGAGTAACCGAATGTCTGCAAAAATATCATCGAGTGGGATCTCAAACGAAAGCGCATAAAGTGCTTTTTACTTTTTAAAAGGAACTCAGGTTATTATATCGGGGTTTTTTTTTTGTTTTGAGAATTTATAGTTATTGATAGTATGTTATTAAGGGAAAAAGGGAAAGGGATTCCTCTGATAGTAAATATGATATATTACCAAGTTCTTATTTAGTGTGTGACAATAATCCCTAATGATCTAAATCAAATCAGCCTATCACCGTCCACCCCTGAATGAAGATCTCCCCCAAGGGAGTACCAACTATTCCATTTTTGAGCAGTCTGCTTCCATCCCAGCCAGCCACTTTCTAAAAATCGACGATCCATCGTGCTGCAGGGGGCACTACACTACCTTTACCTAATCGCAGTCTCTGCTCCAGCACATTTCGGCTCCAGCTACCATTGGTCCGGCTGGAGACATGACCGGCTCACCTCCACTTCAATATGATTCTCCGTACGACGTCGATTACTTCAGTTATATTATGTTTAACTAGGTGAACCCCGCGGGTAACGCCGCGGAGCATATCTAGTCTAACAAAAGTAGCCTAAGTTACTCCTTATATCATCAGCTACCTATCAGTGAAAGTCCTGTCAAAATCGGTTCAGCCGTTACAAAGATTAGCCGGAACAAACAAAGACAGACAGACGGACAAACAGTTATTTTGGTAAATGTACCGTGTAAACATACATATGCATTTAGTAAAATGCGGTTATTTAAATATTATAAACAGACACTCAAATTTTATTTATTTGTATGTATAGAAAACCTAGTTACGAACAAAATTAGTTCACAAAATAAAGTTAAGTCGTAGTAAATTGACATAATACATTTTTTTGTATACTTAGCATACTCACTGCACATCAGACAATGAAACAATGCAGCATGGTGACCCACACCATGGCAGCCTAGCGATTCTTCTGCATCATTGGTGCCTCTGTGGCGCAGTGGTAGCGTAGGCGACTGCTGTGCTTGAGGTCTCGGGTTCGATTCCCGAGTCGAATCAAATGTTTGAATGATATGCAAATATTTGTTTCGGAGTTTGGGTGTTTTCTATGTATAATATGTATATATTTACAAAAAAAAGTTATATACACACATCAAAAGTGTCTAGGGATCAAGCATTTTTATGCGGATTTCTTGAGATTGAGGCCAGGCCTGCTCAGTCGCCAGACTTGAACCCGATTGAGCATGCATGGGATATGCTACAGAGAAGAGCTCTGCCGAATATGGAGGGTATCCAGTCGCAAGAAGACCTTTTTTTGTTGTTGCAACGAACATGGGCGGCCATTCCACAGCGTGATTTGGATGAACTCATTTTGAGTATGCCAAACCGATTCTTGTGTTGTTAGTGTTCGCGGTAGAAACACGGATTATTAATTGTTTAAGTTACCTAATAACATTTTAAAGAAAACTGTTATTTCAGTCTTTTTTTCGAACTTTAATGTTAGTGGTTCAAATGTCAAAAACCCCTTTATTAGGAAAATGGCAAATTTCTTTATTAATGCAAAGGTGACTTGGTTTATCGTTACTGTGACAAACGAAAACACTTTATTTGATGAATCCTTAAAGAAAATTTTAATTAATATCAATCAGGAGAAAAGTTATTCCAAAAATATATGTTGATCCCTAGACACATATGTTGATCCCTAGACACTTTTGATGTGTATATGTATTTATATCAGTTGTCTAGTACCCATAACACAAGCTCTGCTTAGCTTGGGACTAGATGGCGTTGTGTGTTAAAATGTTCCAAATATTTAAAAAAATATTTAAAAAAAATATTGGGCCAAAAATTAACACATGCATATTCTACACACATCACCCTCAAATCTAATAAAAAATCTGTTGTAAAAAATACGTGTACTTATCATAAAATCTGAAAAGCAAATACTTTCATAATTTGAAGAATTTTTGTGAATTGCTTTTACGACTCTTTAGATTGAAATGAAAGTTCTGATTATTATTTGTGAAAAGTTTTTTGTCAATTGCGCAATCATGGCGCGATACAATCTCTTCATTTCTTCTTCAATTATGTAACATTGTGTATTGTATATTTTTTGGTTTTTTGACGTGATAACGTCTTATAATTCAATGGAGCCGGCTGCACACACGATAAAACATGACTCGTGCGTCGTTACCTCGCTCTGAGGCGTTCTATTTTAAGGCTTGAAGTGAAAGCGAGTCATTTCATCTATGTTTCGTTATGACGTTGTCACGTTAAACTATCGTCCGTAAACAGACTTTATAGATAACCATTTTTTTTATCCTTGGAGCAAAATCTTTTTAAACTAGAGAAATGTGTACACATCGAGCACTTTAAAAGCTTATAAAACTGGTTCGTAATAATTTAAAATGTGAACATTACTTCTTGTAAATAGAATTTTAATTCCCTTGTTCGTTTACAATACTTTTATTTGATAACTAGCTGTTGCCCGCGGCTCCGCCCGCGTGTATGTCGGTTATCGTGGCAAACAGTAACCTATGTGTTAATCCGATGTATCTTCTATACTTATAAAATAACATGTCCTGACTGACTAACTAACTGATTCATCATCGCCGAGCGGAAACTATTAAACTTGGGAATACAAAATTTGGTGAGTATGATCGTTTCATTAAGTAGATACCCATTAAGGAAGGAATTTTGGAATTTCTACCCCCAAGGGGGTGAAATAGGGGTTGAAAGTTTGTATGGAAGTCCGTCATTTTTTAAGTTAGAAACATGAAACTTTATTTTTGGGCTACTGATTAAAAATGAGTAAACACGTATTCAAGCGTTTCTGATAGATAGAGCGGATATTCTACTCCTTAAGGGTGAAATAGGGGTTGACGTTTTGTATGTAGGTTAGTCAGGAAGTCCGTCATTTTTGAAGTTAAAAACATGAAAGTTTATTTTAGGGCTATTTAAGAAATATGAAACTTTATTTTTGGATTACTTATAAAAATTAGTAGATATGTATTTCAACGTTTCCTAATATTCTACCCCTAAGGGGGTGAAATAGGGGTTGAACTTTGTTTGGCATTTTTAAATTAGAAACATGAAACTTTTCTTTTGGTTTGGGCTACTGATTAAAAATGAATAGATACGTATTTAGGCCTTTCTCGATATTCTACGCTGAAGGGATGAAATAGGCGTTGACATTTCGTAAGCGGGTTAGTCTAGAATTCCGTCAGTTTTGAAGTTAGAAACATGAAAATTTATTTTAGGGCTATTGATAAAAAAATAGGAGATACGTATTTAAGCGTTTCCCAATATTCTACCCGTAAGAGGGTAAAATAGGGGTTGAAAGTTTGTATGGAAGTCCGTCTTTTTTAAGTTAGAAACATGAAAAATTATCTTTGGGCTAATAGTTAAAAACGCGTAGATACTAAGTGTCTCTGGATATTATATCTACCTCTTTTTTTGTGCGGAAATTCCCTCGGATATCACCAACTGGTGGTTATGTCGGACTCGAACCGACTAAAAACCGCACACCGTCTCGGGTTCTAGAAACCAGGGAACCAGAGCGCCCTCAAAGGGAAATCCCATAAATGATATTTCTACCCCTAAGGGGTGAATTAGGTGTTGAAATGTCGTAAGTAGATTAGTTTGGAAGTCAGTCATTTTTAATTTAGTAGCCTGAAACTTTGTCCTTAGGCTTTTAAGTTCAATTAATTAATACCTATATCATCATTTATGGGAATTCTATTTCTAAAGGGCTAAAAATAAGGGTCGAACGTTAGTATGAAATCCTTTTTAATGGGCTATTGATTAAAAATAAATAAATAGGTACGTTTAAAAACATGAATAAATTATTCATACATACTTACACAGTTTTAATTAAATATATTGTAAATAATCAACCTCCACGCGAGCAAAGCTGCGGGCAACAGCTAGTAAGCTATATTACTGTAAAGTTTCATCCAATTCCGTCCAGTGCTTTTTGCGTGATGAAGTAACAAACATACACCCTCACAAACATTAGCTTTTATAAATTAGTGTGATGTGATAAAATCGAATACGAAAACAATGTTAAATTTATCACTACAGTTAAATGAAAAATTAGACATAACGAATGAAGCTTATTTTCAAAGCGTAAATAAAACTAAATTAATTAAGTATCTACAACTAATTCAACGAAAAAAATGGAAGGTATCTACAACTTACTAAAAGAAATTAAAACACCAACAAATAAGGCTAAGTAATTAAATATTTGCAACGAAAAACATCTGCTTACCTATGCCTATACCAATAACCTAACAAAATCCTATAAAAAAGTAAATTATAGGTACCTAGGTACCTATGCTATAACCTTACAAAATTCTAAAAATACCGAGAAAACCAATTAGTAACTACAAAAGACTATTTGCTAATTATTTAGGTACAACAAAAATCGCCTGCTTATACCTATGCTATAGCCTGACAAAATCCTAAAAAAAAACTTCGTTTAAAAAAACTACCATAGCCTATCATACCTATACCTATATACCTATCATAAAGATGTTTTGTATCATTTTCTGGTAAATTACGATGAACTATTATGTTATATGTTTACTCCTCTTTCAAGTATTTTAAACTTAAAATAAATATCATAATTATAAATGACCATTTAACGTTTATGGCATTCTAGTTTTTGGTTCAGTATCAATAAGAGCATCCTCCCAAAAAATCTAAATTTCTTTAATGTACAGAATTGATCTTATACACTTTTCTTATGCGTTTAAAAGTAATCATATTACGTACCTATTGTAAAGTTAGTTACTTGATTCTAAAAGATGTCGCTGTTTTAAGCACAGAAACAATTTTCAAGAAAATGTAATTGCTTCAGTATCGATTAGAGAGCCCTCCCAAAAAATCATCAAAATTTCTTTAATGTACAGAACTGAAATGTTACATTTTTATTATACGTTAAAAAGAGTAATCATATTACGTACCTATTGTAAAGTTAGTTACTTGATTCCAAAAGATGTCGCTGTTTTAAGCAAAGAAATTTTTCACGAAAATTTAAAACAACCCTTTCTATGGAAAGAGAGAACATAAAACAAATACCTACCTATCAAATACTAACTATATACCACATTAATCACAATGCTTGTGCATAAAACGTTCCCACGATTATTTTGAATATTTAAGTCATGCGGGCACAACCAAACACACAGATTCGACGTCTACAGAGAGATATAGATATTATTTTTCCTATGGATAGAGAGGTTGCGATAAATCAAATACTTAATGCTACACCGAATTATACGTAATACGTTCTACGATTATTCCACGATATATTAATCAAAGTGTTATTAATTACGCATGGCTGGCAATAGGTGTCGCTACATGTTGTTTTACGTAATGATAAATTCTTTATAATTTTTTTTCCAATAGATAGAGAGATTGTGATAAATTAAATACTTTATGCTACAATCTTCAGAGTATCTCCTTTCTAACAAAAAAAGAATTATTGCAATCGGACTACTCGTTAATGAATTACAATTAATTACACATTTTGACTTTCATCTCCCCTCCCAAGGAAACCGTCCGGAATTTCGAAATAAAAAGTATCCTATGTCCTAACTCGGAGTATGAACTCAAATCATGCCAAGTTTCATTTGAATCCATTCAGTAGTTTCGGCGTGATGCGCGGCCAAGACACAGACAGACAGACAGACAGACAGACAGACAAAAATGAAAAAAAAAATAGTTTTCGTTTCAGTATCGATAACAGAGTGCCCTCCAAAAAAATTTTCAAAATATCTTCAATGTACAGAATTTGACCTGTTACATTTTTATTATAAGTATAGATATATAGATATTTCGAACATCGGACACAGAACGCCATGTAGCCCCAAACTAAGCAAAATTTGTACTATGGGTACTAGAGCACTGATATAAATACATATTAACTTTTGTAAATACATACTTAATATACATAGAAAACACCTAAACTCCGAAACAAATATTTGCAGATCATACAAACATTTAGTCCGACCCGGGAACCGAACCCGTGACCTTAAGTTCAGCAGTCGCATACGCTACCTCTGCGCATTCGAGGAAGTCTATATATCTTATAGATCTAAGTTTATAATTGCTATACTTTTGACTGTCTCTTTTTTCTCTTTTTTTAAGTATTAACTGCGAAAATGACTCTACTCTGTCTGATGGAAAGCAACAGAAGAATCCAAGACTGGTGGAAGAGTCTTTGTCTCTCAGTGTGTTTGATGGGCTCCGACCGCTAGAATCAACAACAGCAGTCCTAAATCGTTTAATTAACATAAAATGATAAGCAGAGGATCCTAACAGACGTTGTGTTTACAAAAAACTTTCAAATATCCCATAGGTCATCAGTGTGGACCAAAAATCCAGATAAATCCTCCAGGAGATCTAAGCAGGGGATCCTAGTGAATAGGGCCGGTGATGGTTCGATACTCAAACAAAAGAAAAAAATGCGTTTTAGTCGTTGAATCGATTTCGACTTTCGGTAACCTCATTCACTTGGTCAAAAGAGCTGAAACAGTTTTTAAACATCGATTTTCTGTGAGGCCTGAGTATTACTCTGGTAGAGCCGGTTAATTAGCCCCGAAGCACGGTTTTCCCACACGTGCAATCGTAATTGAACGAAAACAAACATTAATCCTGAAATCTATTAACACTGCAGTTCACACTACAAAGGCTTTGAACTAGAGGCATTCCGGGCATGAGTGCGCTATCATTTTACAACTAATGGAACAGCTTCCAAGATAAAACCAAAAAAAGTCTTGTGAAATTGACGCGGGTTGAGAATATGATATTCATTGTTGGAGTTTGAAAACTATTTGTACTGCATTCTGTAGTGGCAGTGAAGACATTCAATATGACTGTTATTTATTTTATTATGATAGATAGTACTTACCCAGGATCACCGAGCTGTTGTCAATCTTCTAAAAATGAATCCTAGCTAGATCGATTCATCGCCACCGAAACCTCCTCCATACTAAATTTCATGAAAATCGTTGGAACCTTTTCCGACATTCAGATCACCCTTAGAATTGCTCGTAAGAAGGTATTTAATAAATATGAGATGTAAATATATGACGATATGTGTTGGATTTCGAACGTCATTGTAATGGCAACATTTTTCGATTGTCATTTTTTTTCGTGTTTGACGTTTTGACGTTTGAAATAGAAAGAGTACTAGAATGACGCGTGTTGAAAACGGTCGTGGACTCGCGAGTTTTGTAGGCGCGTTCCGCGATAGCTAAAGCGAGTGAGTTGTAATTCGAATATCCGTGATAGCTGATACGAGTTTGTTGTAATTCGAATACCTTGGAAATTGTACAGCACTTTAGGAGTTTATGATTGTGTGACGACGCAGAGAAGAAACTACCCAAGAGATCTCTTGGGACGACGAGAACAGGACGCCACACAACTCCAGTAAGTGCTTGATGAATTTAGTTTAGATTAAGAACACGGTGAATCGCCGTGGTTTATTCTTCTCGCCAATGAATTAGGTTAGTGATTGAATGTCCTATCTATGGGCCGTAAGACATCTCAAGTATCACAAAGTGGTCGCTGCATTGGTGGGAGGAGTGAACAATATGTATGGACCTGTTGGTCTGATGATTAGCGATTATGATGTAGTCATAGCCAACTACGGCCATGGCGGCCAGTCTGAACGGAGACCAGTCAACTACGCAAGAGATATTATAATGCACAAGTGTGTGCGCAAACACAGGCGCACTCTCGGTTCCCTCACTTTCATAATCCGATGGAACGGTTAACCGACACGATCAGTGTGAGATCAGGCGTAGGACCGAAAGATTTACGTGTTTTTCAATGTACGGGGGTTCAGACCCCAACTTCCAAACTCCGAGCTGTTATTAAGTAGGTACCTACAAACCTTGTCCTGACAATAACAAACACATAAAAAAGAATAATCCCATTTGGTGCAGTCGCTCGGAAGTAATACATATCAGTGATTCATTTTTTTATATGTGGCCCTGCCAAAATGACTTTATATTGCCTGATGGAAAGCATAAGCAGAATCCAAGAGTGGTGGTCACCATACGCATTGCGAATGCAGGCAATGCAACAATGCAGCATGGTGACCCATACTATGGCGGCCTAGTGATGCTTCTGCATCATTGGGCCTCCGGTCTCGCACTCACCAATGAAACACGACAGCACGAACGCTGTCATTTTACGCTGATTTTCTGTACGAGATTAGTACCGCCCCGGTCGAGCCGGTCCGTTCGTGATGAAATCAGCGTGGCTCTACTACCTTTTAAATCATTTTTTATTTATATAGAAAGATACATTGTTATTTTATATCACCTTTCTACTACGTAATTTTCCTCTTTCATTTTTATTCCATTCGTTAAACGTAAGTGGGGCTAAAATTGTAATGGGCACAATGTGGGCGTTCAATGTGTCCCAGGCCATAGATACCTACGGTAAGAAACATTTTTAAGTAACATTTAAAGTGCTTTATAAATTACTAGCTGAGCCCTGCGATGTTACTCGCGGTACAACAACAACCGCGGTTAACGCCATGGGACAAAGTAAAAAAAAAACTATGTAAAAAGTATCTATACCTATACGGCTATACCGACATCAAAAAAAGCTATTAATTTGTAAAGTCTAGCATATAATATTATAAATTAATACTTGTTTAAGCTAAGGCCTTATGGGACTGGCATACCCGAATAGGGTAAAAGTCCCTTAAAAAAAATAAAGAGAAAAAAAAATCATAAAATATGTCCGTCTCCTGGTTCTAAGCTACCTCTCCACCAATTTTCAGCCAAATTGGTTCAGCCGTTCTTGAGTTATAAATAGTGTAACTAACATGACTTTCTTTTATATATATAGAAGATATAAAAATCTGTGACCATAGACAGTTAGACCTTTAGGCAATTTAAAATGCCGCTAATTATGCTGTCGAGAATCCTCTAAACTAAAATAAAAATCACAAAAAAAAATATTTTGTCTTCTCAAACAAAGTTTTAAATGTCAACGATAGGATAAAATTAGATATGTTACACAAAAGATAAACGCTTTAAACACAGCCCATAGGAACATACAATAATAGCATTTTAAAAATCGCTTCCTTAAAATAAGAGGATGAAAGACGATAAAAAAAAGTGAAGTGACGCAACAATAAAATTTTCTATTAAGCCTAACAATTTCTATTAGTTATAGTCAATATGAAACATTTTTTTATGTATTATTTTCTTTATATTAAATTTGCGTTCGACAATTCAATTTCTATTCTATCGCGACACAGTTCCTATTCCTATTAGGTTCGCTCGTGCGTGGAGTACTGTTCTCATCTTTGCGATGGTGCCGCACAGTACCTGTTTGACGCTCTCGACCGGTTGCAGCGGCGAGCAATCCGCATTGTCAACAGTCCTGAAGCCACCGAGTCCCTTGAGCCCCTGCAGTTGCTAGAGATGTCGCCTCTATGGCAGTAGTACTCTATCGCTTGTATCACGGAGAGTGTTCTGAGGAGCTCTTCCAACTGGTCCCCCCTTCCCCCTTCCTCTACAGGACAACACGTGCCGGCCTTGGAAGTCACCGCTTCAGAGTGGTACACATACGATCTCGTACTCATCGCTTCGGTTCGTCCTTTCTGTGCCGAGCGGTCAAAACCTGGAACTCACTTCCAGCGCACGTGTTTCCCTCCCACTATGATCCCGGGTCCTTTAAGCGGGGCGTAAAAAAGCATCTTACTAGGCGGCCATAGTGTGGGTCACCATGCTGCAATGTCCTTATTCGCATTGAGGATGGTGATCACCACTTTTGGAATCTGCTCATGCTTTCCATCAGGTAGAACATTTTTTTTATTATGTAATAGCTGCGCCAAAAGCGCAGCTATTACATAATAAAAAAAATGCTGTTATAAGTCAAAGAGTACCTATTCACTGCATCAGTTCTAATACTTTTAAAGGAGAAATTCTTGTGCAGGTGAAATTTAGTATGCAGGGGGTTTTGGGTGTCATAAATTGATCTAGCTAAGATCCAGTTAGTTTTACTATGATAAAAGGTATCCTACAAGTAAATCCAAATTTAAACCTATCCATCCAGTGCAGTCCAGCCGATATCAAATAAAATAACATATTATTAACGGATGATTACAAACACATATAGAAAGACTAGCTTTTACACGCGGCTTCGCTTTACACGCAGACTTTCATCCCCTGATTTACCCCCTTAGGGGTGGAACTTCCAGAATTCCTTTCTTAGTGCCCACTTACGTTATATAAAGAACCTACATGCAAAATTTCAGGATTCTAGCTTCAGCGGTTTGGGCTGTACGTTGATCTCTGGGTATGTCAGTCAGTCAGTCACCTTACTCTTTTATAGATGAAGTGTTAGGTACATGAGGCGTCGGGGAATTATGACCAGCCCCCCGAAATACTGGCCTACTGTGTAGAAATGGACCACCCACAATTATCCCATCATCCATCCGTATAATTTTTGCCGGCTATAGTAAAAAAATCATCAGCAACAGTCGTTCTGCAAGTTTTATTATTAAAGGAAATTACTTGAAACGGCACAAATCTGCGCAGGGAAGTTTTATAGTTCATAAACCCAAAAAAGGTTAATTCAACTTAAAATAACCTGTGGACCGTGTAGCGTAACATGATAAATGAGATAGTAGGTATTATTTTCATGATGACATTTGTGTGGTAATAGAGATTTTTGTTTTTTTTTTTTGTTAGAATCATTTGTCTGTGTCAGACTATTGGATGTAGAGAACTTGCTTTTTAAAGCTTCTTTTTTTACTTTTGCATGAAATAGAAATATTCCTCCTCCATTGATCATTTGTATAGTTAAATAAAAGGTATCAATATGTGACTACATTAACTATATCATATCCATCGAATATATAAAATTTCTCGTGTCGCGGTGTTTGTTACTAAACTTCTTTGAAAACGGCTGGACCAATTTTTATGAAATTTTGTGTGCATATCGGGTAGGTCTGAGAATCGGCCAACATCTATTTTGCATACCCATAAATGATAAGGGTGACCCACCAATATATGTTTTTAAATTATTTTTTTGGCATACCATGGTTTGCGGGTCAGCTAGTATTTAAATAATAAATTCGAAATTAACACTGTACTGCTTGCACCACCAATATCTATGAAATTTATCATGGAGATACTTTGTTTGTTGAGAAGTGACATAGGATACTTAACTGCAATAACCCACCAACGCAGGTTCATTCTTAAAATATCCATTGGTCACATCCACAATGGATCTAATGAGAATATTTCTTAAAAATATTCATAATAGAAAACTAACTTAGCTATACCACATCTAAAATTATACAAGTAAAATTTTAACAAATTTTACCACCGTTCAAATATCTACTTTCCATTAAAAAAAGAATCAGCAAAAACGGTTTGTAAACGACGAAGTTATCGGCGAACACACATAAAAAAAAAACCTACATACGCGAATTGAGAACCTCCTCCTTTTTTGAAGTCGATTAAAAATAAAAAACAAACCATTAAAATCTTAAATAACGGATTATAAAATTTTACAGAAAAAAAACAGAAAACTGACAACTATGGTCAGTTTTATTCACTCTTAGTACAATATCGGCACATAAAACCGACGTCAATGCCAGTAGTAGTTGCTAACTACAATCTCCATGGGTATTACTTAGCTACCGAATAAAGAAATCCGATCATAGCGACAACCTGACGATAGGGGTTGATCTTGAGAAAGGGCACCTCTATACTTAACCCCTTCAGTCTCGTAACTTAATAAATATTCATTATTATGCTTATAGACATCGTGTTTCATTATCTTTATGATTACGTAAACATCATGACATTACTTTAACGATGCCACTTTACCCTTTCGCTTTTTTCTCGGAACAAATATTAGTAGTTTTTTTTTAATCTTTTTTTTTTGTTTTTTAAAGCAGATTTTTAAAGTAGTCAACATACTTATTGCAAATGTAGTCAATGCAGCATGGTGACCCACTCTATGGCGGCCTTCTAAGATGCTTCTGCATCATTTGGCCTCCGGTCTAGCACTCATCAACGAAACACGACAGCACGAATGCTGTCATTTTAGGTGGTCTTCTGTTGGAGGGTAGTACCGCCGCGGTCGAGCCGGCCCAAACGGCCGAAATCAGCGTGGCTCTACTACCTTGTAAACTTATTTTATAACTAACTAAAATCTTGGTATAGTATTTAGTGATATTGTCTTTTAAGTCAGTGATCGTAGATTCAATGGGTGTGCATAAGCAAAAGCATGGTTTTTTGTGTGTCCCCGGACACAAAATAAATATGGAGATACTATAGATAAGTTAGCCTCGTAACTTATCCATAGTATGTCCATATTTAGAAATATCTTTATCAATTGCCTGGTTATGATAAAAACGGCTGTCACTAGTTCGGGATCAGACTGATATGGGTCAGATGTTTTATGTTATTATTATTGTTAATTTATTGTTCAATATTCTGCTATTGAAGTCCTTCGCTCAATGAATAAGATAGCGTCCTGCTTAAATATCATACACAGAGGAAGACTAATGGGCCTACCACACGCGCAAGTATCACCACAGTTTTGACTGCACAGGCCGCCTCGTACACGGAACACCGTGCGTGCGGTTATTAAAACTGTATCACGCGCCAAACAACTGTATCACGACAATTTACCTTCACAGTTATAATTGTGGTGATACTTGCGCGTGTGGTAGGTACTTAAGGCAGTGGACTACTCAAATGTGATTTTTACCAACTTCTACTTAACTAGTTCAAATCCTGTTTTTCTTTTAGTTATCACTCCCTATTTCTACGGGAAAAAGATAGGGAACTTTACTAACATTATATTATAAAGACTGAATTATGAAGAAATGAGGATCGATGTCTAGTAATTTGTGTAAAACCATGGTTCTCCCACTAGAACACTTGTTTACACAGTAACAAGCGAAGCTAAGAAAAGTTTTTATACAAACAGTAATCACTATCTACATCAATAGACTTTAATAAAAACGATAGTCACTTTTATTATCTCTTTTCAATTTATATTAATTAAAATCTTTACTTTTTTCAAAGTAATAAAATCTGCTTGTAAATATTGGAGTTATTTATGGACACAAAAAGGAAATAAGTTTAATTGAAAACTCTTCGAAAAGTCACAGTAAAAATGAATACAAATTCTAATTGAAGTCAATATTCAGTTAACAGATCATAAAACGAGACACGGAAAAGGTACGAAATAAAAGATTTGAAGTATGAAAAAATATAAATAAAATTTAATCAGAGTTTGAGAATGCGAGCCCCGTCGCTTGGCTGACAGACGAAGAAGGTCGGCTTCCCTTTGTACTGTGATAAGACACGCTGCTTAACGTCATCCACGTCGCTTTTCTTTACCTGTTTAAACAAAAAAATAAGTAATAAATATTACGCTATCTAGTCCCAAGCTAAGCAGATCTTGTGTTATGGGTACTAGACAACTGATTTACAGGTAAATTAGCTTGGAGAAATTTTTGCGTTTGTAGTAGTGTATGGTCAGCAAATAAAAAAAAAACAACATTGTTTTTTTGTTTTTATTTTTTTAAAGGTAATATACGTTTGTGGCTGGAGCACACCAAATGCGTACACGTTACGCATACGCACTACGTACTAATACGGACGTGAAAATGTGTATCCACTGCATTGTAATCTATGAAACTGTATGAGGCAGACAAGCCAGTTCCAAACATTACAAGCAGTGAATGCCGGTTTTCACTTCAGTGAAGACGTGTATGAATTAGGTGTTCTCCGGCCATAAATATTTTATTCTAATAATTCATCAACCCCAGGCATATCACAATCATCCCCATCCTCGCTTTCATCAGATGAATTATTTAAATTAATTATGATTCGTTCTGATATTGTGTCTAAAGCTGCGTCTCTACCCTGATATTTGTTTTCCTCATCAATAGCATGCAGACAAACTTTTCTCCATTCCTCTACAGTTATGGCGTTCATATTTTCTTTAGCTAATGACATTATAACCTTCATATTCATTGCGACATTCTTTTTTGCTACATATGTTTTCACTATCCCCCTATATTTTCTATAGGATTAAACTCCGGATGGTATGGTGGTAAACGCAGCACAGTATGACCGTGCTGTCGTAATATTTCGTCTATCTTGTACTCTACAAATCTCGCCTTGTTTTGCAGAATCAGTTCATATAATTGAGGCTTAAACAACGTGGATGAATGCTCAATGTTTCGCAATGTCAGCCAGTCAATCATTTGCTGTTTTCTAGAATTACTATTCGGTGCAGGATTTTGTATTGAGTTATGATATGGTGCGTTGTCAACAACAACAACACTATTTGGTTGTAAGTTGGGTATTAATTGAGTTTGAATCCACCTTGAATAGTTGTCATAGTTCATATTGTCGTGGTAATCTCCACTTTTTTGGTTGGCTTTAAACATGCATGCATTTGGTATAAAGCCATCCATACCACCAGCATGAACAATGATTAAGCGGTTGCCTTTCGATATATGTTGCTTCAAACCTGAAGTGCTTCCATCTGACCAAGATTTCGAGAGGGTATGTGATGTATGTATATATGTTTCGTCGGTGTAAACAATTGGTCAGCGTTGTTCACGATATTCAGCAATTTTCATCAAATAATTAATTCGCAAGTATCTAATTTCGTGTTTTTCCATAAGAAGTTTCCGGTTACCTTTGTTTGCTTCCAATTAAAACCTAATGACATGACGTGTTTTCGTAACGTGCTGACACAACCTTTATAATCGATATCTTCTTTCAATTTTGCGTGCAAAGTTTTCAAAGTGGGAACTTCTTTATTTGTGATGTGGAAGTCATGAATTGTTCTTCTGATAACTTGCTGATCAAAATTATCGATTACTATTGTAGGATTACGATTCGGTTTCTTTTTAGGAGATTTAAATGTTACTTCCTGATCTGAAGGACGACATTTGCTTTCTGATACTACCTTTCTGACGGATGCTATTGAAATTCCTGTTGATTTAGCAACTAATTGAGTGGGGGTCATAATACTGCTCGGGTTGTTATTACACTCATTTTCGAAATATTTGTACAAACAGTATAAAACTTCTTTAGTTTGAGAAGTCAAAGGCTTGCCTCGACCATGTTTTAACACTGGAGCCATTTTGAATTAACAATATAAAGTTACAACACTTACACACAAATTAAACACTTCAACAAATATTATAACAATAATAACAAACAATAACAACAATCAACAAATACAAAATTTAACAATTAACGTAATAATTATAATTTTTGAATGAAATGTGTGCTTTATGTTCTAACAGTACCAAGCGACTGACGCCGGACTGCACGTGGCACCTGCGGACAGCGTAAACTGGTTTATTCTGGTTTTGTGCGTGTTTCCACTTTCCACTATCAAGTGACGATTTTTTGCTTTATATTGAAACATCTCGGAAATCTCCTAGGCCAAAAATAACAAAAATTTTGACCCCCCCGTAGACGCCCCGGAGTTTTAAAAACCTAGATGAAAGGAAAAAAAAACAAAAATCAGAGTGTTGCTAGGGATAAGTATAAAATTAAATAGTAATGTTAGGATATCGAAACATTTTTGTATAGGCCAGAACGATATAGTGGAAACGCGCTCTAAGATCTAAGTAATATACACACCACTACATATGCAAAAATTTCTCGAGACTAATTTCACTGTAAATACAAATATATTTTCGGGAAAATTTTCTATTATTTTCTATTCCTCTCTTATGCTAGCACGTCCGCGTATACTGTGCTACTTACTACGTATTTTATACACGAAAATTTGTTTTGACTTTAACCTTCCTTTTTTTTTAACCGACTTCAAAAAAGGAGGAGGTTATCAATTCGATTGTATTTCATTTTTATGTTTGTTACCTCATAACTTTCAACTGGGTTAACCGATTTTGATAATTCTTTTATTTGAAAGCTAGTGCTTCCCATGTGGTCCCATTTCAATTTGATCCAGTTATTGAAGTCGGTTGTTTTCTTTTTGTTGAAATTTGTGATTATAAATGATCAAAAACAATGATTTATTAAAATCTTTATCACAAAAGAAAACAAAGTTTAAAAACTTTTGAACTTTTACAACTTAAGACCAAAGAAACAAATATTGAATTGAAAATGCAAAATGTAAAAGACAATAAGAAATACACTGACTAGAATAATTTTCTTTAGTTAACTGAAATAAGTGTAACAGAAATTCAAAAGTATTGGCGGGCCTTTATTCAAATAAATCAGTTATCCTAACTGCTAACATAGATAGAGGTCAGGCTTTGATTTTAATCCAGGAATAATCACACTTATATTTATAGGCGAAAGTTTGTGAGTGTGTATGTTTGTTACTTCTTCACGCAAACACTACTGGACGGATTCAGATGAAACTTTACAGTAATATAACTTATACATCAGAATAACACATAGGCTACTATTTGCCGCGATGCCGACCAACACGCGAGCGAAGGCGCGGGCAACAGCTAGTATTAAATAATTCGGACATCTAACACAACGCCATCTAGTCCCAAGCTAAGCAGAGCTTGTGTTATGGGTACTAGACAACTGATATAAATACATAAACACTTTTTTTCTGCAAATACATACATTTTATACATAGAAAACACCCAAACTTCGAAACAAATATTTACAAATCATACAAACATTTGGTCCGACTCGGGAATTGAACCCGAGACCTCAAGCACAGCTGTCACATACGCTACCACAACGCCACCGAGGCAGTTGATGATGTTATGAGCACTCCGTCTCTGAGTGTAATTTATCTATACTATGTATATGTTGGCGCGTCTGTTACATATAACCTACTAGCTGACCCGACGAACTTCATACCGCCATATTTTTCTTTTGTAAATATTTTCAAAATTTCTGAAAACCCCGCCTCAGTTTCCCACGGTGCAGTCGTGGTCAAAAAAATCTACGTTAATCTTCGATTTTCTTCTATACAAACCTTGTCCTACATTAACGAATATTATATAGAAAAAAGAATTATCCAATTTGGTGCAGTCAATCTAAAATTATGCGCATACATACATTTCAGCGACTCATTTTTATATATATAGATTTAGGGTGAATTTTCTGAGCCGTGACGTAATACAGATCACTGGTACTCTATAACACGGTTTTCCTTTCAAAAGGTTTGTTCATAGTGCAGAATATAAGGAACGTATTATAATGTGATAACATCTTTTGTACTATATTCTAACAATTAATCTTTCTATATTTTTTCTTAATACGGGCCACGGACGTGAATGGCCATAGCGTCTTTTTCCGATACAAAACAGTCTGTCATTTTTTGCACATCACTACATATTACAAAACAAATTCCTCCACCGCGTCTGTCTGTCTGTTTGCGATAAACTCAA
Organism: Diaphora mendica; assembly: GCA_949125395.1. NCBI lineage: Eukaryota > Metazoa > Arthropoda > Insecta > Lepidoptera > Erebidae > Diaphora > Diaphora mendica. The sequence continues at coordinate 3,450,534 of OX421321.1, forward strand.
AAGCTCCTGCACGGATTACTATACCGTGGAACAGCCACGCTTCGTCATAAATGAACCGGCTCGACCGGCCTCACAGAAAACCGGTGTAAAACAGCGCGTGAGCTGTGTTTCACCGAGTGAGTGAGGATACCGGAGGTCCATACCCGCACTGGGCCAGCGTGGGGACGTATGGCTATATATATATTTAGACATATTTAAGTATAATATCAGTAGCTTGGATACCATAAACTCTGCTAATTTGGGATTAGACTGCCGCGGAATAACTTCATACATCTCACATGTGTGGAGTTATTACTAATGTAACTTACCAATGCAACAACACAGCCTCCGAAACCACCGCCAGTCATTCTTGCACCCAGCACTCCCGTAACGCTTTTCATAATATCTACGATCTGATCTAACTCTGGACAAGACACCTCCATGAGATGACTTAACGATTCGTGGGATTGGTAGAATAGTTCACCGACCTGAAATTTAACAAGTAAAATTTTAACAAAATAAAAACCGACTTCAAGGTTCGACTCGATTTCTCTTGGATGATCATGAGATCATCATCATCAGATCTTAGTGTCCTTATCATGGTACCACCGTCGGGATATCCCCTTTCCATAAAAAAAAGAATCATTAAAATTGGTTCATATACAACGAAGTTGTCCGCGAACACACATAAAAAAAACATATATACGTTCGAATTGAGAACCTCCTCCTTTTTTGAAGTCGATTAAAAAAAAAAAACTAGAATACCTATCTCAGGAACGTGTGATGAGCACTATTACTTGTTTCATACTGCCTTTAATAGTCCACTGCTGGACATAGGCATCTCCTTAGCCAGGAGGTTTTTTGAAGAGAAAACTTCTTAAACCGCGTTGAGCACTTTTTGGTAGGAGAAAATCTTGTGAGTTTGTGTCACCGACCACGGGCCTCGGGTTAGATTCCCGGGTCGGACCAAATGTTGGTATGATCTGCAAATATTTATTTCGGAGTTTTGGGTATTTATATGTATAACTAGCTGTAGCCCGCGGCTCCGCCTGCGTGTATGTCGATAAATGAAGAACCGTTTGACCGATTTTGTGCAAACTTCACATAAACCATCTACTAAAAAGTCCGAACAAAGCCTAAACCTTTGCTTTGGATAGGTGAGCCCGTTCTTGAGTTATAAAATTACAACGAAAAGTGGCATTGATTTTTATATATACTGATTGATTGATAGATATGTATGTATTTGCAAAAAAAAGTATATTTATATCAGTTGTCTAGTACCCATAACAGCTCTGCTTAGCTTGGGACTAGATGGCGTTGTGTGTTAGATGTCCGAAATATTTATTTATTTAGAAACATGCGAGAGAGAAAGTGATCGTGTTCATCACGTGACACTTCTGCCAGATGAGAATAACCTTTTCTATTCTTACCCTTTTAAAATCTTTTTCCTTCATTGCTTTGGTGGCCTCAACTGTCATACGAGTTTCTTCTATCACATGCCTCGCCCTCTTCAGTACCAGTTCATCACAGTTTAGCGCTTTTAATTCTAGAATCAAAAGAGTAAGAAGTCAAACTTATATGTGAAAGAATATCTTGAAATTTCAAAATGAATGGTACCCTAAGAAAATTAACCCTAGTCGTATGCTTGGAAGACATAAGCCTGTCCCAAGACACACCACAGAGCCCGGTTTGCTGGTTTTTGAATACAGTTGCTGCCGGACAACAACGGATAGTGAACTGAAACGGGCTGATGCGGAATCGGAAACGGAATATATGCTTGGATGAGCCATTTATTACTAGGTACGTCTGGACGTTAGGCCTCTAAATTGCAAACAATATAATAATATTTTTGAATATCTGAGATTCAAATCATGTGTGACTGTGTTTTTTTTTATGTTTGTTACCTCATAACTTTCGACTGGGTGAACCGATTTTGATGATTCTTTTTTTATGTGAAAGCTGGTGCTTCCCGAATGGTCCCATTTAGATTTGGTCCAGATTGAATTCGGTTTTTTTTTCGTTAAAATTTGTAATTATTTTAATAAACGAGAACCCAAGACCTCGGCACAGCAGCCGCATACGCTACCACTGCATCACCAAGGCTGTCAATATGTACCTAAATATAAAACACTTAAGCATTCTGAATTTCAGCATTAAAGATTTAAGCATACTGTACAAAAAGCTTTACAAAAACTGAAACTAATTTATTTATTTTTATTCACATGATAAAGCTATTTTTATCTTTAAATATCTTGTGAAACTTCTTAACACCCTTTGTCCCCGTTGAGTGAGATTCTAGGAAGTAATATTGAAACTTAGCCACCCGGAATCAAGATTAATTCGTTGTTGTGGTAATCGAGCCATGAAGAGACTCTACGCAGTTGGAAAACTTTTCAATGGCGCCGTAGAATTGTAACTGCGAAATTTACAATAAAGTTGATAGTTCTAGAGATATTGGCAGCTATCATTTTCTTAAATAATGACTTTGTTTACGTGTTGGTTCAAATTGTTACCAAACTTTATTCCTAGCTGTCATTACAAAACTCGGAATAATTATAAGTTTGGCTTGTTTAAAATTATAGACTGTTAATACAATAGATAAATTTGTAGTAAATTTTGCAAAGACAAAGTTAGATAAATATTCTAATACATAATATAGTTTCCTTTTCGAAAAGAAGAAAGCGCAAATCGCACCACAGCCTTTAACAGTTCAGTGCTGGAAAGGGCCAAATATTTTACTTAATTTTGACTTTTAGATCGTTTTTGGAAAGCGATCACATATGAAAAACTTGTTGAATACGTTTATTCGGAGAAGAGTAAATTCTCCTTAGTGCACATCCTACTGAAATCTCTTTTGAAAGACAAATAACGTGGTCTTTCTAAAACATGTAATAATCATTTTATTAAATGAGTGAGCATTGAGATCATTTCACAAAACTTAATATTCTACGAATGGTTCGTAACCAAGACTAAGTATGTTGCAAATCTCATGAAAGGTATGTTTTTTTTTAACTTATATTTATATATAAACTTAATTAATTTATTTATCTGAAACAACGCCATGTAGCTTTCATTCGTATATATTCATACACTTTCACTTATACTTTATATACTTATATACTTTTTTGTTAATACATACATATTATACATAGATAACACCTAAACTACGAACCAATATTTGTAGATCGCACATTTGGTGCGACTCGGGACTTAAACCCGAGACCACAGCAGGCGTGCACGCTACCACTGCGCCACCGAGGTAGTCAGGGCAGTGATGATGATAATGTACTAATTATAAAACCCATCAAGTATACTAAATACACACTGCTTTCACAATGAGTAAGTTAACCTCCACTCTTGAATTCTGCTTATTCTTTTCATCAGGCAGAGTAGAGACATTTAGGCAGGGCGATACATAAAAAAAATTGACAAGTTTTCATTCAAAGAGTTCCACTATCAACGCTCCATTCATTTATTTATGTCCATTTATATGATGGACTTACGTAAAGTTAATCAATTTGTTAGATTAATGACCTATTGCGTTCCGTAATTGATTTCAGTCGACGTAGGACGTTCACCTAACGAGGTTCTACTTAATTTCAGTCAACTGCCCACTCATGTTCAATTATCAGGAAATGTCACTAGTCAATTATATTAAGGACTACCTACCCGGCCTGGCTTTGCACGGTATTCTTTCAAAATCTAGGATTTCTCTTACTAATATATGGGATCAAGTGGCGAAAGAAAGAAAGGTTAGCTTTTTTGGTCTTTCGTTAATCTAAATGAGCTAATAAGTTCCAAAATACATTGTTATCCGTGTAGCCTAGTTTATATTACGTTACTTTGTTGTTTACTAGATTAAGGTGTTAGTAGTCTAATCTAAATTAAATGTTAACTAATAGTAGAAACAGATATACCTATAACTTTTGTGTTCCTAAATGATAAAGTTCCCGAATATACTTCAAAAGTTTTTGACAAATATAACAAAAAAACAATTCGACATAAACGTTTATTTTAAGGAAACTTTTAAGAAGCCTGTAAGTTTGGCAAAGGTTTGTTTACTTTTTCTGTTTATAGTCCGGGGTCCCCAGAACTTTAACACAACAGAAATTTAACAGCTACATTATCCTACAATTACGTGGTACGTTATCACGGCCCTTCGTTTAAAGGTTTTCTTTCCCTGCTAGTCCTGTTAGTTCCCACAATCGAATTTTTTTTAAGGTTAAAGGTCCTCATCAAAATGAAGCCACTCACGAAAAATTTGTTCGTGTATTTACATACTTACGTTTTCTAACTCTTTTTCTGTGTTTGTGTATGTGGTTGGTGGACTATTTTAAAAGATTGTTTGCGTAACTGACCCGCAAACAGCATAGAGTGAGATGAAGTAGAAAAGTGAAATGCAGATCATTTCAGTCAATACAAAGGGAGGCATTTGACATACACGTAAGATTGAATTCAATATCAAAAAGTGTCACAATATTAATCTTACTTTCTAAATCCTCGATTTTGGCTCCTCTAAGAGACGGTAAACCAAGTCTGTCGGCTGCTTCCTGACACTGTGCTCTCCTCTGAGGGTATTCACTGCCAGTTAACTGATGTTTGACGTTTGAATTTGTCACCAAAATCGCCAGGTCGCCTAAGTCCAATGGGATTTGTTCAGCTTCCAAAGACCTAACATAAATAACAAAATTAATTTGGTCGATAATTATGCCGTATTTTTTAAATATTTTACTGAATCCTATCTCTCAAGATTTCTACACCACCCAAAGGTTGACTGGTAGTGAATGTCCTGGGCATAAAGTCGGCCGAAATACAAAAGTGCAATATAAATAATCGAAATCTTTGTTCGAATCTTTTCACCCAAAAGTCACACATACACATAATGGTGACATTTATTTTTTTATGTATGGCCCGTCAAAATGACTCGACTCTGCCTGATGGAAAGCATAAGCAGAATTCAAGAGTGGTGGTCACCATACTCATTGCGAAAACAACAATGCAGCATGGCGACCCACACCATGGCGGCCTTGTGATGCTTCTGCATCTTTTAGTCTAGTCAACAAGTATGGAACTTGTTGACTAGACTATTTGGGCCTCCGGTCTCGCACTCATCAACGAAACACGACAGCACGAACGCTGTCATTTTACGCTGATTTTCTGTGTGAGGGTAGTACCGCCCCGGTCGAGCCGGCCGGTTCGTGCTGAAATCAGCGTGGCTCTACTACCTTGTGCTGATTTGAGTTATGAAGATGATTTCGCTAAAAATAATAATATGATTTATTTGCTCACCAGAACCGAAATACAATAAAATAAGATTACATAACAGCATTAAAGTGGCGAGTCTCAACATCAACAGAATCTAGTAGTATACATATATAGCCTATAGCCTTCGCCTTTAACAAGATATCTCGATGACAAGACGGGTTAGTATAAGGGTTCCTTTTAAGTTTTTCCTTCTAACTGAAAGAGTCGCCTGGATTTAGGTGTCTAATAAATGTTTGCCTCTTTAACTAAATACTGACCTGCAGTCAATGAGCAGCGCATGGTCTTTTTTCCCCATGGTCACGATGTACTGGTCCATGATCCCACAAGGCATCCCCGGGAACTCGTGTTCAGCTTTCTGACATAATTTCGCTTTTTCAACCAGTCTGATGAAGGAAACAATATTATTTTTAAGAATTGTTTATGTAATGCTTAAAAATATTTTGGTTGACATGTTTTTATTAATTTATAGTCACATTTAGTTAATTGCCATTTTGTGCTTGCCTTGTGTGAGAGAGCTATGGTGCCCATAACACAAGTAAATTTCAGTTAGTGATAAAATTGATTTTGAACAAGTAAAATTAACTTTAAATATTAGGTCTTTACCTATGAAATTGCCGTTCTTCAGTACTGGTCATTTCAAATAAAAAAAGTTTGTAATGGCTCTGTATTCTAAATTCAAATGAATTTTGTTTTAAAACCATGACATTCTATTTACAAACTCAGTCTTTTGTTTTTTGATTAGCGTTGTATTTTCATTACATTTGAACATTTTTCGTCATAACGGATACTTTAAAAATTCGTGTAATTATGGAATACGAGTTCCGTCGTAGCACCAACGCGACACAAACGGCACGTAACATCAAAAACTTTTACGGAGAGAACTGTACAAACGAACGCACAACCCGTTATTGGTTTTCCCGATTCCGTTCTGGAAATTTTGACTTGAAAAATGAAGCTCGTGGTCGTCCGGAGACTTTGGTTAATAATAATGAATTTAAGGCGATTGTGGAGGCTGACGAAACTCAATCTACAGCTGAGCTAGCAGCAGCTTTTAATGTAAGCATCAAAACAATATTGATCCATTTGCGACAAATTGGCAAGGTAAAAAGCTTGATAGATGGGTGCCCCACGACCTTAACGATCGCCAGCGCAACGTACGCGTCGAGAGCTGCCTTGCGCTGCTCAACAGGCAAAGAAATGAAGGAATTTTTAAAAGAATTGTTATGTGCTACGAAAAATGGCTTCTGTTCGACAATCGAAAGCGCTCAGCAAGTTGGTTAGACCCTGGTTCAGCACCAAAGCAATGCCCTAAACCAAAAATGACCCCTAAAAAGGCGATGGTCACTGTTTGGTGGTCTAGTGCGGGTGTGATCCACCACAGCTTTTACAAAACGGCATGAACATTAATGCAGATGTGTACTGTGAAGAACTGGAGAGAATGATGGAGAAGCTTGCACATCAGCAACCAGCTTTGGTCAATCGGTTGTCCCCACTGCTCCTTCACGACAACGCGCGACCCCATACTGCGCAACAGACAGTCTCCAAGCTGCAAGAGCTGGGGTTGGAAGCTCTCCTTCATCCGCCATACTCACCAGACCTTGCACCTGCCGACTATTACTTTTTCCAAAATTTAGACAACTTTTTAGTGGGTAAAAAATTCAATTCTCGAGAGGCAGTACAAAATGCCTTTAAAGAGTTTGTTGCCTCCCGTCCAGCTGATTTTTACAAGAAAGGCATCAATAAACTGCCAATGCGTTGGCAAAGATGCGTCGATTGCATGGGTGATTACTTCGAATAACAGAAATAAAAAAGGTTTGAAAAAATAAGTACTTTCACTTATTGCATACAAAACGGCAATTTCATAGGCAAAGAAAGACCTATTAGTAAGGAAAAATTTAAATATTTTTCAGTGGGACAGAAAGTAATGGTAAAAGATTGGAGGAAAAATAAAAAGAATTGGTCTGTTGGTAAAATAATTGAAATTTTAATACCAGGTGTAACTTATAAAGTAGAGGTTGATGGACTGCAATGGAAACGTCATGCTAACCAACTTGTTGAGTAAAATTTAAATGGCCAAGATGTTGAGTAAAATTTGATCTGAACATGTTAGAGAAAGCTACTTACTAGCTTCCCATCCCAAGACATTGTCGTAGGGCTAACAACTCCTCATATACTTAACATACTTTTAAAAGTAAGCATAGTTAGGATTGTATTTGTAGTAACTGTAAAAAAAAAGGTTACCATTTTTAGGGTTCCGTGCCAAAGACAAAAAACGGAACCCTTATAGATTCGTCATGTCTGTCTGTCCGTCCGGATGTGACAGCCACTTTTTACAGAAACTATAAGAACTATACTGTTAAAACTTACTAAGTAAATGTATTCTGTGAACCGCATTAAGATTTTCACTCATAAATAAAAAAATAACAATAAATTTTGGAGGTCCCCATACTTAGAACTGAAACTCAATAAATATTTTTTCATCAAACCCATACGTGGTATCTATGGATAGGTCTTCAAAAATGATATTGAGGTTAATAATATCATTTTTTTCTAAACTGAATAGTTTGCGCGAGAGACTCTTCCAAAGTGGTAAAATGTGTGTGTGTGTCCCTGTAACTTCTAAAATAAGAGAATGATAAAACTATCCACCGAAAATTGGTTTGAACGAGATCTAGTAAGTCGTTTTTTGTTTAATACGTCAATAATCGTAAACCGCAATTTATCGATCAAAGTTACAACGAACTACAAGAACTTTTATATTATCTTACTTGCTGCTACGGAACCCTTCATGCGCGAGTCCAACTCGCACTTGGCCGCTTTTTTTACTAAGTGTGGGAGAGTGTTATATTGATGCAATAGTAGTAGGGCAACACTATGTTTCTTCTCTCTATGGCTGTCATGATAACTTCCTGTGTGTATTATGGTCTGTCCAAATAAACGTGCTTTTACATTATTTCCGTGTATTAATTAATTACACTAAAAGTCACAGCTGGATACAACACTCATCATGGCTTCCAGAGTTCTGCTACCACCAGTGCTCAGATAATAATTTATTGTTGATTTTTAAATAATATTAATAAATGTTAATTTGGAAATTAAATACATTTTACATATTATAATTATAAAGAATAATATCCCCAGCAATAATAAAAATGTGTTGTACATATCAATTGCTCACTCCCAACTCAAGTCTAAGCTTGTTGTAACGTCATTTTATTAATTTAATGTAATTGAGTATTTGATAGACACTGAATGTAACTTCTTAGAGAATTTATAAAAGATTTAAATCAAACTGCTATAAAACCTTCCTCTTGTCAAGTATGGGTATACTTGTTAGGTTACAAAGAGTTCAATATAAGAAGTATACATCAGAGCAGAGGTGTAACGAACTCAGGTCACTGCCCCTAATTTCGTAGGACGTAGTAGTGTTATTTACTTTGCTCTAATGGAGTTTATACACAAGCTTGGTGACTTAATTAAGAGACGTCGAAAATTAAACGAAGTTATTCTGACACTAGTTGTTTTAACAGCATTAGGGCTTACTTCAATTATTGCCAACAAAAACAATGTCCAAATCTACATTTCACTGGGACATCTCTGGAACGGGTGAACCGATTTTGACGGGCATTTCACTGGCAGATAGCTAATGGTATAAAGAGTAACTTTTTTTAAACTAACTTCACCCCGAGGCGTTTCCCGCGGTAATTGTTAGTAACACCGCGGGACTCAGCTAGTTTTACAAATTTTGTCTCACACACCATGTCTTGTAGGTCTTTTAAAGTGCCTTGAAGAGGTAGTTTGCTATAATATGAAGTTGTGGTGGCATCATCATCAACAACAGCTTTAAACAGTCCACAGTTGGACAACCATGTCCATGGAGAGACCATACTCCTTACAAAGCAGGTTTTAATTAATAAATCGAATTAGGACTTATAAAAACTATTCTTTTTTTATGGAATACGGGTCAAACGAGCAGACGTATAGCCTGATGGTAAGCAATTTCCGTCGCCCATGGATACCCGCAACACCAGAGGCGTCACAAGTGCGTTGCCGGCCTTTGGAGGATGGGTAGGGGGATGGGGGGAGGGTTGGGGTATGGGCCTCCAGTATCCTCACTCACTCGATGAAACACAGCGCAGGCGCTGTTACACACCGGTTTTCTATGAGGCCGTGGTATCACTCCGGTCGAGCCAGCTCATGCTTGCCGAAACGTGGTTTAGAACAGGTTAGTTTTAACGAACCGTCGAGTTATGACTTATCGAACAAAGCTACCCGACTCATTATTGCTATAATAATTTTCTAAGGGACAATTTATTTATCAAGAGAATTCAAATCAACACACACATACAATTCACAAAAAAAAGAGCATATGCATTTTGTCACATGATAAACCAACCTGAATGTGTATATGTACCTTAAACTGATTGGAACGTATATCCACAATACATTTTCTAGAGGATTTGATTAGGGTCATGTTTCTATATATTTTGGCGCTAAACAAATAATCTCTTTAAATGCCCTCAAATTGAGTGTGATTACCGAAGCCTATTAAACACTCAATTTGAGCAACGAATTCCTTTTAATAGTGGTTTAGTTGTAACAATTTTCTCTTATTTCTACCTTATTTTGTATCGTGTCGAATCTAATCTCTACGTATCTTTTAATTGATCTAAATTAATGGGTAAATCTTGTCTTTAATATATACCTATATCGTAAATGACGAAAGTGTTCTTTCAATAACAATATCGATCAATATAATAGTGTAAGTAAGAGTGTGGTAGATATTAGATTTCTAAGTTTTTTTTAAATAATTTATATACCACCCTAATAAAAAGGTTTCTCAGAAACGGTCGAAGTTACTCATTAATAAAACTTTATACTAACAAAAGATCTATATTTGTCTCGCGTGTGTAATTCGAGGAAGCCCAAAGAGTTTCTGGCCCACAGGGACATTAATAATTAACTTTTTAACACAATTTACTACTACCACTACTATAGTTATAATAAGTTTTTGAGGATACCCGCCATACCCTGACCCGTAGTTACGGACTTTTGTGAAACCGCATACACGTGTAATTTTATGCATCGTAAAATCTATTATCTTATATATAAAATTCTCGTCTCACAATGTTAGTTACCATACTCCTCTGAAACGGCAGGACAGATTTTATGAAATTTGGAGTGCACATCGGGTAGGTCTGAGAATCGAGTAACATCTATTTTTTATAAGCCGATTTTTTTTATGGCAAAACAACGTTTGCCGCATCAGCTAGTATATTATATAATTCTCGTGTCACGTTGTTGCTCATGATAAACTCCGAAACTGTCTAATCGATTTTCACGTACTTTTTGTTTTGTTAGCGTCCCTAAGATAGGATAGTTAACATCAAGCTTAGACCAATAGAAACCGAGCATGATCGTAAAGAGACGCAGTCGAAATTGCGTGGGTCAGCTAGTATAGCACATAAATAAAATAAAAAAACTCTTACCCAACTTTGGTCCCAGTCAATGCTTCAAGGAATGAGAAAACGGAGACCTCGACAGCAGCGCTACTCGACAAGCCTGACCCCATAGGCACATCGGTCACAATGACAGCATCGAAGCCGGGCACTTCACCTGCATAAAGATGTATTATTTGAAGTAGAGCTTTACAACAACGTACTAGATCTTGTACAGTAGTAAAATGTAATCGGATGGCTTAGTGGCTTAAGCAGTTACCTAGCCGCTTCTTACGTTGTGGGTTCAACCTTCATATGTTCAACTTTCATGGAACACCACTTTATGTGAGCCACAATTTTTTGTTCTGAATCTGGGTATCCTTTGTGTCCGTTTCATTAGTATTTATAAACTTGCGATACAAGATATTATATTCCTAGTCCAAAACTTGTTTTAAAATAATATATATTTTTTACAAAAAAAACAGACTTCAAGAACTGGATCGAATTGAAATGGCACCACACGGGAAGCACCAGCTTTCAAATCTGCCTCGTTGGTCTCGCGGTTGGCGTGTGCGACTGCTGATTATGAGGTCTCGGGTTCGATTCCCGGGTCGGACCAAATGTTTGTATGATCTACAAATATTTGTTTCAGAGTTTGGGTGTTTTCTATGTATAATATGTATATATTTACAAAAAAAAAGTATATATGTATTTGTAGCAGTTGTCTAGTAACCATAACACAAGCTCTGCTTAGCTTGGGACTAGGTGGCGTTGTGTGTTAGATGTCCGAAATATTTATTTGTTTATTAAATAAAATAGAATCGTCAAAATCGGTTCACCGAGTCCAAAGTTCTGAGGTAACGAACATATATAAAAAAATTCAGTCGATTTGAGAACCTTTTTTGCTGTCGGTTATAAATAGAAATGGAAGAGGTAATAAAGAGGAAAGTAGAGAATAATAGGGAAACATAAAAGAGGGTAAAACACATTTTTACCCGACTACGGCAAAGCCAAAGGAGGGTTATGATTTTGACAGGCTATGTATGTATGTATGTATGTTCATTTGTTCCCTCATAGCTCCTCAACTACTTATTAGAACTGGACAAATGAGGTATCGTTAGAAGCGTCTTGATCGTCTGCTGGTTATAGGCTATATGACGTGTCGCTGAATCTAATGTGGCGCCCTCTAGCCGACATAAAGTAATGAATTAAAAAAATAATTTGAGATAAATATGCCGTGTTTGGTATCATTGGAAAGGGCGTTACTTGTACATTCCAAATATATATATATATATATTATATTAATAATGGCACCAAAACATTTTAAGTCAGTCAGTCACACGTTACATAGAAACGCACCATAACACTTTAACAACGTGTGACTACGGCTTTTGAAACTTGCTTCATACTTTTTCAGCGTCGTTTTTTGTCGTAGTTGGGTTTTAGTTTTTACTTTTTTTTTATCATTAGTCTTACGTTAAATTTTATGAAACTTGATGGCTTAATAACTGGGCATAGTACTAAAGAAAATAAGACGGTAAGGAAGCTAAAGTGCAAGATGGAAGATATACTTCTAAAGGAGATTATTGATTGTGTTCAAATTTGATCAATCATCTAAGGGCTGTTTTCAATAACCTATCTCTAGATAAAACTAGAGAAAGTTTATATATATTTTTCAATATGATTCATAGTGTTTTACAAATCGTAAATTGTCTTTTACGCATAATGTCAAAAACGCGTAATGTCGAAAATATAAAAGGATATTTACGCAATATGTCAGAAATGCACATTGCCATGTTGGTAAATTAAATTAATATGATATTGATCTACATCTTCCTGGTGCGCTGTCTATGTAACAATAAAAGGGATTTTTTTTTAAGAAATTTCAGAAAACAACTCAAGATGTCGTTGAACTAATAAATATGATTCTAAATCTAGTAGATTTGCTCATGATAAGGTTCTTTAAATCAAATATTAAAAAACGTGACGTTCTTATAATCAAACAACTTGGTATCGAAATTGTTTTATGTGTTTACAGTTTTTTCATCTGTCGATCTATATGACTATATTTTTTGTTAGTTTTATGATAACTTTTATAGTAATAACAATTACATAGTAAATGTTATATGGTATCGCAGCCATTGTATAAGCTTTTACAACGGTAATCAATAGTCTGATAGACACTGGCTGTTTAAAATTTATTCTCGAAAAAATCGATTGAAATTTCTGAACATCAACTATGTATGTCTATTAGCCAACCAACCGTCTCGTTGGTCTAGTGGTTGGCGTAAGCGACTGCAGATCAGGAGGTCTCGGGTTCGATTCCCAGGTCGGTCTGCTATTGGGTTTTGCTTACAAGAAATTCTTAATAGCGGCCCGGAGTATGGAAGATGGCGGTGTTACCCGCCCGTGCCCCGGAGAGCACGTTAAGCCGTCGGTACCGGTTGTCATGAACATCTATGGCAATCGTTATTGGGAAGTCAGTGCCCTCAAATATACTGACAACTAGTTCAACCTTCGAATTCACTTCACCCTCAGGGTGAAGTGAATTCAGAATTCTTCACGCTCCATGTAAAAACTGATATTCAGGTAAAACCATTTGAACTAGTAGCCGACCCCAAATCTTTGGAATAATAAAGGCTAGGAAGAAAAAGAACTGTGTCTGTCTGTTACTAAATCACTGCACCGATTTCAATGAAATTTGTCACGGACTAACTTTGATTCTATAAGAAGGACATAGGCTACTCTTTCCGCGCTAACCGACACACACGCGGGCAGAGCCGCGGACAAAAACTAGTAAGTTATAATAATAGTGTAGGATGCGAGCACCACGAAACTAGTTGTTGTGGAGAATCTTGGGGAAGGCTTAAGGTTCAGCAGTAAACATCTTTCGGCTTAAATTATGATAATGATGATGATTTTAATAAACTTACCAGGGAAGTTAGCTACCACACCCTTGACATAATTGGACCAAGCTGGTGGACCAGGTCTCAGAGCGGCGGACTTTGTGGGGGCTGGAAAACTTGCACTGACTACCTCACCAGATGGCAGCACAGAAACCACATTACATTCTGTAGAATTGTTCGGAGCTCCAACCACAACTGTCAGGAACGGTAAAGCCTGGAGAAGGAAATACTTTTTAACTAGAACTGACGAATAAAATGAACTTACGCTGTCTATTCGCTTAGATCTCTTAAACTACTCAACGGATTTCAATGTATTTTTCAGTCAACAATAAATAGAGTGATTGAAGAGGATTTTTTATATGTATAATACATGTATATTTTAGTAGAGGAAATCCAAGAATTTCAAAGACTTCTATGCGAATCCGGGCCGGGTCGATAGTGTCTATAAAATTAATTGATGTAGGTATGTTAGTATGGCTAAAACTCGAGAAGGACTCTAAAATTTGGATTATTTTGTCTGTAAATATTTATGATATAAACCAGGGTAAGTTCAAACTGCGAGAAGTTATAAGAAAAACGGAAGTGTTATTTTAAATATCCATATATAATATTTTATGTTCGTGTCGCATCTGGTAGATGATAAAACAATTTATTGTTTAATAAAATTTAATGGCTAGTCACTTTTGATATTCAATTCTTAATATCAACTGTGAATAGGTATGTAAGATATACATTTTTTAATTACTCTTTTTTGAACGAATCAAAAAGAAGGGTGCGACTCTTTAATTAACTAATACCTATTATAAATCCAAAGTCTTGCCATAAAAATATCTAATTACAAAAAGCTCTCAAGAAAGGAATAAGCATCTGAGCCTACCTCAATTAACTTAATAATTAGTCATTAATCAATATCGAAAGGCAAATTGCATTAAAATTTTATTAAGATTGAATAACATCGATAATGTTATTGAGTCATCGGTTGTACAATGTTCTGCTAAGACGAGACATAAAATAAATATAGTTAGGGATTTGAAATATAGTGCCACGATCCCTATTTATCCCGAAGGTGTTGTAAGAGCCAATAAAGGGACCATAGCACTGCAATGGGAAAGAAAACGTGAAACTAACCCTTTAACAACCTGTCTGGCCAATGTGCTAAGGTTTTTTTTTATGTATGGCCCAGCCAAAATGACTCTACTCTGCCTGATGGAAAGCATAAGCAGAATCCAAGAGTGGTGGTCACCATACTCATTACTCGTGCATACTATGTAACAATGCAGCGTGGTGACCCACACTATGGCGGCCTAGGGGTCATTGACAACTTGCGTGTAAGGGAGCAGTGATATAAAATAAAATGTGACAACTGGACGTGCTGATGGTTTATTAGCGACTAGTAATTACATTCAGGTATTAATAAGTATGGATGCAGCCACGCGTTACAGTAAATACGACCTTAGTACATTACATAGGCAAGTATATACTGTGTCTTTACAATATTAACCTACATACGGCGATTTTACAAACAATACCGCAGATTCCTTAATTTCAGTTTAAGTATTTCGCATAAATCGCATAAAAAGGTAGTAGAGCCACGCTGATTTCAGCACGAACGGGCCGGCTCGACTGGGGCGGTACTACCCTCGCACAGAAAATCAACGTAAAATGACAGCAGCAGTGCTGTCGTGTTTCGTTGGTGAGTGCGACCGGACGGCCGCACCGGATGCCCAAATAGTCTGGTCAACGATTTCCATACTTGTTGACTAGAATAAAAGATGCGGCAGCATCACTAGGCCGCCATGGTGTGGGTCGCCATGCTGCATTTTCTGCATTCGCAATGAGTATGGTGACCACCAGTCTTGGATTCTGCTTATGCTTTCCATCAGGCAGAGTAGAGTCATTTTGGCAAGCCAAACATAAAAAAAAACATGTAACAGCCTGATTTGTTCTCCATTTTAAATTTCATGTTTTGAAATCTTTTAATTACCAAAAAAACATAAATTAATCGACAATAGCTAGGCCTTACTCATAGAAAAATTACCGCGTTTATCGTTTTGACGGTTCGTAAATAGAAACAGATTTTTGACTTAACAGTCGTTTATCCACCCCGAGGTATGTGTGTTCGGTCAAGAGATGATGGGATACCGCAATATGTTTACGCATTCAAAGCCTAATGCGAGCATAAATAAAGAAAATTTACGTAATAGACTACATTAATTTTCCCGAAATTACAATAATATTATGAATAATTCGTTCGCCCTCACATTCAAGACGAAAGTCCAAGCTCATATTGTAGACACCATAATTAATTCGTCACTTCCTTTTTTTTATTATTTATGTATAATATGTATCTATGTATTTAACTCAGAAAGTATATATACGTATAACAGTATCTAGTCATCAGACTTCCACAAAAGTATTAGGCTATATCAAAGTTCTGTAAAAAGGCGGTTATCGGACTTCTTAAGGCTTCAGACTACCCTTAACAATTGCCACGTGTGTTCTTATGGCAACCAGGATTGATTTCAATGAGTTAAGAAATGGTCACCGATCCATGTGCTGACCTGGCAAGGATTGCTTAACTTTGAAATATGATAACCTATTCGATCACCACTTAGCCATGAGCCACACTCCTCAATTATCTCTTTAAAAAATAGTTAATATCTAGTGCATTGGGTGAGTATGTGAGACTGGGAGATCTGAGGCATTATGTCCGCTATTGAACAACAAAGGTAGTAGAGCCACGCTGATTTTAGCACGAACGGGCCGGCTCGACCGGGGCGGTACTACCCTCGCTCAGAAGATCAACCTAAAATGACAGCATTCGTACAGTCGTGTTTCGTTGGTGAGTGCGAGACCGGACCTAGTGTGGGTCACCATGCTGCATAGTTTCATTGTCTGCATTCGCAATGAATATGGTGACCAAACTCTTTTTTTTTAAAGGCCACTGCCGCATTAGGAATATACATCCTGTGTGGCGGGGGACTTTTACAAACATACATGAAACGAGAACACCCAGACTCAAAACAACAATTTGTTAATCACACAAAGTGTCGTTCCATGTGGGGTGTGAACCCACAACACTTGGCGCAGTAGGCAGCGGGCGTGGCGACCACTAGGCCAACCGTGCAGTCATTCTTGGATCCTTTGGTAGGCTCAAAATTGTATTTTGTTTTTTTTTATTTAAATATTAATAAAAAACAAACTTGTACATAAATATTTAGTTAAACAACGATTTACGAATTGTCCAACCCATCGCTTTCTAAAAAATGTTTTCATCTTGTTACGATGATTGATAAATATTGTTCTCCAACTACTAATTGTTTACAACACAAATAATAATCTATTTAATCGAATAAGCCTTGAGACACCAGCTGTCGAGAAACTCCTTTAATCTTCATTATTCCATGAGTAACAACAAACAGAGACGACAACAATGACGTCACGATTTAAAGCGATCATTAACACTAACAGTTACTAAAAAGAAATTATACGAGTACATATAACTAGCGACCCGAGTTGACCCGACCCGGCTTCGCACCAAAGTCTTTGAAATTCTCTGATTTCATCTACTTAATATGCATGTATTACACAATAAATAAACCTTCCTCTGAATCATTCTATCTATTGCTGTAAACTGTAATAAAATCTGATGAAAAAAGTCGATCAATACGACTTTTTTTTGGGTTCCGTGCCAAAGGCAAAAAACGGAACCCTTATAGATTCGTCATGTCTGTCTGTCTGTCTGTCCGTCCGTAAGTCACAGCCACTTTCACACAGTGACAGTCACAGACCTATAATGTTGAAACTTGGTAAGTAGATGTATTCTGTTAACCGCATTAAGATTTTAACACAAAAATAAAAAAAAAACAATAAATTTTGGGGGTCCCCATACTTAGAACTGAAACTCAAAAAAAATTTTTTCTTCAATCCCATACGTGTGGGGTTAGTGTGTGTAGTGGGATACCCACTACCTCATTGGGGTAGTGGGTATCTATGGATAGGTCTTCGAAAATTATATTAAGGTTTCTAATATCATTTTTTTCTAAACTGAATAGTTTGCGCCAGAGAAACTTCCAAAGTGGTAAAATGTGTGTCCCCCCCCCCCGTAACTTCTAAAATAAGAGCATGATAAATCTAAAAAAAATATATGTTGTACATTACCATGCAAACTTCCACCGAAAATTGGTTTGAACGAAATCTAGTAAGTAGTTAAAGTTAAAAAGTTAAATAAAAGTTAAAAAGTTAAAGTAGTTAGTAGCAATTTACCTTTCATTCAATCAACACAAATATAAAAATAAAAAAATAAATATTATGTTAGTTGCTGCTCCGGAACCCTTCATGGGCGAGTCCCACTCGCACTTGGCCGCTTTTTTATGTTTGTTACCTACCTCATAACTTTCGACTTGGTGAACCGATTTTCATGATTCTTTTTTTATTTGAAAGCTGGTGCTTCCCGCGTGATCACATTTCAATTTCTCCTTTTTTGAAGTCGGTTAAAAAGTAATTACCGCTAAAAAAGTATCGCGGATTGCAATGTACGCAATCATAGAAAATTTTAATAAGATTTGATTTTCATATCATAAAATTCCACCATTCGGGGTGGAATATTTTTTTTCAGTTTAAATGAGATTAATCTTGAATACAACCGATCGAGATGAAAATCTTAGAAATGCACAATTTTTATTTTCAAACTAGCTGTTGCCCGCGGCTCCGCCCGCGTGAATGTCGATTTTCGCGGCAAATAGTATCCTGTACAAGATATATTACTGTAAAGTTTCATCCAAATCCGTTCAGTAGTTTTAGCGTGAATGAGTAACAAACACACACACTCACACACATTTTGTGTTTTGTTTCTGGTAATTTATCATAACTATTAAGTTATATGTTTGTTTATATTAAAAATTATAACTCCTAATTCAAGTATTTCAAACTTAAAATTGATATTTTACATTTTTATTATACGATAAAAAAGTAATCATATAACGTACCTATTGTAAAGTATCTTTTAGAAACTGTTTAAGAACTACCAGATGTGGATGTTGTATTAGTTACATTGAGATGATAATTTTAGGAACTGGTCACACACACTTTTTTGGAAATATAAATACAATGTAGATTATTTATATATTATTTATTAACTTTATGCACTAAGAATGTACATCGGCGGACTTAATGCCCAGAGCATTCTCTTCCAGTCGACCTTCGGGTGGTGGAGAAATCTTATAAGGCAGGTGTGTGAAATCTCATATACATAAGAAGTCCGTTAAAATTTACAATAATCACATCATATTCAACGTTATACATACAAACATACATATATAAGTAGATACACATATACATATTACGTATACATAAATACAACATTTATACACTAAATAATGGAAAAAAAACCTCGTTTAAAAAACCGACTTAAAAACTAAAAAGTATCAAATAACTTGTATATGCTACCTATTCATAGGTTTGAAGTCGGTGCCAAGCCAAATGTAATAGTAGGTACCACACTCGCCATATTTCGAGACGAACGTCAACGACGTCACCGACGCTTCGGTTGTTTTGTTCTACGCGAAGAGCAGCTATCCCGCTCAAGGTCACGCCATATCAGGAGATATGGTGGCCATGGGACCACATGAGGAGCATACCCTTTCGAATACAAAAATAATTTTCAAAATCGGTCCACAAATTGACGGAGGAGTAATCCTTGTACGTACATACATTGTGACGATGAACGATGAAATTGAGAACCTCCTCCTTTTGGAAGTCGCTTAAAAAGGACGGTAAGCTATAGATTAGATAATTCTGCCAGTTCATTGAGAAAGAGCTCATGTACTTTATTTTTGAATGTATATCGGTTAGTGGACATCCTGATTTCGAGCGGGAGCGCATTCCAGAATAGTACTGCTTGAACAAAGAAGGAACAGTTCACGAAGTCGGAGTAATGAGACGGAGATGAGAGAAGCAGAGACCGTGGGAGAGCCACGCTTCGGCATGAATGGGCCGGCTCGACCGGAGTGATACCACGGCCTCACAGAAAACCGGTGTGAAATAGTGCTTGCGCTGTGTTTCACCTAGTGAGTGAGGATACCGGAGGCCCATACCCCAACCCCTCCCCCTATCTCCCCCCCCCATCCCCCAAAGGCCGGTAGCGCACTTGTGACGCCTCTGGTGTTGCGGGTGTCCATGGGCGGCGGTAATCGCTTACCATCAGGCGATACGTCTGCTCGTTTGCCGGTCTATTCCATAAAAAAAAAGCAGATTATTAACTGAGCGAAGATTTATATCGTGATTAGAGCACAGGTATCGGAAATACGGAGCAAGGTAGGTAGGTAAGGATGGCGAGTTGAGAAATGAAAATAGGAAGGTAAGAGCTCGCTGATTGCACTGTAGGCGAATAGGATTGCATTTTAACTGGGAACGCAAAGCAGACACATGGTCATACTTTCGAATATTGAAAATAAATCGAATGCAGTTATTAAGAAGACGGCAAGCTTGTTAAGGAGGTCTGCATTCAGGTCTAAGTAACACACATCACCATAGTACATTCAGTGTTCCGCAAACTTTTTGGGTTCAAGGTACATCTAGGAAGATTAAAAATTTTGGAGGTACACCATAATTTAAAAATATTTTTAAGTAATAAAAAACAATGTTTCTTATTAGTCACAAAACTATATTTTTATTTTACACTTTAAATGAGCATAGGCGGTCTCATCTCTCGTCGATCGTCTTGAGGCGTTCCCTTTTTTGTTTTTTACTGTGGTAAGAGTTAAAAATCCTAATTCACATAACTTTAAATTTTTCTTATCTAGTTTTATGGTTAGGCAGATTTAGACAAAATAAAAAGATCTCAGAAATTACAGAATAAAAAATAAAAAGTCCTCAGAAATCAGAACAGACTTGTCTGTAAGTAAATTCTGAGAGCTGCAGCACTTTGAATAGGAAGGGAAGAATAGAAATAGGGCGAAAATTTTCAGGAAGGAAAGAATAGAAATAAAGCGAAAATATTCAGGAAAGGGTGGAATAGAATTAGGGCGAAAATGTTCAGGAAGGGAAGAATAGGCATACGGTGAAAATGTTCAGGAAGAGAAGAATAGAAATCGAGCGAAAATATTCAGGAAGGGTAGAATAAAAATAAACTTCGTACCGCCATATTTACATATCTGTCTCAGCTTCCTACAGGCAGTGTACAGTCGCGGACAAAGAAAAATACTTTTCCCGTTATTAAAAAAAAATTAAATAAAAAAAAAATAAAAAAAAATCTATGTCCTACCTCGTAGTATGAACTCAAATCGTGCCAAGTTTCATTTGAATCCATTCAGTAGTTTCAGCGTGATGCGCGGCCAAGATACAGACAGACGTCGCGGACAAAAAAAAAAGACTTTGCCCGCTATCTTTTAATTTTTCTTATACACAACCCTTAATTTCATTGGTGTAATAATATATGATGCCTATTTAAAACCCTTAATTTAATAAGTGCTTCAATTTGACAGTCAAAAGTTTGACAGGAAAGTTGGTAGAACAGTTTATATGGGCAAAAGGAAATTGTTGTTTTTATTATCTTCCCCGCAATTTTTCCACATTTTCTCACCGTTTAAACCTTCCCTGAACCACGGCAAACATTTCAAAACCTAAATCAGCTAAATCGGCCCGGCGGTTCTCGAGTTTTAGCGAAACAAACGAACAGCAATTCATTTTTAGGGTTCCGTGCGAAAGGCAAAAAATGGAACCCTTATAGATTCGTCATGTCTGTCTGTCTGTCCGTCTGTCCGTCCGTCTGTCTGTCCGTCTGTCTGTCCGTCCGTATGTCACAGCCACTTTTTTCCGAAACTATAAAACCTATAATGTTGAAACTTGGTAAGTAGATGTATTCTGTGAACCGCATTAAGATTTTCACACAAAAATAGAAAAAAAAACAATAAATTATTGGGGTCCCCATACTTAAAACTGAAACTCAAAAAAAATTTTTTCATCAAACCCATATCTATGGATAGTTCTTCGAAAATGATATTGAGGTTTCTAATATCATACTTTTCTAAACTGATTAGTTTGCGCGAGAGACACTTCCAAAGTGGTAAAATGTGTGAAGTTACATTGCCGGCCTGTAATTTCTGAAATAAGAGAATGATAAATCTAAAAAAAATATATGATGTACATTACCATGCAAACTTCCAACGAAAATTGGTTTGAACGAAATCTAGTAAGTAGTTTTTTTTTAATACGTCATAAATCGTAAACTGCAATTTACCTTTTATTCAATCAACACAAATATAAAAATAAAATAAAAATTGTATTATGCCACTTGCTGCTGCGGAACCCTTCATGGGCGAGTCCAACTCGCACTTGGCCGCTTTTTATAGGATATAAAAGAAGAAGAAGATATACAAATTGTTTAGTCAACTTTGCAAGTTTTTTCTAGTAATCTGTTACTGTAAAACCAGCAAATTAAATACAGTCTACTGAAAAGACGTCTTCCTTCATACATTTGGACCTTGCTCCTTTACAATGACCATTTAACGTTATTATGGTATTTTAGTTTTTGGTTCAGAATCGATTAGAGCGTCCTCCCAAAAAAATTCTCTAATGTACAGAATTATTATAATTATAATATAATTATATTAATCTGTTTTTTTTTATTATACCTACTTTAAAAATTAATCATATATAGATTACTCGTATATAGGATAGGTATATCCTACTGTGAAGTTAGTGTTACTTAATTCCAATAGATGTCGCTGTTAAGTTCAGAAACATATTTCAAGAAAATTTCATTGCTTCAGTAACGATTAGAGAGCCCTCCCGATAAAACATCTAAATTTCTTTAATGTACAGAATTGATCTGTTACATCACATTTTTATTATACGTTCAAAAGAAAATCATATTACGTACCTATTGTAAAGTTAGTTACTTGATTCCAAGAGATGTCACTGTTTTAAGCAAAGAAACTGACAAACTCAACGTCTACAGATTTATTATACGTGATATATTTATAAATAGATCACGGAACAATATTTAAAGTACTTGCTGTCTAGCAAAAAAAGAATGAATGAAATCACGTGTTATTGAATTACAACCAAGTACATATTTTGACTTTCATCCCCTGTCTCCAGGAAACCGTGCTGAATTTATGGATAGAGAGGTTGCGATAAATCAAATACTTAATGCTACACCGAATTATACGTAATACGTTGTACGATTATTCCACGATATATTAATCAAAGTGTTATTAATTACGCATGGCTGGCAATAGATGTCACTACATGTTGTTTTTCGTAATGATAAATTCTTTATAATTTTGTTTTCCAATAGATAGAGAGATTGTGATAAATTAAATACTTTATGCTACAATCTTCAGAGTATCTCCTTTCTAAGAAAAAAAGAATTATTGCAATCGGACTATTCGTTAATGAATTACAATTAATTACACATTTTGACTTTCATCTCCCCTCCCAAGGAAACCGTCCGGAATTTCGGAATAAAAAGTATCCTATGTCCTACCTCGGAGTATGAACTCAAATCATGCCAAGTTTCATTTGAATCCATTCAGTAGTTTCGGCGTGATGCGCGGCCAAGATACAGACAGACAGACAGACAGACAGACAGACAGACAAAAATGAAAAAAAAAATAGTTTTCGTTTCAGTATCGATAACAGAGTGCCCTCCAAAAAAATTTTCAAAATATCTTCAATGTACAGAATTTGACCTGTTACATTTTTATTATAAGTATAGAATCTTCAGAGTATCTCCTTTCTAAGAAAAAAAGAATTATTGCAATCGGACTATTCGTTAATGAATTACAATTAATTACACATTTTGACTTTCATCTCCCCTCCCAAGGAAACCGTCCGGAATTTCGGAATAAAAAGTATCCTATGTCCTACCTCGGAGTATGAACTCAAATCATGCCAAGTTTCATTTGAATCCATTCAGTAGTATCGGCGTGATGCGCGGCCAAGATACAGACAGACAGACAGACAGACAAAAATGAAAAAAAAAATAGTTTTCGTTTCAGTATCGATAACAGAGTGCCCTCCAAAAAAATTTTCAAAATATCTTCAATGTACAGAATTTGACCTGTTACATTTTTATTATAAGTATATAGATGGGTAATGTGAAGTACAAATTGGGAACAAATTAAAAAATAATTATTCAGGATTCATGGTAAAGATATCAATCAAGTAATGTACAGACAAAAAAAACAGTCAAATTTAGATTTACTTGATATTTAAATTTATAGGTTTCGGTGCAATGAATCGAATTTATATTCGACTAGCTTTTAGCTCGCGGCTCGGCGTTTATGTTGATTACCGTGATCATCCTTGGGCGACAGTAGTTACATAACTTACCGTGGGAGAGCCACGCTTCGGCATGAATGGGCCGGCTCGACCGGAGTGATACCACGGCCTCACAGAAGACCGGTGTGAAATAGCGCTTGCTCTGTGTGTCACCGAGTGAGTGAGGATACCGGAGGCCCATACACTCCCAACCCCTCCCCCCATCTCCCTCCCCATCCACCTCCCCATTCCCCAAAGGCCGGCAACGCACTTGTGACGCTTCTGGTGTTGTGGGTGTCCATGGGGGGCGGTAATCGCTTACCAGGTGATACGTTTGCTCGTTTGCCATACAAAAAAAATATGTAATTCTGTAAGTGTGCCAAACCTCTGAATCGATTTCAATGAAATTTGACATGGAGATACTTTGATATTTGAGGAAAGACACAGGCTTTACCGCGATAGCCGACATACACGCGCTCAGAGCCAGAAATAATATTATAACTATTATTATAGAACAGTTGCTCACAGCAGGTAGCACAAATCCTTCGCAGTAATCGATGTGATCTCCAATGAGGTTAACTCGTCCTGGGGCGCATGCTGCCGCAGTTGGCTGGCGTCCGAATGTTGAAACGAATTTCTCTCGTGCCTTTTGTAAGAGCGCAGCCTCACCTATCGGGATCTCTTCGTTTGACATCTGTAAAGTTAAAGAATAGTCACTAAGATGAAATTTTAGGGAACAGACTCGTTACAGAGTAATACATTAAATTACTAGTTTTGCCCGCAGCTCCGTCCGCATGTATGTCGGATAAATTACCAGAACATTTTTTTTGTTGAATAGGGGGCAAACGAGCAGAAGTACCGCCTGATAGTAAGCGGTTACCGCCGCCCATGGACACCCGCAACACCCGCAACACCAGAGGCGTCACAAGTACGTTGCCGGCCTTTTAAGAAGGAGTACGCTCTTTCTCGAAGGTCGTATTGACCCAGGAATACATACATAACACGTGACATTTGAATTTATTTAACATGAGGTACGCCCCGCAGTTAATCTTGAACATCGACGACACGGATGCCGCATGTCTAGGTGTTCTTTGTGTAAATTTCATGTACGCTTGTAAAATCCCCCGCGACACGAGATAGTATGTGCGGGAGATGTTTTTAAAAAGAATCTTTGCTCATTGCCAATCCAATATTGCACCACGTATCATACCATATACATATCATGCTACAAAACGTCAAGACGTAAAGTAATTTCTACACAAAATATTCAAAAGAAACAATACGGAGTATCACCACCCTATTTATTCATGCATGGACAAAAACACTACAAAGAGAAGAAGAGGAGAAACTTGAATCAAACCCTCAACCCGTCTGGCCCAAACCTCCTGTATAAAGAGACAAGTCCAGAGACAGTGGGCTAGTGAAGATTGTTGATGACGATTGTGGGTGAACGGGTGTCATGTCCCACCAACACAAAGGGAGGATCCTCCGACCAGGCGAGTTGATCATGCCTGGCGGGTTGATGTTGGGATATTGTATATATGATAATCGGCGCGAGGACTTCTATTACGCGATTCAGGGTTGGTAGTTTCTTCGTGTAGTACATTACTCCGTAGTTCAGTGTATCTGCGGTAGATGGTGCTGTAGTATATTTCTGTTCTGTATGTGGAAGTCGCCACAACGATATTACCTATCTATTATGTGGGTTTTATAAATGGCCCTCACACAAAATTACGTCCGTCTGAATTATCGAACAGGGAAGCGGTATTTTGTAGTTCGGTTAGTGCGGTTACAATACAGGCAGGAATTGACTGCGCTTTGGCTAATTGAAAATTTATAGAATTACACGGGTGGTTAAAACGGATTTTGCAACGGTTAACCCGTTATTTCAAGCTTTATCGAGTTGAATGCCTAATGTACATTCGAACACAACATACAACAATTTTATGCAAACTTATCTGGAAAATACACCTTCATCACCTCAGCCAAAAGACGTCATAGACCTGCCCCAACAACCCTTGGCTCTCAACAACAACCGATCCAAAATATACCACATTTTTGTAATAAATATCTTATGAAATGTATCATGTATCATATCACCAATTTTAGTGTGCTTTCTTTTACAATATCATGATTTTGTTGTAAATATTGTTGTTGTTGTAAAACTTGTTATAAAACTTGTTATAAAACTGTGTGTGTTCTACTATTTTGAATTTCCACCCTTTTCCGTATCTACATTCTACACTAATATTAGGTGTAACCTCTGGATCTATTAAACCGATTTTCAAAATCCTTTACTATAAAAATGCCATATATTAACCGGAACATTTGTAGTTTGTTATTTAAAAATAACAAACTACAATTAGTTTGTTATTTTTAAAGTAAAAAACACGAATAAATAATCACGCGAGTGAAACTGTGGCTAATAGCAAATATGTTATGTACACAATAACTCTTTGACTTGCTATCAACGGGTAGCGGTAATCTTTTTAACCATTACAACATTACTTTCCCCTCCCTCCCCCCGCTCAAAAACCATAAAAATACATTTGAACTACATTATATCACTACCATCTTTATATACCTTCTAATGTACTGAGCAATATTTTATACAACACTTTGTAAAATTATTTGATAGTCCAATTTAACGTTCAGTTATCAATTATTAAATAGCGTTCAATATAACTATAGTGTTTCCGATTAGACGTAACCGCCAAAGTGATATTCCGCAAGTTTATGGTCAGAGCGATAGCAGAAAGGTCACAATTCTTTATCAGCATTCCGGAATTACGTCAGTTAAGTGTGAAGATATGTAACGTAAAGATTTATAAAATTACTATTACGGGTCTTTTGTTGTTTCCTAACACTTGTTTAATTCCCACTATGATTCTGGGTATTTCAAGCGGGGCGTGAAAGACCATCATACTAGGCTGCCATAGTGTGGGTCGTCATGCTACATTGTCTGCATTCGCAATGAGTATGGTGGGCCCCTGCACTTTGATTTTACTCATGCTTTCCATTAGAAAGAGTTTTTTTTTTTTTTTTTTTTTTTTTTTTTTTTTTTTTTTTTTTATATTTGGCCTGCCAAAATGACTCTACTCTGCCTGATGGAAAGCATAAGCAGAATCCACGAGTGGTGGCCACCATACTCATTGCGAATACAACAATGCAGTATGGCGACCCACACTATGGCGGCCTAGTGATGCTTGTGCATCTTTTAGTCGACCAACGAAACACGACAGCACGAACGCTGTCATTTTACGTTGATTTTCTGTGCGAGGGTAGTACCGCCCCGGTCGAGCCGGCCCGTTCGTGCTGAAATCAGCGTGGCTCTACTACCTACTACTTCTTTCTAGTATCACTTTGGCAGGCTTTAAATTAAAAAAAATGAAGTGAATATATAGCTAGTGGTTTTGGGTTCGATTACTGTGCAGAACAAGTAATTTCTGTATCGTATGTATATGATACCGGCAATCTGTATAATTCGGGTATTTTATACAATACCTAGGCAATGTATACAATACCTGGGGCGTCTAGGCAATATATGAAACATTGTGATTACTATCAAGCTAAGTTTTCGTGAGTGGCTTCATTTTGATGAGCCCCCCCCCCAACTTATCTTCTTGTGGGTCAGCTAGTAAGTAATAATGTTAGTTAATCTTATTAATATTATAAACGCGAAAGTTTGTAAGTATGGATGGATGGATGGATGTTTGTTACTCCTTCACGCAAAAACTGCTAAACGGATTTGGATGAAACTTTACAGTAATATAGCTTATACATCAGAATAACACATTGGCTACTATTTGCCGCGATAACCAACATATACGCGGGCGGAGCTGCGGGCAACAACTAGTATCTATATAATTTACCGGCCACATTGTACTACAAATGGCGTGGTACGTTATCCCGGTCCTACGCTCAAAAGTTCTACTGCTACCCCTGTGCTACTACCATCGATTTTTTTTTTGTAAGAGGAATAAAAAAGAGGAAAAGAGGGGGTCTCATTAAAAAAAAATTGTTGTAAAATTTGTTGCGGGGTCCCGGTCTATTAATGTTACTAATAAAAGTTGAAAAATAATGGAGCCTATTTATTTTTACCCGACTACGGCAAAGCCAAAGGAGGGTTATGATTTGACAGGCTATGTATGTATGTATGTTCATTTGTTCCCTCATAGCTCCTTAACTACTCATTAGGACTAGACAAATGAGGTATCGTTAGAAGCGTCTTCATCATCCGCTAGTTATAGGCTATATGAGGTGTCACTGAATCTAATGTGGCGCCCTCTAGCCGACATAAAGTACTGCATGAAAAAAATATTTGAGATAAATATGCCGTGTTTGGTATTATTAGAAAGGGCGTTACTTGTACATTTCAAATATATATATATTATATATTAATAACGGCACCAAAACATTTTAAATAAAAAAAACATAGAACCGCACCATAACACTTTAACAACGTGTGACTACGGCTTTTCAAACTTGTTTTACACTTTTTAGCTTCGTTTTTTGTCGTAGTTGGGTTTTAGTTTTTACTTTTTTTTATTCCTATTATTACAATATAAATTTCGACCTCTAGCCGAATAATAAAAAAATCTAATATAATTACTAAGATTTCCTACTTAAATCCTGATAATCCTTAGTGTAAGATTCACAGAAATCTTTACATTGCTCTTTTTTATCTTCTATACGTTATCGAGGATTTTATCTGGGTCAATGTTGGGTTGCAACAGTCGTGTGGTAACCGCTTTACAGAAATGTATGTCAAATGCTGTATGACGCATATATGATGATGATGATCTCCTAGCCGATAAAGGCCACGGCGGCCAGTCTCAACGGAGACCAGCCAACTACGCAGGAGACATTATAGTGCACAAGTGTGTGCGCAAACAGAGGTGCACTCTCTGTTCCCTCACTCTCATAATCCGATGGAACGGTTAACGGACACGACCGGGGAGAGAGACCGGGGAGACTTTACATGCTTTCTGAGGCACGGGGATAAGAGTAAGACCCCGACTTCCAAACTTAAAGTTGTTATTAAGCATTACTATAATCAGAAAAACTCTTAACACTTAACATAATAATAACACTTATAATAACACAATAATAACAATAAAAAATAACACTTTTTGACCCGACCCGAGATTCGAACCCGAGACCTCATGATAGAGACGATATGAGAGCAGCATACGCCAACCGCTAGACCAACGAGGCAGTTATCGTCGAATATATATGTCGGAGACACAAGAATAAACGAGAACATGAATCACAGATACTGCCAATCTGGACTATAGCCAAACACTAATCACTACTAAACGGATACGAATTAACCTAACACCATCAGCAACCCCCACGAGGGGGTTGGGGCAACGCTCACTCCACCGCGGTGCCCTGTGGAATTCGCCACCTAGGCTAGTAATTCCCCCACTGGTAAATATGGCCTCGTACACACGATATAAAACACAGCGATACAATAATCATAAATCAAATAATAGAAAACTACTACCACTCAGGAGTGACCCACGTCACAATCAAGAGATATGGTCGTCGCAAGATCTGAAGAGAAAACTGTGTCCTGTTTCCGATCGCGCCGCTTTATATAGACTGTTCCGTAGTGTTCGATAGAGGCAAATGTTTGTATCACTTTTATTATTCGGATACCCTCATTCCGACATATATATATATATATGTCACCGTAAGATCGTGAAAACCGTTAGGTTATAAGCTCTAGCGAGATTGTAAACTTTGGATAGATTGTCAACTGTGTGATTAACTGAAAAGCAAAGATTTATTACATATTTTTTTACTTTGTTTTTTTATTTATTTTGATGTACTCAGTGTCACTCTCACTACTAAGACGAATCTATTGACACCACTCACATAAAAATACGACAAGCCGTTTAGGCTCTCGGGCTTGCCAATGAAATATACCTACATACATACACTCGAAAAGCATAACCCGCTTTTTTTCGCAGTCGGGTAAAAAGGAGTTTTAGACCTACTACACCACGAGTATAAATGCAGAAAAAAAAGTAAAAACTACGTTTTTAAAGTGTTATGGTGTGTTTCTATGTAACGTGTGACTACGGCTTTTCAAACTTGTTTCATACTTTTTCAGAGTCGTTTTTGTCGTAG
This sequence comes from Diaphora mendica, assembly GCA_949125395.1. NCBI lineage: Eukaryota > Metazoa > Arthropoda > Insecta > Lepidoptera > Erebidae > Diaphora > Diaphora mendica. The sequence goes on from OX421321.1 coordinate 3,480,526, forward strand.
TTGGGTTTTAGTTTTTAATTTTTTATTTAAAATGTTTTGGTGCTGGTATTAATATATAATATACTTATATTTGAAATTTATAAGTAACGCCCTTTCCAATGATACACGGCATATTTATCTCAAATTTATTTTTTAAAACAGTAATTTATGTCGGCTAGAGGGCGCCACATTAGATTCAGTAACACTTCATATAGCCTATAACCAGCGGACGATCAAGACGCTTCTAACGATACCTTATTTGTCCAGGGCCTGCAGTCTCGACATAGATAGCATAACGATCGTAAACTAACGATCGATAAATGTTTACGAATATTTTCGCTTGCCGTAACGATCTTAATCACAAGGGCAAGTCTCTACTCATAAATTATCGTGCAAAATCGTAAAGGACTGCAGTCTCGACATAGATAGCGATCGTTAATGATTGTTACGTGTTACTATATTGTATGTTGTACTGTTTTGTAGCAAAAATAAATGGTTTAAATGGTTTTTAAATGGTTCATCATCAGCCTATCGCAGTCCACTGCTGGACATAGGCCTCTCCAATTGCGCGTTACTTGGTTCGATCCTCGGCTTCTCGCATCCAGCTCGTGCCAGCCGTCTTGCGCAGATCATCACTCCACCTGGCCTGTGGACGTCCTACACTACGTTTGCCGAGACGCGGTCTCCACTCAAGAACCCGTTTACCCCAACGGTAATCAGTTCTGCGGCTAATATGGCCAGCCCACTGCCACTTCAGCTTGCTAATCCTTTGGGCTATGTCGATGACCGTCGATTACCTCATTCCTGATGCAATCCCTCAGCAAATTCGATACGATACCGATGAAAATCGATAGTTGCAACGGTAGAGACTACCAAAAATCGTTAAAAAATTCTCAATATGAATTAGCTACCGAATTCGCAACTTTAACCATTTAAAAACCATTTAAACCATTTATTTTTGCTACAAAACAGTACAACGTACAATATATTAACACTTAACAATCGTTAACGATCGCTATCTATGTCGAGACTGCAGTCCTTTACGTTTTGCACGATAATTTATGAGTAGAGACTTGCCCTTGTGATTAAGATCGTTACGGCAAGCGAAAATATTCGTAAACATTTATCGATCGTTAGTTTACGATCGTTATGCTATCTATGTCGAGACTGCAGCCCCAGTTCTAATAAGTAGTTAAGGAGCTATGAGGGAACTAATGAACATACATACATACATAGCCTATCAAAACCATAACCCTCCTTTGGCTTTGCCGTAGTCGGGTAACAAAATTATCACACCAATTATCTCGAGGAAAAATAAATAAAAACTTTTTATTGCACTGTTAAGACCTCATATTTACTTGTCGACCTCAACCCTATCGACCGATTTTATCGAATTGCAGTTATGACAAAACACCAAAAGATTAAAATTATTCTATCAGACTGACAGAGAGTCAGGTTGAGGAGGTTAAATATAATAATAAATAAATATTTTCCGACATCCAAAACACAACGCCGTCTAGTCCCAAGCTAAGCAGAGCTTGTGTTATGGGTACTAGACAACTCGAAGAGGCAGTGAGCTGTGGCGGCGTGGTGTTGGCGGTGTCCTTGGACATCGCCAACGCCTTCAATAGTCTGCCATTTAGCTGCATCAGGGAAGCACTCCATTACCACGGGGTGCCAGAGTACCTGAGGCGGCTAGTGGCAGACTATTTAGAGGAGCGTACCGTCGTGTACGAGGACCGAGAGGGCGTCTTGAGACGGCGACCCATGTCGTGCGGCGTTCCGCAGGGGTCTGTCCTTGGACCACTCCTGTGGAACGTGGGATACGACTGGGTCCTACGAGGTCGTCTACCCCCCGGGCTGGGCGTAATTTGTTACGCCGATGACACGCTTGTCACAGCCCGGGGGGCGAACTTCCAAGAGGCGGCGCGCCTGGCCACCTGGGGTGTTTCTCTGGTGGTCGGGCGCATCGAGGCGCTGGGCTTACGGGTGGCCCTGGACAAGACGGAGGCCCTACTATTTCATGGGCCCCGTCGTGGTCCGCCCCCCGGCGCCTCCATAGTGGTCAACTCGGTCCTCGTACCGGTTCGGGCCCAGATGAGGTATCTGGGCCTGATCCTCGACGGTAGGTGGCTCTTCGACGAGCACTTCCGACAGCTTGGTCCGAAGCTGGTCGACGCTGCCTCCGCCCTTGGGCGACTTTTGCCCAATTTGGGTGGAGCCAGCGTCGCAACGCGACTCCTGTACACGGGGGTTGTCCGGTCGATGGCGCTGTATGGTGCACCGGTGTGGGTGGCGGCTCTGACTGCCCTAAATAAGGCCCGCCTCTGGCGGCCTCAGAGGGTATTGGCAGTCAGAGCCATACGCGGATACCGCACGGTGTCGACCGAGGCGGCGTGCGCCCTGGCCGGAACACCCCCGTGGGATTTGGAGGCGGAAGTGCTCGCCGAAGTTTATCGACGGGTGGCTGAATATCGGGCGGAGTATGGCTATCGCCCTCCGCCCGAAGAGGTACGCGAATGGCGTGAAGCCGCTCGTCGAGCCACTATGGACAGATGGTCGTTCCGGCTGGAGACGCCACGCGCTGGCTTTGCCGCCGTGGAGGCTCTCCAGCCGGTCATCCTCGAGTGGGCAGGGCGGCAGCACGGGACCCTTTCCTTCCGACTGACGCAGGTCCTTTCCGGGCACGGTTGCTTCGGGAAGTACCTGCACTCGGTCGCTAGGAGGGAATTGAGTCCCGCCTGCCACCACTGCGACTGCAGTGAGGACTCGGCCCAGCATACGCTGGCGATTTGCCCCGCTTGGGCGTCGCAGCGCCGGGCCCTCACTGCAGTCATCGGAGGAGATCTCTCGCTACCGGCCGTCATACGCTCCATGGCCGGTAGCGACAGCAGTTTTACCGCGGTCGCAACCTTCTGCGAAGACGTAATCTCGCAGAAGGAGGTGGCGGAGAAGGCCCGGGAGGATGATATCCACTCGGACCCAATCCGCCGCCGGCGAACCGGGCGGCGAAGGCGCGCCTATCAGCGCCTCATGCCGCCCTGAGTGTGGCCGCGGATGGTCGGGACGGGCTTTCCCTTCCATCCGCTATAGTGGCCGCCCGCGAGGAGGCGACGTTACGCGTGTGCCGTACGTCGCCTAAATCGAGATGTTAACAGCTGATGGTGCCCGCTTTTATGCGGGCAAGCGCTGGGAGGGGTCCGGACGTGTTAATAACTGCAGTTCCCGGATTCCTCCCTTCACAGGCGCAGAGTGGCACACCGTGTGGTTTTAGTCGGTTCGAGTCCGACACACCGCCCCGCCGCAAGCCCCGGTGGGGTGACGGTCCGAGGGGATTTCCACACGTTAAAAAAAAAAATGGGTACTAGACAACTGATATAAATACATATACACACATCAAAAGTGTCTGGGGATCAACATATGTGTCTAGGGATCAACATATATTTTTGCAACAACTTTTCTCCTGATTGATATTAATTAAAATTTTCTTTAAGGATTCATCAAATAAAGTGTTTTCGTTTGTCACAGTAACGATAAACCAAGTCACCTTTGCATTAATAAAGAAATTTGCCATTTTCCTAATAAAGGGATTTTTGACAGTTGAACCACTAACATTAAAGTTCGAAAAAAAGACTGAAATAACAGTTTTCTTTAAAATTGTATTAGGTAATTTAAACAATTAATAATCCGTGTTTCTACCGCGAACACTAACAACACAAGAATCGGTTTGGCATACTCAAAATGAGTTCATCCAAATCACGCTGTGGAATGGCCGCCCATGTTCGTTGCAACAACAAAAAAAGGTCTTCTTGCGACTGGATACCCTCCATATTCGGCAGAGCTCTTCTCTGTAGCATATCCCATGCATGCTCAATCGGGTTCAAGTCTGGCGACTGAGCAGGCCAGGGCCAAAGCCACATCTCAATCTCAAGAAATCCGCATAAAAATGCTTGATCCCTAGACACTTTTGATGTGTGTACTTACTTTTTTCTGTAAGTACATACATACCTATTATACACTAGCTGACCCGGCGAACTTCGTACCATCGTATTTACATATCTGTCTCAGCTTCCCACAGGCAGTGTACAGTCACGGACAAAAAAAAACACTTTCCCCTTTATCTTTTTTTTTTCTTTCTAGCAAAAAAAGCATGAACGAAATCGGACCATGTGTTATTGAATTACAACTAAGTACATATTTTGACTTTCATCCCCTCTCTCCAGGAAACCGTGCTGAATTTCGGGATAAAAAGCGTCTGAACTCAAATCATGCCAAGTTTCATTTGAATCCGTTCAGTAGTTTTGGCGTGATGCGCGGCCAAGATACAGACAGACAGACAAAAATGTAGAAAATTACAGTTTTGGCTTCAGTATCGATAATAGAGAGCCCTCCAAAAACAATTTTCAAAATATCTTTTCATCTCACCAGCTCGTAAAGAGTATTTTTGCCCTTCGATATCTGAGTGTAAAAGCCGTTTTTATCCTCTAGAGAATAAAGTAAATTGAATTTAGAACATCGCTCGAGTGCACTAAGTTTGTGAATTCAAAACATCATTAAACCTATTTACTTCTACCTCCATGGTGCCGAATTAATCATACAATATTTTTAAATTTGTTAAAAACTCAGACTCGGAACCTTCTTGGTGTAGTTTTTTTGTCATTTGCTGTGGCCGCACCATTTTCTTGTTAAGTAACTATAGCAACTTAACTTTAATTTTTTCATAATTTGTCTATACCTACATCCATACAAATAAATGAAATTGAAATGTCTGTTTGTAATATTAAAATCATCGCTTTTACTAAATGCATATGTATGTATACACGGTACATATACTAAAATATTCTTTTTTTACAATTTCTGTTACATTGTCTGTCTGTCAGTCGGTCTGTCTGTCTGTTTGTTCCAGGCAACAAACAGACAAAATAGTGTCTCTGGAACGGCTGGACTGATTTTGACGGGACTTTCACTGGCAGATAGCTGATAATCTAAGGAGTAACTTAGGCTACTTTTTTAGACTAGCTTTGTCCCGCAGCGTAACAGGTTTAGCGAGTACCTAAGTATTTTTGAAATAATTTAAAAATTAACCTGTAATACTTACCTATCATAATGTAGTACCTAATAAATATTAATACCTTAAAAAAACTTAAATAAAAGTATCTTGTGATTGTTAATGCTTTTTTTGCATTTGGTTGTTTCCTCGCTGAGGTGGAATGAAGTTACGTGTTGCACTCGAGTGTATGGCTTCTTCTATCACTATATAAGTACATCACTACAGTCAAACACATACACTGAAATCGTTTAGTTTGATGTAATTAACTACTTGTTTTGACTTTTTCGTTAAACAAATTGTTTTTTGTTTAATCAATTCTGCAAATCATAATAAATTTAACGCTATTCTGCTTTTACCATTTTAAGTATTTTAAGGCTTAAAATTTAATTTAATTACTAATTACATTCCTGACAATCTCGGTCAAAGACTCACTATTCGTTTTCGCGCGCAAATAGAATTGTCAGGTTAAAATCGAAATTTATTAATAAAATAAAGTAGATTTTTTTAATATGATTGCTAGACTCTCCATTCAACAAGTAATTCTAAAATCATAAAAATACTATTGTGTGTGAACTAGAACCTCCTCGTTTTTGACGTCGTGTTAGTTGACGTCTACATTAAACTATACTGGAATAAGGTGCAGAATAAACAGTATCAGGGCGTACTAAAAGAGGGCGCCACTAAACTTATTTTTTTTATTGGAAGAAAAATAACAAAAAAGTCGTTTTTGGGTAGCCTAATATTGCCACTTAAACAGAAAAATATGACTCTTTATTAAAATATAATTTCTAAAAAACACAATTTATCAAAAAATACCGAGCGAAGCTCGGTCATCCCGGTACTGTGTAATTATATGCATATTATATTACCTACAGTAGGTAGGGAAACTCCTAGAATTTGAATACTTCCGTTCGAAGCCGTGTCGGGTCGCTAGTCCCAAACAATATTATAGGTAAATGCGTAAATGCGTCTGTTTATTTGTTACACTTTTATTCTTAATCACTCATCACTCTCATTGTTAAACATTGCAAATATTAGGTCTTTACCTATGAAATTGCCGTTGTTCAGTACTGGTCATTTCAAAAAAAAAAAGTTTGTAATGGCTCAGTATTCTAAATTCAAATTAATTTTGTTTTAAAACCATGACATTCTATTTACAAACTCAGTCTTTTTTTTAACCCACTTCCAAAAAGGAGGAGGTTCTATGTTCCACTGTATGTATTTTTTTTTTATTTTTTTTTTATGTATGTTACACGATTACTCCGCCAGTTGTGGACCGATTTAAAAAAAAATTTTTGAATTCGAAAGGGTATGCTTCCGCGGTGGTCCCATTGCCAGCATATCAGGATCTGATGATGGGATCCCAGGGAAATCGAGGGAAACTCTCATTTTTTATAGGCACATACTATGTTTTTCGTATATTTTCTGAAGTTACACCCGTATTTGCGTCTGGTAGTCATCATTTTATGATGATGAGCTGATGATGTAAGGTACAACTCCTTAACGGTTAGGAGTTGGAGGATAAATCTTTAAATATCAGATGTATATATGTTACCTTTAGTCGTATTCTTTATAATTTTTTAGGTAAGCTGATGATGGAAGGTGGAAGGTACAACTCCTCAACGGTTAGGAGTTGGAGGATAATTCTTTCAATTTCATACGTATCTAAAGACCTTCAGTCGTATACTTTCAAGTTATTTAGGTGAACTGATGATAGAAGGTTAAACTCTTCAACAGTTAGGAATTAGAGAATGATTTCAATATTACACGTACGTTTAGACCTTCATTTGTATTCTTGATGATGAAATTTGATGAAATAGTCCAACTTACTACTTACCTACGATTGTTTGCACTAAAAACTGAAAAATAAAAACTTTTTATTAAAAAAAAACCGACTTCCAAAAAACATCCAACGAAAACTCTCTGCCAAAAAAACACTTAAAAGCGTAAAATAAACTGGTTCTTCATAAATTGCCTATACCTAACTCTTTATTCATTTAAATAGTAGTATTATAATGTGTGCTAGGTACCTAAAATCTGTTTGAAGTCGGTGCTAAGCCAAAAAGAATACAAACGAACAATTACAAAAGTCTAAGCGATAGTCACTTGGCACCGACTTCAAACAGATTCTAGGTACCTAGCACACATTATAATACTACTATTTAAATGAATAAAGAGTTAGGTATAGGCAATTTATGAAGAACCAGTTTATTTTACGCTTTTAAGTGTTTTTTTGGCAGAGAGTTTTCGTTGGATGTTTTTTGGAAGTCGGTTTTTTTTTTCTGATTAGCGTTGTATTTTCATTACATTTGAAAAATTTTCGTCATAATGACTACTTTAAAAATTCGTGTAATTATGGAATATGAATTCCGGCGTGGCACCAACGTGACACAAACGGCACGTAACATGAAAAACGTTTACGGAGAGAACTGTACAAACGAACGTACAACCCGTTATTGGTTTTCCCGGTTCCGTTCTGGAAATTTTGACTTGAAAAATGAAGGTCGTGGTCGTCCGGAGATTTTGGTTAACAATAATGAATTAAAGGCGATTGTGGAAGCTGACGAAACTCAATCTACAGCTGAGCTAGCAGCAGCTTTTATTGTAAGCATCAAAAGAATATTGATCCATTTGCGACAAATTGGCAAGGTAAAAAAGCTTGATAGATGGGTGCCCCCCGACCTTGACGATCGCCAGCGCATCGTACGCGTCGAGACTTGCCTTGCGCTGCTCAACAGGCAAAGAAATGAAGGAATTTTGAAACGAATTCTTACGTGCGACGAAATATGGATTCTGTTCGACAATCGAAAGCGCTCAGCAAGTTGGTTAGACCCTGGTTCAGCACCAAAGCAATGCCCTAAACCAAAAATGACCCCTAAAAAGGTTATGGTCACTGTTTGGTGGTCTAGTGCGGGTGTGAATCACCACAGCTTTTTACAAAACGGCATGAGCATTAATGCAGATGTGTACTGTGAAGAACTGGAGAGAATGATGCAGAAGCTTACACATCTGTAACCAGCTTTGGTCAATCGGTAGTCCCCACTGCTCCTTCATGACATCGCGCGAACTCCATACTGCGCAACAGACAGTCTCCAAGCTGCAAGAGCTGGGGTTGGAAGCTCTCCCTCATCCGCCATACTCACCAGACCTTGCACCTACCGACTATTACTTTTTCCAAAATTTAGGCAACTTTTTAGTGGGTAAAAAATTCAATACCCGAGAGGCAATACAAAATGCCTTGGATGAGTTTGTTGCCTCCCGTCCAGCTGATTTTTACAAGAAGGGCATAAAAAAATGCCAATGCGTTGGCAAAGATGCGTCGATTGCATGGGTGATTACTTCAAATAACAGAAATAAAAAAGTTTTAAAAAATAAGTACTTTCACTTATTGCATACAAAACGGCAATTTCATAGGTAAAGACCTATTATTGTCAAGGTCAAAAAAGAATGATTACCTAAGATACCTGAATTGTTGCACAACAAAAAGTTTATAAAACCCTAACTCGACTAAGTAAAATCTTTTGATAATATAAATAGTCAGTTTTACGTATCTATTGACACTTATTCATTAAAATCGGTTCAGTAGTTTAAACGCTACAGTGGAACATACAAACATATCGTAGAACACATAGAACATTTGGGTGTTTTCTATGTATAATATGTGTGTCTTTAAAAAAAAAAGTATATATGTATTTGTATCAGTTGTCTAGTACCCATAACACAAGCTCTGCTTAGCTTGGGACTAGATGGCGTTGTGTGTTAGATGTCCAAAAATATTTATTATTATATATAGACTGAAAAGTGTTACCCTTCCTTTTCCCTGTAGTCGAGTAAAAAACTACTTTTGCGCCAACGAGGCCGAAAACTAAATCTTAGTTTGAAATTAATTAAAAGTTTGAAGTAGTTATAATGACCACATCAATTTAAATGAGTTTAGGGTACGCATTTTTAGTCGACTTTGATCGAGTAGTTTATTCAGAGATTATTTTTTTTTTTTAAAGATAACTCCCGCACTAGGAATAAATCCTGTGTCGCGGGGGACTTTACAAACATACATGAAACGGACACAAAGAACAGACTCAGAACAACAATTTTTGGATCACACAAAGTGTTGTCCTACGTGGGATTTGAACCCACGACACTTGGCGAAGTAGGAAACGGCGTGGTGACCGTTAAACCACTAGGCCGAACGTGCAGTCAATTAACTTTACAATACATATCAGGCATCTATCAAGTAAACAAAACGCTGTAAAACGACTTAAAACACGATTTCTGAAGTACCTAAATCCCGCTAAAAGTTTTTGAAGGTCATCACAGTCAATCACAAGTTTTATTTTTAATTTGTAAATTAAATTTCACAGTCAACACAAACCTTTGCAATGAATATGTGAAACCATAAACACACACGCACACATCTTCAACAGAACACGTTAAACCAAATTAAAATTTGGATAGGAATCATACTTTGTTAAAAAAACTTAATATTGAATTATGTTACACAGATTATTTAAGAAAGAGACTACATGTAGAATATATAAGAGTTATTGAGAATTGATGAATGAACATACCTTTTTTGGTTAAATTGTTCACTTTCACGATCGATCGGGTAAGACTCACGCGCGCGACTCAGCGATAGCGTCTGTTCATACAATATTATTAATTGTTAGGCCGAGAACTCACTATCGAACAATTGTCGCGCAAATTAGTTTTCATTATGTTGACGTTTACGTCATAATTGATAATGACGCGTAATGCATATTGACTTATTTACATTAAAACATTTGGTACGCCATTGCCGTATCCGCACGTTTCATTGACATAATTTATGCAAGAAAGTTTGCTGGATAAATAAAAAGTCAAGGTAGCTTCATTTATTGTTTATGACGGATTTTTTATTCTAATTAATTTTTGTACCTTTTAATTAAACAGTGCATCAACCAAATTAAAATATGCAAAATATGTTATCATAAAAGTATTTTGGCATAAAACAGAATTAAATGATTATAGTCTAGACAAAATTAAACAGGCTTCATCACCTTTCGATCTTCAGAACTATACAAGTAAAAGTAATCACTAATACCGTTGATTAAATTAAACAGCTATTTATTGTGCCTAATGGAGTTTAGGTATAATATTTTCCTGTTAAATATCACAATAGTGCTCCTTTTTGCAACAAATAAAAACCTTCCATACGACTCTGTTTAATATTTTCACGTATTTGATGTTTTGAAATACAAATATATTTGATTTATTTTTCAGCGTTGTAGAAAACAAAATTATATTCAATTCAATTCATACATCGTGCTCTTATTTATGGTAATGTGTGCGTGACGCTCGTTGAACGGAACGAAAGATACTGTTACTTTGCTGTATAATCAACTTGTTGCTTTTTATTAAAACAAAAGAGCCACATATATTCACGACTATATCCTGAAAAGGGTAGGCAGAACTTACTAAGCACCCACATTTCGCCGATCATAACTTTAGTGCCAATTTGTGTCAGGGGTCAAACCTTCCTTCTCTTCCCACTTAGCCAACTTACAAATGCTTCGCATCAATTCTCTTTCTACAATGGCTATTCTCTTCTATTATTGGCTAATGTTTTGTTTTGACCACGTGACTTAGCGTTAAGAGACGTCATTCACTTACATTTGTAAGTTTTTTATTCCCCAACGATTAAGTACGTATATAGAAAGCAAAGCAGCTAGGAGGGCTGTTGTTGTCAACCGTGTCCTTTAGAAATTAGAGGAGAAAGTTGAAAGAATGTTAAAAGTAATGAGAAAAGTTTGTTTTAAAAATATGCTTAAACAGATGATCTATTGCCAGGAATTTCGATAACGATGACCAATTCCGAGAAACATCCACAGTCAATAGAAATATGGATTTAAGTGACAGCTGTCAAAATATCATTTTCAATGTAGCCTCGGCCTATATTGTAGTATGGCCGTTATCAGACATTCTACATCAAGTTTTTTACAATAACATACGAGATAACCGCCTATTGTACCATCGTTTATTATAGTGACAACACCTATTTTTAGTATTAAAATAATGTAAATGTAACCACTTAACTTACATTACAATGTCTAGGCTAAAAGGCAAGTTATCATTGTAAATATTTTAAATAAAAAAATTGAGGCATAATTATTCAAACTTTGTACACATACGTTCAAATCTGTTACGCAATACGAAAGTGAAATATTGGTGGATGTGGTAAACCAATAGTCAATATTTTTTACCCGACTACGGCAAAGCCAAAGGAGGGTCATTTATAGTTTTACTAAAAGTATTTCAGTCATTTTCAGTCTCTTTTCTACCCTATGAATGACCTTAAAGACCCATGATGGTTCCAAGGTTAAACTCAGCCTTTAGTATCTACAAGTGTTGGAATTCAATTCCATCCGAAAATTGCAACAACTTTTTACTTTTATCTAAAAGACTAGCTGTTGCCCGCGGCTCCGCCCGCGTGTATGTCGATTATCGCGGCAAATGATAGCCTATGTGTTATTCTGATGTATAAGCTACATTACTGTAAAGTTTCATCCAAATTGGTCCAGCCGTTTGCGCGTGAAGAAGTAACAAACATACACACAACCTTTCGCCTTTACAATATTAGTGTGATGAATACGTCAAAGCACACCACAAAATTTTTATCATTCTCCGATGACTTGCACTCCAGACACACATTTATCAAAGATATTCAATGAGTGAAAAAGATACGATTTTGTAAATACACAGTGATAATCGTAAGCCGAGTAAATCCTCTGAGACTTGGTGTAAGTAGTTGATATAAAGGTCTCTGGACGTTGAGACTTATCGATTAAATTGGGTCAAAAAATGATTATGTATGACGAGGTAATAAATTAGTAATAAAATCATAAATAGTAATAAAAATCATAGAATAAAACATGCTTCAGCGCCATCTAACGAAAATACTACACACACACGACTAGTCCTACATGTCGCACAATGAAAATTAAGCCTGATCCCCTAACTTGGTTGAAGGATTCTCTACTTCTGTTTGAGGAACATAATCCGTTCTTTCATGTGATGCATGGCGATAACAGACAAAAAAGTTATAAAACTTGGATTCAGATTAGATGCTTTAATCTTCGATGATCTATTTGGTGCCAAAAGCTAAAAAAAAATAAGACAGAACATGGCATGGACGTGACAAACTTATATACCTACTAGCTGACCTACGCAACCTCGTTTGCGTCCAAACTACCATCCCCCGTTTCAACCCCAAAAGGGGTTGATTTCTAAAGATACATTATTAGTATACCTCCACACCACCTATAGAGCACACATTTTTAATTTCAAGTCTCTTAATTATAAACTTTTTTATTTTTTATATATATATATTATTTATATATATTATAAATTAAAGACTTTTATACAAACTTCCAACCCCCGTTTTACCCCCTTAGGAGTGGAGTTTCGTAAAATCCGTTCTTAGCGGATGTCTACACCCTATAAGGAATCTACCTGCTATATTTCAAGTTTGCATGTTTCGTGATCGCTTTTATATATATATATATATATAGATACACAACAAATAGTTTTAATACTAATAATAATAAAAACGCAAACCTGTAGTACTTGGTACTAATGAACGCAGGGAGGTATGGAAGGGCAAAGAACTCCATGGACGGTTTTATCGGGCCCTTAATGGCCTATAAGGCCTCAACCTCCTGGCTACGGTATGGTGATCTCTTCGGAGAAACCGAAGGTTTTGTTTGTGCGATTATGGACCAAGTTATCATGACGAATAACTATCGGAAGTATATCCTGAAAGATGGTACGGTTGATATCTGTCGGGCATGTCACCGTCCCGGGTAATCTATTAGGCATATTATTTCTGGTTGTTCTCGTCTTGCTAACGGCGAATATTTGCACAGGCACAACCAAGTAGCCAGGATCGTACATTAACAGCTTGCCCTTAAATACAAACTTGTGAATTCAGAGGTGCCATACTACAGGTATGTGCCCGACCCAGTTCTCGAGAATGGTCGTGCTACGTTATATTGGGATCGATCTATTATCACAGGACTATTGTTGCCAATAAGCCTGATATTGTGGTGATAGATCGATTAGAGCGCCGCGCAATGATTGTCGACATCGCCGTTCCTCATGACGAGAATCTTGTGAAAGTTGAAAAAGAAAAACAAATGAAATATTTGGATTTATCTCACGAGATTGACGATATGTGGAATGTAGATTCGGTGATCATTGTTCCGATAATTGTATCTGTTCACGGATTGATAGCCAAGAGCCTCGACCAACACCTTAAGAGGCTCACGTTGGACGTTTGGATCAAGGGTCTGATGCAGAAGGCAGTCCTCCTAGACACGGCTCGTATTGTGAGGAGGTTCCTGTCTCTGTAGCCCTAACCACCGGTTTCTTGGTCCCTGTATCCGAAGTCGGTGGTCTACTAAATAGTAGACCACCGACTATATTTTTAAATATGTATTTTATTTTCCTTTGTATATATTTAAAAATGTAATGAATATGTTTATAAAATATAACAAAGAAAATAATAATAATACTTTATTTCGAACACAAGATTCATAACTAAATTACATGTAGAGATAAAGAAAAAAAAACAAATACAAGTAAAACAAACAAAAAGAAAAGGACGCAGAGCAAATAATACCGTGTATACTTAACACAAATGAAAATAAAAAATAAAAAGATACAAAAATTAGGCTACTGTTTTTAACCAGTGCCTGTACATACAGAACGTAATATTCCTATCTGACAGACTTCTAATGATGGCATTCTTACAAGTCTAAACTTAAAATTAAACAGCGATTGTCCTTATTTCACATGTAATCTATACCTACATCAATACAAATAAATAAAATTGGAGTGTATGTTTGTAATATTAAAATAACCGCTTGTTACTAAATGCATATGTATTTATACTCGTTATATATACCAAAATAACATTTTTTACAATTTTTGACTGTCTGTCTGTTTGTTCAGGCTAATCTCTGGAACTGCTGGACCGATTTTGAAGGGACTTTCACTGATAGATAGCAGATGATGTAAGGAGTAAATTAGGGTACTTTTTTTTAGAGTAGCTTCGCCCCGCGGCGTTTCCCGCTGCGGTACGACAATGACCGCGGGTAACACCGCGGGGTTCAACTAGTAAGAAATAAAATTGTGAATGTTTAAAGTACAAGTTATTTATCTAACTTTACGTAAAGACACATCCTCATAATTCTTCCTTACTTACTGAGTAAAATTATTAATCAATCACTCGTGCTAACGTTTACTTACAAGTAATATGTCAATTTACTTATCATTAATAATGATAATGCACTTATCACTGATATCAATAATGATACGAATAGTAAGTGAAGGCGCTAGTATAGGCGATAGTAATCTACGATCACTGTAGTAAAGCGATCAGCTTCCCTAACCAAGTCGAGATATTACAAACGTAAACGATAAAAGAAAGCTAAGGTCAAAAAAAATTATTAGCAACAATACAAGAGAAAAGAGGCGTTAGCGATTGTAGAAAGATAATCTATTGAATGTTCGCAAAGGGTTCGTTGACCATACAAATAAGAGAAAAGTTGAAAGATAACAGGAAAAGTTTTTTTTTTTCGTGGCTGTGTGGGAAGCTGAGACAGATATGTAAATATGGCGGTACGAAGTTCGCCGGGTCAGCTAGTCTTCTTTTATATATAAAAATCAATTGCTGTTCGTTTGTCTCGCTAAAACTCGAGAATGAATAGCTGATTTTGGTTTTGAAATGTTTGCCGTAGTCCAGGGAAACTTCAAACGAAAGAAAAAATAAAAATAGCTTGAAAATACAAATGTCACGATTAGTAAGAAGTGGCAGGCACCTAAAAATATACGTGTGTACCCTTTTTATGTGACACAGAAATGCCTATTAAAACCAAAGGCAAGATCACAACACCGCAGTCGGACCAGACATGACATACGGTGCCGACTGCTGGGCTATAAAGAAAGCTCATGAACAGAAAATGCACGTAAACGAGATGTAGATGCTAAGATGGGCTGCAGATGTAACTCGACACGATAAAGTGTGAAACGAGCACATCAGAGAAAGTTTCAAGGTCGCGCCCAAAGCAGAAAAACTCACCGAAAACCGCCTGCGACGGTTCGGTCATGTCATAAGACGCCCTAAAAGACATGTCGTGCAACAGGCCCTGGCGCTACCAAGTATAAAAAAAGGTAAAGGACGCCCACTAGTCACCTGGCGGTCCACGGTGGCCAAGTACTTAGAGCTTACCCAATCAAATGTTTCGACAACCCAGGATAGATTGTCCTGGTGCCGCAGAACGAGGAGAGCCGACCCCAAATAATAGGAAATGGCCAGGACAAAGAAGAAGATTTGTACAAACGTACGTATTAAAGAGAAATTATAGCCAGACACCAATAAAAATGCAAAGAAACTGGCTTTTGCCCGCGTGTCGTTTCAAAGTATCGCTCTGCCCAATTTCATTGAAATCGGTACAGCTGGTTAGTCCTGAAAGCATAATAGACAGTGTTATTTTCTATTTATAATATAAGTATGGAGGTATTAGTCTAGTCAACAAGTTCAAAAACGTGTGATATAGAAATAAAGCTCCTAAAAATATGTGTGATACCTCATTGGATTCGGAATGACGTCTAGAAATATGTTTTTTAAGGGTTTATTAGCACAATAAAAAATGCGATTAAATTAACAAAATAAGAAAAAAAACAAGGTATTTAGTGTTTCGTTAATAACTTGCATTAAGATGGTAAAAAAAATATTAAAAATCCCAAAATAGTCTATTTGTTTATAAAAAAAATCTTAACAAAAAACGAAAATGTTTTTTTTCTAATGTTAATTAATGCCTAAATCAGATGCAAAAACAGCAGTAATAAGATATTACTCAAAAAAAATGTTTTGCTAACATTTTTTAGAAATATCATTTTCTGTTAGTTTAAAAAAAATATAATTAACAAAACAATAAGCTTTAATAAAAAAAAATTGCACAACTTTATTAAGTACCTAAATAACAAGAGCTCCACGAAGCGGAAAAAATTTAGACCAATTATTTAAACTTTTATGCCATAATTCATAAAAACAGAGACAGGAAAAAACTAGTTAATTAACAATGGTGTAACTTTTTGAAAAATCTACATAAATGTTTTTTTTACTAATGATGAAATGAATCAAACTAAAGACATCCGGATTAAATACAAATAAAATAACATAACAAGAAAACATCCTCCCTTCTTCTGATTAACTTATTAACATATTTGATGAATTACCGCTACTCACGCCTAAATTATAAATTATGTTACACCCTACAAGGAATTCGTGTAATCCATTTAATCAATGTTATCAATTTGATTAAATGGATTACATGAATTTAATACACGTAAAGGCGTAGGGACCTAAGTTAAGGAAATCTTTACCTAGTACAAAAAAAACTTCGTTGAAAAAATTCAAAAAGTAAAAAGTATAAAATAACTTAATTTGTTTGTGCTACCTATTCATAGCTTTGAAATCGGTGCCAAGCCAACTGTAATAGTAGGTACCACACTCGCAATATTTCGAGACGAACGTCAACGACGTCACCGACGCTTTGGTTGTTTTGTTCTACGCGAAGAGCAGCTATCCCGCTCAAGGTCACGCGCGGCGAGTACGGTACCTACTATTACATTTTGGCTTGGCACCGACTTCAAACCTATGAATAGGTAGCCAGAGGCGGATTAAGTATCAAGAGCGCCCTAGGCAACCATCCCATCGGCGCCCTTTCTTGTCCATGTTCTAGCATTTATCTATACTAATATTATAAACGTGAAAGTTTGTAAGTATGGATGGATGGATGGATGTTTGTTACTCTTTCACGCAAGAACTACTGAACGGATTTGGATGAAACTTTACAGTATTATAGCTTATACATCAGAATAACACATAGGAATAACACGTTTGCCGCGATAACCTACATATACGCGGGCGGAGCCGCGGGCAACCACTAGTATAATATAACTATCTTGGCAGTTGCAATTTATTTACTATTTTTTTTTATATGTGAAACCTTCTTGAGCCGTTATTACGCCGTGGTTTGCGCCTTTGCGGTGTATCGGAATCTTTGACGGATATGGAAGATGGCAGCTTTATTAAAACATCAGGACCGTTCTTTTTTGGTTCATCTATCGCACCCAGAGCTGCACTTATGTAGGATACCGGCGCCTGAACCATCGGAAGTACCGTTCCATGACCTGGCGAACTGGGAGAGTTCTAAGTCATTTTCGGTCCCACTATACCCTCTCTCTTATCGAGCTTAATTTGCTTGCCGAATAAGAAGGCGAGATTTACGCTTTCCGCTCCATACCACAACTCACTCCATGCCTGAACCATGGAATTGAGCGACAGAATCCAAACTCAAATGGTCATCACAAGGCCATGCTTCTGCTCCACCAACTCCAAGCATTCAGGCTACGTGTGGTTCACCGTATCCACGCTCTCTCCGCCTTTATAGTTAATACCCAGGCGTTGGCTCAGTGCAGATCAGACACAGCTGATCTCCGAAGCATCCTTTCGTGATGAACACCTGCGTCAGCCGCTATAAGAAAGTTCTGTGTTTCCTCTTGATCAAACCTTTTTCTGCTCGGCGCTTGCCTAAATCTGTCCTTTGCTCCTCAACCAGGACCCAGTAGAGTTTATATTTCAGGTCCTCGATTTTTCGAGTCACAGTATTCCAAACCAGTATAAGCTTCCCGTGGCTCTCTTTGTGTATGTAAGAACAAAGTCACAGATACCTGCAAAGCTCCCCACGACCTTGCCACTGGATCCGCCGTAGGACATTTGCAATCATGGCCGTGACCCTCCGAGTTGTCTCACAGTGCACCTTTCCCCACGCTGTCGTGAACATGTCGTCCACGTAGCCCGGGGTGACGACACCTTCCAAGAAGGCATTTAAAGACTCCGTCATAGCTGATTTTTCACAGGAACAGTCCTAAAGGCCTATAACGGATCCTTTAAACGGATTACTACAAACGTTTTAGCATAATAAGGCCGCCGATACAACATTTTTCGGGCGCTGGCTACTTTGCACGGAAAAGCAGTTCAAATAGAAGCCAGTTTTGCCGCCGTGCTTGTTAACGACATAGCCAATGGTCAGTCAACCGGCATAGTGTAGGAGCATTAACATTGACCCTTGCGGAACTGCCTGTGTACATGACAGCTCCAGCCAGACTTCTCCTAGCGCCTACTTACTTTTCAAAAGCATAGGCAGCACCTGACATGGGAAAAAACTCTTATTGAGGTGACGTCTGGCACACGAACGTTACATTCTCGCGGTATACCTTTGTGGCGGGTGGACAGTGAATCCCGTGCTGTGACCCCACAAGAATGTTCTCTGTGGACCACACTTAGGGTGACATGAAGTAATAGGAGGCACGCAAATTATTACAGGCGCAATTCGATTCACTCTTAGCAATCGATTGCTGATACTTCTCTATGCAAACGTGTCCAGAAAGGATCTCAGTCATTAGGAAACAAGGAAGAATTCCTATACTGCCGCCTAGTCCGCACCTTATTGTTTGCAGTCGGAACCACCCGCCCACTCCGGTGCACCATATGCCTTTGAATGGACGAATCTGGTCTTACTAAAACTTATAGAATAATCTAAACTACAGCTGCAGTTGTAACGACTACATTTTTGTATGGAAACAGCACTAGTCTCAAACAAGAAGTAGTGTATTTTTCTTGTTCTTGTACAATATGTGAGGCATATATTTTTGCTATGTTAAAAAATTTGGCGCGTGCGCCCCTAAGCAACCTCGCGCCCCTTGGCCTACTCTGCCTTGGGGTTAATCCGCCTCTGTAGGTAGCACATACAAATTAAGTTATTTTATACTTTTTAGTTTTTGAAGTCGGTTATTTTAAACGAGTTTTTTTTTTCGCTTTTTAGTCTTTCTCAAGTCTCTCATCATCATTCCACCGAAATAACTCGAAAGAATACGACTAAAGGTAACATACATACTGTATAGAATCGAAAGGACTTCAGGTAATTTTTTGTTATAAAATCTATGTTGTATGTATGTAATAAAAATGTAAAAAAAAAAGAAAGTGCGCAACGCCGCTAAAGAAGTTTTCACTTTAAAATTTTTGGTCGAATTTCGATCAGAGAGCGACCACTAGTTAATGAATCAAATCAAAATCTTTATTGCTAACTAAGTTTAATGTTTAACACACAAGATGTTTTGTGTGACAGTAACGCAGTAAGTTGCAGTTGCTGTACATGTATATAAAATAACTTTTACCTATACCATGGAAGCCACTTAAGCCTACATAGTATGTGAAAAATATAGTAGAATAAAACCAAGCCTATAAGTAGTAGGTAAACATGGATTACTCCTAATCCGATATTGATACCTACAATCTTATCATACTCGTTTGTTGAAGATTATACCTAAGTAGATATTAATTACAACAAATGTAAGATACTTCTTGCGTACTACGCTAGTGATAATTATCTGCTATCCTTTGTTAAGAGATTACCGTAACACCGTTATAATTTTTCTCTTTTCAACCGACTTCGAAAAGGAGGAGGTTCTCAATTCGACTGTTTTTTTTTTTGTTTGTTACCTCATAACTTTGGACTGGGTGAACCGATTTTGATGATTCTTTTTTTATTTGAAAGCTGGTGCTTCCCGAATGGTCCCATTTAAATTTGGTCAAGATTGAAGTCGGTTTTTTTTGTTAAAACTTGTAATTATTTTAACGTCGAACGTTTAACACTATGTAGTCGCCCAATCTCATGTCCCCATGTGGTTTCATATTTTTTTTGTTTAGAAGTGTGACTAGTCCCACTTAAAGCGCAAACAGAAGCATACTTATCATGGGAGAGCTACGCTTCAGCATGAATGGGCCGGCTCGACCGGAATGATGCCACTGCCTTACAGAAAACCGGTGTGAAATAGTGCTTGCGCTATGTTTCACCAAGTGAGTGAGAATACCAGAGGCCCATACCCCAATCCCCTACCCCTACCTCCCCCCCCCCCACCCATCCCCAAAAGGCCGGCAACGCACTTGTGACGCTACTGGTGTTGCAGGTGTCCATGGGCGGCGGTAATCGCTTACCATCAGGCGATACGTCTGCTCGTTTGTCCATTCCAAAAAAAAAAAAACTACAGCTCCATGTACCGAAGATAAACCTAACCACGGAGTACTACTTATCCTGTATCGCGATATAGAAGTTCTCGCGCTCATTAGCAAATGTACGATATCACAACATCAACCATTGGGTCACGGTCCGCCAGGAATGATCAACTCGCCTGGTCGGAGGATCCATGGTGTTGGAGGGATATGACACCCGTTTAGAAGCATAAAAAATTATCGATAGTTTTAAATATAATGTATATGCACCTTCTGAGTATTCTCACTAGTATTAACGTCACAATCAATGTGATTGTCTAAATCTTTATCAAGCATGAACAGGATTATGAAGGAGATAATCCGAATAAATTATGCGTCAACACGCGTTTTTGCTAAATTCGTCACCAACGTCTGTTAAAATTACATCTAGGCGTTTTAGGTATTTGTAAAATATCAATGGAAGAAAGCCACATTATCAATGAGTAACATAGCTACTACAAAGAGAAGGAACACTTGATACAAACCTTATACCAATCCGTCAGCGTGGTATGGTAGGCTAAAACCTCCTTTCTAATACTACAACCACACTATGCTCCTCGCACCGCTCCTCGCGCTGCTGCCATGCTGGTCGCGCTGCCGCGAATATTGCCCTAGCAGCCACACACTCCACTACTCGCGATGTTCATCGTGGTGACGACAACATTTTAGCAGCGTGCCAGCGTACGCAATATGCTTCTACAGCATAGCGAATTATTTAAATGTTTAAAAACAAAACAGTTTATTAAAAGTCCTTAGCTAATAATTAAATAAATTCTATTATTTTTTAATTCGACCATTCATTGAAAACAGACAGACATTGACTGCGAGACGTCCTGTTAAAATTACTTAATTGTGTGTAGGAAAAGTGAATCGCCGGGCAGGACTAGCAGCATGACAAGTAACGCAGCAACACTATGTCTCTGCCCATTTCCCTCGATATTTCTCTCGTCCCTCGTCGAATGTGTGGCCGCGGTATAAGGAGAGGCCTATGTCTAGCAGTGGACTGTTAAATGCTTTTTACCGCAATATCTGAAATATACTCTTCCAGACCGTGGGCAAAAGCTAGTCTTTATCTTTACATAGTATAAAATTAAGTTGCTAGCGTTGTCTGTTTGCTTAGATATTTTATAAGAATTAACAGATTTTAATGCAGTTTTCAGCAGTGGATAGAATAATACAAGAGGAAGGTTTAGGTATATGTGTAATACTAATATACTAATACATGCGAGGAAATCTGATAATTTTAAAGACTTTCGAATTTAAAAATTATTTCTTTTATAAAATTGAAGTTTAATCCCAACAACTTTTTTTCGACTGTTCGATAAAGCAGTTAACTACGCTATGAATAAAAAAAAACCGTCGCCGAAACTTGTAGATTTTCGCTATGGTGCATTAAAATATTGTCAAGTTCGGAATTTTTCACCATTTTAAGCAAAATACACGTATCTAAAAAAAATTGAAATTAATTTTTAGAATATTTTATTTAAAGGTGTCATACAGTCACCTACCCCCCACTTGCCGTTGGACGTTATATAAAAACACACAGAAAGATAGTAAGACATAATATATATAAGACAACCTGTATATATAAATGTGGAAAATCTTGTAATAATTGCAATACGTCATACTTCATACAGACGTCATTCATTAAATATTCATATTACGAATCACCGATCACAATGCACATCATTTTGACGTCTCATTGGAGTTCAGCGATAAACATATTTGATGTAAACAGCTCAAGTCAACTCACTGGTATGCACTCAGTGTGAACGACCCTTTATACGTAATGTGCATTCAAGACGATAATATGCAATGAATTTATTTTATCATAATTTTATGATGGTGTACGCAGTACGTAACATACGTGTGTATGTATGCAGTTACGCTTGAATACTAAAAGGGATAGACAGAGGAGACTTAATACTCTACATTTTGGGTTTTTTTTTTTTTTACGATATAGCAGATCCGAAAGAAAATGGTTACCGTCGCCTATGAACACGTTTAGTTCAAGAGTCAAGCGCCGTTTGCTCAAACCCCCTCCTTCTTCCCCCCTAATCGGAGAAAAGTGGGTTTTGGTTTAGATAACCTCATTCACTCGGTGAAAAGCAACAAAGGAGTTGTCCAGCAACGGACTTTTAAAGTTAGCTTAAAAGTAGGAAGGATGCTAATGAACCAATTTTTTTACCCGACTACGGCAAAGCCAAAGGAGGGTTATGATTTTGACAGGCTATGTTTGTATGTATGTATGTCCATCTGTTCCCTCATAGCTCCTTAACTACTTATTAGAACTGGACAAATGAGTATGTATGAGTATGGTATCGTTAGAAGCGTCTTGATTGTCCGCTGGTTATAAGCTATATGACGTGTCACTGAATCTAATGTGGCGCCCTCTAACCGATATAAAGTACTGTATTAAAAAAATAATTTGAGATAAATATGCCGTATTTGGTATCATTGGAAAGAGCGTTACTTGTACACTTCAAAAATATATATATTACTAGCTGACCCACGCAACGTCGTTTGCGTCTCCTATTGGCCGTAGCGTAATAGTTTCCCCCAGCGTAATAGTTTCCCCCCGTTTTTAAAACATTCTTCATTGGTACTGCGCTCCTATTGGTCATAGCGTGATGATATAGATAAACCCGATAAACTTCCTCGATAAACGGGCTATCTAACACTGAAAGAACTTTTTCAAATTGGACCAGTAGTTCCTGAGATTAGCGCGTTCAAACAAACAAAAACTCTTCAGCTTTATATATTGGTATAGATGGCCCACGCAACGTCGTTTGCGTCTCCTATTGCCCGTAGCGTAATAATTTCCCCCGTTTTTGAAACATTCTTCATTGGTACTCCGCTCCTATTGGTCATAGCGTGATGATATAGATAAACTCGATAAACTTCCTCGATAAACGGGCTATCTAACACTGAAAGAACTTTTTCAAATTGGACCAGTAGTTCCTGAGATTAGCGCGTTCAAACAATCAAAAACTCTTCAGCTTTATATATTAGTATAGATGTATTTATTATACTCTTCTAAGATCTAATACTCATAGTCAACAACACATTTATTTGGATAAAGACTAATATTAGGTATTATGTTGATAAAAACTCTTTGGCAAATAACTCAATAATAGGCACCAACTCTTAGCATCTTATACTCGTGATAACTTCTAAACGAAATGTCCGAATGGGATGATGGCATAAGCGCATAGGTCCCGTGACAAAATACAGGTCCTGACGTCATCGCAGTTATCGCGACTCACAAATTAGACTGTCAACGTCAATGTTCTAGAACTTTATCGAAAAATCGCAATCCTTGAATATTCTCGGTACAATTAAGTGAAAGATGAAGTGTTGTGTTTTATCTTGTACAAATAACTTGGATAGACGTTCTGGTGCCATGAATGGCATAATATTTCATTTGTAAGTAATTTTATACTTAATTTCTTAAAATAGTTCTAGAAAAATCTCTCAGTGTGTTGTTGAAATATAGTTAAATCTATTCGCCACTAGATGGAAAAACTTTGTGTGATGGGAAATAAAAATCCAAAGGTTCGTAGAGCTGAGTTTTTATAAAGTAAATCATAAAAAAATATTGAAATATGTTCTGCATTCTTGCCTAAAGAATTTTTCATCGAAAAAGTATTATTTTTTGTATTGTTTGTAATCATTTTGTGAACACTGACGTCTATCGTCAACTAGGAAAACAAACATCAACAGAACAAAGAGACAGGGTCGTAATTAGAATTAAATATTTTATCTATATTCAAATTATATCTATATTAATCTAGAATTTAAAGTACTTGAAAATGAAATAAATTTTACTTATACTGATTATTTGATAGGTTTTCTAATTATCTAAAATTCTATCCCAGGAATCCCAGGAAAATTAAACTTTCTCGGAACCCACAACGAAATTAATCAAACGAAAACTGAAGAATTTGAAAATATAATAAACGAAAAACTAATTTGTAGAAACATTTTTTTTTGTATTATACTCCTACTTGTATGTTATTGTTCTCTTTATTGTATGTGTTTGTTGTTGTACTATATTTCTTTGTTTTTGTTCTCTCTCTTTAATATATATGTTACCGTCAGATTGTCAAAACCGTTAAATTGTAATCTATCTCGCGAGATTGTAAAATGGTATCTACGAATCGCAAGTCGCGCGCTGATTGGTTGAACAGCATATGTCCCCGCGCCGCCATATTTGTTTGTTAATTTGTCTTTGATGCCAAATGTAAAGTATTTCTGTGATTATAAATTGATTTCATGTTGAAAATACCTCACAGCTTTAGGATTAGTTATATAAAGTTGCTGTGGCAGAAAAAATAATTTGTGATTAATCAAAGAAGTAATAACCTCAACTATCTCTATGGGCATTGATCGGCCTACTATAAAACCGAACAATCAGGGAAAGTTGACAATTTGACGCGCGTAAGTAGTATATCACATCGATAGTTGGCAATCTCGCTAGGTAGATTATAATCTAACGATTTTTATAATCTTACGGTGACATATTTAAATAAGTAATAAATCAAATACATCACCAAGGTTACGGGGAAGATATAAAGAACACACAAACTTTCACTTTTATACTATACTAGCTGACCCACGCAACTTCGTTTACGTCTCCTATTTCCCGTAGCGTAATAATTTTCCCCCGTTTTCGCAACATTCTTCATTGGTGCTCCACTCCTATTGGTCTAAGCGTGATGATATATAGCCTATAGCCTTCCTCGATAAATGGGCTATCTAACACTGAAACATTTTTTTTTTCAAATCGGACCGGTAGTTCCTGAGATTAGCGCGTTCAAACAAACAAACTCTTACGCTTCATATATTAGTATAGAATATATTAGTATAGATGTTATGTACGATGTTTGTTACTAATAATATTTTTGCGATACATGCATCAAAATGATTTACAAAATTGACTTTAAAAAAATAACTACTTTATAAGAAAATTCTGAGTACGTCCCTGTATGTCCCTTACATCGTACGCTTAGTGTCAAATAGCTAAACTACATAGCAACATCAACATGTAACGATGCAAGTAGTTTTGCTATTGATTGGTAGATGGCAAAGGGCAAAGTAACCCCCCCTCACCCCCGCAAATTGTCACGCATTGTTTTATACAAAAATTTCATTAGGGCATCTCCTCTTTGTATTTGCTTCGTGATTTTACTTCTACATAAATACCCTTGATAATATAATGCTTTATTTAGATAAGGGTTAATATTACGATACACATTTAACGTAGTTTCTTTCTTCAGACGATTTAATAAATTTTTTGAACACAAAAGCGGTTATTGTTACTAAACCATGATAGTTAGATATATGCTCTCGCGGACTTTTTTGATCTTAGATCTTAATGGGACCTACAAACCCGTAATACATTATTTTGTTCTATTGTCAATACTTTTTGCAGCGCACGCAAAAATAGGTTTTCGATTTCACACCTTGGGTTACAAAATAGCAATTTTCTTACGGATCTCTATTTATATGAAAATAAAATATAGCCTATAGCCTTCCTCGATAGATGGACTATCCAACACTGAAAGAATTTTTCAAATCGGACCAGAAGATCCTGAGATTAGCGCGTTCAAACAAACAAACAAACAAACTCTGCAGCTTTATAATATTAGTATAGATTAGCATTTGCAGAAGTACTTATCGAATAAATACGAACAAAGTCACTGGACTTTGTTCGTATTTATTCGATAAGTGTGATATTTCTATGGTATGCTTGTCTGTTCCCACATTCTTTCAAAACTACTAGTCAGAATAAGACAAATGAGGTATTGTTAGAAGCGTCTTGATTGTCCGCTGGTTATAGGCTATATGAAGTGTCACTGAATCTAAATTGAATGAATTATTAGCTAAGGACTTTTAATAAACTGTTTTGTTTTAAAACATTTAAATAATTCGCTATGCTGTAGAAGCATATTGCGTACGCTGGCACGCTGCTAAAATGTTGTCGTCACCACGATGAACATCGCGAGTAGTGGAGTGTGTGGCTGCTAGGGCAATATTCGCGGCAGCGCGACCAGCATGGCAGCAGCGCGAGGAGCGGTGCGAGGAGCATAGTGTGGTTGTAGTATTAGAAAGGAGGTTTTAGCCTACCATACCACGCTGACCAGACGGATTGGTATAAGGTTTGTATCAAGTTTTCCTTCTCTTTGTAGTAGCTATTGTTATACTTAATTAGGAATAATCTTCAACAAACGAGTATGATAAGATTGTAGGTATCAATATCGGATTAGGAGTAATCCATGTTTACCTACTACTTATAGGCTTGGTTTTAGTCTATATTTTTCACATACTATGTAGGCTTATGTGGCTTCCACGGTAATAGGTAAAAGTTATTGTATATAGAGCAACTGCAACTTACTGCGTTACTGTCACACGAAACATCTAAAGTGTGTTAATCATTAACTAGTGGTCGCTCAATGATCGAAATTCGACCAAAACTTTTTTGAAGTGAAAATTTCTTTAGCGGCATTATGCACTTTAGCAAAATTACTTTGGGATGGGTCAAAAATTTGGACACGTGACCTAAGACGTTGTAAGACGGGGCAAGGCGCTTGCGCGAGTGTGCTTGGTGACAGCTGATGGCTCGGAACATGTGGCGGATCACTCGCCACGAGCCTACGCGGTAGATACCTACGCTGGACGTCTTGACGACGAGTCAACAAGGCCGTCACTTTCATTAAAAACATTTATGTTTCTTAGCGAAGATGTAAATTAGATAATAATAAATCCGTTTTGTATGTTCAATTTATTTGTAAAATAAATAAGCCAAATTTATATACAGTGTTTATTATACTACTCAATCCTCTACAAATTTTGTTTATAGTTTTGAGTTTTCACTTCTGTCGGGAGTCCTCATGACTGCTTTGTGTTTTTGACTTGACAACGTCTTATAATTCGATGGATCCGTCTGAGGGCTGAGGCCAGTGGCGAACCCAGGGGGGGGATATGGGGGATATATCCCCCCCCCGAAATATTTATGTTCAATAAAAAAATTTACTTCACGATTGTTGGCGAGCGACGACGCGAATTGGTGCCACGATTCCTGTAACAACTGCAACATGTAAGCGTTCGTTTTCAACTCTAAGAGGAGTGAAATCTTATTTGAAAAGCACCACAGGACACCGAGATGTTCCTCTAAACCCAAAAGACATCCTTAACAAGCTAGCGCACAGTAAATAAACGCGGCTTGATTTTATTTTTAATCATTTGTAAGAGTACAAAAATTCCATGAAAATTTCTTCATATTGAATTTACCACGAATAATTTTATAAAGTTATACTTTTTTTCTTTCAAATAAAAACATGTGATTTTCGGTTGTTCTCTGTGTTTACTTATTCGTTAACCTTTCTTCTTTACAATACCCTCCGTGGGGGGACACATGAACGCCGTGTGTGGGACTCCCGACGAATTGGTCTACCCACTAAACCCCGCGGCGGACTACCTCGGCTGTCGGGGGAGCTCCAGGAATGCATCAGTGGCTTCTGGAGTTCCCCCTGCCGTACCTCCCCGTACCACCCCCGGGGCAGGTCGCTATCGCGCCTCTCACCGCTATACACAGTAAGAGTCGGGACGCCGACCCGCCTTAGACGACACCCCGGTGTCACAGGTCTCGAGTCGTTTGCAGCACTACGACCCTTAAGCGACGATTGGGGAGTTAACGGTCTCTATCGCGTCCCCTTCGTTGCCTCCTGCGAGCCGGATCTACCTTTTCTCGATCCCGCTCTGCGGACTCCTTCTGCAGCACAACATCTCTTCACAGAAGGAGACCGCGGCCTCCCATCCCACACTACTCGCCAGCATTGCGGCGATCAATGCTGGTGGTAACAGGTTTTGTCCGATCTGTCTGACCAGGACTCGAGGCTCGGACTCCCACGCAGGGCAGCCCTCCAGCGTGTGCTGGGTGGACCCGCAGTGGTGGCATTGTGCCGGAGCCTCACGTCCGATTCTGTTCAGATACTCACATAAGCAACCGTGCCCGATAAGTATCTGAGTAAATCAGTAGGTGACACAGTCGGTTTTCTCGTCGGTTGTCGGATTTCGAGCCGTACCTGACAAGCCCGTAGGGCTTGCGTATGTGCGTTCCGCCGAAGCATTCCGGGCTCATGATCCGGCGCTGTCTCGGGTGGCGGCGGGGGGTGGGGCTCGCGCCAGTATCGTCGCCGCCTCGTACGACTTATTCGTTTACCTGAGCAACGTTTCTTTCTATCTCTCTCTACATATATTTATATTTTACTGGCAATCTGTATAATCTGGTATTCTACACAATGCCTAGGCAATGTATACAATACATAATACGTAACATTTACACTAAAATTGTTTATGCATTTCTAAGGTTTACAAAAGATGGTATCCCCCCCCGAAATAAATTCCTAGGTTCGCCACTGGCTGAGGCGTTCCATTTAAGGCTTGAAGTGCAAGCGCCGCATCTATCTCTTATCATTTCATCAATGTTTCGTTATAACATATATGTTTTACGTTATATTTATTAGCAAATAATATAATTAATTAAAAACTCACTGCACCGTCAACTACCACTGTCTCTCCTACACATTTTGATCCATCCTAAGGTTGCCTGGAAGAGATTGCTTTTGGCAATAAGGCCGCCCTTTGTACACTACAACTCATATTTTATGTACTCTTGTAACTGTGTAATATTATGGTGTACAAATAAAGAGTTTTCTATCTATCTATCTATCTAACGTTGGCACGTTAAGCTATCGTCCGTAAACAGACTTTACAGACAACCATTTTTTTTTGTTTCCTGCTCTCCTCTTCCATATAAACCCCAAATGTACCAAATTTCAATTCCTGCGTTTGTATTATTTAAGTGTAGACATAAAGTTTTTACTTCACTATTAATATATATATTACTGTCCTATACCTTGTCCTTGTCGTGAGTTGAATTCAATAATGATTGATCAAATAAAAAAAAGCTTCACCACATTTTATTCATAACTAGCGATCCTCTATGAGATTCGACTGCCTCGTTGGCGCAGTGGTAGCGTACGCGACTGCTGTGCCTGAGGTCCCGGGTTCGATTCCCGGGTTGGCCCAAATGGTTGTATGACCTGCAAACATTTGTTTCGGAGTTTGGGTGTTTTCTATGTATAATATGTATGTATTTACAAACAAAGTATATATGTATTTATATCAGTTGTCTAGTACCCATAACACAAGCTCTACTTAGCTTGGGACTAGATTGCTGAAAATGTCCTGTAGACCCTACTCCCCCCCCCCACCCCCTTAGAACTGCGCCTGAGGAGAACGTTGAAAAGATCTAAGCAAACGGGCAGCGGAAGCGACTTCATTTTGTACTATGTAAAGATTTCCTTAACTTGGGTCCCTACGGCCTTAACGTGTATTAAATTTATGTAATCTATTTAATCAAATTGATAACATTGATTAAATGGATTACACGAATTCCTTGTCGGGTGTAACATAATTTATAATTTAGGCGTGAGTAGCGGTAATTCATCAAATATAATAGCGGTAATTAATAAGTTAATCAGAAGAAGGGAGGGTGTTTTCTTGTTTATATAATAAAATATTTCTGACATTTAACACACAACGCCCTCTAGTCCCAAGCTAAGCAGAGCTTGTGATATGGGTACTAGATAACTGATATAAATAAATGTATACACTTTTTTTTTGTAAATATGTACATAGAAAACACCTAAGCTCCGAAACAAATATTTGTAGATCGTACAAACATTTGGTCGGACCCAGGACCCAGGAATCGAACCCGAGACCTCATGATCAGCAGTCGCACTCGCCAACCGCGAGACCAACGAGGCAATCATGTTATGTTATTATAGCGAGATTAGCGCGTTCAAACAAACAAACAAACTCTTCAGCTTTATATATTAGTAGGTATAGATGTATTTATTATACTCTTCTAAGATCTAATACTCATAATCAACATCACATTTATTTGGATAAATATTAATATTAGGTATTATGTTAATAAAAACTCTCTGGCAAATAACTCATTATTAGGTACCAACTCTTAGCGTCTTATACTCGTGATAACTTCTAAACGAAATGTCCGATTGGGATGAAACAAAAGTATTTTACTTTTACATAAATATCCTTGATAAAATAATGCTTAATTTGGATAAGGATTAATATTACAATACACATTTAACGTACTTTCTTTCTTCAGACGATTTAATAAAAAATTTTAACCCAAAAGCGGTTATTGTGACTATACCATGATAGTTAGATATATGCTCTCACGGACTTTTTTTAGATCTTAATGGGACCTTCAAACCCGTAATATATTATTTTGATCTATTGTCAATAGTTTTTGCAGCGCACGCAAAAATATGTTTTCGATTTCACACCTTGGGTTACGAAATAGCAATTTACTGACGGATCCCAAATTTTTTGAAAATAAAATATAGCCTATATCCCTATAGCCTTCCTCGATAAATGGACTATCATTAAATCGTCGGAAGCATCTAAATCAATGCAATATACATTTCAACTAAGCGATATATACAATTTTATGAACATGATAATAAGAAGTTTGTCGTGTTAGGACCGAGCAAGTGTTCTCAGACACATTTTTACTTGCACTCCAGTGCTATCTTTCTCCTCACCTGTCCAGGAAATATGCTAGCCAGCACCGCCAGTCATTGTTCCTACTTTCTTTAAATCGCTCAGACAAACATATATATATGAATTACAACTTTACAGAATAAAATTTATTTACATTGATGATGTAATTGAAGAAAGGTGTGTCTTTCTGTTCGCCTGGCAGGTACTGGTGCTATCGGAATCGCCTGTCATTTTGTTTTTGAACTTCTTAATGAATGATCTAAATCCTATAAAAATTTCAGCCTAACAGGAACAAGTTTCTTTTTCTCATTTTTTTTACACTTTCAAACCATGAAAGATGACGATGTGCAGGGCTGAGGCCAGCCAGCCGATAGTTACGCACGTTATGACTCATCACTACAAGAGTTTCTAGCCTTACAGACACACCGTAGGTCGAAAGGTTCAGTAGCTCTTGGTCCAGTAGTAGAAGCTTTAAGTCTATGTCATTTAAGCATAGGTCTTGACATTAGCACTTTTAAAATTACGTTACTCTAATGTCAGAATTAAGGTTGTCATTGAAATAAAAAAAACGCAGGATCTTATTGAAACACCTAAATAAAACCGTAATTGGTGCTAACTAAATGTTTAATCCGTGTATTCAACACATCTTCTCTATCTGGTCGACGCCCAATATTTTTCTTGTCTCTGAGGGTTCATAGTTTAGATATTTTAGGCTCCCTTCTCACCGATGTAGCAAAGATTCGATCAACTGTCCAATTTCTTTTATAGTGATTGGCAAGGTACGTGAAATAGTTATCTAAAAAGGGGTTCGATTAACGCCTTTAGCTTTTTTTCTCCTCATACATTACAATTACAAATTATTGGAGTAATTGGAATGTAGGTACAGTAATGTCTATTTCTTTTTTTTTTTTTTTTCTTTTTTATTAGTAGCACTAATCGCCATGCACTAAAAAAATATAATAAAAATACAGGACACTCAGGAAACATTAAAAAGTCGCCCGTTACGATAGTAGATTTAGACTTCACAAATCGATTTAGCTATAATCGAATACAAATAAAATTCGTACAGTTTAGATTCTAATTTGAAGTCTTAAAGGTATTTTAATATTGTTTTATGGCAAATCTGCAAACTCCTGATGGCAAGTTACTACCGGCACCTGGCACACCTGGATCCCAAAAGACACAAGTGCGATAGCCTCCACTTCTAAAAAAACAATTTGGTCGTTTAAACTAACTTTCTGTATACCCGTGGAATTCCGTATTATAGGCGGTACACACTACAACGATATATCGTAGCGATTTAACTGTGCAGTTTTATCGTACGTGTAGACGGAAATTGCCTCAGATTTTTTGGTTGGTGCAAACGATCGGAGGCATGAGCAAAAGTTATTCGATAAATCGTTGTTGATTTAACTGCACAGTTCGTCTGTGCAGTTATCGTAGCGTGTGGACGGAACGGAAGTCGGTCCAATCGCTCAGTTCGTTCACAAATCTTGCTGTAGGCGGACGCGGCCGAACACATCAGTCAACTCATTTCAAACTGCCTCAGTGGCGCAGTGGTAGCGTATGCGACTGCTGTGCTTGGGGTCTCGGTTTCGATTCCCGGGTCGGACCAAATGTTTGTATGATCTGCAATATTTTTTTCGGAGTTTGGGTGTTTTCTATGTATAATATGTATGTATTTACAAAAAAAAAGTATATATGTATTTGTATCAGTTGTCTAGTAACCCATAATATGAGCTCTGCTTAGTTTGGGACTAGATGGCGTTGTGTGTTAGATGTCCGAAATATTTAGTAATTTATTATTTATTTAATAAATTTATGTGAGACTAGCTGAACCCCGCGGTGTTACCCGCGGTCATTGTCGTACCGCTGGTAACGCCGCGGGGCAAAGTTAGTCTAAGAAAATTTAATTAGCCTAAGTTACTCCTTATATCATCATCAGCTTTGGTATATCTATACTATATAATATTATAAAGCTGCAGAGTTTGTTTGTTTGTTTATTTGAACGCGCTAATCTCAGGAACTACTAATTGAAACCTATTTGAAAAATTCTTTCAGTGTTGGATAGTCCATTTATCGAGGAAGGCTTTAGGCTATATTTTATTTTCAAAAAAAATTGGGATCCGTAAGAAAAATGCTATTTCGTAACCCAAGGCGTGAAAACGAAAACCTATTTTTGCGTGCGCTGCAAAAACTATTGACAATAGATCAAAATAATGTGTTACGGGTTTAAAGGTCCTATTAAGATCTACGTGAGAGAATATATCTAACTATCATGGTATAGTCACAATAACCGCTTTTGTGTTCAAAAAAATTATTAAATCGTCTGAAGAAAGAAACTACGTTAAATGTGTATTGTAATATTAATCCTTATCCAAATTAAGCATTATTTTATCAAGGGTATTTATGTAAAAGTAAAATACTTTTTGTTTCATCCCAATCCGACATTTCGTTTAGAAGTTATCACGAGTTTAAGACGCTAAGAGTTGGTACCTAATAATGAGTTATTTGCCAAAGAGTTTTTATCATAATATTAAGTTTTATTTTAGTTTAAGTTTATCTAAACTATTCTAAACGCAATTTTAACACTTCATTCTACGCAACTTCTCCTTTCTAGCCTAAGATTGTTTGGGTTCGGCTACTAGTTCAACCACATTTACTTGAATGTGAGTTTTTCGTCAGTACTGAGTACGACTGATAACGGACACCTGCAACCATGAGAGTGAATTGAATTGAAAGATTAAATTCTATACAACTCTTACATTTAAATAATAAAAGTAGGTAGTATCTCGTAATAATTTATTGATCTTTCACTCACTAATGTTCAAAAAGAGAAATAAAAGTTAATTAAAGCCCTAAATTTCTTTACAAAATGACACCGCTTCGTTTCACTAAAGCTATCAAAATATCGGAATCGACAGCTGTCGCTGCTAGTTTGACAGTAATGACAGTAGATTATTCACAAGCATATCATGCAGAATCATTACAAATTGTATCTTTATTATTAATTACATGTATTAATTTAATTATTCTTAGTTAAACAGTAACTAAAATAAAAATGGCGTTCAACACCAAAGATGTTGTGTTAAAAGAAGACAGACCAAGAACCCTGTTACTACAAAAACATTCCGACTACTTAGCGAATTATGGACTGAACAAAGATGATTACGAATATTGTATGACTGAATACCTAAGGATGTCGGGCATATATTGGAGTCTAACAGCCATGGAACTTATGGGGCAGTCTTCTAGGTAAGTGCTTTTGTCAGTCCAGAAAATGACACACGAAATTAACACAGTTTGTTACTACTTCAGAAAACATGTGTATTATTATAGTAATAGTCTGTCACTGTAACCTTTATTGCAAAAGATTTCACTCAGTTTTAATTCAAAATTGCTAATTTATTTCAAAAGGAATGAGCATTTAAAGTGTTACATTTTTGGTTTTAGAATGCCCAAAGAAGAGATCATAGACTTCATTGCATCGTGTCAAGATAGTGAAAGTGGAGGGATATCAGCTAGTATAGGACATGATCCACATATGCTTTATACTTTAAGTGCTGTGCAGGTTTGTATGTTACTCTGTAAAGCCTAAATCAATTTTGGTAGGACATTTATTGGCAGATAACTGATAATATAAGGAGTTTCTGAGGCTTATTCTTTTTAACCGACTTCAAAAAAAGGAGGAGGTTCTCAATTCGACTATATATTTTTTATTTTTTTTTATGTTCCTCATACCATTTTGTACCACATTGAACCGCACATTGTACCTCATAACTTTTGACTGGGTGTACCGATTTTGATAATTCTTTTTTTATTTGAAAGCTGGTGCTTCCCGAATGGTCCCATTTGGTCCAGATTGAAGTAGGTTTTTCTTTGTTAAAATTTGTAGGTAGTTATTACACTAGCTTTGCACCATTGCATCTCTGCTAGTAAACAATAAAGTTGTTCACTAGTATTGCTATCATGCTATATATGACGTGTTTTTATTTACATTAATTACATTTCCTGTTTGTTTCAGGTGCTAGCAATGTATGACAGGCTAGATGCTATTGATGTTGAAGGTGTGGTAAGATATGTGGTGTCTTTGCAGCAAGAAGATGGTAGCTTTTTTGGTAGGTATATGAATTACTAGCTAACTATGTAGTGTATTGCGGTATAAAGTAGCCTATCTCCGTAAGAATCAAAGTATTTCTATGCCAAATTTTATTAAAATTGGTGCAGCCATTTAGCCATAAAAGCATAATGATAGACAGAGTTACTTTCCAATCTACAAAATTAGTATGGAAGGATGGATAATAATTAAATGACTAATTGACTCAGACAGATATATAACAATTTAATATCAAAATTTAAATACAGAGTGCTCAATGTACAGGCATCTGTTTTTATTTATCACAGCCTTTAAAAGTCAACAGCATAGGCTACTCCTTAAAAAAAGCTTAAGCCTGTTACTCCACACTATAGTACTTTGTCAGACAGGTTGGTATAGAGTAACTTTTAAATTCTGGGAGAGGTTCAGATGTGTTAATAACTGCAGTTCTGGAATCCCTCCCTTCTCAGGCGCAGAGTGGCACACCGTGTGGTTTTAGTCAGTTCGATTCCGACACCGCCCTGCCGCAAACCCTGGTGGGGTGACGGCCAGTGGAGTTTTCCACAAATAAAAAAAATGTGTTACTTTCAAATTTCCCCGATCTTACATTGGTGTTGTCCTACATAGTTTGCTCCCTTATTCGTCTCTTAAGACACCCATGGGATGATACGGTTGGTGATACTCCATATTCTTTAACCATGGAATATGGAGTAATATAGTCCCTGTGGACTTTAGTTTTTATTAATAAGCTACCTCTTTTTCAGGTGACAAATGGGGTGAAGTGGATGTGAGATTCACCTTCTGTAGTGTCATGTGCCTTTCCTTACTACATAGGCTGGACGCTATAGATGTCAATAAAGCGGTAGACTTCGTACTCAGCTGTATGAACTTCGATGGTGGCTTTGGATCTAAACCTGGCTCTGAAAGCCATGCTGGTAAATATAACTTACCTTCTAGTTTATGGACATTTTTTTTATCATTATAGTTAGTTTTAATTTTAGTTATAGTCTTTGCGCTTTAGTATGGTGCGGGTGACAGTTGTGGCGACTTCCACATACAGCGCAACAGAAATATACTACAGCGCCATCTACCGAAGTTACACTAAACTACAGAGTAACGAAGGAAACTAAGAAACTACCAATCCTGAATCGCGCAGTGAAAGTTCTCGCGCCGATAATCATATATACAACATCCCAACATCAACCAAAGGGCAGTTGGCCCGCCAGGCATGATCACCTCGCCTGGTCGGAGGATCCTCCCTTTGTGTTGGAGGGACATATCACCCGTTCCTCCACAACAGTTGCCTGTACGACGATTCTGGTTGGTTTAATTTAATTTACTACAGTTATTAATGATTTAATATATTTCGAATGTGGTACAGCTGAAATACTAAGTCATAATTTTTAAATCGCGGCAACTTTCAAGAGTGAAACGAATGAAACGACGAAAGTCGCACGATGCTATAGCGCAAAGAGTATAGTATAGTCATATATGAAGCTGAGAGTCGTACATTGATGGTATTTTATTTATTTTCATTTCATTAATATTTCATTTATTAGATTAGTAAAATTTTTGTTTCTTATGGAAAGACCATATTTATTACATATGTCTAATGTTGTTAGTTTTATGATTGTATATTGTTTGAAAACCCTGGTGTAAAAATAATGTATTATCTATCAATATTTAAGTTTTTAAACATTCAATTTAATTTGTGTACCCGTAATAATTACACCTATTGTTTAACTTTGATATATTACCTAATTTCTATGTATGGACATACTTTCCCAGGTTTAATCTACTGCTGTGTAGGCACTTTATCAATTTGCAAGAGAATGGATGCTCTGAAAGCAGACGAGCTTGCATGGTGGCTATGTGAGAGACAATTGCCCAGCGGTGGTCTCAATGGCAGACCTGAGAAGTTACCTGACTTATGTTATTCTTGGTAAGATGCTCCTAGAAAATCAACTTAGTATGGATTATTTCCCTGTTTTGAAAATAATTTCATCCAATTCTTATAAACAAGTAAAATTTTAACAAAAAAAAAAAACCGACTTCAGGGTTCGACTCGATTTCTCTTGGATGCCATCATCAGATCTTAGTGTCCTTATCATGGTACCACCGTTGGGATATATCCTTTCCATTAACAAAATAATTATCAAAATCGGTTCATAAACGACGAAGTTATCCGCGAACACACAAAAAAAAAACATATACGGTCAAATTGAGAACCTCCTTCTTTTTTTAAGTCGGTTAAAAATATACATAATATCAATAAGGATTAAATTATGGTAGTAAGTGTATATAAT
Source organism: Diaphora mendica (assembly GCA_949125395.1). NCBI lineage: Eukaryota > Metazoa > Arthropoda > Insecta > Lepidoptera > Erebidae > Diaphora > Diaphora mendica. The sequence goes on from OX421321.1 coordinate 3,517,710, forward strand.
CAGTAGGTATGTTTTCTGGATTGCCTTCCAGCACTAATCGCGATTCTAGGACCTCACAATTTGACACAAAGATTTTACTCAGATAAAAAACTTTTACGTTGCTAGCTCTCAACATGATTTTACCCTTTTTGATGATGCTCGGCCCTATTGGTCGTACCGCAATTTTGTATAGCTTACAGCCTTCTCAACAGATGGTCTATTCGACACTAAATTCGAACCACTCCTTGAACACAAACTATTCAGCTTAATAACATTAGTATAGATTTGAAGTAGGTAATTAAAAATATTCATTCTTTTACAGGTGGGTTATGTCATCTCTATCCATGCTGAACAGAATTCATTGGGTGGACAAAAAGAGTCTGGAACAGTTTATTTTGGCTTGTCAAGATGCTGAAACAGGTGGATTTAGTGATCGACCAGGAGATATACCAGACCCATTTCATACACTATTTGGTTTAACGGGACTTTCATTACTTGGCAATACTAGTATTAAGGCTGTAAATCCGACATACTGCTTGCCACAAGAAACCATAGACAGACTGAAGTTGGAACCTCAAGTGTTGCACATTTAACAAGAAAATATTTTGTAATGTAAATAAATATTTATGACATTAAAAATAAGTACCTAATCTTATCTGGCTTTTTTTTTCGAACAAATTTTAAAGTGTTTAACAAATCCAATGTTTCTGAACGAATGAATTCTTCTAACCGAGTATGAAAAGTATTAGAAAAATACTGAGAGCATAATATACATCGAAGGGCAGAGAGAGAACGGGTGGAAAGCGTGATCGGAGTAGAGAGAGAGAGTCTGTCTCTCTCACGCAAGCTACTGATTGGTTGGTGTATTTCCCTCCAAATCAGTCGTGCAAATTGGTATAGTGCGTCCATCAATCAAAAGCTTGCGTGAGAGAGATATACTCTAACCAAACTCAGTCTGTAGTGGAGTCTCTCTACTCCGATCACACTTTCCGCCCGTTCAGCATCCCCTCTATAAAAATACATTTTATGTAAAACAGTCTCATAAAAAAATATTTTCATAGATCATTGCTTGTATTAGTATCAAATAAGCATGAAAGTATGCTCTTCAATTTTTTATTACCATATTTTAGGAATATGAGAAGACGATGAGTTTAACAAAGGGCAACACTATTCTCATCCATATGTCAAAAGCGACTGGCTTAAAAGGGCTAGAACCCAGAGCCGTAAAACCTTGGAAAAAATGACATATGTCAAACAGCAAGTAAACAGATCTCAGCTGCCCAGATGTAAACATAACCTCAAAAAGTTCAGAAATTATTTAAAAAAATAATGAAATATTACAAAAATAGTGCTCACAATGTCTACCCTGTACTGTTTTCAGTTTTTCATATTTAGTACTTGTGTTTATATATTTACTTTGTTTACGTATTTAGTTTACTACACTGATATGATATCTACAAATTATTTTCAAGAAATCCAGCCAGAATATGATTATATTATAGGTAAGGAATATATTATCTGTGGCTTCTGTAGTCCTTTATTCTATTTAAACACATAAACACGATAACAAATCACTTTCTGTGCTTTTTCTACATATTCTTGAAGCATCTAACTTTTTTTTTCTAGCTTTAAACATTGGTCAGGCAAAGCTTTACACCAAATAGCATTCACTAACAGTCAAGCTTTTTAATTTTCCTGCTGGTCACAATCATCAGTCTATCGCAGTCCACTGCTGGACATAGGCCTCTCCAATTGCGCGCCACTTAGTTCGATCCTCGGCATCACAAAACACAAAAAAATACAATACGCATCCTGGTCACAATACCTACAGTTAAAAAAAGTGATACTTACCATAACTAAATTTTATTCATAATCAATTCATAATAATCTTCTATTTTATTTGTTTTCACAATCATCCTTTACAATACATACATACAATGCAATATAAATAAAAAAAAATGTTCATCAAAATATTATAAATGCCTTCATTCTAGTTGGCTGCGGTACAGCAGGCTCTCTGATTGCACATAGACTAGCAACAGAAACTAACCACACCTTCATAGTGCTTGAGGCTGGAAGTAGAAGCCATGCATTGCTGGAAGCTCCTGTTCTTGGGCCTTTTCTACATGGCTCGGTGTTTGATTGGCAATATCAAACAGTTCCACAGCAAGATGCTTGTCTTGGAATGAAAAATCAAGTAAGGCTTAATACAATTGTTATGAGTTTAAACCTAGAACATACAGCATAAATTATATATTTGATCATTCACTCCAGTTTTCTTCGTAATTAAATATTTTTCTAATTGGTAAAAATGAAGTATCTTTGAGTTTATTTGGTTTTCTTTTTATGTGTGGTAAAAACTATATTCAAAAACATTAAAAAAGTTATTGTGTGATTTATGAGTAGGTACACATTCAATATCAAGTAGGTAGTTTAGATCTAGAGTGAAATTTTTTGTGTAAATAGTTTAACCCAAATTAATGTTTTCTTTTTCAGAAATGCAAATTAGCTTTGGGAAAAATAGTTGGGGGATCTTCAAAGCTCAACAATATGATACATGTTCGAGGTAACATCTCACACTATAGTAACTGGTTTTACAGAAAATATGACGAAACATATTTCAAGAAACAATTTGAATTTATTGAAAAAAATATTCTAGAGTTAAGTAATATTCAATACCAAAGTAAGTTGTCTGACGCTGTATTAAGGGCAGCTAAGGAATTAGGATATGATAATGTAAGTTTAGATTTTAAAGAAGGATTTATGAAAAATATTGTCAGTCAAAAGAATGGGAAGAGGTGGTCTACTTCAGATAAATTAGATATATCGAGTCATGTAATTAGTAACACATTAGTAGAAAAAGTAATTTTTAATGGCAACACAGCCAAAGGAGTGATATGTCTTCTATCAAATAAAAGACGAAGAATTTTAGCTAGAAAAGGTGTAATAATTTCTGCTGGAGCTATTAATTCTCCTAAAATTTTACAACTTTCTGGAATCGGACCCAAAGATGTATTAAAACCATTAAATATTCCAGTTCTAAAAGATCTTCCAGTAGGTAATAATCTCCAAGATCACATTGGTACTGGTTTAGATTTTATTTTATTCAACAAATCTCTTTCTCTTACCCCAATGGATATGATTAACCCATATAATGTATTACAATATTTATTATATGGTAAAGGACCATGGACGACACCAGGTTGTGAAGTTGTTGGTTTTGTATCAACTAAAAAGGCTTCTGAGCCAGATATACTTTTTATGGTGTTGCCAGTAGGAATATCTTCCGACAGAGGAAGTTTATTAAAAAACAATGTCAATATAGATGATGAAGTTTGGGCTAAATATTTTTCTAAAACTTATGACTATCACACGGCAACGATTATGCCAATAATCTTACATCCCAAAAGTAAGGGACACGTTTTTATTAATTCTACTGATCCTCAAAAGCAACCTTTATTAAACCCGAAATACTTGTCCCATAAAGATGATAGGGAAACTTTAATAAATGGTCTAAAATTAGTTATGAAATTTATAAATTCTAATGCAATTAAAAACATAGGAGGATTTGTTAATCCGATTCAGTTTCCAGGATGTGAAAAATATATTATTTTTACTGAATTATACTTTGATTGTTACATAAAACAATTAACATTGACAACTTACCACCCTATAGGAACTTGCTCTATGGGGTTACCAGTCTCGAAAGAATCCGTTGTAGATACTTCTTTCAAAGTTTTAGGTGTAAAGAGGTTGTATGTCGCTGATGCCTCAGTGTTGCCAACAATGCCTAGTGGTAATATAAATGCGGCAGTTGCGATGATGGCTAGTGTATTTTTCGACACAAATATAGGAAAAAATAATGATATTCCATTATGTTATAAGAAAGATTTCATAAATGAGTACTTGTTTCGGGTTTGTACGCCTACGTAGCAAAGTATGTGTTGTCATGTAGCGTGCGTGATAGATTGTAGTGAAGTGAAATGAGATCAAAATGTTTTTTTCCAAAGAGTATTACAACCCTTTAGTAAGAGGGCCCCTAAGTTGAAGACGTCACTGTCCATACTGAGAGACCTTACCTGTCTCTCATTTACCTAAGACAATTTGCTGTCTTCCGTTTCTTCGTCTTAAAATGATATAATTCCTAATGAGAATCAAGGCAAGGACCAAAAATAGTGACACATTTTTCAACATGAAAATAAGTTTAAAAAGTGAGTGTAACAGCCCTAGAGCTTTCCCCTTCAGATACTACAAGTGGAGAAGGGAACAAAGATAAAGATCAAAGAGACATCATAACCAAAGGTGGGTCCGGGCTGATTTGTTTGGGAATTAACAACTGTAACAGTAGTAAAAATAAAAGTCAAATATATTTTTAACACTTTATTGAATAATTATGGACACTTCTAAACATGAAATCGCTTACATCATTTTGAGCGTCAATTTCAAAACAACCATAGACAGTAGCTATACCTATAGCAAATAAAAAATATATAATACATGCGTTTTTTATTTAAACCAAAGACATTTTTGTTTTATATTATTAAGTTGGCTCTAGATGTAAATTTTAATACCATTCTTTGAACCTCATGCTTGTCACTTTTTATCAGTACATCCGCATTTTTACAACGAGTAGGTTCGGTAGATTTCGGAAGTATTTTAAACTTCCTGACTAGAGTAAACCACGACAAAATAAAAAACAAAAGGTACTAATCACCTTAATTTTTTTAATGATACCTACTTTAAAAAAATCCTTCTTTAACTTGTCCATATTATGCTTAGCAATTATTTTTACTGTTATTTAACAACCAACTACTCTGAATAACCGTCTGTTATTAATTTTAAAAATAAAATAAAAAGACAGAATCAGTGTAATCTTGGTTGAATATCAAATCATTCGACTGAATTTCAAAACACACGGTTGAATACCAATTCCTTGAAAATATCAAAGGAAAAGCGAACTGTTGAATTTGTTATTTTAAACCAGTCTAAATACTTAGGTTTTTTTATTATACTGCTTTTGTATTTTACCTAATTTATTATTAATTTTTAAGATTATATTGTTGTGCCAAATATAATTATTACAAATAGATTTACATCAAATCGTCAATACAAAATAAATTATCGATAAGTAATCATAGTCTCACATTTCTATTTATCTAATTCCTAAACACATACATAGGTAGCTACATAATATATGTAAGTATATTATGTACCTATATTTAAATGACTAGCACAAGTTGCTGGCGCGTAAAATAAAAGTTTTTTGTCACAAAGTTCGATTTACGAATCGTTTCTTTAAATATGCCTGCTGAACTAACGTTGAAAGGTAGACCTATCTTAACACCAAAAATTACATGCCTCATTACGATATGTAGGTCTATAAGAACGTAACAGTTTTCGTTTTTAGTAAGTCTCATAACAGTTACAAACAATTTCTTGAGAGTAACAAAATATTTTAAAAAACAACACTCGGTCAAGGAAAGGATAGCATTTTTTTTCATTTACAAAGGTTTTTTGAGATTTAAAACCTTTATATTTCAAGATTATGAAAGTCTAAGGTACCTAAATATTTTTTAGTACGTACACTAAAACTAAATGGTATATCTTATTCAATACCATAGATTCACATTTCAAAACGGGCGTTATTATTTCCCGCCATCTTGAAAAAAAAGTTTACACGCTACTAACAACTTCTACAAACATGGGGCAATATTATGGCCAAATATTAGGTATACCTACCAAGAATATTTTTAAAAGCTTTACATATTTTAATTTCTCAGAAATAATTGAAGTTATGAAGAGTGCAGTACTTATTTAATTCACTTAACTATAAAAGATATGTGTATAATACATATTTAGAATTGATTTCGTATAAGACACTATCGGACGGAAGAATATAACAACATAGATTATCGAAATACTAATATTTTAAATGCGTAATAGTAATTTGGATTATAAGTATATTCAAATTAAAAATGCTTAGTATTATTTTGACTAGGATTTCCTTTCGAGGGTGCACCTGGTTCCCGGCTTCTAGTACCCAAGACGGTGTGCGGTTATAGTCGGTTCGAGTTCGACGTAGTCACCAATCGAGGGGATTTCCACACAAAAAAAGTATATGTTTACCAATTGACAGATTGTCTATGTACATGCATAAATACAAATACATGCTTAAATATTATGCTAACATACACAAATGGTATAGGTCAATTAAACAAACCATTCATGTTTGTGCGTGAGTTTAATTAAGCATAAACTTAGTAACAATATACACGTAGTGACCTTTGACGAAACAATTTAAATCATATCGAATAAAGCTTTTAACCGTTTTTGAAATTAGAACTAGGTAGTTATTTTTTGTTATTTTAGACGAGCTGTTAAATTATGTTGATTTCAAAGAATTAAATTAGTCGAATCAACCGTCTAACTTGACACTAACAAACTAAACTTGAACAGTACAACATTTTAAACTTTTATCAACAAAAGGTGGGCACAATCATAGATTTTACTAGTAAAACTTAATATTGAAATTAGTTCGGACTTTTAAAATATTTTTTTTTACTAAAGAGATCACTTGCAGCTAATATAAATTACATAAAAAAAATGTTCTAAGTTCAAACATCATGAACAAACAACCCTTGCAAAAGTAGCTATGTTGTATTAATCTATCCTCTTCCTCTCTCTTATTATCCCTCTATATTAACATTAACACATATAATTAGGCACGCCGGCAAAATGATTTTAGCACATTTCTTAAATAGTAAAATGTACCTACATTAATTTTTGTTAGTTAGTAATGCAACTTGGACAAAGCTTCAAGCAATTGAAAGATATGTAAGACCTACTGATCTCGGTAATTGAATCGAATGAATAATTAAATATCATCGAACGCAGAAGTTAGCCTAAGTTCACATTACAATCACATGATGACATTGAAAAGCGCATGAAATAAAAACGCAAAATTGTTCTTATCCAACTTCAACATTTTAAACTCATTTTTCAAGCTGTTTCAATTTGACAGTTCTTTGTAGGAATCAAGTGATAGTTCAGTCAGATGCAAAATGTAGGTTTTTTAAATATTTTCGGTTAATAAATAAATAATAAATATTTTTGGGCATCTAAACAAACAACGCCATCCAGTCCCAAGCTAAGCAGAGCTGGTGTTATGGGTACTAGACAACTGATATAAATACGTATATACTTTTTGTAAATTAATACATGGTATACATAGAAAACACCCAAACTCCAAAACAAATATTTGCAGATCATAGAAATATTTGGTCCGACCCGGAAATCGAACCCGAGACCTCAAGCACAGCAGTCGCTAACGCTACCACTTGCGCTACCGAGGCAGTTAAGTTTCAGTATCCCGACAGCGACAATGGAGTTATTAAACAAAGAAAACATTATTCCTATAAAATCTACAAGCAATAGAATTGAGCGACATTGAAATAAGTTACTTTAAACACACCAATTAAATATTAGTAGGTAAATTATTTATAATACTATTTTAAGTAGTTTATACCCTTTCTGAGCAACATTCGTTCAAAAAGCAGTTAACTGCTCTTATGTAATACTGGACGGATTGTCTGATAATGCTTCATAAGTCATTCGATTTATAAAATATAAATATAAAATATTGCCACACTCTTACTATACGTAATTAAAAAATATTTTATACATACTTTGTACATTATAATACTGAGCGGTAAAAACGTCTTTGTTACAAGTATTTATGAACTTTAGAAGGTCATTTTTTTGCACAGATGTCTAAATATAAAATCGATATACCTTTAATATAACACGAAAATAAAGTCATTATTAAATTAGAGATTTGTTACTCAAGTTTGAAAACAATATTTTACCTTTAACACAACGATCGATCTGACGAAAGCAAAACATGACGTCAAAAGTAAAAAAAAAATGTACAGAATTAACCTTCTTGTTAAATAGACAGAACTATTTTCACTAAGTAAAAAAATGTACAACAATTCTCAAAAAAAAACATCTATGCTCAAAGCCAGTGATGTAACTATACTTACATAAATTGTGCAATTCAGTAATACTGTATAGTATAGACTACTATAGACCAACAACAGAATAAGTTCATAACAGTGCCTAATTTTTTAGACATTTTACTGAGCTTTTTTTGAGCAAACAAAAGTAATAGACTTTTGAGACAAATATTTTTATTTATTTGTATCCCCTCGTGTATACCTGAAAGTATATTTAATAATATTTTAAACAGCGCATACTAGTTTGCGGTAACTACCGTTTTTCAGTAGGTAACGGCAAAAATTTCACGCGCAAAATCGAAATGAATAAAATTAAATTTTTGAAGAACTTAGAATCTGAGTTTAAAATAATTAAATTTAGGTAAAAAAATATATTCCGAGAGACAAAGTTTGTTTAATAAACGGTTGTAACTAAATCGAGTTTAGTAAAAACATTTATAATAAACTATTAAAAATGTCTTCAGGTAAAACCATAAAAGTAGTCTCGTTACACAAATTCAATCTTATATATAAAATTCTCATGTCAGAATGTTAGTTACCATACTCCTCTGAAACGGCTGGACGGATTTTTATGAAATTTGGTGTGCATATCGGGTAGGTCTGAGAATCGACCAACATCTATTTTTTATAACACAATTTTTTAGGCAAAACAACGTTTGCCGGATCAGCTAGTATTTTATAATTTTTGGTATAACACAAAGCAAATAACAAATATTGTTTTATTCGCCTTAATAGGTACAATGAGAAAATACTGGGTGTTTTTCTCTTACGTGCTATAAAATTTCAACATTAATAATTACAATAATTAAAGTACCTAATCTTTCGCTTAAGCCTTTCTTGACTAGACTTATTTCTTAGAAACTATGTGTTCACTTTGAAAAAAAATTGTCTTACCTCGGCAATTTCACTTGATATGCTTAAATCAATCCATTCGTACTAAAATAATAATATATTTCTTCAGCATCAGCGGAGACAGCATCCTTTACATGTTTTTTATAATTATTCTAATAACACAGAAACTTAAAACAAACTGTACACTTCTACACCGAAATAATCTACAAATTTCAAATAATAAAATCAGAAGTCTTACTTGAAACAAGAATCCAGATAGTTATCCAACATATCCAACTGAAGATCGTCCCAATCAGTTGGATTCAGAAGTAGAGATGACAAATCATCTTCTGGAATCAGAGGAGGCGGTATTGCAGGTTCGACGATCACGTTTGCACCGATATGTGTTTCCAATTCTATGTCAGGAAGAGGCTGAATGCTACCGAGGTTAAAATCAGGAAGCTGCAACGTCACAGCCTGATCTATATCAGCAGTCATTCCTTCGATAACGTTTATCTGCGGTATATTTGCTACGGCAATTTTCTCCTCAGTGATTTTATCCTTTGGTTGAACTTTCTTCTTTTTGTGAGGTCTGTTCGAAATCCGTTTAGTGCCTTCCAAGTGCGCCAGGTCTAGTTTCCAGAAACCGCCTTTTCCTGGCTCATGTTTAGATCGAGCCACTTTGACGAAAACTTTGTTTAAAGATAGATTGTGTCGTATGGAATTCTGGAACCAAATATACATTAAATTAGAGTGATTTTCTCTTTTTCACACTTAACACTGTTTTGTAAACTGTTTTCAGGTTGTAAGTATATTTTAAGAACATCGCGAGTTTGAAAAATAAACCATTATTTACCTACCTTGATGTTCCTAAAAAAGGTACCTATTAATTTTACGAAGTACTAAAACAATGCACGGTTTGCCGTAATCACTATGATATTCCAATCACTGAGATATATCCAATAAAACGTATCAATCACACACTCGAGTCCCTATTTATAATTCCAATTAGACCTAATCTTATCGCACTGTTCGCAGATCACACGTTTATTAAATCATGAGGGGTTCCCTACTGAACTGATAACACTCACCTGCCAAGTAGGATCCGCGTTCCTATAGTACTTGAAATTTTCTCTTATCCATGAATATATTGCAGAAAGTGTCATTTTATCATTATTGTATCTCATCGCCATACAAATCAACGTACTATATGAGTACGGAGGTTTCTTCTCACTGTCTGTCTTGTATGCGTGTTTATTCTCCGTAAAATCCTTTTGACATTTCGCAATTGTCTGGTTGAACTTCTGCAGCCTCGTGTTCTGCGGCTCGGTCTTCACTTGGGGGTTTGGTGACATGGGTGGAATCGGAAATTGTGGCACTGACATTATATTCGTAATATTTTGTAGCCATGTCAAATTAGTTAAATCTGTATCTGGTTCTTCGTCGACAACCATCTTCTGCGGCTTGTGTTTGCTTCGCGTCTTTTTAGAACTATCTTCCTTCTCTGTACTAACACAACTTTCTGTTTGAATCCCATTGATTTCTATGTCATCTTGGTTGATAGTGTAAGTCTCTGGCTGCTCATAGACATATTCTATCTCAACAGTATGAGATGATTCCGGCACTGTATGGTCCACTGCGAAGTATGTAGCTCCGCATTGATCACCAGCATCCCCGTAGAAATGGAGCGCCGTTATGTCCAGCATCTCGCCGGACACCGGTGACAACCCTGATGTTATATGCATCGTGGCTAACTACATCGCTCGCCCTGAAAATGTTGCGACAATGAAACAGATGAGTCACGATTTGATGATTCAGCAATATATGAGAATCGACTATAATTTACAGAAATGTAATTTTATAATGAAAATATTAATTGAAGTAATAGCGGTGAGTTACCTGGAGAAATGGTCAGTCGTGGTGGACGGTGTTGTTCAAGATGCCGGACGGTGATCGATCGAGTGCGGAGGGTGGCGGTTGTGACGTCGTGGCGGTCAGCTCACCCCCGCTGGTGGTGGCGTCGCGTCGGCGTGGTGTTCGCGTGGTGAATGCGTGTGTGAGCGCGGAGCAACGGTGCGCCCGCTAGTGGGCAGGTGCGCGCCCCATTGTACACTGTATGCCGCCAAACAGGTGTGTGCCACCGATCGATATTTTTCCGCCCGCAAGACAACGTGGGGCGGCTAGCCCGCATCGCTGATAGCTCCGGACAATTAGTCACGGTTATCGGACAGGACCGAACCAGCGATGCAGTAGGCACATGCCGACTGAGGCTTCCAGCTGTTGTGTTAGACGAAGTAAGACGAAATGGGTCCTTTCTTTGTGGTGTAGAAATCGATAATTTTCTACATTGTTCAATAGACAAAAAACAATTTGAGATTATTCGTGTTATTGTTTTGCGCAAAGCAGTAGTGTTTCTTTGTTTCAAGTACGGGCCTGACTTGATTCTTGAGGCGTATCGCCACGAACCACAGTTCTGCGGGTACTTTCATAGTAATACACGTTTTCTGTTAAAGCTATTATAAAGTCAGGAATAATAACGTTAAAGTCCAATAGTGCACAATTTCAATCTTAATAAATAAGGACCTTCGATATCTGATCGGTATTACCAGTGGGGATTGTATATTTTCACATAGGTACAATACAGGCATCTTAATGTCAAAGGTTAATATTTAATCCGTCCTGGTATATCATAATTTGTATTATACTTCATCTCATTTAAGACTTGCTGCTGATTTTATATAAAATGGTTTTTAAGGTTTTATAGTTTGACAATATTTTAGCTTTTTTTTTTCAAATACAACAGGTATTTGAAAAAAAAAACATTTGAAGACATTACATTTGAATACATTTACAAAGATTACATTTGAAGGCTCAATCCTTGAAAAAAATATAAACTTCTTGCGAACCCCTACCCCAATCTTATAAATCCTACTAATATATAAATGCGAAAGTTTGTGTGTATGTTTGTTACTTCTTCACGCAAAAACTACTGAACGGATTTGGATGAAACTTTACAGTAATATAACTTATACATCAGAATAACACATAGGCTACTTTATATATTTATATTTACTACTTTTTGTATATAATATGTACATAATTATGTTCAAGCGCCTGCCAAATTGTTGATGGCAGCGTTTGTTAGGATTAATTATTGCTGTGCCGTCGATCACTTATAATCATGTATTTTTAAATAACTGCATATCATTTTATTATTCGTTAGAACTTATTAGAAACACGTCCAAGTGTTTTATTCTCTCAAGTATCCCTAATCTTACCATGGACAAACACAACGCTGCGTAAACAGTTATAAATAAAACCATTTAATGTCCTAAGGCATTATAGAACTTTAATATATCTACAATAAAACTGGGACACACTCCGACACACTATATCTACATATTGCCGCTTGGCCACAGAAACTGCTTTTATGTTTTAAATAATTCTAGGGTGTTTTAGGGTGGACTTATTGACAATATGTCACTACTTTTACTTCCAAAAAGGACTTCAAACAGATTCTAGGTACCTAGCACACATTATAATACTACTATTTAAATGAATAAAGAATTAGGTATAGGCAATTTATGAAGAACCAGTTTATTTTACGCTTTTAAGTGTTTTTTTGGCAGAGTTTTTTGGAAGTCGGGTTTTTTTTTATCGTTATAATTATAGATTTTGTGTTTACTGTGTTTAGGACTTTAGTTTCTTCTTTGTTTAAAAAAGGTTTTATCATATGATATACTAGCTGTTGCCCGCGTGTATATCGGTTTAATATTTTTGTTGTAAATTCTTTACTGTAGGTATAACTAGGTATTTATAATTCTAAGTTTAACAATTCTAAATAAGTTTCGATTAGTTAAAATAAATTTATACGTTTTGTTATTTATGTTTAGTACTTTAGTTTAAAGATTTTATCATAATATATAGCGTAGTTTAATATTTTTGTTGTAATTTCTTTAATAGTAATACTATTTATAATTCAGATAGCTAGATAAGTTTAATAATTCTAAATAAGTTTCTATTTGTAAAAAAATATTTCTAAGTTTTTTTAATGATTGCTTTTTTGTTTAGTACTTCAGTTTAGTTATTAAATTTTTTTATCATAAAGTGTACTTTAATTGTTTTTGTTGTAAATTATTTAGTCTATAGCTATTAAGATGACTCGCAAACGAAAATCCAATCTTTCACAAAGCTCTCAAAGAGCTAGAGCTATGAATACTGCTAGACAGCAAGAATCTAATGTTCATGCTGAACAGCGTAGACGTGAGCAAGCAGCACGTCAGGCAGAAGTCAGAGCTGGAGAAACTTGTGCGCAAGCTTATGCTAGACGTCAGGAAAATACAATCCGCATTGCCACTCAGCGTGCATCAGAGACTCCTGAAGAAGCAGCTTCTCGGCGTCAAGTAAACGCAGACCGTATGGCCTCTCAACGTGCCGCTGAAATACCTGAAGAAGCAGTTTCTCGCTTGCTCGCAGTTACTCAGCGTCAAGCAGAGCGCCGTCAAATATTTACAAGAAACTCTTGGGGGATATTTGAAAAATGTGCTTTTGAATATGACGCGACATTAGATTACAGTAGCCACAGGCTCATTAAAATTAACCGTATGGAAAATGTGTGTCGCTATTGTGGGGCATTAAAATGGAAGGAAGAAAGAGCGGGAATGTGTTGCTCTGGGGGCGAAGTAGCCATTCCTATTTTACAAGAGCCCGTGGATCCCTTAAAAACGTTATTTACAGGTGAATCAGATGAATCTCGGCGGTTCCTTGCGCGTGTTAAAAAATACAATTCATGTTTTCATATGACTTCTTTCGGGGCGGACAAAATCCTCGCTATGCCTGGATTTTCCCCTACATTTACGGTGCAAGGCCAAGTACATCACAAAATAGGGTCACTGTTGTTGCCACTTAATAAACAGCCCCAATTTTTACAGGTGTATTTTATGGGAGATGACGAGACGGAAACTGACAGACGGTGATCATTCATTCAAGACGTAGAGCGAGCAACTGTAGTTAAAATTCAACAAGTCCTACACAATCACAATATCTTGGTCCATGAATTTAAGTCCGCCCTAGAGAATATGCCCAGTGATAGTTGCAAGGTAGTCATCCACGCAGAGCGCGTGCCGAGCGGGCTGCACCCACGCCGCTACAATACGCCGGCAGCCGCCGAGGTGGCGGCTGTGGTTGCGGGCGCCGACCCTACCGCCCCAAGAGATATTGTCCTGCGGAAGTACGATGACTCCCTCACCAGGATTGCAGACACGCACCGATATTATGATGCTCTACAGTATCCCATAATTTATTGGAAAGGGCAAGAGGGATATCACTTTAATATCCCTCAAACCAACTCAAATAAAAAAGTCACTTGCATGGCCTTTTACGTTTTCCATGTAATGCTTCGTGAAAACAATTTTAATTTATTGTTGCGCTGTAGGACACTACTTTCACAATTCTTGGTGGATATGTACGTAAAGATGAAGAGTGAGCGCCTACGCTACATAGCTCTAAATCAGAGCAAGTTGCGTGCCGAGAGCTTCATACACCTCCAAGACGCCATTGCGAACGACTGCAATGTCAACCCAAACGATTTGGGTAGTGTGGTGATCCTCCCGTCGTCGTTCGTAAATAGTCCCCGTTATCTCCATGAGTATACTCAAGACGCATTTTCATATGTCCGGAATTATGGGCGACCGGACCTATTTCTTACAATGACGTGTAATCCAGACTGGCCTGAAATAAAAGAGGAATTAATGTCGGGGCAAAAACTTTCAAAAGTAATAGTCGGTAGGTGCAAGGTCTGGTGAGTATGGCGGATGAGGGAGAGCTTCCAACCCCAGGTCTTGCAGCTGCTTCACGACAACGCGCGACCCCATACTGCGCAACAGACAGTCTCCAAGCTGCAAGAGCTGGTGTTGGAAGCTCTCCCTCATCCGCCATACTCACCAGACCTTGCGCCTACCGACTATTACTTTTTCCAAAATTTGGACAACTTTTTAGTGGGTAAAAATTTCAATTCCCGAGAGGCAGTACAAAATGCCTTTGAAGAGTTTGTTGCCTCCCGTCTAGCTGATTTTTACAAGAAGGGCATCAATAAACTGCCAATGCGTTGGCAAAGATGCGTCGATTGCATGGGCGATTACTTCGAATAACAGAAATAAAAAAGTTTGAAAAAGTAAGTACTTTCACTTATTGCATACAAAACGGCAATTTCATAGGTAAGACCTAATTTAACTTCAGAGGCACCGCACAAAACTTGTCCGTGGACAATAGCTGGGTGGTTCCATATTCACCGCTGCTTTGTAAATTTTTTGACGCCCACATAAATGTAGAATTTTGCAGCTCGGTCCAGGCTATCAAATATATATGTAAATACATAAATAAGGGCAATGACCAGGCTATTTTCATCGTGAGGCAGCAGGGTAACGTTATGATCGACCCAAAGAATGAGGTGCAGATGTTTCGGGCGGGCCGATATGTGAGTACTAACGAAGCGGCATGGAGAATACTTGGTTTACCGTTGCACCAAAGGCACCCAACAGTGACCCATCTTGCTGTGCACCTCCCAAACGGCGAACGCGTGTATTTTACAGAGGAAAATCTGCGAGACCGAGTTGCAACACCGCCTATCACCACCCTCACCGCATTTTTCCGCCTGTGCCAAGCTGACGAGTTTGCCCAGACGTTGTTGTACGTAGAAGTGCCAAGGTATTACACGTGGAATGCGTCGCGGAAAGAATGAAAACGACGCGTGCAAGGCGCACCCGTTAACGGATGGCCTGGTGTGAAGGCCTCACATGCTTTGGGCAGAGCGTATACCGTACACATAACACAATTTGAATGTTATTGTGTACGGTTGCTGCTCACTAGACTCCGCGGCCCTACCAGTTTTCAGGTTCTCAAAACCGTCGATGGGCATGAAAAGGCCACTTTCCGAGAAGCGTGTGAGGCGATGGGATTGCTGGAAGACGACGGCCACTGAGACGCAACGATGGAGGACGCTATATTGTGCCGGTCAGCGACTACATTGAGAGATCTCTTTGCGATCATGGTAAGCGTCTGTGGAGTCTCTAACCCCCGACAGTTATGGGACAAGTATAAAAATGCTTTATCAGAAGATATTGGTCGCCGATATCAAGGAACTGCACAAGCCAACGATGACTCAGTTTTTAACGAAGCACTGAAACTAATCGAGGACAAAATTTTTGCGATGGTCGGGAAACTGCTGTCCGACTACAATTTGCCTACTCCACAAAGAACGGGAGAGCTTTTTACTGATTTAGTCAGAGAGCTGGGTTATGATACTGTTGCCTTGGGGGCTGAAGTCGCCCAAATATAGCCTCTGTTACTACCAGAACAAAGGGAAATTTTCAATGTCATAACAAACCGCAAAGCTAACGGACAAGGGGGTCTTTTTTTCTTGGACGCACCAGGGGGCACCGGCAAAACATTCTTACTGAACTTGCTGCTAGCACAGTTGCGGAAAGACAAAGTAGTTGCGCTGGCTGTTGCGTCCTCCGGAATAGCCGCAACCTTGCTGAGTGGTGGCAAAATTGCACATTCAGTGTTCAAACTCCCGCTAAACCTTGCAACTGAACAAACGCCCATTTGCAACATCAGCAAAAGCAGTAGTCGCGGTGCTCTAATGCAATGTGCAAACTGATCGTGTGGGACGAATGCACGATGTCACACAAGCGAGCGATTGAAGCATTGGATCGCAGCTTGCAAGACATTCGGGGCAATCGAATGTTGATGGGTGGAGTAGTCGTTTTGCTTGCAGGAGATTTCCGGCAGACGCTGCCAGTAATCGAGCGGGGTACTGCGGCAGACGAGATGAACGCGTGCCTCAAGGCTTCACCGTTGTGGATTAAGGTTGAGCGGTTACAACTGAAGACCAATATGAGAGTCCAGCTCTTCAATGATCAGGAGTCTGGACTATTCGCACAAACACTTCTCGAGGTCGGCGAAGGTCGCGTGCCGACGGACGCTAACAGCCAAATAACTTTTGATAGCCGATTTAGCAATGTTGTAAATTCGGAAGATAACCTTATCAATGAGGTATTTCCGAACTTAGAACAAAACTTGGCTAACGTGGAGTGGTTGTGCGAAAGAATTATCATGGCGCCTACGAACGAGTTGGTGGGTAAAATTAATAAAAAAATATTGGAGCAAGTTCCAGGTGAGGTGAGGACCTATAAGTCAATAGATACCGTCATGACAACTGACGACGCTTCTACGTACCCTGTAGAATTTTTAAATTCTCTCGAACTGTCAGGAGCGCCCTCTCACAAATTAGAGCTCAAGCTTGGTGTGCCTGTCATACTGATGCGTAACCTGGACGCCCTCAGATTATGTAACGGCACCAGGTTACGCGTCACAGAGCTGAGACGGCACATTGTACAGGCCACCATCCTCACCGGAGGGGCATCAGGAGAGACGGTATTGATACCTAGAATCCCCATAATACCCACCAACTTGCCATTTCAATTCAAGCGCTTGCAATTTCCTCTGAAGGTGGCTTACTCGATTACAATAAATAAAAGTCAGGGGCAAACTCTAAAAGTAGCCGGTATCCACTTGGGTACCCCCTGCTTCTCCCACGGGCAGCTCTACGTAGGTTGTTCGCGTGTGTCGAGAGCAAGAAATCTTTTTGTTTACGCAGAAAATAATAAGTTTCAAAATGTTGTTTACCAGGATGTACTGCAGTAAAATGATTTTTGGCTCACTACGACCCGAGACAATTAATTCAATAAGTCAGCTCAGACAGTTTTTCCGTTCACAGTCCTCGATAAGATTAGTTATCGTAAATTGCCACCCGTTTTGCGATCTTACTCTCTAAAATGTGAATATTTTACTCACCGGTTCAGTAAAACAGTGATAAACCGTAGGGTCTGAAACTAACTACTAATATTACAAATATGAAAGTTTGCGAGGATGTTAGGATGTTTGTTACTCTTTCACGCAAAAACTACTGAATGAATTTGGAAGAAACTTTACAGTAAGTAATATAGCTTATACATGAGAATAACACATAGGCTACTATTTACCGCGAACACCGATATATACGCGGGCGGAGCCGCGGGCAACAGCTAGTTATACATAAAACGTAAAATTTACCATTCACCGAAAAAGCTCACCATTTCCTACCCCTCGATGTGGCAAATTGGTTATGAATTGATATGATAAGAATTTAAAAACAAAACAGAGGCAAAAACAAATGAAAACAAGATTTGAAGCATGTTTTGTAAATATATAGCCTCTGCCTGATGAAAAGCATGAGTAAAACCAAAAGTGGTGGTCACCATTCTCATTGCGAATGTGGACAATGCAGCATAATGAACCATACTATGGTGGCCTTGTAAGATGCTTTTTTATGGAACCCTGCTTAAAGGACCAGAGTTGAATATCGTGTCAAAACTCACTCAATAATATAATATGGGTACTAGCTGGCCCAGCAAAGTTGTTTTACCATATAAAAAAAAATAGGGGTGGGTCACCCTTATCATTTAGGCCTTAGGGGAATGAAAAATAGATGTTGGCCGATTCTCAGACCTACCTATGCACACAAAATTTCATAAAATCTGTCCAGCCGTTTCACAGGAGTTTGGTAACAAACACCGCGACACCGACACGAGATTTTTATATATTAGATTAGTAAATATATACATATTACTAGCTGACCCACGCAACTTCGTATGTGTCTCTTTTCAATCATGCTCGACTGCTATTGGTCTAAGCGTGATGTTAACTATCCTATCTTAGGTACGCCCGCAAAATGCAAGATAGTTTCGGAGTTCATCGTGTCTCGTGAGCAACAATAGATATTATATAAATACGGCTATAACAGTTCATTACAACTTTTAAGGGCTTCCACAGATAGCTGCGATGCGGTGCGGTGTGAAGTTCTTGCGGCGGCATTCGTGCGAGCTGTTGAAATAGGGCCACTAACATTGAAAATGCGAGTTCGCAGATATTTGCGATGCGTTGCGAATTCGCAGTTATGTGTGGCAGCCTTTATACCTACGTCTAGTTCATTTGTTACTCCCCTTTTAGGGCTCTCACACATAACTTTCAATTTTAGTGGCCCTATTTCAACATATTAGTTGCCGCCCAGTGGTCAAAATACGACCTTAATTACCTACTTATTTTTTTTTATAGCTTTCTGCACTATACTCTAAACTATGACTGTGCCAAATTTCAAACTCCTCCGTCCGCATAATTTTCGTTAAAAGGGATATTCTCACAGTTTATAAATTTATAGATATGTATGCATAAGTATAGATGACGTAGTGAAGTAGAGGACCGGACCAAACACTAAATTAAAGCAAGTGCTTGTCTGTTGTCGAGTTACCCCTGTTTACTTTGGCAATGTAATCGGTTTGTACATACTCACCTAAAACTAGCACCCTCTACATAGCATGGGGTGTTACATCTTTGATAAAATACATTGTTTAACTTGATTTCAAACTACTACACATTAGTTTTAATTCTTTATTACAGAGACTAGCTATGCCCCGCTGCGTTACCCACGTATGTCGATTCCTTGCTCATCTTACCCTTAAACAAAATAAGTAATAACATATTTTCAGGCCTCGTCTACCCCGGAAAGAATCCCGGCTCGTAACAGTTAAGACCTGAATGCAGTACCAGGTGTACTGGTGGTATATGGAAAGTACCAGCCGTTACCCGTAGACATCAGCAATTAAGAGTTATAATTGCGTTTAAGACCCCTTTACTTTACTTTTGGATGGGGGAGTTGGGCTCAGGTAAACTCAATCCCTCAGTGAAAAATTTTCTTTAACGCTGATTTTCTGTGTGTCTGTGGTGACGAAGCCTACTTATTTGTTTCTACGAAAAATTTGTACATTCCAATGTTTAATACTAACACAGAATGACTAATTTACTAATTAAAAAGTTTTTGTTGTAAAGAAGACTAAGCCCCCGTACCGCCTTCGGACGCAGATCAATGAAATTCTCGGTTTTTCTGTACTATTAAATACATGTATTTTCCATACAAACCTTGCTCTTTCTACTGGTTAAAATCGCATAAAAATCTGTTGGGTACTTTTGAAGATCGAAGCGTACAAGAACAGAAAGCGACTTAATATTATACTCGAACTATATAAAGATATAATATATAGATATAATGGAAGCTATGGCTACTTTGAGATCAGAGACTTTCTAGTTAACTATGTGATAATATCCCAGAAAATTATTCAGGTCCCTTAAAACCCCGAAGTGTTACCCGAAGCATGTGATTAAAGTAATTCGACGAAATCGCTGACTTAAGCTAGATTGACGTCTAAATTATCCGTACATCGTTTAGGTAAACACGATTAGTGACGATGTTAAGCCCCTTTAGATCCTACTTAAAGCGGACATCGACAGCGGAGTTCGTTCCCCTCGTCCTTGAACTATAGCAGTAAAGACTCTCTTGGGACCAGGTTCGTACGTGATTTTGACGTGTTAAAACTGATTTTCAGATTTAGTGATAGTGTTAATTGTCTAATTAATAATAAGGACCCTTCCTGTTTGAACAAATTTAATATTAAACAAGGGTACGGTGAATGTTTAAAAATTCCGTCTAACTAGACTGCACATTCTTCAATGTGCCTTCATCGTGATGCATTTTAACAAATTGTTATTTTTTTCATATTAAAACCTGCCATCATTTTACTCTTCTCTAGTTTACCCTTAGGGATGGAATTTTCTTCGTTGAGAGAGTAGTTGGATCCTTCGGTTCTTAAAATTGGTTTCAGGAATAGCGGAATTCTGCGGTCCTCCCTTTTCTGATATAATTATAGACAAAAATATCAGTTTTTTCGGTTAGATAAAAAACTTAATCGACAAATCCGGATTACTCGGATATAGTAGAATCTTACTTTTGAAAATGTAACCTGTTATTGATAGACTTTATGGTTGTGTTGTTTTAATTGACTATTACGAGATTAAAAAAAAAAAAAACTTGATTTTAGAACACACCATATAATTGTGTTGTAAGTGGTTATGGTCCCGGTCCAGTTTACCTTCTTGCCATTGGACGAAAAATCTATTTTCAAAATCTAGATGTGTTGCTGTTGTGTTAGTTGAAAAATAAGTCATAAAAAAGCAATACCTGTAGGTACTAATGATTAAACGTTTACGGAGCCCTAGTTTAGGACTGAGATCGTTGACCTCTAAGAATTAGTAAGTCGATTAAATTAGTGAGCTTGGGGTTCATTTGTCGCGTGAACTTATTTGATTATTACAAACACATGTAAGTACCTATGTTTAATACGAGTATAATAAAGTTGAAGAGCTTTTTTTCTCTGAGGTGCTAAAACATTTATATAAAAAGGTGAAATGAATATGACCAGAATTTGCTGCAAGATATTGTTAGTTTCACCAATTTCTAATAGAAAAGTTGGCATCCAATCCTCCAAATAGCTTTACTCTTGAACTTGGTCCCATATTCATATTTTGTTAATCAAAATTGAGTTTGTAAAAATGTATTACAATACAACATGTAATCTTTTTTTATCTCGTAGCATCCTTTCGGTTTTTCTCAAATGATCCTCTAGGCAGCAATTTTTTTTTTAATATTGAAGGGATGTAAACAGCGTTGCACCCAGTTACCGTGACTGGTACGAATGCGTTCCGGTACATGCGGACAGCTGACAATAAATGACAATATGTCTGCGGGCGAGGGTAAAAGCGCGGGACAGAATGGTATTTTAAATCAAATTCTTTACTTTACTTTATGGGCTTTAATTGGAAATGGCTCGTGCCTTTTTAATCGCTTTAATATTTAAATGATGCAAAGACAAAACAATTAATTACTTCTTCCTCTTTCTGTCTTTTTTTTATAATAAAAGTTCATTGATATTGACATCATCAACAACCCATAATGTCCCACTGCTGGGCTCGGGTCTCCTCTCAGGAGAGGGTTAAGGCCATACGTGCCCACGCTGGCCAAGTGCGGGTTGGGGACTGGCAAACAACGCTGTGGCTATATTTTCTTGCCGTTGAATGTTTTTAAGCCGCCCAAAGGCCTCCAACCAGGCTTCACGACTGTTATCATAATATATGATAACAATCGGGACCGACTGCTTAACGTGACCTCCGAATCACAGAGACGCTCATGGTAACATGCCACTAACAGACACCCATCCAGGTACTGACCGCGCCATCGTTGCTCACCCTCGGTGATTGTTTCTAGTCACGGAGTGCAACTGGGCTATGAGCGCCTCGATATCGACATATTGCGGTTTAATGTGACTTCTTGACAAGCAGTACGTAAGAGCACAAAACCCTATCCAAATTCATACTAATATTATAAATTCGAAAGTAACTCTGTGTCCTGTGTGACTGCCTGTTATACGTCCCGATTAAACTGCTGCACCGATTTCGATCAAAATTTGGCATATAGATACTTTGCTTCTTATGGACAGACAAAGCTAGGCTACTCTTTATCGCGATAACCGATAGATAGGCGGGCGGAGCCTCGGGCAAAGACTATTGTGAATTAAATGTTAATTTAAAGTCGAAATAAATTATTTCTAGGTACCTACTAAGTAGGTAATTCAAAACTGTCAAAAAGTCTAAAATGTTTAAACCAGGATGGTCCATAACAGAGCTTCAAATCTTTCAGCGTGATTGATTTAGTTAGTTTTTTTTATGTATGACCTGCCAAAATGACTCTACTCTGCCTGATGGAAAGCATAAGCAGAATCCAAGAATGGTGGTCACCATACTCATTGCGAATGCAGACAATGCAGTATGGCGACCCACACCATGGCGGCCTAGTGATGCTGATGCATCTTTTAGTCTAGTCAACAAGTATGGAACTTGTGGACTAGACTATTTGGGCCTCCGGTCTCGCACTCACCAACGAAACACGACAGCACGAACGCTGTCATTTTACGTTGATTTTCTGTGCGAGGGTAGTACCGCCCCGGTCGAGCCGGCCCCACCGTGCTGAAATAAGCGTGGCTCTTAGTACCTAGTACCTTAAAATCCTTTCTCTATGAACTAATCCTATAACCTCATCATATAAATTGCACTACTCTAATTAATCAGAAAATATAGTATTCTCTCTGCAACCCCTTGTGTGTTGTTGGGCAATGCATATGCGTAACAGATGTTATGCACCTGTTTTTTACGGTGGAACGACTGCCACTGTAAAAGGAAGCCCAGTAGTACAATTCTGTACAAATTTTAATAAAATTTTAGACCATCAAGTCTGTAAGAATACTTATTTTTCTATCAACGTTTTTGGGACGTATTTTCTTTCCGTCAGTTAGCGTGTGTAGAATAAAACTCGTAACATTTTAACTACTTAATTTAATCGTCTTTTTCAAATCAATTTGATGCTTAGATTAATTTGTATATTTATATCTATATATATAAAAGAGGAAGGTGACTGACATAGAGAGAGATAAACGCACAACCCAAACCGCTGATGCTAGAATCCTGAAATTTTGCAAGTGGGCAATTTAACGTGGGAGAGCAAAGCTTCGGCATGAATGGGCCGGCTCGACCAGAGTGCTACCACGGCCTCACAGAAAACCGGTGTGAAATAGTACTTGCGCTGTGTTTCACCGAGTGAGTGAGGATACCGGAGGCCCATACCCCAATCCTATACCCCTACCTCCCCCCATCCCCAAAAGGCCGGCAACGCACTTGTGACGCTTCTGGTGTTGCATGTGTCCATGGGCGGCGGTAATCGCTTACCATCAGGCGATACGTCTGCTCGTTTGCCCGCCTTTTCCATAAAAAAAAGTAGGTTCTTTATATATTGTAAGTGAGCACTAAGAAAGGAATTTTTGAAATTCCACCCCTAAGGGGGTAAATCAGGGGATGAAAGTCTGCGTGAGCGAAGCCGCGTGCAAAAGCTAGTTTTCAATAATTTATTTGAATATATGGAATATACTTCTTTTCTTTTGCTACCTTTATGAACGTCTTCTTCTTTCCCACGTCGTCCCGTTCTGTGGGTTCGATTCGAGTCTCTTCATTTGTTTGTGCCAAGTCCTTAATGTCTCGGGTGGTCGGTTCTAGCAACTGAACTTGCTTGCGGTCTCTTTCACTTTTTTTTTAAAGATTATTATACTATTGATTTGCCTTTTGTGTGGGGTTAAGTTATAATCATATCATTTAAAGACCACTCCCACACTTGATACATCCCGTGTCGCGGGGGCTTTACAAATAAACATGAAATAGACACGAAAAACACAGGACTGACTCAGAACAACAACTTGTGGATCAGCCATCGCCCAATGTAAGGATAGCCAACGAACACCACACAGCGCATAAAGAACCGGCAAGGCGACCGATTAAACCACTTAGACATTCGCGCAATCATGTATTATATCATTTTTTTATGTTTTATATCAATAAGATACATATTGACATATAAACGAATGAATAAAATTGATTGACTGTTTATAATTTCAAATTAATAGTTTTCACTAAATACATATGAAAATATTTATAGCCCTTATATAAAATAATCTATTTTAAATTTTTTGTCTGTCTGTTCCGTCTAATCTCTGGAACGACTGGACTGATTTTGACAAGACTTTCACAGACAGATAGCTGATAATATAAGGAGTAACTTAAGCTATTTTTATTTTAGATTAGTTTCACCCCGCGGTGTAAGCCGTGGTTGTTGTTGCAAAGGTACCACAAAAATCCCGGTTAACTAAATAAAACAGGTAAATTTATGTGGATTTACTGATTATATTTTACAATACGTCAATAACGCAGGTGATTAGGCAGGTCACCGTGTAATTTCAATGTTTTTTATTGCCACTTTGTTTTTACCTCTCTCGATTGTTTCACCATCAACCCCTAAGCTTCACCCCTTGTAAAAATATTAGCTCACGAAGCCGGTATCGGTTCCCTTTGCTTTTTTACCGTGCATTCGTGAATGTTCAATTTGTCAATTCGTAACTATCTGAATTTGATGCCATCCTATAATTTCTCGGTAGGACTATAGAACTGATTATTATAAAATGTCATTTATATCAAAACCTTCATGTTTGTATGACCTACGAATATTTGTTTCTGAGTTGGGGTGTTTTCTTTTATAATGTGTACCTATGTATTTACAAAAAAGTATAATATATGTATTTATATCAGTTGGCTAGTACTCATAAACAGGGGGTTTCACTTCTCAGTTTAGGCACAGAACAACTAATGTTTAGATATGTTCCGCCGTGCGCTCCTCCCGGGAAGGACTACGGCAATGGTTGCCACTCGGCGCTCGGCTCGCACGCTAGCCGCGTCGAGTCGCGCGTTAACAAGTTGAATATAACTTGTACTTATTGTACTTTCTGCGAAAAATGACTAAGAAACGAACTAATTATTATGTTTGTAGTTACTTAGGCAATAAAATTATTTAATTAGTTGTTTAAAAACTTAATTATAATGGTGACAAAACTCTAAAATAAAAATATTTTAGAAGGAAACTAATAAAGTATTCAGATTCACTATTTATTATAGTGAATCTTAGTTTTTGTGCCTACTTTTAAAAGTTTAAAAATAATTTCTAAATGAAATGGAATGGTGAATCCAGTTTTAAGCATGTAGGGTATAGGGTTTGTTTCACGATTTCCTTCTCTTTGCAGTGCAGCAGTGTTGTCCTCCGTAGTTTGTCCCATGGTATAACAATATACTTCGGCAGGTATGGCATTCCGAGATACAGTGACGAGACAGAGAGATCGAGATGACGTCATCATCATTATCGCTGGTTAAGTATAAGCTAATTACTGTAAAGTTTCATCCAAATCTGTTCAGTAGTTTTTGCGTGAAAGAGTAACAAACATCCATCCATCCATACTTACAAAATTTCGCGTTTATAATATTAATAGGATCATTGTGGTTGGTTCATTTCGTGTTATCTACACTATTATATAAAGAGGTAAAGTTTGTGTGTTTGTATATTTGTTAAATCGTAAGGGGTAATCTCGGGATCTACTGAACCGATTTTGAAAATTCTTTTACCAATAGAAGGCTACGTTATTTGGGAGTGACATAGGCTATATAATAACCCGAAAATTGGAAAGACTTTTTCGTGGTAGCTGAATTTGTAAAGTCAGAGAAAAAAATGTTTACCGCCCAACGAAGTGGGCACGGGTCAGCTAGTGTTGCTATATAATGGTAACTGGATAGTGACGTCACATCGAGCCGCGCTCGGAATGCGAGACCTTGTTTTCTTAGACCATGGTCTGTCCCTTAGTTGGCTCCTGCTCTTATGACACCCACGTGATGAACAGGTGTGGTGACACTCTGAATTTTTACATTTCATGTGCCAGTCTGATTCTACACTAGTAAGAGTTTGTGCAGAGTTGCAAAACGTAGAAGTTATTATTGTCAACTGACTATTCTCAGTTCGAGTTTAAGAGTATTTTTAGTTCATATACTGACGTACTGACACTGATAGTGTGACAGAATCTAATACCTTAACGAGCAATTCTTGTATATGCTATATCAATTATCTGAATCTCGGAAACGGCTCTAACGATTTTCATGAAATTTAGTATACAGGGGGGTTCGGGTGCGATAAATCGATCTAGCTAGGAATCATTTTTAGAAGAAAATTTACCAAAATAAAAAAAATACCAAGTAAACCTCAGTCATCCAGGTACTAAGCATTATAAATAAAACCACAATTTATGTAAAAGTTTTGTTATATTCTTCGTAAAAATCACCTCAAATAATGATATGATTACATTATTATTTAAGGTATCTATATAGATCTTCTTTTACAATTAAAATTGAGCGTACATTAGCAAGATATGTATCTATAATTGAAGATGTTGCATAATCCACTGAGCGCCGTTAATGAGGTTGTCCATCTCTGCGGGGAGGGAGGACAAAGAGTGGTTGTCATCGTACATGTATATTCTGAAAAAAAAAACATATATATTATGATTTTTTATATATAATATATGATCCTACCAACGTGACTCTACTCTGCCTGACAGAAAGCAAGAGCAGAATCCAAGATTAGTGGTCACTATAATCATTACGAATGCAAACAATGCAACTGTTTGATGTTAATTGTTAAGTTTTTTTTGTAACACCCAAACCTGTCAGGAGGTTCGCAAGTCGCAACCAATGGCCCACCTAGGCGGCAGGTTCAACCATGCAGATCACATGTTGCAACCATCAACCGACCTAGGAGGCGGGTTCGACCTTGCAGTCCCCTAACCTGAACAGGGGGTGCTACTCACCGGCATGACCCAGTCAGTATGAAGAGCAAAAGTCCCAGGGCGCCGTTAAACAAATAAATAATCTAAATCACTAATCAAAATAACTCACTAAAAATAAAATCAAATAAATAATTGTGTGTGGGTGGGTTCCTTACTAGGTCACTTCAGAGAAACGTCAGGCAAAACAGAGGTATGTAGTACCTTGAAATAGTGATCGCGTTAATTCCCGTAAAAATATTAAAAATTATTAAATTGTTAAGTTGTTGTTACTTGATAAGAGATGACAACTTCTTTACAAAAAAATCTAGAAGGAAAGAAGGTAAGAGAAATAGAGAAAGGCCTAAATCAACGTAAATACAGCAAGTGAATGAGAAAATGGGAGTCGTAACCTGACAGAAAATAGAGAGGCCTGGCGATTGCTCTTAAGGCCTGGTATAGGTCTTGACCTGGCAGGGGCAAATCAGGGAAGCGAAAGGAAAGCGATTATGAAACTATGTTATTGGATTTCCCCTAAATACTGTACACAGAAAGCTACAGAAAAGTGCAATTCTTTTAGGACCCTAGCCAAAAGTAGAAGAATCTGTTTTAAAAAATGTAACTTATTAATATAATAATATGGGCAATTATATAGAAGTACAAAATAAAATTGCTTTTAATTGTTAAGTACTGCCGAATAGTATAACATATTATTCCCAGAGTTATAAGAATAAACATTATTATTAAGACACTAGTAAGAAGTCAAGGTTCTACTTCTTTCATTTCAGCATAAAGACCAAAAGCAAATTTGTGAATCCAAAAATTAACTATTTCAAACAAATTACCGACAAAATGAAACAATCTTTATTGAATAAAAAAAAAACATTTTCCAGACTTTTCACCAATTGGTCCTTCGAGCCTCAACAAAAATGACATGAAATACTTATTTCTTCATAAAAACCTGGTTTTGATTTTCATGAACTTTTAAATGTACCTGGTCTGAACTCGGTTGGCCTTAAGTCTCCTGGCGTACTCCAGGCCTTGGTAGTGCGGTACGCGCTTATCACCACTGCCGAGCATGAGCGCGGTGGGCGCACGTACTTTGTGCGCGTGGACTAGCGGGGAACAGCGACGCATGGCCAGTAACTGCTCCTCTGATACTGGTCCTTGTTCTGTGAACTCGTAACCGGCTTCAACTGCACACCTATTATCGATAATATTGTATTATATTGCAGTTTGCTATAATATTTATTTGGAAATTCAATTCAAGTAATTCGTAAATTAACATTTGAATATAACAGGGAATAACCGTGGGAGAGCCACGCTTCGGCATGAATGGGCCGGCTCGACCGGAGTGATACCACGGCCTCACAGAAAACCGGTGTGAAATAGTGCTTGAGCTGTGTTTCACCGAGTGAGTGAGGATACCGGAGGCCCATATCCCAACCCCTCCCCCTATCTCCCCCCATCCCCCAAAGACCGGTAACGCACTTGTGACGCCTCTGGTGTTGCGGGTGTCCATGGGCGGCGGTAATCGCTTACCATCAGGCGATACGTCTGCTCGTTTGCCATACGCATTGCAAATGCAGACAATGCATCATTGTGACCCATACTATTGCGACCTATTTAGATGTTTCTGCATCATTGGGCCTCCGGTCCCGCACTCACCAACGAAATAACATAACATATAGTCAAAAATTTTTGTTTTATTACACAAACAAAATGTTTAAATTTTTATATTAAGGTTATATTCCTATTATACTCTCCTATAGGAGCACTTAAAAAGAAGTATGTAGTAAGCATTCATGTTGATCGAATGTTCAGTTAAAGCGCGGTAATCAATAATATTGTATAAAAACCAGGCGGCAATGTGACAAACAAACAAATTACTTTTAGGTTTATAACAATAAGTTAAGAAGCACAAACAAGAATTAGAAAAGTTTAGAAAAAACTATTTATAAATCTAATAAAAGATCTTATACTTGGCTAAGAACAGAACTCATAGTGAGGACGATTGTTGAAAAGAATACCGCCACCACAAAGTCACCAAGGAAATTGCGATTAATTCGATTTGCTTTAAACGCGACATTAAACCTTATCTCTAATTTATAAAGTTCAAAATGCAGCATAGGACTCTCACACTTACACATGTTATCATCCTAAAAAGGCTATTTCATTCACACGTCATCAAACATCAATCAGTTAACAAGTAATAACTTACCCATCAGAGTTGTCAGCGTAATGACCTTTAGTAGCCAGATCTATCAGGGGGTTCGACATAACCATAGCTCTGAATCTATCAGGGTACAACCCCGCCAAATGCCCAACTACAAAACCTCCAAAACTTCTTCCATACAAGAAAACATTATTTGCCAATGTTCTATCTCTTTCTATCAATGTGGTTAGAGCGAGACAGCAGTCTCTTACGTCATAGTCCCCTACGTGGGATATTAATGAGCGGACGTGCGCTTCCCCTTGGCCTGTAGAACCGCGGTAGTTTATTCTGATTGTGGCAAAACCTAGTAATTAAGATATTTTTTATTTCTAATATTATTATCGGGCTTTTTGCCCTCAAGGGGTTAGCAGAAGCGTTTGAGACATCCCTTTATGAAAAATGTACATTTATGTTACCATAAGTAAGTAGGCAGAAACAATACGTAAAGATTTTCTTTTTTACAGGTTCACCAAATATTAAAAAATAAATAATTAAAAAAAGAAAACGTACATTATTATGTTTAAAAATATTTTAAATATCTGTGCATCTACCATGTTTGGCTCTGCATCGCCCTAAGGTCGACTGGCAGAAAATGCCTTAAATAAATAAAATAAAAAACCGACTTCCAAAAACATCCAACGAAAACTCTCCGTCAAAAAACACTTAAAAGCGTAAAATAAACTGGTTCTTCATAAATTGCCTATACCTAATTCTTTATTCATTTAAATAGTAGTATTATAATGGGTGCTAGGTACCTAAAATCTGATTGAAGTCGGTGCCAAGTGACTATCGCTTAGACTTTTGTAATTGTTCGTTTGTATTCTTTTTGGCTTAGCACCGACTTCAAACAGATTTTAGGTACCTAGCACTCATTATAATACTACTATTTAAATGAATAAAGAATTAGGTATAGGCAATTTATGAAGAACCAGTTTATTTTACGCTTTTAAGTGTTTTTTGACAGAGAGTTTTCGTTGGATGTTTTTGGAAGTCGGTTTTTTTTTTTATAAAAAGTTTTTATTTTACAGTTTTTAGTGCAAACAATCGTAGGTAAGTAGTAAATTGAATTATTTCATCAAATTTCATCATCAAGAATACAAATTAAGGTACGTGTAATATTAAAATCATCCTCTAATCCCTAACTGTTGAAGAGTTTAATCTTCTATCATCAGCTCACCTAAATAGCTTGAAAGTATACGACTGAAGGTCTTTAGATACGTATGAAATTGAAAGAATTATTCTCCAACTCCTAACCGTTGAGGAGTTGTACCTTCCACCTTCCATCATCAGCTTACCTAAATAATTTGTAAGAATACGACTAAAGGTAACTTATATACATATGATATTTAAAGATTTATCCTCCAACTCCTAACCGTTAGGGAGTGGTACCTTACATCATCAGCTCATCATCATAAAATGATGACTACCAGACGCAAATACCGGTGTAACTTCAGAAAATATACGAAAAACATAGTATGTGCCTATAAAAAATGAGGGTTTCCCTCGATTTCCCTGGGATCCCATTATCAGATCCTGATATGCTGGCAATGGGACCACCACGGAAGCATACCCTGTCGAATACAAAAAAAAATTCAAAATCAGTCCACAACTGACGGAGTAATCAGGTAACATACATAAAAAAAAAAAAAAAAAAAAAAAAAAAAAATACATACAGTGGAACATAGAACCTCCTCCTTTTTGGAAGTCGGTTAAAAATAAACCGAACCTGACCTGGTTAAATGAAGTAAAACAGATTTTAATTCAAAATCAAACTAAAAAAATATGTACGAATTTATAGACCCCAAATTCATGTCGAGACGGTGCTAGGTATGTACATTGCGTTCCATCATTCGTCATATCACTGCCCTCCCTTACAGTCCTCTTTCCCGCAGTCTATCCATCTTCTTTTATGTGTTTATCCTAGTTATAGTGATATTAGTGATTATATTTAATTTTGTAGAGCATGAGCAGCTATACTTTGTCCATTCGTTTATTTTCTTTTTGACAGCTCACGCCTATAAATTACCATATTTTTTTTCGGAATTATGTACTACAGTAATATCGTACTTTATTGACGGTGACGGTACTTTAGTGAAGTGGTCTGTGCATAACAAGCAACCACAGACTATAAAACAGTACTTGAAATACGATAAATCGATCATATGATAAAAATAATTTGACTTTATGTAGGTATTTTTTCTCTAAATAAAAAAAAAGGAAATAAAAATAGTATCTATGACTCCAATATTGAATTTTTGCAAGGAATTAAGTCGAAATCTTGGAATATAGGATCAAACCAAGAGTAAAGAACAATAACTCTGTTCATTCATCTAATTTACTGATTTATTATTTATATTTTTGTTTATTTCATACATAATATAAAAAACTAATAAAGGAATAATTAATATTTCAACAAAAAATATTTAATTAAATCGATTGAAAGTTCTTCATAAATAAAATCGCTATTCGTTTCAAATCGAATCGGTTATGGGTGAGGGCGTCACTAATTAAAAAATTTCTTGAACTGTCAAAAAGAAAATAAAGAAATATACAGAGTATAATAATAATAACTTCAAACATTCACACACGATCTTCTGATCCCAAACTAAGCAGAACCACGTTTCTAAACAATATAATAATAATATATTTCGGTCATTACACACAACGCCATCTAGTCAATGCCAAGCTAAGCAGAGCTTGTACTATGTCGCATATGCTACCACTGTGCCACCGAGGCAGTCATAAATTCATACATACTATAGATATATTACACCCAGATAATCATCCTGTTCGTCACTTCATCATCTTCCTAGCCTTTATTATTATTCCCAAGATTTGGGGTCGGCTATTAGTTCGACCGGTTTTACCTGAATATCAGTTTTTACACGGGGCGACTGGCATCAGAACTTCGCAACCCTGAGGGTGAACTGAATTCGAAGGTTGAAGTAGTTGTCAGTATATTTGAGGTTACTGACTTCCCAATAACGATTGTCACCGATGTTCATGACAATCGGGACCGACGGCTTAACGTACTCTCCGAGGCTCGGGCGGGAAACACCGCCATCTTCCATACTCCGGGCTGCTATTAAGAATTTCTTGTATGAAAAACCCAACAGCAGTCCGACCCGGGCAACGCATCCAAGACCTCTCGATCAGCAGTCGCTTACGCTAACCACTCACTAGACCAACGAGGCAGTCCGATCCTGTTCGTTACTTGTCGGGACAAATTCGTCGATCCCACAGTGCCTTAAGACGAAAGTCTTCAATGCGTGCGTCCTACCCGTAATGACATACGGAGCCGAAACGTGGACACTTACGGCACGGCTGGTCCACAAGTTTAAAGTCGCTCAGCGTGCTATGGAGAGGGCTATGCTCGGTGTTTCTCTAAGGGATCGTATTAGAAACGAGGTTATCCGGCAGAGAACCAGGGTCATCGACATAGCCCAAAGGATTAGCAGGCTGAAGTGGCAATGGGCTGGCCATATTTGCCGTAGAACCGACAACCGTTGGGGCAAACGTAGTGTAGGACGTCCACAGGCCAGGTGGAGTGATGATTTGCGCAAGACGGCTGGCAGGAGCTGGATGCGAGTGGCCGAGGATCGAACTAAGTGGCGTGCAATTGGAGAGGCCTATGTCCAGCAGTGGACTGCGGTAGGCTGAAGATGAGATGAGAGCAGAAGGTCGTTTATTCTAGGATTTAAAATTATTTTGTCAAGGGCCTTCTATAGTCCACTAATTAGGTTCTGTTCTTAGCCAATAAAAATAAAATAGCAACATTACCTAGGTCATCTTTGTACTTAAGTACTCATTCGTGTTATCATATTTAATTCATGTGTTTTTCATATGTGAACCTGCCAAAGTGACTCTACGCTGCCTAATGGAAAGCATGAGCATTCAAGAGTAGTGGTCACCATACTCATTGTGAATGCATGGCATCATTAGACCTCCGGTCTCGCACTGACTAACAAAAACGACAGCACGCATGCTGTCATTTTAGATTTGTCTTCTGAGAGAGAGTGAGTCGGCCCGTTCATGCTGAAATCAACGTGATTCTACTACCTGTAGATATTCGAGCCAGTAATTCCTGAAATTAGCGTGTTCAACCAAACTCTTTGACTGTAAAATATTTGTATAGATTCAACATCCAACACCATGCAAACTCACCAATCAGGAATATCAGAGCAATTGTACATAGTAGCAACATCAATCACCGGGTTCCTGGTAACCACCGCGCTATACGTGTCAGGGTATTGTCCACTTAGATGGGTGACCAGAAACCCTCCATGGGAACCGCCTGTCAGAGCCACTTTTTGCCCATCAATGGGACGAGATCTCACAACCTCATCAGTGGCGAGTTTACAATCTTTAACGTCGTAATCTCCGACGGTTTTTAAAAGGCATTTGACAGAGGCATCGCCTGCTCCGGTTGAACCTCGGTAGTTGATTAGCACTATGGCAAAACCTGCAAAATAGTTATGTTTCTGACTACCCACACTAAAGAAACTTTTTTTTTTCTTTAATTGGAATTTTCTAACACTCTTTGGTCATATTATGATTTATATTATGTACCTGGCTCGAATATGACCACATATGATTATTCCCAACACCAACTTTATTTAAATAATCTTAAGGTGGCCATATTCGACCCAGATACCTTATTTACAAAATAAACTTTTTTTCTACAACTAGAAATGTGGGTAACATAGCTACTTAAATATACTGGATAGGGATTCGAACCTTGATGAAATGTTTGATAGCAATTCCGACACCTTTGCAATTACTGCTGTTTATTATGAAAATTTATTTCTCAGCAGATTTGAGAAATAAAAATTGAAATATAATTTGATTAAAGGTTTTCAATGCCACAGAGTGAAACCGGTCAGGTTAATTTTAATTAAATAGTATAATGGTACATTATGGTACAAGTGTGTAATGTTGGTGATTACTGCTGAGGTGCCATTGAGACCCGAGCCGTTAGGTCAGGGTCATAAGATAGCCGAGGACGGTAATACTAATCATCAATACACACGTGTATCATACGACGTTTTTCAACACACTTGTGAAGAAAATAATACAAAAAAAAAAATTGTAGATAATAAGTTTATTTGTACTAATGAACACGGTCTTTTTGGTATCGATTTTTTTATTTTTAAGAACAAAGCAACTCAACTAATAAAATTAAAAAAGACTCTATAACTCACTCGTGAATTGCACATAGCAATGAAAAAGTCACAGTTTGATTATAGGTGTCATTATGTGCCTAATTGCAGTGAAATTAGAGCCACTTTATGAGCAAGTGTGTTGAAAATAGCTATTTAAGTTAAGCGCACTTACCAAGCATATTGAAAAGTGCAGGTTCTAATAGGAAGGCGTTCACAAAGTTTGTGTGAGGACCTCCATGTGGCCACACTATTAAGGGTAACTTTTTACCCTCCGCTTTTGGAGCGAAATATAGTGCATTAAATGTTTCTGGAAAGGAAAACAATTGATTTTTTAATCATAGTTTGTATTTTTTATGAATAAAAATATACAACAAATATAAATCCTAACATGTTAGCAAGAAAAAGTAAAAAGAAAAAAACCTGAATAAAATCGACGTATTTTTTTTTTTAAATTTATACTTCTTAAGTCACTTGGGTCAATATTACGACTCTATTGACACCTCATTTATTACATTTTTGCCAAAGACAAGAACCTAGTGTTGCCATTACAACATTATAGTTTATACTACTATACCAAATTGATGGTTTGGTATCGAACAGCACTTGTGACGCGTCTGGTGTTGCGGGTGTCCATGGGCGGCGGTAATCGCTTACCATCAGGTGATACGTCTGCTCGTTTGCCCCCTATTCCATAAAAAAACAGCATACTTAAAGTGCCAAAACTATTGCACTTCCCTTTGACTTCGCTTTGAGTTAAAAAGGCGGCTACATAAGGTGTATTTTTGGCAGGCCATTAGATATAACTATAAATTCTCAAAATTTAAAAAAAGAACCGACATAATAACCTGAGTTCCCTTTAAAAAGTAAAAAACACGTTATGCGCTTTCATTTGAGATTATATTTTTGCAGACATTCGGTTACTCTTCCCCACTTTCACCCCCATAACTTTCAAACGACTCAACCGATTTTCATGAAACATGTCTAAGAACACTCGCACGTAACTCACCTTTCATACAACAAAAAACTACATTGAAATCGCTTCATCCGTTCGCAAGCTACGGTGCCACATACAAACAGACAGACACGTCAAACTTATAAATAACACCCCTCTTTTTGCGTCGGGGGTTAAAAATAGATCCTTTATCTTTTGTCTCAGAGTAAAGTACACTGTAGACTCACTAATAGTATCCTTAGAATCTGAATGTTCAAGGTCCAAGGATTCGACAGTAGAGCTGGCGATAGACGCAGGGACCTCACTAGGAGTGCTCACTTGGATCCATTTGATGTTCGCTTCGCTATTCGCCGCAGGCAATTTGGCTATGTATATCTGTTAATTAAAATTTATAATAATAATAATAAAACATAAAAGAAAAAGACAGCACACAACGGAAGTATAATTTTTCAAACAGTAGAAAAAAAAAAAAGATTTTAACAAATTGATTTTTTTTAAAACTTAGTTTACTTTCTTAAACTTAATAACATATTAGCGTTCTCTACCCACTGGTATAGACGGAGATGAAACTAGAAACAAGCTTGTCTTTAAGTGTGGAAGAGTCATGTCAGCACATTATTTTTTTATAAATACATATGGGTCTTTTGTATGCAACAAAAGACCCAAATTCCAAAACAAATAATTGCAGATCGTTCGAACATTTGGTCCGACCCGGAAATCGAACCCGAGAGCTTAACAATACAATGTATAACAAATAAATAACACTGTGCTAAAGGGCAGCAAAGCACATGTGACTCTTTACTAGTCCATGGGTGAAGGTGGTTACTTACCATGAGGTAACCCAACTTCTCCTTTACCTCCTTATCTATTTAGACAGCCTTTTAGCTATCCCATGTTTGTGCCAGAGATGAGGTGGAAACATTTGATCCTCATGTAAATCCTTCGCTTTCAGCATAGTACCACACAGTTTTTAGTTCTTACCTGTCCAGGAGTTGTCAGGTTAGAGCAAGCAGCGAGAATGACATCAGACCTCACATCCAGAACGCTAGTGGAACCCGGTGCACTTTTGTTCGATATGTCAATTATTTTACCGGTACCTGAAGCAAAATATGGACGTATTACTATACCATTTCAAGGCTAATTTATGTTCCGGGATAGGGCTTGATCAGGTATGACATTGATTCTGGAAGGACCTGAAATCACACGGTCCGGGTCCTACCAGAGTAGGGCGCCAGAGGCCAGTTGTCAGGGTAATTTTTAGTGGAAAGACTAGATACTCGGCTCCTGAATCCCGAAGAAGCAAGAGATCCGGTGGGATTTTATACCTCTTGAAAAAGGGCAATTAATTTGTTAATCCTATGGGCTTGTCCAGGTCATCTAGGCCAGCGATTCTGGTCTCGTGGACTTACTACAATCTTAGTTCCATTTCTCAACCAAGTATTGAGGTAACACTCACCCTAGCTCCCTCGTCTCATACGTTTTCTTTGCCCCAATTTACCTCCATTCTACCTGAAACAATTTTATTCCAAGGAAGCTGGCCATCAGGCTTGATCCTTTGACCCCTATGCCATGAAAAATGAGTTTCACTGAAGAAAATTGCTACGGCTTGAAGTTCACCTTATGCAATATTAATCCATGAAATGATGGATTGGGTGTCGTAGGAGGCTATTAAGGGAGCAAACTAAGAAAAACTTGACACAAACCCTGTTGTTGTTGGCAATTTCAGTGTTTCCAACTGTTTGCAACACTTCAAATATTCGCCAACTTTTGTTTCCATTGTGTCTACAACGAGTCGCCAACAATTTGAAAAACATTCCAACTAAGCGTCACCATAGAGCCAATAAATATTTGCATCAAACTTAATCTTTTGACGTTTACCGCCAAAAACGGAAACACTGTTCCCAACATTTGTTGACAATTTCTGTTGTTAACACAAGGAAATTATAGAAACTTTTGTCACCAACACGTGTTGACAACACAGAAGTTGCCAACTTTTATTCGATGGAGACTCGACTTAAGAAAAGGTCTATCTATGTCTTTCAATAATATAATCAGCTTTTATTAGTCCACTGCCTCATAAAAGCTGATTATATTATTGAATCTGTGTCAATTAATATAGTACATGTGTAAACATACCAATGTGGACGGCATAGCTTCTCACTTCGGTCTTCTGTGGCGTTGATAAGATGATTCTGGCACCGTCCGCACTGAAGCATTTGCTGGGCAACGACTGTCCATATAGCCCATAGAATTTCTGCCCACCCTCGATAGTCACTTCGGTGTGAACTATG
Source organism: Diaphora mendica (assembly GCA_949125395.1). Taxonomy (NCBI): domain Eukaryota; kingdom Metazoa; phylum Arthropoda; class Insecta; order Lepidoptera; family Erebidae; genus Diaphora; species Diaphora mendica. Next base: position 3,555,322 of record OX421321.1, read on the forward strand.
TCTATTATTGTTGTGACGTCTGTCTGAAATCATATCGTCTGTTAAGGTTCGTTCTACTAAAAGACCACTCCATTGAAGGGAGGCGGCCGCACACGGATATGGGTTAGCTCGAGTGGAGTGATAACACATAAAACCTCAAGGTAGTAGAGCCACGCTGATTTCAGCATAGTTAGGCCGGCTCGACAGGAGCGGTACTAATTACTAGTACTACCCTCGCACAGAAGACCCACCTAAAATGACAGCATTTGTGTTGTCGTTTTTCGTTGGTGAGTGCGAGATAGAATGACTGTCCAATGATTCAGAAGCATCTTAATTAGGCTGCGATAGTGTTGGTCACCGTGCTGCATTGTCTGCATACACAATGAATGAGTATGGTGACCACCACTCTTGGATTCTCCTCATGCTTTCCATCAAGCAGAGTAGAGTCACTATGGCAGACACACATAAACAAAAAATAAGTAAGTTTAAATTAAAATATTTTTTACATCATTTTTTATTTTCAAGTTTTTAGTTTTAAATTTTTCATAGGGAACTGTGTTCTACTAGTCAAGCCCTTTTATTTGATACCCATATAGTGGTAGTCGTGACAAAATATGTAAACCACCATTTTGTACCGGCGGCCATCTTGGATTTCTTATAGTGAACTATGTTCTACTAGTCAAGCCCTTTCATTTGATACCCATGTTGAGGTAGTCGTGACAAAATTTGTAAACCGCCACTTTGTACCGGCGGCCATCTTCGATTTACAATACAACAGAATTTATTTAATTGTATTGTCACCAGAACTAAAGGTGTGTACCAAATTTCTGATCAATCTCCCAACAGGAAAGGGGTCATATTTCAATTACTAGATTTGACCTAAACAAATAAATAAATAAACAAACAGTGCAAGCTAAATAAAACAGTTTAAAACAGTTTAAAAAAACACTGCACCAGAAACCAAACACTCCACTTGCCCTTGAGCCTAATAATAATAATTCTGGCGAGAGAAGCGTGACAATACTTGTATTTCTTGAGGATATGTATGTGTCCAGGGATGGAGGAAGTCACTTACAGCAGGTGACCCCATTTACTGCTTTGACCCCTATAGCATAAAAATTATGTGTATTGAGTTTAAACCCAACGCCAACTACTTTTACAATGGAACTCGAGCGATTCTTCTATTCAGTACAAAATCAAGCTTTACATTTACTTGAAAAAAAAAACTTACAGATCCTTTCTTGATGGTGACAAGTTGGTGACAAGCATGATGTGGGCCTCCTGCCTGGCGCTGGAGCCACACCAGGTCGCCCAGCGGACTGTACCGAGGGGAACGAACTGCCAAGCCATCGGCACTCAACTTGCCTAAAAAATTGATATTTTAAATAGTAATTATGTAATTAATTAGCCCAAAATCAAAACTTCACATCTATAGATACTTAATATTGTAAATTCGAAAGTGACTTTTTGTTACGCTTTCGCGACTAAACCGCTATTTGGTCTTCAATTAAAGTCATGGAGATATTTTGATTTTTGATGAAGGACAAAGGCTACTCTTTACAGTGATAACCGACATACACGCGAGCGGAGCCGCGCCCGCGTGTATGCCCAGAAGCTAGTTTTAAATAATATGTTAAGTTGTTTTGTGTAGGCTTTAAAAACTTGTGGGAGAGCCACGCTTCGGCATTAATGGGCCGGCTCGACCGGAGTGATACCACGGCCTTACAGAAAACCGGTGTGAAACAGCGCTGTGTTTCACCGAGTGAGTGAGGATACCGAAGGCCCATACCCCAACCCCTTCCCCATCCCCCAAAAGCCGGCAGGTAGTAAAAGTAGCTTAAGCTACTCCTTATATCATCAGCTACTTATCAGTGAAGGTCCAACCGTTCCCGAGATTAGCCGGAACAAACAGACAGATAGACAGACAAAAATTGAAAAAAATGTTATTTTGGTATATACGTACCTTGTATACATACATATGCATAGATATGCATTTTAGACCAGGGTAGAAGCCTTTAAAAATTATAAAAAGTGAAAAAAAAAAAATGTAGGATGAAACCCATTAGAAAAGGAGGAGAATATTATAAAAATGAAAGGAAAAATAATTTACGGGCGATCTGAGGTCGGGAAGGGGATGGGGGGGGGGGGTAAAAGATAAAAATAAAAAACCAAAAACTTGGTTTTTTGAATTTTTCACATAAATTTTCAGGTTATGTGATAAAAGTGTAAATACAAAAGTTTACATCTTTTTATTACCTACAACTTTGCCATTTGACTTTTTTCCATAGGACTTTTAGTTTTGCCGGAAATCGAGAAAAAACATTTTTTACCCTTAAAACCTCCCCCCCATCCCCTTCCCAACCTCAGATCGCCTGTAAATTATTTTTCCTTTATTTTTTATAATATTCCCCTCCTTTTCTAATGGGTTTCATTCTACTATTATTTTTTTTGGTTTTAAAACTTATCGACACTGGTCTATTTAGTAAAAAGCTGTTATTGTAATGTTACAAAGAGAAACCGCTGATGTAACTTCCTAGAACCCTGCCCTGATAATACTTGTCTCTTTTTGCTCGCGAATTAAGATAGATTCATATTTTTAATGTTACTACTTGAAAGCATTAAATACTTTGTTAATTCTTGTGACCGAGTTTCTAATCTCACACACCTTATCTGACCTTGAGACTCCTCCGAGCCACAATGTTACATTGTATAGTATAGAGTATAGATAAAGTAAATATTCTTACTCATATTTCCTTCCAGTGAAAGACTGAATATCCAGCTGGGTCTGTTCGTACAGAATATAAGACCCAGTCGACGCGGTTCTGTCTCCCAAGCCACGCCCACCACACCATTGCCGTCGGGAGAGAACCGGACCTTATACACATTAAATCTTTTTAAGTTCGAAATAAGCAATTATCATAGAGCGATTCGGAGTTTTACCATTAAGATTCAGTAAATTTTAGAACTTACAGTAACATAAAATATATAAAGTTTGTGGTCATATCTTAATACAAAAACATATTTCAACTTAATCTAGCGAATACACGCCGACATTATGAGTTCCATGATGTTAAGAACTTTCATTGAGATCTGTATCGCATTATTTTTCTCGCATCGATTGATGTATAAACTTTCCAAAGGGAAATCTCGCATTGAGATTTTCCTGGCATAATTTTCCTGGTAAAAGGACCTTGGGTTCGAGGGACATAAATCTTTTACTTCCACAGTTACATACCTGTCCAGGACACCACGATTCCGGCAGTCCTTGCAGCACAGTAAACGTCTCAGCAGGCAGCTTGCACACAACAATTACTGAGAGGTGTTTCCCAACCAACTGCTCCCCCCATTCTTGTTTATACCGGTACTCTTCGCCCTGAGAAAAAAAAACTTATAATAAAGATACGGTCGCATTAGTATAGAAAACTTTACTTTTTTATTAAGACACATAAAAAACTAGCTTTTGCCTTTGGTCTACTCGCGTGTTTATGACCGTATATGATATAATAATGAAAAGTAATCTATCACCTTCCTCAAGAATCAAGGTATCTCTATGTAAAATTTGATTAAAATCCGTTCAGTGGTTTAGCAGTCCTTCAGTCATGATGAGCGTGAGGCTACAATGAGACCCTCCCTATACTAACTCTGTGGCTTAACGAAAGATGTCTCATGAAAAGTTTTCCTGTGAGACCTTGAAATCATTTAAATCAGTCGAAGCATGTATTCCCAATAGGGTAGATGACACTTTAGTCAAATTAGTCACTTTTTATCATCTGTCAAAACGATAACTTTTATGCAAAATGTACTAAATACAAACTAGTGACGTCACTGTTTTAGACTACTCAGTTGAGCAATATATTTCAATGTTTATTTGATTAAAATTTGTAATAGAAATGAAAAGCTGTAATAATTATATTTTCCGAGATGTTGAGTAATATTTGTTTTAATGAAAGAGACGCCGGTATTTATTTACATTACAATCATCTACCCTTTTAGTACCTACCTACCAAAGCTGTGGCTGTACTGTTGTGTAGAACTAAACTGTCGAACTTGTGAACAGGTGGCCTATTCATGCAGAAGCATCTCAATGGACCACCATAGTGTGAATAGCCATGCTGTATTGTTGTATTGTCTGCATTCGCAATGAGTATGGTGACCACCACTCTTGGATTCTTCTCATACTTTCCATCAGGCTGAGTAGTAGAGTTAATTTTGGCAGACTCATACATGAAGATAAAAAATATGTATTTTTTTTAAATTTAAAGGGTTTTATTGAAAATAATGTAATAAAAGCTAAAAAAATTATTTGGTAAAAAATATTCGGTATAAAATCGTTGGGCCGTAACAATTTTTTTTACATATTTTTTATTTTCAAGTTTTTAACCGACTTAAAAAAGGAGCAGGTTCTCAATTCGACCGTATAGATGTTCTTTTTATGTGTATTCGCGGATAACTTCGTCGTTCATGAACCGATTTTGATGATTCTTATTTTAATGGAAAGGAGATGTCCCAACGGTGGTACCATAAGGACATTACTTCTCGTCTGTATTCTACTAGTCAACCCCTTTCATCTGATACTCATATAGTGGTAGTCGTGACAAAATGTGTAAACCACCATTTTGTAACGTCGGTCATCTTAGATTTTAATGTGTTTTCATAGTGAACTGTGTTCTACTAGTCAAGCCCTTTCATTTGATACCCATATTGTGGTAATCGTGACAAAATTTGTAAACCGCCATTTTGTAGCGGCGGCCATTTTGGATTTACAATGAAACAGAATTTATATAATTTTATTGTCACCAGAATTAAAGGTGTGTACCAAATTTCAGATCAATCTGTCAACAGGAAGGGGGTCAAATTTCAATTACTAGATTTGACCCAAACAAACAAATAAATACCAACCAGGGCAAGCTAAATAAAACCGTTTAAAAACCGTTTAAAAAACCGTTTAAAAAACCGTTTAAAAAACCGTTTAAAAAACCGTTTAAAAACAGACACACATTCGCATAAAAGTACCTTTTTAGGAGCAGTTTCTCCGCTGCCATCTGTTTTGGGTTTGTCATCGGATTTCCTTTTGATATAAGGTTCAGATTTGGGTAACTTTCTTTCCGCCACATACACGAGTGATGTCTCGTCGTGCGACCAATCGAGGCATCCGAATTCACCTTATAAATTAAGTTATATTAGTCAAATTTAAAGTCCCGTCAAAATCTGTCTAGCAGTGCCAGCGATTTGCCGGAACAAAAAGACGGACAGAACAAATATGAAAAAAAAAGATGGACGTACCTACCATATACGAGTATACTTTCTTATGCATTTAGTGAAAAACTGTCTATTAGAAAAAATACTACTTTAACCAAAAGACAGACCAGCTACCTCCGGCCTAATAGTAAAGTCATTATTAATAATAGTTAGGAGCAAGGAGTGAACGAGCCCATTCATGTCGCCGTGGGAGTGGGAGCCAAGCTTCGGCATGAATGGGCCGGCTCGACCGGAGTGATACCGCGGCCTCACAGGAAACCGGTGTGAAACAGCGCTTGCGCCGTGTGTCACCGAGTGAGTGAGGATACCGGAGGCCCATACCCCATCCCCTAAAGGCCGGCAACGCTCTTGTGACGCCTCTGGTGTTGCGGGTGTTCATGGGCGGCGGTAATCGCTTACCATCAAGCGATACGTCTGCTCGTTTGCCCCCCTATTCCCATTAAAAAAGCCTGTTTTTAGCATTTGTAGTTAATAAATTATAGTTTAAAAAACTAAAAAACACGTTTTAATAGCAATCGAACTAAAAACTAGAAAATAATTTTAATGTAAAAAGCGAGGGGTGACATTATATAAATATTTTCAGAAAGCTTTAGTTTGGTATATTTACAAAAGCGTGTTTGTAATTTTTTTTTTAGTTTTTTTAAATTATTGTATTGTCATCGACCCTTGACCCCTGTGCAAATTTTCAAGTTGATAAGACTCCTAGAAGTAGGTGAAAATGAAGTCAAAAGATTTTGTTACATACATACAGGCCAAGCTAATAAAAGCGTGTTAAAAATATATATGACACTCACCGTCAGCGTAAACATCTCCATGTAGGTCCAACGCAGTGAGATCCACACTGTGCGCTAAGGTATTTTTACTCCATACTTCCAGATACTGCTTTTTGACATCCTTACCGTTTTTCTCTTCCCTTATCAACGCCTTGAATGTCTCTCGAGGAGATACGGCTGACATCAATCTAGAATAATAAAATGTATGAGAACTAAGTAGTAGTATTAATTAGTCTTTACACTCATATTTAATTGTGAATTATATAATTAATTAACAAATTAATAGTCGGCGATATTTGGAAGACACTTTTGTTTAGCAGAGGACACCAATAAGTTGATTGGAATTAATTGGAGATTTAGAGTAACAATCATTTTAAAAAACATACGACTCCTAAAATAGGGATGCCAGAGCGGTAATACCCTTACGGCTCGGGAATAGTCACTAATGGTCAAATGACCTACCCGATCATCATCATCAGCCAATTAAAGTCCACTGTTTTACATAGGCCTGGCCCATTACACGCCACTCTGATCGATTTTGCTCATTTTTTTATGTATGGCCCGCCAAAATGACTCTACTCTGCCTGATGGAAAGCATAAGCAAAATCCAAGAGTGGTGGTCACAATACTCATTGCGAATGCAGACATTGCAGTATGGCGACCCACACCATGGCGGCCTAGTGATGCTTCTGCATCTTTTAGTCTAGTCAACAAGTATGGAACTTGTTGACTAGACTATTTGGGCCTCCGGTCTCGCACTCACCAACGAAACACGACAGCGCTGCTGCTGTCATTTTACGTTGATTTTCTGTGCGAGGGTAGTACCGCCCCGGTCGAGCCGGCCCTACCGTGCTGAAATCAGCGTGGCTCTACTACCTTTGTATATCCACTATGGCATATATATGGAGTGGATATGGTATATGGCATATCCACTCCTAGGGCCCCAAGGCACGCGGCAAGAGGAGCATTCAAATCAAATAGTCCATTTAATACTTACTCATTACTAATATCAATGCCGAAGTCATTCTCTGCGACGACGCTTAAGTTATCATCCAGCAGATATGACGACACATACTTGGTGTTCTTCCCTTTATCAAGGTTCCTCACCGACCACGTGGCAGTAATTTTCCTCCCAACATTATTTAACTTGCCACCAACAACTGAAGGTATTTTTGCTATTGTCTTGTAAGCGCTTATGATGTTTTCTAACTGCAAATGAAAAACGATTAAAAAGTTTTGACACTGTTTCTTTTTTTATGGTATATGGGTCGCATAATGGTATGTGCGGAGACTTTTATATATAGCGCAACAAAAACACTCTACAGCGCCATCTACCGAAGACACACCGAACTATCGAATAGCTGCTAACCTGTATCGCGATCAGGGATGTTGCGAATATTCGTATCCGCATCCGCAATTATCAATGCGGATTTTCATGCGGATGCGAATGTGATACAAGTTGTGACAAGGAAGAAATTGAGCGGGGCTCAGCAAATAGCACGTGCTGTTCGCACGTGTCAATGACCAATGGGAGCGAAAAATTTGGTGACGAGATCGGACGCGTTTGTTGTGGGTGGTGCATCATTTGTTTCTTGTAAATAAATTAATATGTGCTTGTTTGCGCTGTGGATTACCTATCGTATATATAGATATCAGTGTTTTTGTGATACAGTGATCATTGTGTCTAAATAATTGTTTATTGAGAAATCTTTATATTGGTCTTAGCTCAGCTTATTAAATTAACATTCACAGATAAATGTCGTTATGTTACACCGGGAATACGTTTTATTGTAGATAAAGTTTATCATTTTAAACAATATTCTTTATTTCCACCCACATACTTAGTTCCTCGCTTGAAGCACAATTTTTTTTACACTGGTTATTAAAGAAAAGAAGAAGAAAGATGAAATTTTGATGATGAAAAATACTGAGAATGACGTTTTCGTTTCTCTTAATGCCAATTCCGAAGGAGTTAAAAGAATGATTTCTCATTCTTTTAACTATGATTGTTACATATCCTTTTCCATGGAATCAGTCATTCGACTGATTCCATGGAAAAGGATATGTAACAACTAGGACCAGGGACATCAAGTTTCGTCCGAATCCTCTGCTTAGGAATTATCTTCTTATCGCACTATAAAAAAATATTCTTAAATGGTGGCGTGTTCATAGAGAGGTATTTAAGATATTATTTGCGTAACCGCCTTGAATCAGAAATAATATTATTCTTTATTAAGTATAAGACTCCTATTTTTAATTTCACTTACTAATACGAAAGTTAGTAAGTAAAGTTAAAAAAATTGATGCATTATACACTAATTTTCAACTATAAACATGTTAATAATTATTTTATTATTGTTTAAGTTCGTCATTAATTTATTATATTTATGTAAAATTTTTAACATCTGCATCCGCGGATGTGAGACTTCGAAAATCCGCATCCGCATTCACATCCGCGGATGTGAAAAAAATCGACATCCGCAACATCCCTCGCGATATAGAAATTCTCACGCTGATTACACTATACTACATACAACTTCCCAACATCAACAAAACATGATAAAAGTTATAGAGGACTGCCATAGAGGCGATATCTCTTCGCAACTGCAGAGGCTCAAGGAACTCGGTGGCTTCGGGACTGTCGATAATGCGGACTGCTCGCCGCAGCAACCGACCGAGAGCATCAAATAAATACTGCACGGTGCATCGCCAATGAGAGAGAGAGGTGAGAACAATTGGTGACGAGCACGCAGATTCCCTAGCGGCAAGTCGCAGAACTAACGTATGACAGATAAAAATACGTATACACGTTAACATTCCACTTTTAAAATACTGTTCACCCTCACGAAGTGGTCTTATAGTATTTTTTACTACTCCGTAGACGTCTATCAATGAAATCATTGTAAAAAGAATTTAAAATAACAATGCACTCGCTCTGTATAATAAACTGTCAGGTAGAAGTATATGTCATACGTTAGTTCCGCAAACGGCCACTAGGGAAATCTTCTCGTTACCAATAGGTAGTCCACGCACGAGCATTTTAGTTACATGTCTGTAGTTTTTCTAAGAAATTCGTTTGGAAAGTTAAAACATTATACACATAATAATACTATAGTAATTTGTATTTTAACTCACCTGCGAAGACATTTTCAACATAACAAGCGTTCACAGTGCTCGTGAACGCGATACTATCTGCAATAAATATTTATCAGTGTCAAGTTTATCATAAAATAAATTTCATGCTTATTTGCTTCTAGTGGTCTAGTCATATTTGTGGTGTGTGGTTTTATATTTTAAACATAATTAAATTTTGACTTTTTTCCGTAGCCGATGGCAAAAATAAAACCTTTATGGTTTCTTCATGTCCGTCCGACCACACTAATCCACTATTAGTGCCAGAAACCTGTAATTTCATACATGTTAAGCAAGTCTCTAACAAGGGGCTAAAACAAAATCGTCAAAACTCCGATTTGATATTCAGTAGAACGTCAGTAGATATTAAGAAAAACACGTCAAATGTAACGAATATAATATTTTCCAAAGGCATAGTGCCTGATATGTCATAGCGTCCTGGGTCCTCCTAGAGTATGGCACCAGAGGTCGGCTGTCGTGGTGGGTTTTACTGCGTTTCCGAGAAGCCGGTGTGGAACGCTCTTACTACGGAACCCTATATGGACCGTGACTCGGAACACACTTGGCTGGTTTGTTAATGACATATGTAGGTGGCTTAGACGGATCATAATAAGGTCAATTTATTCTCGTAACAAAAATTCTGACAAATTTCAGTACCGATTTACACTCGATCCATCGATTTCTTATTTCAAGGTACTAAAACTTATGTAATTACTGTAAGATCAAATGTACACTTAGTAAGCAATAATAAAATAAATAAATATTTCAGATATCTGCCACATAACGTCATCTAGTCCCAAACTAAGCAGAGCTTGTATTATGGATACTGGGCAAGTGAAATAAATACATATATTTACTTTTTATTTGTAAAAATACATACATATTATACATAAAATACACCCAAACTCCGAAACAAATATTTGCAGATCATACAAACGTTTTGTCCGACCCGGGAATTGAACCTGAGACCTCAAACACAGCAGTCGCATACGCTACCACAAAAAAAAAGCTGAAGAGTTTGTTTGTTTGCTTAGACGCGCTAATCTGATAATCTACTGGTCCGATTTGAAAAATTCTTTCAGCGTTAGATAGCCCATTTATCGAGGAAGGCTATAAGCTATACATCATAACGCTAAGACCAAAAGGAGCGGAGAACCAATGAAGGAGGAGCGGAGCACCAATGAAGGATGTTACAAAAAACGGGGGAACATTATTACGCTAAGTGCAATAAAAGACGTGAATGAAATTGCGTGGGTCAGCTAGTAATAAAAAAAAAATTGGCAATAAATAATTTTAATTTTAAAATTAGAAGGCTTAGAGGGTGATTGTTACTTAATTTCTCCTTTTATGTAAACAGATGAACAGATCTAAGTATAATTTGTCAAAGAGATAGATTATTATAGATTGAATTAGCAAATAACTTTGTCCCAGCAAAATTGATGACAAAAATCGGCATCAAGCGAGCGAAGCCACAGGCAAAAAGTAGTAGTTTCATACTAACCTTTACGTTGCTAAAACGGTAGGTGAAAACGAGAAGCTAACCATTTCTAAATTTGTACTCTGATAATTTACATTATTGTTGTGTATTTGTTTTTAACCGACTTCCAAAAAGGAGGAGGTTCTATGTTCCACTGTATGTATTTTTTTTTTTTTTTTTTTTTTTTATGTATGTTACCTGATTACTCCGTCAGTTGTGGACCGATTTTGAATTTTTTTTTTGTATTCGACAGGGTATGCTTCCGTGGTGGTCCCATTGCCAGCATATCAGGATCTGATGATGGGATCCCAGGGAAATCGAGGGAAACCCTCATTTTTTATAGGCACATACTATGTTTTTCGTATATTTTCTGAAGTTACACCGGTATTTGCGTCTGGTAGACATCATTTTATGATGATGAGCTGATGATGTAAGGTACCACTCCTTAACGGTTAGGAGTTGGAGGATAAATCTTTAAATATCATATGTATATAAGTTACCTTTAGTCGTATTCTTACAAATTATTTAGGTAAGCTGATGATGGAAGGTGGAAGTTACAACTCCTCAACGGTTAGGAGTTGGAGAATAATTCTTTCAATTTCATACGTATCTAAAGACCTTCAGTCGTATACTTTCAAGCTATTTAGGTGAGCTGATGATAGAAGATTAAACTCTTCAACAGTTAGGGATTAGAGGATGATTTTAATATTACACGTAACTTAATTTGTATTATTGTTGATGATAAAATTTGATGAAATAATTCAACTTACTACTTACCTACGATTGTTTGCACTAAAAACTGTAAAATTAAAACTTTTTATAAAAAAAAAAAACCGACTTCCAAAAACATCCAACGAAAACTCTCTGTCAAAAAACACTTAAAAACGTAAAATAAACTGGTTCTTCATAAATTGCCTATACCTAATTCTTTATTCATTTAAATAGTAGTATTGTAATGGGTGCTAGGTACCTAAAATCTGTTTGAAGTCGGTGCCAAGTGACTATCGCTTAGACTTAGCATAGGCATAGGCCTTTGTTAGGTGCATCTGTCTGTCAGTTTGAATGAGTGGTAATAAATCTCATTTATAGGGTTTCAAAAAAGTTTGTGTTTATATTAAAAGTAGGGAATTTCCTAAAACCAACCATTGAAACTAATAATATATCAAGATCAACCATATTATTCACAGTTCAATTATTCGGAAGTATGGGCTATATCATGGTTAAGAGCGTTAAGAGTGATTAATCTATCTATACATAATTAATATTATAAAGAGGTAACATTTGTGAGGTTGTAGGAAGTAATTTCTGGATCTACTGAACCAATTTAGATAATTCTTTTACTAATATAAAGACATGTTATTTGTGAATGTCATATAGGTTATTTATTAACCTATTATATAATATATATAAAAAAATATTAACAAATAAACAAAAAAATTAACATAAAAACGATTTCAAGAACTGGGCCAAATTGAAATAGGACCACACGGGAAACACCAGCTTTCAAATAAAAAAACGAAGCATCAAAATCGGTTCACTCAGTCGAAAGTTCTGAGGTAACAAACAAATAAAATACAGTCAAATTGAGAACCTCCTACTTTTTTTAAGGGCATTAAAAAGCATGGATATTTGTCATTTTTAATGTTAGAAATACCAAGAAATAATCAGGCGAGTGAAGGTGCAAGCAATAGGCGTATTTAACAGCTAGTCACTTTTATATAACTGTGCCAACTAGGAAAATAAATAAATTAAATTAAAAAGCTTTTTAAAAACAAGCTTTTACTGGAATGCCTCGAGACGAATCAAGCGAGTTCAAACTCGATGATGTTACGACGTTTCTTTACAGAGTTCCTATGGCCACTGTCACGCGTCATCGGCGCTCGCCTCCCACCGCTGAGCCGCTGTCCCTACCACCGCAGGGACACATAAAAGGACGAGCACACTACAGCTCGACCTCTTTCGCCCGGCGTCTACCACGCCGGACAGCTGCGCTGCCCTCTACGGGGGGTCGGCCTCTAAAGCCGACCCCAGCACTGCACTCTTTCGCCCGGCGTCTACTACGCCGGACGGCTGCGCTGCCCTCTACGGGGGGGGTCGGCCTCTAAAGCCGACCCCAGCACTGCACTCTTTCGCCCGGCGTCTACCACGCCGGACGGCTGCGCTGCCCTCTACGGGGGTCGGCCTCTAAAGCCGACCCCAGCACTGCACTCTTTCGCCCGGCGTCTACCACGCCTGGTGGCTGGGCTGCCCGGCCTACGCCGGAGCCCCAGCACTGCACCTCTTTCGCCCGGCGTCTACCACGCCAGTCGCCGCTGCCGCCAGCGTCCCTTCTCTCATCGCAGCAAACCAAGTTAAGTGCCTTTAACTTGGAGGACGACCGCTTGATCGAACCTCTCAGGGTCCACACCCTAAAGCCACTACGTGACACATGGCGCCCGACTGAACTGAGAGATTCGATCACGGTTTACCTCATATTCTTTTTATTGTGTATATTTTGTGTGTATTACTTGTTTTATGTTGAATCCCATCCAGGAAAGTGTTTTTTTCTATTATTTCGCTGTGAACACGTGCCAATCAGAACCGCGTGTACATTCATGTGCTTCTAATTGCTTTTCTATATATTCTTTTTCATTAAAACACGTGCCAGTCGAAACTGCGTGTATATTCACGCACTTTTATTTGCTTTTTCATATTTTTTCGCTAGAACCGCGTGTGCAAAAAATACTTTTAATTACTTTCGCTTAAATTTTGTTCGCTTGTGGCTTATATAAACCGCAATTTAAATGCAAGTCGCTGGAATGCGTTGAGTCGCAAACAAAAACCGGTTTCGCACGCGCAGAACCACGCCACGCCCTACGGCTCACTTAATCTTAATGTAACAACCTGGATGAAATTCAATAAATTCTATTTTTCTTTCAAACACACCTTAATGGGTTCGATAGCTATATCTAACTTAATTAATTCTGTTCAAATATCTAACTAGACCAAACTTGGCTTCATTACTAAAAACTTAATTATTACTTTGAGTCATTATTAAACTTATCTAAACTTAAACTACATACTCGTATTATTCATCTAACGCGTATTTTTTTTCTTTCAACTTCTGTATACATCTGCGGCTATGGTCATTTCATTTACTATCTAAAACTCAAAAATGGTACATGTTGATACCTCTCTAAAACTCAGTCCTATAACTTGTTTTTCTGGTAGGTACAATGGATGCGATTTGTTTTCTAAATGAGGTTACTAACATTAAACTATACTTTTCTAAACTATATTAAATATGTGTTAAATAATATCTAACACAGTTGTTCTTAGTCTTGTCGTTTCTCGTTCATTTGTTGCTTGATATTTTCTTGAAAATATGCTATAAATGATGTCGGTCGGTGTAGCATCATTGGATATTTTTTTCTATTTTTGACAAAACAGTCTGAGTCTTGTCGTTTCTTGCCCATCTATTGTTTACGCTCTCTTAAAAATGCATTCTAACCATGATAGAAGCGTAAACCTATAAAAATAAAATCTAAAAATATTTCTAACCACTAAATTTATTTTTTTTGTAAGGAGTGGGCAAAAATCAAATTAAACTAAAACAATTGACTGCCTCGTTGGTCTCGCGGTTGGCGTGTGCGACTGCTGATCATGAGGTCTCGGGTTCGATTCCCGGGTCGGACCAAATGTTTGTATGGTCTACAAATATTTGTTTCGGAGTTTGGGTGTTTTCTATGTATTATATGTATGTATTTACAAAAAAAATGTATATATGTATTTGTATCAGTTGTCTAGTACCCATAACACAAGCTCTGCTTAGCTTGGGACTAGATGGCGTTGTGTGTTAGATGTCCAAAATATTTATATATTTATATATTTTATATTTATAATTAATTTGATGACTAAGTTGCTTTTAATAGTATCGTCGTCGATCTTTCATTCTAAATTGTTCTGGGCTAATTTAAAGCCCGTGGCGACATAACCTCAAAAGGTACTTAACCATATGGCTACTATTTAAACAAAATAGCTACCATAGTTTTTTTGCACAATGTGATCGTCTCGGATCCTTGTTCTAAAATTTGTATTCTAAAATACTACTTTTTGATTTCTTCGTGTACATTTAGTACTTATTTTTCTACTTTGTTTCGTTCGATAAATTTCGAAACGCATTCTAAATGTCTACTAATAAATAATATAATACTATTGACCGCTGCAACTTACTTCAGTACTATATACTATAGCTACAATCTACAATATCATTATTCTATCGACCTTTGGAATTCACTATACAGATGTTCCACTATAGCTACATATAAAATATATCTATAAACATGTTGTTCTTACAACATTCTTGCACTATTCTCAACTTGAGACAATTTTAACTAGTGATGCTTGAGATGTAGGTGGATTTATATAAAGTTGCAATACGACTACATAAAAATAATCACATAATGTGGGTATCGTATTGGCATGTATGTTTCTAGTCTGTATGTTCGTTTGTGTATATTTTGGTCTAAACCAATATACCTACTTATTTAATCTCTTTATTCTCGTTGCTAGAATCCTATAACTTTTTAAATTTACTCTCAAAATGAGTATATCTATCTCTAACCGGCTATACTGCCACTATAACTAACTAACTCTAAAAGGTTTATTGACAGTTTTGATTGGAATTTAAGCTTTGACTGTTCGCCTCTATCGGTGGCAGGTATCGCTCTGTGCTAAGCACTTGATAATCCACCAAAATGTCATAAACCCTGTTCCTCTAACCTTAATGACGTCCGACATCATGTCTTCTGAAAGACACTCAAGGCCCTACCCCTTGATAGTTACTACTTGTAACCTTTATGATGTTGTGACATCATGTCTTCTGAAAGACTCAAGGCCCTACCCCTTGATAGTTACTACTTGTAACCTTTATGATGTTGTGACATCATGTCTTCTGAAAGACACTCAAGGCCCTAACCCTTGATAGTTACTACTTGTAACCTTTATGATGTTGTGACATCATGTCTTCTGAAAGACACTCAAGGCCCTACCCCTTGATAGTTACTACTTGTAACCTTTATGATGTTGTGACATCATGTCTTCTGAAAGACTCAAGGCCCTACCCCTTGATAGATTACTACTTGTAACTCTTATGATGTTCCGTCATCATATGGCCAGTTTCTACTAATGATTCTTGGTACTTTTAATACTCTTTGGAGCGGTTAGTGACTCCTAAAACTTAAGCCTTAGTACTAAAACTTATCATTGATGAGGGATTTATTTATTTATAACAGAGCGGTCGGTAACTCTTTAAACAAGCCTTAAAGCCAAACTTATTATTATTATTGGGGATTTATTTATTTATAACAGAGCGGTCGGTAACTCTCTAAACAAGCCTTAAAGCCACATATATATATATAATTAATTAACTACAAACAATTATTTTGTTCCCTTATTCTCCTAAACAGTCGTTTCAATTTCATTGAAAATGACCACATAAACTTATCTAAATACCCTAATCGACACACCGCTGTGTACACCCTAAACTATACTCGGTGAAACGATACATCTAAACTACAATTACCTACTTATATCTACTAAAAACTACTAAAAGCTACTAAAAACTACCAAAAACTACTAAACAACTTTTTCTACTTGATAATTCGCGACCAGAGAATCTATCATCAATTTAAATACTAAAATCATTAATTTCTCTAAACTACTAAATCTAATACTACAATGTATATTGAAATTTAAGTCGTCACTGTGGTCGCATCTATATTGCTACGGATTTTGATCCCAATATAGTTGATGAACCACGAGATGTATGTATACACCAAGACTTTAGACTATCAACCTTCTATCTTTGAGAAGGTACTGGCAGCTCGATAATTTTATTTTCTCAGTGACGAACACAAATATTTTATAAAAATTGGCCCCTAAACAAGTCAAATCTAATGTCGTTTCTAAAAGATCTCGTTTGGTTGGCGAATTAGCCAAAGTTAGTTAAAACAATTAATAAACAGTGATTTTGTTTACTCATTCCATATCTAACATTTTTTACAGATGGGTTTCTGTTTCATTTATCTCTAATATTTACTTCCTGCGTCGTGAATCAACTTTACCTTTTTGTTCTTAAATAATAATTCATTCTTGCTTACTACAAAAAAATAAAAACAAAATAAATATAGCACTATAAAATCTAACTATAATCTACAAAAACTTTTAACCTATGGCTCAGTAGTTAAAAAGTCGAGTCAAACCCGACTTACAGGTTCGATTCTCGGTTGTTGTTGTCGATCTGGTTGTTTATTTTTCTCTTTCGCACATATGTCTTAGCTAGCATATCTACTTATAACTACAATTTTCTATTACTGCATCTACCTAAACAGTTAAACAAGTTTGCAACTATTATACTAAATTCTTTAAACATTTCTAACGGAGCATCGGAATGTATGACTCACTTTGTTTATGTTCTCAATTGAACTTTTTATTTGAAATTTTATTTCAAACCTTTAAACTTTTATCTTCACTATATTTTTGCTATTGAACTAAGCTGATATGACCTTAGCCTGTTAGTTTGTCTTCTCCCTCTTATCTCTTTAAACTTTTTTTTGTCTCTAAAAAAATTCTGATCCTGCTTTAATCTTGTTCCCAGGGTACCAGCGAGGAGCTGCCGACCCCGAGGTCAGCGAATTTCCCCTAGGAAAAATTCTCGCCTAATGAGGGGGGTGTCACGCGTCATCGGCGCTCGCCTCCCACCGCTGAGCCGCTGTCCCTACCACCGCAGGGACACATAAAAGGACGAGCACACTACAGCTCGACCTCTTTCGCCCGGCGTCTACCACGCCGGACAGCTGCGCTGCCCTCTACGGGGGGTCGGCCTCTAAAGCCGACCCCAGCACTGCACTCTTTCGCCCGGCGTCTACCACGCCGGACGGCTGCGCTGCCCTCTACGGGGGGGGTCGGCCTCTAAAGCCGACCCCAGCACTGCACTCTTTCGCCCGGCGTCTACCACGCCGGACGGCTGCGCTGCCCTCTACGGGGGTCGGCCTCTAAAGCCGACCCCAGCACTGCACTCTTTCGCCCGGCGTCTACCACGCCTGGTGGCTGGGCTGCCCGGCCTACGCCGGAGCCCCAGCACTGCACCTCTTTCGCCCGGCGTCTACCACGCCAGTCGCCTGCGACGCCTCTACGGGGGTCGGCCTCTAAAGCCGACCCAGGACTACACCTCTTCCTTTTCTCATCGCTGCGAACCTACAGTTAAGTGCTTCTTGTCTGGAGGCACTGACTGGTCGAATCTCTCAAACCCACACCCTGACTGTACATCTATCTGTTTGTGTTATACTTCAGTAAATAAATTCTTTAAATTGTTGTTGTGAAGCGTCTAATTTAATCATCATCAGAACCTCGTGGCTTCACCACAACCTTCTAGGCTCCTAAAGCCACTACGTGACACCACCTTAAAGCTCCAGCATCAGATCAGCTCCATGTCATTTTAATATCGTATTGTCACGCTGTATACATATGCTTGCAAAATTTCAGCCAAATCGGAAGATATCTGCTTCAAAATTGAGTTGCAAGATTCAACCGAACATACAAGCAAATGTAATGTATGTATGTAACATACATTGCAAGTTAATAAAAAGCTTGTAAAAAAGTTGAATCAGAGGGTCAATTCACACAATGTGATAAAAAGTTTGGACCTTAATAAGCAAAATACTTTAGTAATCCATAAATCATCTAATACTTAAACCTAAAGCCAGGTCTCCACCGAACAAAAGTTTTAAATGTTTGTGTTGTCAACTCATGTTGGTGACAAAAGTTTCTGTAAAGCTGAGTCTCCACCGAACAAAATTTGGCAAATTTTGTGTTGTCAACCTTTTTTTGTGTTGTCAAATTTCGGTGGAGACTTAAAATATTTTCTCACCTGACTACACTGACATACTGAAACTTTTATTTTTATTAATTCTGAACTCCCCTTCTTAAGTTTCTTAAAAATTATGGTCAAAACATGAGATTGTCATGACATTCCTTGATAAGGGCAGAGGTCATCTTTTTGCTTTGAAGCACAGATGCATTGTCAGAGACTATCATATGTTGGGCCAACTGTTGATCTAACTTTTCAATAGTTGCTGATGTAATGGAGTGTTCTTGAAGACTCTATCCCTTAGGTGTCTGTTAAATAATCTTTCTAGATTTTTCAGAAGGAAAGATGTAGGTAGGAAGACTACTTTGGCCTATCTTCACAGTTTCGATATTTATTTATATGCTATACAAGCCCTTTAGATCGGTAGTAGCCTCTTCGGGATGCCACTGTAGTAGTGCTAGGAAGACTCCATCCAGCTCTGCATTTTAAAAGGGTTCAAAGCTTTTTACCGCCTACTTGACTTATCCCTGGGTTGTTGGTGTGCTGTATTTTTTGTTGCACCATTTGCTGTGCTTTGGTTAGAGACTTTGGTTACCTTGTTATATCTGTTTTATGGGTTGAGATATGGAACAGGACATGGTGCTGGTCCGCAAAGGATGGCTCACCGAGGTCAGCCGCCAGGTGTGTTGCTAGAGTTATGTCAATAATGGTTTGATTAGAGTTATGTCAATAATGGTTTGATACCTCGGACTTACAAAGGTGGGTTCCATACCTCTGTTCATGATGTTGAGGTTTGTTTTGAATAAGTATTTAGTTGATGACTTACCCCTTTTGGTTGAATCCTTACTTCCCCACAGTAGATGGTGCACATTGCAGTCTGCGGAAATGATCAGTTCCCCGTTCTGAGTGTCACAGTGTTGCACTAGTTCTGATAGTTCCTTTGCAGGAATTTTAACTTCACTTGGCATGTACGCTTAGGCTAAGAATGAGATCTCTAGAACAGCTATGGTTAAGCATGGTTGTCGGAATGGTTTTAGGCATGAAAGTGTAGGTTCGTGGGTTGTCAACAATAACTTACTGCCAATTTGGTTCAGACTGCATATCTTATTATTTCTCATCCAGGGCTCCTGGATTAGGGTAACTGTTTGGTTGTTTACCTCCAGCATTCTACGTAGGGTGACTGCCGCTATTTGTTTGTGCTGGAGATTGGTTTATTTCAAATTGATGGAGCTAGGAACTACGTCAGACATCATCTTTGTTGCTGGTATGTCCCTCCCGTTGCAGCGATGGATCCGTCTTCATCCTGCTCTAACCACGTTCAGGAGCTGGGGTGGATGCGGTAGGGTCCGACGTTGGAGGCGTCCTCTCTGCGGCCTCCTATGTGCCTACAGTTTTTTAGCCGTGTCCTCATCTGTTGTGAAGAGGCGAATGTATCCGCTCCCTGACATATGGGCGACACGTCGGCCTCTTTTCATAATATTCTCTTTCTGGTTTTCGGGGATTCCCAGAAGAAGATGAACCGCCTTCTCCTTGGAACCTGCATCGGCCTTGTTATTGTCGAAGGTCATGTCGTAACACTGCCATGTTTCGACTTTGTACCATGGGTTCTGGGCACAAAGGACCTTGTGTAGCGTGGCAGGCAATGCGGGTGTGAATCAGAAGCCTAGCCTTGAGCTTCGTCTTCATTTCCGACATCTTGATGACCGTCAGAGTGGTGTCCGGTATTGGTTTTGCTGTCACCTCCAACCAGCTGAGAGTGTTCGCGTCTTCACAGCACATTGCAAGGATTGTCCCTAAGAAAGGGGCGCCCACGAAAAGATGGAGCTTGCGAGCTCGAAGAAGGAGGGGACAGTATGGTCTGGAAAATACTACCGTCAAAAGCTTCTCTGAGCTGCTCCCCCTGCGCTTGCGAGAGGTTTCTCAGCGGGATGGTGGTAATTGCTACTCTCAGATGCGACTGAGCCGCACTGTGGGTCGTCCAGATGATGGCGTTTCAAGGAAACATGGCCAGTCTGGTCGCCTCCAGTCCCAAGCTGTTCTTTTTCAGAATCAGTGGGAGCCATGCATCGGCCGAGGTTACCTTTCAACTTGCGTCTCTGTCTTGGCTGGTCGGTAGGTGGTGTCATGCATTGTCGGTAGTGTTGTGGGTTTGACCTCCTGCTCTATGGTAGCCTCTTTCGAGGTGGACGGAGCAGTTTCGCGCTGCGTTTCGGCTGCTACGGTGGTGGTCGTGGTTTGTGATGGTTTTGTAGGCTGTAAGGCCCTTCTAGCACGCCGGTAAAGGCGTCTGCGGTCCGATGGTCCTTGCAGCCCTTGTTTGATTGTGTATGTGTGTGTCTTAGTGTCTGTGGTGGTCGCTGGTTTGTTGCGACCCTTTTTGCAGGGGCGCTTGTGAGCGGTTAAAGTCCCCTGTGGTTTGCCTGCAGTGTTGTCTAGGGGTTCCCCACTAACAGTGGTATTCTCCTGGGGTAATTATTTTGTTAATGTGCTGCCATTTTTTTTAAAAGATGAATTTATTGAAAATATTACCTGCTTGATACTAACACAAACACACTTTGGAAAATACACGCTTTACGTGTCCTTTCACTGAACTCTGTATTTGTTATAAACTTCAACACAATCAAAATGAAGCAAAAGTCGGCCGGTTGCGCATTTGGAATCGTAGATAAGAATATGTTTGGAATTTGGGATTGGAGTTGGATTCGAGACTGGAGTAAATGTCAATGAATGACACCAAGAAATGAATGACTGACAGAACAGACAGCAAAGCAAACTTCAGCAAAGCAACAAACAGACAGAGTGCAGGGTTACCAACTCAGGGGTTTTCCCCCTAAATTTAGGGGGAAAAAATTGTAATGGGGTTTTTTTAGGGATTTTTATAACTTTAAGAGTATTTACTTTTTTTATTTCAAATGAAGCAAAATAAAGGTGTAATAGTATAGGCCCTGGGATAATCTAATCTAGCGAATCATATTATTTTTTATACAAAACGCCTTGGCGATTTCTAGTGCGATTGCTGGTTACTAAGAGTGCAGAGTTGAATAAAATGTGACGCACATTTCAGTATGTTGTATTGTTGTCTAACACAATTTTATTATAAACAAACTTATAAGAATTTGTGGCTAAACTGCGTTTACGTTCACTACGAATACGTTGATTGTTATTAGTTATTTACCTGTTCAATTTATCCTCTCAATACTCAATAAATACGTTTATCAGCAAGCCATTTGTTAAAATGACTAAAGCTAAAGATAAAAAAAGTATTGTCAAAACTATACAAAAACGTGGGAAACATATCCAGAGTTGAAAGGTAAAGTAATTTCATTGTATTTACGAGTGTGAAATATAAAATAAACTTTTAGATTTTTAACTTTATATATTTTTTTTATGTATGGCTCGCCAAAATGACTCTACTCTGCCTGATGGAAAGCATAAGCAGAATAATAATAATAATAAATATTTCGGACATCTAACACACAACGTCATCTAGTCCCAAGCTAAGCAGAGCTTGTGTTATGGCTACTAGACAACTGATACAAATACATAAATACTTTTTTTTTGTAAATACATACATACATATTATACATAGAAAACACCCAAACTCCGAAACAAATATTTGTAGATCATACAAACATTTGGTCCGACCCGGGAATCCAACCCGAGACCTCATGATCAACATTCGCACACGTCAACCGCGAGACCAACGAGGCAGTCAAATGGAATCAGTCAATCCATTTGACTGCCTCAATGAATGACAATGAATGTCAATGAATTACTCAATCAATGGGCAGTCGAATCCAAGAGTGGTGGTCACCATACTCACTGCGAATGCAGACAACGCAGCATGGCGACAGCTGTCATTTTACGTTGATTTTCTGTGCGAGGGTAGTACCGCCCCGGTCGAGCCGGCCCGTTCGTGCTGAAATCAGCGTGGCTCTACTATCTTTATTGCGTTTTTGTAGAAAAAATATTTTATCTTATAGATTCTCACTAGTACATTTTTTATAGGGGGAATCCCTATTAATTGTGGCGATTTTAGGGGTTTTTGTATGGGGCTTAGGGGAAAAAAATAGATTGAGAGTTGGGAACACTGACAGAGTGTCAGATGTCAGAGTCTTGACAGACTGAATTAGTCGTCGTTTGGGTCTGTGTATTTGTGATTATAATATAAGATATTACTGGATTCGATCGACATAACGCGGTGTTATTTTTTAAATCGTTGCAACGATTTACAAAAGTTTAATAGAAAAACAGCAATGGATAAATAATTTAGCCGACAATACAGCATTGCTGACTGCTGTCAAAACTATGTGTAGCAAAGCAAGTAACGACAAGACGGAGGTTGAATTCAAAAAGTGCTCACTTGTGATATTTGATATTCTGTTTTGAAGATGGTTAACATAATTCTAGTAAGTGGCTTATCGTTAAGTATACATTATACAACCTCGACGAAAGAATTCGGAATGGTTTATCTAAGGAATTTATGTAGTAGTTTGTTTATGTTTTTATTAAGTTCTAATATATACTTTTTCGCTTGAAATTCCACACAAATAGGAGTGCTTAACAGTGCTTTGTTCTCTTTTTAAGTTGGAGTTGTGTTAAAAACCTAGTAGAAAGTCAAAAATGAGTGTGAATCAGTGGCTTTATTTAGTTTTTAAGTGATTAATGTTGAATGAAAGATTAATAGAATACCACATATTTTACCCACTTTTGTCGTAAAGCTAAGTTGGAGGCATTTGGGTGGCTTAAAAACATTCAACTGGAAGATTACGTAGCCACAACATTGTCTTGCCAGTCCCCAACCTTCACCCTCTCCTGAGAGGAGACCTGAGCCCAGCAGTGGGACATTATGGGTTGTTAATGATGTTTTGCGTACTGCTCCTTCCACGTGTATGTCGGTAATTATAGTAAAAAACAAATTCACTTTAGCATTAATAATATTAGTTAAAATACAAATACAACTGCACGTTTGGCCTAGTGGTTTAACAGTCACCACTCCGTTTCCTACTTTGCCAAGTGTCGTGGGTTCAAATCCCACGTAGGACAACACTTTGTGTGATCCACAAATTGTTGTTCTGAGTCTGGGTGTTCTTTGTGTCCGTTTCATGTATGTTTGTAAAGTCCCTGCGATACAGGATTTTATTCCTAGTGCGGGAGTTGTCTTTAAAAAAAAAAAATGTAGTGTCATTTAAAAAAAACATTGATAAAATCGTCAATCATTACGTACATGACCAGTTTGAGCTGGCCATGGTCAATGGGTCACAGGCTGACTTCATCCATTTTCTTGTTAATAAAATGAATATCAAACTTGTATTATTTGCTTGTTTCACAAATGTAATACATTAATGTTTCAGGGCCAAGAGCTAAAGGTCCAAATAGAAAAATTGGACTTCCACATATGTCCTGTGAAATCCTGCTCAAAAACTTTCCTAGATGCTAGTTATCTGGCCGACCATGCTAAAATCCATGAAAAGATGTTTAATGATCATGTAAGTTAATATAAATAAAATAATAAATATTCCGGACATTTACCGCAACGCCATCTAGTCCCAAGCTAAGCAGTGCTTGAGTTATGGGTACTAGACAACTGATATAAATACATATATACTTTTTTTTTCGTAAATACACACATTATACATAAAAAATACCCAAACTCCGGAACTAATATATGCAGATCATACAAACATTTGATTCGACCCAGGAATCGAACCCGAGACCTCAAGCACAGCAGGTGTATGCGCATGAGGTTTCTGGCTTGAGGCAGGCATATATATAAAAATTTCGTGTCACGATGTATGTTCTCGATAAACTCCGAAACTACTGAACCAATTTTTAGCAAATTTTGTAAGCATCTGTATTTTGGTCCAACTTGGGAGATAGGATAGTTTTTATCTCAATATTTGTTATTACAAAGTAAATGTTTATTATACGAATTTAGTGTGTATTTATCGGTTAGTTCTTTGAGCATATCATATCATAATTACGAATTTTAACAAAAAAAAACAACTTCTATCTGGACCAAATTTTAATAGGACCATTCGGAAAGCACCAGTTTTGAAATAAAAAAAGAATCATCAAAATCGTTTCACCCAGTCGAACGTTATGAGGCAACAAAAAAAAAGAATACAGTTGAATTGAGAACTTTCTCCTTTTTTTGAAGTCGATTAAAAATTTGAGCTCTATTGATGAAGAACTTTCTGAGATTCAAAGCGTAAACTTTTTTATGTATGTGACTACTCTGCGTGATAGAAAGCGTGAGCAGAATTCAAGAGTAGTGGTCACAATACTCATTGCGAATGCAGCATTGTGACCCACACTAAAGCGCTTCTTTGAGATGCTTCTGCATCATTGAGCCTGCGGTCTGGCACTCACTAACGAAAAACGACAGGACGAAAGTTGTCAGCTTAGACTGGTCATCTGTGAGAGGGCAGAATCGCCCCAGTCGAGCCGCACCTTAAGGATTTTATTTAAATATTAGCTGACCCAGCGCCTTTGCACCGCCATATTTACATATAATCTGTCTTAGCTTCCCGCAAGCAGTATACGGTCGCGGAAAAAAAGACTTTTCCCGTTATCTTTTAATTTTTCTTGTCTACAAACCTTGTCTTAACATTCACGAACACATACAAAAAATAATTATCCAATTTGGTGCAGCCGTAGAAGTTATGCGTTATACATACATTTCGGCGATTAATTTTTAGTTGTATAGATTAAAGATTAATTTATTTTTCAGATGGCCAGCGCATTTGTGGAGATAGAACGGGCGAAAATATTTGAATGTGACAGTTGCAACAAATGCTTCTTGAGTAAAAATAAGTTTTACTTACACAAGCTTAAACATATAAGTCTATCTTAGTAAGTACACTATGCCTTAGTTTCACCCACATTCAAATATAAAGTTTGCTTAAACACTCATTTGTTGTACCAATTAACGTAAACTGCTGCATTTATTTTATTAAACAATGAAGTGTTGGAACAAAAGTAGACTGCTCGTTTGGCCTAGTGGTTGACGGTTACTACGCCGTTTCCTACTTCGTCAAGTGTCGTGGGTTCAAATCCCACGTAGGACAACACTTTGTGTGATCCACAAATTGTTGTTCTGAGTCTGGGTGTTCTTTGTGTACGTTTCATGTATGTTTGTAAAGTCCCCCGTGATACAGGATTTATTCCTAGTGCGGGAGTTGTCTTTTTAAAAAGAAGAAAGAAAAAGAAAATAATAATTATAAGTTTCATTTTCAGTATAAACCTGAACAGAAATAAAAAAGCCATAGGAAATGGCAAAATAAAAAACTATAAATGCTCCGAGTGTGAATATGAGTTTGTAGCCAAGAGTACTCTAGAAGCCCATTCTATTTGCCATCGACCATTCCCCCACGTCTGCCATTGTGGGATCGGCTACTACCAGCTAGAAGACCTAAAGAGCCATAAAAAACTCGTGCACTTTGTCCAGAAGTCAGAAAAGAAGCAAGCGCCTGTTCCTAAATTGAAAGCTGAACTAAAATTTCGTCAAACTACACTTCCAAAAGTAAATTTTAAACAGATCCCAAGCGGGAGATACCAGTGCCCTCATTGTATGAACGATTTTGCCTCTAAAAAGGGTGCTCAGATCCATTACCGCTCCATACACGAAGGTCAACGTCCATACATCTGTCAAATATGTGGCAAAGGTTTTTCTCAGAGTCCTGGGCTTAAAAATCATTATCTTATCCACGCTGGATCTAGAGACTACGCGTGTCAGTATTGTCAAAAAGCATTTCGGACTTTTCATAGTCGAGAACTCCATGAACGAATTCATACTGGGGTCAAACCATATCAATGTACTTACTGTGAGAAAGCTTTCAGCGACCCAAGTGCCTTCCAACGTCACATACGAATACATACTGGAGACAAAAAATATGTATGCGCTCATTGTCCTAAGGCCTTTACCGATAGCAGTGCCCTATATGTTCATAGAAAAAGACACCGGCTTGAAAAGAATCATGCTTGCGGGAATTGTGACAAAAAATTCTACACTAAGTCTGACGCTCGGAAACACTACAAGACTGTACACGAACCTGTATTAAATTTCCAATGCGATCACTGTAAAAAATGTTTTTCAGCCAAAATGTATTTAACAACACATATAAAACTAATGCATTCTAGCAACAATAAGACCTACAATTGTAATTATTGTTTAAAAATTTTTAAATGTAAAGAGTATCTACAAACACATGTGAAAAGCATTCATGAGGGGCAAAGGAAACACACTTGTAAAGTTTGTTTAAAGCAATTTTTTCATAAATGTAGTCTTAAGGAACATATGGGTTTGCATTCGGGTGTAAAAAAATTTGAATGTGATTACTGTCCTGAGAGATTTTATTTAAAATCGCATATAAGTTGTCATATAACTCGAAAACACTTGAAAAATGTGAAGTGTGAAATATGTAAACGCATGTTTATATCTAAGTTAGACTTTGAACAACATAAATTGAAGATCAGCGATCGTTGTGACATATGTGGACAGACATTCCTATGTAAAGGTGAGAAGTTAGTTCACCATAACAATGAACATATCCTCACTAAAAAAAAAATAAGTAGCTATGAATGTGACCATTGTGGGACCGTATTTACACAACGCTATCAGATAACAAATCATATGCTCGAGATGCATAGCACACCAAAATTTGTATGTGATTATTGTGGAAAACGTTTTGCACTGAAGGATTCAATCAGATCGCACATGTGGAGCCATCTAGATTTTTTGAGTTGTAATGTATGTTATAAACGATTTTATTCGACATTGGAGTTTAATAATCACAAAAGTGCGGGATGTACTGAGGAAAGGCATCTTTGTGAGGTATGTGATAGGTCATTCACAAAGTTGAGCAGTTTGCGAAATCATCTATCCACACACATGGAAAATCGTGAAAAATTTAAGTGTCCAATATGCCCCACAAAGCTTTTTTCCAAAGCGTCTATAATCAGACATATTAGGCTGATGCATAGTTAGAAGCGATTAAAGAATAAAATAAGGTCCCTTAATCACTGGTAGTAAGTCGTTATAGTCTAGAACTCTATTCAAAAGTTTTAACTACAGAGTTTCTAACTCTATAGTCGAAAAGTTTTAATATCGACCATAATTCGTTCAGCTTAAATATTTTTTTATATTTGTTACCTCATAACTTTCGACTGGATGAACCGATTTTAATGATTCTTTTATAATGATTTTTGATATGATAATAATGATTTTTATTTAAAAGCCGGTGCTTCCGGTCCCATTTGCATTTGGTCCAGATTGAAGTCGGTTTTTTTGTTAAAATATGTGATTATTTTAATGTACGTTTTGCTGGCGTGCCTATGATAGGGCAGTTAATATCAGGTTTAGGAAGGCTATAGGCTATATGCCTATAGCCTTCCTCGATTAATGTACTATCCAACACTGAAAGAACTTTTTAAATCGGACCAGCGGTTCCTGAGATTAGCGCATTCAAACAAACAAACAAACTCTTCAGCTTTATATAATATAGTATAGATTATTTAATTATTTCTTAATTACTAATCGTGACAATTGGTTCTTTCGATGGAGAAAATTCTCAAAATATGCTAAATGTTATAGTATTAATAACATTTATTTCATTTAAAACTATGTTATTTCTAAATCAAATAAAAATAAATATCAAACTAGAAGAAAAAATATTGAAATGTTATCTATTTTTTATATGATTAAGTGATTTGCCTTTTTAGTTAGAAAAGATTAAGTTTAGTAAGTTTTAAATATTTACAGGCTCATTCATGAACGTTATTTAACTTTAAGCCGAGTCTTAAAGTTGACAACTTTTCTGTTGTCAACACCTGTTGGTGACAAAAGTTTCTGTAATTTCCTTGTGTTGGCAACAAATGTTGGGAACCGTGTTTCTGTTTTTGGCGGAAAGAAAAGAATACGCTTGTTGCCGTTTTTTTTTGGCTCTGTGGAGACGCTTAGTTGGAATGTTTTTCAAATTGTTGGCGACTCTGTGTAGACACAATGGAAACAAAAGTTGGCTATTTTCTGAAGAGTTGTCAACAGTTGGAAATACCGAAATTGCTAACAACTTCGGTGGATACGCGCCTTTAAGCAAGTGTTCTGTGTTATTTTGAACTTAACACAAAACCGTTGCTTAAAGTTATATAATAAGTACCTTGATCACCGAGCTTTGCACTTAAATTTTTTGGTAATTTCTAAAAAAAAGATCCTAGCTAAATCGATTAACCACCCCCAAAACCCCCTACATACTAAATTTCATGAAATCGTTAGAGCCGTTTTAGATATTCAGAATATATAATGTATAATATATATATATTATGTGTTACCGTCAGATTGTCAAAACCGTTAGATTGTAATCCATTTTGCGAGATTGCAAACAGTCGAAAGATTGTGAAATGGTATCGACGAATCGCAAGTCGCGCGCTGATTGGTTGAAGAGCATAATTATGTCCCGCGCCACCATATTTGTTTGTTAATTCGTCTCTGACTGCCTCGGTGACGCAGTGGTAGCGTATGCGACTGCTGTTCTTGAGGTCTCGAATTCGATTCCCGAGTCGAAACAAATGTTTGTATGATCTACAAATATTTGGTTCGTAGTTTGGGTGTTTTCTATGTAAAATATGTATGTATTTACAAAAAAAAGTATATAAGTATTTATATCAGTTGTTAGTACCCATATCACAAGCTTATTATACCACAGCTATTTATATATTAATGTAAAGTATTTTTGTGATTGTAAATTGATTTCATGTAGAAAATACCTCACAGCTTTAGAATTAGTTATATAAAATTGTTGTGACAGTAAAATTTATTTGTGATTAATCAAAGAAGTTCTAATCTAATCATCGAACTCTATGGCCATTGAACGGCCTACTGTAAAACCGACCAATCAGGGACAGTTGGCAATTTGACGCGCGTAAGCAGTTATCACAGTTGACAATCTATCGATAGTTTGCAATCTCGCTCGGTAGATTATAATCTAACGGTTTTACAATCTTACGGTGACATATAACGAGGATTGATTGTTTAAAGTTATTAGATCATGAATAAGGCTGTTAATGTTAAAGTTATACAAAGATAGTTTAAGTATGTACTCGTAATAGTTATTTTTTTTATCATTGAAATATCTAAGATGTCGTTATAAAATCAATGCGGTTTACATCCCATATATTTTTATTTCCAAAGAAATTATGATGTTATTATTCTCGAAAGACTTGATTGTATTAATAACAGTATAAAGACCCGTTTCATCAGTTCCTGACATAGTTTAGTTAGTTGACTGCCTCGTTGGTCTCGCGGTTGGCGTGTGCGACTGCTGATCATGAGGTCTTGGGTTCGATTCCCGGGTCGGACCAAATGTTTGTATGATCTACAAATATTCGTTTCGGGGTTTGAGTGTTTTCTATGTATAATATGTATGTATTTACAAAATAAAAGTATATATGTATTTGTATCAGTTGTCTAGTACCCATAACACAAGCTCTGCTTAGCTTGGGACTAGATGGCGTTGTGTGTTAGATGTCTGAAATATTTATAGTTTCAGATAGTTATCTATAGTTATCTGCCACATAACACTAGTTAACAGATAAACGTTATATAAACATGTAGAGACATCTTTGTCTCTATCCAAGACTTGTGAAACCGAAATCTGTATTTATCTGACATATAAGTAGTCGTTAGTCTATCTGGAGCTTTATCAGTAAGGGTGAAACTGGCCCTAAATGTTTGCTTTAACTGGGTATCTATTGTGTTGTAATTACTTGGTTTATTTTCATTTATTTTATTGAGTTACTATTTATGTAACCAAGACAGCGCAGCGGACCAAAAGAAAAAAGTTTTTTAAGGTGTTTGCGAAAACCTTCCTAGGGCCTAGTGTGAGTTTATTTCACATGAAAGTTGACGTGAAAAAATCTTGCACTAGCCACTCAAAAGAAAATTTAAGGAGGTAAATGTCAGGAGACCGGTTTCAATTAGTTTTTTATTTATTTATTGGGTGAATGAGGTTTTCGGAACCCTAAATTGACTTAACTAGGTCCAGAGGCAGCGGTAACAGCTGCATGTCTTGGTATGGTTAAATAGAATTTTCATATTCAGCAAAGACTAAAGAATTGTTGCCCACATTACTTTTAGATTATAAATAGAATCAAATAGGCATTGATTATAGGTAAAAGTCTTAGATGTTAGACTCAATTACTTTATTTTTTTTGTGTTACTTATCCTAAGAGTTACTTTTAAGTACATATATTTATAATGAGCATATACTGTCAATAGTGTCTTTAATCGTCTTATGTTATCATTATTTTATTATCGTTTATTCTTATGTTATGAATGTAATGAGCAGACTTAAAATTAATTTTTGTATTAAATGAAGATTATTTTAATACTTTCGGCTATTTATTTCTACCCTGTATACTTTTTTAACTTAAAAAAGTATATACGTGTGGCGATCGGGGACTGCCGCGGTAAAGCTATTGCATAGCATTTTATCAACTTATGCAATTATATTTTTTTATTTTGCCAGTTTCTCATTTAATATTTAAAAAAAAATATTTTAATAATAGATGCGTTAGTGTACCTCGTAGTTGCAAAACAGCTCAACAGATATCGCTGACCGGTTTTTATTTATGCAGTATGTTTTTTTTCTTCGAACATGTATACTTACACATGCGGTGAGTGTGGCATTATAAAGATATGATAGACACCTATATACTTTCTCAAACCCAGACTGTTTTGTCTGTCTCTATCACAGAGACAGACAGATTTCGGAGCAGCTCGTCAACGAATCTGATACTGACGAAAAGTAGCGTAGTTTATAGCAGTGTTCCGCAAAGGGTGTGCCGCGGCACACTGGTGTACCGTGGTCATCTGTTGGTGTGCCTCGGAAAAATAACGTTATCCTACAAACCTTAATAGACGGCCTGCAGAAAAATACTTAGGTACACAGATGTTAACTACGCGAAAGCACTAGCGCCTCCCTAGACCTAGCCCTATTTCTATTCTATCCTTCCTGAATGTTTTCGCTCTATTTTTATTCTTCCCTTCCTGAACATTTTCGCCCTATTTCTATTCTACGCTACCTGAATTTTTAAATATTTCAGTTTAGCATAAAATATTTTTTCTGCAATTTAAGTTTAGGTTTGTTGATAAATAATAAATATAGTTTTGTTAACTAATTAGAAACATTGTTTTGTTGGTTAATAATAAATGTGGATTAATATTACTTAAAAACTATTTTTTAATTTATGGTGTACCTCCAAAAAATATCATTTTCCTAGATGTACCTTGAACTGAAAACGTTTGCGGAACAACTGGTTTATAGCATAGTTTCTGCACTTTTCGTCAGTATCGTACAAGTATCGAAAACTTATACGATACTGACGAAAAGTAGCGTAGTTTAAAGCATAGTTACTGCGTATCGCGTGTGTTTACTTGGAACATTAAAGGTAGTAGAGCCACGCTGATTTCAGCATGAATGAGCCGGCTCGACCGGGGCGGTACTACCCTCGCACAGAAAATCAACGTAAAATGACAGCGTTCGGGCTGTCGTGTTTCGTTGGTGAGTGCGAGACCGGAGGCCCAAATAGTCTAGTCAACAAGTTCCATACTTGTTGACTAGACTAAAAGATGCAGCAGCATCACTAGGCCGCCATGGTGTGGGTCGCCATACTGCATAATGCATTGTTTGCATTCGCAGTGAGTATGGTGACCGCCACTCTTGGATTCTGCATAAGCTTTCCATCAGGCAGAGTTGATTGCGTTGGCTTAGAAGTTTCGTTTTTTTACTACAGACCTATTTGATATGAATTTCTGATTGATACCTCCACGCGTTCCTGAGAAAAAGGGTCTTGACAGACAGACAGACGGACAACAAAGTGATCCTATAAGGGTTCCGTTTTTGTCTTTTGAGGTACGGAACCCTAAAAACGAGTGTAAGTCGTAGATAGTGTGACAAGCTTGCCCCATCTTGCATCAACATGGGTACATCCATGAACCAAACTTGTAAAAAGTGGATCGCAATACGAACCCAGCTTAAGCAGTATGCATGTAACGAAATCTTTGAACGAGATTTTAACCACTTTAAAAGGTTAGATTAATTCGAAATTCCATGCATCCATGTTAGGGACCGATGACAATACAGCAGACAGTTTAATAAGTTTGCCGATTATTCTTGTGATTCATCTGAATCTAAATTAAACTTATTAAACTTTAGATCTCTAAATTAACGACTTTTTCCATTTATAAAATATGGTCTTGTGCCACGTACCTACTTATAAGGCGTATCTACTAAAGCATAACTATGTGACTTACTTGTTACTTTTTTAGATTTAATAGGAAAATAATAATTAAGTACTATCTATAGAGTAATTGCAAAATGACTAGGAAATAATTTCCATTAAGCTCGGGAAACCATACATTTCAGAGTTATAAGTTATGTTTCTCTGAACATGTGATAGTACCTACCCAAAACTAAACAGATTTTTAATATCCGGCATCGGTAATCACAACTTACGTCCCCAATCTATTCACATTGTCTCGTAATCAGTAAAATCAATAAGTTAAAGTTTGGTAGCGAGTAACGCGCCGCAGCGCCGCGCCGGCCGCGCCGCTCGATACGTACGGCGCGCGCGTACCGTGCGGCACAGGCCATCCTCTCCCCGGCCACTGGCTTATATCTTACTGACTTACTCACAGCCTGCTATTGTACACTAAACACTCAAAAATTCCTTAAATTTAATTAAACGAACTCAGTTAAAATAAAACAAAATTTCGTTACGTTGTTGTGACGAAATAAAACGCGTGTGTTTTTGTTTATTTGTTGTTGTTCTGAGGACCAAAACTGTTATCAAGTTAAATAAATAGATACTGTGGTTCAAGGATTAATAACTAAAATAAAAAAAGCGTGTCTAATTGTATAAAAAGTTTAAATACGTTTGATAAAATAACAATTCATCGACTTTAGAATTTCGTACATATAAGTACCAACGAGTTTTTAAGTATACGTGAGCACAGGTATACTTATATTCGGCCTCTGAAAAAAAGTTTATAGAAAAAATGAACGAGATTGATTTAATCAGAGAAGTGGAAAAACATCCAATTTTATACGATAAGTCTGTAAGTGGCTTTAACAAGACGAAACTAAGAGACGACGCTTGGAAGGAAGTGCAAATAGCATTACATGTGTCTGGTAAGTACGAATAACTTTAACAACTAACGCTTTATGCCAGAAAATATGTTTCAGTTGCCCTCGAGTACAGAACATACCTTCAGCCAAACAACAATCAATTAACTTTGATAAGAGTTATTTTTTACCCACGTAAAAAAGTTCTCAAAAGCTCTATGTTTTGACATTTTATCTACTACTTTGCACCTGCCTCGTTGGTCTTGCGGTTGGCGTGTGCGACTGCTGATCATGTGGTCTCGGGTCGATTCCTGAGTCGGACCAAATGTTTGTATGATCTACAAATATTTGTTTCAGAGTTTGGGTGTTTTCTATGTATAATATGTATGTATTTACAAAAAAAAAGTATGTATGTATTAATATCAGTTGTCTAGTACCTACCCATACCACAAGCTCTGCTTGGCTTGGGACTAGATGGCGTTGTGTGTTAGATGTCCGAAATATTTATTATTATTACCTACCGGTAACTTTTCGCCGAGAAATCGTGTTTTACATTTTATTTTTAACAATATGCACTAAATTACTAGCATGTGTAATAGGGTATTAATTTTTCTTTTTTCATTTAGCTATGTATAAATTTAGCAATAATTGTGTGTAGCATGTAAGTAGTAGATTTAAGAAATAGGGACATTCCTATACTCGTAATAGCAAAAATCATTTAAGTATTTTGGATGACACTACATTACATGGTCCCAAACTTGACAGAGAATGAAATATTTCGAAATTTACAATTTATAGATTAATATAGATAATTACACCCAGACACAGAAGAAATGATCGTAATTTTCGTACAAATACATTGCCTGGGTGGGAGTCGAACCCCAACCACAGGTTTAGCAGTCAGGCTCGCTAACCTGCCCTAGTAGGCACCAGTGCTGTTATTCAATACTAGCCGACCCACGCAACCTCGTTGGCGTCTCCTATTGCCCGTAGCGTGATAATTTTCCCTAGTTTTTGAAACATTTTTCATTGGTGCTCCGCTCCTATTGGTCGTAGCGTGATGATATATAGCCTATAAACTTCCTCAATAAATGTACTATCCAATACTGAAAGAATTTTTCGAATAGGACCAGCGGTTCCTGAGATAAGCGCGTTCAAACAAACAAACAAACTCTTCAGCTTTATTTAATTAATCAATATTTTATAAGTTTCAAGAAACAAACACTGGTTGACATAACATATAGCATAATAGGAAATTGAATTAAACGAAAAGCACTATAATATTATGGGTGCATGTTTATTTATTTAGAAAATCTGACAATGGATCAAGCTCTGTCAATTCAATGGAGTAATTTATAATAATTAATATACCGAATTAGAATAATTTACCTTCATCGAAATATTACGTACGTACCTTCATGGTCCATAGCTTCGTAGGTAATTCCAAAAACAATGATTTTCATTTTTTTAACATTAGGCGCTGGTAACAGTTTCTTATATTAATGTTAACCGCTTGTATTGTACATACAGCGATCTTATATGTCCAATTAATGAATGCATTGAGGGTCATTGTGTGTATTGTAGCTGTAACGCGTCAGGCATGTTCGCGTAGGCTGCGGAAACGTTATGCTTCCATGCTGGCGCGCATGCGCTCCTCCTCCGACAGCATTCTGAATGTATTTCAGATAGCCCCTCATTTTTAGGTGGTTGTACATCCACACAAATTGATATACATTTATAATACTAACACTAGATTAAGTCACTCTGTAATTAAAACGTTACGGATTCACTGATGAGTCCGAAATAAATATGTAATTAAAATTGAATTGTCCAAAAGTACTTTATTCCTATATTCATCTATCCTCATTCCAATTCCCATCTATTCTCGATGTTGCGAACGACTGTGCGCTTTTCTGCCATTTATACTTTCGGGTCACTGTTTTTAATTTTTGTTAATGCAAGAAGTAGATTACAAAGTAGATTAGGGACCATAAAGTTTTTCAATGACGATCGCGTACCTACTTTTTTATTTTGGGCCAGGGAGCAAACGAGCAGACGTATCGCCTAATGGTAAGTGATTACCGCCGCCCAAGGAGACCCGCAACACCGGAGGCGTCACAAGTGCGTTGCCGGCTTTTGGGGGATGGGGAGGGGGATGGGAGGAGGGGTTAGGGTATGGGCCTCCGGTATCCTCACTCACTCGGTGAAACACAGCGCAGGCGCTGTTTCACACCGGTTTTCTTGTCGGAAAATGCAGCTTTGGTAGGCAACAAGGTGGTCCGACGATCTGGTGAAGGTTACGACTCCGGAAGCCGTTGTATGATAACACCACAGTACCGGTTCTTGTGGAGAACATTGGGGACGCCTATGTCCAACAGTGGAAGTCTTTTAGCTGAGTGGATAATGATGAAACTTATAATAATAGGTCTTTACCTATGAAATGAAAGGCCGGCAACGCACTTGTGACGCCTCTGGTGTTGCAGGTGTCCATGGGTGGCGGTAATTGCTTACCATCAGGCGATACGTCTGCTCGTTTGCCCACCTATTCCATAAAAAAAAAAAAAAAAAAATTGCCGTTTTGTGTGCAATAAGAGAAATTACTTATTTTTTCAAACTTTTTTATTTCTGTTATTCGAAGTAATCACCCATGCAATCGACGCATCTTTGCCAACGCATTGGCAGTTTATTGATGCCCTTCTTGTAAAAATCAGCTGGACGGGAAGCAACAAACTCTTCAAAGGCATTTTGTACTGCCTCTCGGGAATTGAAATTTTTACCCACAAAAAAGTTGTCTAAATTTTGGAAAAAGTAATAGTCGGTAGGTGCAAGGTCTGGTGAGTATGGCGGATGAGGGAGAGCTTCCAACGCCAGCTCTTGCAGCTGCTTCACGACAACGCGCGACCCCATACTGCGCAACAGACAGTCTCCAAGCTGCAAGAGCTGGGGTTGGAAGCTCTCCCTCATCCGCCATACTCACCAGACCTTGCACCTACCGACTATTACTTTTTCCAAAATTTAGACAACTTTTTAGTGGGTAAAAAATTCAATTCCCGAGCGGTAGTAGGTACAAAATGTCTTTGAAGAGTTTGTTGCCTCCCGCCCGCCATTTTTACAAGAAGGGCATCAATAAACTGCCAATGCGTTGGCAAAGATGCGTCGATTGCATGGGTGATTACTTCGAATAACAGAAATAAAAAAGTTGGAAAAAATAAGTACTTTCACTTATTGCATACAAAACGGCAATTTCATAGGTAAAGACCTATTATATATTTTTAACATTAAACGAAACTCATTGAATAAACTTGATTTATTTAAATCATGGTCATCATGTTACTTACTTGACATAAGGAAAGTGGTGTTATAGAACAATTTTCAAGATTGTTGATAATAAATAGGTACGCAAATTACTATTTTTTATTGATTTTGACATCTAGAGAAATACCATTTAAAAACTTTCACTGTAAAAACTACTCTCGCCCGTAGTTATATAGCATTAATTTGATTTCATTGCTCATAAAGTCATGTATACGATCACAAGTGTAGAAACGGATTAGGAATCACCCCTATTCGTTCCGTGAAGCTCACGTGTCCGTTCCGTGTATCGCAGCAGTGTAGCCATCCTACTACATAATGTACTTAAACAGATCTATCAATAACGCATCCGGTGTTATCTATACTATATTATCATAATATTAATGCTGAAGAGTTTGTTTGTTTGAACGCGCTAATCTCAGGAACCGCTGGTCTAATTTGAAAAAATATTTCAGTGTTGGTTAGTAGAGACATTTATCGAGGAAGGCTATATATCATTACGCTACGACAAATAGGAGCGGAGCACTAATGAAGAATGTTACGAAAACGGGGGATTTTTTTTTTTTTTTTTTTCTTTAAAAAGACAACTCCCGCACTAGGAATAAATCCTGTGTCGCGGGGGACTTTACAAACACACATGAAACGGACACAAAGAACACCCAGACTCAGAACAACAATTTGTGGATCACACAAAGTGTTGTCCTACGTGGGATTTGAACCCACGACACTTAGCGAAGTGGGAAACGGCGTGGTGACCGTTAAACCACTAGGCCAAACGTGCGCAAATTATTTACGCTACGGGCAATCGGAGACGTAAACGTGGGTCAGCTGTCAACCGATAATAACGCGCCTGTGTGGGAGATCCTTTACACAAACCCTATACACGTCTGGTCAGCGTGGTGCAGTAGGCCACAAAACCTCTTTTCTAAAGAGAGGCCTGTCTCCAGTAAAAGACTGTTAAGGACTGTTGATGATGATGATGATGAATACAAAGTACCTACATTTTATCGAGCAGTACCTAACACATTCTAATCAATTTTAAACTTTATTAATTTGTGTGACAGTTGATTTTTACTAGCACGTGTTTTGAATTTCATATTTCCTTTGTTTCACAGAGTCGGAGTGCAAGAAACGTTGGCGCTCTCTTCGTGACTCGTTCATTAAGCTGCAGCGCACTCACGGGGGTCGCACTAGATGGCCTTACCATCAAGCAATGAGGTTCCTACTGCCGCACATTGAGCCCAAAGACAATACGTAAGTTTATAAAGTCTTTATCGTTTATATCTTAACTTGCTGTGCTAAAATATTTTCGGACGTAATTTTATAACAAAATGAAAAATGTTAGTATTTAATATCTACTAGTTTACCGCGGCTCCATCCGCCTATAAGTCGGTTATCGCAATAAAAAGTAGCCATGCCCTTCCTCAAGAATCAAAATACATATCTCCATGTCAAATTTTATTAAAATCGTGGGAGAGCCACGCTTCGGCATGAATGGGCCGGCTCGACCGGAGTGATACCACGGACTCACAGAAAACCGGTGTAAAATAGTGCTTGCGCTGTGTTTCACCGAGTGAGTGAGGATACCGGAGGCCCATACCCCAACCCCTTACCCTATCTCCCCCATCTCCTGCCTCCACCCCCCACCCCTTCCGCCAAAGGCCGGTAACGCACTTGTAACGACTCTGGTGTTGCAGGTGTCCATGGGCGGCGGTAATCGCTTACCATCAGGCGATACGTCTGCTCGTTGGCCCGCCTATTACATAAAAAAAAAACGGTGCAGCAGTTTAGCCGAGAAAGTAATAGACAGACAGAGAGACATAGTTCCTTTCGCATAATATTAATATAGGTAGTATAGAGTATTTAGTAGGTATCTAAAACTTAATTACATTAATATTTGTTTCTAGATCTAAAAAGGATGCTGAAGAATCAGATGGGGAGGAAGAAATACGTCAGCGGGCTTCACAATCTTCTTTACCCGACCTATCAACCTTCAACAGTCAAGACACAAAATACTATGAAGAAGACGATGATGATGATGATTCACAACCGTCACCGAAAAAAGCGCGCCAAAACTCAACCACAGATGACGAAACACCTTGTCACTGCACTAGAACAGATCCCGACGAACTATTCCTCCTTAGTTGTGCCTCAGCATTAAAACGATTGAACTCTAAACAGAACGCGCTTGCCAGACTAAAAATTCAACAAGTTTTATTAGAAGCCGAATTCGGTTCACAGATGGAGTTACCGTATGTCACGCCGGCTAGTGATTGTGGATTTGAGCCCGCAGAATAAGGGCTTGTTTGCATTAGTCAAATTTAAAGCAATCTCTCGTTTCTACATTATTACATAAAACAACATAACACTCATTTTTATCCTTTACTAAAGTTTTGTGACAGATGCATATGTATTACTATTTTATATTCATAAGCTTTCGATTTCCGAGCAAGTCAACACCAGCTGCGGAAAATTTGGCGCATGCGTCACGTCACGTTTCATGTTTTAGAAACGCATAAAATTAACCTAATTTAAATCGGGCTTTGTTAATTTAAATTAGTTTTAGTTTCCAACAGCTAATAAAATTATTGTTTATAAATGACATTCAATTTGAAATGAAATACCTCATAATGTAATTTAAATAAAATTAAATTATTATAAATGTGAATGTAAGTTTGTTTGTCACTCTTTCACTCGAAAACGAATTAACCGATCATCATGAAACTTT
The DNA here is from genome assembly GCA_949125395.1 of Diaphora mendica. Lineage (NCBI taxonomy): Eukaryota > Metazoa > Arthropoda > Insecta > Lepidoptera > Erebidae > Diaphora > Diaphora mendica. The sequence continues at coordinate 3,594,953 of OX421321.1, forward strand.
GTACACATGTTCTTGAAAATATTAGAAGTAACATAGGAAACTTTTTATTAAATGCGAGCGAAGCCGCGGGCAAAAGCTAGTAAAATTATAAGTGCAATCTCCCGATAATGAAACTTAAGGGATGTTATTGAATATAAAATAGAAAGAAAACTTTATTATTACTAAGAAAAATAAAATTAGACATATTGATTGCAAACGACCACCTTTGATTAATAAAAGACTTTCGCCGTACGCGCCATTTTTAACAGTCGGTTTATGTTTTATCGTGATCTATGGATCACGATAAAACATACACCAAGTAGATAGATTGTTTTTTATATAAGTAAATAGAAGCAACGACCAGTAGGTAGGTATTAGGTAATTTAGCGATAAGGTGTCTTTACTAACTTTTAAACTTTCGCATTCCATGATATATTAATTATTATTTTCACGATAAGGTGTCTTTGCTATCAAATTAGTATTAATTTAGTGTCAGTATCCATTATTTATATTACTTACACAATCTACCTTTATACAGGCAAGGCAAAACAAGAATAATTTTCTTTAGTATTTATCAATCGAATTTCCTTTATTTTTGTTTTGTGTACGTAGACGAGTTTTACAGTACCAATAATTCTGATTTTTTTTATCATATTTATCATCAAAACTTAGTTTTGAATATTGCAAAATGCCATTTATGCCAAAATTTTACTTTCTACTGACAAAAACAAAGTAGGACTACTAAAAAAACAATACAGATTGTGGTGACTTCCACATACAGCGCAACAGAAATATACTACAGCGCCATCTACCGAAGTTACACTGAACTACGGAGTAACGAAGGAAACTAAGAAACTACCAATCCTGAATCGCGCAGTGAAAGTTCGCGCGCCAGTTAAGATACATACAACATCCCAACATCAACCGTTGGGCAGTTGGCCCGCCAGGCATGATCACCTCGCCTGGTCGGAGGATCCTCCCTTTGTGTTGGAGGAACACGATCACCCGTTCCTCCACAAGATCAATTACTTAAACCACAAATTAGACGACGTATAAGAAAGTATGACATAAGTATATGTATTCTGTATGTGTTTATGTATATTTAGGTATTTCTTTCTTGCTATTGTGATGTGTTTGTAGTTAGTTCCACACGGAAACCTCTGTGCACCACCTACATTACAAGATTTCTACACCACCCTAAGGTTGGCTGGAAAAGAATGCCTTTGGCATTAAGTCTGCCAATGTACAAAAGTGCATAAAGTTTAAATAAATAAATAAATATGTATGAGCTCGTACATAATGACTCCGCACTTAACAAAAATATGAATAGAACACATATTTTACATGTGGTGTGCAATATCGATCATTAAACTAAACACACGTCGCGTAGTGGTATAAAATCGTTGATTGGGCAACTTCTAACAAGTATTTTATTAGTACAAAAGATCGGGTTTACGTTAACTACAGCACACTCCTGGTTTTTCTGAACACTACCTACAACGTAGAAACCTCCACTGCTTCACCAGCTATCTGATGTCACTGTACATTATGGTCCTTCGAGCCGGATATTGTTTGGATCAAATTCTATGTCGGTCACTGCCTTTCTTCGCGTTAGAGTTGTTATATCTTTAGAGGATATAATGGTGCCAAATAAAAGCGTTAGAAATGTTACAATTAATTTTTATTTTAATAGTGATGCTTTCTGTACAATAGCTGGTAGGCAAGTGACATTTCTATTTGATGTAGGTCATTGCAGGAAAAAATAATGAAGCGCCTGCACGACAAATGATACCTATTTTATACATTCATTAAAAGTTGCGTTTGTATTCATATCAGGCTCAAAGCCTGAACATATTCCCCGCCGTTGAAAGAGTAACTTTCAAGCCTTAAGGTCCTCCGCGGTAGGGAGTTTGCAAAGTCGCACTAACGAGCGTCGCAAGCAGCCTTTGTTCGTGTGAATGTCTGCCAGTCTCGAAATCCCATCAGGTCCAGGTATGAGGCGCTCGACACGTCCTAGCTTCCAAGCAAGAGGGGGCGCAGTATCATCGGCTAATAGAACCAAGTCGCCAACATTCAGATTCGTTGTGTTTGCCCGCCATTTAGTTCTCTGTTGCAATTCGGACAAATATTCTTTCTGCCACCTTTTCCAAAAATGTTGCCTCAGTTTTTCAAGTCTTTCATAGCGACGAAGCTGACTCTCCTTGATGTCTCCCAGGTTTGGTGTCGGTAGAGCTGTCAACGGTCTCCCGATGATGAAATGTCCTGGTGAAAGGGAAAGGAGGTCATTAGGACTGGATGAAAGGGGGGACAAGGGGCGACTATTGAGAATAGCCTCCACTTGTGCAAACAAAGTTGAAATTTCTTCAAAGGTTAAGTGGCTTTCGCCTATTACACGTCTTAGCAAGTGCTTTGCCGATTTAACACCAGCTTCCCATATGCCACCGAAATGAGGAGTGTAAGCTGGAATGAAATTGAATGCTATTGATTGCTGACTTGCAAAATCAGATAGGGGCTCGATATTATTTTTTATAAATAACCCAATTTCCTTCGCCGCGGCTACGAAATTAGTACCGTTGTCGCTAAATATTTCCATTGGCTTGCCTCGCCGAGCTATGAAGCGCTTAAGCGTCATTAGAAACGCTTCCTTAGTTAAGTCTCCGACAGCTTCCAGATGTATACACTTATAGCGAAGACAAACAAAAAGGCATAAGTAACACTTGATCACACGACCACCACGACCTAAGCGATTGACAATATAAAATGGTCCAGCAAAGTCCAAACCAACTGACAGAAAGGGGTAGTCAGCAGTTACGCGCTGGGACGGTAAATTACCCATTTTTGGCTGTAATGTCACACCTTGTATGCGTCTGCATTTTACACAATTATTTACTGTGCGTCTCGCAAGTATTCTACCATTTATTGGCCAGATTTCCTCTCTAACAGAAGCCAATAACATTTGAGGTCCAGAATGCATTGTGTTAATGTGTACCCTTTTAAAATATAATTTTGTCAAACTATGTGAAGAGTGTAATAAAATGGGATGTTTCTTCTCAAACGACTGTGATGAAGCGTCAATACGCCCACCCACACGAATTAATTTATAGTTATCTAGGAACGGTGATAGAGACAATAATTTACTTTTGTTATTCAAACATTTACCTTTCACCAAAAGATCATATTCTATAGGGAACGATTGACCTTGAGCGATAACGCATAGCGAGTAAAATGACTCACGCAGTTCATTAACTGACAATGTACCTGTACGTTTATTATGTTTATTTTTAAGATTGTATATAAATCTATGAACGTAAGCAAATGACCTTTGTAACTTAGTTAAAGATGAATACTTGTCTAAATCAATAACAGGTTGACTAATTACTACCGAACACGCTTTCACCTCTGGTAGAACTTCATTGCACTTAACATTTGGTAGTTTAGGCCATTCAGATTCACCTTTTAATAAAAAGTTGGGCCCGGCCCACCACAAGGTCATTGATACCAAGTGTTTCGCATCTACTCCCCTTGATATTAAATCAGCGGGGTTACAATCAGTTGGCACATATCGCCACGCTGATGTAGACGTTAATTCCTTTATTTCAGTAATGCGATTGGCCACAAAAATCTTTAACTTATGGACATCGCCGCGAATCCAACTTAATACGATTGTAGAATCGCACCAATGCACTATATTGTCTGGCGTATACCGTAATGAGTCTAATACAGATTTTGTAAGTTTAGCAGCGAGTAAGGAAGCGCACAGTTCTAGACGCGGTATCGTAGTAGGTTTTATTGGTGCTACTTTAGACTTCGCACACAACAATCTGACTGTGACGTCATCATTACAGTCAATAGTTCGCATGTAAATACAAGCACCATATGCGTGACTTGAAGCGTCGCTGAAGGAGTGTAACTCGATAAGCTTCGGCGCTTCTCCTAAAACTAACCGTGGAACTTGTAGATTAGTTAAAAAATCTGTATTTTCAGAGAATCTATCCCAGTCATTCTGGATCTCGTGAGGGACTGGCTCATCCCAGTCCAGCCTTTGCTTCCAAATTTTTTGTAGAATTATTTTTGCCTTAACTACTATTGGAGATAATATACCTAAGGGGTCAAATATTTTAAAAGCATTCGACATAATAAATCGCTTTGTTATTTTTTGTTTGACATTATATAAAAATCCTTTTATGGGAAAATGTAAAGTATCACTAGAAGGGGTCCATCCCATTCCTAATGTACTTGATGACTCACTAAAAACTAGTTTGTCATTTTCATTTAAAGCAACATTTTCAAAAATAGAAGGATGATTAGTTTTGTATTTTCGTAAATTAAAACACCCTGCATTTAACGCTTCGGATACAGCCTTCTGTATATAACTTAATTGTGACCTATCATTTGATCCCGTAATTAAGTCATCAGCGTAAAAGTCCTTCTGGATAATGTTTTTGATGAGCTCATCTGGATGTTCTTGTACTAGCTGCCATAGACATCGCGTACATAGGTAACTAGCGCTGGCTGTGCCGTAAGTCACAGTATTCAGCATTAACGTTTTAATAGGTTTAGTTGCCTCCTCCCTCCACAGGATAAGCTGCAGATTTCTATCATCTTCGTGGACCAGTACCTGCCGATACATCTTCTCTATGTCTCCGGTAAGTAAATATTTGTATTGTCTAGAGCGTATTAAGATAGAAAAAAGAGTATCCTGCATATTCGGACCCACCATCAATAGGTCATTCAGCGAACAACCGGAGGTGGAAGGAGCAGACCCATCGAAGACTACGCGCAGCTTCGTTGATTCACTATCCTGTCTCACCACTGCATGATGACACAGGTAGTAGTTAGGGACTGAAATATCATTAGAACCTACATCTAACAGTGACAGATGCCCTAATTCTGCATATTCCTTTATAAAATTACTATATTCGAGTTTTAATATATTATTTCTTTTAAATCTACTTTCTATACTAAGAAATCGTTTTTTTGCTAGTTTGTAAGTATCACCCAAACAATCAGGCGTATCCTTAAGTGGTAATTTAACACAAAACCTGCCTGACTTGTTTCTTGTAGTGTGGGTGATAAAATGTTTTTCACATTCATTTTCATTTTCACTTAAAATTCTCCTACTAGGAACTTCTTCTAAGTCCCAGAACTTGGTTAACATTTTATCAATCTTGTTATCCTTGTTAATATTTTTTGTAATTATACTATGATTACAGTGTAAGTTTTTGTGCTGTACTGATTGAATTGGACCGGATATTATCCAACCTAATTGGGAGCTTCTTAGTTTAGGATTATTTGACCCTAAACAAATCTGCTGATTACCCAATATATCCCAAAATAGGTCAGCCCCTATCAATATATCTATATCCGCTGGCTGATAAAACTTGGGATCTGCCATGTTTTCAGGCAACTTAAGTGAGCCGATGTCGATGTGCATTTTTGGTATTCGACCTGTAAGTTCTTTTAATACTAAACATGAACAATTTAAATTAAAGTTACTATTAATCGACTGTAACTTAATGTTACATATTTCACTAACAGTATTAGTTTGTGTGTTGCCTATGCCAATGACCTTTAGAGTGTCAGTAGGATGAGACCTTAATGATAACCTTATCTTTAGGGATTCGGTTATAAAAGTTGATTGACTGCCACAGTCTAGTAGTGCTCGAACCTTGACCTTTTGCTGGTTCAATGGATTTGAGACCTCAACCATGGCGGTCGACAATATAACTTGACTTGAATTTTTATCACAATAGCTTGCCACTGTCTCACCTAACTCGTCCACTGTAGCAGTTTGACTAGCAAATGCTGATGGCCGGTGTAACAAGCTATTATGCCTTTCATTACATTTATTCACCTGGCATGACCTAAACCGACAGTCAGTAACCAAGTGACCTTGCCTTAAGCAATTTATACATAGTTTGTACTTTACGACGTCTGTCATTCTGTCATCAATACCCTTGGACTTAAATATAGGGCAGTCATAAATTCTATGACGATCGTCGCAGATAATGCAAGAATACCCCCTTGGGGTCACACTCTTACTATTATTATTAGTTGCAAAAGATTTTACCTCATTATTCTGACTCCTTTTTTGATTATTAAAATTATAATTTAATTTAGTGTTTCTTGGGCTAGAACTCTGAGGAGTAGGGGGCGTTTTAGAAGCCATGACACTACTAGAAATATTATTACGACTTGCAGACTCGAGCACGTTAGCGCGGTCTGTCAAAAATTTAAAGAATTGTTCTAAGGTTGGTCTCCCGCTTACGTTTCTATTGCGATGCTCCTCCCATTTCAACAAGGTTTGACTATCCAATTTAGCTGATAACATAAATATAATTAAGACGTCCCAATTATCTGTTGGCTGTCCTAAGCTGGACAACGCACGAAGATTTTTTGAAACATGGTCAACTAAATACCTTAACGACCGCTCGGATTCACGTGGAAGCTGCCTTATATTTAATAAATCATTAATATGATGGTTGATTAGTATATCACTATTATCATAACGGTTACAAAGCAACTTCCAAGCTTCTACGTAATTTTTTGCGGATACCTCCAAATTAGAAATAACTCTGGCCGCGTCGCCTTGCAAATATGAATTTAAATAAAAAAATTTGTTAATATCTGGTATACGACTGTTATTATGAATCAGGCTCTCAAATGTATCCTTAAACTCAAGCCAACGGAAATATTCGCCGTTAAACCTTGCGATTTGAATTTGAGGGAGCTTTAACCCAACATTGTGATGATCTTCCGTACAACATGAAGTGTTGTGAATAGAGGTGCGTCTTTGTTCGCAATCATGCTTACGGGAAAACCTTTCTATTAAATTCTTAGCTGTGGCTATATTAATAATTATGTCCCTCTCAATATTTTCTCGTTCATCAATTTCCGCCTTAATATTATCAGGATTTAAAACCTCTATTTCATTCTGCAAGTCATCGACCCTACCCGACAACGCCTCAAACTTAGTAAGCTTTAAAGTTAGTTCTGTTAATTGAATATCATTTAAATCGCCTTCCATAGAAATACTACTTAAATAATTTTTAAATTTAGTAATTTGCCCTTTGGCCGATGTTCTTTTCGTGATTAATTCCTTGTAAGCTTTAGTGTCAGGCATTGTGAAAGTAATTACGACTATCAATAAAGTATGTATGTAAGTATGGGCTCACGTTCCTCGTTTCGGTGTCACCTGCTGATATAGAACCGGGGAGCGCCCGATCAGGAGCGCCAGCCGGGCAGTCAGGAAAGCAGCTGTTAGACCGAGCTTGGCGCTTTACGTCGTCGGAGCAACGGGATTTCCACCTGGAATAGTCGGCAATCTACGCTAAGTGTTTGCATAGAATTACTAGAAAATGCCTAATAAGGCGGTAAACGGGAAACACAAATGTAAATTTTATTGACCCAGCCTAGTGCTAAAAGTACGAATATAATTGGTTCTAACCTAATGATTAGGACTTCTTTTGATATTAATCATTAATGTATTGCAGTAATAATTCCTTTTATTCGACTTTTTTAATTTATTAATTTTTAGTGAGGGTAATTAAATAAAAAACAATTGCAACTTTCCATAGAATTTTGCCAATAATATGCAATGAATCGCTTAAAATTGCACAAGCAGATTAGTATTCTCAACAGTTAAATGAATATTTTTAATATTAGGAAGGATATGAGCAAAGGATGGACACTTATCTCTAAGATGACACGTTGACCTCGAATTGTCCTGGTGACCAGACGACAGCCTTCTAGGTAGTGTATCTTCTGTGCAGTAGTTCTGGTATCCTTCCCTTGGGTCTCCCCTGCAAGGCTCCGTTTCCAGATACACGAAGAAATAACCGCCGTGCAGTTCAGTAGGAGATTTTTTCGTAATTTATTCTTAATTTCTTCTTAATTTCGCGAGTTTCTTAGTTCCCCTCTTGGGCCACCATGTTATATCTTTAGAGGATATAATGGTGCCAAATAAAAGCGTTAGAAATGTTACAATTAATTTTTATTTTAATAGTGATGCTTTCTGTACAATAGCTGGTAGGCGAGTGACATTTCTATTTGATGTACAGACCGTTCACCGTAAGGTGTCCCCTGCCGTGATGTTGGCACTGTTACTTGTCATTCTTGTCAATCAGTTGTTGTCAGATGTTGTTGTTGTTGTCTGTTTTTGTGCTAATATTTATATCCTTGAAATATATCATGCCAAAGCCATTTAAAAGCAGTGCAAGAGAGATTGTGTTGAAGGTGCGTGCCTTTTGTGAGAGAGAAAAGGCAAACCAAGCCCCATTAATTCGACTCAATCAAGTGCGAGCACGAGTCGCCGCCATGACAGGTTAGTAAAATAGGGATACCAGCTTCAGACACAATGTCTTTAGTATGGGTAATAAAAATTAAGTGGCACAAAGGATTAAAATAAAAAAGTACATATCTCAGTGAATTTAATTTATTTCGATAATATTGTCATTACTTGTGTTTATAAAAATATTTAATTTTATGAAAGGATACAAATTTTATGTGTCTATTTCAGGCATGTCGGAGAAAACCGTGAGTAGAATATCTAAAGAAGGTGAAGTTGCTGCCTCTACGTCTCAAAAACTCAAGTCTCCTGGAAAACATCGTCAAAAACGTAAAACAGTGGATCTTGATGATTTCGATTTATGCGCAATAAGAAATAAAATCCATGAAATGCATACTGTCAGAAAAGTTGTTCCTACCTTGAATAAATTACTTATAGAATTAAAGAATGATATAAACTTTGGTGGAGGTCGAACGACTTTGTGGAAAATTTTAAAAGGAATCGGATTTCAGTACAAAAAGTGTGGTTCGAAGCGGAAAATTTTAATGGAAAGACACGACATAGTTGCATGGAGACGCAAGTATATCAATACTATGAGACAAAATCGTGTAGAAGGTCGGCCAATAGTTTTCTTAGATGAAACATACATTCACGCATCATATGCAGTGAAAAAATGTTGGCAAAAAGGTGACGAGGACGGAGTACTAACAAGTGATTCTGCTGGAACGCGATGGATTATTGTTAATGCAGGTGGAGAAATGGGGTTCATTTCTAATGCTCAATTGATTTTTAAATCACAGAGTAAATCAGGGGACTACCATGACGATATGAATAGAACAAATTTTATGAAATGGCTTTCAGAGAAACTTATACCCAATTTGCTTCCGAACTCATTAGTCGTCATGGATAACGCTCCCTATCATACAGTACAAGTGAATAAAGCACCTACTATGAGTTCCTCAAAACTCCAAATGCAAGAATGGATTACAAATAAGGGATTGTCTTATTTACCAACAATGTTGAAAGCAGAGCTTTATCAAATTATAAAAGAACACAAAGAAGCGCCGATTTATGAGGCTGACCAATTATTGATAAGCCATGGCCATAAAGCGGTTAGGTTGCCCCCCTATCACTGTGACTTAAATGCAATTGAGTTTATGTGGAGTCTGTTAAAGAGACGAGTAGCTAGCAATAATGTCGGCCAAGAAACTGGTAATATCGTGAAGTTAACTGAAGAAGCTTTTTCATCGATAACTCCTCAGGATTGGCAAAAACAGTGTGAACACGTAAAACATTTAGAAGACAAATTTTATGAACGTGATGGCTGCATGGATAATATTACGGATAAACTCATAATTGAATTAGGAGATGACAGCAGCACAGATTCGGATACGTCAGATGACGACGTATATGCAAGTGACAGTGATATGTCTGGAATCGTTCCTTTCGACCATACTTACTGTCAGGAAAAATGAAATCATTAAATAATATAAAATTTAAATTGTGTCATCATTTACAACCTTAATAGACTTTTAGCTAGCTGTATATTAGTTAGTCATATAATAAAAATATACCAGGTCGATATCTGTACTTTGAAGATATTGAAGATAATCACAAATTTTAACAAAAAAAACCACTTTAATCTGGACCAAATTAAAGCCAAGCTTTCAATTAAAAAAAGAATCGTCAAAATCGGTGCACCCAGTCAAAAGTTATGAGATAACAAACATAAAAAAACAGTCATATTGAGAACTTCCTCCTTTTTTGAACTCGGTTAAAAAACTAAAATAGTTATATAGTATAACTAAATATAGTATAACTTTATTAGAGCAACATAAGCCAAAACAATAATTTTAAATTACATACAAGATAATGGGGGGGTAAAAGGTACATATATTGTTGGCAACACCGTTGGCAATGCTACCAATCCCGAAGGCAGGGGACATCTTATGGTGAACGGTCTGTAGGTCATTGCAGGAAAAAATAATGAAGCGCCTGCACGACAAATGATACCTATTTTATACATTCATTAAAAGTTGCGTTTGTATTCATATCAGGCTCAAAGCCTGAACAGAGTAATAAAGCGCATCACCCAGGAGTAGAAGGTATAACATATAAATTTATTTTTATTCGCGTATTTAATATTTTACTACAATTATTGTGTGTGTGTGTGTGTATTTGTTTTCAAATAACTACTTATTGATGTAATTTTCGTAACCTACCTAATAAATAAATGAATTTAATAAACTTGTAACCCCTGAACTTGTCAGGTGGAAACTCACCGGTTTCGACTCAGGATAGAAGATGATACCTCAGGGCGCCGTAAGAATTTAGATAAAATTTTATAGTGAGGGTGCGGAGGGTCCAAGGAAGACTTCAATGAGACAACTTACGATTTATACAAACTTTTACTCTAGTTCCTGCTATCTTACATAAGTGAAACCAAATATAAATTTACAAATAAACTTAAGAGGTAGTCTTAAAAATAAAAAAAATAAAATTATACAGTCTTTTCTTTCACACTTTAAGCCTGTAGACTGGTCTGCACAGGATCGCCACCCTCTGGTCACCTCTCTGACTCAAGGTAGTCAGCCGTAGACTCTCTCCAGCTCAAGGTAGCTTAAAGAGACGTCCACCAGTGATCCAACTTGTGGGTGCTAGGTAAAAAAGTATTAATTAATTTCCATATATATATTATATGAACTTCCCTCAAGGTAGGGCAGATAGGTCTTGAGGAGTGAGCTGTGAGCTGCCAATAGTCAACCGTCCTCAGCACAAATCTTGAACCACAAGACAGGCAAGATGTAGGTTGTCTTTCTGCGGTAATCTAACGACCCTATAAACAAAATTAAATAGCCTGAGAACATATTCTACATACATTAAGATAATAAGGAAAAACCTTTTTGAGGTTAACTTACCACAGACAGTGGGACTTGAACACTCACAAACACTACCAACAAGAATATTAATGTACACTGTAAGCAAAGCTTCCTCAGAGTTAACGAGAGAAGGTTTAAGAAATAAAAAGAAATATGCCACACACTCCTCTATATAGACATCCTATAGAATATTCTCGATGATTCCCCTACTCCATTTCTGGATGTGCGAACAGGACGTACAACTTCCATACTCCTTGCTTATTTGAGATCAAATTTAAGAAGTAGTGAGAATCGTATGATACACATATGATAATGTCTCACTATTTCTAAGTGTCATAATGTCAACAAAAATATCCTTCATAAAATACGCCCCCTAGTGCCACCTAGGTGTACCAACAGCGATCGAAGTACCGGGACTTCGATCGCGCACAAAATCCAATTGTAGTTCGAACCACAATGAACGAGAGGGCGCTGAAACAAAAATTGTTAAACATTGAAAACTAAAAAAACGATGTTACATACTTGGTTTTATTTCATTCGAAATTGGACTTCTTCGCTTGTGACTCCTACCACTCGGGCCCTCTAGCCAAGTCGACATGTACAAATGTGAACAATAATAGAAAACTAACAAATGTACCTATAGGAATGACTTCATCTCAAGGCTAAGCGTGTCACGTATTCAAAGCAAAATAATAACCAATAATCAAGAGAATAGAGACGTTAGCGATTGTAGAAGGAGATTTCTTAAAAGCACTTGCATCTTTGGCTGAGGGGGAACAGTAAATAAATAAGAAATATTTTTTCATAGCATATTCAACGCTCGATATTCCAAGAACGATCCCAAAAGACCTGCAGCACTGCCACGTTGAATGGCAATGGAAATGCTAATTCTCTGTGCTACAAAAATACCGGCCTTCTGATCACAAGAAGCTTTAATCAGTTGCTTAGCTAGTTGTTTAAACATAGCGTGAGCACTAGGACCCCATGAACCTAAACAATCTAATCCCTATTTACATCTTAAATGGTTGTTTTATATCTACGATTACGATTGGCGTCATAAGGCTTTATCTTCAGAACTCGCAGGTGATTAATCGTCATTGGTGCATTGATTCAATTCAAGGCATTCTATACCGTTGCATTGACTAATGATACACTCACTTCGCAGCAGTCATGACTACCTTATACAGGCGACAGTAATATAACAATGTGGAACCTATTATTGCCGCGTTACGTATCGCTATACCCCGTACTTGGTCTACTAGGAGCGTATGCTTCTAAGTATGGCCAAGTTTACAACTCATCAATTTACTGTACCAGTGAACTCTTGCATACAGTCCAGCTGGCAAAAATCTTTCCAGATTCTAAAACGTTCGTCGATTTAAAACTTTTAAACAGCGAAGAAGACATATTTTCGTGTTTTATACGACTCATGGCTATCACAGACAATAATCCAACCCGAGTCCAACTCATGGCTTTTCTGGATCAACACTTCGAACAAACAGAAGAACTTCTTTATTGGCATCCGCCAGATTACCAATCTCATCCTCCTGTTCTAAATAAAATCAAGAATTTAAATGTTTTGCTATTTGCAAAAGATATTATCAGTATGTGGCCCATGCTAGGTCAAAAAGTGACCACCGATGTCGCTTGGAATTCTGAAAACTACAGTTTCTTATACGTACCAAAAGGATTTATTATTACCGGAGACAGATTTAAAGAATTATACTACTGGGATTCCTACTGGACTATCCGAGGTCTCATTATCAGCAACATGATGAAAACGGCAAAAGGAATGATTGAAAACTTTTTACACCATGTAAAAAGATTTGGATATGTACCAAATGGTAGCCGAATCTATTATCTTGGCAGAAGTCAACCACCGCTCCTGACGTGGATGGTGTACGATTATTTAGCTGCGACTGGCGACATAAAGTGGCTGAAAAGTATTATTCCAGTAGTTGAAAGTGAACTTACCTATTGGTTAGAGAACAAAAAACTTGATATGAAAGTTAAAGGAATTGAATACAAGCTCTTACGATATTCACCCTACTCGAAAGTAACAGGTCCCCGACCGGAGACCTATTATGAAGATTATATGAACGCAAAGAAGGTTCCTGAGAGTATGCATGAAGTGTTTTACACGAATATTAAAAGTGTTGCTGAGAGTGGTTGGGATGTTTCATCTAGATGGGTCACGTATTCTAGGGATAAGCAGTTCAACCCAACCGACATAAGTACTTCACAAATCCTTCCTGTGGATTTAAATTCTATTTTTTCCGGATCTTTAAAAAAGTTCGGTGACTTGAAGAGTAAACTGAAGTTAAGTGGAACAAAATGGTACCGTTTGGCAAAGCAGTGGAGGTATGCCATTGATATTTTTTTTAATAAATATTAACTTATATAGAAAAATTTCCTCCGCATCGTTTGTCGACTGTCGAAGTCATACCAGACACCGTCATCAGAATCCCATAGAACGTTGTCAATGGCGTCTCTCCATTGCTCAGCCAGATTCCACCATTTCGTAGCACTTTGATAATGTCCAAGAAGGTCCCTGAGATTACCGGTCTTTTGTAGAGCTGCAGCAAATATTGCATTCAAGTCAACCGGCAGGATTTTTGTAGTGCTAACATCGGTTAGATTGAATTCACCTTTTGCTGCAGAAGTCACCAGCCATCTAGACGAGAAGTCCCAATCACTTTCCACAGCACTCTTAATCTGCAAATGAAATAGCTCACAAATGTTTTCGGGTACCTTTTGAGCGTTAGTGTAGTCTTCGTTATAAGATTCTGGGCGAGGACCCTTGAAATATTTGTCTGATACATATCGTAGTAATGTGTATTCACCTCCCTTAAGTTCAACGGTAATGGTCTTCTTTTTGAGCCAATACTGTAGTTCTGTTTCCACTGTTGCGATATTTTGTTCCAGCCACGCTTTGTCTCCTGTTGCTGTAAAATAGTCGTAAACCATCCAGGAAAGAAACGGCGGTTGACTTCTTCCCAGATAATAAATTCGAGTGCCGCTAGGTACATATCCAAACTTTACGACGAGGTACAAAAAGTTTTCGATCATACCCCTTACAGTTTGTATCATGTTACTGATTAGAAGACCTCGGATTATCCAATAGGAATCCCAGTAGTACATTTCTTTATAATTTTCACTTGGGACTATAAATCCTCTCGGAACATAAAGAAAACTATATGGCTTTGGATTTTTGGATATATCTTTGTGTTCAATCCTTTCGCCAATGCATCGTTCACCTTGTGAAGTTTGGAATGTCTATAGGCCCATAGTAAGGCATTCAATCGCTAACTCGTTCACTGGCAAAAGAATTCAACTTACGGCGTTCCACCGTGTTCTTATTCTAAGCTAATGTAATCAAGCACTTACTGGAGATGCGTGAAGTCCTTGATCTCGTCGGTCGTTGAGGGGTACCCCTCTGCTGTTCCTCTCACCGCGTCCACACATACATACTCCTAACCTGACTCACAGGCTCCCGAAGTATGTAATTACAATACACCCGATTTAACTATCGCGGATCGCGCCTAATTGACGTGACTACTAAAACTCGCGAGTCCAAACCAGACCAATCATAACGGTAACCGACGAAACACCGAATTGGATGAACAATTAGCTAAATTTCAATTAAATTCCACTTAAAACCGACACTCCTTTACGAAACCTTGCTCGACCGGTCAAAAAGCGTCCATAAGTACTCACTTGTCACTTCAAGACGTCAAACAAGAAAAATGACAATCAAAAATGTTGCCATTATAATGACGTTCAATTTCTAACAGTCACCCGCCCGAACAGGTCCGTACCTGTTCCCTAATCTACAGGCAGGCGAGATAACGTTGCTACCACTCGTTTGATAACTGAGTCCCCAACTAGAACCTCTGCGGACCGGGGGGTCCCATCCTTACCAGGGAACAAGTTAATAATGCGCCCCCGGCGCCAACGCAGTGGCGGTAGGTTAGCATCTTTAACCAGCACGAGGTCACCAACACTAGGGGGGCTAGTTTTGTCAGTCCACTTAAGGCGCTGTTGCAGAATGTGCAGATACTCTAGAGACCATCGTTTCCAAAAATTCTGTGAAAACTGCTGCAACATCTGATACCGAGACAACCGAAACAATTTCACACCTTCGTACGGGTGTTCGGGCAGCGCGTTAAGTGGCTGACCAATTAAGAAATGGCCTGGAGTCAACGCCTCCAGGTCATTTGGATCCGAGCTGAGCGGACACAACGGTCGCGAGTGGGGGCAACCTGGTGGACTGAAGGTCCATTGTATACCCCGACGGGAGAGGGCTGTTCCAATATCCACTTTGTTTTCATTTAAAAACTTAACTACATCCCGTAAGTATCGTTCTGCACCAACGAAGTTGGTTCCGTTCTCGGAACGAATCAGTGCTGGCAGTCCCCTTCGGGAAACGAATCTGTCCAAGCACGCTATAAAAGCTTCCGTCGTGAGGTCAGCAACGAGCTCGAGATGCACCGCCTTGGTGGATAAACAGACGAACACACAAAGGTACGCCTTGTACTGTTTCGCGTTCCGCAGCCGCGAGCTTTTTACCAAGAATGGGCCCGCAAAGTCTGTACCAACACCCGCCCATGGCCTAGCCTCATTCACCCGATCAGGGGGCAGATCCCCCATGTGAGGCTGCATCGTGGCAGCCTTGTTCCGATAACAAGGCATGCACCGAAACACGATGTTCCGTATGGTACGACGCCCAGACAAAATCCAAAACTCCCTCTGGAGTGTAGCTAACAAGGCGTTACAACCTGCATGAGCGTTTTTAACATGCCGATCAGTCACCAACAACTCAACCAACTGCCCTCCCTTGGGGAGCAGTAGGGGGTGACGAGCCGAATACGGCAGATTCGCATTGCGCAGTCTTCCTCCTACCCGAAGCCACCCGGCCGAATCTATAAACGGGTTGAGACGCGCGACAGCACACTTCAATTTAGAACGCCCAGTTCGTAGACTCTCCAATTCTGCTCCAAAGTTCGACGACTGTACCAACCGGATCAAATTCAGAAGCGACTCATTTCGCTCTGCCGGTGACAGAATTGGGCTCAGCGTTCGCTGTTCGCGGGAAGTGCGACAATTCCAAACGAATCTTCTCATCCAACAATTGAAATTGATCAATTTATCAAGAGAGCTATACCGCTCAATCAAGAAACTCGCGTCAGTCTCCTGGACCTCCTGGGTCACATACACGGCTGCTATTATACCACAGTCTATAGACAACTTCGCGTTGTTAAGGGGCCAGTCCGATTCCTTCCGTGCCAGCCAAGGGAGGCCCCACCATAACTGATGGTTAACTAACTCAGGAGCCCGGCATCCCCTGGATGCACAATCCGAAGGGTTCAATTCTCCTGGCACATGTCTCCAAGTCAAAGAGACTTCTGATGCTTGTATTTGGGAGACACGGTTTGCAATAAAAATCTCCAGATTATGAACTGAAGCCTTCAGCCAGCACAACACTATCTGACTGTCAGTCCATGCATACACCGTGTTCTCCAACTCCAATGAACCGCGGAACTTCGATACCGCGTCGTTCAGGAGTCTGGTTAAAAGAGCTGCCCCGGACAGTTCCAGCTTCGGAATCGTCAATCTTGTCCGTATGGGAGCCACCTTACTTTTAGCCAGAACCAGTCGAACGTCAACATCCCCAGCGGAAGTGACCGTTCGCAAATAAACCGCTGCCGTGTATCCCTGTTCAGAGGCATCACAAAACCCATTAAGGGTAGCCCTGAAATCACCAGCAGGGAACAATTTCCGTGGCAGTGAGACGTTATTAATCTCCGTGAGCGAGGAGAATATCCTTGTCCAATCCCTCAACAGCTCCTCTGAGAGGTGGGTATCCCAGCCTAGCTGCGCCGTCCATAACCGCTGCATGAAACATTTTAACAAAAATGTGACTGGAGCGATCCAACCGTTCGGGTCGAACGTTCTCGCAATCGTCGATAGCACAGTTCTCTTCGTCCAGGTCTTCGGGTTGTCCAAAACCACTCGATAAGTGAACACATCCTGGACTGGCCGATATTGTATGCCGAGCACTGACAACATATTAGGGTTGTCAGGATTTTCAAAGACGTGCGGATCCTGTTGGAACTCATCCGGCAACCCCTCCACCAACTCAGGAGAATTGAACATCCATTTCCGCAACTCGTAACCTCCACGCTTTAAAAGCTGGATGAGCTCGTCCCGGCGAGCAAGCGCTTCCTCGACACTGGCTGCCCCTGAGCAGACATCATCTACATAAAGATCCTGCTCCAGGATAGCAGCAGCCCTAGGGTAGTTTAAGCGGTCCCGTACCGCTAACTCCCGCAGTGTACGAATCGCGAGGAAGGGACTAGAACGCAAACCGTACGTGTTTGTGTTCAACTCGTAAGCCTTTATCGGTTCGTGGGGCGACTCATGCCATAGTATCATCTGATACCTCCTGTCTTCCGGGTGAATCACCGTTTGTCTGAACATCATCCTTATGTCAGCAACAAAAACCGCCTGGTGTTTCCGAAAGCTCGTGAGGATATCCGACACGTCCCGATTCAACTTCGGTCCCGAATACAAACATTGGTTCAGGGACATACCGTTCGAAGTTGGAGCAGACCCATCAAACACTACTCTAATTTTTCCAGTAGGGGTCTTTAGGACAGCATGATGTGGAAGGAAACAATGATCCTCGGATCTCCAATCCACACGCGACACAGACATGTGTCCCAAAGATTCATACTCCGTCATGAAGACCACGTATTTGGTCTTGAATACAGCATCCCAAGCCATATGACGCTCCATCGACAACAATCGAGTCTAGGCTGTCTTCCGAGATTCACCCAACAGTGGCCTATTTGCCCTGAAGGGGAGCCGAGTTACAAACCGACCAGAACGAAGGCGACCAGTATTATTCTGGTAAAACAACTCGCACTCTTCTTCGTCTGGGTTTACTCGACGTGCGGTGGGGGGCTCCTCGACCTCCCAAAACCTTTGCATCGTCTCGGATAATGCTGAACCTACGAGTATACCATCCGACTCAATAGGTCCCATTATCGCATAGCCAAACTTAGTCTCCACAGCCATGAGTCGATCATGCTGCAAGACTCGCCGATCCGACAGCAAAAACTTACCCAGAACGTCTACTCCCAGTAGCACGTCAACCGTACCTGGGGTGTCGAAATCGGGATCCGCCAGTTTCAGATCTGATGTCAGGAGTCGAACAGCCGAATTCAACCTCACCTGAGGGTGTCGTCCCATCACATCAGTCATCACTAGAACCGGGGCGGATGTCCTACGCATCGTGTCAAAACGTGAGGAGAACGTAATCGTCGTTTGCCCAAGGATGTTCGTTACCGCGACATTCCCCACGCCTCGAATGTTCCTATTATACTTAGTAATTGTCAAGCCCAACCAAATCGCCAATTCGTTCGACATAATACAACCCTGGGCACCTGAACCCAACAGGGCGCGAACGTGTGTTGTCTTGCCATTCAACCCCCAAACACACACGGAGGCAGTGGGCAAGACTATAGACTATAGTAGATAAGACCTCCGGTTGGGGACCAGAATTTTATTGGGCTGCAATTTCCTAGCGGGGGCCCCCGGGGCCCCACGCATTATAGCCCGAGCAACCGGGCATATCAGTGTGGTAGGGATCCCATGGTCCCTCGTAAGTGCCCCTCCAGTCGCGGCGCTCTACTTGGTGCCGTCCACGGATAGGGAGGGTGCGGTGATCCAACCGAGGGCGTTCCATGATGGGCGGCGAAAATCGACGAAATGTCGTCGTCTTCGGCGAGCGCGATGACACCCGAGGCGGCGTTCTAACTAACCGCTCCGTATTCGAGGGTGCATCCGCACACCTGCCCGTGCCAGCTCCATCTGAGCCACTGGCCTGCCAATAGGTCGGGGAACCGCCCGCGATGTTGGCCTGAACATCGGCCCCAACATCTTCCCTATGGGGGGTCTGGTCCCGTGGACCCAGGTTCCAAGTCCGGCCCTGTGTACATGACCCCATCTGTCCCTGAGTCCTGCCCTGTCCATCTGCATGATGTTGGCCGGGCCTATTCGTTTATTTTATTTTTTTTATTTATTAAAGTTTATTATTATTATTATTCAGGCAGAGCAACTCATGATGGCGGCTTCCACAAAACTTACACATTGCGGACCGAGCGCAATCCCTTGCTAAATGGGGACCCAGACACAAAAAACACCAGCCACGCTGCTTTGTGATCTGGCGTCGCCCTTGGACTCTCTGGTCCCTAAATCTAAGGCAGGCGGCCACACTATGGCCATCCTGTTTACAATACAGGCAGGCATTCCGTTCAGGTGTTGAGGCACCCATGTGTCCATACAACTTCCTTGGCGGAAGTCCCCTTCTCACAGGGCTCCGAGTAGCCTTCTGTGGCTCCGCAGCGGGCTTCACGAACGAACCCATGTTCTCTGCCCTCCGACACTCTTCCTCCAAAAACTCCATGAATTGAGAAGAGGTGGGCAAGTTGTCTGCACCCTGACCGTGATGCTGCTCAAATCTGGTCTGCACATCGACTGGCAGCCGGGACAGTACTATGTACACTAACATGTAAGAACATTCTTCAACCGGCAAGCCTAAATTTCCTAATGCCCTAGTGACACTCAATAACGGGTTCAACACCTCTGCCTGTATGGCAGAGACCCGAGTCACTGAAGGGATGCTAAACAGCCTCTTGAGATGCGCATCAACCAGCCTTCTGTTGTTGTGGTAGCGCCTTACCAACATTTGACGGGTAATCTCATAATTGTCCTCTGTCACCGTCAAATGGGCTACCAGTTCCCTAGGCTCTCCCTTTAAAGCTGACATTAGTTGTGCCATCTTATAGGATTTAGGCAAATCCTCCCTTAAGTGGACCAAACTATCAAATAAATTGATGAAGCTGACCCACTCACCGAGCTCAATCTGGTCGGCCTAGGAGGCCTTGAACCGATGTAAACCATCTCAATTCCGTGCTAATCTTAGCCCGGTACAATGACAACGACATAGCCGCAGAACCTTACTTACAAGTTACAATATTTTATGTATTATATAAAACTATTAAGTGCTTGTGCACTCACTTAATGTCAGATATATATCTACCTAAAAGTTTCACATTATCAATGCCCAGTAACTCAAAATAATTGAATTTAAGTTTCACTAAACAATATTATTCTAGTAATAATGTCTGTGGGCTAGCAAAATCTAATTGTATTAGACTAATATATTGGACCAAATGTCCCAAACAATTAATATTTAATATTACGTTTTACAATTCAACCAATAATTAAATGTGTCACCTACCTACATTTAATCATTATGCTAATAAATTGTTTTAAATACTTATTTAAACAACTATATCAGTGGAATCAAGATATATGGACAGTGGAACAGTATAGTTACCTACCTAACAACGAGATATCACCTTCTGAAGCACTACGGAGTGCTCACAGCTCAGAGGTTAACCACGCTCTGCTACCAAAATGTTCAATCCTTCCGCCAATGCAACGTTCACCTTGTGAAGTTTGGAATGTCTATAGGCCCATAGTAAGGCATTCAATCGCTAACTCGTTCACTGGCAAAAGAATTCAACTTACGGCGTTCCACCGTGTTCTTATTCTAAGCTAATGTAATCAAGCACTTACTGGATATGCGTGAAGTCCTTGATCTCGTCGGTCGTTGAGGGGTACCCCTCTGCTGTTCCTCTCACCGCGTTCACACATACATACTCCTAAGCTGGTTTACAGGCTTCCGAAGTATGTAATTACAATACACCCGATTTAACTATCGCGGATCGCGCCTAATTGACGTGAATACTAAAACTCGCGAGTCCAAACCAGACCAATCATAACGGTAACCGACGAAACACCGAATTGGATGAACAATAAGCTAAATTTCAATTAAATTCCATTTAAAACCGGCACTCCTTTACGAAACCTTGCTCGACCGGTCAAAAAGCGTCCATAAGTACTCATTTGTCACTTCAAAACGTCAAACAAGAAAAATGACAATCAAAAATGTTGCCATTATAATGACGTTCAATTTCTAACACTTTGGATACTTTCCGTCCTAGTTTTGGCCAGATACTGATTAGGTCTTTAGCATATTGCAAGAGATCAGGATTTTTTATTTGACTTATAATTGGAGGAAAAGGTGTAAAATCTGTTGGATGCCAATAGCGAAGCTCCTCTTTGTCTTCAAAATTTTTCTCGAGAAAACCTCTGAGCTGAACGCTGGTAGGATTATTGTCCGTTTCTGTCGTAAGTGCTTTTAGGAGACTTCGTAAGTTTTAAATCAACAAAAGTACGTGAGTTGCCAAAAATTTTCGCCAACTGAACTGTATGTAGAAGTTCACCAGTGCAGTATATCGTTGAATTGCATGATGATACTAGTGCGCATGCATTTAGGAGGCATAGTACTAAATACGGTACAACGTAAGGTAGTAAAGAAATCTTTGACATGGTTATTCACTATCACTTTGACTGGTTGCTAGAGAGAACACAAACAATACGGAAACGTGCTTACAAGTCAAGACAACGGTAGTGATATTATTTGAAATATGAATGAAAATAGTAGTATCCTGGTTCTCAAAACAAATACAGAGAATCGACATAGCACTTATTAAAAACTGACAATGGAAAGTTTTAAGTGTCTTCGCGTTTTATTTCCTTAGTGAACTCATAGATTTATATTTTGAGTGCAAGTTCATAAGCTTATACGTATTTATAGCCTAGATTATTTACGTTCGAGTACGAGAACGAAGGTTAACATACATCACTTTATTTGATATTCTTAGTTCCTTACTATAGATTAACTGCCTCGTTGGTCTAGTCATCTAGTGGTTAGCGTAAGCGACTGCAGATGAAGAGGTCTCGGATTCGATTTCCGGATCGGACTGCTGTTGGGTTTTTGTAACAAGAAATTCTTAATAGCAGCCCGAATTATGGAAGATGGCAGATATTCCCACCAGTGTCTCGGAGAGCACGTTAAGTCGTCGGTCCCGGTTGTCATGAACATCTATGGCAATCGTTATTGGGAAGTCAGTGCCCTCAAATATACTGACAACTTTTTTTTTTTTGAACCTGTGGAAATCCCCTCGGACCGTCACCCCACCGGGGTTTGCGGCGGGGTGGTGTGTCGGACTCGAACCGACTAAAACCACACAGTGTGCCACTCTGCGCCTGTAAAGGGAGGAATCCGGGAACTGCAGATATTAACACATCCCTCCCTCCAAGCGCAGGGAGGGCTCCCCCTCCCAGCGCTTGCCCGCACTGCAGCGGGCACCGTCTGCTGGTATACCTCTCAATTTAGGCGACGCACGGCACACGCGTACGTCACCCCCTCGCGGATGGCCACTAGAGCGGATGGAGGGGAAAACCCGTCCCGACCATCCGCGGCCACACTCAGGGCGGCATGAGGCGCTGATAGGCGCACCTCCGCCGCCCGGTTCGCCGGCGGCGGATTAGGTCCGACTGGATATCATCCTCCCGGGCCTTCTCCGCCACCTCCTTCTGCGAGATGACTTCTTCGCAGAAGGTTGCGACCGCGGCAAAACTGCTATCGCTACCGGCCATGGAGCGTATGACGGCCGGTAGCGAGAGATCTCCTCCGATGACTGCAGTGAGGGCCCAGCGCTGCGACGCCCATGCAGGACAGATCGCCAGCGTATGCTGGGCCGAGTCCTCACTGCAGTCGCAGAGGTGGCAGGCGGGACACAATTCCCTCCTAGCGACCGAGTGCAGGTACTTCCCGAATCAACCATGCCCGGAAAGGACCTGCGTCAGTCGGAAGGAAAGGGTCCCGTGCTGCCGCCCTGCTCACTCGAGGATGACTGGCTGGAGAGCCTCCACGGCGGCAAAGCCAGCACGTGGAGTCTCCAGCCGGAACGACCATCTAGCCATAGTGGCTCGACGGGCGGTTTCACGCCACTCGCGTACCTCTTCGGGCGGAGGGCGATAGCCATACTCCGCCTGATATTCAGCCACCCGTCGATAAACTTCGGCGAGCACTTCCGCCTCCAAATCCCACGGGGGTGTTCCTGCCAAGGCGCACGCCGCCTCGGTTGACACCGTGCAGTATCCGCGTATGGCTCTGACCGCCAATACCCTCTGAGGTCGCCAGAGGCGGGCCTTATTTAGGGCAGCCAGAGCCGCCACCCACACCGGTGCACCATACAGCGCCATTGACCGGACAACCCCCGTGTACAGAAGTCGCGTTGCGACGCTGGCTCCACCCAAGTTGGGCAAAAGTCGCCCAAGGGCGGAGGCAGCGCCGACCAGCTTTGGACCAAGCTGTTGGAAGTGCTCGTCGAAGAGCCACCTACCGTCGAGTGTCAGGCCCAGATACCTCATCTGGGCCCGAACCGGTACGAGGACCAAGTTGACCTTTATGGAGGCGCCGGCGGGTGGACCACGACGGGGCCCATGGAGGTCCGATGCCATTCGCTCGGTGAAAAAACTGATATTCAGATAAATCTGGTTGGACTAGTAGCCGACCCCAAATAGTCTTGGGAATAATAAAGGCTAGAAAGATGATGATTTCTTTACTATACAATATTTTTTCCTTCTAGAAAAGAAAGTTTATACACTAAAATTAGTAGGTACTATTAAAATGTAACGTGTGCCATACCATGTCTGTGTTGTGACGAATTAAGAATACGCAGCATCACCACACCTTTTCATCAAATGGGTGTAGTAAACTCGTAAGAGGGGACTAAGGAAGCAAAATACGCATTATAATATCACAGCAAAAAGAAGGAAAGCTTGAAACAAACTCTATAACGTGGTATAGATGCCAAAACGTATAGCGTGGTATAGATGCCAAAATCTTCTTTCTAAGCAGAGGCGTATATCCAGCAGGGGACTGTCAAAAGGCTGTTGATGATGACTTTTTGTATGACAGTTCATTCTTTTTATCTATTCGTCAGTCAGTTAATCAGAAATCTTAAGCCCTGGGCAAAGTTCATTGTATTTGGCGAATATGATGAAGATGATGTCCACGTGTACTTGTGTTACCTAAATTAAGGTTTCTACCTGAAGTGTTTTGTACGCAAGAAATCTGGTACCACAACTGCAATTTTGCTGCTAGTTTCGGCATTCGGAAGTAGTTTGTAATGTATGTACCTAATTGCTTCTTTCCCGTCATTAAGTCCTACGTTACACGCAAATCATTACAGAACAACTCTGTATTGTTAAGAATTTTCTTTTCTGTTTAGGTAAAGAGCATATAATGAATAAAAAAATGTACCCATTAGATGTAAGTGGTCCTAGTCTAGACCTGGATCTGCTGAAAAGTTCGTATAATATAATAATAATGTACATGTAATAAATATTTTGGACATCATAAGCATAAGCAGAGCTTGTACAATGACAGCTTGATTGACAGATAGAACACTTCGAATAATAAAAAGAAAACAACCAAACTCTTATTCACTTAAAATTCTCTCAAACAAATATTTGCAAAACATACAAATTTTGATTCGACTCAGGAATCGAAACTGAGACCTTAGCATAGCAGTCGCATAGGCTACCACTGTGTCATAAGTCAGTTTGAAATCGTTAATCTAGAGTTCGTTGCAAATTATTCTCTTTTTGTGGTAAAGGAACATGTCACTTGTTTTAAGTAGTAGACATCTACAGCTTAAGAGTAGCAAGTGCATTGTCTTTTGAGTTTTCACTCAATATAATGCGTGGGAGAAAAATTTGGTCTCGCTCTTCTCTATGAAAACCGCCGCATATTTTTAACCGTCTTTGTGAAGATTCGTGAATGGAAACTTCACAAAAATATTATCTAAATGGATACAAAAATCATTAAGATAAAAGTTTAAGGAAAAGTCAACGACCGTCAGCGGTCGCATACACCGGTGACGACGTCATGGGTCGATTAACACCATACTACTTTGGGACCAGGATGTTTTAATAAAAGTTGTTCTGGCACTATCCAATGTTAAGGGTAGAGACCCTACATACCTGGTGGATGTCACGGCCCAAGGGAATTTGCACAAATAAATAAAAATCTATTTGTTTTATTTATGACGCCGTATCGCCATCTGTAGCCAAATGTATGACTACATTTCGTTTAGAATCAATTTTATAGTTACGAAAGATATTTTTACTTATCCTAGCAAATCGAACAATGTCTAATAGCCGGATCCACACCAGACGATCCAACGTGCTCCAATCGCGGGCGGCAGGAGCGCGCTCCATAAGAGCGTTTGATGTGGACTTGCCTCGCGCGATCCAAACTGCGCGGCAGGAGCGCACGCTCTTTGCCGCGAGCAATCCGTCAGTTGTCAGTTTTTGTTACTAGCACACAGGCGCCTCAGTCTCTCACACATTATGGAAAATTTTGAAAGTCGTCGTCTAATATCCCTTTACAAGGAACATAAATGCTTAAGGGATCCAAGTGATAAAACATACACCAATAGAGGAGCGAGGGAAGATGCATGGCGACGTATTAGTCGCGAAAAATTAACAATGTCCGTTGAAGTTTATTAGTTGAAGAGTTAAAGAAAAAAATGAAATCTTTATCGGGAGGTTACAGAAGAGAAAAGTAAATTGTTGCTGCCACAGCAATTCGACGTCGTTGCTGCACGTGTGACTCCATAGCGACCGAAAGTTCAACTGTGCTATTCTTAGGCGGATCAGTGTGGATCGGTTGGAGCGTGTCGGTGCGACGCGGCGACGCGGCGAGATCGCAAGAAAAGATAAGTTCGTCAGACGGCACGATCCATGATCGATAATGACTAATATTGGCACCAAAGTCTAAAGTGCTAAATAAGTCTTAGAGATGGCGTTTAGTCATTAATAAAATAACCTTCTTTAAAAATTGTTTTGAATTTTTGTAATCATCTAAGTAATATTAATAAATAGATACAAAAAATTTGCGTAACTGTTAGTGTAAAGCCGCGACAGAATGTCTTGGTGTTGTGAAGCAAGGAGAGCAAATCCCACATAAAATGGGAAAAGGCTAGAAAGAAGAAGAAGTTAGCGCTAATGGAATAACCATAATATTATGAAGATGAGACGAAATATTTTTGGAAAGGTTCTTCTTCTCACTCGTTTCACTCTTGGCAGAGCGGTCGTGGTCACGTAGAGTTGTCTATTTGTGCTCTTATGTGACTCTCTTAGGAATAGCTGCAGTGGTTTCCCTTTGCCTTCTGCGCCAAACTTTTTGGGATTATTTAGAGCCCAAGGCCGACGGAGCCTCTATCGCTAGGTTTTCCGAGCAGGTGAGTGGTTTTCCCGCCACAGCTCGGTCGCCATTTCCCCCTCACTCCCGTCAGTAATCTATCACGGAGCACCACGATCTGATGAGGTTGACATTTGGGGCTGACAGGATATTATTGTCACTCTCCCCCTTACTCCCCCTCCGTTTGGAAAGGTAAGATATTTAAATAATGTTTAACTTTTATTTTATAGAATGACAGTTACACTATAGTAATGTAGAGTTACGCTTTCTTTAATCATACCGTTTGCTATTATTTATCATATCATCAAATATATTATTTGATCGAAGCTATTTTTATAACTTATTTTGTAATTATTAAAAACACTAAAGTATGTAGTAGATTGAGTTACATAACCCCTGTGTAGTAAGTATTCCTGACTGAAAATATTTTTAGAATTTCAGTAGACATTAGGACACTGCTAATTTATTCTGCAGTCGCTTAATTACTATTTTGTTGAATTCAGGTGAGTAAGATCGACTTCCCACCACCCACAAGGAAATTTTGGATTGCTTCTACAGTGGTCCCTGGTTTACCCCTTGGTAAAGAAAACTAATGTAAGCCATCAGTTTTCTTTGATAGTAAAGGAATCCTTTTAATAGTTTTCTCATGACAACTTTATAAAGTAGTTTTCTCGTAACTGAGACTGCACTAGTTCGTAGTGTATCCTAAATAGTAGAGGTCAAAGCAGGTCAGAGTAACAGTGGAGGAGATCGGCGTGGACGTGGGGGCTGGCCGTTTTCGCGATGCGATTACGCAGATTTGCGATACGGCCATGCCCCGCGTCCAAGGTCGTCGGCCTCCGCGGAAGGAGGTCTACTGGTGGTCCCAGGTGTTGGCGGACCTCCGTGCGGCTTGTACTCGTGCCCGGAGGTCCTACACCCGCAGCAGGCGACGTCACCGTGGAGACGGTGGCGGGGACCAGCTTCATGAGGAGTACCGCGACGCGCGGAAAACTCTGAAGCTGGCCATTTGCCGCGCCAAAGAGGAAAAGAGAAAGGAGATGCTGGAGGGTCTCGACCGTGACCCCTGGGGTCAGAAGCTCCGCACGTCGGGCCCCCCCCCTTACCGAGACTCTCCAGCCCAGCTTCCTGCAGGAAGTGGTGAAGGGCCTTTTCCCTGAGTGGGCGGAGCACACACCCCCGTCGATGGCCTATGCGGTCATAGACGGTGGGGGTAGAGGACGATGTGCCGCCCGTTAGGGAATCGGAGGTTGGGGCGGCTGTTCTTCGGATCCGTTCCAAGAACACCGCCCCCGGGCCGGACGGGGTTCCAGCCCGAGTGATGGCCCGAGCCCTCGACCATATGTCGGACCGCCTCAGGGAAGTGTTGGACGCTAGCCTGGCGTCCGGGCGCTTCCCTGAGTGCTGGAAATGCGGGAAGCTGGTCCTGTTGAGGAAGCCGGGACGGCCTGCCGATTCAGTCACGGCCTATAGGCCCATCGTGTTGCTGGACGAGGCGGGTAAACTTTTTGAGAGGATACTCTCTGCCCGCATCGTCCGGCACCTTTGTGAGGTGGGGCCCGACCTGTCGGACGCCCAATTCGAATTCCGAGAGGGGCGTTCGACGGTCGATGCCGTGATGCTCCTCAGGGCCGTGACCGAAGAGGCAGTTAGTTGTGGCGGCGTGGTGTTGGCGGTGTCCTTGGACATTGCCAACGCCTTCAATAGTCTGCCATTTAGCTGCATCAGGGAAGCACTCCACTACCACGGGGTGCCAGAGTACCTGAGGCGGCTAGTGGCAGACTATTTAGAGGAGCGTACCATCGTGTACGAGAACCGAGAGGGCGTCTTGAGACGGCGACCCATGTCGTGCGGCGTTCCGCAGGGGTCTGTCCTTGGACCACTCCTGTGGAACGTGGGGTACGACTGGGTCCTGCGAGGTCATCTCCCCCCGGGCTTGGAGTAATTTGTTACGCCGATGACACGTTGGTCACAGCCCGGGGGGCGAACTTCCAAGAGGCGGCGTGCCTGGCCACCAGGGGTGTTTCTCTGGTGGTCGGGCGCATCGAGGCGCTGGGCTTACGGGTGGCCCTGGACAAGACGGAGGCCCTATTGTTCCATGGGCCCCGTCGTGGTCCACCCGCCGGCGCCTCCATAGAGGTCAACTCGGTCCTGGTACCGGTTCGGGCCCAGATGAGGTATCTGGGCCTGATTCTCGACGGTAGGTGGCTCTTCGACGAGCACTTCCGACAGCTTGGTCCCAGGCTGGTCGACGCTGCCTCCGCCCTTGGGCGACTCTTGCCCAATTTGGGTGGAGCCAGCGTCGCAACGAGACTCCTATACACGGGGTTGTCCGGTCGATGGCGCTGTATGGCGCACCGGTGTGGGTGGCGGCTCTGACTGCCCTAAATAAGGCTCGCCTCTGGCGGCCTCAGAGGGTATTGGCGGTCAGAGCCATACGCGGATACCGCACGGTGTCGACCGAGGCGGCATGCGCCTTGGCCGGAACAGCCCCGTGGGATTTGGAGGCAGAAGTGCTCGCCGAAGTTTATCGACGGGTGAATATCGGGCGGAGTATGGCTATCGCCCTCCGCCCGAAGAGGTACGCGAGTGGCGTGAAGCCGCCCGTCAAGCCACTATGGCTAGATGGTCGTCCTGGTTGGAGACTCCACGCGCTGGCTTTGCCGCCGTGGAGGCTCTCCAGCCGGTCATCCTCGAGTGGGCAGGGCGGTAGCACGGGACACTTTCCTTCCGACTGACGCAGGTCCTTTCCAGGCACGGTTGCTTCGGGAAGTACTTGCACTCGGTCGCCAGGAGGGAACTGAGTCCCACCTGACACCACTGCACCTGCAGTGAGGACTCGACCCAGCATACGCTGGCGATCTGCCCCGCATGGGCGTCGCAGCGCCGGGCCCTCACTGCAGTCATCGGAGGAGATCTCTCGCTACCGGCCGTCATACGCTCCATGGCCGGTAGCGATAGCAGTTTTACCGCGGTCGCAACCTTCTGCGAAGATGTAATCTCGCAGAAGGAGGTGGCGGAGAAGGCCCGGGAGGACGATGTCCACTCGGACCCAATCCGCCGCCCGCGAACCGGGCGGCGGAGGCGCGCCTATCAGCGCCTCATGCCGCCCTGAGTGTGGCCGCGGATGGTCGGGACGGGCGTTCCCCTCCATCCGCTCCAGTGGCCACCCGCGAGGGGGCGACGTACGCGTGTGCCGTACGTCGCCTAATTAGAGAGTCCATCAGGTGACGGTGCCCGCTTCTGTGCGGGCAGGCGCTGGGAGGGGTCCGGACGTGTTAATAACTGCAGTTCCCGGATTCCTCCCTTCACAGGCGCAGAGTGGCACACCGTGTGGTTTTAGTCGGTTCGAGTCCGACACACCGCCCCGCCGCAAGCCCCGGTGGGGTGACGGTCCGAGGGGATTTCCACACGTTAAACAAAAAAAAAAAAAAGTCAGAGTAACAGGAAGAGGAAGAAAGGCCACACTCCACAGGAAAAGGGTACAGGGACCTTGGCTAATTATGAGATACCTTTTTATGAAGGATGATTGATTGATATACGAATGACGAAATATGAAAAACGAATTATTGGATGAATTTTTATTAAACATTTTAAATTACGCTATATAAAATATTATTCTAAGTTGAACTTGAACTCGCGGGCTGGGTTTCCGTAACTCGACGTCTGCAGTGCGCTTATTTTGCGTGGTGGGTCGGCATCATTCATGCCAACCCAGTTCCTCCAAGAAACCTAGCAGACCCCTCACGTTGCGACGACTTCTGGAAGCGACCTGGGCGATCCGGGGTGTTTCACCCGGTATTCTGCCACCCCAGAACATGCCATGATGACATGGGCGGATGTTTCCTCCTTCTCCATGCATGCTCTGTATAGAGGGCTGTCTGTTACACCTAGAGTGAAAAGATGTTTGTTTAGTAGTGCATGACCAGTTATTGCTCCAGTTAAGAGTCGAAGCAGCGGCCTCTTAAGTTGCATCAGCTTCCGTGACAATACGGGGTTGATCGTCGGGAGGGCCTCCTTGGTCTGCCTGCAGGTACGAAGGTTGGACTGTATATCTGGTGTTCTACGTTGGTGTTCTGTTGCAGTGTCCGTCGCAGCCAAGTAGTTGGCAAGGGCAATATTGGTTCTGGGTTACTGCCTTTGTCTCCGATCCACCTCTTGCCAGTGCATCAGTGCGTCGTTTCCACTTATTATTATTCTAACTTTTGCAATTATTTCAATTGTATTTCTACTAGAAAGAAATATTGGTATTGGCGAGCCAGTGGACTGTAAAACGACGTGTGTATTTATATATATGAAATGATGAATCGATGGTGGTTTTAGTCTTTAATAATGATATTATTTTCACAATTATAAATTAGTTATAAGACATTAGTCGGAGCTGACACAACACTGACAACAACAGAACAATGATAGGAAAAACATATAGAGCATATAAAAGAGGTATTTACAATTAAACTTAGAACATGCTTCCAGCCAGTCGCCAACATTCCGGGCCCCTAGTGGAACACTAAATCCTGGTGGCAACTGGCTGGGGCTCAGCTACTAGTGGAAGGAGCTTACGGACTGGTCGACGCAAAATACCTGCCTTTGTGGCTACGTCTGCGACTCGTACCAGTCCATCAGGTCCCACGAAAGTTTTAGCCACCCTACCGAGAAGCCAAAGGCCTCGTGGTAGCGTATTGTCCGCGATTAAAACTACGTCACCCTCGCAAAGAATCGACTGTCTTCTTTCTTTTCCTCGTGGAATTAGTGTGGGCAGGTATTCGGTCAGCCACCTCTTCCAAAAATGATCAGCAAGCCTGAGAGCGTGTCGCCAATCACATCTGCGTACTAGATCAGCATCAGAGAGGTTGACTGGCCACGAAGACGTTGATGAGGATCCAATCAGAAAATGAAACGGTGTTATGGCTTCGGGAGCGTCGGGGGAATTTGGAACATATGTAAGTGGTCTGGAGTTCACAATCGACTCAGCTTCAATTAATAAGGTGGTAAACAATTCTTCACGTGGAGCTCTGTCTTTAAGTGTGACACGCAGGGCTGTTTTTACGGACCGCACTAGTCTTTCCCACGCACCGCCCATAAATGGTGAGGCGGGTGGTATAAACCGCCATTGAATCTTACGGCTGGTCGTGAAGGTCTCCACTGCTTCATCATAAAGTGACGAAAGCTCGCGATTTGCACCGACAAAGTTTGTTCCGTTGTCGGAAAATATCGTTGTTGGTGTTCCCCGCCGGGCTATTAGACGTCTTAGGCTCATAATCGCTGAATCAGAGGTAAGAGATGCGACTACTTCTAAATGAATAGCTCTAGTAACCAGGCACGTGTAGAGAGCCACGTACCTCTTTTCGCGTCGTCGACCCACTGCCACTTCTATTGGGCCGAAGTAATCCAGGCCAACATGTGTAAAAGGTCGCGTATGATGGTCGAGGCGTTCTAAAGGTAAATCGCCTGTTGGTGGTGTGACTAGTCGGCCGTTTTGTCTTCTGCATCGTAAACATGACTTAGCTATGTTGCGTATTGTCGTTCTCGCACGTAGAATCCAAAATCTTTGTCTTATTTCATTAAGCACAAGCTCATGGTTTCCGTGGCCGGCTTCAGCATGTTTATTTAAAATAATTAGGTGCACAATTCGGTGACGGCCATCCAGGATGATCGGTGACTTGAAACTCTCACTTACCCCATGAGCAGATTTTATGCGTGAATCCAAACGGATAAGGCCGTCCTTGTCAAGGACTGGGGCGAGTGCGGCTATGCGGCTGCTCTTAGGCAATGGCTGAGAGGCTTTCAAAGTCTTCAGTTCTTCGGAAAAGTTGTCAACCTGGACCTTCAGAAATAGCATCTTCTCTGCTTTGAGTATGTCTATGGCGGAAAGTTGCGAGGGGGACGCAGAATCGTCAGTAAACTTTGCGAGTAAGCGCGGTGAACGAGATAGCGAATAAAATTTTCGTATGGCCTGCTGAACACGGGCCGTCGCTCTTAATAGTCTTAGCCAACTGCTAAAACGAGCAATATCCGGGACAGGCGGGTTAAGTAACGGATATTCTACAGTAAGCCCCATAAACTCTGCTTTTAATTCAGAGGTTTGTGAAGCTTCATCCGAAATATAGTCTGGTCACGTGGCCATTCTGTGGAAGGGCTGAGCAAAAAAGAGGGGCCAGTGAACCATCTATGTGACGAAGTGAGTACAAAATGTTTTGGCTTCGTAGCGTCGTCTGCAATGTTGAGTTCACTAGGAAGCCACATCCAGTTAGATGGATTAGAAAATTCTAAAATTTCGCCTAGTCTGTGAGCCACAAATGGTTTATAATTACGTGCGTCACTGCGAATCCACTTAATAACCGTCGTAGAGTCAGTCCAGTAAAAAACGGCGGAGGGCTGTGATCGATGAGCTTTTAAAATACTTTGGGCAAAACGTATTGCTATTAGAGCCGCTTGTAACTCAAGACGGGGAATGGAGAGTGGCTTCAAGGGGGCAACACGCGCTTTACTGCCTATTAAGGCGAGGTTCACTGAGCCATCAAAGAACAAATAGCGCCAGTATGCGACGCAAGCATAGGCTTGTTCTCCCCCATCAGCTATGACGTGAAGCTGAGTGTCGCACTGATCTGGCCTGCCTACATACCATCGCGGGATACGGAGACTAGAAACTGTCGTAAGCTGGTCAAACCAGGTAATACACTCGGCTTCGTACTTGGAGGGGATTGGTGAATCCCAGTCAGTTCCCTCTCTCCATAGCTTCTGAATCAAAATTCTGCCCTGAATCACTATCGGCGTAATCAAGCCTAACGGGTCGTAAACACTCATAACACTGGAGAGTAAACCACGTTTCGTTAGTACTGCGCCAATGTTTTTATGACCTGTGCGAAAACCTAAGGTATCATTAAAAGGATTCCACTTAACACCTAAAGCACCTACGTCATTATTAGGGGGTAAATTTACATCAGAATGTGTATTATTATGAAGTTCTTTAGGAATTAAACTAAGTGCCTCTGGTACGTTTGAAATCCACGACCGCATTTCAAAACAACATAACTTGTGGACTGTGACTATGTCGGAAGCTAATTGTGAAGCGTCGGATAAATTAAATTCGCTTCCAATATAGTCATCCATATAATGGTCGTGGATGATAGAATGTGTGGCCGCAGGATATTTATGCTCAAACTCTTTGGCGTTCTTATTTTTAATGTATATAGCTATAAAAGGACTAGAGACTGCACCAAATATTAAGGACGACATTCTATACTCCTTTATCGCAGCTTCTGTATTACCGTTGCGCCACAGAAACCTAAGTGAATCACGATCACTCTTTCTTATTTTTATTTGAGGAAACATTTCTCTAATGTCTGCGTTAAAAGCTATTGGACCCTCCCTAAAACGGAATAGAATGTCTAAAAGGGATTGCAAAAGATCCGGGCCCTGTAATAGCATACTATTTAAACTGACACCCTTAGTGATGGCTGCTGCATCATGGACAACTCTTAACTTACGCTTTAGTGGATGAGACACACCAAAATGTGGTAAGTACCATCTAATAGAAGCACCAGTTATAGATTCTTCTTTTAAATTATTTTCATGATATGATGATAAATCGCATTCTTCTGCGTAACCCTTCTGAATAATACCATCAATAAAATCTTTGTATGATGACGCAAACGTATTGTCTTTTGCTATCTGTTTCTCTAGGGATTTAAGATGCGATAAGGCTTGAGGGTAACTATCAGGTAAATTATTCGGCAAGTTGTCCCTCCAAGGCAATCCTACCTCAAAACGACCGGTACTAAGCCTCTGAGCTGAAGAATCGATTAAACTTATCGCACGTGCATCATCGGTATTTTGCTTTGGGGCATGCTTCTGAATACCTAAAGAGTCTATATCATATTGTTTCTTAATAAGCGCCTCAAGGGAATTGAATGTTCGCGATGCGTAGTCAGTCTCAGAGATATTGTAGGTAAAGTCCACAGGCTTAGACACTGTGGATATGGCACCGTGAAGTACCCAGCCTAGCAGCGTTCTTGAAGCTACAGGTTCATGTTTCCTGCCAACTCGTATTTCACGGCTTAAAGATAAATTCCAGTCTGCGGCTCCAATAAGCACGGTTGGAGTCGCGTTTTGGTATGCTAAGACACTCTGAAGATCGATTAGATGGTCGTATTTAGAAAAATCAAGTGATTTAGTGCTTTGCGGACTAAGGCGAAGAGGGGTGATGCTGCGTGCACCCTGGACAAAATAGCGTTCAGTGAAATCGCGCCCCCTAATATGAAAGTTGACATAGCAAACCTCTGTATCCAGAAACATACCGCCTACACCAGTGACACGTAGTTTTTGACGGCCGGTAGTCTCTGCTCCGATGCGTGTGGCTACATCACCATCGATAAGAGTAGCGGTACTGCCCTCATCTAGAAGCGCAAATGTGTCAAAAGTGCCGCGTGGTCCCTCCAAAACAACCGGTAGAATTTTGAGTAAGCCACGCGTACCAGTAGCAGGTACCCCGGACGTTGTGGTTACGATGTCATCGGCTTGACGAGGCTCAGCGGTGTTGTTGGTAGAATGCTGTGATAAATTGTTGGTGTTAGGACAGGGAATAACATTTTCCGTTGTTAAATCACCGTGGAGAAGAGCGTGGTGACGTCTAGTACAGCCATTAATACCGCAAGGCTTAGCTCGACAGTTATTCCATGTATGCGGGTTAGATTTCAGGCACCTATAACAAGTTTTCGTTTCCCTCACCGAACGCCATCTGGCATCAACCGTAAGTGATAAAAATGCCTTACATATCCTTATAGAGTGTGCTCCCTGTTTGCAAAATGCACATTCAGTTGCTTTGTCACTAACAGATGCAGTAGCATGTATGTTCAAATCTTTTGTTACGTTTGGTCTATAAAATGGGGCTTTACTAAACGAGGAGCTTGAAATTTTTGTATGAGAGGAGCTTGGCGTCACATCAACTACAAAGTTGTAATTGAGTTGACGGTCAGCTTCAATCACCAAGAACCTAGAAAGCAGTTCTAACTTAGTGATAGTAGGTTCAAAAGGTTTGTGTGTAGCTGCATAGTCTGTGAAACGATCTCTGGTGTGCTCACTTAGTTTTGAAAGCACCGTGCGAAATAGTTCGATCGAGGACAAATACTCATGCTGCTTAAGCCACTTTATTGTAGCAACACAGTTTCTTAATTTGTTAGCCAGGGTGTTTAAATGTTCTGCGTTACTTACCTTTAAACTACGAATACCCATAATCTCCTGTGCAACCAACAGCTCAGGTCGCGCGTAGTTCTGCTCCAGTGCGGACATTACCTCATCGGGGTCTTGTGCTTCCCACAAAATAGACGAAATAGCTGTCTGAGCTGCACCGCGGACGGCGGTGATAAGGCGTGCTAGGTTATCTGCGGGTGTAAAGTAGGATTTAGTTCGTTCGTAAGTACATTTAAAAGCAAGCCATTCATTAATGTTGCCTGAAAAGGGAATAAGTTGAAGTCTTTGACGGTCAGGTAACGCAGAGATGGCCTGGGCTAGCTTTGTAACAGGATCAGCCGGAATCTTAGCCATCGTTGAAGCAGGTGGTTGAGTAATCTTTACTACTGGTACGAGAACGTGTTTCGATGGATTTGGACGTGGGTCGAGTGGAGCGCTAGGTATATTCAGATGTTGGTCTTTAACCCATGTTGTGACACGCGCTTTGTGAGAACTGCGTGACGAGTCACTACACGACCTGTCTGAGTGTGCCTCGAGGGACGCGAGCTTTGCATGCAGCTCCAGGTTGTCGGCCTCCTGCTGCAGTAGCGCAAGTGCACGCTCACGTTCGCAGTTACGTTGCACAAGCTCACGTTCTCGTTCCACAAGCTCACGTTCACGTTCGCGCTCTCGTTCCACAAGCTCACGTTCACGTTCGCGCTCTCGTTCCACAAGCTCACGTTCGCGTTCTACATGCCGCCGCTGAATTTCGGCCTCAATAGCCAGCCTTTGTGCGCGTACAGAAGTGCCGGAAATGCGTGAGTGTTTGGTGCTGTGTACAGACCGGGTCCTGTCGGTGGGCTGTGTTTGAAGACCAGAGCCTGTTGGAAGTACCAATGTTTCCTGCTGAGCAACGTTTCTGGTATTTCCCGTAGGTTGTGAATCTTCTGTTTCGAGGGCCACCTTATTTTGACTACGCGTAACCACCATCGTGTGAATGGAAAAATGAAATGAAAATTAATGGTATAATGTAGGCGACGAATGGACCAAAAATATTGGCGAGCCAGTGGACTGTAAAACGACGTGTGTATTTATATATATGAAATGATGAATCGATGGTGGTTTTAGTCTTTAATAATGATATTATTTTCACAATTATAAATTAGTTATAAGACATTAGTCGGAGCTGACACAACACTGACAACAACAGAACAATGATAGGAAAAACATATAGAGCATATAAAAGAGGTATTTACAATTAAACTTAGAACATGCTTCCAGCCAGTCGCCAACAATTGGATCTACTTAAAAACAAACAAATGCTTGCAATTCCATTACTATTGTTATTCAGAGACTATAAGTCGCATTGTATTGTCTACTGGGTGCGTCTATTGGGAACAGTTTAAATATTGTAATTTTTATATAGGTACATATGTATAATTCTTTCTATCTAGTTTGTACATGCTTTCAATATGTCAGAGCCATGCTTCCGCAGACGCGGGCGGCTTTATCAGAGCGAAACTATGGTCTCATAGACAAATGGTTGTCGTATTAAACATTTTTTTAATAAGTATTCAACTACTGAGGTTACCGAAATAACAAACTTTGCGAGCTTAATTTTCAGATTCATTTTTAGAACATTTACCAAAAATAATTCGGTCACACAGGTACTGATGTTTAGTAAACAACTCGTAAAGTATTAGTAGTTAAGAAAAATTCAACGCCATTCCGTATCTCTGAAGTAGTTCAAGCATAAATCCGTTCGTCCATCCGTAACCATACTGGACGATGTACTCGCCGCTGCTGCCATGTTCCCCCACATTCGTGCAATGATATCTGTCAAACATTTTATCCCATTTCTTATACCCTAAGTAGTTGGCACGAGCCCAAATTTCTATTTGACGTTTTGCTAACCGTTTAGCTTCACTACAATCGCTATTCTCCAATGCACCGATTAACATTGCCTGCAGTGGTGGCCAGACATTGGGATAGTCCCACAATTCTTCTGTATGCCATAATGATGTAGGAACACCTCCAGGGAACTTCAGTACCCCGCTAGCGTGCAGATATCTTACGAAGTACCTGGCATGTTCCGGCGCTTGCCAAGGTTCAACAGCGCTTGCCCATAGAGGTGCTGCGCAACTCATGTAGAAATGTTTTCTTCGCGCCATTGTTCGAGTATCAAAGTCATACCAGATTCCATCTTCATGGTCCCACATTACATTTTCAATTGCGTCTCTCCATTTTCCAGCTAAACTCCACCACTTTTGAGCTTGTTTAACAAATCCCAGTTTATTTCGAAGATTACCCATTTTTTGCAAAGCCGCTGCAAATATAGAATTCAAGTCGACTGGGAGAATTTGCGAAGTATTCACATCAGTAACGTTGAATTCAGATTTTGTACCAGCATTCATTAGCCATCTAGATGAAAAGTCCCACCCACTTTCCGACGTACTCTTCATCTGATCATAAAACGTCTTACGTAATCTGTCGGGTAGTTTTTGAGCATTCTCATAATCATCATAATAAAATTCTGGGCGAGGACCTTGGCTATTTTTATCCGTTACATATCTCAGTAACGTGTAATTGTATCCTCTAAGTTCAATTGGAAACGCCCTATTATCCAGCCAAAATTGAAGTTCTGCTTCCACAATTGCGATATTTTGTTTCAGCCATAGCTTATCGCCCGTGACAGTAATATAATCGAATACCATCCAAGTTAGAAACGGTGGATGAGTTCGTCCAAGGTAATAGATTCGAGTACCTTGCGGAATATATCCGTATTGTGTTACAAGGTACAAAAAAATTTCAATCATCCCTCTTGCGGTCATCGCCATATTACTGATTAGAAGACCACGAATTATCCAATATGAATCCCAGTAAAATAACTCATCAGTTTTTCCTCCGGGAACTACGAAATCTTTTGGCACGTATATAAAACTATATTGTTCAGGTTTCCGAGCTATATCCATTGCCACATTCCTACCAACCTTTGGCCAG
This sequence comes from Diaphora mendica, assembly GCA_949125395.1. Classification (NCBI taxonomy): domain Eukaryota; kingdom Metazoa; phylum Arthropoda; class Insecta; order Lepidoptera; family Erebidae; genus Diaphora; species Diaphora mendica. The sequence continues at coordinate 3,633,462 of OX421321.1, forward strand.
ATGTTAATTATATCTTTTGCGAATTCCAAGAGATTGTGATTCTTAATCCCTTCAAGAACAGGTGGATTTGGATCAAAATCAGGAGGCCGCCAGTAACGAAGTTCATCTTTATCTTCAAAATGTTGTTCCAGAAAATTCGTTAACTGAACAATATTAGGTGCATTGTCTGTTTCTGCCATAAACGTGTCAAAACTTTTTACAATTGCTTCTTCGGACATTAAGAGTTTCAAATCAACGAAAGACTTGGAGTCAGGCAAAACTTTTACCATCTGGAAAACGTGTAGAACTTCACCCGTACAATAAATTAATGAGTTGCATACGGTAAGGTTTCTGGAAGCCAGCACTGTAGTACATGTACTAAGATGACCCAAACAAAGGGATAGTACCAGTATAAAGAAATCTTCAACATGGTGTTTTCACAGTCCCACATTAATTGGTGAGAGGTAAGATACTATTCGTAAAATATATTGTGGTGTACTAGAGAAGGGTTAGGAACAATTGCCGTGGAATATGCTCGTTGCTGGTTAAATGTATGAACATTGAAAAATCGAACAATTGATCTATTTGAATAGTGAATGAAAGCAATCACACACTGTTTTTTCAAATGAATAGAAGTTTCCTCTCCATAATGGGAACGTTTCTTAGGTAGTGCTAGGTGTGAACGCTGAACTCATTGATTTAAAATACCTACTGGAATAATTCGAACTTAGTTTGTCCTCAATGTTTGTAGTAGTAGTAGGTACAGTGAAACTTGGTTAAGTGGGACCTGAATAAGTGAGAAACCTCCATAACTGGAACTCATGCTGACGTCCCAGCACTTAGGCACTGAATTACCTCTGCTAGTGGGACGAAGCAAACCTCTATATCTGGGATACGTTCTTTCAATTTTATCGTCATAGTTACTTCTATAACTAAGACAGAGAGAGGATTTTATATACATTAACCTCTGTAACTGAGATAACATCGTTTTTTTTGCTTAAAAACGAAGAAGATGACGACTCCGATGGGCTCGGAAGTAAATTTAATAAAAAAATCTAAACGCGAAGCAGTAAAAGCAGTTATTTTAAAATGACAGGAAATAGGGACCAAAGCATTTTTGATAAAATTTATAACATCGAAAAACTAAAAACTGATACTTCCAAAATACAAACTAAAAATGACTGATTTTTATAATTGATACATTCTGTTCACATTTTTGTGTCAATTAAAACTCACTTATAATGTTTACATAATACGTTAATTTATTCAATAATCGCACCTCTATAACTGAAATAACCTGTATTCTGACCTCTATTAATGTAATCCTCTGTTAATGAGACAGATATTTATTTATACCTGGATATCTGAGACACTGGGTAAGTGGGATACCTCTATAAGTGAGACAAATTTGCAGGTCCCTTGATGTCTCACTTAACGATTGAAAGGAAATGAAAGGCAATATTTTATTATAGTCAAATATACTTCGGAGTTCGTAGAAGTTACGAAAGTTTTAAAACAAAATAGCTGTAATTTAATGTCCGTCCAATCTACGTGTGACTAGGAGAAATTAGTAAACAGCGAGTATGACATAAATCAAAAATAATCAATCGAGAGTATCAATGAGATTTAAACCTAATGAGCACTTTAATGAAATAATTCTACCTCATGTGAAGCTTGTGAACTCTTTAGACTTCTGTGCTTCTGAAAGGAACTACTTCATGATCACATTTCCATTCTTACATCGACGCTTAAATGCCTGGTCTTGAGTCTAAGTATAAAAACCGGAGTCCATGCCACTATAAGGTAATCAAAGTGTGCCAAGATTCGCGTCATGACACGCTTTTATTCAAACATGCCTCGAGACAAATAGACCGGCTCTCTCGGAGTGGTTCCACGGCCGTACAAAAAATTGGAGTTATGCACTGCACTGCACTCCCTCCCTCCTTTGATTCTTGAGTTACAGGTGTCCTTGGGCGTCGGTAATCACTAACCATCGGGTAGATAGGCTCGTTTGCAATCTGGAGCCAGAGTAAGCCGCAAGTATCGAATTAAGAAGTGAGACTAATACTGCAGTTGGCCCTAAGCCTCCTACACATGGCCGATGGACTAGGCCGCGCAGGTATGCCGATGGCATCGTTTAACTGCTGGCACAGCCCGCAGAGCATCGGCGGCATGGTCCTAAGCGGTCCACGTCGCTTACCTGCATGTCCAAACTTTGAATGAAGGGGCTGTTATAACAAGAATAAAAACTAACCATGGGCACTTATATATTTATAGTGTTGGTTTATTTTTTCTTTCCAGTTATTAATAAAAAATATTGAGTTCTGTTTATACAAATATTGTTAGTTTGCATATTTTATCACAACCTCAATTCCGGTTTTCACCTTTGTTATTTTCTATTGAAAAAGCGATGATTTCTTAAGGCAAAGGGTAAAACAAGTTAATTATTCAAAAATAAAAACTGAATCCCAAATGGGTATAAGTAGGTATATTAACAAGTAAAAAAAATCGACTTTAAGGTTCGACTCGATTTCTCTTGGATGCCATCATCAGATCTTAGTGTCCTTATCATGGTACCACCGTTAGGATATCTGCTTTCCATTAAAAAAAAGAATCATTAAAATCGGTTCATATAAATAATATAAAAATAAAAGACGCGTGTAACGACAGCTCAATAGCCAAAATCCATGATGATACATGACATAATAATATACTCGAAACACATAACCATTCTTCTGTCACAGTTTCGCAATTTTAAACTAAATATTGCTATAAGGGAGATGTGCGGTTATATAACCTATCGGTGAAAGTCCCGACAAAATCAGTCCAGCCGTTCCAGAGATTAGCCAGAACAAACAGACAGACAGACAGACAGACAAAAATTGTAAAAAATGTTATTTTGGTATAAGTACCGTTGTAACCCCTGAACTTGTCAGGTGGAAACTCACCGGTTTCGACTCAGGATAAATATGAGACCTCAGGGCGCCGTAAGAATTTTGATAAATTTAAAGTGAGGGTGCAGAGGGTCCACGGGAGGCTTCAGAAAAAACAACTTACGACACATACAAACTTTTATTTTGTTCAAGAAATTATATTTAGATTACAATTGTTAAATAAAATTATAAAGATACATACAAGGTAGGTTGAAATAAAAAAATAAAAATTATACAGTCTTTTTTTTTTAAACAATAAGCCTGTAGACTGGACAGCACAGGATAGCCACCCTCTGGTCACCTTGCTGACTCGAGGTAGTCAGCCGTAGACTCTCTCCAGCTCAAGGTAGCTTGAGGAGACGTCCACCAGTGATCCACTTGTAGGTGCTAAGTAAAAGTATTAATTAATTAAATTTAAAGTTATGTGAACTTCCCTCAAGGTAGGGCAGAAATTTTGAGGAGTGAGCTGTGAGCTGCCAATAGTCAATCCTCCTCAGCAACAAACCACGAACCACAAGACGGGTACAATGTAGGTAGACTTTCAGCTGTAATCTATCGACCCTATAAACAAAATTAAATAACCTGAGGACATATTCTACATACATAAATATAATAAGGAAAAACCATTTTGAGGTTAACTTACCACAGACAGTGGGACTTGATCACTCACACACAAACACTACCATCAAAGATATAAATATTCACAGTAAGCAAAGCTTCCTCAGAGTTCAAAAGAGAAGATTAACAAATGAAGAATCATCTGCCACACACCCATCTTTATAGACTTAATATCGAATCCTCTCGATGAAACCCCTTCCCTATTTCTGGATGTGCGAACAAGACGTACAACTTCTATACTGCTTGTTTTATTTGCGATCAATTTAAAATGTAATGAGAATCGTATGACACACATATGATAATGTCTCACTGTTACTAAGTGTCCTAATGTCAACAAAAAATCCTTCAAAACATACGCCACCTAGTGCAACCTAGGTGCACCAAACAGCCCGGCAATTCGATCGCGCTCCACACCCAATTGTAGTTCGAACTACAGTGAACGAGAGGGCGCTGAAAACAAAAAATTGTTAAAAGATTGAAATCCAAAAAAAAACGATGTTACACCACCCCCTCCCCACAGTGTTCCCTGAGTAGAGCACGAAGGGAATAACCAAAACAGTAACAGACAAAGAAAAAGCTGTGATGACCTCAAATGTTAGGACACACAGAGTTTATAAGAAGAAAATCTAAAATTTAAAATATAGGTAGGTTAAGTTAAAAACACTTAACTCCTAGAGATACTGCTTTACTGACATCACACCCTAAATCACGGCATACTGCACACATATATGTGCAACCGAGTGGAGAGGTGTGTGTCGGAGAGGAACTGTTCGATGCAAAATTTGTTATCTCCCTATCTTACGTTCGATTTGGAGAGTGGTCCGATACAGTGAGGAGAAGGAACACAAGGTTGTTCCTGCTCACTACACTTAGATATCGGACAGATCACAAACCAAAAGCGAGCGTTTAGCAGCCACTACGCTTAGGTACCAATTTGTAACAACTAGACCTGTCAGGGGGGAACAAGTTGTAACCCATGGACCTATAAAAAAGGAGGATTCAAACCTTGCAGTCCACAGAATCCTGATCAGGCGTGTCACTCGTCGGCAACCCAGCAATAGTTTTTGCTTTGGGTAGCATCGTACAGTCCGTCCTCTACACAAGTGAGGTGTAATTTATTTGTTCACTATGTGTAGGAAGTATCTCCCTTTCCTAATCATCAGAGTCAGAGTCGGTATCCGCTTCTGACACAGACAAAATTTTGACTAACATGTCACGGATACCTACTAGTTCTGGACAGACAAAACTACACCTTGCTAACCTAGTTAGAAGACAATTAGCCCTCAATGTAACTCTTCGGCGACTAGCCTCAATAGAAAAAAATCACCTGAAGAAAGGACTCCTTCCAGTTCAAGGACCTTCGGCTCTCAGGAATTCAGCTTAGAAGCAGCAGAAACAGGGACAAAAGCGCTGGCCTTAATGCTGCCACGCCGGATAAGCCGCAACGCAGTGCGCAGCTCACTCCTCAAATTGATCTCCGTGTCATCGGGATTCGCTGAAACACCCACGGCAGACAATTCGTTAATAAGTTCTTCCTTTTCAATGATAATTAATACATTTAATCAGCTGGGACATGATGTTTTAAAATTCAAAATAAATTTATTGACACTTTAACAAAGTTAATATAAAGCACTAAGTTCTTCTTAGTGAAAAAAATAAAAGATTCAGTCTTACAATAAGATAGCTTAGACTGAATGGTATAAAAATAATGTGTTACTATATTAACACAATAACCTTTAAAAAAAATTATTCTTAAATGTTACTTTTAATTACAAGTTAAAATTATTTGAAACAGTTTTATTTAATTTGTGGGGTAACAAAAGAAAACTTTCTTTTTTTTGATCCCCTTTCTAACTCTAAGTTAATTACAGATTAGATTCTATCACATTAATAATGTTTGCTTCATGTTTCTACAACTATAAAGTAGTTACAGATAATCTATATTCAATGAACAATAGGTTCCTGCTTCTTAAAACCATAAAACAACAGAAGTCTTAAGTTATAAAAGTTTTCTTTACTATAAATAAAAGTATACCCTACTTTTATTTATGTAAAGTGTCCTAGATTGAAATTTAAATTGATACACTAAAAGGTTAAATTATCATGTAAAAATACAAACAAGATAAAGGGAAGCACAATATCCTTTTGATTATATCATGCAAACCCTCTTATAGAATTGAAATGAAGTTAATCACACATTTATCTACTTAATTTGTAAGTAGGTAGGAACATAAAAAGTTAAAAAATAAAGTTATTCTAGGAGAACCCGAACAAAATAAAAGCTATGTGTATGTGTCTCTATTACTGTGCTGATCCCTTAGGGAACAAACACAAGAACTTAATAAAAACAACAAACAAACGAAAGAAAGAAAAAAAAGAAAAAAATGTTCTCGCCAAAATAATTCAAAAAGACTTACCAAAATTTGTGCAGTTAAAATTTTGATTTAATTTTGAATTTTGCTCAAAGCTTTTCCACACCGCAGAGATGGTAATAATGTGCTGAAAAATGCAATGAGAGAATTATTACATGCGAACTGCACTTCACAAAACCAATTAACGTCCTGGGTAGTCTCGGACGGATAGTAAGCGTCTCATCCAAAGTCCTCCCGGGAACTCACACTCAGCACACCCTCAGGGTTCGAGAAGTTAGCCAAACGTTGGTCGCCAATTTGTAACCCCTGAACTTGTCAGGTGGAAACTCACCGGTTTCGACTCAGGATAAATATGAGACCTCAGGGCGCCGTAAGAATTTTGATAAATTTAAAGTGAGGGTACAGAGGGTCCACGGGAGGCTTCAGAGAAACAACTTACGACACATACAAACTTTTATTTTGTTCAAGAAATTATATTTAGATTACAATTGTTAAATAAAATTATAAAGATACATACAAGGTAGGTTGAAATAAAAAAATAAAAATTATACAGTCTTTTTTTTTAAACAATAAGCCTGTAGACTGGACAGCACAGGATAGCCACCCTCTGGTCACCTTGCTGACTCGAAGTAGTCAGCCGTAGACTCTCTCCAGCTCAAGGTAGCTTGAGGAGACGTCCACCAGTGATCCACTTGTAGGTGCTAAGTAAAAGAATTAATTAATTAAATTTAAAGTTATGTGAACTTCCCTCAAGGTAGGGCAGAAATCTTGAGGAGTGAGCTGTGAGCTGCCAATAGTCAATCCTCCTCAGCAACAAACCACGAACCACAAGACGGGTACAATGTAGGTAGACTTTCAGCTGTAATCTATCGACCCTATAAACAAAATTAAATAACCTGAGGACATATTCTACATACATAAAGATAATAAGGAAAAACCATTTTGAGGTTAACTTACCACAGACAGTGGGACTTGATCACTCACACACAAACACTACCATCAAAGATATAAATATTCACAGTAAGCAAAGCTTCCTCAGAGTTCAAAAGAGAAGATTAACAAATGAAGAATCATCTGCCACACACCCATCTTTATAGACTTAATATCGAATCCTCTCGATGAAACCCCTTCCCCATTTCTGGATGTGCGAACAAGACGTACAACTTCTATACTGCTTGTTTATTTGCGATCAATTTAAAATGTAATGAGAATCGTATGACACACATATGATAATGTCTCACTGTTACTAAGTGTCCTAATGTCAACAAAAAATCCTTCAAAACATACGCCACCTAGTGCAACCTAGGTGCACCAAACAGCCCGGCAATTCGATCGCGCTCCACACCCAATTGTAGTTCGAACTACAGTGAACGAGAGGGCGCTGAAAACAAAAAATTGTTAAAAGATTGAAATCCAAAAAAAAACGATGTTACACCGTGTATACATACATATGCATGTAATAAAAAGCGGTTATTTTAATATTACAAACAGACACTTCAATTTTATTTATTTGTAGAGAAGATGTATTAAATATCTAATTTAAATATGAACTTTGTTCCCCTTTTAGTAACGAAAAGGCGAATGGTGGAGTATAAAATTAGACACTGTTACAGTTTATAAGAAGAAGGAGTGCAGAAACCTATAAATAATAATTAAATGAGTTATGGTCACAAAGCGACCACTAGTTCTACATTAAAAAGTATCAAAAAAATACAATAATCTTATTGATCTCAAAAATTACGACTATTTTCTTTATTTATTATTTACTAGCTGACACTGTGAACTTCATACCACCATTTTTTTCCTAATATTTTACACATCCGGTTTTCTTATAATTTTCTTTAATACAAACCTTGTCCTGTAAATAGGAAACGATAAAAAAAAATGTCCAATTTGGTTCAGAAAATCGGAAGTTATGCGCGTGCATACATTTCAGTAAATGATTTTTTTTTCTATAGATAAAAATGAGTTACATATTTGTCCCCCAAAACCTAGTTAGTAGAAATAAATGTGGCCACTCGACGGCAATAGACTTGTGCCTTGACTGAAATTGTTGTTGTCAAAATATTGACGTTTAATACATCTCTGTTTAATTTATTATATGTAAGTACATTAAATGTGTGTGTAATGTATGTAGTAAAAAGAAAACTATGTAAGAACTTAGTCTCTGAGAGGAAGTAAGAGCCCTCTTTCAGGTTACATTATTTTCAAACACGAATATAGCAGATGGCGTTCTATTATTTAAGTCGAAATAGTTGGACGCACTAATAATGACCTATTCTCACCACTCGGAGTAATTGATCTTTATTGTTCGACGTGATGCATTTATCGAACATTGCAGTTTGGATCCATCGTTCACGCCACCGCTGACGTCCGCCCCACGCACCCATTATACCAGTGAATAAATGATGTTTAGGATTTTATCCCCGCGTTATCTGTCACTGTACACGATATTCACGTTACATGAAGCATGTACACAGGCCGTTCTGAAATGCAATTCCTCTATCTATTGCCACGGTGAACTTCTACATACAATTCAGCTCTCTAGACTCTTCAGGGATTCCAAAACATTCGTGGATTTGCACTTATTAAGCTCAGAATCAAAAGTATTGGAAAGTTTTCATACCCTTATGACTGACACAGACAAAAATCCTACTCGGAAGCAACTGATGGCGTTCTTAGATGAATATTTTGAAAGTAAAATTGAACTGCAATACTTGGTATCCACCAAATTTTAATCCTAATCCACCATTTGTAAATAAAATTAAGGATCCGAAGTTGAAACAGTTTGCAAAAGACGTAATCGGCATTTGGCCAAAACTTGGGCGAAAAGTGTCACCTGATGTAGAAAAAAATCCTAACCAATACAGTTTCATATATGTGCCAAAAGGATTCATTGTTCCTGGAGGAAGATTTATGGAGTTGTACTACTGGGACTCGTATTGGATTATCCGTGGTCTTTTGATCTGTAATATGAAGAAAACTGCTAGAGGCATGATTGAAAATTTTCTTCACCTTGTCAACGAGATAGGATATGTACCTAACGGTAGTCGAAAGTATTATCTTGGGAGAAGTCAACCGCCGTTTTTGGCTTGGATGGTTTCCGACTATTTTACTGAAATAGAGGACCAGTCATGGCTTAAACACAATATTGCAACCCTTGAAAAAGAATTGCGATATTGGTTGCAGAAAAAGACAATAACAGTTGAAATCAATCGTTTTCAATATAGACTATTACGATATGCATCGGACAAAAGTGCCATAGGTCCGAGACCTGAATCTTATTATGAACACTATGTATACGGTAAAACAGTTCCTCTGCCACAACGCCAAAACTTCTATACGGAAATAAAAACTGCTGCAGAAAGTGGCTGGGACTTCTCATCCAGATGGTTCATTAGTTCTGGCAAAAACCTTAACTTCAATATGACTGATATTAAAACTTCACATATTCTCCCTGTTGGTTTAAATTCAATTTTCGCTGGAGCACTACAAAAGATGGGCGATCTAAAGAATAAAGTAGACGGTTCCGAGAGAGCCAATGTGTGGTGGAAATTAGCTGAGCAATGGAGACACGCAATCGAAAGTGTAATGTGGGATGCCGAGGATGGAGTTTGGTATGACTACGATACCGAAGCAAAGTTACGACGGAAACATTTCTACTTAAGTTGTACAGCGCCTCTCTGGGCACAAGCCATTGAGCCATGGCTGGCAACTGATCGTGTCAGAGCCTTTATTAAATACCTGCGATCCACAGGAGCGTTACAATTCCCTGGTGGCGTACCTACATCATTGCGGCATACCGGTGAGCAGTGGGACTATCCAAACGCGTGGCCGCCCTTACAAGCCATGCTCATTGGTGGATTGGAAAAAAGCGAGTACGAAGAAGCAAATCGACTAGCAAAACAACTAATGAAAATTTGGATTACGGCCAACTATATGTGTTATAAGAAACACAAGAAGATGTTTGAGAAGTATACCTGCTCTAATCCTGGTGAGCACGGAGTTGGAGGAGAGTATGATGTGCAAACTGGTTTCGGCTGGACGAATGGATATGTTCTTGAATTGCTTCAGAGATACGGGGATGAGTTGGAGTTTGAATAATTATTTATTTAAAACGATTTTTTAATGTAACAAGTTTGGTTTATGTAAAGTATATCTTTCAGTTCTACACATAATAGCCACTTTGTAATTTAGTTTACGACAGTGTTAGAGAAACCAACTCTTAAGAGTTTAATAATAGCAAATTGAAGCCTCTTGAAAATCCTATTACAAAAGTGAGTCAAAAACTTAATTAGTAAATGAGTATTTATTGAGTTATTATTAGTAAATTAACTCATAAGTTGGTCTTACAAAGTTATTAATGTTGGCAAAGTGTGACGTGATAGTACAACTAACAGTAATGGATACGGACTGTCCCAGATCGGGATGTTAGACGTTGCTTGGAGGAAGTCTTCGTTCAGAATGTCGGTCGATTGATTGATTAAATAGTGTAAAAGATTGTAAAATTCTATATAAATGATGAATTTAATATAAGTTAATAATAACTTTGATATTAGTCACGTGCTTGATGTCAATATGGGGGACGGGAGACGGGTCAAAAATCATTAAATTGACTTGTGTGATTTGGAATGCGCTAACAAATTCACCCCTTCTGCATAAACGTTATTTAACTTCAAGCAATAAAAGCAAGCAAAGATTAGCTGGAACATCCATGGCCCATCCCCGGTAACGCACTTGTGACGCACTGGTGTTACGCGTGTCCATGGGCGGCGCTAATCGCTTACCATCAGGTGATACGTCTGCTCGTTTGCCAGGCTATTCCATAAAAAAAAATGTAAGGAGGCTACTTTTTTTAGACTAGCTTTGCCCCGCGGAGCTGTCCGCGGGTAACTATATATATCTTAATGTATATAAATCTCGTGTCACAATGTTTGTCCTCAATGGACTCCTAAACCACTTAACCGATTATAAATTCCAAATTTAAATAAATCGATCCAAATTGAGAGATAGGATAGTTTAAATCTCAAATTATAGTCGCAATTTTAATTTATTGCTAATCTATATATATAAAAGAGTAAGGTGACTGACTGACTGACATACCCAGAGATCAACGCACAGCCCAAACCGCTGAAGCTACAATCCTGAAATTTTGCATGTAGGTTCTCCATATGACGTAAGTGAGCACTAAGAAAGGATTTTTTGAAATTCCACCCCTAAGGGGGTTAAATAGGGGTTGAAAGTTTGTATGAAAGTTCGTCATTTTTGAAGTAAGAAACATGAAACTTTACTTTTGGGCTACTGATTAAAAAAGAGTAGATACGTATTTAAGCGTTTCTGGATATTCTACCCCTAAGGGGTTAAATAGGGGTTGTTATTTCGTATATAGGTCAGTCTGGAAGTCCGTCATCTTTTAAGTAAGAAACATGAAACTTTATTTTTAGGCTGCTGATTAAAAATGAATTGATACGTGTTTCAGCGTTTCTGAATATTCTACCCCTAAGGGGGTGAAATAGGGGTTGAAAGTTTGTATGGAAGTTCGTCATTTTTTAAGTAAGAAACAACAAACTTTATTTTTAAGGTACTGATTAAAAAAGAGCAGATACGTATTTAAGCGTTTCTGGATATTCTACCCCTAAGGGGTTAAATAGGGGTTGTTATTTCCTATATAGGTCAGTCTGGAAGTCCGTCATTTTTGAAGTTAGAAACATGAAACTTTATTTTTAGGCTGCTGATTAAAAATGAATTGATAGGTGTTTCAGCGTTTCTGAATATTCTACCCTTAAGGGGGTGAAATAGGGGTTGAAAGTTTGTATGGAAGTTCGTCATTTTTTAAGTAAGAAACATGAAACTTTATTTTTGGGGTACTGATTTGAAATGAATAGATAAGTATTAAAACGTTTCTTAATATTCTACCCCTAAGGGGGTTAAATAGGGGTTGAAAGTTTGTATGGAAGTTCGTCATTTTTTAAGTAAAAAACATGAAACTTTACTTTTGGGCTACTGATTAAAAAAGAGTAGATACGTGTAAGTGTTTCTGGATATTCTACCCTTAAGGGGGTGAAATAGGGGTTGAAAGTTTGTATGGAAGTCCGTAATTTTTTAAATAAGAAATATGAAACTTTATTTTTGGGATACTTAATAAAAATGATTAGATACTTATTTAGGAGTTTCTGGATATTATGCCCGTAAAGGGGTGAAATAAGGGTTGAAAGTGTGTAAGGAAGTCCGTCATTTTTTAAGTGAGAAACATGAAAATGTAGTTTTGGGCTACTGATTAAAAATGGGTAGATACGTATTGAAGCGTTTCTGGATATTCTACCCCTAAGGGGTGAAATAGGGGTTGTTATTTCGTATATAGGTCAGTCTGGAAGTTCGTAATTTTTGAAGTCAGAAACATGAAACTTTATTTTTTGGCTGCTGATTAAAAATGAATTGATACGTGTTTCAACGTTTCTAAATATTCTACCCCTAAGGTGGTGAAATAGGGGTTGAAAGTTTGTATGGATGTTCGTGATTTTTTAAGTAAGAAACGTGAAACTTTATTTTTGGGGTACTGATTTAAAATGAATAGATACGTGTTGAAACGTTTCTTAATATTCTACCCCTAAGGGGGTGAAATCGGGGTTGAAAGTTTGTAAGGATGTTCGTCATTCTTTACTTTTGGGCTACTGATTTAAAATGAATAGATAAGTATTTAAACGTTTCTTAAAATTCTACCCCTAAGGGGGTGAAATCGGGGTTGAAAGTTTGTAAGGAAGTTCGTCGTTCTTTACTTTTGGGCTACTGATTAAAAAATAGTAGATACGTGTTTAAGCGTTTCTGGATAATCTACCCCTAAGAGGTTAAATAGGGGTTGTTATTTCGTATATAGGTTATTCTGGAAGTCCGTCATTCTTGAAGTTAGAAACATGCAACTTTATTTATGGCTACTGATTAAAAATGAGTAGATACGCATGTACGAACATGTTCTGCCGGAACCGGTTGTGGTTCTCGGTGCCGTTCTTGAAGTTGTTCAAAAATATGTGTGGTACCTCGGGCAGACTTTGCAGTTAAGTAGAAACAACTTCGACGACGAGATGAACAGGAGAATTCAGCCGGGTTGGGCAGCGTTTGGAAAACTTTGTCGGGTCTTTTCATCGTCAATCCCACAGTGCCTAAATACGAAACTCTTCAATCAATACGTCCTACCTGTCATGACATACTGTGCCGAAACGTGGACACGACACGGCTGGTCCACAAGTTCAAAGTCGCTATGGAGAGGGCTATAATAATAATAATGATTAATTTTTCTCATCACAAAAGCTCAACGTTTCTCTAAGGGATCGCATCAAGAATGAGGTGATCCGGTAGAGAACCAAGGTCATTGACATAGCCCACGGGATAAGCAAACTGAAGTGACAGTGGGCTGGCCATATTAGCCGTAGAACTGATAACCGTTGGGATAAACGGGTTCGTGAGTGGTGACCGCGTCTCGGCAAACGTAGCTTAGAATGTCCAAAGGCCAGGTGGAATAATGATCGGACGGCTGGCAGAAGCTGGATGACAGAAGCTGAGGATCGAACCAAGTGGCGTGCAATTGGAGATGCCTATGTCCAGCAGTGGACTGCGTTGATGATAATGAGATACGTATTTAAGCGTTTCTGGATATTCTATCCCTAGGCTAGACTGGAAGTCCGTCATTTTTTAATTAAGTAGCCTGAAACTTTGTCTTCAGGCTTTTGATTACAAATAAATGAATACTTATATCAGCATTTATGGGAATTCTATTCCTAAAGGGGTTAAAATAAGGGTCGAAAGTGTGTGTGAAAGTCAATTTTAATGGACTATTGATTATAAATAAATACGTTTAAAAACGTGAACACAGTATTCATAGATACTTACACAGTTTTAAATAAATACATATAATCAACTTCCACGCGAGCAAAGCCGCGGGCAACAGCTAGTTATCTATATATATAAAAGAGTAAGGTGACTGACTGACTGACTGACATACCCAGAGATCAACGCACAGCCCAAACCGCTGAAGCTAGAATCCTGAAATTTTGCATGTTGGTTCTTTATGTAACGTAAGTGAGCACTAAGAAAGGAATTTTTGAAATTTCACCCCTAAGGGGGTTAAATAGGGGTTGAAAGTTTGTATGGAAGTTCGTCATTTTTTAAGTAAGAAACATGAAACTTTACTTTTGGGCTACTGATTAAAAAAGAGTAGATACGTATTTAAGTGTTTCTGGATATTCTACCCCTAAGGGGTTAAATAGGGGTTGTTATTTCGTACATAGGTCAGTCTGGAAGTCCGTCATTTTTGAAGTTAGAAACACGAACCTTTATTTTTTGACTGCTGATTAAAAATGAATTGATACGTGTTTCAGCGTTTCTGTATATTCTACCCCTAAGGGGGTGAAATAGGGGTTGAAAGTTTTTATGGAAGTTCGTCATTTTTTACTCTTTTAATTCTATTCCTAAATGGGTTAAAATAAGGGTCGAAAGTGTGTATGAAAGTTTGTATTGAAAGTTTAATGGACTATTGATTATAAATAAATACGTAAAACATGAACACAGTATTCATAGATACTTACACAGTTTTAATTAAATACATATAATCAACTTCCACGCGAGCAAAGCCGCGGGCAACAGCTAGTTGTATATAAATATGGCGGTACGAAGTTCGCCGGTTTAGCTAGTATATATATATATATATATTGACTCCACTTAGTACAATTTGCTTCCATTATCTTAAACTTTAAAAGGACCCTGTAGACGACAACATAGTGGTGTCCTAGGTTTTAAGTATGGTTTAATCAATAATGTATGTGGTTGGCAAAATGGGGGTGTTTAATATATCTCATTCTCGGGCCTTGCCTTAATTTTCGAGCCTGAATGCATGTGGAGTATAGGTATGCAAGTATAAACAAATTTCTTTATAGTGTTAATTTCTACCGCTGGTTGATCGAGTTCTATTAAATGATAATGTTCCGTAGAGATACATATTTTATGAAAATGACCATAGATGTCGCTACTCTATTCACTCTGACACTAGAAAATTCAATGGTATTCCCAAATAGTTGTTCAAAAATCTATAATAACCTAATACTTTAGATTAGTGTGAAGTGTGAACTTAGCGAAAAGGAAATGATTTTTACTCGGCATAATTTTATTATTTAACCAACTGTGCCCGCTACTTCGTACACGTGACATTTGGATTTTCAAGTTATTTTTAATTCTTCACCCTTTAAACCTTCCCTGGACTACGACAAACATTTCAAAACAAAAATCAGCTAAATCGGCCCAGCCGTTCTCGAGTTTTAGTGAGACAAACGATCAGCACAGCAACTGATTTTTATAAGTTACAAGCTTTTTATTAACTTGCAATATATGTTCGGCGTTGAATTCGGCGCCAAGCCAAATGTTATAGTAGGTACCACACTCGCTATATTTCGAGACGAACGTCAACGACGTCACCAGCAGCTATCCCGCTCAAGGTCACGCGCGGCGAGTCCTACTATTACATTTTGGCTCGGCACCGACTTCAAACCTATGAATAGGTAGCACATACAAATTAAGTAATTTTATACTTTTCAGTTTTTGAAGTCGGTTTTTTTAAACGAAGTTTTTTTTATTTTTCGATTTTTAGTCTTTCTCAAGTCTCTCATCATCATTTCACCTAAATAACTTGAAAGAATACGACTAAAGGTAACATACAACATACTGTATAGAATAATACATAAATATTTCGGAATGATGTTTACAGAATGTGAAAGCATGCAGACAATTGCCTTAACTTTATTGCAGGCGCTCACGTAAATTTGAGGATTTCCTTCAATTTCCTTGGGATCCCATCATCAGATCCGTACATGGTGACCAAGGGACCACATGGGGAGCATACCCTTTCGAATACAAAAATAATTTTCAAAATCGGTCCACAATTGACGGAGTAATCAATGTACATACATAAAAAAAAAATAAAAAATACCGATGAAATTGAGAACCTCCTCCTTTTGGAAGTGGGTTAAAATAGTACTTTTTTTAACTTAAGGGCTGACAAAGTGACTATGGTCTGTCTGATGGAAAACTCAAGCCGAATCCAACAGTGCGAGCAACCATACTCACTGCGAAAGCAAACAATGCAGTATTGCGTCCAACAATATGACGAATTAGTGAGATGCTTTTTCAACAATACATTTCACGCCCCACTTAAAGGACCTGGGATCATAATGGAAGGGAAACACGTGCGCTGCCTGCGCTGGTAGTGAGTTCCAGTTTTTAACTGCTCGGAACAGGAAGGAAGAACGAAACCGTTTGGTTCGAGAGCGTATTTCTAAGACTCTAAGGCGGTATTTTCCAAGGCCAGGACGTGTTGTTCTGCAGAGGAAGGGAGAAGGGGAGACAAGTTTTAAGAGTTCTCCAGAATACTCCCCATGATACATGCGGTAGAGGACTGCTATAGAGGCGATATCTCTACTAGAGATGAAACGGATAAATGTTTTGCCGGATACCGAATACCGAGTATCCGGCCAACCTTGAAGCTGGATAGCCGAATATCCGGCCAAACATAGTCGAATAGCGACTCGTTCCACGAGTGAATCACTAAGCGATCGGGTGGATTCGGTTTATTGTGTTCTTGAATTGATTGCAAATACGATCTTAAGAGTTTATGAGAAAACGTGTTGTTGTTGTTGTTTGAGTTCGTGGTAGTTTCATTTTTGTTTTTGTTTCTATAAACCTAAAGTTAGGTACTGAAGAAAAATGTCTTTGATAAATAAAATAACACCTGTATGGAAATATTTTGATATATAAAAAGTGACGATTAAAAGTTTGCTACTTGTTCGTTAGGTATATAATGTTAAAATTTCTCGTGGTGGGGAAGGAAAGAAGGCAGGTATTTACCAAACAAAAACAGTTTTACATATTTTTATTGAATAGGGGGCAAACGAGCAGACGTATCACCTGATGGTAAGCGATTACCGCCGCCCATATGACACCCGCAACACCAGAGGCGTCACAAGTGCGTTGCCGGCCTTTTAAAAAGGAGGACGCTCTTTTCTTGAATGTTTGAAGGTCGTATTGGTCCGGGAATACCGCAGGCAACAGTTTCTCCTATCTCCTTTTATACGACTTTAAGTATTGCTTAAATGAAGTAGCGACAGAAAACGACACTAGTCAATGTCACGATCAAGGAAAAAACGCAATTGCGTGTGAAATTTATTCTTATCTGAATTCAGTACGCATTGGTCGCGATCGTGATCCTTATATTAGGTCTTTACCTATGAAATTGCCGTTCTTCAGTACTGGTCATTTCAAATAAAAAAAGTTTGTAATGGCTCTGTATTCTATATTCAAATGAATTTTGTTTTAAAACCATGACATTCTATATACAGACTCAGTCTTTTGTTTTTTGATTAGCGTTGTATTTTCATTACATTTGAACATTTTTCGTCATAATGGATACTTTAAAAATTCGTGTAATTATGGAATATGAGTTCCGTCGTGGCACCAACGCGACACAAACGGCACGTAACATCAAAAACGTTTACGGAGAGAACTGTACAAACGAACGCACAACCCGTTATTGGTTTTCCCGGTTCCGTTCTGGAAATTTTGACTTGAAAAATGAAGCTTGTGGTCGTCCGGAGACTTTGGTTAACAATAATGAATTAAAGGCGATTGTAGAAGCTGACGAAACTCAATCTACAGCTGAGCTAGCAGCAGCTTTTAATGTAAGCATCAAAACAATATTGATCCATTTGCGACAAATTGGCAAGGTAAAAAAGCTTGATAGATGGGTGCCCCACGACCTTAACAATCGCCACCGCAACGTACGCGTCGAGACCTGCCTTGCGCTGATCAACAGGCAAAGAAATGAAGGAATTTTGAAACAAATTGTTGCGTACGACGAAAAATGGATTCTGTTCGACATTCGAAAGCGCTCAGCAAGTTGGTTAGACCCTGGTTCAGCATCAAAGCAATGCCCTAAACCAAAAATGACCCCTAAAAAGATGATGGTCACTGTTTGGTGGTCTAGTGCGGGTGTGATTCACCACAGCTTTTTACAAAACGGCATGAGCATTAATGCAGATGTGTACTGTGAAGAACTGGAGAGAATGATGGAAAAGCTTGCACATCTGCAACCGCTTTGGTCAATCGGTCGTCCGACTGCTCCTTCACGACAACGCGCGACCCCATACTGCGCAACAGACAGTCTCCAAGCTGCAAGAGCTGGGGTTGGAAGTTCTCCCTCATCCGCCATACTCACCAGACCTTGCACCTACCGACTATTACTTTTTCCAAAATTTAGACAACTTTTTAGTGGGTAAAAAAATCAGTTCCCGAGAGGCAGTATAAAATGCCTTTGAAGAGTTTGTTGCATCCCGTCCAGCTGATTTTTACAAGAAGGGCATCAATAAACTGCCAATACGTTGGCAAAGATGCGTCGATTGCATGGGTGATTACTTCGAATAACAGAAATAAAAAAGTTTGAAAAAATAAGTACTTTCACTTATTGCATACAAAACGGCAATTTCATAGGTAAAGACCTATTATTTGGTGGTCAGCTAATGCTGTACAATACCCAAACTGAACTAAAATAAAATAAAAACTTACGAAGTTTACTAGAGTTTACCTTTCAGCGCCCTGTGGCAGTTTATATAGCGAAAAACTTTTTTCGGAAGCTGGCCTTATATACGAAGACCAGCAAAACCGTCTGTTACCTTTTAATGCAGAGAAATTGGTATTTATTTATCATAATTTGCCCTTAGTGCAGTTTTAGTATTTTTTAGGTAAAAATCAGGATTATTTATGTTAAATAAAGTGCCTTCAATCTTTATGTCGTATTTATTTGAAATCCGGTATCCGGCCGGATACTTGTTGCTTATCCGGTATTCGGCCGGATTTAAAATTTGAGCCGGATAGGCCGGTTACTGGATAGTTACCGAATATCCGTTTCATCTCTAATCTCTACGCAGCTGCAGAGGTTCAAGGAGCTCGATGGCTTCGGGACTGTTGAAAGGCGGACTGCTCGCCGCTGCAACCGATCGAAAGCATCAAGCAGATACTGCGCGGATCCATCACAAAGATGAGAACAGTACTCCATGCACGAGTGAACCTGGGTCTTATAAAGAAAACACAAATGCTCGGGCGCGAAGAACCGTCTCACCCTGTTCAGTACGCCAAGTTTACGCGAGGCCGCCTTAGTGCCGAGGTCCCGGCAAATATATATGCTCAGGAAACCGAGCTTATCCCGTAGTGGCAGTTGAGTGCTCTAAAAAGTGGGGAGGGAAAAAAATGGAGACTTTTTGGTAGAAAATACGCACAACTGTGTTTTCTTAGCGTTGAACTCGACCAGATTCTCATCACCCCATTTTAAAATTCAGTTCAAAACCCGGTCGAGCTTAGCTTCTGTCGATTTTCCTCAACGTCTGCCAGCTTGGCTGCACGGTGTCCAAAATATCGCCAATGAACTGTGCTATGGTCTGCATAGCAATATACGTTGCCATTGTTGCCAAGGGCTAACATGTCATTGATATGCAGAAGAAACAGCGTGGGCGACAGGACTGAACCCTGAAGTATGCCAGCGTTTACCTCGATAAAATCAGAGACCGTGCCATCCCAAAGGCCCCTAATGCGACCCTGATGAAGAAAAGCGTCAATGCGAGTCACGAGTCTAGGAGGCAAACCCAATGCCGAGAGCTTGGAGAAAAGCGAGCGGTGCCAGACCCGATTGAAAACCTTGGCCATGTCGAATGTCGAAATAAGCTCATGTACTTATATAAATAAATACTTAAAAGTTTTAATAGTGAAACGTGTGTGTTTTATTTGTAAAATAATATTAACCTCAATATTTAAAAATGCTACACAAAGTCACTGTTCCACGCGGACGAAGTCGCGGGCACAGCTAGTCTATACTAATATTATAAAGCTGCAGAGTTTGTTTGTTTGTTTGAACGCGCTAATCTCAGGAACTACTGGTCCGATTTAAAAAATTCTTTCAGTGTTGGATAGTCCATTTATCGAGGAAGGCTATAGGCTACATTTTATTTTCAAAAAAATTAGGGATCCACAACCAACAAAATAATGTATTACGGGTTTGTAGGTCCCATTAAGATCATGGATAACTATCATGGTTTTGTCACAATAACCGATTTTGTGTTCAAAAAATTTATTAAATCGTCTAAAGAAAGAAACTACGTTAAATGTGTATCGTAATATTAATCCTTATCCAAATTAAGCATTATGTCATCAAGGGTACTTATGTAGAAGTAAAATACTTTTTGTTTCATCCCAATTTAGAAGTTATCACGAGTATAAGACGCTAAGAGTTGGTACCTAATAACGAGTTATTTGCCAAGAGTTTTTATCAACATAATACCTAATATTAATCTTTATCCGAATAAATGTGTTGTTGATTATGAGTATTACATCT
Source organism: Diaphora mendica (assembly GCA_949125395.1). Taxonomy (NCBI): domain Eukaryota; kingdom Metazoa; phylum Arthropoda; class Insecta; order Lepidoptera; family Erebidae; genus Diaphora; species Diaphora mendica. The sequence continues at coordinate 3,653,783 of OX421321.1, forward strand.
TAGAAGAGTATAATAAATACATCTATTCTAATATATAAAGTTGAAGAGTTTGTTTGTTTGAACGCGCTAATCTCAGGAACTACCAATTTGAAAAATTATTTCAGCCAGATAGCCCATTCATCGAGGAAGGAAGGAATATATATCATCACGCTAAAACCAATAGGAGCGGAGCACCAATGAAGAATGTTTCAAAAACGGGGGAAAATTTTCACGCTACGGGCAATAGGAGACGCAAATGACGTTGCGTGGGTCAGCTAGTATTTAATAAGTCGAAAGAAAGGAAGGAATGAATAGCCTACATAATCTCCGGTAACTACAATCATTGCAGCTCCATCGAAAGTTTGCGCTCAGAAATGGCATCTCATAAATAAATATGTATAAGTCCATTCAAGTTCTGCCATAGGGTCAATGACCTACTACATTTTAAAAACAGAACAATCATCGGAAATAATCAGGAACTTGTTTACCTGTATCTTAGGTTAGGTAAAATGGCCGCCGATTTACACGTTCTTGAGCAAATCGCCACACACTTCACGCTCAATTAGCTAGATAAAAACCTTTTAATTGTCTATCTATACCTACAGTGATAATGTTGGCTAATTTATTTTATTGATAGAAAACAGGAAAAGAACATTGAAAAGGAAATAATCAAGTATTAAAGTTAAATTGAATTTAGAGGTTGCCTAGTGGTCGAAATTCGATTGTACTAGTACTGTACCAAAATTCACATCATTTTAGTAAAAGGAGAGCAAATTTTTTGCTTTCCGTATGGATATGGATGGATAGATGGATATAGATTAGAGGTCTCGCATTTCAGCCGAAAGTCGACTGCTGTGTGTGAATGTCAATTTTAATACCATTATAAATTGTACTTTTAAAGACTTGTTTATGTAACTGTTTTGAACTCGATAGCATCTGTTATTAGAAAATTCTGAACACCTTTTCAAATATTTTCTGTGCGCTTTGCAAATATTACGAAATATGTATTGTGTAGTTATAATAAAAGACATTTAAAACACTTAATTTTAATTTATTAAACTACATTGTTGTGGAGTCATAATCTGATTGCACATTGTTATATAGGATATTGTAAAAATCTATCCCTAAAACTTGAAATTTAAAATGATGAATGCTTTAATACATAACTCTTATAACATTTATAATACTCAGTTAATAATATAATTTGTACACTGTCCGTGTCCATGTATAGGTATGTATATTATAAGTGACGAAAAGTCAAAATACTAACTGCACCCAGCCATGCTTCTGTAGCACAATGTGATTGCAAAACTAGATGAAAATCATCTATATATGTCGTGTACATATATCTTCTTTTTCAAGTGCCTCTTCAATCTCGACGGTTGGTCGTCACCTTCCAGTACTCCTTGTCATTGGCCAGGCGGAACAGTTGTACAACCGAGGTGATACCGGTCTACACTCGGATATTTCGCAGTCACGATTTTTGCCTTTGTCCAGCGCGTCTTTTCCCTTCGACCTTGCCCATCATTATCATTTGAAGCAGCATAATATCTTTCGTGCCTAAGCACATGGCCGAGATATTCAATCTTGCGCTTTCAGATGGTTTGCATCAGTGTTCTAGGCATGTAGACGCGCTGGAGTACAATATCGTATTAATTTTTAAGCGTGCACAAATTAATATATTTTTTTTTAAATATAATATAATTTAATCTTTATATATAATGGTGGATGTCCTACAAGTATCATATTCTTATCTGAGGATATACGAGGGAGAAAAATAGTAACTTTTGTAGGATCTTAAATAAAGGCAAAAATAATAATTATAATATCCCTGTATGACATGGGACAAACCGGCCAGTAGCAGCCTGCATATGATAACAACCTGTAGGTAATATTTACAATGGCTTATTTACCAAGGATATGAATAAATAAACCTTTGTTTATTACTATAATATAGGTAGTACATAATTTGCCTATAACAATTGAAATAAACTGTAAATAACACTAAAATAAATAACAACAATATATAACATTTACATTTGTGAATTGGTTACGAGTGTATTCCATAAATTATGAAATACACTCGTAATCAATTCACATGGACCATAAATCAATCATATCTTAAAAGTCTAATGTTACCTTTTAATCGTTTTATATGTAACAACACATTAAGTTATTACTGTCTATGATTATGTTTACTAATAACTTCTTAATAAGTACCACTGTGTTACTAACAAACTTCTGATTTGGGCCGGTTTTTCAATAGTCAGATAAACAGTCAAATAGCATTTATTCCTCAGTTAGCGTAAGTTTGGGTCTTTCAATAGTCAGACATCAGTTATCAGACGAATAAAGCTGTAATCTGACTGATAACTTTATCTGTGCTTTCAAACCTCAGTTAGTGTGTTATTCTGTAGAATAGTGATTTGACGTTGTGTATTTCTCTTGTACCTATTTGTGGTAAAGTTTAAGTACGTTGTCGTTATTGAATATTTGATAGATTATGGATGTTTTTGACTCGATTGACTTTTTGTTCTGAGGTAAAAAGGGTTATTAGAGAAATATAGGTTATAGATACTATAGAGAAGATGAAGAATTTTTATTTAACACACTGCTATCTAGTTCGAAACAAAACAGAGCTTGTACTATTGGTAACGAGAAGATTTCCCTAGTGGCCGTTTGCGGAACAAACGTATGACAGACACTTCTACCTGGCAGTTTAATGTACAGAGCGAGTGCATTGTTATTGTTTCATTGATAGACGTCTACGGAGAAGTAAAAAATACGTAGGTATTTTAAAAGTGGAATGTTAACGTGTATACGTATTTTTATCTGCCATACGTTAGTTCTGCGACTTGCCGCTAGGGAATCTGCTCGTCACCAATAGGTACAGAGAACTGACATAAATACAAATATACTTTTTACTTTTAAACACATATTTATTAAACGTAGAAACACCCGTTTAAAAAATTACTATGCACCACCCGCAAACCCGGCATTTCATTTTTATAAATTTTGATTTTAATCATTGTTATGGACTCTAGTACAGGAATATCATAAACGACTTTTTACTAAATTATTATTTACTACATCTATTATAGACAAATAATAATTATAATCGAATGCTTTCATTTCATTTAATTAAATATCCCAAACCGGCAATCATAAAAAAGACAAAAAGAAATAGAAAAAGAACAGTCAACTTGAATGTTGTCTAAAAGTTTCTGGTCCTTATCTAACGTGTGACTACCTGTATAGCTGCATCTCACTTGCGCATGATTACAGTGAACATAGCTGTGAAGGACCATCAAGTAACTATCTGACTGTTTACTCCCGATTGAAAAACACAAAAAGTTTATTCGCTTGTTAAAGAGCTGGATACATTTATTCCCTTGTTAGTTATTAGACCGTTTAACTGCGGATTGAAAAACCGGCCCTTAATAGACGGTCTTTAATTTTTAGTATTGGCATTGCATTATTTTGTTTATCGTAAACTTGATTGTTGTTTCACCGGTCATTAAATCAATGAAAGAGTTTTATGAAAGCTTCGTGTGATACATTCAGCTATGTCACTTCATCTCTAGTATTCCAAATGATGAAAAGTAAGTACTAGTAGACTCTTCGAAATAATTGTTCAATACATATTGTATTGAACAAATATCATATACTTTTACTTTAACAGTCTTATTCATAACTGTTATTTAACTTTAAATAATGGTTCTGTGTTATTTTCTACTTTAGACTTAGAGCCTTATGGTTCAAAATAACACGAAATCGCTGCTGAAAGTTAAATAATGTTTAATCTGAATGTGGCTGGATGCTGTTAGACCTTCTCACATCGCTTCAATGAGTCAGAATTTCGTTGCTCAGTTACATATTAATTATAATTTCATGCTAATTGATATCTAAAAACGTATATTATTTCTGACAAGGGTATCAACAATCGACAATGTTTAGCCACGGGCGTAGCCAGGTTCCAGTTTCGGAGGGGGGGGGGGGGGGGTTCAAGATAATAAAAATCCGGCCAAGCGCGAGTCGGACTAGTGAACATAGAGTCCTTAGACCTTGATTCTTGGTCATCGGGAGGTACCTCGTAGTATTTTTTGATTTCCTTGATAGTATCAAATTACGCTGCAAAACGGACCATAAAAGGCCCTTTTGATCCCGTCGAATTAGAAGTTGGATTTTCTTGATTTTGACTAAATGCCTAGGTATTTGATATTAATTTTAACTTGATATTTAAATGCGTTTCTCAGAAAAAGCTCTTGACAGACGGACAGAAAGACGGGCAACGAAGGCGAAGTGATCCTATAAGGGTTTTGGTTTTGGTACGGAGTATGGAAGTCCAAAAACTAGAAGAAGTTCTATGGATAGTCATACACGACAACACTGGACCCTAATACTGATGACTTGACTTGATACTATGACTTGCCGACACTATAAAAATTGAAGAGGTTAATCGTCGAGTCCAACTCGACTGAGTAGCGTTCGGAAAACTGCGCTACAACTTCTCCGAAACACTGCAGAGACTCAAAAAGAAAGTTTTTGACTGTTTTTGTGTGTGTTGCCAGTAATGTTGACGGTAGAGAGATGTCACAATAGAGCGAGAATACAAAATACATATAGGTCTAATATTACTTATTTTACTCGCCTCTCAATGTTTAATATTATTAATTTCAATAGTGTACAAACATTTCGGGGTGGGTTTAAACAGCAAAAACCACCCCCTGGCTACGCCCGTGTGTTTAGCCACATATTTGGAGGCTGAATATCCAGCTATTGGGTATTCTGCCAAATGTATACTTTTTTTTTGTTAACAGGAAACTCAACAGCTTTTTTCAATAATCATGACATATTTACATGTAATAATGATTCTAAAGCCTATTAGAAAGTTTCACGACATGTATACAGGAACTAGATATCATTATATAATTAAAAACATTACGAAGTTAACAATTTAAATAAAAGAACAGAAAAAGTCTAAAACAAAGTAGCAACTACGAAAAGTACGAAAATAAAATATACTAAGAATATTCAACAAATTAATTAATTACTGGTGAGTACTCTTACGATTCCATCGCGAAAGCATTTCTTGGACAGGTGAAATACATATGTTAATACCCTCGAACTTGTCATTGTAGGTACGAAGTAGTCGTGTCATACATAACAGCATTTTTTCCATAATTCGTGCGATGAAAAGGCACATTAAAAAGGTGTGTATGTCTGGTCCACAACACATATTGTAATAAGATACACATAAGGTAATAGGTACATCATAAATAAAGTATCAGTATAAATATATAAATTAAACACGTTTAATATTAGGTTTACAATGATATAAATATCCTGATATTATATAGTTTACTTAACATTTTTAGTGACGGTGACACTTATTGTCATAAAATTTTTCATTGACATTTGTGTTGAATTAAAAATAAGCATCAAATATGTTTAACTTCATTTTGAAAACGTTAAACACATTTTGGGCATGTATTATTAACCTAAATTAAGTACTAAAATTGGTTTCCGTCTTTAGATTTCTGTTAAAACTTATTATTGATAGACACACATCAAAAGTGTCTAGGGATCAAGCATTTTTATGCGGATTTCTTGAGATTGAGATGTGGCTTTGGCCCTGGCCTACTCAATCGCCAGACTTGAACCCGATTGAGCATGCATGGGATATGCTACAGAGAAGAGCTCTGCCGAATATGGAGGGTATCCAGTCGCAAGAAGACCTTTTTTTGTTGTTGCAACGAACATGGGCGGCCATTCCACAGCGTGATTTGGATGAACTCATTTTGAGTATGCCAAACCGATGTTCTTGTGTTAGTGTTCGCGGTAGAAACACGGATTATTAATTGTTTAAGTTACCTAATAAAATTTTAAAGAAAACTGTTATTTCAGTCTTTTTTTCGAACTTTAATGTTAGTGGTTCAAATGTCAAAAATCCTTTTATTAGGAAAATGGCAAATTTCTTTATTAATGCAAAGGTGACTTGGTTTATCTATATTTATAAGGGAGAGCTTCCAACCCCAGCTCTTGCAGCTTGGAGACTGTCTGTTGCGCAGTATGGGGTCGCGCGTTGTCGTGAAGCAGCTGCAAGAGCTGGGGTTGGAAGCTCTCCCTCATCCGCCATACTCACCAGACCTTGCACCTACTGACTATTACTTTTTCCAAAATTTAGACAACTTTTTAGTGGGTAAAAATTTCAATTCCCGAGGGCAGTACAAAATGCCTTTGAAGAGTTTGTTGCCTCCCGTCCAGCTGATTTTTACAAGAAGGGCATCAATAAACTGCCAATGCGTTGGCAAAGATGCGTCGATTGCATGGGTGATTACTTCGAATAACAGAAATAAAAAAGTTTTATAAAATAAGTACTTTCACTTATTGCATACATAACGGCAATTTCATAGGTAAAGACCTATTATTAAAAATAAAAAACTCGACTGCGTCAATATTTAACAATAAAAACATGTAAGTTTCATATATTCGTAATCACCGTAAAAAAATCTTTTTTTTGATACCACACACGATGTATTTTGAAAACATTTAATTTTTTGGAGCCTAAAATCCTTATTTTTATTTTTTTTAATTTTGATGTAGCCAGTGTCACTCTCACTACTAAGACGAATCTATTGGCACCACTCACATAAAAATACGACAAGCCGTTTAGGCTCTAGGGCGTGCCAAAGAAATATACATTGATACATACACTCGAAAAACATAACCCTCCTTTCGCAGTCGGGTAAAAATATACTAAATTAATTTCTCGAACTAGTGGACGGTGTATCATTAGCCGTCATAACATTGCCATATTTGGACAAAAATTCCAACACAGCACCGTTCGACCAACCGAAGCCAATTTGAACAGTGTACTCCCCACCACCTCCATATTCCCCAGGTCTCTCAGCATTATACTTCTCGAACATCTGATTGTATTGCGAAAACCCTTTCTGACAGGATCTGACAAAATTTTGGGCTACTTCAAATGCTATTTGTTGAGACTCCTCAGTTTTTATAGCCTCTAAAGCATTCACGACAATGCTGACTGTAGGGGGCCACACGTTAGGAAAATCCCACTGTTCTCCGGTATTTTCTAGAGATGTAGGGACACTACCAGGGAAGTCCAGTGCACCCGAATCTTGTAGATAACGGACGACCCTCGGCCCATTCAAAAGAATAAGTTCATCTCGAACAGCTCCCTGCCAAAGCGGCGCAAAGTTTGAAGGATAAAAGTATTTTCGGTGTAATTTAGACTTGATATCATAATCAAACCAGACTCCTTCCTCTTCATTCCATAGTACGGCTTGAATTGCCGTCCGCCATTGCTCAGCAAGTTCTGCGTATCGGGCGGCCTTCCGCGTGTTACATAACTTCCCATAGAAATTTGCGGTATTTTGAAGAACTCCTGTGAAGATGGCATTTAAATCGACAGGCACTATATTTCTTATTTTGATATCAGTCAAGTTGCCTGTATTACTTCCATCCTCGCCGATATACCACCTCGAAGAAAAGTCCCAACCGCTCTCTGCTGCGCTTTTTAATTCGATATAAAAGTCAGTACGTTCACTTTCATTAAGAGTTTGAGCCAATTCGTAATCTTCACGATATGATTCTGGCCGCGGTCCCTCACTAGGGGCATTATAATGTAAAAGGTTATAGTCTATACCATTTTTAGTGACGGTAACCAACTTGTTATCCAAAAAATATGAAATTTCTTTTTCTAAGGATTTAATATTATCTTTGATGAATTTGGTGTCATTGGTATATTTATAATAAATTGCCATCATTGCAGATAATAAGGGAGGCTGACTACGTTCTTGGTAATACCACCTGCTTCCATTAGGAACGTGACCAATCTGATTTAAAAGGTCAATGAGATTTTCAATCACTCCTTTGACAGTCTCCACCATTCCACTGACAAGCAACCCTTCTACAATCCAGTAAGTGTCCCAATAATATATTTCTTGAAATCGCCCTCCAGGTACAATGAAACCATTTTTTAAAGGAATTAAACTGAATTGGTGAGGTTTCTCGAACACTACATCTTTGACCTTCCTGGATATAATAGGCCAAATGTTGTTTATGTCCAGGCCGAACTGCCTCAATTGCTCATCTTTGATGTTTGATATAAATTTAGGGTTTGTACTGAAGTCTGGTGGTACCCACTCCTGGAGCAGGCCTTCGCTGGTGAAGTATTGGTCAACGAAATTTTCAATCTGTTCTCTTGAAGGATTTTGATTTGTATCTTTAAGTAATTGATCGAAGTCAGCTAGAGTTTTGTTCTGATCGTAATTCATTTCGAGGTCGACGAAAGTCTTGGAGTCATTAAAGATCTTTGCCAATTGGACGTGGTGGAGAAGCATGCTGTCGCAGTATACGGGTCTGCCACATGTCGGTGGAAGGTCTGCAGCGCTGGTCAAGTACGCTGACACCAGTAAGACTAAAAACTGCAACATCTGGAAGGAAAAGAAAAAAGGAGATTATAATATTATAAAACTGACAATTTTTTTTTTTTTAAATTTAAATTTATTTCTATACAATTTGGTAATAGGTTATACAAGTTCTGAACAAATAAAAAGTGACATTTGACAGATCGCTCATAGCCCAGTTGCATTCGGTGATTAGAAACAATCACTGAGGGTAAGCAATGACGACGCGGTAAGTACCTGGATGGGTGACCGCTTGTGGCATGTTACCATGAGCTTAGTTGGAGGCCTTTGGGCGGCTTAAAAACATCCAACGACAAGATTACATAGCCACAACGTTGTCTTGCCAGTCCCCAACCCGCACTCGGCAAGCGTGGGGACGTATGGCCTTAACCCTCGCCTGAGAGGACACCCGAGCCCAGCAATGGGACGTTATGGGTTGTTGATGATGATTGATTATTTGACAGATCATTTGTGAACCTCAAATTTATTGTCATTAACGTCAATATTTTAAACACCATACAACCAGGACCGACGGCCTAACGCGCCATCTTCCATACTCCGGTCTGTATTAAGAATTTCTTGTAAGAAAAACCCAACAAGTTTTATGCCGTTTGTTGAATGGCAAATGAGAAATTAAAGTTTATTTCCATATGATTATGCAAAAAATGAGAATGCGATAAATATACATGAAGAAGCTAATATTCGTAATTAAGAATGCTATCATAAATTATGTTAGTACCCAAAATTCTCAAAATATAATACCTACATCTGCACTTCTATTGCAAAAGTAGTAATTTAGTGTTTAACTTCCAAAACACTTATCTCTTGAGACAGATCATAATCAAGACTCTTTAAAAGGTTAATTTGGCTTATATAACCTAGTTCCCATTTTATTGGCCTAGCAAATAATAAAGTCTGGTAAGTATTTATTCTTCTTATTACAAATATCTTCGGTCTTGACCTAAAGTATAAGCACATAGCACAACCGACCAAATTCTTTTTTTTTTATGGAATAGGCGGGCAAACGAGCAGACGTACCACCGCTCATGGACACCTGCAACACCAAAAGCGTCACAAGTGCGTTGCCGGCCTTTTGGGGATGGGGGAGAAGTAGGGGTAGGGGATTGGAGTATGAGCCTCCGGTATCCTCACTCACTCGGTGAAACACAGCGCAAGCACACACACACACCGGTTTTCTGTGAGGTCGTGGTATCACTCCGGTCGAGCCGGCCCGGCCCATTCATGCCGAAGCGTGGCCCTCCCACGGTTAAAAATTCATAGATAATAACAAGTTTTTAAGCAATATGAATAAATTATTTTTAGCAATAGATTTTGTATTTGCGAATTTCCAAGGGCATAGATTGGCATCTTGCTATTAGGTCAATAGCCGGTCTCTTTACTACGAGTATTAAAAGCATTAAGAAAAAAGTGTTAGTGGTAAAACCTTGAAATCTTTTGAAATCGTTTTGAAATGGTATCTTCAATTCAGTGAGTAAGAACGAGACACGTATCCCATATTCTCAAACGTATAGCTTACTGTAATCCGATAAACAAATCGGCAAACATTATTCACACTCTCTAAATATCTTTTCGAGCAGACGTTGCGCCAGATTTTAAGCGATTACCGCCGCCGATGGACACTTGCAACACCAGAAGCGTCACAAGTGCGTTGCCGGCCTTTTGGGGATGGGGGGGAGGTAGGGGTAGGGGATTGGGTTATGGGCCTCCGGTATCCTCACTCACTCGGCGAAACACAGCACAAGCACTATTTTACACCGGTTTTCTGTGAGGTCGTGGTATCACTCCGGTCGAGCCGGCCCCATTCATGCCGAAGCGTGGCTCTCCCACGGTAGAATTGTATTTGTTTTAAAACTTACACTAGACAAGAAAAAAATACATTTCCAGTTTATGTCTAATTTAAATAATGTATTTTTGGATTTTGTTTGACGACTAACAGTCAAACCTCTAACATATTTTTTTTTTTTGAAGTCTCCAAGACCAATAGATTAACGATTTGTGGAGGAAAAGCGAATGTTAATGTATGATATTGAACTCATGAAAACTTTAATTTCACAATTCAAGGCCTTTAGTATCTTAAGTCAGTAATTGCAACCTTTACAGAAAGTTAAGTGCATAGACTACAGTAAATTATATGAGTTTCTTTCCCAGTATACTTCTCATAAGGCTCTACGCATTTTGGAAACTGGAAGTTATAGATCGACACAAGCATGCAGTAGATTTTGGTGTTTTCACCTAATTTACTTGACAATCCAGTACATGCTGCGGCGTCTGATTGTGTCGATCTATGATTTTGCACTGTAGCTTCAATTTAACGTTCATAAATGCCACTGAGTGTCTTAATTGAATAAATTGTTTTTGAATTTGAATTTATTGTTTTAAAAAATCCTGGGCCCTAGCCAAGTTGCAAGCGTTTTTCTTTCTGCAATCTTTAATGCCTAAATTGTCGTGCGTCATTGGCTAATCTTAGACAAAGTATTAGCCAATGACACACGAGAGCTTTAACTATTAGGTAAAAGGATACTAAACTTCTTTGCACTGATTGCATTGCAGAATAGGTACATTGCATAGTAAAAAGGCCGTTAATAGTTAGCATGTATTATAATAAACCAGCGGGAAGTGCATTGACAAGTAAGTAATATACATGTTGTAAATGCATGTATCAAATTAAAGAATGAGACCTAGTATGAATAATATACTAATTCGATGACAAATTTACAAAATAAACTTAAACCGGCTTCAAACAAAAATAATTCTTAAATGGGCTTTTATGTTAAAACTATACCGACGGACGACAGAGAAGACCAACCAAAAATGACAGAATTCGGTGAGTGCGAGACTGAATGTCCAATGATCCAGAAGCATCTCAATAGACCGCCATAGTATGGATCACTATGTTGCATTGTTGGCATTCGCAATGAGTATGGTGATCACTACTCTTGAATTTTGCTGATGCTTTCAAACAGGCAGAGCGACACTTGGACAGGCTATAAAACAAAAAAGAATGCGTGGAGACCCTCCGCGCGGAAGAAGTGAAACTTCGTAATGTGCAACAGTGTTTTCATACCCCCTTTATGGCAGCGTTAACCGTTGAACGCAACCTTTTAACGTTCAACGCAACCTTGTTGGAAGTCGCGTTAGAAGTTTCACTTCAAAAACAAAAAATTATAATATATTTTGTAAGTATATCAATCCTGTTAAATTTACACTTTAATTTGCAGATACAGAATGATACACAAAACTCAGAATATTAAATACTCAAGTATTCCGTAGTAATTTATTCCGATAACAAGCAAGTCAATATAATTTTCAATTTTTCATCATGGCATCTCGTGTTTACATTGTAACAACAATTAAAAAAAAACTTCCATAGATAACACAAACATAAAATTGAAATAACACGTTTAAAAGTAATTACGTAACCAGTTAACTACTTTATAGTCTAAACATTAGAAAAAGTATGTTCTTCCGGTGTTTTATCGAACCCGTTTGCTTATTTATTTAAGGTATTGGCAAGTTATTTGTCATGAAAAAGCAACATCATTATCACCTAGTTAATTTAAGTTAATTAGTTGACGCAATCGTCTGAATTAAAAATATATGCAGTCATATGTAAAGACTGCCGATAGAGATGAAAACTTATAACTTATAATGTTCTTTGTAACATTACAAATTTCATAATGTTTAAATTAAATCATCATGTCGACGACGCGGTGACGTGGTGACGACATGATGACGAACTCATAAGATTTTCCCCTACCAAAAAGTGCTCAACGCGACTAAAAAAGTTTTCACTTCAAAAAAAACAGACTAGCTTTTGCCCACGTCTCCGCCCGCGTATATCTCGGTTATCGCGGTAAAGAGTATTTTATATCGAATCAAAGCATCTCTATGCCAAATTTCCTTGAAATCAGTGCAGCGGTTTAGCCAGGAAAGTATAACAGACAGATAGACAGAGTTACTTTCGAATTTCTACGTTAGCGTCTCGAGTATCGAGTGTTAATTCCAAACATTGTGTAGGTATATTAAGAAATTTATTGTGTGTATAACATGTAATTAAATACATTGTAGATAAACCATGGCGCGATTTAGTTTTATGATACAACGCCATCTATATGAATGTATATTTAGTTACTTCATAAATAGGTACTGAACACACTTACCAACAATAATTACGCAAGGAGATTAAATACCGCTGAATTAAAACTTTTCTATTTTAAAGAAGCTAAGACCGATGATGGTGTTATGCATGTAATTTATGAGTTCAAATTATATCATTGATGTGTTTATAACATTGTAACATACTTATAATTACGCAATCAAGTAAATCTAGTCCAACTGGTTGTCAATCAATCATTGGAATGAAAGTGAAATGAGAAAACTAGCTGCTTACTTTATGGTTTGTTTAGATCAGTTGTTTTAGAAGCGTCAAATACTGTTGGTATTTCTAATTATGTACTATATTTAACAATTTCTTCTTAAATTGTCTTACAACTAATGTTAAAATATAATTATTTAATTTACCCTCCAAAGTTTGTACAGAACTAATCATTTTGACGTTTTAATTTAACAATTTAGATCTGTGGCCGGTGGCCTAACTCACCCGAGCCATTATTACGAATCTATTCACAAATCATTCGTAAAAATCGTATCAGTAGTTTAAGTATAGGCTCTCCAGTAAAAATTACATACATAAATAGAGTGCCAAAACTACCTTTTACCTTCCTTTTAGCTTTGCCATAGTCGGGTAAAAGGAGCAAAATAATTGTTCAATCTAGAACATGATTGCATAACCTGCAACATCGTCTCTATGTCGCCATCAGTGCTTGCACCGCACTCGGTACAGGCCCTGTTAACAGTTATGCATGACCGAGATTAAGGCAGCTTGCATCGACACAACACACGGATGGCACAAATGTAAATAGCCATCCATGTGTACTTAGAGTAAGATTAGTATATAAGCTATAATTTATGTAATAAAATCTGTCATTTTGTTTAATCCGACTTTGACTCATATCCTTACTCACCTCTCACTGTGGCCAAGACACCCTTAGCCGTCAGTGCATCGGTCTTGTGAGTCTGCTCGACCGGCAGTGAGAAAACCATCTCCTAAACCCAGCTCCCTTCTCGTCTCCGTCTGTTGCCCTAGGTCTCCGGTAACAGACTTCCCGCACTATCTATATATTATTATGTATATACATACACCCTCACCGCAGGGTCCATATATTGGTAGGGATAGGGAATTAGGGATTCAGGTAATTAGGCGTAGGTTACGTGCGAGTATTGAACTGTTCACTACGGTGCCCGTTCGGTACACATACTTAGGTTGTAATTACTTCATATAAATAAGTATAAAATAGGGCTTTCGGTGTAACACGTACAAGTGCTGATTGGTGTTCCACGGGACCCTGACCGGGTACAATAATTATACATATGACGATCATTTTTTGAGCGGTGGCCTGCCAGGCATGATCAGCTCGCCTGGTCGGAGGATCCTCCCTTTGTGTTGGAGGGACATGACACTCGTTCCTCCACACTATGTATGTATGTATTACATTAAAAAATGCAGCTCATAGCTGTAGAGGCGCTCACGGCCCAGTTGCAATCGGTGATCCGATTGTTATCATAAAATAACATTCGTGTAGCTTAGTTAGAGGCCTTTGGGCGGATTAAAACATCCAAAAGCAAGATTACGTAGCCACAACGTTGTCTTGCCAGTCCCCAACCCGCACTCGGCCAGCGTGGGGATGTATGGCCTTAACCCTCTCCTGAGAGGAGACCCGAGCCCAGCAGTGGGATATTAAGGGTTGATTGATTGATCATTGTCGGACAAGTGTCTGTCATACATGTTATGGTAAAATGACTATAAATGCCTTATCAGCGTACATAATTTGTTACATTGTGTGAGTTAGGTATTTAGATTTGCATATTATATCCGTTACACTGTAATATATTACAAACGTAGTTACAAGCTTGTTTTAGACTTCTAATTTATATCGGTCTAACATTTGTTAAGCGAGAAAAAATAGGGAAATCGAAGTAGGTGTTAGAGTTTATTGAATTGAAAACTTTTATAGGCAGGTTTGGATGGAAAGTATATTCATGTAAGTTTTCATCAACATGGTCACGTGACTTGTTAATGCTAACAGTGTAATAATAATAACAACATTTAATAGTAGGGGAGCCCTAGAAGGAATTTCGGGATTTACTAAAGCGCGGCAGATTAATATACAGGGGGATACCTTATACCCGGTTAAGTACCTCCACCAAATATGAGCTCCGTATATACGGCCGCCAGTCAGGAATAAAGGATCAGATTAGTAAAAAAAATTGATCATCAGACATTCTCGAGCGCGTCAGATTAAGGCAGGGTGAGTTTATTACACGCTAAAAAGTGTATATTCCACTAATCTGACATTCTCGAGCGTGGCTATTTTTCTTTTATTTTGTGGGAAATCATTCAGGGATAACGAAAAATATATAATCTGACGATAGCCACAAGCCGAAGTAACAAAATTTCGTCGATAAAGTTTAATATATTAATGATGGTGATGCCTATATTCACACTGATAAGTCAGTACTAATTCATGTGTTAGAGAAATAAGTCGAAGATATGGAGCAACCGCCATCCCAATTTGACCTTATAATTGTAGATGGGTTCTTTTTTACAAGTTTTTATTTAACTTGCAATGTATGTGTTCAATCCTCTCGCCAATACAGCGATCACCTTGTGACGTTTGCAAAACCTATAGGCCCATGTTATAAGCATACAATCGCTAAAACTAGTTCACTGGCGAGAGCAATGAACTACGGCTGTTTCACCGTGTTCTTATTCAAAACTAATGCATCAAGCACTTACTGGAGTTGCGTGATGTCCTTGATCTCGTCGGCTGTTGATGGGGTACCCCACTGCCGTTTGTCTTGCCGCGTTCACACATACATGACTCCTAAGGTGCTGTACAACCTTCAAGGTATTCGAATTACAATAAACTCGTATTAACTATGGCGGATCACTCCCTTTTGAACGTGACTACTAAAACTCGCGAGTCCAAACCAGACCAATCATAACGGTGACCGACGAAACACAGAGTCGTGGGAAAATTAGCTAATTATCAATTCAATTAACTTAAACCGGCAGTCAATTGCGAAAACCGTGTTCGGCCGATCCAAGCGTCTCAAGTACCAGCTGTCAACGTCAAAACGTCAAACAAGAAAAATGGTGTGCGTGTGAACTGAGGGACCATAGTGATATTTTTGTTTGAAATTTTTATAAGATTTAGTAGTAGGCTCAAAAAAATTGTAGAACAAATATGAGAATTTGTAAAAAGAAATGTTAAAAACTACAGCCCTTTAAGTGTGGTCCCTCAATCCTCATATACCATCAGCCAGATCTCGGCAAGTATGTAAAAAAATAAGGTATTGTGACTGCAGACATTTAGTAGAGAATTTGTAAAGATATATACTAAATAACTGAGCACAAATCATCAATGATTAAAAAAATACAACGACTATACTGTGGTCCCTCAGTCCACACACGAAAGATTTTGTTATACTGAATATTATCACATCAACGGAATAAAATCTTTATTTTCTTACATAATGTTTTAGAACAAGTCTTATAGCAATTTGTAAAAAATTAATTTAAAAAAAATATCGCCGCACTTTGAAGATATTTATAATTAAAGCTGGTCCCTCAATCCTCACGTTCTCAAACATGCTTGCATGTCTAGCTGCTAGACGACTAAAGTATCACAAAGTGTAGTGTATTAAACTTTTTGTAGAAAGTTTCTACAAAATAATAGGTATCTTTAATTGTGTGTATCTTACCTCTTAAATGAGATTATAGCATTTCAGTGATCTTATGAACAGATATACGAGTAGTGTGACCACACAATGAAAAACATGTAGACTACCAATATAATTTTTATTGTAATAGTCGAAACCCAAGGTTGTACGGTTGATTTAGTGTTATGTTACATTACGTAATCGTACGTAAATCATTACAAAGCATGAAATAAAGTAGCTTTTAGACGCTTATCACCATTTAGGATATGTTTCAAGGAAGCTTTATGTACTATAATACCCCAGTATTCTACAAACCATTATGGTAACATAGTGGTATTATTTATACAGCTCAGTTTTATACGTTCTATTAACACATAAAATTGAACATTTAAAAACACAGGATTTTGTAAAATATTTACAAAAAGTCCGCGATAGTACCTATCGCGATCTATATTAATATTATAAATTTGAAAGTGGCTTAGTCTGTTTCTCTATTACGCTTTCACGGCTAAACCAATAACAGTGCCTGCACTTGGTAAGGCATATAACTTATTGTAATACTACTACAAAGTACGTAAAATTTGGTTATATCTTAATGAATGTAAGAAGATTTGTTGGTCCGTACTGTAACGCCCTGGCAAAAAATGCGAATGACTCTGTTTTGTGAAAAAAAATTCTATCTAGCTTTTTTTTTCACATACTTAAACAAAAGTATTACAATAAGTTATATGCCTTACCAAGTGCAGGCACTGTTATTGGTTTAGCCGTGAAAGCGTAATAGAGAAACAGACTAAGCCACTTTGAAAATTTATAATATTAATATAGATCGCGATAGGTACTATCGCGGACTTTTTGTAAATATTTTACAAAATCCTGTGTTTTTAAATGTTCAATTTTATGTGTTAATAGAACGTATAAAACTGAGCTGTATAAATAATACCACTATGTTACCATAATGGTTTGTAAAATACTGGGGTATTATAAGTACATAAAGCTTCCTTGAAACATAGCCTAAATGGTGATAAGCGTCTAAAAGCTACTTTATTTCATGCTTTGTAAAGATGCGTAATGTAACATAACACTAAATGCTATGAAATATATTTAGCTTTAATTCCGCGAGACAAATATCCAGGTCTGAAAGCAAGGCACAAATCCCACCGTCATGCATACTCACATGCGCATATGGGTATCATGCATATGTACACATACAAAACAAGTGAGAAATAATTAGCATGCCATGCAACCAAACCTATACTCGACACGTGTTTCGCCCCTCCACGGGGCATCCTCAGGAGATGTTGACTCGTCGAGCGTTTGAGCTCGAGTGAGCTCGCGCCACCGCTGTCGGCCCTTTATATACCGTTTCGATGACGCTATAATAGTCGATACAATGTCATAAAGACATCTGTGTCTTTGAGACTGTGAGTGTGTTGGAACAGTTAGAAATATCAAAACATAACAATAATAATGCATATACACTGTTGAATGACCAAACAAACTTAATTCCATCACCACTTCTTAGTATGATTGCAGGTAGTTCGACACAGATGTCTTTATGACATTGTATCGAATATTATTATAGCGTCATCGAAACGGTATATAAAGGGCCGACAGCGGTGGCGCGAGCTCACTCGAGCTCAAACGCTCGACGAGTCAACATCTCCTGAGGATGCCCCGTGGAGGGGCGAAACACGTGTCGAGTATAGGTTTGGTTGCATGGCATGCTAATTATTTCTCACTTGTTTTGTATGTGTACATATGCATGATACCCATATGCGCATGTGAGTATGCATGACGGTGGGATTTGTGCCTTGCTTTCAGACCTGGATATTTGTCTCGCGGAATTAAAGCTAAATATATTTCATAGCATTTAATGTCATGGATTTCCGCAAAGTAACGCCTGATTCCATAACTTAACATAACACTAAATCAACCGTACAACCTTGGGTTTCGACTATTACCATAAAAATTATATTGGTAGTCTACATTTTTTTTTGATTGTGTGGTCACACTACTCGTATATCTGTTCATAAGATCACTGAAATGCTATAATCTCATTTTAGAGGTAAGATACACACAATTAAAGATACCTACTATTTTGTAGAAACTTTTTACAAAAAGTTTAATACACTACACTTTGTGATACTTTAGTCGTCTAGCAGCTAGACATGCAAGTATGTTTGAGAACGTGAGGATTGAGGGACCAGCTTTAATTATAATTATCTTCAAAGTGCGTCGATATTTTTTTAAAATCTATTTTTTACAAATTGCTATAAGACTTGTTCTAAAACATTATGTAAGAAAATAAAGATTTTATTCCGTTGATGTGATAATATTCAGTATAACAAAATCTTTCGTGTGTGGACTGAGGGACCACAGTATAGTCGTTGTATTTTTTTAATCGTTGATGATTTGTGCTCAGTTATTTAGTATATATCTTTACAAATTCTCTACTAAATGTCTGCAGTCACAATACCTTATTTTTTTACATACTTGCCGAGATCTGGCTGATGGTATGTGAGGATTGAGGGACCACACTTAAAGGGCTGTAGTTTTTAACATATCTTTTTACAAATTCTCATATTTGTTCTACAATTGTTTTGAGCCTTCTACTAAATCTTATAAAAATTTCAAACAAAAATATCACTATGGTCCCTCAGTTCACACGCACACGAAAAATGACAATCAAAAATGTTGCCATTACAATGACGTTAAATTTCTAACAGTATGTATGTTTGGGTGGAATCTTGCAACTCAATTTTGAAGCAGATATCTTCAACTGATTTTGCTGAAATTTTGCAAGCATATGTATACAGCGTGACAATACAATATTATAATGACATGGAACTAATCTGATGCTGGAGCTGGAAGGTGGTCATAGGAACTCTATAAATAAACGTCGCAACAGTATCGAGTTTAGACTCGTTTGATTCGTCTTGACGAGTACTTTATGTTTTCATAGTATTCAGGGTCTGATGATCGAGCTGAAAGGTGGTTATAGGAATTCTGTAGAGAAACGTCGCAATACCATCGAGTTTGAAATCGTTTGATTCGTCTTGACAAGTACATTGTGTTTTGATAGTATCCAGGGTCTGATGATGGACCCGAAAGGTGGTCTTTATACAATTGATAGAATACAAAGGCTTGTCTCGAGATTTACCTGTGTGTAAGGAAGTAATTGAAATAACTTGATTTGACTTTCTTTAAATTTTCAAACTAAGTAAAAGTTTTAAGTAACTAAGTTGTTGAACGATCATTGGGCTGATCTGGAGATGGCAACGATTGTAGGTAGTAAGTAATTTTTTTTTTTTTATGTATTGCCCGCCATAATGACTCTACTCTGCCTGATGGAAAGCATAAGCAGAATCCAAGAGTGGTGGTCACCATACTCATTGCAAATGCAGACAATGCAGCATGGCGACCCACACCATGGCGGCCTAGTAATGCTTCTGCATCTTTTAGTTTAGTCAACAAGTATGGAACTTGATGACTAGACTATATGGGCCTCCGGTCTCGCACTCACCAACGAAACACGACAGCACTGCTGCTGTCATTTTACGTTGATTTTCTGTGCGAGGGTAGTACCGCCCCGGTCGAGCCGGCCCATTCGTGCTGAAATCAGCGTGGCTCTACTACTTTAGTAATACCTAATTTTATGTAATTACCTCGATTTGTGTCATAAATATTCAGTTACTGATAATTAATTATAAATTGATTATGATTTGTCATGCCCTGATCATGAAGAAGCGAAGACGAACATAGCATTTATTGCTTGCCAACAAAATGAAGATTCTACTATTACTATCAGAACTTCTGGTACTGATATTGTGGTAATTTTCTAAAAAGCACATCTGGATTTGGAATTTTTTTTTTTAATTGTCAGATTAAGCGAACCCCTCCAGATAATCGTCAGATTATGAGACAGCACGTCTAGGACATAAAGATGAACCATATATATCTTAATCTGACGCGCTTGTGTATGTCAATATGACGATTTTTTTTTGCACATTCTTATAGCGGCCGTGAGTTTGCGTCACATCCAAATCGTCAAATTATTGAATGAGAGCTTTATTTTAGGTTCACTCTGTCGAGCGCGTCAGATTTTCGAAGGGGATGTCCCCTTCGAAAATCTGACGCGCTCGACAAAAAAATTTTTTTTGTCATTTTCAAACCTTACGTACGACCACCATGCAAACGATCAGATTAACATAATTATGTACATTATTAAAAATACGTAGGACATGAATGTTATCAATATCTGACGCGCTCGAGATGTCCATGCATCAGTTTTTTTTTACATTTTTGAACATCCATAGCTGCTCACCTCACCGATGAAAAGGTACAGTAATAACATTTTTTTCTTTTTATCATCTAAGCTTTGCAACCCAATAGGTCTCTATGACGCTCGAGTAAATCCCCATTTAGCATCGTGGGCTCCCCTACTATAAGGAACAAAAACAAAAATAATACAATACGTTCAACTTAAAGGTAGGTTAAGTTACAAATCGAACTGAGATAACCTCCGTTGCCAAACTAGGAGTGTAAACCTGTATTTCAGCTCAGGCCAACCGTGCAGTCGAAACTTCCTAATAACGACTGCCATACATATTCATAACAACCGGGACCGACTGCTTAACGCTTAATTTAAACTTTCAAACTCCGGGCTGTTATTAGGAATTTCTTATAAGAAAATCCCAACAACACTTTTAGCTCTACCCGGTAATCGAACCCAAGACTAACATAACTTTTAAGTTGTTAGTTGTTTGCTTAGACATTCTTGCAAAACGAAATATTAAAAAGTTAACACATACTTTGCAAATTTGTACCGTAATTTTTAGACAGTAATATTTTTAAAAATGATTTAGTTCACATAAATTTTATTTTTATTAGACTATTTCAATTTGTTTTTCTATTCGCTATCGGATTAAAAACACTTAAAAATAATTGCCACAACATTACAATTATGAGGTAAATGATATAAAAATGTGTTAAAAAGTAGCTGTTTGTTTACCTTGATAATGCTTAAGGGCTCTTTATTCACTACTTGTTATTTAAATATGTATTTCCCTATAAAGGCGAGTACACACTCAGCTAAGTTTATTGCGTATCCGAATATCAAGAACTCGAACCTCTTCTAGCCAGACTTGGTGCCAGAATGAAGGGAGCACTGCAAAACATACGCTTACATAGAGTTGCGAGGTTCATTTCTGGTTTTAAAAAAGCATTCTATCAGACTCATACCTCTTTAGTTACAGGTGTACCTTCAGAAGGTTGTACAAAGCGAGTTAATGGTGTTAATTCAGTTGGTGCGTCACTTAACTAAACTGAACTAAATTTTCTCTTATTTTAGTAAAACGATTTCCAAAATGCTATTCTTGTATGTATGTAGATAGATGACGTTTATTATTTAGTATCAAATTTTCGTCAATCTCTGAATTTCATTTGACAGGACAAACTTACTTTTTAGTAACTTTTAGTTTGGCTTAAAGTGTTTTCGAGCAACAGAATTAGCACCAATATTAGACTAATTTAGATTTTTTTCAGATCGTATGTATGTAGCAATGCAATTCTTTAAACCTACTTATTACAGGGCCTTAACTTGGTTGAATAAATTTTGTGTTTTGACTTTTCTCGCCAATCTCCAGATCTCGCGAGATAATAAAAATAATAAGAATGTAGGTATTATGAAATAAAAAAAAATTACAATTTTTTTCAATAAACTTTATTGTGTTTAACATTGTTTGACGTCATTATTGTAACAAACTTTTAAGTAGTAAACTTTGACGTATCTTATCCAATAAGAAATTAAATAAACAACTGATCTTCTCTTCTAATATCAAACAAAAGTCTTTTAATAATAAAACAGTTCTTTTTTAACAAAACAACAAGAAGTCAAAAACTAAAATGAAACTCATTAACTAAGTTGAGTTGACTATTAAACTTATATTTGTTCTTGCCAAGATCAAATATAAGTTTGCGAAGGTGTGTACATACCTTTAAACCGTCCTTGGCCTTCGCTTTTTTATCAGATAACCGATAGTACTGTGCGTCTTAGTTGAGGACGTGACGTACAAAATAGGATTATAAAAACTACTAACCTTTATTTACTGTTAAACCTATTCCGTCTATCTATTCTGAAGGCAACAGCACGTCAAAGGGAAAGAAACTAACTCTATATTTAGCCGTGGGAGAACCTCGCTTCGGCATGAATGGGTCGGCTCGACCGGAGTGATACCACAGCCTCACAGAAAACCGGTGTGAAACAGCCTGTGTTTCACCGAGTGAGTGAAGATACCGGAGGGCCATACCCCAACTCCTCCCCCCATCACCCTCCCCATCACCCAAAGGCCGGCAACGCACTTTTGACGCCTCTGGTGTTGGTGTTGCGGGTGTCCATGTTCAGCGGCAATCGCTAACCATCAGGCGATACGTCTGTTCGTTTGCCCGCTATTCCATAAAAAAACCCTTTGGCATACGTCTAGCAGTTGATTTTTAAAGGTTATTGATGATTATGCAACCCTTGTATTTACTTCTAACTTAGGGCTATAGAAGAATAAAATGTATTGAACAGATGTTCAAGACATGAAATGAAATATCTATTTAATCTAATACCTTTAAACGAACAATTTTAGTATATCTATATATAATCTGAATCTCGGAAACGACTCCAACGATTTTCATGAAATTTAGTATACAGGTGGTTTCGGGGGCGATATATCGATTTAGCCAGGATATTTTTTAGTAAATATACCAAAAGAAAAATACCGGGCAAAGCTTGGTCATCCAGTTTCATTAACCGTTAGTACATGTTTATTTTGAAATATTGTTTGTTAAAATTTTTTAACAAAAACAAAATCCGACTTCAAGGTTCGACTCGATTTCTCTTGGACGCCATCATCAGATCTTAGTGTGCTTATCATGGTACCACCGTTGGGATATCTCCTTTCCATTAAAAATAATCATCAAAGTTATCCGCGAACACACATAAAAAAAATATATTACGGTCGAATTGAAAAACTTACTCCTTTTTTTGAAGTCGGTTAAAAATAAAGATTTTTCTTCACGCATTACTTTAAAGATAGTAGATTATATTATCAAATAAAATGGTCAACGCTATACTACAAACCTATAGCTAATATCATAATAAAAAAAATATTAGGTAATTTGTCTCTAAATTAAAGCTAACGCTTATTTTCTACCGAAAATGACTTATACAGTTTATGCTATATGAGTTGTACCTACTAAATATGAGTGTTACCTACACCATTTCAGTATGCATCTATACTAATATTATAAAGCTGAAGAGTGCTATATATCATCACGCTAAGACCAATAGGAGCGGAGCACCAATGAAGAATGTTTCAAAAACGGGGGAAAATTGTTACGCTACGGGCAATAGGAGACGCAAACGAGGTTGCGTGGCGTGGGTCAGCTAGTTATTAATATACTTAGCTAAAATTGCTTAAATAACTATCTCAAACTTTATCAGGTATTTATTGGTAAAACTGGCACTTAAAGTATCAGCTCTTTTAGCCAAGATGCAAGTGTTTCGCGTCGAAATTTTTTCTTCAGTCCTTAACGGGGTAATGACCTTTGTGCCGACTTTCCTCTTATGTCGACTTTAATGAAATATCATAGATTCATGCCGACGTTTCATGAATTGTTAAACTTGGTACTTTTATACCGACGTTCACATGATGCAGACTTTTTCAAATTATATCTAATTTGGTTCGGAAAGCCGAAAACATATATAAACATAGTTTCAAGAATCACTACGCCGACTATTTGTACAGTGGTATTTGGTTGTATTCAGTTGTGTTGTAAATACTGAAACTTAGCATTGTTGTATTCTCTAATTTTCGTCAGTATCGTACAAGTTGTCGATACTTGTACGATACTGACGAAAAGTAGCGTAGTATATAATAATAATAAATATTTTCCGACATCTAACACACAACGCCATCTAGTCCCAAGCTAAGCAGAGCTTGTGTTATGGGTACCTACTAGGCAACTGATACAAATACATATATACTTTTTTGTAAATACATACATATTATACATAGAAAACACCCAAACTCCGAAACAAATATTTGTAGATCATACAAACATTTGGTCCGACCCGGGTACCCGAGACCTCATTATCACCAGTCGCACACGCCAACCGCGAGACCCACGAGGCAGTCAATAGCATACTTACTTCGTAACGCGTGTGTTTACTTGGAACTACGCTACTTTTTTCTGCTTCAACAAGAACAAGGCGGTGCGTTATCTGCCTTTTTTTATTTGATCTGAGGTTGTATTAATAAAAAGTAATGTTAATTTAATTTTATTAAATATATAATATATTGATTAGTGTAATTTCGTATAAAATAATCGAAAGTTAAAACTTCTCTTACGGAAAAATACTTGTATGGATATGAAATTGAAGAAAAAAACATAGCAGAGTTTAAAAACCAGGTATGTGTTTCAATTTTGTTGCTTAAATACCTAAGTAGTCGTTTACAATTCGTTTGGTATTGTTTTTGTATTTTTTTATAAATCGGTAGCTAGCAATACTACTACGAGCAACGTAACTGAGTACGCTCTCATCCTTTAATATATAATATAAATAAAATGAAATATTAAGGTTTTCTCACTATCATGAATTTATTTTCAGCCGAGCATGCCAACTAAATAGTCCGATTTATAGTCTAAGTTATAATCCGTAATTAAAACTGTTTATATCTGTTAATATTATAATACTTTACTCATTGAATAGAATTTGATAAAAATTTTGTTCGTCAGTGTATAAAAGTCGATAAAATACGCCAATTGTAAAATTTTTGAAAACTGACAAAATGGTAACAAATTTTATAACTTTATAGGTAAAATTGAAAAAGTCGGCATAAAAGCATTAAGTTTAACGTTTCATGAAAAGTAGGCATAAAGGGAATATTCTATCTATTCTTCTATTCTCTTGTATTATTGACTAATGTTTTGTTTTGACCACGCATTGAGATGACGTCATTCCCATAAATTTGCTAGTTTCCTAGAGATCCTAACTGGACATGTCACTTAGCTCCTTGGCAAAGGACCTCCCTGTTTGATTCAAACGTATTATTAAATTAATTTATCTATCTCTGTTATTTTAATAACAATTGTTACACCTGCTCAAGGTTATTAATGACGTCTTTGCCATAAAGAAATTAAATATTTACACAAATGTACATATGTGAAGCATGAGGGGGGAGTCAGTCCCTCTACAGAATACAAGGTGGAGAGGGGACCCTGGTAACCTAACTCACTCGAAAAGCAACAAAATAATTAATTGAATGAAGATTTTCCTTGAGCCGTGACATCCCTATAATGCTCTGCCACATACAAATAAGTATTAGACCTAACCTTAATCAAATAACTAGAAACTTTACTATTCAGGGTTTTACCAATAGTTACTCATTACCAGATTACACGCCGTGCCGGAGAGGAAATAACTTTTTCCTCTCAACCTCAGCGACTGATTCATTCTGACATTGAGTTATTTCCTTTAATATAACTCCTGTTATATAACTACTATACCGAACTATAAAGTAAGGTTTACCACCGTAACGGTTGTTTTATAACAAACATTATAAACACAAAATGTTATAAGTTAATTCCTAGGATGTTTTTAAAGTGAAAACTTCTTTAGGCGCGTTGAGCACTTTTTGGGTAAACAAAAATCATGGAACTTTTGAATCATCGTCACCACCCTTTTTCACTTCTATCGACAATCCCCAAAGATTGCCCCGTTTTTTTTTACTAACCGACTTCAAAAAAAGGACGAGGTTATGAATTCGACTGTAATTCTTTATTTTTTGTTTATTACCTCGTAACTTTCGACTGGGTGAACCGATTTTCATGATTCTTTTTTTATTTGAAAGCTGGTGCTTTTCGTGTGGTCTCATTTTAATTTGGTCTAGTTCTGATAATGTCATCAATGAGAAAACCATTTCAGTTTTCAATTTGCATTAAGTATGTGCGCGACAAATTGACGAATAACTCAATATCACGCCAACCGATTTTCATGATTCCTTTTTTATTTGAAAGCTGGTGCTTTCCGTGTGGACTCATTTCAATTTGCACTAGTTCTTGAAGTCGGTTTTTTTTGGTAAAATTTTGTATTATTTGCATGGAACCAAAAGGTTGTCGCTCTTTGCAGGAGGCCTTCTTTCAGCAGGGGATGGCAGTAGATTGAAATAAAAATATGGTAGTATTCCGCAATATATGTTTATAGTTACTACCTATTTGGTCCTACTTAAATTAGAAAAAAGGTCATTGGCTTATAACTAACACAACACAACTACAATTTTAAGTTTTTGAATATTATAATTGACGGAGTTCTGACGTATCCTCGTCACAATAGAACCGAATTGGTAATCAAACTGTTAATTTAAGTAAAAAAGAAAGAAAAAGAAAAAATAGAAGAAACTGTATGGACTAAGAGCCCGTGAACCCCAGACTTTCGTTATTTTATAAAAGCTGAAAGTTTGTCAGCGAATGCTCAAGTTGTGCCTTCCATCATCAGCTTGCCTAAATAATTTTAAAGAATACGACTACAGGTAACATACATACATATGATATTTAAAGATTTATCCTCCAAATATTAACCGCTAAGGACCTGTACCTTACTTCATCAGATCATCATTATAAAATTGTGACTACCAGACGCAAATACCGGTGTAACTTCAGAAAATATACGAAAAACATGGTTTGTGCCTAAAAGAATGAGGGTATCCCCTCGATTTTCCTGGGATCCCATCATCAGATCCTGATATGGTGGCAATGGGACAACCTCGAGAGCATACCCTTTTGAATACAAAAATAATTTTCAAAATCGGTCCACAATTGATGGAGTAATCGGAGAACATACATTAAAAAAAAAAGTCGGTTAAAAAAACATACAGTAGAACATAGAACCTCCTCCTTTTTGGAAGTCGGTTAAAAATCAGCTTTTATGCTATAACATAAGTAAAATTATAATTTCATGAACATTAAGGGTGTCTGGCAAGGGGTTGCCACTATGTTAAGTGTCTGGCAATGAATAACGTGATTTTTAATAATATTCTGAAGGTACTACCAAAAAATCGCGCTTTATTATTTGACGAAATTAGATCGATATTTTACACACCTTTGGTACCGTTTACCTGCCAAAGCCACGGTAACCCAATGATTAACTCTAAGTGTAATGGTCCATCGTTTTTACCTGTGTTGGGAGCATGCGCTGACAAACTTTCAGCTTTTATAAAATAACGAAAGTCTGGGGTTCACGGGCTCTTGCTCCAGTATCTATATCCATATACATGATTGTATAACATCGATATTATATGTAACGAATGTAATGTAATGAGTTTACCCAACTTGCAGGGCGGTTATCATTTCTGTAGTTTTTATCTACATGATCTAATAAGAAAAAAGCGATATTTTTGTTGAAAGCTTTGTAACATTTTGATTATAAGACGTTAAAAATTTTAAAATAATAAATTTATTTATATTTGAAACTATATTTTAGAAATTCTTATATAGTGACAAATTAGGTCGTCAGCATGGTCCTTCGGGCTCACCATTAAGGGCTATTAAATAACATTCCAAATAAATTATGTAAAAACCAGAAATAGTAAACACCTGAATTAATTAATAGTAAACCGCTTCAGGAAATGATATGTAAAAATACTGAGATTTTAAATGTTTTAACGATAGCGGATATGACGTCGACGACGTACTGTCGCTTTGATCGCGCCGCCATTGCACGTGCGGCTTTTTGTCAAAGGAAAATCAAAGGAGTCGCTTGCGGCGTACACCCACCAGTAAAATATGATTTGTCTATTTACGCCGGAGCAGTGTAATATTAATGGTTGTGTTAGTTGACTCTTCTAACTGAACTTAAACTAACTAAGTTAAACTGAAAATGTTTTAATAAAGGCTAGGAAGATAAGATGTTTTTATTTTTCATGTAATTTGTCTTTACTACCTAGGCAAACACCTAACTTTTATGATGTGTATGTATATTCGTATTTCACAACAATAACTGCAATTGCGTGTGGGTGTACCGACACTATTTAAAGAATAGACTATAAGAGCGCGGGTTCATTAAAAGTGCCGCGGCCGGCGTCCTTTCACCTCTGCGCCCTTGTGCACCGCATACTTTGCACTATAGGTAAAGATGCCCCTGATTATCATTTTATCTGCTTATCGCAGTTTACTAATGCACAGACGCCTCTCCAATTACAATAACAACATGAATCGCAGAGTAATAAACCTTTACAAATTGAAATCCAATATTTCATGTAGCAAAAACTTAGTACACCTTTTTATGAAAATTGCACACTTATATGGTTTATATAAAAAAGGAATGCAGAATGCTAATATTATTTTAATTATGCATAAAAATTACATTTAATCAATTAACAAAAACATTACACACACCACCATGTATTTGACACACACACGCATAGGTATATACAAGTACATAAATGTATGTATGTCAAAGTCAAACTGAAAAGATTATAGTCCAAGATCTCAGTCAGCCCAGACTTACATCATTTTAGGAAAGATGAAATTTTTAGGGTCGGTAGTCTAACATATACTCAGAAAGAAATGGATTCTCACTAAGCTGAAAGTGGGGCCGTTTTACAGTAAGCAGGTATCAAAGGTAGAAAAATGCTAACTTACGTCATTTTAGGAAGCCTGAATTTATATAATATCATTAATTATAATATTTTGAAATATTTTCCAATCAGTCAGTAAGTCTGAGGGGCGTTCGATCACCCCAGACTCGTTTAAGGTTTATAGGAACTAACACCTCGGCTATATTTATGGCAGACATACGCGTCATGTGTATTGCTATACGAGTTTAAGGTAGCGTAGGCGTTCATACTTCTCAACAACGATGAAATAAGAAGAATAATAATGAAGTTCAAACTAAAAAATCAAAAGAATAATAATGGTCGAGGGATCTTTTTTTGTTTTTTCGGAAGACGGTTCCCATTTCATGTCATCCCCATTTTTTTTTATCATTTATTTCATCACGACAAAGACTTGAAGACTAGCCTTAAGATTTAAAAATTATAAATACCTGACATTGGCAGAAATAGCTGATACGGCTGGTTGCCATTTCATCGAAATAATGGTCGAGTTTCGACCGTTGGGCGACCAATTAGATTTAAATGTAACTACAGATAAAAATCATTTTTTGTTCTAAAAACATGCCGCGTGGTGTCCGGCGGAGTAGAATAGCACCAACCCCATCACATTTGGGTGTCGTAAGAGGCGACTAAATGTACTAAGCAGAAAACCTGAAGCTTCTGTAGACCAGAAAACGGGTAGCAGCGTTTCTGGTATGCTTATTTATTGCGATCGCCAACCCGCTTGCCCAGCGTGGCGATTAGGGCATTGCAAGCACACCCAATGGCAAGCACACCAAAAAAACGGCCCCTAGTTCCCGGCCGCCTCACCAGGCTTGGCTACGGTAGCGGTCATAGCGTCGGTGGGACGCGGGGTGCTAAGAATTCCCGGGTTACGGACGGCTACCATATCTACAACAAATTGACCTTGGCTACGTATAATGGACGAACTCTGAGGCTTAACGAACATCTGACCGAATTGGAGGTAGAGTTAGACAAGATACGATGGCATGTTCTGGGGCTATCTGAAGTCCGAAGACAGGGAGAGGACACAGTGGCCCTAGAATCAGGCCATCTACTTTACTTCCGAGAAGGTGATAGCCTTTCCCAGGGCGATGTCGGGTTTCTTGTCAACAAAGCCCTCACTGGCAACATTGTAGAAATATCTAGTGTCTCGACAAGGGTAGCGTACCTCGTACTCAAATTGACTGAAAGATACTCTCTGAAGGTCGTACAGGTATATGCGCCGACTACCACACACTCTGACGATGATGTGGAAGTTCTTTACGAAGAAATTGACAAAGCCCTGCACAATAACTTAAGGGCTCACTTCAATGTTGTCATGGGGGACTTCAATGCAAAAGTGGGAGTACGCACGGACACCGAATCGGTTATGGGGTCACATGGTATTGGGAGCAGAAATCACAGGGGGCAGATGCTGATCAACTTTTTGGAACGAGAAGGGCTATTCTTGATGAATTCGTTCTTCAAGAAGAAGCCCCAGAAAAAGTGGACCTGGCGAAGCCCCGCCAACGTGACTAAAAATGAGATAGACTTTATCATGACGGATAAAAGACATGTGTTCAGGGATGTCTCTGTAATCAACAGATTCAACACCGGCAGTGATCACCGACTTGTACGAGGCACTCTGAACATAAATTACAAACTGGAACGCACCCGTCTTATAGAGTCTACGCTCCGGCCTACTCTGCTCCAGACTATTGCTGGCTCTGAAAGATTCCAAATGGAACTTCAAAACCGATTCGATGTGCTGGAAACCGAGTGCGACGTTGACGAGGACTTGCGTAGAGTAGTGGAGGTCATGAGGGATGTGGGTAGAAGGTTCTGTCGGAATACGCATACGGGTAGGAAGTCTAAACTCTCGGATGAGACTCTGGAACTCATGAGAGAGAGACGTGAAAAGGCACAGACCACGGCGGACGACCAGCGAGCACTCACGAAACACATTCGAAAAGCGGTACGGCGGGATCTCCGGAGTTCTAATACACGCCTCATCAAAGAGGCAATAGAACAAAATCGAGGTTCCAAAGTATTCGTGAAGCGTCTCGGGAGGAGCCACATGTCTAGGCTGACGACCGCTGACGGTCGAGTCGTCTCCTCTAAGCCGGAGATTCTTTCCGAGATAGAAGACTTCTATGGCCGGTTGTATGCCTCACAATCTCCGCTACCAGAACCCGTCCCCTGTGACCCCCGAGCTGCTTTAGTCCGACACTATACCGACGAACTTCCCGACGTCAGCATTGACGAAATTGAGCTAGCCCTGAAACAACTAAAAAATGGAAAAGCCCTAGGTGAAGACGGAGTTACAACTGAGTTCTTAAGAGCAGGGGGAAAACCTGTCCTTAAGCAACTGCAGCGCATTTTCAACTCCGTTCTCCGCCAAGGGAGAACTCCACAAGCGTGGAGCAGGAGCCTGGTAGTCTTATTTTTCAAGAAAGGAGACAAGACCCTTCTTAACAACTACCGTCCTATATCGCTCCTAAGCCACGTCTACAAGTTGTTTTCCAGTGTTATCGCAAACAGGCTGACGCGACGGCTGGATGACTTCCAACCACCAGAGCAGGCCGGATTTCGCGGAGGATTTGGCACCATAGACCACATACACACTGTGAGGCAGATCATACAGAAGACTCAGGAGTACAATCAGCCTTTGTGTCTAGTTTTTGTGGACTATGAAAAGGCCTTTGACTCTGTCCAGACCTGGTCTGTTCTGGACTCCTTGCAGCGGAGCCAAGTTGATTTCCGATACATCGAGGTGTTGAAGAGCTTGTATGATGCCGCAACTATGTCCGTCCAAGTACAGAATAGTCAAACGAGACAGATTCCTTTGCATCGAGGAGTAAGACAGGGGGATGTGATATCCCCGAAACTGTTTACAAATGCATTAGAGGACGTCTTCAAGACTCTAAACTGGAACGGGCGGGGCATCAATATAAACGGCGAATACATATCGCACTTAAGGTTTGCCGATGATATCGTTATCATGGCAGAATCGCTGCAGGAAGTTCAAGAGATGCTGCACAGTCTAAATAAATCCTCCCAACGAATTGGTCTCCGGATGAACCTGAGCAAGACGAAGGTCATGTACAATGACCTCGTCGCTCCGGGACAAGTAGTCATTGATGGCAACATGCAAAACATGCCTCTCGAAGTTGTCAAGGAATATATCTATCTCGGGCAACTAATGCATTTGGGTAGATACAACTTCGAGAAGGAAGCCGATAGGAGGATCCAGTTGGGATGGGCAGCGTTTAAGAAGTTAAACAACATATTTTCGTCGGATATACCACAGAGCCTGAAGACGAAAGTCTTCAACCAGTGCGTCCTCCCAGTAATGACGTACGGTGCTGAGACGTGGACATTAACCATGGGATTAATCCAGAAACTCAAAGTCGCTCAGCGTGCCATGGAAAGAGCTATGCTTGGAGTCTCTCTGAAGGACAAAATTCGTAATGAAATAATCCGTCAGAGAACCAAAGTGACCGACATAGCTCTGAAATTTGGTAGGATGAAGTGGCAATGGGCTGGTCACCTATGTCAAAGGACAGACAACCGCTGGAGTAAGCGTGTTTTAGAGTGGAGACCGCGTCTTGGCAAACGTAGTGTGGGACGCCCTCTGGCCAAATGGCGGGACGACTTACGTAAGAGGGCTGGCAGCGACTGGATGCAGAAAGCAACAGACCGGGCTCTGTGGTGTTCCTTGGGAGAGGCCTATGTCCAGCAGTGGACTGCAACGGGCTTATGATGATGATGATGTTCTAAAAACAATATTGTTGTCGAGAGGGCACAATTGTTTACGAGATATACTTATCTATTTATCTTTCTAAATATGATATGAGATGAGAACATCTTATCACTGTACCTGAACACGATTGACCTTGTATAGTACAAGGTCAATCGTGTTCAAATGTTGCAATTTGTGTTAGAAAATCGAGTTTTATATTTATTCGGATCAAATGTTTATATGATCTGCAAATAATTGTTTCGGTGTTTGGGTGTTTTCTATGTACAGTATGTGTGTATTGACTGATATAAAATGACTAGATGTCGAAGTAGTTCAGCGATAGCCTCCCCGCTTCCCACTACGCTGAATTTTGTAGATTCGGTCCATACATGGGACAACGCATTGTGAGATCAGGCTGGCTTAGTGATTTAAGCGAACACCTCGCCGCTTTCTTCTGCGCGGAGTGTTGTGGGTTAAATACCTGTATAGGACAACACTTTGCGTGATCCATAAATTGTTTTTCTAAGTCTGGGTGTTCTTTGTGTCTCTTTCCCGTATGTTTGTAAAGTCTTTGTAAAGTAAAGATTTATTCCTAATGTCCTTTTGAAGCCATCCAGAGAAACTGAATAGTTCATTTCATTCATGTCCAGAATTGACCGGTGTAAGAAAACCATTATTAGAAGCCTGTCAGATAGCTATGAATCTTGTGTTCGAAATAAAGTATTATTATTATTATAAAAAAAGTGTAATTAAGAGATAGTAGGCAAAAAACCTCCTATTAAGGACAGGCCCATGACCAGCAGTGGACTACGAAATGCTGTTGAAGATCATGATGACGATTTTTGAAAAAAAAAAAACAAAGAAATCGACTGTGTAAATGAAGGTAGTTAAAATTTACAAATCATAATTATGAGAACCATTTTCATATACTTATTGTATTTATACATCTATATTTTATATACAGTAAGAAGGTAGTAGAGCCACGCTGATCCAGCACGAACTGGCCGGCTCGACCGGGGCGGTACTACCCTCGCACAGAAAATCAACGTAAAATGACAGCGTTCGTGCTGTCGTGTTTCGTTGGTGAGTGCGAGACCGGAGGCCCAATTAGTCTAGTCAACAAGTTCCATACTTGTTGACTAGACTATGCATGACTTGTTGAGATGCAGCAGCATCACTAGGCCGCCATAGTGTGGGTCGCCATACTGCAGTGTCTGCATTCGCAATGAGTATGGTGACCACCACTCTTGGATTCTGCTTATGTTTTCCATCAGGCAGAGTAGAGTCACTTTGGCGAGCCAAACATAAAAAAAAAAAAAGAAAGACAAACATACTAGCTGACCCACGCAACCTCGTTTGCGTCTCCTTTTGCCCGTAGCGTGATAATTTTCCCCCGTTTTTGAAACATTCTTCATTGGTGTTCAGCTCCTATTGGTCTTAGCGAAATGATATATATCCTATAGCCTTCCTCGACAAATGGGCTATCCAACACTGAAAGAATTTTTCAAATCGGACAAGCGGTTCCTGAAATTAGCGCATTCAAACAAACAAACTCTTCAGCTTTATCTTCTTCTTATATATGAAATTCTCGTGCCACAATGTTATTTACCATACTCCTCTCAAACGGCTGGACCAATTTTTATGAAATTTGGTGTGCATATCGGGTAGGTCTGAGAATCGACCAACATCTATTTTTTATATATTTTTATATATAATTTTATAATTTTTTATAATTTTATATATTTATATATTATTATATATGTAACGCAGGCTATTTCTTAAGGAAAAATGTGGTGTTGGCTAGTGTGTTTTTTATTATTATTATTTTTTTCTATTTTTTATGCTACATTTCATTTTCTCTTTTATTCGATTTTTTTTTCTTAATCTTGTTTTCTCTTCATTGTCCTTTTACCTTTTAGTACTTAATAACGGACATACTGGCACACATCAAAACAATGTTGTGGTACATGTAATAGTGCCATCTATCTGTAATTTGCAAAAGAGTGGCCATGAGTTTGTTTGCCCTTTCTTCTCATAAGGCTCAACTCCTTGGAAATGGGCGGTTGTAGATCGGCACAGGCAAATACTCGTAATAGATTTTGTATGAGTTTAATTTTTATTAAGCTTATTTGCTTGCTATTTGACAAAACAGAGATTGTTGCTATTGTGTGTGTTGATCTATGACTTTAGAGTCTACATAAAAGACGATTTCAAACAATTTAAAAAAATTTATGAAATAAAGAGAGTTTGAGTTTGAGTTATACCCCAATTTTTTTTTGGCAAAACAACGTTTGCCGTATCAGCTAGTAATATTATATAAGTATAGATCTGTCTCAGCTTCCCTTCGCGCACAAAATAAATTACTTTTTCCGTTATCTTTTATTTTTTCTTGTATACAAACCTTGTCCTAAGAACAACGAACACATAAACAAAGAATTATTTAATTTGGTGCAGCCGTTCGGAAGTTATGGGGCGTACTGTATATATTTCGGCGACTCATTTTTATATATATTGATATATAAGTGTATATAGATGTACCATCGGCTATCTACATCGGTAGGTATAGGTACTTAGCGTCACTCTGATAATGAAAATGAATTTAACGACACCTCTACGACCACCAAAATTCATTAAGTTTTTTTCATCCATGAGGCCACACATTCTCCAAACGCTTGAAAAAACGTGTCCAGATCGAAATCTCTTTGAATTGATTACTTACTATTTCAATTTTTTTATATGTAATAGAAAATTTGAAAATAATAGGGGGCCTATGTCCTTTTTTAGATAAATTAAGTCTAAGTAAGTATAAAAAATAAAACTTACTAAAATATTGACCTCGGTGGCGCGTCCGAACCCTACGTTGCAGCGGAAATATATATTTTTTTTTCTCTAACAAATTACGCTATTTTGCATGTGTTCACAAATGACCAAATAGTTATTTGTTCATTTTATATTTTTATTAAATGAATATATGCAACAATAGAGAAGATACAACAGATTGTATACACGTCCGACGTTTTGAGTTGATATCAGTAGCGCGCACCGATCTGCTCATATTTCTTAAACTAAACTGTCTGTGAGGATAGTTATTGGCGTAAGCTGAAGTATCAGTCGTGTCGCGACAGCATCGAAGAAACCATGGCTGTACGTCTTATGGTCACCTTTTTATAGAGGTAAGTAACTGTTTTCGCTGGCTTGGTATACTAAAAATTTGATTTCGGTGAAGCCTTTTTTTTTATGTATACTTTAAAGTATCATAATTAAAATATAAAAATAGTATACATTAAATGTAATAGATTTTAGTAGAAAATGTAAATATTAGCATTTTTAATTATTTTTTAAGTTATTTACAAAATACCTTAATATTTTGATTTCAGTGGTATTGAATTCGATGTTTTCCGTGGCAATGTGTCCACCTTCTACTAAATGTATCCACCTTCTACTAACTTTTAAAACCGTAAATCATAAAATATTTATCTTGTTCTAGTATTGTCATTATGTCAGATTCTAAGCAAGGTCACTTGGCTAAGAAAAGATTGGTTAAGACGTCGGAAAGCCCGAATCAAGAATCATCCAGAACTTTACGCAATACACAAGGAAAAAGACAGGAAGCGTTATTATGAAAGGGAGAATGAAGGAAAGCCTGTTAGTGAATTAATTCGTCGTTAACAACGCATACATAGAGAGAGGTGTAGAATATCTTCGGACAAACATTATCGGAAAAAGGCTCAGAGAGTTGAAATGCCTTGAAGAAGATTTGATTGTCATACCAGAAGTAGTCGATACAAAAGATGATCCTTTGATAACTTCACAATCGCAACTGAAACTTTCATAACAACGCCAATTAATGCCACCGATAGTAAGGACTCGGCTTAGCACTCAATCAAGTTCCTTCAGTAATTTATTACTATAGAGTCAGTCAGTCATTTCATCTTCTTTAACACAACGTATTAAGACTTATCGAGAATTGTCAGTACCATTGTGTCCATCTAGTGATGCCAGTTTTGCTTCAAACTCGCAGACTGGAGTTGCCAGCTCTTATGACTGATAGGGAGTTGCCTTTGACTCTAAAGGCTAATGGGACCAATCCCGCCCTCACACCCACCACTGTAACTCCTATACACCAGGATTAACAGCAGTGACCCACGAACACACCGAGTTATGACACTCGGCAAGTCCCAGGGAAAATAAACTGTCTTGGAACCCGCAACGAAACTAATCAGAAGAAAACCGGAGGAGTTGGAAATAATAAAAGCCCAGTTCCCTATTTAGTAAAGAGGTAGACAAAATGAAGTCAAAATAGGCAGACACCTTTTCAAACCGGGAAATACCACGGATAAGAAAATTATGGGTCCTAAGTGAGCTTTATTCGATTACTATAGTATGTATGGTAAAATAGCCTAAACGCACAGAAATTCATCGAAGTTAACACAAGATCGACATAGTATACCGCCCCAGACGTTAATTGTAAGCTTGAATAACAATAACCTCTGAAACGTTCAAAACCATTATCTGGTTAATACCATTTTTCTCGGAAACGTTCATTGTACCAAAAATTACATTCCCAGAGGACATGATGAGCTGACTGTTAACTGCTAGAATCAGGTGTTGAGCGTTGCCACAATGTGTGACAGAGGTGAATCGACTAATTTAAAAGAGTGTAGTTTGCTCTTAAAGTTACCTTGGCCTGTGAGAAATTGAGCGACACAGTGATCCACCCTCAAGCTATTCCCTCGACAACCGTTCGCGAATAGATGGAAAGAACTGGTAAAGGTAGCGCCCCTTAGATGATTGGTCCCATCGCTATTGCCTTTCGTCCATGAGGCCGTTATAGACATTGGACTGCTAGACCGGCTCTAGAGACTAATAAAAAGCCAGATAGCAAAGTTAATATACGTAGACTGAAATACCGCATGAATATTTATGTAATTTATACATCTTGTATTACAAATGCGTTTATGTAACGTAATAAACAACGTGTAATTAATAAAATAATTGTTTTATTGTAATATATATCAGAAGTCCCTTAGCGGTATTAGTTTTGCTTACCTAAATTTATATGTAAATAATTTGAAAACATGAATAACATTTTTGATTTCGGTGAAAATAAAGTTGATTTCGGTGGACGCCATTTTAAAAAAATTAAATTTCTTCTTAACCGTTCATCCAATAAGAGTGCCTCCAGTACAGATATTTTCCAAATAAAACATAGTTTTTTAATTTCTTACTAATATATTGAAATTTAGAAAAAAAAACAGCCACCGAAGTCAACTGAATAATGTGTTACTTGAGAAATACCCACTTCAATGAAACACTAGAATACCTCCCTACTGACGTGATCAGGTCAGTCGGGCTCACCGATGGGAGAGCCACACTTTGGCAAGAATGGCCCGGCTCCACCGGAGGGATACCAGGGCCTCACAGAAAACCGGTGTGAAACAGCGCTTGTGCTATGTTTCACTAAGTGAGTGAGGATACCAGAGGCCTATACCCCAAACCCTCCCTCCATCCTCCTCCCCATCCCACTCCATCCCCCAAAGGCCGGCAACGCACTTGTGACGCCTCTGGTGTTGCGGGTGTCCATGGGCGGCGGTAATCGCTTACCATCAAGCGATACGTCTGCTCGTTTGCCCCTATTCCATAGAAAAAAAAGCGGCCAAGTGCGAGTCGGACTCGCCCATGAAGGGTTCCGCGGAAGCAAGTAACATAATATAATTTTTATTTTACTTTTATATTTGTGTTGATTGAATGAAAGGTAAATTTCAGTTTACGATTTATGACGTATTAAAAAAAACTACTTACTAGATTTCGTTCAAACCAATTTTCGTTGGAAGTTTGCATGGTAATGTACATCATATATTTTTTTAGATTTATCTTTCTCTTATTTTAGAAGTTACAGGGGGGGCACATTTTACCACTTTGGACGTGTCTCTCGCGCAAACTATTCAGTTTAGAAAAAAAAAATATTAGAAACCTCAATATCATTTTCGATGACCTATCCAAAGATACACGAAGTTCAGTTCTAAGTATGGGGACCCCCAAAATTTATTGTTTTTTTTTTTTCTATTTTTGTGTGAAAATCTTAATGCGGTTCACAGAATACATCTACTTACCAAGTTTCAACATTATAGGTCTTATAGTTTCGAAAAAAAGTGGCTGTGACATACGGACGGACAGACAGACGGACAGACAGACAGACAGACAGAAAGACATGACGAATCTATAAGGGTTCCGTTTTTTGCCTTTAGCACGCAACCCTAAAAAGGAGATTTTTGTTTACTCTAAAACATTTGTGATGTCTATTTTGAATATACGTACTTACACACTTTAACTTGCAAAAGTGTTCATATACTTAACCTAATTGCAGAATAAATTATTTCATTTCATACACACGAAAATTTATCTTTCAAGATAGTTAAAAGCACCTAATGCTACTACTCGTATATAAAAAATATTATGTGTATAATTTATTTAATTCGGTAGACATCAACGCGCGACATACAACTTATCGGACTAATCATTATATAATTATTTATGTATTTAGATAACTCATATAACATTAAGATTACGTTAATTGCATAAATTATACGTAAAAAGATCATTACCATTTTCTACCTACCCTATTCTCATTTTATTTAGGATAGTCACAATGAATAACAATGCAATGGATTTTGAATGGGTTTTTAGCAGGAACTGTTGCCAACCCTTCTTATTAAAGTAGCTCTTTAGATATGATTTACTAGAATATTATTGACTAGTATTAAAACAATTTACTTACTTTTTAAAAAGGACACCAATCACTTTTCAAACAGCAATACTCGTTTAGTTTTAAATCAACAAGAAACACACATACAAAAATAAAACACGATTCTAATAGATTTAATTGACTAGCACTAATTTATATAAGTTACATCGATAAAAATGATCGATGCAACAACCGTTTAATCGATTAATTCGATGCTCGATCGCATGCGTTCGTAACGCAAGCTCAATCGCTACTGGTGCGAGTGGTGACACTCGCTAACATAAGTACCTCGGAGATCATCTCTTGATCGTACGACGAATGTCTGTGGACATGATTTTATATTTCAGTACTTGATAAGATTTGAAACACATACTTCGTACATATTATGTGATATGAGTGGACGACGTCATATTTTAGGTTATTTAGAAGCTAGTTTTCACAGTAAAGAAGCTAAGGGGCTTACCCGGAGAGGCAGGTCGCTAAAGGTGACAGGTCACTAGATATGTTAATTTGGCTATGAATCACAATTACGAAACTTGAATTAAAGAAAGTGTCAAAATATTTATTACTGTTCCTCTCTTTTTTAGACGACAATTTCCGAACATACCATAAAGTATAGAATACATTCCTATGTCGTGGTGAATTTTGAAAATATTCGCTATACTGACACAAAGAAAACCCAGACCCAGAACAACAATTTGTGGATCACACAAAATATTTTTCTTTGTGGGAATCGAACCCTCACCACTCAGCAGATTAGAAAGCGGCGAGGTGTTCGCTTAAATCACTAAGCCAGCCTGATCTCACAATGCGTTGTCCTATGTATGGATCGAATCTATAGCATTCAGCGTAGTGGGAAGCGGGGAGGCTATCGCTGAACCACATCGCCATCTAGTCAGATTTATTATTACCTATGAGACTTGAAAATAATTTATTATATAAAGTCACTACAAGCTTCTAAAAACGCTTATCACATTCGTAACTTATTACTTCTTTTTAAAATATTTATAAAACGAAAAATTTATCTATTCGGTTAGGTTATACTGACATATATTAAATAAAACATAATATTTACAGGAAGGAAAATATCATAACAAATATGATCTTAACCTTTAGTTGAATTTTCCTCTAGCATACATTGATAGCGAAAAGAGCATTGTTGTAAAAGGAGAGGCATGTATAGTGCCATCTAGCAGAATTACCACGAACTACTAAGTAACTGGTTATCCTGCATCGCGATATGAAAAATCTTCAAGCCTTACCAATATAAACCGTTGGGCCACGCTCCGCCGGAGGCATGTATGTATATGGCAATTATACCGCCACAACTACATACCCTCCTCCTATTAAAGACTTCTCGTAAAATTTGCCCTTTTTGAAGCAACTTTTTGCTCATGTGTAATATTATATTTTAAATATATTAGCCCTATTTCTCTGACTATTCCTCCTCACAGATGCATTTCTATTTCGAGAATATTTATTTTATAATCAGATTTATTACTTATTATTATGATTTATATTATTCTCCATGTTTAATGGGTTACCTTAACCTTGTTATACTTTGTCCATTCGTTTATTTTCTTTTTAATACGCCTATAACGCCTATAACGCCTATAAATCACCTTTTTTTTTCGGAATTATGTACTACAGTAATGTCGTACTTTATTGATCGTGACGGTACTTTAGTGAAGTGGTCTGTGCATAACAAACAACCACAGACTATAAAACAGTACTTGAAATACGATAAATCGATCATATGATAAAAATAATTTGACTTTATGTAAGTATTTTTTTTGTAAATTTAATAAAAAAAATAAATAAAAATAGTATCTATGACTCCAAGATTGAATTTTTGCAAGGAATTAAGTCGAAATCTTGGAATTTAGGATCAAACCAAGAGTAAAGAACAATAACTCTTTTCATTCATCTAATTTACTGATTTATTATTTATATTTTTGTTTATTTCTTATATAATATAAAAAACTAATTGTATAATATTGTAAACAGAAATACCAAACTATTTAATTAGTACCAAAATCGTCACTAGATGGCGTTGATCACTTTTTTTAACTCACGTTATGGTTTCGTTACCAAGCACCATATAAAAGGTTTAAATTATTGTTAATAAATGTCTTCGTCAATAAGAAGATTGTTATAATCATGGCCATTCGAACCGGATACATGCCGTGACTGATGCAGTGATCTAGTGAGTGATACGGAGTTTGGATATTACAGTGGCGCCATCCTATCGGTGAAAAAGTGACATTAAAGTGCAGTGAACTTAGTGAAGTGGTTAACAGGTAACTAACTAGTGACTGGAC
Organism: Diaphora mendica; assembly: GCA_949125395.1. NCBI lineage: Eukaryota > Metazoa > Arthropoda > Insecta > Lepidoptera > Erebidae > Diaphora > Diaphora mendica. The sequence goes on from OX421321.1 coordinate 3,695,449, forward strand.
AAATTGTAAGTACTTTAATTTCTTAGTAGTGACTAGTGATTCAAGAAACAGTGATATTAACTTAAAAAATTACTAAACTAACTCTCTTGGTGTACGGACTTGTAAAATTTTCGTGTAAAAGTGTAACAGACGGGGAATCCATGCCCGATTTTGCTTATGTTGGAAAGCACTATTTAAACACTTAGAAAAATTTTGAAGAAAATATATTACCATTCGGAATTTATTACAACTTAGTTCTGAAACTTATACTATTTCTTACAATGGAGTCGTGGATAAGATTACAAGCCGATATAAACAAAAAGATTGAAAGAGGATTTGCAAATTTTAAGAAATCGCCCAAGGAAAGAGTTACGATTACTTATGTAGAAACTAGACTGGAAAGTTTGGAAAAGCAATGGTTATTGTTTGACGATACACATACCAAATTAATAACGGAATGCAAGAGGGAAGAGTATGAGAGGTCTGATTACAATTCGAACGACTTTTATGGTCAGTCTGAGGAACTGTATATTAGCTATAAAATAGCATTAAAAGATATTTTGAAAATTATGACGTCAAACAAGGAAGTTTTATTCGATGAATCTGAAAAAGAGGTGTCACAGAGTGGTGTGAAATTACCTAGGATAGCTATACCAATGTTTTCTGGATATTACGCCCAGTGGACAACATTCAGAGACTTATTTCAAACATTGATTCACAACAATAAGTCACTGGACAATGTACAAAAGCTACACTACTTAAAGAGCTACCTTACTGGAGAAGCCGAGCAACTATTGCGACATCTACCTATAACTAACGATAACTATGTTACTAGTTGGAAGATTTTAGAACATAGATTTGATAATAAGAAGTTTATTACAGATTGTATTTTTAAGAGATTTTTTAGCCAAAAAAGTTTAAGTATTGAATCTTCTAACTGTTTAAAAGAGCTTTTTGATACTACAAACGAATGCCTTTATGCTTTAAAAAATGAAGGTGTTAATATAGAAAATTGGGACCTTATTGTTATTTACATATTGTGTTCTAAACTTGACAATGAATCTCGTAAACAATGGGAATCTAGAATTTGTAGTTCAACTAACGTATTACCAACATTAAAACAATTTTTAGAGTTTATAGAACATAGATTCAGGTCACTGGAGTTTTTATGTACTAAAGTGGTTAAATCCAGTAGCACTAAATCACATCATGTTGCACAGTGTAACAATGAACGTAAGGTTTCCACTTGTAGTTTTTGTTCAAATAGTAATCATAAAATCGGAAATTGTAAATCGTTTGCTAAAGAACAGTTATCATCACGTCGTAAGTTTGTCCAAACTTCCGGATTATGTTTTAATTGCTTAGGCGCAAATCACTCGGTAATGTCGTGTCGTTTGCCCACCAGGTGTAGAATTTGCCAAAAGAAACATCATTCGTTGCTGCATCCACATATTAATAGCCAACCAACTGTCAACGGCGATGTAATTGACCAACCATTTGCTGCTACCAATGTTGATGAAACTACATCAACATCAAATGACGAGACCCAGCAAAGAAAAATAACAACTTGTTTTTCTAACACTAATTGTCAGGTTGTGTTAGCTACAGCCTTAGTAAAGGCCGAAACTAACACGGGATTGCAAATAACACTGCGATCATTGTTAGATCAAGGATCACAGGCTTCCTTTATCACAGAGTCTTCAGCTCAATTGCTTGGACTGAAAAGGGTAAGTTGTAACAGTGTTGTGTCTGGAGTGGGGGGTGAGGAAAATGCTTCACTCAATTGCAAACAAGCAGTTTATGTGAAACTGCGGTCTCTCCAAGATCCAAGCTTTACTGTAACGGTAAAAACATACGTATTACGTAAACTAACTTCATTTCTTCCTGAGAAGAAAAGTGTGGTCAAACTATGGCCTAACTTACCTTTTTTGAAGTTTGCAGATCCAAAATTCAGTACACCAAACAAAATAGACTTGTTACTCGGCGCCGATGTTTACTGTCAAATATTAACTGAGGGATTACTTAGGGGATCCTCAGGAACACTTATAGCACAGAACACTAGGCTCGGTTGGGTCTTATCGGGTAAAGTAATTGAGGATAATGAGAACAATAGTGTGAACTGCAGTAACACTTTTATCACGTTGCATACTAACATTTGCAATGAAAATTTCAATCTTAAAAAGTTTTGGGAGCTCGAGTCTGATAACTTCAGCTTGAGTAAAAATCAGTATACTCCGGAAGAAAGCTTGTGTGAAGATATTTTTAAGACAACCACTGAACGCGATAGTTCTGGAAGGTATATTGTTAAGTTACCATTTAAGGATGAAGATCCAAGCTGTAAATATGGTAATTCCCGTGAGATCGCTGTTAAGAGATTACTGTCTTTGGAAAATCGTTTCAATAAAGTTCCAGATTTAAAACCTAAATATGCAGAGGTTTTTTTAGAATACTTAAAGCTAGGGCATATGCAAATGATACCTCAACAGGAAATTAACAAAACAGAAGCAGTATACATACCTTACCATGAGGTAATTAGAGATGATAAAACCACAACAAAATTTCGGATTGTATTCAATGCTTCTAGTCGCGATAACAGCGGCATTTCATTGAATAGCAATCTTATGGTTGGCCCGACTATTCAAGATGATCTTAGACATATTCTTATGAGATGGAGGCTTCATCGTATTTGCCTGGTTGCTGACATTATTAAGATGTATCGCCAGGTTAAAGTCGCGGATCAAGATGCAGATTATCAACGTGTAGTGTGGAGATCTGACTGCAAAAAAGATATACAACACTTGCGGTTAGGGCGAGTTACTTTTGGTACTGCACCTGCTCCATATCTAGCCGTGAGAACCTTACATCAACTTGTCTACGATGAGGGTGCTCAATATCCGTTAGCATCTAAAAGAGTATTACAAGATTTCTACATGGACGATTTGCTCACTGGGTGCAAAAGTATATCAGAAGGGAAACAAATATTTGCTGAAATGACCAACCTGCTGAGAAAAGGAGGATTTGAACTTCAGAAATGGTCAAGCAATGATGAGCAACTGCATGAAGAAATAAGCGATGGAAGCAAAGCAACAGTTAACAAACTGCAACTAAAAGAAAATGAATTAATAAAGATATTGGGACTTACCTGGAATCGACGAACCGATGACTTTGAATACTCCGTCAAGCTACCAGACATCTGTGAACCTATAACAAAACGTAAAGTTATATCTGACATTGCCAAATTATTCGATCCTATGGGATGGATCTCACCAGCAATCATAAAGGCAAAAATTATGATTCAAAAGCTTTGGCTTACAGGAGTGGGATGGGATGATAACCTCCCAAATAAGTTATTAATGGAGTGGATTACTTACCGTGCAGAACTAATTGAACTTACCAAGTGTAGGTTTCCACGATGGATTGACGTTGATGAGAACAGCACATTAGAACTCCATGGGTTCAGTGATGCATCCAGCGAGGCTTATGCAGCGGTAGTTTACATGCGTGTTGTAGACATAACAGGAAACGTTTATGTCCATCTGGTGACCTCTAAAACCAGGGTAGCACCGATAAAACAAGTAACTATACCTAGACTTGAGTTGTGTGGTGCTGTCTTATTGGCTAAACTGCTGCAAGAAGTTTCAGTGGTTTTGAACGTTTCTAAAACTAACATTCGAGGTTGGACTGACTCCACCGTAGTATTGGCGTGGTTAAGCAGTCACCCGACACGTTGGAAAACTTTCATAGCAAATAGAGTCTCAGAGATTCTAAATATTTTGGACAGAGATCAATGGTCGCACGTATCATCTAAAGATAACCCTGCTGATTGTGCGTCACGTGGAATTAATCCTTCAGACCTACATTCTTTTCAATTGTGGAAAACCGGACCATCGTGGCTGCAAGACAGAATTTTAAACTATAATATGAATCAAACGCTGGACACCAATTTAGAAGCAAAGTCAGAGAAAGTCTATCATATTGCCAAGATCGAAGAATTACAATTATGGTATAAATTTTCGTCTCTTCGTAGGTTGGTGAGAGTTTTGGCATATTGTAAAAGGTTTATTAAAAAGTTAAATAATGCCTGTGATCATAACTTACCTGTATGGTTGACTAGCGTTGAATTGAACGAAGCTCTTCTACTTTGTGTTAAGCAATGCCAACAATCGATTTTTCAGCAGGAGATAAGAGACCTGAAAGAGAAGGGGATGGTGAACAGGAAAAGCAAACTTACATCATTGAATCCTTTCTTGGATGATACTGGAATCCTTAGAGTTGGTGGTCGTCTGGAGAGAGCTGAAATCAGAAATGAAATAAAGCATCCAATGATATTACCATCAAAATCACACTTTACCACTTTAATCTTGGAAGAAGCTCATCAAAAAACACTGCATGGTGGACCGCAGCTGATGATTAATTATCTGCGAACAAAGTACTGGATCATTGATGCTAAAAATCAAACAAAACTTACCGTACGGAAATGCGTAGTCTGCGTAAGACAAGCTGCACAGACTAGGAACCAATTAATGGGACATTTACCTCCAGCTCGGCTGTCGCCGATTCGTGCTTTTTATAGGAGTGGAGTTGATTATGCGGGTCCCATTCAGATTAGGACCTCTAAGGGTAGAGGTCACCGATCCTACAAAGGCTATATATGCCTTTTTGTTTGTATGGCTACAAGAGCTATACATCTGGAAGCTGTGAGCGACCTCACATCACAAGGTTTCATAGCTGCGTTTAAAAGATTTGTCGCCAGACGTGGTCATTGCGCTGATTTGTATAGCGACAATGGAACAAATTTTGTTGGTGCCGCACGCGAACTTCGAAGTTTGTTCGCTCAGGAGAAGTCAAGCTTAACGATAGATATCGCTGAGTGTTTGGCAAACAACGGCACCACTTGGCACTTTATTCCACCCCATGCTCCACATTTTGGTGGACTATGGGAGGCTGGAATAAAGTCCACAAAGCAACCACCTAAGGAGAGTTATTGGCAACTCAACACTAACATTTGAAGAGTTATCAACTTTATTGTACCAGGTGGAAGCGTGCCTTAATTCGCGGCCACTGTCCCAAATGACTACAAACTCACAAGATCCCACACCCCTTACTCCGGGACATTTTTTAATAGGTGAGCCTCTAATTCTTGTACCTGATAATAATTACGAGAAATCGACCATTTCGTCATTAAAGCGTTGGCAATTAATGCAAAAAATGCTGCAACATTTCTGGAGTCGATGGTCCTGTGAATATTTAAGTCAATTTATGCATCGATACAAATGGGCAAATAAAACCCCTGAGCCAATGATTGGCGATTTAGTGTTAGTCAAAGAGGATGGTCTTCCACCAGCCAAATGGCTTTTAGGTAAAATAACAGCTAAACACCCGGGTTTGGACAATATTACGAGAGTGGTGACTCTTGACTGTAATGGTGTATCTTTCAAACGACCAACAACTAAATTATGTGTGTTACCTGTAGCTCACTGATTTTAAATACTTGTTTTTAGTATTGTTATTACCAAATTTGAATTTCTTTTTTTTGTATTTAAGCCGCCATGACTTGTTAACATACATTTGTTTAAAATATACAGTCCATTTCTCTAGCTATCTGTCAACAAATTTAAGTACCTATAATTATCTAGATGTTTCAACCATAAAGTTTTGGTCATGGTGGGCGGTAACTATGGACATTTCGTCCATGGTGGGCGGAATGTATAATATTGTAAACAGAAATACCAAACTATTTAATTAGTACCAAAATCGTCACTAGATGGCGTTGATCACTTTTTTTAACTCACGTTATGGTTTCGTTACCAAGCACCATATAAAAGGTTTAAATTATTGTTAATAAATGTCTTCGTCAATAAGAAGGTTGTTTTATTCACTAATAAAGGAATAATTAATATTTCAACAAAAAATATTTTATTAAATCGATTGAAAGTTCTTCATAAATAAAATCGCTATTCGTCTCAAATCGAATCGGTAATGGGTGAGGGCGTCACGAATTTCAAAATTTCTTGAACTGTCAAAAAGAAAATAAAGAAATGGTCAGAGTATAGCCACGTAAGTTTCGATAGTACGTGTGTCCGCCCCCCACGTGATCTGGTGTTCGATACTTCGATACGGACGTAAGGTAGGACTTAAGGGGACTTTTATTATGATTAATATTATTATTCTCTTTATTACATTTGTATATACATATTAATTACATTCTTAAATATACATATAAAAACAAATGCATTTTAAAATATAAAAAATAGTAGACCACCCACTTCGGATACAGGGACCAAGAAACCGGTGTTTAGGGCTCCAGAGACAGGAACCTCCTCGCAATACGTGCCGTGTCAAGTAGGACTGCCTTCTGCATCAGACCGTTGATCCAGCCCTATAACGTGAGCCTCTTAAGGTGTTGGTGGAGGCTCTTGGCTATCAATCCGTAAGCAGATACTATTATTATTATTTAACTGCCTCAGTAGCGCGCGCGTAAGCGACTACTCTGCTTATGTGTGGTCTCGGGTTCGATTCCCGGGACGGACCAAATGTTTGAATGATCTGCAAATATCTATGTGTAATATGAATGTATTGACAAAAAAATATATAAATATGTATTTATATCAGTTGTCTAGTACCCATAATACAAGCTCTGCTTAGCTTGGGACTGGATAGCAATGGGTGTCAGTTGTCCGAAATTATTGTTTATCATCACTACATAGTATAAAACAAAGTCGCTTTCTCTGTCCCTATGTCCCTTTGTTTGCTTTAATCTTTAAAACTACGCAAAGGATTTTGATGCGGGTTTCTTTAATAGATAGAGTGATTCAAGAGGAAGGTTTTTATGTATAATAAATGCATAATATAGTATGGAAACACTGTTAATTTTCAAGGTTTCTAATGTGATGTAGCAAATAAACACATTTTTTTGCGCTTACATTACAAACGCTGGTTGCACCCTACGAGATAGATCAAAATAATGTACTACAGTATTGTACACCTTAAAAAGTACTACAAAAAAGTCCGCGACGGTATATGTCTATCTCTTAGGGATAACCCACAACAACCATTTTTTATTCCCTTCTTTTTACGAGAAATAATGGGATATTTACGAAGTGATTTTAAGCAATACAGAATGAATCCTTATACAATTAAGTAAATTAAATACATTGTGCATTTAATATAGATAAAAATGGCTCTTTACTGTATCTAATTTAAATGAATATATTCGAAGATATTACAGATTTAAAATGCACGAATCATGTCGTCGGCGGAGGCATCTGAAATCCACCCGTGCGAAGCCGGGGCGGGTCGCTAGTTATTAATATACAGTACACATATTATGAACAGATATTATATCTTTACAAAGGTTGTCGTGAACAAGATGCCTCGTGAGTCGTGAGTAAGTATATGACTGCCAATTTATATAACCTAAGTGTATGTAACTTTGTCACTTCTATTTATATGTATATCACTATTAAATAATACAATGTCTAAAACAAAACATTGTCAAAAACCTTTCTTCGATCCTTTTTTCAAACTAGATTGGGATAGGCTTATCTATCTGAGATAAGTTCATAGTACAGGCTCGGGCTAGTCTAGGAACAGGCGGCCGTGAGTGAGATATTCGGACTTACCCTTATCAGGCCTCCGTCACTCCATGTACTTGCGCGCTATAAGTGCCTACCGCCCAGCCGAGCGGTCTCGGTCCGCCGGCGGATCAAATTCAGTGCGGTTTTCGCAAGCGAAGCCCGCGCACGCCGTTCAATTTTAATAGTGCTGTTCGTTCGTACGCGTATTACGATGCCGTGTGGTGCCTTATGTGCTGTAGATGGGTGTAAATCAAGCATACTAAAATTTAATAATCTAATCTAAAAATCTAATTCTACACTAAAATTTAATAATCGAGAATTTAGAAAAGGTAAGAAATTTATAAAAAATTATATAAAAATAAAACACGTGTAACTTTAAAGATATTTTTATTTTACCTACACACTGATGTCTATAATTATGTTTTATCTAGGTTTCTTCCACAGTCAGCACCAATTTATAAAACAAAACAAACTTACAAATATAATAAAACAAACTTTAAAATGCTTATGCTTTCCATCAGGCAGAGTAGAGTCATTATGGCAGGCCATACATAAAAAAAAAAAAAAAAAAAAAAGAGAACCGACTTCAAAACACTAAACCGTAAGAAATAATTTCTTCATTGATGTCGGTGCTTTTTCGATTCGTAATTACCAGCTGTTAGCACTAACATAAAAAAAAACAAATTATTTCTTACGGCTTAGTGCTTTATTTGAAGTCGGTTCTCTTTTTTAAGGCTTTTATTTTCATTTCTAGTGAACATTTCCGAAGATCATCATCAAACTTCATACTTATTTTAAAACGTTCTCCTAAATGTAAAAAATCAAAACGCGAGATTTTCGCGCACAAACATACATACCTACAAACCATACAAGTCAAACATCTCAGTTTGGCCTGTATGTCTGATGACCTCCTTTTTTTAAGTTGGTTAAATATTTTATAAATGATAAAATTTTTAACTGCCACATAAAAGTCAGAACATATTCACAGTTCTCAATAACATAGATAAAAAGTTATGTTAAATTAATTTTATCGAAGAGGCAGCCCTGCGATTACTGTGGAATCGCGCGGTGCGAAGCAATCACTGCTGTACGCTTGAGCATTTAGGCGCATTTTAGCATACAGTGGTTGTTGACGCGAGGGAGTAGGCAATTATCGTAATAGGTATTGGAAATTTTCTACTGAGTGAAGTATCTGTTACGTAGTAACTATTCAGTAATCTGTGCCCTTATTGGCTACACATAATAAAATGGGTACTTTGGTATATTGGCTGGTATATAACATATGGGTACATAATAAAACGGGTACTTTGGTATATTGGCCGATATATAACATATGGGTATGTGACCATGCAAATTTAGTCACATTTTACTCCAGCCAAGCCGGCTCATATTTAGGTATCCTATTTGTTAATGTTTTAACTGCCTTGGTGGCGCAGTGGTAGCATTTGCAACAACTGCGCATCAGGTCTCAGGTACGAATTCCGGGTCGGACCAAATGTTTATATAGTGTAGCGTGTCTAGCACAATTATATTATATTGACCAAGGTATAACTAACTGATGATAAATATTATTAATGTTTTATACACTACTCAAACAAATGCAAACATATTCATATTATTCATGTACCTACCTACACTTATTGAATTTTTGTACAAATCGGGAACTGACTTCTGACAGTAGTCAGACAGACGTACATATTATGTTATACTAGCATTTGTTCGCGGCTCCGCCAGCGTATATGTCAGTTATCGCGATAAAATTTATCCCTATGTCCTTCCTCAGGAATCAAAGTATCTCAATACCAAATTTCATTGAAATCGGTGCAGTAGTTTAGCCGGGAAAGCGAGACAGACAGACAGAGTTACTTTTGCATTTATAATATTAGTGTGGAACTATGGATCGGTATTTGTGGGTCGTCAAAATTCACATTGGTCGTAATTTATTGTATTGTCAAATTTGTCCTTACTTATTTAACTGCGAATATTTTCTATTAATTTATGTAATCTGAACCACTTGCAGTGGTGTTTCGTCATAAATTTAAATAACTTTAGAATTTCCGCTTGTTTTACATATTATATATATGTATATTGTATAATTAATATACAATACGTCGTATATTTATTTGACTTTCAAGTCTTATGTTCAAATAGTGCAATTATTTTACAACTATTGACTACACGGATACCATAGGTATGTGTTTAGTGTTTATATGAACAAATTATTGTTCTAAGTCTGGGCGTTCAGTGTCTGTGTTGCGGCCTCCACATACAGCGCAACAACAACATAACATACTACAGCGCCATCTACCGAAGATACGTCAAACTACGGAGTAACGAAGGAAACTAAGAAACTACCAATCCTGAATCGCGCAGTGAAAGTTCTCGCGCCAGTTAACATATATACAACATCCCAACATCCCAACATCAACCATTGGGCAGTTGGCCCGCCAGGCCTGGTCGGAGGATCCTCCCTTTGTGTTGGAGGGACATGACAACCGTTCCTCCACATCTGTTTCATGTATGTTTGCAAAGGTCTCCGCGACGCGCCCTAATGCGGGACCTGTCCTTAAAAAGAACTAGCTCTTAAGTCCGTAGTTTCATTAGACTGTTATTCATCTAGTAACGGTATTAGAATCTGTAGTTGTATGAAGCGTGCCACCTTGTACAGGTTTTTTCCTGTTGTACCCTTATTCGTAGGCCAGATGGCGGGACAACTTATGTAGGAGGGCTGGCAGCGACCGGATGCAGAATGCTACAGACCGGGCTCTGTGGTGTTCCTTGTAAGAGGCCTATGTCGAGCAGTGGACTGTAACGGGCTGATGATGATGACCCTTAGTCGGGTATTACAACACCGATACAGGATGAATAAGGATAGTGACACTCCCGTATTCCATTACATAACGGACTTTCAACTAACCCAAATGGATAAAGGAAAAAAGGTGAATATTGTATCATATTTTCCTCATATATGCACTGCTCTCTTGTTATGAGTAAGTGCACGTAAAGGGGGCTTGTCCATTACGTCATAAACGATTAATAAGTCAACATAAAAAGTCACTTGAAATAGAAATGACTTATTTTACTTATAAACCAGTACTCCACCTATCTTCAACACGATTTCTTAGTAATCTATATCACATTAATATATAGAGGCGAAAGTTTATGAGTGTGTATGTTTGTTTCTTCTTCACGCAAAAACTACTGAACGGATTTGGATGAAACTTTACAGTAATATAGCTTATACATCAGAATAACACGTAGCTACTATTTGCCGCGATAACCGACATACACGCGGGCGGAGCCGCGGTCAACAGCTAGTAAATAAATAAAATTGAAATGTCTGTTTGTCATTTCAAAATAACAGCTTTTCACTAAAAGTATATTATGAAAGCAAATTAATACGGTACCTACATCTTAAAATCATTTTTAAGTTTTTGTCTGTCTGTTTGTTCTTGCTAATCTCTGGAACGGCTGGACCGATTTGGACGAAACTTCCACTGGCAGATAGTTAATGCTATAGGGACTACGTTTTCTAGACTAGCTTCGCCCCGCGGCGTTTTCCGTGCTTGTTGTTGTACCTCTTTTGTTTGTAATATAGTTATTATATGTACATTTTAAACCGTGGGAGAGCCACGCTTCGGCATGAATGGGCCGGCTCGACCGGAGTGATACCACGGCCTCACAGGAAACCAGTGTGAAATAGTGCTTGCGCTGTGTTTCACCGAGTGAGTGAGGATACCGGAGGCCCATACCCCAATCCCCTTACCCCTACCTCCCCCCTATCCCCAAAAGGCCGGCAACGCACTTGTGACGCTTCTGGTGTTGCAGGTGTCTATGGGCGGCGGTGTTCGCTAACCATCAGGCGATACGTCTGCTCGTTTGCCGACCTTTTCCATTAATAAAAAAATATATCACTACGACAAATAGTTGTGTATGTTGTACGATTGCAGTATAATTTTTTGCATGTTCTATTTTCATAAATACATTATGTATCTAGCGCAGACAGGATAGCAGTTCTTGAGTAACTAATAAATTATTCATTCATGATGTTATTACTATTTATAACGAAAATGATACAAATTGTCTTTTATAAATAAACTAGACGACCCAGCCAAATTCGTCTGCATTTCTTTCAATCATGCTCAGCTCCTATCGGTCTAAGCGTGATTTTACCTACCCTATCTTAGAACGCTAACAAATCACATTCTAAACAAAGAAACGTGAAAATCGGTTAGATAGTTTCAGAGTTTATCGTAAGCGACAACGTGACACGAGAATAATTTACTGAAAATGTTATATAATAAACAGCGAATTAAAATTACAATATCATAGCACATCTGTGACTACATATATACTCTGGGGGCATGGGCGTGCCCCCGCCAAGACGAGCCGAGCGAAGCGCAAGGGCACTACCTTGCCCTTCGCTTGGCTGTTTCGTTACTCCAGAAACTAAATGTTCGCATCACACTTTACTTCAGAAACTAGATATTTGCAAACACAAAAGACGTTCGTTTCGCCTTCGTGACTGTAGCGAAACGGCGAAGACATGCATTTTTATTGAGATGTAGAGTTTGTGATGTTAGAGTTGCTAGAGTAAGGGCGTGTAGATTCAGAAGCTTGGCTCTACATGAGATCTGATATCCTTTTCACAGGGCAAGCCATATGCAGTCGTCTTGGCAACATTTTACATGAAAATGTTTAAGGTGGGTCTATCTTCTATCTATCTTCTATATAAATAAAAATGAATCACAAAAATGTACACTTTCAATCGAATGCACCAAATGGATAAAAAAAAATTTAAGTATTTTTTTATTATCAGGTACATATCATCACTTTATACAAACCTTGTATCATATCATACAAGGTTTGTATAGAAGGTAATTAAAAGAAAACTGGTTCCAACAAACAAACTCTTCAGCTTTATAATATTACTCGTAGTATAGATAGGTACTATATATTATACATATATAGAAAACACCCAAACTCCGAAACAAAAATTTGAAAATCATACAAACATTTGGTCCGACCCGGGAATCAAACCCGAGACCTCAAGCACAGCAGCCACGAGAGCCACCGAGGTAGTCACTATATTGATATAGTAACTAACTAACGTTACATAATATAAAATGAAGTCGCTTCCCCTATACAGATAGGGGAAGCGACTTCATTTTATACTATGTTATATACATAATTATATAAATATACTAGCTGATCCGGCGAACTTCGTACCGCCATATTTATGACCCACGTAACATCGTTTACGTTTTTGTGAATCTAAACCATTCCCAGATCCCCTTGAACACACACAAAAAATTTCATCAAAATTGGTCCAGTCGTTTAGGAGGAGTTCAGTCACATACACACGCACACAAGAAATATATATATTAAGATACATATTATATATATACGTTTAGATCTTTTAAATTACTCAACGGATTTTAATGCAATTTTCAGCAATAGTAAGAGTGATTCAAGAGGAAGGTTTATATGCGTAATACATGCATATGCATATTAAAGTAGAGAAAATACGGGAATGTCAAAGACTACCGTGTTCCAAAATGTTCAATCCTCTCGCCAGGCAGCGATCACCTTGTGAAATTTGCAATGTCTTAGGCCCATGAGTAAGTCATTCAATCGCTAACCTAGATCACTGGCAAGAGCAATGAACCACGGCTGTTTCACCGTGTTCTTATTCTAAACGAATGCATCAAGCACTTACTGGAGTTGCGTGATGTCCTTGATCTCGTCGGCCGTTGATGGGGTACCCCACTGCCGCGTTCACACATACATGCTCCAAAATGCTGTACAATCCTCCAAGGTATTCGAATTACAATACACTCGTATTAACTATCGCGGATCGCGCCCCTTTGAACGTGACTACTAAAACTCGCGAGTCCAAACCAGACCAATCATAACGGTAACTGACGAAACACCGAGTCGTTGGAAAATTAGCTAAATATCAATTAAATTAACTTAAACCGGTAGTCAATTGCGAAAACCGTCTTCGACCGGCAAAAGGGTCGCCTGCATTTTATTGGTCTTGTGTAAGAATCGTGATTGCATTTTAAAAACGTCAAATCGCTTTATTTATTTGAAAATTAAGTTATGCTATGACCTAGAAATAAAGTTATTCTAAATTCTAATAATGTAAATACGTAATGTAATTATACAAGACAAGTTAAAATTAAATAATACTTACTTAAATAAGTCCAGAAATTAAAATCGTTCTGGTTGCAATTTTATATGATTTTCCCTTATCTCATGTTGTAATTCCAGCTTTAAACGTTTACAAATTCCATTAGTGTAAACAAAGCAATACAAATACCAATTGAAGTACTCCTAGGCCATGTTATTTATCTATTTATTACCCAATAGCTGTGCGGCCTGAGTACGCAGCTCAACTATGGTTGAATAGGTCGATGGCTGATCCATGCGTCTTGTCTTACTTTATTTTACATTTGTGACATTTTATTGATTGTTTTATATTTGGACATATTACATCTTTTTAAATTTGACTGTGAGTGAAAGTGCTATTTGGATTTTATTTTCCATAAGTGGACCTCACAATATAACAATACAATGTCACATTATAACAATGTAAAAATCTTACAGCGATCAGTAAGAACGGCGCATGATTGGTTAGCTCATGGCTGTGCAGCAATGACTCCAAACCTTTTGTTTTGTTTTCTTTGGTCGACTTCGTTCTCATTCAAGTCTCTTAGTGAAAAAAAAATTTTTGTAAACCGTATTATTATTTTTTAAAATAGCAACAATGGAGTTTCTTGCCAGATTCTTCTCCATGAAGGGTAGGCTGCACTTGGAGCTGGCGACTAGAATCACTCGATTTTTTAATATTAAATATTGACTATTCATAAGTGCCTGTAAAATAAGTGCCTATATGAATAAAATCTTTTTGAGTTTGAGTTTGAGACCCACGCAACGTCGTTTACGTCTCCTATTGCCCGTAGCGTAAAAGAATTCCCCCGTTTTTGTAACATTTTTCATTGATGCGCCGCTCCTATTGGTCTTAGCGTGATGATATATAGCCTATAGCATTCCTCGATAAATGGGCTCTCTAACACTGAAAGAATGTTTCAAATCAGACCAGCGGTTCCTGAGATTAGCGCGTTCAAATAAACAAACAAACTCTTCAGCTTTATATAATAGTAAAGACTAGCTGTTGTTTTGCCATAAAAAATGAAATAAAAATTGAGGTATTAAAAATAGATGTTGGTCGATTCTCAGACCTACCCGATATGCACACAAAAATTCATAAAAATCGGTCCAGCAGTTTCAGAGGAGTATGGTAACTTACATTGTGACACGAGAATTTTATATATAAGATATCAAATAGATTATTTATCTATTTATTTAATCTATTTATTACCCAATATCTTGTCAGGCTAAAGGCAAAGATATGGTGAAAATCAACAGGCTTTAACAGTTCACTGCTTGACGTAGGTCTGATCTGAGTAAGGAGGTTTTGGCTGGTGAATATCACGCTGGTCATACAGGTTGGTGTGTTCCTTGTCTTTGTAGGGATGTTGTCCTACGAAGTTTGCTCCCTTGCTGTGTCGAGCGGTAAAAACCTGGAACTCACTACCAGCCCACGTGTTTCCCTCCCACTATGATCCCGGGTCCTTTAAGCGGGGCGTGAAGAAGCATCTCACTAGGCCGCCATAGTGCGGGTCACCATGCTGCATTGTCCTTACTCGCCATGAGGATAGTGACCACCACTCCTGGATTCTGCTCATGCTTTCCAGCAGGCAGAGCAGAGTCATTTTGGCAGATAAAATATAAAAAAAAGGCTGGTGACATATTCTTGACTACGTGACGAAAAGCGAAAAAGAAATTAATGAGTAAAAACGTTATTTTTATATAAAGGTTACTGTTTTAAACATTATCTCTCTTAGTAACTAAATGTTCTAATATTGACGATTACCTACCTACATTTTGATAGTAAATTTCCGATCACAATAATTTTACTCTCTCAAGAAGTTAAAAGTTGTTTTGATGATATAATCTTATCTTAAACTCTTGTTGGCACTATGTTAGGTAGCCCATAGTTATCTAATCCTGTCACTACGAACTTGTCACACGTACCTAGTGATAAGTCAAAGGCACTTTGGTCCGCGCTATTTTAAACAAAATCTATCACGGTATTGAAAATTATTATAATAACAACTTTCTGTAGAGTTAGCTGTTTTCTTATTAGATCTGTTTTTAACTATTCTTGAAATACTGAAGTGTTTAAAAAAAACTGGTTTCAGTTTTTAAATAATAAAGAATACAAAACTGTCTGAGGTCCCTCTGATAAATTCGATAATGCCAGTGGTGTTCAAAAATTAACTATTTTCGTACTTCAAATCTAAAATCTGAATTTAAGAAATAAAATTGAGTTAATTGTGCAACGTGCGATCTTATAGTGTTTCTTGCAGCCGCTATAAGTTTAGACAAAGGTGCTGAGTTTCTTACGAACATTAGGTATTTGTCACAAATACAATTAATGAAATTAAAAAGCTTTTTAAAACAAGCTTTTACTGGAATGCCTCGAGACGAATCAAACAAGTCCAAACTCGATGATGTTGCTACGTTTCTTTACAGAGTTCCTTTGGGCACCTTCCAGCTCCAGCATCAGATCAGCTCCATGTCATTATAGTATTGTATTGTCACGCTGTATGATGCTTGCAAAATATCAGCAAAATCGGTTGAAAATATCTGCTTCAAAATTGAGTTGCAAGATTCCACCCGAGCATACAAGCATACATACAAAATTACATTGCAAGGTAATAAAAAGCATGTAAAAGAAGATAAAACAGACCATATTCCTTCAGATGTAAGGAGAGAAAGCGCACGTGACTTTGCGCACATTGTACCCGATTTCAGGAAAACGGGTAAAAAACCCGGTGACGCCGTACTACACATACATGACTGGGCTTGTCCCGATGACATAATTTTATTTATTACTTGTACCAGCTTGTACCGTGATATCAAGTTTGCAAATAGACTTTTAATAACACCAATAGTCTTTATTGGTCCACAGATACGCCTCTTCTTAGAAATAAGGTTTTGTTACTACACCACACTGGAAAAACGGGTTTATATATGGCTCGTGACAAGTTTTCCTTTTTTTATGGTATAGTAAGCAAACGAGCAGACGTATCGCCTGATTGTATTACGCGATAACCGCCGCCCATGGAAACCCGCAACACCAGAGGCGTCACAAGTGCGTTGCCGGCCTTTGGGAGATGCGGGACGGAGTTGGGGTATGGGCCTCCGGTATCCTCACTTACTCGGTGAAATACAGCGCAGGCGCTATTTATCACCGGTTT
Source organism: Diaphora mendica (assembly GCA_949125395.1). NCBI lineage: Eukaryota > Metazoa > Arthropoda > Insecta > Lepidoptera > Erebidae > Diaphora > Diaphora mendica. The sequence continues at coordinate 3,712,337 of OX421321.1, forward strand.
TCTGTGAGGCCGTGGTATCACTTCAGTCGAGCCGGCCTATGCATGCCGAAGCGTGACTCTACCACGTTCCTTCTCTTTGCAGTGCTGTTCTCCTGCGTAATTTGGTCCCTTAATCGACTCTTATGACATCCACGGGCTGACTAGGTGTGGTGACATTATATTCTTAATCGAAAAGACTTTTAGTAAAACTACGTAGCGTATTTTATCTTAGTGATGGTAGGAAAAAGATATGTCATCATCATCAGCCTATCGCAGTCCACTGCTGGACATAGGCCTCTCCAATCTCACGGCACTTGGTTCGATCCTCGGCTTCTCGCATCCAGCTCCTGCCAGCCGTCTTGCGCAGATCATCACTCCACCTGGCCTGGCGGACGTCCCACACTACGTTTGCCGAGACGCGGTCTCCACTCAAGAACTCGTACCTCAACTGTTATCAGTTCTGCGGCTATTATGGCCAAAGATATGTAGGTATTGTTCATGGGCGCCGGGACGGGCGTGCAAAGGGGTACACTTGCAGCCCCCTGGCAACAGTAAGTTCACATAAAAACAGCAATTTCATAGGCACTATAATTCTAGATATTTTTTATTAGTCAATAACTCAATAGTATGCGTAGATGTAGATGCACCCCCTTGAAAATGATTCTGGCGGTGCCCGTGGTATTGTTTTTAAGGTATGTCAACAATACCTTGAACAGATCAGGGTCCCATAGGTACCAGGGATGTTGCGAATATTCGCATCCGCATCCGCAAATACGGAGCTTCCGCATAGATTTTGACATCTGCATCCGCATCCGTATCCGCAGTAACCAATGCGGATTTTCATGCGGATGCGAATGTGATACAAGTTGTGATAAGAAATAAATTGAGTGGGGTCCAGCGAATAGCACGTTCTGTTCGCACGTGTCAATGACCAATGGGAGCGAAAAATTTGGTGACAATATCGGACGCGTTTGTTGTGGGTGGGTGCATCATTTATTTCTTGTAAATAAATCATTATGTGTTTGTTTGCGCTGTAGATTAGTGTGGACTACCTATCGTATAGATATATATCAGTGTTATTGTGATACAGTGATCATTGTGTCTAAATAATTGGGTCATTCACCGAAGGCTTGAAAAAACGTGTCCAGATCGAAATCTCTTTGAATTGATTACTTACTATTTCAATTTTTTTATATGTAATAGAAAATTTGAAAATAAAAGGGGGGGGCTATGTCCTTTTTTAGATAAATTAAGTAGAAGTAAGTATAAAAAAATAAAACTTACTAAAATATTGACCTCGGTGGCGCGTCCGAACCCTACGTTGCAGCGGAAATTATTTTTTAACTTTTTTCCTCTGACAAATTACGCTATTTTGCATGTGTTCACATATTACCAAATAGTTATTTGTTCAATTTATATTTTTATTAAATTAATATATGCAACAATAGAGAAGATACAACAGGTTATATACACGTCCGACATTTTGAGTTGATATTAGTGGCGCGCACCGATCTGCTCATATTTCTTAAACTAAACTGTCTGTGAGGATAGTTATTGGCGTTAGCTGAAGCATCAGTCGTGTTGCGACAGCAACGAAGAAACCATGGCTGTACGTATTATGGTCACCTTTTTATAGAGGTAAGTAACTGTTTTCGCTGGCTTGGTATACTAAAACTTTGATTTCGGTGAAGCCTTTTTTTCATGTATACTTTAAACTATCATATTTAAAATATAAAAATAGTGTATATTACATGTAATAGATTTTAGTAGAAAATGTAAATATTAGCATTTTAAATTATTTTTTAAGTTATTTACAAAATACCTTAATATTTTGATTTCAGTGGAATTGAAGTGGTATTCGGTGTTTTCCGTGGCAATGTGACCACCTTCTACTAAATGTGTCCACCTTCTACTAACTTTCAAGACCGTAAATCATAAAATGTTTATCTTGTTCTACTATTGTCATTATGTCAGATTCTAAGCAAGGTCACTTGGCTAAGAAAAGATTGTCTAAGACGTCGGAAAGCCCGAATCAAGAGTCATCCAGAATCCAGAACTTTACGCAATACACAAGGAAAAAGACAGGAAGCGTTATTATGAAAGGGAGGATGAAGGAAAGCCTGTTAGTGAATTAATTCGTCGTTAACAACGCATACATAGAGAGAGGAGTAGAATATCTTCGGACAAACATAATCGGAAAAAAGGCTCAGAGAGTTGAAATGCCTTGAGGAAGATTTGATTGTCATACCAGAAGTAGTCGATACAAAAGATGATCCTTTGATAACTTCACAATCGCAACTGAAACTTTTATAACAACGCCAATTAATGCCACTGATAGTAAGGACTCGGGTTAGCACTCAATCAAGTTCCTTCAGTGATTTATTACTATAGAGTCAGTCAGTCATTTCATCTTCTTTACACAACGTATTAAGACTTATCGAGAACTGTCAGTACCATTGTGTCCATCTAGTGATGCCAGTTTTGCTTCAAACTCACAGACTGTAGTTGCCAGCTCTTATGACTGACAGAGAGTTGCCTTTGACTCTAAAGGCTAATGGGACCAATCCCGCCCTCACACCCACCACTGTAACTCCTGTACACCAGGATCAACAGCAGTGACCCACAACCACAATGAGTTATGACACTCGGCAATTCCCAGGGAAAATAAACTGTCTTGGAACCCGCAACGAAACTAATCAGAAGAAAACCGGAGGAGTTGGAAATAATAAAAGTCCAGTTCCCTATTTAGTAAAGAGGTAGACAAAATGAAGTCAAAATAGGCAGACACCTTTTTCAAACCGGGAAATACCACGGATAATAAAATCATGGGTCCTAAGTGAGCTTTATTCGATTACTATAGTATGTATGGTAGAATATCCTAAACGCACGGAAATTCATCAAAGTTAACACAAGATCGACATAGTATTCCGCCCCAGATGTTAATTGTAAGCTTGAATAGCATTATGTTACGTTCATTGTACCAAAAATTACATTCCCAGAGGACATGATGAGCTGACTGTTAACTGCTAGAATCAGGTGTTGAGCGTTGCCACAATGTGTGACAAAGGTGAATCGACTAATTTAAAAGAGTGTAGTTTGCTCTTAAAGTTACCTTGGCTTGTGAGAAATTGAGCGACACAGTGATCCACCCTCGAGCCATTCCCTCGACAACCGTTCGCGAATAGATGGAAAGAACTGGTAAAGGTAGCGCCCCTTAGATGATTGGGCCCATCGCTATTGCCTTTCGTGCATGAGGCCGTTATAGACATTGGACTGCTAGACCGGCTCTAGAGACTAATAAAAAGCCATATAGCAAAGTTATTATACGTAGACTGAAATACCGCATGAATATTTATGTAATTTATACATCTTGTATGAATTATACAGAAATGTAAAGGCTCCACCTTTTTGATTTAAGAAATGAAGAAGTAGGAACTATACACTTAAATTTTTAAAGCTTCATGCCAAAGTTAATTGTAGTAAGTTTATGTAACGTAATAAACAACGTGTAATTAATCAAATAATTGTTTTATTGTAATATATATCAGAAGTCCCTTAACGGTATTAGTTTTGCTTACCTAAATTTATAATAAAATACATTTTTTTTATAAATATAGAACTACTATGTAAATAATTTGAAAACATAATTAACATTTTTGATTTCGGTGAAAATAAAGTTGATTTCGGTGGACGCCATTTTTAAAAAAATAAATTTCTTCGTAACCATTCACCCAATAAGAGTGCCTCCAGTAAAGATATTTTCCAAATAAAATATAGTTTTTTAATTTCTTATTAATATATTGAAATTTAGAAAAAAAAAAAACAGCCACCGAAGTCAACTGAATAATGAGTTACTTGAGAAATACCCAATTGTTTATTGAGAAATCTTTATATTAGGTCTTTACCTATGAAATTGCCTTTCTAACCTTTGTAACGTCAAAAACGTTTACGGAGAGAGAGAACTGTACAAACGAACGCACAACCCGTTATTGGTTTTCCCGGTTCCGTTCTGGAAATTTTGACTTGAAAAATGAAGCTCGTGGTCGTCCGGAGACTTTGGTTAACAATAATGAATTAAAGGCGATTGTGGAAGCTGACGAAACTCAATCTACAGCTGAGCTAGCAGCAGCTTTTAATGTAAGCATCAAAACAATATTGATCCATTTGCGACAAATTGGCAAGGTAAAAAAGCTTGATAGATGGGTGCCTCACGACCTTAACGAGCGCCAGCGCAACGTACGCGTCGAGACCTGCCTTGCGCTGCTCAATAAGCAATGAAATGAAGGAATTTTGAAACGAATTGTTACGTGCGACGAAAAATGGATTCTGTTCGACAATCGAAAGCGCTCAGCAAGTTGGTTAGACCCTGGTTCAGCACCAAAGCAATGCCCTAAACCAAATATGACCCCTAAAAAGGTGATGGTCACTGTTTGGTGGTCTATTGCGGGTGTGATTCACCACAGCTTTTTACAAAACGGCATGAGCATTAATGCAGATGTGTACTGCGAAGAACTGGAGAGAATAATGGAGAAGCTTGCACATCTGCAACCAGCTTTGGTCAATCGGTCGTCCCCACTGCTCCTTCACGACAACGCGCGACCCCATACTGCGCAACAGACAGTCTCCAAGCTGCAAGAGCTGGGGTTGGAAGCTTTCCCTCATCCGCCATACTCACCAGACCTTGCACCTACCGACTATTACTTTTTCCAAAATTTAGACAACTTTTTAGTGGGTAAAAAATTCAATTCCCGAGAGGCAGTACAAAATGCCTTTGAAGAGTTTGTTGCCTCCCGTCCAGCTGATTTTTAAAAGAAGGGCATCAATAAATTGCCAATGCGTTGGCAAAGATGCGTCGGTTGCATGGGTGATTACTTCGAATAACAGAAATAAAAAAGTTTGAAAAAATAAGTACTTTCACTTATTGCATACAAAACGGCAATTTCATAGACGACCTATAATATATATATAAAGACCTATTATTGGTCTTAGCTTAGCTTATTAAATTAAAATTCACAGATAAATGCTGTTATGTTGCACCGGTGATACGTTTTATTGTTGATAAAGTTTGTCATTCTAAACCAATAATCTTTATTATTCCACCCACATACTTAGTTCCTCGCTTTCAGCACAATTTTTTTACACTGGTTACTAAAGAAAAGAAAGACGACATTTTGATGATGAAAAATACTGAGAATGACGTTTTAGGTTCTCTTAATGCCAATTCTGAAGGGGTTAAAAGAATGAGAATGACTGATTCTATGGAAAAGGGTATGTAACAACTAGGACCAGGGACATCAGGTTTCGTCCGAATCCCATGCTTAGGAATTATCTTCTTACTGCACAAAAAAAAGTATTCTTAAATGGTGGCGTGTTCATCGAGAGGTATTTAAGATATTATCACCGATAGTAAGAATATGTTTATCTACACCACCAGGCAGTGTTCCTATCGAACAATTATTTAGTAGCGCGGGTTCAATTAACGAACCTTTGCGTAACCGCCTTGAATCAGGAACAATATTACTCTTTATTAAGTATAAGACTCCTATTTTTAACTTCACTTACTAATACGAAAGTTAGAAAGTAAAGTTAAAAAATTGAAGCACTAATTTTCAATTATAAACAGGTTAATAATTACTTTATTATTATTTTAGTTCTTCATTAATTCATTATGTTTATGTAAAATTTTAAACATCTGCATCCGCATCCGCGGATGTGAGTCTTCGAAAATCCACATCCGCATTCACATCCGCGGATGTGAAAAAATCGACATCCGCAACATCCCTGATAGGTACCTACAATCTGCACTTACCGGCCAGTCTGAACACTCTATTTTTACCTGTTATTAAATGTTATTATTAGCGGTCAAAACATGGAACTCACTACCACCGCACGTGTTTCCCTGTCATTGTGATCCCGGGTCCTTTAAGCGGGGCATGTAAAAGCATCTCACTAGGTCGCCATAGTGTGGGTCACCTTGCTGCACTGTCCACGTTCGCACTGAGGAAGGTGACCATCGCTCTTTGAATCTACTCATGCTTTCCATCAGGCAGAGTAGTTATTTTGGTAGCTTGTACATAAAAAAATATATCTATATGTCGGAATGAGGGTATCCGAATAATAAAAGTGATACAAACATTTGCCTCTATCGAACACTACGGAACAGTCTATATAAAGCGGGGCGATCGGAAACAGGACACAGTTTCTCTTCAGATCTCGTGACGACCATATCTCTTGATTGTGACATGAGTCACTCCTGAGTGGTAGTAGTTTTCTATCATTTGATTTATGATTTATTGTATCGCTGTGTTTTATATCGTGAGTACGAGGCTATATTTACCAGTGGGGGAATTACTAGCCTAGGTGGCGAATTCCACAGGGCACCGCGGTGGAGTGAGCGTTGCCCCAACCCCCTCGTGGGGGTTGCTGATGGTGTTAGGTTGATTCGTATCCCTTTAGTAGTGATTAGTGTTTGGCTTTGGTCCAGATTGGCTGTATCTGTCATTCATGTTCTCGTTTATTCTTGTCTCCAACATCAGAAGTGGGATCTGAATCTCATTTGCCCACAATGTTTGAGACTGTAACGGATCGTCAGTCGCGGCGAGCGGTCGAACTACCCTCCGCTTGAAAATCGTACGAGGTGTCATTTGTTAAATTTTTGTAAGCGAGAACGCTCACATAGTGTCAAAGTGTCGGTATAGCCATTCGCGTACGAACGGTTTGTGAGACGTGCGGCCTACAACAGCGGCAGCGTGCGGTAGTAAAAGTAACGCATCGATAACTGGGAAGTAACCGGTATGTACGGACAACTCCAATCTGGTGAGTCGTACTATTTTTATTTTGTGCTGAACGCTCTTCAATAAGACAAGTTCAATTTCTAGGCAAACGACAATATTGTGCAGTAACATTATTGAGGGTAGGTAATGCCCGCACTTATTGTAACATCGAAATTCTATGAACAGTTTTAATCCAGATTTATTCATTGCGGTTATTGATTCATGTAGTACACGATTACTGTATTTCAAACGACATAATTATTTAAAGAGAAAAATGAGAATCTGTTTGCATTAAGGTTTTCAGTTGCAGTTTTCGAAATTAATCTTGTTCTTAAAATAATTAGATCGTTTCTATTGGTGACATCGGTACAAAAGTAGACGATTTCGGAAGTATAGTGTAGTATTATATCATAGCAGAATATCTGTGATGGGGGTGGATTGAATTACCCGTTCTGCACATGCTGTTTATTTTCGATTTTTAAACTCATTTCTTATTTTGATGTGATTTTTTATTTAAAGCGGGTTCATCTTTAATTGTGGCTGTTAACATTTTTTAGATTATTATTTTTACCACTTTGTGATAGTTGTGACTTGAATTATAATTACCGTTTTTTTATTTTGTGATAGAATGTTAGTGATTTCAGTAAAGAAAAATCATTCTATGAATTTCGTAGAGGGTATATATACCCACAGATATGGTTAACACTATATCCGCCGGTCGGCCTTCTATTTGGTGTCAGATATCTCACCAGCAGCGGGTGATTGTGGCTGGCATGTCTATGTAGTTGGCAGATATACGTGTGGTAGTCACAAGGGATGACTAACTGTAACATTTGTGGTGGTCACAGGGATGACCTACGATACTATTTATTTGGATTGCTTTGAGAATTTGCAGCAGTAGTCAATTACTAAAGTTCTTATTTTATGTTGTTTTGATTTTAATAATGATGTTACTGTTTTCTTTTGCTGTTCAGTAGTGTACTGTTTTATTGAGACAGAATAGACAGTGAGGTCAGATATGGCAGAGTGAGAGAGATACTGTGTGTACACGTATGTGACATTTGATAGGGAAAGCGTAAATATGTAAAGTTTGATCTCAGTAACTTAGTTTTGATTCAAAGTTAAGAAAGAAATTAGACAAAGTTAAATCCTAAATATAAAAAACCGTTTAAAATTTGTAGAGTTGCTCGACGGCGATCGTTATACTTTGAAATCTTTAACTGGTAACAGAACCTACAAATGCGCTTGTGTTCGTATACGAGAGTTTCCTTTAAGTGATATACCCGAGGAGGTAGATTTGTTTGGCATTGATAATAGTGAGGAAAATACCCGAAGATCAAGTCCCTATTGATGTTGATGATGATAATCAAGGGTTAATTAATGCCGATGCAATGGAATGAAATTGCGTTGTAATTGGGTAGTGAGTAGTCTCTATAATGAGACTATGAGATATCCTAATAGCGTGATGGTTGTTAACGTTTAGTTAAGTTTTGTGAAAGGCGAGGTGGCCATTGAAAGGCGAGGTGGCCATTGAAAGGCGAGGTGGCCATTGAAAGGCGAGGTGGCCACTGAAAACGAGGTGGCCACTGAAAACGAGGTGGCCACTGAAAGGCGAGGTGGCCACTGAAAACGAGGTGGCCACTGAAAACGAGGTGGCCACTGAAAACGAGGTGGCCACTGAAAACGAGGTGGCCACTGAAAACGAGGTGGCCACTGAAAGGCGAGGTGGCCATTGAAAAGTGAAATTGGTAGAATAAGAGGCCATCTAGATATTGTTAATAATCCAAAAATGTGTAACGCGATAAACGGTGAGGTGACTGTTGCGATACTACTTACTGGTGTTATTAATTTAGTATGTAGCGAGAAGTCTATTAGCATTCAGATTTGATAACGAAAAGCCTATTATTTTATGAAAATGTCCTAAATGAAGTTGTTCCACAGAAGATAAAATGTAATAATGTACCCAATGTCCTTGGTCAGGAGTGGCCGAACAATACAAAAATATCTCTTTCTTTTCTGCGGATAACGATGATGCACTGCCTTCAACATCACACGAGGACGTGTAATACGTCAGGACGGCCGTGTCGGAATGAGGGTATCCGAATAATAAAAGTGATACAAACATTTGCCTCTATCGAACACTACGGAACAGTCTATATAAAGCGGGGCGATCGGAAACAGGACAGTTTCTCTTCAGATCTCGTGACGACCATATCTCTTGATTGTGACATGAGTCACTCCTGAGTGGTAGTAGTTTTCTATTATTTGATTTATGATTTATTGTATCGCTGTGTTTTATATCGTGAGTACGAGGCTATATTTACCAGTGGGGGAATTACTAGCCTAGGTGGCGAATTCCACAGGGCACCGCGGTGGAGTGAGCGTTGCCCCAACCCCCTCGTGGGGGTTGCTGATGGTGTTAGGTTGATTCGTATCCCTTTAGTAGTGATTAGTGTTTGGCTTTGGTCCAGATTGGCTGTATCTGTCATTCATGTTCTCGTTTATTCTTGTGTCTCCGACATATATATAACAAAAATTTGTTTTCTGGCGAAAGGCTTATATCCAGTAGTCGATTATTACAGGCCATTGATGATGGTAATGATGAAAAACTTCTACTTTTTAACCGACTTCCAAAAAGGAGGAGGTTCTATGTTCCACTGCATGTTTTTTTTTAATGTATGTTCACCGATTACTCCGTCAATTGTGGACCGATTTTGATTTTTTTTTTGTATTTGAAAGGGTATGCTCCCGAGGTGGTCCCATTGCCACCTTATCATGATCTGATGATGAGATCCCAGGGAAATCGAGAGACCCTCAATTTTTATAGGCACATACTATGTTTTTCGTATATTTTCTGAAGTTACACCGGTATTTGCGTCACAACTCCTTAACGGTTAGGAGTTGGAGGATAAATCTTTGAATAACAAATGTATATATGTTACCTTTAGTCGTATTCTTTCAAATTATTTAGGTAAGCTGATGATCGGAGGTGGAAGGTACAACTCCTCAACGGTTAGGAGTTGGAGGATAATTCTTTTAATTTCATACGTATCTAAAGACCTTCAGTCGTATACTTTCAATTTATTTAGGTGAGCTGATGGTAGAAGGTTAAATTCTTCAACAGTTATGGATAAGAGGATGATTTTAATATTACACGTACGTATAGACCTTGATTTGTATTCTTGATGATGAAATTTAATGAAATAGTTCAACTTACTACTTACCTACGATTGTTTGCACTAAAAACTGAAAAATAAAAACTTTTTATAAAAAAAATAACCGACTTCCAAAAAACATCCAACGAAAACTCTCTGCCAAAAAAACACTTAAAAGCGTAAAATAAACTGGTTCTTCATAAATTGCCTATACCTAATTCTTTAATCATTTAAATAGTAGTATTATGTGTGCTAGGTACCTTAAATATTTTTGAAGACTTCCAAAAAACATCCAACGAAAACTCTCTGCCAAAAAAACACTTAAAAGCGTCAAATAAACTGGTTCTTCATAAATTGCCTATACCTAATTCTTTATTAATTTAAATAGTAGTATTATAATGTGTGCTAGGTACCTAAAATCTGTTTGAAGTCGGTGCTAAGCCAAAAAGAATACAAACGAACAATTACAAAAGTCTAAGCGATAGTCACTTGGCACCGACTTTTCGAGTTTTGAATATTTTATTTTGTATAATCAGTAACCTTTGATGATGCCATAAGGCGAAACCGGTCAGGTGTAAACAAAAATAAAATAGTGGAATAAGTACAAGTGATTTAATTCAAAAATGTATTTCGAGTTTTCGTTATATGTTTTTTTTGGAAGTCGGTTTCGGTGTTCAACGGCGGGCGTGGTGAAAGATCTACTAAGCAGGCCCACTTACTACATCGTTTTCCTGCATCTCCGTTGCCGCTACAACTTACCAAATACCAGACATCAAATGTAGTTTTCACTATATGTCGTATTAATAAAAAATAAAATGCATATTTCTATATCTTAGTTGGTCGATATAACCACACATGAACAAAGGCCAATAAATACTGAACACAAATACCTAAATGTTTGTTCAATAATTATTATTACCTATTAATATTTTATAGGAATTAACCCCCCAATGCCGTAATTGAAAACTGCAGTATGATTTAGATCTCTGAAATGAAATTACTGCTGGCGATACTTTAAAATTTATTGAAAATAATTTAGAATAGAATAAACTTTATTGTATACCAAATAATACAGTTTACTTAAAATAGCATTTCCATTGAATTACTTTCTAAAAAGCAATTTCTTCCAGGCATCTTTAAGATAGAAAAAAATGGAGTATAAAAAGACAAATTCATGGGCAGTTTTGGAGCAACAAAAAATTTAAAATAATTCAAATGAGAAAAAATTAAATAACAAAAAAAGTATTGGTTATAATTATAATAAACAATAATACAAACAAATATAATAATATACCTACGTACTTACATACATACAATATCTACATTTTCATCACATGAAATACAACAGATGAAAATATGTTTTAAGTAAATAATTAATTAAGATGAAAAATATTCTTTAGAATTCAAGACCGTTTTTAACCGATAAAATACAATAAATACTAAAGATTTAAAAAAAATCCTATCCGACAATTTGCAATGAAAAGTCGAAATATGAGCGTGTGTATTTGAAAAATTATTGACATAAAGAAAAATACATTCTGCAAAGGCAACGTTAAAAAACTTACCTAAGCTGTCCAAAAATCAATTGCATCTAAATTTAAACACATTATTATTACACATTCAAACCTGGTTTTTGAACATGCTACGAGTAGTAGTTGTAGTGTTAATTGCACATCAAAACTTTAAATCCATTACAGATAGCTATCGTATAAATAACACATTTCTTCGTTTACAGTACACGCTAGAAGCATGGTAATATGTTCATACAATTCATCACATTTTTATGTAAGTACTTACCCATAATCTACACATATCTTTTCGTTTTTTTAAATACCCGAGTGTTAAAATAAGGTGATTCAATTAGGGGCTCATGCCGTGGGTAACTAAAGCACTACAAAGTCAACAAAGAAAAGAAAACATTGAATCAAATTCTGTAGGTCAGGTAATAAGCCAAAACCTTCTTTCTAAACCTGTGCTTTTAATTATAATATAATCTCCTAATAATTACAATACAAGCCTCTGCTTATATTCTAATTATTACTTACTAGTGGTTGCCCGCGGCTCCGCCCACATAAATGTCGGTTATCACGGTAAATAGATGTACAAGCTATATTACTGTAAAGTTTCATCCATATCCGTTCAGTAGTTTTTGCGTGAAAGAGTAACAAACATCCATCCATACTTACAAACTTTTGCGTTTATAATATGTATTAGTATAGATTAATGTAGGTACATTAACGCGGTCCATGCCTTCGAGGTCGGCAGAAACAGCCTGACACTATTGTTTATTATTTCTTTCTATGTCCTCTTAAAAACTTCTTACATTCATCAAACATGTGTGGGTCACCATACTATGTAGTATTGTTGCAATGAATATGGTGACAACTACTTTACGATTCTGCTGAGTGCTGATGCTTTTCATATGGCAAAGTAGAGTCAATTTGGCAGGCCCGTATATTATTATACGTATTGTCCTTTATTACAGGTACAGTACAAATACTTACTGAAGAGTGTAGATGCGGTGATTTCATGGATTTACCTTCAGATTCAGGCGAAACTGATTTTATTAATCAAAGTTTGAACACGGAAAAGTCATTTATAAATGATAAAAAATTGATGCTACATCTAACGAATAGCAATAATTCCAGAATATTTGAACAACATAAGGTGAATTTAAATCACGTGAATTTCATCAGCAGAAGACTGGGAAAAAAAGAAAATCCACAAGATGCCGATTTTAAAGGAATCATAAACGGACTTGTAAAACAATCGTTACTTGATAATAACCGGTCTTTGCGTTCTTTAGACAACATAAGAAACCAAATCAAAAACGAGGTAACCTACCAAATAGGTTTTATAACAAGATTTATAAAGCATCAAAGAGATTTAATGTATGATTTTTTTGATTTGGCAATAAAAAATAGAGAAAATGTTTTGATATTGCAACAAATGAACGTTTTAGAGCATATAATGCACACTAGTGTTAACATAACAAACTTGGTGAACAGGCTGGTTGCAATACACATTAAGCACAGAAACAGTGTGAAGCAAAAACCTCCGGTCCATTCTCCTTTGCCCATAAGAGAGCCAAATAACAAGACAAACACGACTTTACCGACTGCGCGGCGGAGATCATTCCCTTTGCGTAACCAACAAACCAGTAGAAAACCTCCATATATTCTTTACCAACAGTTTAAAGAGCCATGACACGCAATTTATATCAGTGGCAAGATACAAATGAATGAAGCGATAACCGAATAAATGTATCTACGTACATGTATGTATGCATAAGAGAAAAACAACTTTAGACTTAATTAGATCTAGATTTTAATCGAATATTAGCAGGCGCGTCTTTACCAACGCAACGGTGTTAGAGGCACTTTCAAGTAATCTGCGCGGTACTTACTAAAGAGTAATGATTGCACACGGGCGTTTCACGGGCTAGAGACGCTTCTGAATATTAGAGTAAGTTATGATTACATGATGTAATATTTCATTGTTTTTCTTTTCTACGCACACTTAGGTAGAAACCCAATGCTGTTATTTACAAGGCTTTCGCAAATTATTATTTTTATTGATATTGCTCTCTTTTAACCCGAGACACAAGATAACATACGTTGAAGTTTGCAATGTGAGCGTTCATGGCATTGTGAACACTAATATTACATATCTACACAATTAAGTTTGTGAGGTTGTAGGGGGTAATCTCTGGATCTACAGAACCGATTTTGCAAACTCTTCCACCGATAGAAAGACACATTATTTGTATTTGCGAGTGTTATCCATACTTATATGATAAACGCGAAAGTAACTCTGTCTGTCTGTCCTGTTTTCACGGCCAAACCGCTGCACCGATTTAAATTAAATTTGGCATAGAGATACTTTGATTCTAGAGGAAGGACATAGGCTACTGAGCCACTCTTTGCTGCGATAACAGACAAAAACGCGGGCGGAGCCGCGCGTAAAAGCTAGTAGGCTATATATTTACCCGAAATTGTTTATTGCAATATCCGAGGCGGCCGCGGGTAAAAGCTAGTCGCGAAGTAGAGCTATTATTTTTGACACTTCATTAAAAAAAAGAACGGGGTCAAAAAAAAAGATTAAGAAAAAGTAAAAATAGTACAAGAGTCACACAGTATTAAGATTATGGGAAAGTAGTCCGTGAACATAAGTTTCACAGGATTCTCACTTTCATCATTCATCTTCCGACCCTTTGCGTAAACTAGGTTGGGGTTATCTGAGTATCGATTTTTTGTGTGGAGAGACATGACACAACCCAAGTACCTACTGTACTAGACAATAGATTTTTCGTAATAATGTTAAAATAAAAATCAATCAAGGAATATAAACATGTTTTATTTAAATAACACATTGACTATTTATTGACTATTTACCTACAGCATTGTAAAAAGGCGGCTGATTATCATATCCGAGCTTTCTAAAGTCCTTGGAAACCATATTAAATGTTGCTGATACACTCCCATATGATTCTGTCCTGAGTACTGAAAATAAAAAAGAGCTTTATAACGAGAAGTTAGAAAGTAAGGACTAAGGCAAAGAGAAAAAGAAGTTCTACTTCCGTATCCTAATGCATACGAAGTGATTTACAACGATAATAATCCTAACTGAGGGAGAAAAGTTAATTTGACCAGTACCTATTACAGGGATTTCCATACAATAACAAAATTTAAACAACACTTCGGACGGAGGAATCTCTAATACGGAAGTTCCGACGAGGCTCGACTGCATTAGTTGTACAATATTTATTTATTGATTACCACATACATTTTTATTAACATTTTTGATAGGCTGAACTTAAATATTAAGGCGCCTCTCCACCGAAATTGTTGGCAATTTCAGTGTTTCCAACTGTTTGCAACTCTTCAGATAATCTCCAACTTTTGTTTCCATTTTGTCTACACCGAGTCGCTAACAATTTGAAAAACATTCTAAAGCGTCTCCACAAAGCCAATAAATATTTGCGAAACGCGTATTCTTTTGATGTTTAGCGCCAAAAACAGAAACACGGTTCCCAACATTTGTTGACAATTTTTATTGCCAACACAAGGAAATTACAGAAACCTTTGTCACCAACACGAGTTGACAACACAAAAGTTTTGAACTTTTGTTTGGTGCAGACTAGGCTTTACATTTTATTAAGTGCTTGAGGAAATCTTTTCCGCCTTAGACTGATTCGCCACTCCTGTTCAATTCATGTGAATGTCGTAAACGTAACGATATTTTGACGGCATAAAATGCTGAATAATGGGTCGCTCACTCAGCGAAATCACTCACAGTAATTATCCTTGCCAGTAGCCAACATTTTCGGGTCTGCTAATTCAGGATATTTGCCAGTGATCCAAGCTAGCCATTCCCCTAATACAGTAGCCGCCCGAGGCCTCAGCAAAGGAGCTGATGTCAGGAGGTGACCAGGAGTAGGAGGCATCAGTAATAAGGAATAACCTCGTAATGCATCACCGCTTAAAGTATTCTGTGCTCTTACTGTGATAAGTAACTGAGGCCCTATAGAGAAAAACGAAAAGGAGTATTAGAAATTCACATTCGTAGCTACCTATACACTATTATGAACATATCATTGGAGAATAAACTTACATCCAGAGACATTGGTACTGCTAAACACAATTTCTAAAGGTAAATTAAATACTACCCGCTCGGGGTCAACACCAGAGCGTGCCATTTGACTTGTACCTGATGTTAAGCCCGACATAGGACTCCAATCGGGTCCCCAAATCAATTCATAATGTACACACAATTGATCATCAAATACGCCACCGGGAAAAGATGCATACTCAATCTGACCACTGAAAGACACGAGAAATTTTGTAATCTCAGTGTCTCTCATTGTATAAAATGTATAAAAGTTGTAATTCTCGCAACAAAACGTGTTCCGCTTCGATCAACAGAATAATCAAGTACAATGGAAACAAAACAAATCGTAACTATAGCAACGATTGGTCTGGTATTACCAGTAAAGAAAACTACATTCCGCTTTTGTCCACATGGAAGAACGTTTATCCTTCTTAAATCTTACCACCTGTTCTAAATGTCACTCCACTCACACCACTCACGCCTTTGTAGAATAAAATCATGATTTATATGTTTAACGTAATCAAAACACTTAAATTGGTTTTGGGAAATATTAACACAAACAGTTTTTTTTACTTAGACGCGACTTCCAGAGACAAAGCTGAACATGCTTCCGCTCAACTGTTTTATCGACATACTTATAAAACATTGCCACTAGGTGGCGCTAAAGGTGCTTTCAAAATCCCAATCGGCCACCATTGTGAAGGCAAATCTATTGAATACTTTGAGGATTTTTACTTTTTTATGATCGCAATCAGCGAAATATAAAGTTTTATTTGGTAAGATACAGTGCCCAGTATTTCACCAACCGAATTCAAACTGATAATTGTGATAAAAGTGCTTAAATTCAAAACCTAAATGCGTTCAAAATGTCACGCGAAGTGAGCATCAAATTTGTGAACACCATACCATGCACTAAATAATCTTAGTTTTCATCTCAATAAGCGTTTGTTTAACGGTGGAAGTGTATAGTTTTGCGCCAAGGATACGTGTAGCACGCTGTGAATAGATGAAAAATCTAACGTGCGCTGATGAAAACGTTTCAGAAGTATCTGTACACGTCGTAAGGGAGCGCAGTTACGCGGGCGAAGGCTTCAAACTTGCCGGCATCATTATGGTGGACTGAAGGAGTGTTAATTGACGGATCTGTGTTGAATACGTGTTGTAAACAGTGTCGCGAGGGTGCCGCGCACGATGTCGGGCGGCTCTCAGCACAACCCCAATGGTCGGCAGTCGCAGCTGGGCTCGCAATGGAGCCCCCTGCAGGTGGTGCTTATTATTCACGTATTGTTGTTCACTAACTAACCTATATCAGTTTCGTAACATCCTGTCGAAATCATTTCATTTGCATGTTTTATTTACTTGAATGCTTTTTACGATAGTTTAAGCTGTTCAAACAAACTGCGAAAACACGAGTAAAGTTTTAAAAACAATTCAAGTGGAAGAGTGTATTTGCTTTGTATGTAGATGTTTCATCTTTTGCCAATCAGCTGTTTGCATTGACATACTTGATGGGGTGACACATATATTGGCATTTCACTTACATTCAAATACATGGCACAGATAATTAATTTTATTCTTTGTTACTGTAATATACTTAACAAAAGTTAAATTTGTTTATGGATTAAAACCACTAACAAATTTACGAAACATAAGAAAAGTGAGTAACATGAAATAAAGAGTTTAGATAAGTATTACAAGTTGCTAGAATCAGGTAAAATACTAAGAAACTTTTGACAATACTTTTCAATGAAAAAGATGTTTTTCTTTCTGTAGTTGAACAGATGAAATACCAATACTAATTAAGTAATATATAATTTAAAAAAAATATTGGTTTCTACTAGCAATCCTTTTCTCCACAGTTTTTCCCTTAAGTATAATAATATTGATATATCGTTTAATCAGAACACTTTGTATTTATTGTAGTTAGATACAATATACCTTAGTCTGTTGTTAGTAAAACTATTTTTTTTTAATAAACAGATCAAGGTACAAAATCTAATAAGAAAATAAAAAAGATACAGTAAAATAATTATTAATGCTGGCTGATGAGACCTGAGTCCGAATAATGCAGAAGCATCTCAATCGTTCACTATAGTGTGGATCACTGTATGCTGCATTGTTGCATTGTCTGCATTTGCAATGAGTTTAGTGACCACCACTCTTGGATTCTGCTCACGCTTTCGGTCAGGCAGAGTAGATTCACTTTGGTAGGATCATAGGTACATACAAAAAAAGTTTGTCATTGTACAATTAAAAACCTCTACTTCAATTAGGCATACTGTTTATAATCCCTACTTGTATCAATTTTCAATACCTACCTCAATAAATAATTTGTCCAAGTTCATCATATTAATTCATCTACTGATAATTAAAATCTTTTGCTGTTGGACTGCTAACTTAGGAAGTATACAATTGCACATATTATTGTGCAGGCATATCATTTATAGGTTATTATCTATCCATCTATAGATAAAAATACATTAAGTTGGTTTGTGCATAAAAATTTATAAAACTTGGTCACCGAATCAGGTCAAATTTCAACACCGTATTTAACCCATTTTGAAAATTGTTTAATCTATTTTTTGTATCTACTTTGTTCTTCATATCTCAACATCACAACAATACACAATATACAATATGCCACATCAAAGCTGGTCAGGGTACAAGGTATATTATAATGTTCTACACTTAAACCTTGTTTCACCAGTTAAAGATAAGTTTTGTATAGCTTATCTGACTGATAATTTGATGTCTCTTCCATAAGAATTGTGTCAAAGCATCTGTCAGATACGCTATCTGGAACTTAACTGGTGAAACATGGCCTTAACTTTATATATAAAAGTGAGTACATAGTATTAGTCAAGTATCTTCAGTACAAAGAAAATACAAATTTAAATAATTATAATTAAAAACAAAAATCATAAAAAAATATTAATTTGTTAATTTAAAATGTTGTTTTATAAACATACACACCTATTACTAAATGTTATGCTTGTTATATTATCTAATTAGTAACAATTGTTGTAATATAAATTTATATACTAAAAAATGTGTGGGAAATTGAATTTTTATTGCATGGCTTTTAATGTAATCACTGCAGTTATGGCTGAATGAAATTGTGGAGTAGTTTTCTATAACCATTCACTTAACCTTTCAAATTTGTAAAGTTATTTTATTTCATACAATAGTTTAATTGTGGTATCTAAAGATGATAGTTTAAGTTTTTTTTTATATTGTGCAATTCATAAAACATCTCTATCTGGTACAATTACTTGTTTAATTTTTAAATTAGTAGATTTACTGATAAAAATTATTTAAAGTGCTCAACATTGCTTAACCCACAGGTAGTTGAGTAATGCTAGATGCTAAATTAAATGCTGAATGCACCTATAGACAATTCTACCTTCTCAACTATTCTATTATAGATATTTTAACTTGACTGCACGTTTGGCCTAGTGGTTTAACGGTTACCACTACGTTTCCTACTTCACCAAGTGTTGTGGGTTCAAATTCCACATAGGACACTTTGTGTAATCCACAAATTGTTGATTTGAGTCTGGGTGTTCTTTGTGACCGTTTCATGTATGTTTGTAATTTGTAAAGTCCCCCGCGACACAGGATTTATTCCTAGTGCGGGAGTTGTCTTTTTAAAATAAGATATTAATTGTAGTGAATTTATTTATGAGGGTCCAGAATTTACAATAACATATCTTTTTTCAACAATAGAAAAGTTGAAATGAAAGAAGTAATTTTTTTTTTATACAAAAGTTAACACTTGTGAAATAGATTATGACATAAAATGTACTAAATACATAACATATCATATTAAAGCATACTTAAAGTATGTAGTGTATGCTATTGGTCCATTACATTTAAAGCCAACAGCTAACAAACAGATTCATGTATAGAATAAATGTAAACTTATTTTAACTATTTAAGTTTAAAGAGAAAATCTTTTAATACAACACACACAATGTTTAATTCTATAAAATAAACAGCTCTGCCCACATGCATGTATTATTCTGACGTATGAGCTATATTACTGTAAATTTTCATATAAATTCTTTTAGTAGTTTTTGCATGAAAGAGTTACAAACATCAATATGATAGTGTCTAGAATTAGAAACTTTTTTTTTTTCAAAATGGCTCTCTCCCTAAACAAATACCGATTTGGTCAGATCTAGTTTAGTATAACCTAGACTCTATTTAGACAAAAGGCTTTCTAAACATAGCTAATTGACCCTAATTCAGGTCATTGATTCGTTCGTCGACTCACTGGTTTACTCAATAGTATGGTGCCTAGTTTGATAACAGACTTCTTCAGCTGTAATGAGACACTATAATATGTGATGGGTTCAATCCCACATGAAAAGATGATAAGTGTGACTCATAGCTATTTTTTTCTAATTTGTAAACTCCGTGCATGTTAGTGTTGTGCTATATAAATAATGTAGTCTATGGTAGAAAATCGAAAGTTTGCATGCTTTGAGTGTTAAACTTAAATGAGATATATACTGTAAGTAGATGCATGATACAATATCTTGGTATAAGAAGTAAATGTGCTATACTCTAGGTTCACTCATCATTATCATCAACAGAATATAACAGTCCACTATTTGACATTTTTTTTTTTTTTTTTTTAATGTTTGGCCTGCCAAAATGACTCTACTCTGCCTGATGGAAAGCATAAGCAGAATCCAAGAGTGGTGGTCACCATGCTCACTGCGAATGCAGCATGGCGGCCTAGTGATGCTGCTGGATCTTTTAGTCTAGTCAACAAGTTTGGAACTTGTTGACATATGAGGCGTATGTCAAATAGTGGACTGAAAAATTTTAACAAAATAAAAACCGACTTCTAGGTTCTACCCGATTTCTCTTAGATGCCATCATCAGATCTTAGTGTCCTTTCCATTAAAAAAAGAATCATTAAAATCGGTTCATAAACGACCAAGTTACCCCCAAACACATATTAAAAAAAAAACGTATATATGGTTGAATTGAGAACCTCTTCCTTTTTTGAAGTCGGTTAAAAAGAGGTTTTGTTTAAGGGAAACTATGCAAGACAATAGCACTGCAAAGGAAAGAAAACTTGATACAAAACATGTGGAAACCCCCTCGGGACGTCGTGTCCCCCCCCCCCCCCTGTGTCGGAATCGAACTGACTAAAACCACACGGTGTGCCACTCTGCGCCTGAGACGAGAGGGATCCGGGAATTGCTGACATTAACACATCCGGACCCCTCCCAGCGCTTACCCGCACTGAAGCGGGCACCGTCAGCTGTTAGACTCCCGATTTAAGCGACGTACAAAACCCCATACCAACCTGTCTGACCTTCATGGTATTACTATTACTAGAGAAAAACTGAATACTTATACTTAAAACCAACTTATATTATTTCTAGTGAAAGAATATATTAGAACTGTTCAATAAAATGCAACTCTGCATGTTCTCAGTTACAGGTGGCAAATCTCTTGGCAAGAGCCCCACAAGCGCATATGGCATCAGACAGAGGCGTCACGTGGCACACACCGACGCCTCCGCCCCACCTCTATCACGTACCAGCGCCATCACCACCCGACCCACTTCAGGTAAGATCATTTTCCGAAGCAATTCTGACAGAGAACTGTCATATTCTTGAATATCATAGAGGTTTCAGCAGTCTCCTTGCTGAGTGTTGTGGGTTCAAACCCCACATGGGACAACAGTTTATAAGTTCCACAAATTGTTGTTCTGAGTCTGGATGTTCATTGTGTCTGTTTCATATAGTTTGTAAAGTCCTGTGCGACACAGGGATATTTCTAGTATGTAATTTGCCTTTATAAATTGCTTGCTTATGGGTTTTATATGGAATTCATTCAGTCACTTAATCAATATTCACTACTTTCTTCCAGAATACAAAACGTTAGCGCGATTCAGGAAATAGCTACTACGCCATCTCTGTAGATTTGTTTTTGAGAGTTTAAATTAAGTGTCGTACACTTAACTTCAGCTTTATCGAATAAAATATTAAATTTGATAAGATTACGCAGACCTTTAGACGCACTGTATGCACCCGTATCCTGTATTGACACCAAAAACTTAAACGAAATGTGTGACATCTTTTTAATCCTAGTCGCCATAGTCAATTTTGTATTAGGCGTGAGCCATTTATTCTTCATCACATCATTAGGTACTTTGCATCCTTCCGTAAATTCCAAAACCAATAAAAATCTATACTAATATTATAAACGCGAAAGTTTGTAAGTTATGGATGGCTGGATGTTTGTTACTCTTTCACGCAAAAACGACTGAACGGATTTGGATGAAACTTTACAGTAATATAGCTTATACATCAGAATAACACATATGATACTTTTTGCCGCGATAACCGACATATACGCGGGCATAGCCGCGGGCAAGAAATAGTAATCTATAAAGAAACTCAAAACTGTATCAGGGTAGGCGAAAACCATTACTGGGCGGTACCGTTAGTGGGCATGGCTTCTATAAAATTCCTTGTTTATAGAAAATTTTAACTCTGAGAATCCAGTACGAGTTTTTTTACAGCCGTTTATTTGACTCACACTGAACCCTTTACTTAATTATTGGTAGGTATTTCGTGCTTCGTATTTTCTGCTTGAGAGTTAATTATCGACTATTTTGTATTCTTAGCTAGCAACCTGCTCTAATTTCACACGGAATCTTTGAAATTCTCGGCTTTTCACTACCATAATATGTATGTATTATAAATATAAACCTTTTTCTTGAATCACTCTATTGACAGTAACTACATGAAAATCCGTTGAGTAGTTATTTTTTAATATAAAAGTACAGGAACAAAAACCAACTTTATCATTTTATACCATGAAAATATAGTGAAGCTAAAGGCGTCTATTGAACACTACATGTAATTTTTTACATCTTAAAGTAGCAATAAAAATAATGTCTCTGTAAATATTAAGTTGAAAAAATTTTCGATGTTGACGACACAGTCAATTGATTAATTAATTTATCAACAATCCATCTCATCTAACGCACACAACCATCACCATCACTCGCATAATCACTCTACTAACTACCATGTATATTAACCTGCCTTATCGATCACTATCGTAGGGTCTGTTGCAATTGCAGGCGTTAAAAACCGGCTCCAACTCAGTGTTCCGACATACGGCCACCCCACCAGAACTATACAGACATACGCCCACGCCACCGGACAAGCACCTCATGAGGTAAGTTGTGACCATTTGCTCTTTCAAATAAATTACAAGAAATAATTCCAATAAGTCTCTTGAACTTTCTTAATCCAATATTGTGAATAAACTAAAAGTCCATTCACTTTCGTATTATAGTACGAACGTTAGTTTATTTTTAGTGAAAAATAATTTTATTGTACTTTCAGACACACTCCGTCACCCGGGGACATGAAAAATCCAACGCTACCGCCAGACATATATCAACACTTAGGATCAAGCAGAGGTAACTGTTCACTTTTTACATGACGCGGTTCAAATCAGCATCGAGCCTGTCAACCATAGTTTATAATGTTCTCATGTACTTTACAGATAAAATGCGTGCAGACGAACTTCTCGCTTCCTATGCACGCGTGGGCGTGGATCTGTCGCTGAGCAGCGGCCGAGCGTCGAACGGCGCCGCCACCTCCCCCGCGCCACCCGCACTGCCCGCGCCCTCCGCCGGCCCACCCACGCCCACCGGGGCTCCGCCCTCCTTGTCGGTTCGAGACGCGCCCACCATCAACAGCCTCATAGCGCGGGCGCAACCTCGACATCCGCACGCACGGGTCGATGCGCTCCTAGAGAGACTGGTTCCCTCCCCGGTCTCCCCCCACTCGGTCATCGTGCACTCGCGAGCCGCCCCTACGCCCTCGCCGCCCTCGTCCAACGAAGACTCGGCGGACTCCTGCGGAGCGCCTCCAGGGTCTAAACGTAAACGCAAACCCGAGCGCACGGTCCGCGTGCCCGTGCCTCCGCCTCCGGCCGCCGCGACCCTCAGCCCCGCCGTCGCCCCCGCGCCGCCCGCCCCGCCCCAAGCCCCGCGCGTCTCTCCACCGCCGAGCGAAGCCGAACCTAAATACACACCCAAGACGACCTCGCCGCCGTTAGAGAACGGCGACATCGCCCACGCGAAGACCAACGGCCCCGACGAGCGTCCGCCTTCCCCTCGTTCCGACCAACCGCACGCTAGAAGAAAAACGCGCTCGGGTTCGGCGGACACGATAGCGGACATCGCGGCGATGATCGCCGATACGGATAGCGCGTCGGTCGGGCCGATTTTGCCGCAGCCGGAGCCTCCAGTCGCGCTCTCCGTGGACAAGCTGCTGAGCGTGCTGGCCAGCCCCGACGCGCCGCGCACCGAGCCCAGCGGCGCCGTGGAGCCGAGCGTGCCGAGCACGGCCGAGGCCGCCCCCGCCCCCGCGGCCGTCACTCCCCCCGCGGTGGCGGCGCCCCCCACCCCGCCGCCCCCCGCGCCCGCCGCCGCACCCCGGCGGCGTAGCGCGCGCACCTCCAACCCCGAAGCTCCCAACGTCCCGGTGGAATCGCCGTCGGAGGCGAAACCCGCCGAACCCGAAGCGAGCGATGCGAGCACCGCGGAACCTGCGGCGGCCAGCTTCGTCGAAGTCGAGAACCAACTAGAAAAGATGTTCGCGGGCATAGAGGAGGAGCCGCTGTCGGAGTCGGCGCCTCCCGGCACGGACGCCACGGACGCGTGCGGGGGCGGGGCGGAGGGCGGGTCGGACGCCCCTCGCAAGCGCCGCCGCTCGGCGCCAGCGCGGCCCGAGAGGCGCGCGCCCCGCGGCCTGCCCTCGGACGACTCGCCGCGGAAGAAGCAACAGAAAAAGAAGCAGGACCCCAGACGTCCTCGCAAAGGTCCTAGAGAATCCTCTACGAAGGACGCCTACGATTCCGGCAGCAACGCCAGTTCGAGCAAGTCGCGAGGACCTTACATACAGGTAAATAATAATTATTAAGTCTACCCTCCTTTAGTAAAAAGATATAATGTATCTTTAAACATTTGGTCAGTTTTTACGAGTATTTTGAACTCTGAAAATGGAGTACGGCAAAAGTAACACGACAAGCAAAGTAGTATGTAGGTAAGAGCACGTTCCCACTATGCCACGACAGATAATCGTGTAGTTTTAAGTGTCGTGGCTTATATGTTTAAATGGAGGTGTTCACATATAGAACGAAACTACTTATTGTCGTCTACGACATTTTTTGCAATGACGACAGATTTTCATGACAGTGGGAACAACTAGCACGACAGTCGTAAAACGATAAAAAATCGTTACGACTAAATCCTGACGGCAAATCTATCGTAGCCACGATAAAAATGTCGTCTCAGTATTGCATCTGTAGATTTGTAGCTTGCTAATGATGTGTAAACGACAAAGCGACTGCCGTGAAGCGATAAAATGTCGCAATCCAATGGGAACAGCTAGATACGATAGTCGCTAAACGATAAAAAAAATTGACGACAAACAATCGTTATAATGGGAACAGCTAGAGACGACAGTCGTCCAATGATAAATTAATCGTTACGACATAGTGGGAACGCGCCCTAAGACAACATGATGTAACATTGACTAGTAGAGTGCGAAATGATGTAGCGACAAAAAAAAAAGATTGTCATAATGGTCCATGACTTAAAGTATGAAGAGTTCAAGGCTAAACTAGTTGTCGCGGACAGGGCAATAATATTTTTTTTTTTTTTTGTCTTCTAGATACGGGGGCCTCGGGACTCTCCTCTCAGCGTGAGCGTCATGAACACATCGACGGGTGAGGAGGAGGACACCGCGTCGAAGCGCAAAGGCAGCGAGGAGTTCCGGAACGGCGTGCGGGGCGTGCGCGCGGTGCGGGGCCTGCACGCGAGCACGCTGGGGCTGCGCTACGACGCCACCACGCCCGACGCCACGTGGCTCTGCGCCTTCTGCCAGCGCGGGCCCCACGCCGCCGCGCTCGGGGACCTCTTCGGGCCCTACCAGCTCGACATGGACTGCGACGAGTTCAGGTGAGAGGCGTACAGGTGGTACAGGTACACGAAATCTTACATATTGAAAATTGTATGAAATTACTAAAACTCCATGATTCTCATTGATATAATGGGATTTTGTGCGGTTTCACTCTACTTACGAGTACGCGTCTTGGATTGCTTAGTCCGTACAAGATTTCATGACTCATAACCTGTAACTATTTAAACAAAAACATTACCCGCGGCGACGGGAGCACAGATAAGTAGGTACAGTTAGTGGTTGTTTAGTTTGATATACAAACGACAAGTTTTGGTTACAGAGCGCTGGACGAGGCGAGTCGGCGGCGCTACTGCTCGGACGTGACGGGCGCGGCGGACGAGGTGTGGTTCCACGCGGAGTGCGCGGTGTGGGCGCCGGGGCTGGTGGCGGCGGGCGCGCGCCTGTGGGGGCTGGCGCCGGCCGTGTGGGGCGCGCGGGCCTCGCTGTGCGCGGCGTGCGGGGCGGCGGGCGCGGCGCTGGCGTGCGGCGCCCGTGCGTGCCCGGCGCGTGCGCACCTGCCCTGCGCACGCGCACAGCCCGGCGTCTGGGCGCTCGGCGACGACTTCCGCGCCGCCTGCCCCGCCCACCGCTCCTAATCTGGACCCAACTCTAGTGTACATATAGGACTAAATGTAAATATCGGTTTTATGCATTCGACACCGTTTTGTAACACGTTAAATGTACCGCTTGCGTCGCGTCGCAGGCCAGCCGGGCGGGCGGAGTGAGTCGGCTCGTGTAAATAAACCGAGGCCGGTCGGAGGATCGACGGAGGTTTGTGATGAGTAATACTAACATTATTTATTCGATATTATAGTGAAAATCTCACCTCATTTTTATGATCTTTTAAATTTATCTATATTTTTGTTTATATTTATATTGTATATGCGTAGGGACACTCATCACGAGCTGGAGTTGACGCCGCGATCGTTCGTTGTTGACGTGATCGTGTAACAATGCAGTGATATTTTAAAGTAATAAACGGACCTTGGATTGTAATAAGTATATTTTTTATGTAAAAAAATATAAATAAAACAACTGTTTAGTTGCCATTTATAGTATCAAAAACTAGTCTAAATAAATAGTGTCTTGTGATTTAAATAAAAAAATATATATAAAAAATCGTTTTTTGGGTCTATTAAAATTTACATTTTAGCTTGGTAAAGGAATATATAAGTGGATACTGCATTGTTATCGGTGGATAAATAAAGTAAATGATACACGAATATGGACGTGTAGCGCTCTTATACTTAATGGTTATTTATACCGAAAACTTACGCTTACATAATTTAAAGACGCGGCTCTTCAAATGTTTTGTACGATCGACACTGTTGTCTGGACAGCAATCGAAAATGACGCTAAAGCCATAGATATATTATATACCAGATTAAAAAAAACTATTATAATACTAAATAAAGACATGATTGGACAGTAATATACCCTTTTTAACTTAGATTTTGATTAGGAGAAAATATATGAACACGACTGCAAAGGTCTGCCAGGTATCATCATATCACAACATCACAGAAAACATCGGAAGTAACAAAACTATAGCGCGCGGTTTACATTGTCGATTCAACGCCATCTATCGAATACTATACCAGACAAGTAGCAAAGTAGACACAGCAAAAATTAAGAGTCACTTAGAGAATCTTCAGACGAGGAACAATACCACTCAATTTGCCAACAATACAGTCATAAACACACAATTTTACTTGACTAACTAAAGCGCGATTTACAAAAATTAATAGCGCCATCTATGAATGAAAAGCTAAATAACTCGTAATAAGCTTAAATCATAAGTGTGTGTGTTTATTACATATCGCTTCTAATATTTCAGAGCTTATCGCGTCTGTAACGTACATTATTTCGAAACTTATTTTCAACTCACCTAATAATCCCACCTAATAAAAATAATAGAGGGCGTTAGTGTACCTCGTAGTTGCGAAACAGCTCAACAGATGGCGCTGACCGGTTTTGATTTATGCAGTTTTTTTTTCTTTGAACATGTATACTTACGGGGCGCACATGCGGTGAGTGTGGCATTATAAAGATATGATAGATACCTATACACCTATATACTTTCTCAAACCCAGACTGTTTCGTCTTCGTTGATTCGTCGTGGGGAGCAGCTCGTCTCGATCCGTGCGAGCTTTGGGTGTAAGGTTTTTTCGTTACGGAATTTCTTGATTCGGTCGCCGCGCTCAAAGCCCGCTATAAAAGCTATGCAATGGCTTAATACCTCGAACTCCTACATATCTGACAATTCGTTCCAATTTTAGTATATGTACTACCGAAGCAAGTACACGTATCAGACAATATGCAATACACTACATTATCCTACAATACGCTTAGGGTGGTCATTTGGTTATTTTAATCTAACTTAAAACAGCAATTCAAGTACATTGATAATAAATTAAATCAACTAAATGTAAAGGTATTCACTTTGATTAGTGAATAGTGGTTAGGAGAAAATAAGAGTGGACAGCGACTGATTAGTGCAAGTGATTAGTTGGCTGCGTAGTAATGTGATTAGAAGCGTGTGCGAGTGGACTGCGAGTAGCCACGTCCCGCGCGCCCTCCCTTTTCTCCCCCCCCCCCCTCACTTGCAGCGTGCCTGCCACTAAACACGTCTGAACAGACAGTTTTCTATTGTAGCGTCGTCGGATTTTTATTAGTGACCGACCGAAGATTCGGCGTTCGGCGAAGTTTCGGCGGGTCAGAATCAATATTCCAATATTTAATCCAAAATCAATGCGAATCTCCGTTCAGCGAATTTCTTGGCTCACTCGCAATTCATAAATAATGGTTAAATATTGGAATATTGCTAGGTACACCCGCCATATTGACGTCAATGTGGCGGGTTTAAGGTGTTTTTTGTACTTACAGCACCTCCAAATTTCCGACCCGCCGAAACTGGCCGAAACCGAGTCTTCGGTCGGTCTTAGCGAAAATTAAATATATGAATTTTGTAAATTAATATTTTGTAAACGCGGTTAAAAATGATATTGTAACTATCTTGAAACAAGGCAGTAAAGCATCTCAACAGGCCGTGATAGTGTGGGTCGGGATGCTGCATTGTCTGCATTCACAATGAGTGTGGTAACCACCACTCTTGGATTCTGCTTATGCTTTCCATCAGGCAGAGTAGAGTCACTTTAGCAGGCACATAGATAAATAAAGGTACAAAAAGTAACAAACCCGTCGTATTCAGGTCTATGTGGATACCATAAATAAAACTATACTAATATTATGAACAGATAAATTTTCTAACTTTGTTTGTATGGTTGTAGGGGGTAATCTTCGGAAGTACTGATTCGATCCTGAAAATTATTTCACTAACAGAAAGCGACACTATTCAGGAGTGACATAGGCCGTATTTTATAATGATTGAAGAAATAATTCAATTAAAAATAATAGTATTTGTGAATCAAGTTGGTGTGAGCCTAACGAAGTGGGCACGGGTCGGCTAGTGTGTATATATATGTGTGTGTGTGTGCATATAATGATCAGATACATAATGTATATAATTTTTTGCATATATTCGACTTTATAGGCATTATTTTACGATCAACTTAAGATAGATACACTCAGGTAGGATATTACGAAAAGGTAGGTAAATCTCATAAATTGATACATTGCAATGAAAAAAAGTGTGCCGTCACGGGACACCTGGCAGATGTGAAACATCGAAATTGTTTTGTATAAGTTATATTTTTTTTAAGTGTTTTTTTTTTCACTTTTCTTTCCATAAAATAAAATGACTGTTTATTACATTAATATTCATTTTTATAAAATACAAAAATTCAAAATTTAAAAATTTATCGTTATTAATAATTGAAATCGCGACAACTCAATTATTTTCATCAGTGACTTCGGTAAGGCGAAGCGGCGAGCGTCGCCACGCCAAAAATCAGGTTTACCCCTCGCCTATAGATGTTTAACATCAAAAAATGTAAGATAATAAATTTCTCATCTAGTACTTAACATATCTATGGCTTACTCAATGTTTAAAGCGAACTCATTAAGAATAATGTTGTATTTCTTTTATAGTAAATCCAAACAGATGTTTGGTGACTGGTTTTCGATGAGTAAGGTGCGTTGTCCCACCTCGTACAAACGTTTGGAGCGCGGACGTATAAGGGTACCATAAGAAGCAGTTTCGTTTGCCTGACAGTGTAACGATACTGCATAAAGTACTTTAATTCCAGTGAATAGAAAAAAATAGACTTTATTTAGAGAAAGTTAAGGTACAAATTTATTGTAGGAAAAATAAATCAGGCCAGTTTAGTGTTTTTGAAAAAATATATAAATTCGGACAATTGTAATCGATTCTGTCGAACAATAACAGCATCCCAAAGCCTTTGAAATGTAAATGGTGTAAGAATTTTTTTAATCACTTAGGGCAAATGATTACTTTATTAAGTATGTAATTGTTATAAATTATATTTATCATGACATTATAAGCAAATTGAAATACAACATGTTTAAAATGAGAGTGTTGACTATTATTTCCCTATTTTATCCAACTACGACGCAGCAAAAGTCTGTTTGTTTGTTCCACCGTAGCGCCTAAACTACTGAACGGATTTAAATGAATGAGCTATTAATAGATTCGTATTAATGGACCGGGTGACTTGAAAAAATTGCCTTAAATTATCGATTTATATACGTTACTGCCACAGACTTTGACCGTGAGAGAGCCACGCTTCGGCATGAATGGGCCGGCTCGACCGGAGTGATACCACGGCCTCATAGAAAACCGTTGTGAAACAGCGCTTGCGCTGTGTTTCACTGAGTGAGTGAGGATACCGATACAACGCACTTGTGACGCCTCTGGTGTTGCGGGTGTCCATGGGCGGCGGTAATCGCTTACCATCAGGTGATACGTCTGCTCGTTTGCCCTCGATTCCAATAAAAAAAGACTTGCAAATGCGCGAAGTCATATCTTAGGTACCCCCTAGATTCTTACAAGACGCTTCCAGGATATCTAATTGGTAAAGTGATAAAGTCAATGAACACATCTTAATGTTTATTTATTTAACATTCATTCTTAAAGTTAACTTCACTAATATGCATTTTACAATCATAGAACGAGCAGGTCGCTGCCAAAGATATTTCTTCGTCGAACTTCCAGTCAGCTCCGTACGCTATACTCTCATGTTCCATATATTCACTCAGGATCTCCACATTGTCCTGGATCTGTAAAACCCTGAATCCACCGTACATGCAAGCGGCTAACACCACTTGAGGTTTGAATGGATGCCATTTTAACCGCCAAACTCCTCCTTTAACGTTTTTTTCGCTTAAGCAGGATTTTAATTTCCTCGTATCCCAAAGCCGGACTCTTTCGTCGTAACTGCATAGAAAACACAATTTTAAAATTAAACCATGGTATAACAATATACTTCGCCAGGTATGGCATTCCGATGACCGACATG
Organism: Diaphora mendica; assembly: GCA_949125395.1. Classification (NCBI taxonomy): domain Eukaryota; kingdom Metazoa; phylum Arthropoda; class Insecta; order Lepidoptera; family Erebidae; genus Diaphora; species Diaphora mendica. The sequence continues at coordinate 3,743,302 of OX421321.1, forward strand.
ACGTCATCACTGCTATCGCTGGTTCTGGATGGTTCATTTCGTGTCATCTTGCTATCCGCTGGTTCTGATTGGGTCATTTCGTGTTATGTTGCTGTAAAGTGGTAACTGGATAGTGAAGTCGCGTCGGGCAGCTCTCGGAATGCGAGACCTTATTGTCTTAGACCATGAATTAAACAATACTCTCAGCTCTCAGGCATGTCACTATGCAAAATAAGATGACGATATCAATAACCCAATGTTGACTAGTTTTTAAAACACATTAAAAAAGCACCAATTTGACCAAATCTTCATCATGATCATTAGCTTATTGAAGTCACCTCGTTCCTGATGCGGTCCCTCAGAGAACCACCGAGCAGCCTAGAGGCCTAGTTTGGATTTCAGTATCAGTGCATGTTTAATATGTTAAATGTTTCAATAAATTATTTTACTCTTGAGTTGGAAGTCTCCATGGGCGGCGGTAAACACTTAGGTACCATCAAGCAACGGGTTTTATCGTTTACTTTCATCATTAATTTACTTTGATTTTACAAATAATAATATTTGTATTAAATCCTAAAGCCCTGTATAAAAAAAGCGGCCAAGTGCGAGTCGAACTCGCCCATGAAGGGTTCCGCAGCAGCAAGTAACTTTTTTTTTATATTTGTTTTGATTGAATGAAAGGTAAATTGGAGTTTACGATTTATGACATATTAAAAAAACTACTTACTAGATTTCGTTCAAACCAATTTTCGGTGGAAGTTTGCATGGTAATGTACATCATATATTTTTTTTAGATTTATCATGCTCTTATTTTAGAAGTTACAGGTTTTACATTTTACCACTTTGGAAGTGTCTCTCACGCAATCTATTCAGTTTAGAATAAAATGATATTAGAAACCTCAATATCATTTTTGAAGACCTATCCATAGATACCCCATTACACTCATACCGCATGGGTTTGATGAAAAAAAAAATTTTGAGTTTCAGTGCTATGTATTATTGGGACCCCAAAATTTATTGTTTTTTTCTTATTTTTGTGTGAAAATCTTAATGCGGTTTACAGAATACATCTACCTACAAAGTTTCAACATTATAGGTCTTATAGTTTCGGAAAAAAGTGTCTGTGGCATACGGACGGACAGACAGACAGACATGACGAATCTATAAGGGTTCCGTCTTTTGCCTTTGGCACGGAACCCTAAAAAGGTGCTTGCGATATTTATAAAAAGGTAAGGAATGTTATCAGGAAATGCATTTATTCTTACCTTCCTGTAAGTAGCTGATGTTCTTCATCAATGTGACTCCTGATGGCGGTCACACCTGCATCGTGACTCTTGTTGACAGCAGTAGCAATATCAGCAATACGCACGTCGTGACTTTTGAATAAGCAATCGTCACCACCTGTGATCATAAACATTGAAGTTGGGCGGTGTGAAGGCAGTCAAGATGTTTTGATATTAAAAAATAAAGAACTTCCGGGGCGTTACTACCCTCGCACGGAAAATCAACGTAAAATGACAGCAGCAGTGCTGTCGTGTTTCGTTGGTGAGTGCGAGACCGCAGGCCCAATGATGCAGAAGCATCACTAGCCCGCCATGGTGTAGGTCACCATGCTGCATTGTCTGCATTCGCAGTGAGTATGGGGACCACCACTCTTGGATTCTGCTTATGCTTTCCATCAGGCAGAGTAGAGTCATTTTCGCAGGGTCAAACATAAAAAAAAAAACTTTGTAAAGAAAAGAAGCCCTTGCTAAATCCACTATTTGCTCTGTGGTATACCTAGCCGCCACAATGCGTTTTAGTTTATGTGCAGCAATACAGTGAGTAAGCATATCCGATTGATCTCATTTAAATAATAGTTATGAACAAACCTGAATAAAAAACATCCGAATTCCAATAATTGAATGCTCCAATCCATGCTTCGAAGCTGTGACTTTTCCATTTGCCAATAACTTGCAAATTATTTTCACGTATTTTTAAAACATGGACACAGCCTGCAGAATCGCTGACCAGCAACTGTGGCTCATCTGATCTTATCTTATTTGTAGACCAGTCTACTGAGAGAGCCAACACATCGGGATCGATCAGATATTCCAGCCAAATCTTCAATTCTAAAGCTCCATTGTTATCCTGTAGTCTGTAAAGCTGTATGGTGCCCACTGATGTTACCACAGCTAGCAAAGGGTAGTTTTGCAACGTGTGGTAACACCACTTTTGATCCAGAACACCCAAGGTCTGTATGGTTTGGATAGGTGATAAAGCTGCTTCATCGGTATTGATGTTAAATAAATATATTTTGCCAAGCCTCGTCTGCTTTTCTGCCTTTACATCTGTAAAAAACACAAAATTTTAATTTTTTAGAGATTGTCAGTAAGTATTTAAAAGTCGCGTAAGAAGGGTTCCGTACCATTATCTGTAGGTACATTTCAAGTGTCTAAATGTTGCCGTTATTAATATCGAGCAAAAGAAGGCAAAAATCACGTTTGTTTTGTTGTATACCCTGTCATTTGTCATATCCTAAACTATTCAATATCCCATAGCGTGTTCCCAAAGGCATGGAAGGATGCTGAAATTATACCCATCCCCAAAAAGAAAAACCCCGAATCCTTCTGCGATTACCGTCCCATTTCCATTCTCCCATTTCTCTCCAAAGTCTTGGAACGTCTTATCCATGCTCAACTTACTAACTTCCTATCCAGAAACCTGCTCCTTAATCCTCTCCAGTCCGGGTTTCGTCCCGGGCATAGCACAACTACTACCCTTATTCACATAACGGAGGACATCAGATCTGCTATGGAGAACGGTGAAGCTACCGTAATGACACTCCTGGACTTCAGCAATGCATTTAACACCGTTGACTTTGACGTTCTGCTGTGTGTACTGTGCTCTCTTAACTCTCCAATATCTCCAACCGTAATTGACTGGTTTCACAACTACCTGTTTGGTCGCCGGCAACGCATATGCATTGAAAATACTGTTTCGTCTTGGTGTAGCAATACAGCCGGTGTACCACAGGGCGGCGTGCTCTCCCCCCTACTTTTCTCTGTTTTTATCAACACAATCACTAACAATCTGTCTTCTTCCTACCACCTATATGCTGATGATCTCCAGATTTATACCAAGGCATCACCGGTTAATCTGGTTGATGCTGTTACTAGTATTAATGCTGACCTGGACAAAATTTGTAAGTGGAGCAACGCCTACGGTCTAAAAATTAACCCAAGTAAGACCCAGGTTATTGTCGTTGGAAGCTCGCGATTGGTCACCAAAATTGACTGGCCATAGTTGCCAAAAATCACTTGCAATAATACACCTATTCCATACAGTGACAAAGTAAAGAACTTGGGGATTTACATTGACAGTACCTTGTCCTGGGGTCCTCAGCTACAAGAGCTGAGTCGTAAAATGTTTGCTGCTGCGGGGTCTTTGCGCAGACTACGCAATTTTCTTCCCACGTCAACCAAGATTGCTCTTACACAATCCCTTCTTTTCCCCATCCTTGATTATGCTGATGCCAGTTATCTAGATCTCACTGAAGACCAACTTAATAAGCTAGAAAGACTCCAAAACCTATGTATAAGGTTCATATTTGGACTACGCAAATATGATCACGTCTCCAATTATCGTAAACAGCTTAAATGGTTACCCATCCGCCTTCGCCGGAATGCTCACATTCTTTCTCTTCTATATAATATTCTGTTCAATCCTTTTACTCCAAGTTACCTTAAAATGCGGTTTTCCTTTCTACATGACTCACATTCCAAATTATTGAGATCGTCAGAAATTCTGAAATTAAAAATGCCTGGACACTCTACCAAATTCCTCGATCAGTCGTTTTCTGTCCAAGCGGTACGATTGTGGAACGCCCTACCGGTCGCAATTAGACGTGCAAAAACTCAAACTGCCTTTAAGAGATTGGTAAAGGAGCATTACCTAGGAGACAACAATAATCCATAATCAACTGTTATTATACATCAATTGGGTCACAGTATTGAGTGCCAGGATGTGTATAATATCTATGAGTTTCATTTATTATGTATATATAACCATATATTTGTGTCACTTGTACTTCATATAATATTATTATCTATAAATATTTATACTGCTTTATTTTCTTTTTACAAATTACTCTCTAATGCACCAGACACTACACTATACGTCTGCCTAATAATGTTATTTATTTCCATCCCACGGTTGCCTGGAAGAGATTGCCGTTGAGCAATAAGGCCGCCAGTTGTACTACCGACCTGCCTAGCTTTAAGTTATGTTCTTAGTTATCTGGTGTACAATAAAGCGATTTATTATTATTATTGTTATACCCCACTGAAACTTTATTTTATACTGTTTTAGTAGGTATTTGTTGTTAAAGCGGCAACAGAAATACATCACCTGTGGAAATTTCAACTGTCTAGCTATCACGGTTCATGAGATACAGTTTGGTGATAGACAGACGGACGGACTGCGGAGTCTTAGTAATAGTGTCCCGTTTTTACTGTTTAGGTACGGAACCCTAAAAACACCATCAAACTGTATGAATCGTACAGTGTACCTACGCGAAAAGAAGATACAATCAAACACTGATGCGAATCTCATACACCCTTGAAATGTGTTTTGATCAGTAGTTTAGTCAGTTATCAAATACTTTTTTTATTTGGGTAGCTATCGATTTGACTAGCCCTCATAGAATAGGCAGGATAGGTTTTTTGACCACAATAACTAATTCTATAATTTTAGTAAATATTTTATTGAAGTCACCTTCTTCACTTTTCTGAAGTTGATATGTTCCGCAGACCAGCACATTGCGGTAGGGCTCCACAGGGCACCATTCCACGGAGTCCGCGCTGTAATCTGTATCCCATCGCAATATATTCGACCACGATGCATCTGTCATTGTAAACTGCGAAATTGTACCTACATTACTTAAATGAATAAAATAAAACATTTTTATTTTCGGACACACAACTCTATCTAGTCCCAAACTAAGCAAAGCTTGTATTATGGGTAAACAACTGATATAAATACATAGTGTACCTATACTTTTTTGTATTTTGTAAATACATAGGTACATATTAAATATAGGAAACACCCAAACTCCGAAACAAATATTTGCAGATCATACAAACATTTGGTCCGACCCGGGAATCGAACCCGAAACCTCGAGCACAGCAGTCACAATACTACCACTTCGTCACCGAGACAGTCGTAAATAATACACAAAATATATACAGTCGAATTGAGAACCTCCTCCTTTTTTGAAGTTGGTTAAAAATATTGTTGCAGTCTATTCACAACAAAACTAGAAACTGTATTTCAGCACAACAGTGTTTTTCTATATACCTAGCTATTTAGAAGGCGCTGGTTGACCAAAATTGCTTATAAAGATGTTGATAAACGCAAATCGGAGCAAATAATTCTATTATTGACAAAGACATAAAATACAGCCAAAAAAGTTTTTTTTAGTGTGCATGCTAAAATAAAATTTATAAGTAATAACAAAACAGTATAAATAATATTATGAAGAACTAAAATATGTACCTATGTGTGAACAATGGTTTTTACGGGTATTCTTTTTTTTTTACCAAGACGTCTCTATTGTCTGCAATTACATTGAACTCTAGACTCCCGGCCACCTGGTACTAATACGTAAAAGTACAGTATCCATATGTTCACTGGTGAACTATGAACGTCAATTATAGGCGGTACACACTACAACGATTTATCGTAGCGATTTAACTGTGCAGTTCGTTTTTATTGAGAAATATCTGAGCCAATTTCCGTCCACACTATCGATAAAACTGCACAGTTAAATCGCTACGATAAATCGTTGTAGTGCGTGTGTACCGCCTATTAGAACACAATGTTGGGTAGGTCTTGGTCAAAAAATTATTTTCATTAGTACGTAAATACTAGAGTACATTCAATAACGAAAGTGTTAACATAAACAATGATCTTGACTGCACGGTTGGCCTAGTGGTCATGCGGTGGCCACGCCGCGTTTTACTACGCCAAGTGTTGTGGGTTCAAATCCCACATGGGAAAACACTTTGTGTGATCAACAAGTTGTTGTTCTGAGTCTGGATGTTCTTTGTGTCCATTTCATATATGTTTTTAAAGCCCCCGCGATTTAGGATGTATATTATTCATGTGGTAGTATTTTTAAAAAAAACGAGGTAAACAATTAATTAAAGCATATTTACTATTTTAAACCCATTTATTGTAATAAAAATATGCCCATACATGAAATAACTAACGCTATCGACATCGTCCAACACACAAATTTACAAGTAAGTATCAATAATTCGCCAAAATTTGTACTGTGTTATGGTTCGCCACTTACAATATAAGTTAGGACACGAAGGAAGAATATAATACAGGACTGTCCCAAAACCCTTCTCTCCTCTACTTGGTGCGTGAATATCAAACGAAATGAGGTGTAGCTGGTAATGTCACAATACTCCAATAACTTAAATAAAATTAAAGTTCGTAGAAACCGTATAAGAATTTTAAAAATAGTTATACTAAGTTCGTTCCAAAAAAATATTTGCAGACACCCTGTCTGACTCTCAGAGCCTGGCCAATGGAATATGATGAAATCTTCCGGCAATTCAATACCTTTAATATGTTCAGGTAGTGCCGTGCCAAAGTCGAAGAAAACAATGTAAGTACAGTTGGGTCGTAATTTGTCTGTGTTTTGACACAAATTTCTGTTAAAATACATACGTAAGACGACTACACACCAGTTCAAATCACGCACCAATTACAATATATTATAACTGACAGTCCCTGTTTTAAAGTCGAAAATACACTTTAAATGAAAGCGTTTTAACTTTAATTTTAATAACATTTACCTTTAAACCTTTTAAAAAGTAATATCACTTTTGTTACCATACATGAACAGTATATTAAATTAAAACTGAATAAAATTGTGTCAACCGCCAGAAAACCGATAAAAGTTACGGGACTGACGTATCAACTATAACTACATCACTGTTGAATCGTATAATCCAATATAAAATTCGACTTGGAATCTTAAAATTCTTGTAAGCTTTACTGTTTATTTTATAAAATTAATCAAGTGTATGTAATATTATAAAAATGTTTCACATTGTAAATAGTACATCTTTCGCGTAATCATATTGTATTCAAGACATGCACACAAACAGGTATACATAGATATGTATATATTTTCACATAAATTAACTACATATTTCATTTGTGAGTAATATGCTAAATCGATTCTATTGTCTAAAATATATCTCTTAATTGAGAATTTTTAGTTACACCAGTTGTTTGCTTAATTTATAGAAAGTATACAGTAAATTACAATCGTATACAATATTTTATATATTGTCGTTGTTAGAATATTTCTTGACTACATATTTATAATGCAAGGTCCATAATACACAATCAGAAGCAAAGTATATCCTGCAAGTAGTAGAATTTTAGAGCCATAGCGGAATGGTTATCAATTTCGCTATGGTTTTTGAAATTTTACTACTTACAAAATCTATTTAAATCGCAAAAGTTACAAAAGACTACTTGACACCGGTTTTCTGTGCCTCGGTATTACTTCGGTCGAACCGGCCTCAAGTCCTAAAGTATTGATTTTCCATGGTACACTTTTATAATTTAAAATTTTAACAAAAAAAGAACCGACTTCAAGAACAAAACCAAATGAAATGGGACCATACGGAAAGCACCAGCTTTCAAATAAAAAAAGAATCAACAAAATCGGTTCATCCAGTCGAAAGTTATGAGGTAACAAACATAAAAAAAACGTCGAATTGATAACCCCTCCTTTTTTGAAGTCAGTTAAAAAGCACAGTAGGTATACCTATTTCTTTGTAGAAATATAGTTTAACACAGTGACTGTGTAAATAGACCTTAATACGAATTAAACAACTTCTTAAAATATTTGTCTGATTTTCATCAGAACGATTTGGAGACAATTCTGTATCGTTACAAAATTTAAATTTCAATTCTCTATGAATAAATACGTAATGTCAAAGTACAGTAATGTCAAAGTTTTCTGTTATAAAATCATTGATCATAGAATATTTGAGCATGACTGTACCTTTAACAATAACAGCTCTATTTGTAAGCAATTTAAAATTCCGCAACATTGAAAGAGATAATATGAAGATAATTGCAAAATCCAAATATAGAAATGCATATAAATATTAAAATATGAATTAATCAAAATGGACACAAAGGGTTACATTTACAATAACATTAATTTACGTAAGTACTTTATTTATTAATGGTAACTTATTTATAAGGGTTAAAACCTACTTCGTAAATTCTTCTTAAATTCTAATTATCCTAAAGTATACTTTGACGGCAGTTGGACCGAATTTACTTTTGTTTTGAACTTGGAGTACAGGCGAGCGTAAAACTGTTTGAAATTTAAATTATTATTATTAAAATAATATTAGTCGGTGGTACTTTTTTAAGTGTATTATTAAACATATTCTTTAAGACATTATGGTATAAAAATATTTTTTTGGACTGGTTCGTTAATCAATTACTTTGACGACGGAGATATATTGATATAACTTTGACTACGGCTCGCCTGTGTTCCTTTATAAATATATATTGAACTATTGTCATCGAATGGTAACTAAAACTAAACTATATACAACTTAACTATAAAACCGTAATGATCATAAATCAATGAGCACATTTCTTACAAGCTATGACATAATCTAACATGAGGTCATTAACTGCCACGGCAGACACGTGTAGCTGGTATGCTGTCGATGTACGACATATTATCAGTACAGTCGGGACCAAAAAACATTATTAGTTTTTTATATGACTGCCGCCTCCCATGAACGCCTCCAACTGAGGAGTCACGAACGCCTTATCGGCCTTTGCAGAATGCGTTTATTAACTTTATTCTTTCTAGTCCCAAGTAAGGGTCCCCTATGCCTTATAAACAAGGGTGCTCCTCTCCTGCAACCCGTCATCATGCTTTAAGCGAACTTAACTTTAACTTCTAAAGTATTCTAGAATTAGAAGGACCGTATATTTGTCAATGAGACAAAGGGTTCAAAGACGTACAGTTGTCAGCTAGACGAAGGTCCAGACAGTTATCAACAAAAAAATATAGTCAAAAAGCATACATACTAACATACCAGCTAAAGTCTGACCGTGTTAGCTTTATTTTGGATTACAAACGACATGACTACAAACGATTACGCCACAAAATAATATCAACACAAATATCGCCAGAGAATTAACGGATTTTAAATCTATTTTAAAAATAGTTTTTATTCGAATAAATTTGTTGAGCTTCGCTTTAACATTGGGAATTGTGGCGCTACAGGGTTGTCTGTAAATATCACTTGACTAGTTTTACTGATTTATTTTACATTATGAATGACTGTGTGTTCGAAGATTGTAGTTTAGACTATTAATAAGAATATGGCTGCGGGTTGGCTCTGATAAGCTGTAGTATTCAATTATAAAATATCCACATAAATCAGATTGAACTGATGATGATCAATATTAATACATATCAAATTGTTTCCGACTGTTTATTACCTCGGTAAGTGACTGTTACCGCCCCAGTAAGTGACCGTTACTATCCCGGGAAGTGACCGTTACTATCCCGGTAAGTGACCGTTACTATCTCGGGAAGTGACCGTTACTATCCCGGGAAGAGACCGTTACTATCCCGGGAAGTGACCGTTACTATACCGGTAAGTGGCCGTTACTATCCCGGTAAGTGGCCGTTACTATACCGGTAAGTGACCGTTACTATCCCGGTAAGTGACCGTTACTATCCCGGTAAGTGACCGTTACTATCCCGGTAAGTTATTGGTTGACCGGGATGGTAACGATCATTTAGCGAAATTATCGGTACTATCCCAGTCAGTGACCATTACTATCCCGGTAGGTGATCGCTTTCATCAATAAATAGTCAGAAAAATACGTAATATATTTCTCTTTATAAGTAAGTATCTAGTCTGAGCCAAGATAACAAAACGACCTTTTCATTACTCTAGTACTTGTGACTAGTTACGAAGTATACGTATGTTGTACAATAAACACGTAAAATGTAAACAATTATGTATAAAATTATCATTTAAATAGTGCTAATTACTTTAAATTATTATTGCTTTTATATTCATCAAGAAAATGTCAACTACAAGTAGCGCCACCTTCCAGTTTTAAAAGAACCTACAATGTTCTAACAGCGATGCGACAGATTATATAATATAGACAAAGACATTAACATTAAAAATATTAACATTTTGTTTGTGTATGAGGTAGTTGTTCACAATAAATGTTGCAATCACAGCCTGTTACTTTCAGGACAATCTGTTCATATACCTTTTGACTCCCTTGTGTGAGATTTGATGGTTACGGAAAGCTGTTCTCTTTTTAGAAGGGAGGTTCAATGTAATATATAATTTTTCTTTTTTTGTACGTTAAGATAGAAGATTGCTTTAGACATGTAGATAGAATGGAATAAATGACAAACTGTGTCGCTGTCAAGTGATAGAAATAGGGTACCGTAATTTAAAAATGTCCGAACTACTCTCCGTAACCATAAATCATTCAATATTGTATACTCAACTGCCAAACTTACATTACCACTTATCACTATGAAATCAAATGTTTCAATAAATAAACGGAGTGCGAAACCAATATCTTTGGAATTGGAGGTGGTCTTAGATATTGGACTAATGTTTACCAGTGAATTGGCTTACAACGCAGCCAAGCTAAGTTTGCACCTCGCGTCGATGACGTCACACTTACGCTTAGGTACTGTATGCAAAAAAGGAATTCGCTATTAAAATTCTACTCTAAAAAATTAAACGAATGTTTGTTAGAAATTGTTGGCCAAGTCAATTTTCTGTAATAACTGATGCGACAGGGCGATCACGGGAAGGTGAGCGGGGAAGTGGGCGGGGCGCCGCATTCCAGGGAGGCGCAAACTTAGCTCGGCCGCGTAGTACATACCACTTGAAGATTATACACATTAGATTACTACACCTAGAAAACACAATTCAGAGGCTCTAGTACATTTAACCAATGGTCTCAAATATGACCTTCATAGAAGTCTGAAGTAACAATAGTAATCATTCTAAAAAGTTCTGATCTCTCAATGAAATTGAAATCGCCAATAAAAACGAATTTAAATCCATGTTCCCCGAGTTAGGTAAACCCGGTGGTTACTGAACTTAAAAACTGCTTTACTACAAAATGTACATAAAAACTTAAGCCACTATTTTTAACCGACTTCCTACAAGGGAAAAAGGAGGAGGTCCTATGTTACACTGTATGTATTTTTTTTCTGTCTGTTCACCGGTTACTTCGTCAATTATCCGTATTTTTAACTTCTGTGATGGGCAGATGGTTTGAAAATAGATTTTTTAGTTTTGTTCGAGTACATTTTGTAAAAACTGAACGAATTAAAACAATCAAGTGGTATGGCATTATTACATCTAAGACCACCTAATATTAATTGTTCTTTATCAAACTGCATACATTTTAAAGAATCATAACTAAATTCTCTTATATTTATTTCTAAGTACCCTGAATTATATTTAATTCTAATAAATAGATGTTATGCGCTGCTGAATTTAACACTCTTAATGTGTAATTTAGAAAGCATTTTTATCAGTGGCTTCATTCTTCTTGTATAATAATTATTTTATCATTATTAGATAATTAAAATCTTTGATGAATCTTTTGTCACTCTGTTACTATCAATATCTAGTATGAACAACATTTAAATAGATAACAACAAAACATTAAAAATAATATGCTAATGTATTTACATTCAAATGTTATCAAACTATGACGGTGTTGTACTGAAGCCACATATGCTAATAAAAACTATTTTAATATTCCTTCTTTATGAAGTATTAAATCCAGCAGCTTGTCTGCCCTTACAAGAGAACATTATGACAAAATGTCTACATTTATTAAATCATAAAAATATTCAATCACATACACCTCTAGTTATAATGATCTTCAATATAAATGAATTACAAACTGTGTGAGCCAAATAAAATACAGTTTTAAAGTAAACATGTAACATACTCAACAGCCACTGACAATAGACTACTTTTAAAAATTACTTTTTTACATGGGGCATCAACTAGGTATAAATTGAGTTTTAATTTCACAGATGGAGAAAGTCTATACATACTAATAATTAGTGGATCTAATTATTAATTTTAGTAGTACCTTTTAAACATGGAGCATAAAACATAGCTAATTGTAAAATCCATAGACATTGGCTGTTTAAGATGTTTGACTCGCAGCAAAATATATGACAGCTGTAATGCTCTATATTCAAAAGTTATCTATGTATGAATTGGGTATTGTTTCTTTGATTTAACACAACTTCACTGTGACCCTCGGTTGATATTTATTGTTGTATTGTTTCATGATAATAGATGCTTCCATTAATTTACTAAAATAATAGTTGCATAAATATACCTATGTAATAAGTTACTGCTTTTGCATGTTATATTTTTTAACGAAATTGCCAACATTTCATCTTGAAACCGACAACAACATACAGCTCTAGATGTTTCTTTACATTACTTTCCAAGTTTTATGCTTGACAGTGTACGAGGTACACTAAAAAATTGACTGTGAAATTTCTTTCTTGATAAAATTACTGCCTAGCAGACCTTTCTGTCTCGATAAGGCATTCTCTTACAAGAATGCGGGCATGAATGATCCCTCGCTTGAGGCGTTCAGCTGAGCTACGGCTACCGGAGTAGCTGGGCCTGACTTCCTTACCCATTTCCTCAATGACTGCTAGTAACTGAGCATACTTTGACATCCCATTGTCTTTATCCTTCCCGATAGACGAAGGTGATGTTGCAGGCACCGTTGATATTGTGGCCTGACTGTTACTCCCGTGAGTGAGCTCTTTGTGTGGATTCTTCCCACTCATAGGTATCGCCGTCACAGTCACATCACTCAGTTTCGATTCTACCGCCTGGATATCCATCGCTTCCATCGTTTACTGAAACGATTTAAGAAATATTTAGGTAACAAAGGAAATTAAACTCATAAATCATCAAAACGAAACTTACCTATAAGAAAACTACGATCTACACTTTTTCATATTTAAAGGGGCATACCGAAAGAACGACGCAACTGATTTATCATATCGTGATAAATTCTACAATAAATTAAGTTCTAAAAGACATACCTAATCCGATCACCTTCGGGTCTTGTAGAAAATCAACGTTACAATCGTTTATTGGTCACACAAATAGCGGTTGCGATGAAATATGTTGGAATGTATTAGGTTTTTCGTAAATGCAAATGACTTTAGTAAATAAAACCCGTACTTTATGAATATATTGTAAATAACAAACAAGTCTACAAATTACCACATTGACAATACATAATGATTTTTTTTTTCTATGATTTATTGACGATGACATCTGAGCATTCAGCCAATACAGATATCACACAATTAATGTTAATGAAACATATTTAACTGAATATAAATTGCTGTTTTCTAATTTCAAAGTATGATTTGGAAAAATAGTTGGATAATAATTCAGGCTATTAAATAATTTTAAAAACTTTTGAACAGTATGGTTACGACCCGTTCCACGTAAAAAATGCGTGGTCTCATTTTCTTTTCAATTTGATATGTAACTTCACTCCGTAAATCGTATCAGAATACGGAATTGTCAATTTGTCTTCTGACTAGGATTGGTTTTCTTGTCCTGGCTTTAATTAATTTTGTCTACAAAAACCTATTTTTATGTGATCAAAACATATTTAAGCCGGCATCAAGTTAAATGCCTAGAATTCATTTTATATGCGAACGGTATTGGTCTCTAGCGATGTGTCATTTTAAATTGATTAAATAAATGTAAATAATAAAACAATAAGTGGTCAGTGTTAAGTGATTTCTCCGCCCACTGCAGCGCGGGGGCTCATTATGCGATTAGAGAGACGCAAGTTGTGCACCAACCCAATGGATATCTGAGAATGGCGGACGAAGGCGAGCGCGCTTCGCGTCCAAACTCGCTGCTGCTGGAGGCGCCGCCGCCGGAGCGCGAGCCGCTGCACTTCGACGTGCAGCTCGTTGGCGCGCCGCCGGAGGTCGAGCAACTCGTCAATAACATCAAACAGGTCGCCGAAGACTTCCTCTATCACTGGAAAACTTTCCCCATAGGTAAGAATGTCTCATGGAATCTCTGATCGTGTTGTTATGCTATGTGCATGTATTCATATCGTAATAAATATTTATACACATTGTCTCACACCTTAACTATGATACGTGCGAACTCAATAAGTATCATTGTTCAAAGTCATAAGCATATTTTCAACTAAGGGAACATTTATCATATTTATCAAAAACTTGACATTCCTTATTCAAAGTATTAGAATTTGAGATTATTATATTTACATTAAGTTTTGTGAGGCAACCTGTGAGTACACTAATAAAATATCTTATATATAAAAATCAATTGCTGTTCGTTTGTCTTGCTAAAAATCGAGAATGGGTGGGCTGATTTAGGTGATTTTGGTTTTGAAATGTTTGTTGTAGTCTAGGGAAGGTTAAATGGTGAAAAATTTAAAATAACTTGAAAATCCAAATGTCACATGTACAAAGCAGCGGGAACAGCTAGTTTAATTATAAAAATAAAATTTATAAATAAAAAAACTGAAGTTAAATAACATGAACATATTTATATATTAAGTAGTAACATAGATAGTTAGTTATATAGGTGCAGAGAAGTTTTGTATACAAACAATATTAATTATCATTAAAAATAACTTATCTGGACTATGCCCTTGGAGTTGAGCTATGATATTTCAGATCAAAATTCCAAGCCTCACACAAGATTACTGGTTCTATAATCATCAGTCAAGTTGTACACATGTTTAATAGTAAAACAACTAAAGAAGAATAATGAATAAATTAGATTTTTAGTTTTATAGTTAACAAACTTAGAGGTAAGATTGACATATTTTCATGTCAACCAGTAGAACACACAAAATTCATAATTATTAGTTCTAATTTAGTCAAGTTAGTTACTAGTTAATTTTAGTTCTTTTTGTTTCTTCACATTTATTTTATTACTTAATTAGATTTTATTGTATTATTTTCATTTTTTAATCTTAAGGGTAATAGTTTGGGCAGTCTGTCTGTTTGTGTGTTCCACTGTAGCACCTAAACTCCATTATTTGAAGTAAACCTCTTAAATAGTGTTAAACAATAAAAAAATAAGTAATGTGTTCTATAAATCCACAGTTCTCCCTCCATCCCGTTTCATGGGCCCAGGCAACCGTCCTTCTGATATCATAGTAGCCCCACCCTGTGATGAACTAGATGCTGCCGCTCTTGATGCTGGAGTAGAACCTCACCCACTTTCACCCAAGCAACTGCATGCCATCAGGGAAAAAGGGTACGTAATATATAATAAACAATACATTTATGTGTTAGTTTTTTAGTTTAGGATCATTAATATTTAACTACCTATTTAAGTATATTTAATAGATCTTAAGTTACAAGTTCAGCTGTAGCTTGCGGAACATACAATAAAATAAAACAATAGAACTCTTATTTAAAAGACACTTACACTAAATGAACAAGAAAACAAAACAACTTTTAATAGTAATAACAATAATAAACTAACATTTGAAGAACTTGTACAAAATGTTTTAAGTAAACTGTAAATGTTTATAATCCCATTAAGACAATTTCAATAAATTATAAATAATTATAAAATCATTAACTTTATGTTCTTATAATTTTATTAAAATAAAATGAACAAAGTTTATATTATACTCTAGACAAATAAATAAAATTTAAGTGTCTATTTGTAGTTTCAAATTAACAACTTTTCACTGAATGCATATGAAAGTACAAATAAACAGTAAGTACTTACATTAAAAATGAATTAAAAATAATAAATTGTCTGTCCATCTGTCTGTTGTTTCCAGCTAATCTCTATACTGACCGGACAGATTTTGATAGGACTTTTACTGGCAGATAGCTGATGATATAAGGAGTAACTTAGGCTACTTGTTTTAGACTACCTACACACGGATAGTTGTAATATAATATATATTTAACACATTTGTATTATCCGAAAGTCCAGCTAAATAAATATAACAACTTCGTGCTTCATACTTCACTTAGGGGATAGGTATTCATTATCTTTTACATTTATGATCGACACATATTATCATTATTCAACACATACTTTTTATATTATAAAGCTTTATCATATGTTGTTTGTAACAGCTTGATAAATACTCAGCAGCACAGTTAATCATTTTTAAGGCCTCACAGATTATTTAGTAAACACATAATATACATTTAGTACAACCATATATATGCATAACCTACAAAACAAATTCTTTCACAAACAATTCCTCCAAAGAGCGCCATTCCGGTAGTGGGATATTGATATAGATATTGTTAGGAAGAAAGATTATTCAGGAACAATGCACTAGAAAGTTCTCGTTGATCTCCTAAGACAAGGAATATTGAACCTTACATCGATACACATACCGTCGAATATCAGTATTAATGACCCCGTATGTCGAGACATTTCTCGAAGGCGCTAGTAATAGTAATAATGGGTATAAATACGAACTCTCGCTGGCAGCAGCTCAGTTTAGTTAGAGCTACAGTGCGATAAATATTGGATAGAGATATCAGAGATTAACCTAGCGACCTCGGCGTTATAAGGACTGTATTCTTAGTGATATTATGATTTTAAGAGTGTTTTGTAATAAAGTCTCTTTTATACGTCAGAAGGTTTATTTCTCAAATCCATCGAACCCTAACACGTAACAATATTAACTTTTGTTCGCGGCTCCGCCCGCGTGTATGTCGGTTATTGTGGTCAAGTAAAGAGTAGATTTTTTAGTTGCTATTCTAGGAGTGAATAAAGTAACTGGAGTCTAACTTTATCCCTCCCCCAAATTCTGAGGGAGAGTGGAACCCTTTGAGTCTAAAAAAACAAACGCGAGGCCTGTCTGTCGAAAACAAGAGAGAACATACTCGCCGGTGGTGTCCTGACTCAATTTACTTTCGATTCGAATCAATTCCATTAAAATTCTTCACGCAACTCTAGGTGGTACTATGAGTACGTATGTAACTATTCACGTAATTTAAAGTACCTAGACAGTTGTATCATTCAATATGTTAGAATGTTTACAGTCTAAACATAGACGCGACACATGGTGTCCTTTTATAGCCAACATATGACTTGACACAGGATTACTAAGTTTGTATGGCTTGCATGTGAAGGGGTTAGGACAACGTGATATATCTCCTATAACTTCGTTCCCAACGGTCCCCAAAGTTCTTTGACCCCCGCTTAACTGTTAAAAAGTTTAACTATTCTGATATTTTTAGTACCTAGTTCTTTTTGAATGTTCTGAAAGGTAATTAACATGTTTGTTCCTCTCGTTCACATTTATTGTTTAATGATTCGAGACCAGCTTTTCTTGTGGAAAAAAACTTCACTATAAAATTGAGACACTGACTCGTTATATGTATAAGTTTCTATAAATTCAAAATGGATTCAAAAGCATGACGTATATCCAACAACCTGTAAGGTTAGTTTGTGTACAGAATCTACAATAGTCTTTGTCAATCTGTTTGTCTAAAATTCACTGATCCACCACCAATTCTTTGTTTTCCTTGTTGGTCTTTATTGATCCTTGGGGTCAAAAATAGACATCTTTGAGTATTAATGATCCAGCCGCTTGAATGCAAATAAACATTATTTTGAGATCCTATTGACTATAAATTAGGATCCAGATTTGAACTACAACTTCGCGGTGAATCAGCGAGGTTCTTGACCGATCTCAGTACTTTAGAAAATAAAAAAGAAGCCGTGTAAGGTTGCGTGAGTTAGTCAGAAGTAAGGACGCGTCACCTTATCGTCACGACCGCCCCTATAAGGAGCCGACCCTTAACGTTACAATTTCATTTTGTGTTTTAATAATTGGTTAAATATTGATGTCATTGACTCCGTTCTTCTTACATATGGGATACCTTTCAAAATCCTATAACATATTCTTCGATTTTCAGCCCGTCTCAACAATGCGGCCAAATTAAATGCGACATTTCACTTGACAGTGATGTAAAGTCTGACTGAATCAATCTTGACAGTAATACTGTACTTCCTCAGTGTGTACTTCTCGAGGGAAAGTCACGATATTAACGTTTGTGAGTCGGTAATTGAGACTGAGAAATGCACGCACTTTTGCGCTTTAAAAGCAAACTATTTTTCATTGTAAAATATTTCAGCCATAGTTGGCATTGCCAGTCTATTGTTAATTAACTAAATTAGTACATTTTTGTATAATTGTATACGTACGGGGGGATTAACGCAATCACGTAATAGGTATGCCTTTAAATTATCTGACATTTCGACCAGTCGTAATTATTGTTTGCCCTTTATCTATCTATCTATATATATAAAACAATAAGGTGACTGACTGACATACCCAGAGATCAATGCACAGCCCAAACCGCTGAAGCTAGAATCCTGAAATTTTGCATGTAGGTTCTTTATATAACATAAGTGAGCACTAAGAAAGGAATTTTCGAAATTCCTAAGGGGGTAAATCAGGGGATGAAAGTCTGCGTGAGCGAAGCTGCGTGTAAAAGCTAGTATCATATAAAAATATTTTTTTTAAACTATACCCCAATTCGTAAATCTATACTAATAATATTATAAAGCTGCAGAGTTTGTTTGTTTGTTTGAACGCGCTAATCTCAGCAACTACTGGTCCGATTTGAAAAATTATTTCAGTGTTGGATAGTCCATTTATCGAGGAAGGCTAAAGGCTATATTTTATTTTCAAAAAAATTAGAGATCCGTAAGAAAATTGCTATTTCGTATATCGCACCTTGGGTAGGTGTGAAATCGAAAACCTATTTTTGCGTGCGCTGCAAAAAGTATTGACAATAGAACAAAATAATGTATTACGGGTTTGTAGGTCCCATTAAGATCTACAAAAAAGTCCGCGAGAGCATATATCTAACTATCATGGTTTAGTCACAATAACCGCTGTTGTGTTCAAAAAAATTATTAAATCGTCTGAAGAAGGCAACTACGTTAAATGTGTATCGTAATACTAGCTGCGCCCGCGACTTCGTCCGCGTGGAACAGTGACTTTGGGTAGCAGTTTTACTTATTAAGGCTAATATTATTTTAAAAATAAAACACACTTTCACTGTTAAAAACATATTTAAGTATTTATATAAGTACATAAAATAAAAAGTATTTTGTATGAGCTTATTTCGACATTCGACATGGCCAAGGCTTTCAACCTGTTCTTGCACCGTTCGCTTCTCTCCGATCTCTAAGCATTCGGTCTGCCTCCTAGAGTCGTCTCTAGATTGACTCTTTTCTTCATCAGCGCCTTCGCATTCGGGTTCTTTGCGAGGGACGGCGCGGCCTCTGTTTTTCTGGAGGTAAACGCTAGCGTACCTCAGAATTCGGTCCTGTCGCCCAAGATGTTTCTTCTGCATGTCAATGACATATTAGCCCTTGGCAATATACGTTGCTATGCAGACGATAGCACAGTGCATGGGCGATATTATGGATACCCTGCAGCCAAGATAGTAAACGTTGAGGAAAATGGATAGGAGCTTGTCGCTGAGCTTGACCGACCGGGTTTTGAACCGCATTTAACAATGGGGTGATGAGAATCTGGTCCAGTTCAACGTTAAGAAAACACAGGTGTGCCCGTTCTCTACCAAAAAGTCTCCGTGTCTTCCCCTCCCCACTTTTCAGAGCACTCCACTGCCACTACGGGATAAGCTCGGTGTCCTGGGCATGGATATTTGCCGAGACCTCAACCCACGGGAGTACATCGAGGGCACCACTAAGGCAGCCTGAACAGGGTGAGACGGTTTTTCGCGCCCGAGCATTTGTGACTCCTTTATAAGACCCAGGTACGCTCGTCCGTACTGTTCTCATCTTTGTGATGGATCTAGGCATTGATTTTCTCGATCTTTTGCAGCGGCAATCAGTCCGCATTATCAACAGTCCCAATACTACCGATTCCTTTGAGCCTCTGCAGTTGCGGAGAGATATCGCCTCTATGGCAGTCCTCTACCGCTTTACCATGGAGAGTGTTCTGAAGCGTTCTTCCAACTAATCCCACCTTCACCCTTCCTCTACAGAACAACACGTGCTGGTCTTGGAAGTCACCGCCTCAGTCTTAGAAATACGCTCTCGAACCAAACGGTTTGGTTTTGCATTGTCTGCTTTCACAGCGAGTATGGTTGCCTCCACTGTTGGATTCTGCTTGAGCTTTCCCTCAGTCTGAGCAAATTCTCAATTTTTTCAATTTTAAAATACTACGTTTTTGATTTGCCATCCTTTGTCAAAATATAGTGATTTAGCTGATTTGATACACGCGATTGTGCTGCCCATTTGAAAAACATGTTTTTTTTTAAATGAACTGCAACTTTAACCGTCTGTCTTTGGGCTTTGATAATTGGTAGTGCAAATGTTGTTTTCAGCGGAAACTGCATTCTTTTAAATTGAAATTGCAAATAAGTTTGAATTATTGGAATACGGGGAATTGAAACATTTTCTTTTACAATGTTGTACCCCAGATGTGTGTTTTGTAGCTGTGTACCATTACATATCTTTGTCGCTCAATATTTCTTATTAATAGGACTGGAACATTAACTTTCAGTCTTAACTTATGGGAATGCGCTCCTGATGATTCTAAAGATTTAAAAAACTTTATGCATAAGCTATGATATGACTGGTTCAGTTTCCCTTGCATTGTTTCCTGAGAGGTATTCGTTAACATCTTCCTCCACGTCTGACATAATCCGTTCGTTTATTTGATAACTGTCTCATTAGTCGGCGGATCAGAATAGATATTATTTTTAGATCATGTGTGCTATCATATACCAGAACTCACGTCTCAGTGTAATCATGTCGTTACTGTCATTTGGCATACAATCATCTCCTATTTTTAGAAGAGCATTTGCATATTGACACTGCTCATAAATCATTGTGAAATTGTACTCGCATAATTGTAGTAAGACAAAACTTTTTAACATGTACCCATAATACATATGTTTCATACAGGCATTTATTTCATCTTGCGGCGTACCAATTTTGCTTTTTTTGTGTTTAAATCCCGCCGGATACTTTTCCTTCGGATTTTTTCACGAAGAAAATTATTTGAATAAACAAAAAACCATGTAAACAAATCGAATCCTAGTGAATAATAACGAATTTGTAGTAGCATAATTCAACATCCGCATGCGGCACAGCCGTCTGCCCTCACATGTCTGCCCGTTCGGGTAAGCACACTTAAGCATATTGTGATAACTCAGTAAATGTTACATCTGAATAGCTCTAATATTTTGTCTTATGTCCCAAACTCATGAAGCATTTTCGCAAACCTTGCATCATCATCATCAGCCTATCGCAGTCCACTGCTGGACATAGGCCTTGCCTTTCCTTCACAAACCTTGCATATTTCCATACAAACTTTCATCCCCTATTGCTATTTTACCTTGATCTTAAAATTTTATTTATTTTATTATAAATTTAATTATTATCTTATTATTTTATGGAAGCCTTTATGGCTAGCCTTCCTCGATAAATGGGCTTTCTAACACTGAAATAAGTTTTCAAATTGGACCAGTAGTTCCTGAGATTAGCGCGTTCAAACAAATAAACAAACTCTTCAGCTTTATATATTAGTATAGATGTATTTATTATACTCTTCTAAGATCTACTACTCATAATTAACAACACAATTATTTAGATAAAGATTAATATTACGCATTATGTTGATAAAAACTCTTTGGCAAATAACTCATTATTAGGTACCAACTCTTAGCGTCTTATACTCGTGATAACTTCTAAACGAAATGTCGGATTGGGATGAAACAAAAAGTATTTTACTTCTACATAAATACCCTTGATAACATAAAGCTTAATTTGGATAAGGATTAATATTACGATACACATTTAACGTAGTTTCTTTCTTCAGACGATTTAATAATTTTTTCGAACACAAAAGCGGTTATTGTGACTAAACCATGATAGTTAGATATATGCTCTCGCGGACTTTTTTGTAGATCTTAATGGGCCCTACAAACCCGTAATACATTATTTTGTTCTATTGTCAATAGTCTTTGCAGCGCACGCAAAAATAGGTTTTCGATTTCACACCTTGGGTTAGAAAATAGCAATATTCTTACGGATCCCTAATTTTTTTGAAAATAAAATATAGCCTATAGCCTTCCTCGATAAATGGACTATCCAACACTGAAAGAATTTTTCAAATCGGACCAGTAGTTCCTGAGATTAGCGCGTTCAAACAAACAAACAAACAAACAAACTCTGCAGCTTTATAATATTAGTATAGATTAATCCTTATCCAAATAAAGCATTATGTTATCAAGGGTATTTATGTAGAAGTAAAATACCTTTTGTTTCATCCCATTCGGACATTTCGTTTAGAAGTTATCACGAGTATTATTAGACGCTAAGAGTTGGTACCTAATAATGAGTTATTTGCCAAAGAGTTTTTATCAACATAATACCTAATATTAATCTTTATCCAAATAAATGTGTTGTTGATTATGAGTATTAGATCTTAGAAGAATATAATAAATACATCTATATGATCTATACTAATATAAAGCTGAAGAGTTTTTTTATTTGGTTGAACGCGCTAATCTATGGAACTATGGTTCAATTTGAAAAAATCTTTCAGTGTTAGATAGCCCGTTTTTCGAGGAAGGCTATATATCATCACTCTAAGACCAATAGGAGCGGAGTACCAATGAAGAATGTTTCAACAACGGGGGAAAATTATCACGCTACGGGCAATAGGAGACGCAAACGACGTTGCGTGGGTCAGCTAGTTCTTTTGATCAAATTTAAATAGCCTACGTCAGACGGACCATGAATACGATTCTATTGACACCTCAGTTATTAAAATCGTCTCAATAGTTTAGTCGTAATTAGATAGCCAAAAATATTAGGTACCCTTCCTTTTGCTTCACCGCAGTTTAATAAGAAATAGGGCCAGTTAAATCGTTTATTAAAACCTCTATGCATCCAGATTTCCAACCAACTGTGATTCAGTAAATTATTATGGAATAAATAATAATACTCCTGTTCTCAAACAATTTCCATTAGAAGGTCTGTATTTAACGAAAATTGAACCTCAAAGATAACAGAACCCTAGCAGAAAATGACTCATTCAATTAGTATGCGTCCCGTCTACGTCCTGCGACAACGAAGGGACAAGTTCGCCTTTCGTTCATCAAGTCTAATTAATGTTTTCACTCAAATGCATGAACTTAACTAACCTACTGTGTACTAACAAATGTTCCGCGTCTACGCTTTTGTCCCACGGCGTTCGTTTTATAAACTCTTTTGTTTTACATTGGCGCCAAATGTTACTCATGTGTTCGAAACTTCGAAAGACAAATGTTTGTACCATAATGTATGCATCATGGTTTATTATGTTTGTTATATGGAGCGCCTTTTTATTAATATACTAGCTGACCCGGCGAACTTCGTACCGCCATATTTACATATCTGTCTCAGCTTCCCACAGGCAATGTACAGTCGCGGACAAAAAAACACTTTTCCCGTTATCTTTTATTTTTTCTTTCTAGCAAAAAAGAATGAATGAAATCGGACTATGTGTTATTGAATTACAACTAAGTACATATTTTGACTTTCATCCCCTCTCTCCAGGAAACCGTGCTGAATTTCGGGATAAAAAGTATCCTATGTCCTACCTCGTAGTATGAACTCAAATCATGCCAAGTTTCATTTGAATCCGTTCTGTAGTTTGGGCGTGATGCGCGGCCAAGATACAGACAGACAGACAGACAGACAAAAATGAAAAAAAAAATAGTTTTGGTTTCAGTATAATAACAGAGTGCCCTCCAAAAAAAAGTTTCAAAATATCTTCAATGTACAGAATTTGACCTGTTACATTTTTATTATAAGTATAGATAGATTTTTGTATATTTTCCGCTGTTTCACGGCACCGTATTTTGTCAATAGTAATAAAAAAACTTCGTCTAATTCGATTTAAATGCTTAGGTTGTATGATATTATTCTAAGATATATAGTTATTTTTCTCTGTCGTGTCGTTTTGGAAAGGGCGGTCGTGGTCACATTGAGATGACCACGACGCATAGTGGTCAAAAAAGCTCTTCGTACAATTGTATGACAATCAAGACGTATGTTTATTATATACGTTAATATCAATTATGTCAATCAAGGTTTCATTCATAAAAAACTATCCGGTAACCTCACCCACCCGGTGAAAGGTAACGAAATAATATAACATCCAGGCGCGGTTCCAGGGGAGGGGTCACAGGGGACGTGACCCCCCCCCCAAAATCTGCTACAAGAACCTGATTTTCTTATTCTTATCAGTTTCCATAATTGTTCAATCAAGATACGAAATCAAAGGATAGGAACTCTTTGAGAGAGTTATCTCTGGCCGTATCAGCGAGCACTTGTCGCGAGTGGGCCCTATCTATCGGACTGCCAATTTGGAATCCAACGGGGACGCTCGACAGTGGACGCTAATATAGGTGTCTTCGCTCCCTGTCGGGGTCGGCAGTCCGATCGGGGCGGTGATGTTGGTAGTTAGCCTTGATATCGTTAATGATTTCGGCACCCTTCAATGGGGCGCGATTAGGGAGGTCCTTGAATATCACGAGGTGCCGACTTACCTGCGTGCAGTCATAGAGGTCTATCAGCGCGACAGGACAGTGAAGTTTGTCGATCGGAACGGAGTGGAAAATTGAAGGAAGGTGTGTTGTGGGGTTCCCTAGGGCCCTGTATTGGCCCCATTGATATGGAAAATCGTATACGATGCGGGCCTTCGCACTAGTCTGACTTCAGGCATCAGTGTCGCCTCCTATACAGACGATACCCTAACACTGGCTAGAGGGTCACATGAAGTACCTCATCATGGACAATCGGCAGAGCCTTGAAAAGCATTTCGGGTGACTACTCCCCAGTACAAAGAGTAGCAGGGGTGCCACATTGTCTGCTGCCCAAACTCAGGGGACCGCGGGAAGAAGTTCGCTGCCTCTCTGTGCTTGGGCGTGCGTATTGGCGTCGTGCGATCCATGGTCCTCTATGGGGCACCGGCGGGATCTTCCCGCTGTAATGCTCAACTCGGGAGTCTGCAGCGGTTGATGGCCATACGGATCGTACGAGCCCACCGTACGATCACGTACGAGGCGGCGACAATCCTGGCACGGTATCCACCCTTCGACATTCTAGCCGACATGAACCCAATGGTCTGCGACGAAATTCGTTCTGTCGGTCGGAATGACGAAGAGATAGCCGTATCATGAGCCCGGAATGCATCGTCAGAACACACATAAGCAAGCCCTACGAGCTTGGCGGGCACTGTCGGAGCCTTTCTGCCGAGCTTCGAAGCTTGCATAGAGAGAACCAACTTATCACCTACCGATTCACTTAGATGCTCACCGGGCACGGTTGCTTCGCTGACTTCGCCCGGTCGGACAGATCGGACGAAACCTGTCACCACCAGCATTGATCGCGGCAATGCTGGCGAGTAGTGTGAAGACGTTATGCTCCAGAAGGAGTCCGATCGGGGATCGGGAAATGGCCGTTCCGGTCGAAAGAGGCGACGAAGGATGCGCGATAGAGGCCGCTTGCTCCCTAATCGTCGGTTAAGGGTCGTCGTGGCCACATGCAGGGGAGATGTGGCTACTGGAAACGACCCGACACCTCGGTGCGGCCGGGGGTGTCGTCTCAGGTGGGTCGGTGTTCCGAATCTCTTACTGTGTAGAGTGGTGAGAGGTACGACAGCGACATGTCCCGGGTTTGAATCTGGTTACCCCGGGATGTACCTCAGTGATGGGGTAAGGTAGGGAGAACTCCAGAAGCCGCTGATGCGTTCCTGGAGCTCCTCTTGACTGCAGATGTAGGCCGCCGCCGGGGTTTAGTGGTTAGAACGATTTGTCGGGAGTTCCATACCCGCCCTTCGTCCCCCAACGGAGCTAGATCCTCTAAATATTCATCCAGAGATTGTCACAGATGTCTCAAATATTATGATCCCAATAGATTTACCAATAAAAACAAAAGATATCCATTTGTTTTTAATGTGTGAAATAAAATTGTGTATTGTGCAATAAAGTCTAATTTACTCGACTTATTTGATTAGTGACCCCCCAAAACTTCAGGCTGGAACCGCGCCTGATAACATCGAGTTTCTGCAAGCTCGTAGTCCTGTCGAGGTGTCCCTAATTTACCAATATGGGTTCTCAAACGATGAAATATATAGTCTGTGGAAGAGAAGAACACATGAGAAACACACCTGACTGATCATATCCATGTAATTATACCCGACTCAATGGACTGCATGCTACGTATTGCATTACGGTATATAAATTACATACTTGTGCGCTTGCGCATGAACGGAGCTAACATTGTAAAGATTTTAAGAATGTATGCCACTTAGGAAAAACCTCCGCCGTTCCATACCTTAGTTTATGTTTACTTCTTCATTCCTAAAGACTGTAACGTAATGTTTTATAATATTTATTATTCTTCAATAATTTTTTAGAACTTACTCTAATAATATGAAAGTATGTATTTAATAATGAGGTTTAAGCAAACAAATATAAATCTCTTCGACGTTATTATGTGCATCCTAAAAAACAAACGCTTTGAATTTTATACCGTTTTTCTTTTTTTTTTGGAATAGGCACACAAACGAGCAGACGTATCGCCTGATGGTAAGGGATTACAGTCGCCAATAGACACACGGAACACCAGAGGCGTCACATGTACGTTGCCGGCCTTTGGGGGATGGGGAGGAGGGTTGGGGTATGGGCCTCCGGTATCCTCACTCACTCGGTGAAACACAGCGCAAGCGCTATTTCCCACCGGTTTTCTGTGAGGCCGTGGTATCACTCCGGTCGAGCCGGCCCATTCACGCCGAGGCGTGGCTCTCCCACGGCCTTTTGATTTATTTACACAGGAAAGAGGATCTTATAAAATAGCAATTTTTACAAAAACCATAGGTAGTAGAGCCACGCTGATTTCAGCACGAATGGGCCGGCTCGACCGGGGCGGTACTACCCTCGCACAGAAAATCAACGTAAAATGACAGCGTTCGTGCTGTCGTGTTTCATTGGTGAGTGCGAGACCGGAGGCCCAAATAGTCTAGTCAACAAGTTCCATACTTGTTGACTAGACTAAAAGATGCAGAAGCATCACTAGGCCGCCATGGTGTGGGTCGCCATACTGCATTGCAGTGAGTATGGTGACCGCCACTCTTGGATTCTACTTATGCTTTCCATCAGGCAGAGTAGAGTCATTTTGGCGGGCCATACATAAAAAAAAAAAAATTGAAGCTCAGGGGTTAGTCGAAATGGAAAATTCTTCAACGACTACAAAAGACCTGATTATAATCTGATCATCAGCTCAGCAGCATCAGCTTTTGATTAGGTACTCAAACGCACTCAACATACATTTTAAAAACTGAATCGTAATTTCAAAAGTAGATTGCAGCATAGTCTATAACAATCATAGTGCATCATAGAGGACACACGTTGCTCATTCGCCTCCATACGTAACTTGTAATAGATGTTTTTTTTTAAAAAGCTTGCACAAGGACAGGGCTTTTAAGCCGAAGAAATTAGGCGCTAAGCAATTGGAATCAATACGTGAATGGGGGTATGTTCGCTCTTATGTATATGTAATATGTATGTTATATTTACGTGTCTGTAGTTCTTTTATTTTTAACGTTGGCTCCATTGTGGAAGGATTTTTTTTAAATTCTTTTTACACGAAACCGCTAATGTTACCTCTGAAAATTGCTACTTCTAATTTACATATAGCTTAACACAGTAATGTTAACGATGAATAACTCATACTTAAATTCTTGCAAATTCTATATTCAAAACATAAGTGAGATTGTTATTTTTAGTGAGTACATTTCTTTTTTGAAATAACCTTGCCAGTATTATAATTAGTGTGTAATGTTTTTTTTTTATTATGTCCAGTGTATTAAAAAAATCCTATTCTTTCAAGAATGTATTCAGAAGATCTAGTGTGAGTTTATTTTACATCAACTTGCTCTTGTCGCCGAGTGCCTTTGGCGATGTCATTGGTAAAAAATATCAGTGCGGCCAATCGCAACGACAAACGGGTGATTTTCGAGTTGACTTGAAATAAACTTACACTAGGCCCTCAGATTTTAAGAGGTACCTTGGAGCCAACGTCCTTTACCCCCATATCTCATAAAACGCATGCTCATTAGAAATGCATTAAGGATATGTCCTATTAGTTTAGCGGAGTTAGTGTATGTCACGCATTTCATCCCAACGTAGACAATCATTATTATTATGTATGTACGAACAATTTAAGTGTATTTTTGATTTTGGTTAATATGATTTAGTTATGTCTAAACTATGTTTTATCCACAGCGCAGTTTTCTGAAGTGAAATCGTTTATTTATTTATTTTCAACAAAGTTCACTATAAATTATGTCGTATACGGAATTAACTCTAGAAACTTTGCGATTCGATAAGGACATACATAATTTACTTCCAACTTAAGACAATATGTCCGACTTAGCCAGATTTTTGTCAGTGACATATGTTATTGTTTTTGCAGTTATTTCTATACTCTTTTTTTAGTAGAAAAATTGTCAAAGACATACAGTTATACTGTGTGTAAAACGTGTATGAGATTTTTTGTAAAGAAAATAAGTAATATTAAATGTATTAAGATTGCGGTAGTGTATCAATAAGTTACTAACCAGTTTACATTCAAAACTTATTTACATAACTTATACTTACATTTAAATTGAATGAGTTCCAAAACTGAAAAATCATACTTGTTTTTTTTTAGAAATAAGGTTTTTTTGAATTAAAACAAGGACGGAATTTATGTTATCAATACATTATATCGAAAACATTCGTAAAAATATCTAACACTTCAGCAATGTAACATAAGTTGTATTATTTATGTCAACAATAGAAATATACGCCATTAAAAATAATTGAGGCGGGAACTACTATAGTCTGTATGTAGAACGAAACGTTTCCAGTCTAAGGCATTTTGCATTGTTTCCTTAGCTCGGCGTCATAATTCTAACAATTCTATGAAAAAAACAATTCAATGAAGTCATTCAATATAAGACCCTTTTTTCATTCAGCTTTCATTCATTCATTCAGTTTTCATTCGCTCTGAATTAAATAATTGCTGAAGAGTTTAAAAATAAAGGATTGAAAAGCTTAACTTCAGAACGTCGAAAGCTTTCGTTTTAATCCGCTTGAGCAATATTTTATATGTAACTAAGTCAACAGGGAAAAGTTTACACAATTCAATGTAATCTTTGTAAAGCTTCCTCTGTTTTGTATACCTTTTCTTACTTTTACACTGAAAATAGTATAATAGTACTTTTTGTTAGAAACGTACTGGGTCAGGTATATTCGATTAATATAAATGTAAAATATTGAAGTACTAGCTTTTGCCTAGTAAGTCGCAGTAAAGAGTAGTCTATGTCCTTTCTCAAGCTTCTAAGAATCTCCATGCCAAATGTTATTGCATGTTGATCGTAAAAGCGCAACATACAGACAGAGTTACTTTTGAATTTATATTATTAATATTGACAGTAAGGTTTTCCCTAGCACACAGAAATATAATTGGTATCAGCAGTGACTATTTGCACCCTTCATATATTATTTAGGAACTATACTTTGAAATAGAAAATTATGTATTACACAACGTTTCTGTCTGCTATATTTCACGAAGTTCTTCATATAACTCGTTCTAATGAAGAACCTTATCATTATCCTTAATTCGCGTAATCAATAACTAGAGACCCGGCCCGTCTTCGTGCAGAAGTCTTTGAAATTATAGGATTACCTTTATTATTAAATGCAAGTATTATACATTATAAATCTTCCTCTTGAATCACTATCTATTGCTGAAAACTACATTAAGATCTGCTGCGTAGTTTAATAGATCTAAGCGAAAAGACAGCGAATGCGATTTTATATTTATACTATGTAAAGATAAATCGTAGGGATATATCAGTCAGTTTCTTTCAGAGTTGTTTTCTAAACTAGGTAATTACACAATATTATTCCTTTATTGTTATGTGTATATAAAAGGTGTTCCAAAATTTGCCAAAAATAACAAGTATAAGATATAATTTTTGTTTTAATTACGGCGCAACATAAATTTGTGTGAAAATTTCGATAGGAAACTATGATAAAGATTATCCCAGGATTACTTATATTCACAGCTCTAAATTAGCTTTTTGTGCGCAGTGAATTCGAAGTTCCTTCACGCCATTTCCCTGGACAAACCCACGTTTGGCGCGTAGCACCATGGCTGCAGCGGGGTCGAGTGAGGGCTCGGGAAGAACTGTACTGCCACGTGGCCAGAGCCCTCGCGCTGATCGTCGTGGTGGCCAGAGACCGCTTGATACGGGATGAACCGCTGTCTGTAATCGCAGGAGCTAAGTCGTTGCTGCAAGGGTTGCATAGGTCAGTATATTATTTTTTAATTAATATATAACCTCTTTTCACCTACGTTACAAAATTTTCTACACCACCCTAAGGTTGACTGGTAGAGAATGTCCTGGTCAGCCCGCCGATGTACAAAAGTACATAAAGAAAGTTAAAAATATAAAGTATTATGTAAGTATATGTAAAGATAAATTGAAAACTGTTGACCTTTGGGGTTGAAATTTGGGCCCTCCCTTTCTTTTTCGCTGGTTATAAATATTATTTATAACCATATATATAAATATTATTTCAGTTATTCAAAATGAAGTAATAATAAATATTTTTCGGACATCTATCACACAACGCCATCTAGTCCCAAGCTAAGCAGAGCTTGTGTTGTGAGTAATAGACAACTGATATAAATGCATATATACTTTTTTTTGTAAATACATACATATTATACATAGAAAACACCCTAACTCCGAAACAAATATTTGTAGATCATACAAAAATTTGGTCCGACCCGGGAATCGAACCCGAGACCTCATGATCAGCAGTCGCTCACGCCAACCGCGAGACCAATGAGGCAGTTGGATTTGACATATTCTTTTAAGATTTAAGCTCAGCTTAAAAGTTGTTGTGAACACGTATTATGTCATGCTGTACCCATATTTATTTTCTGAATCATCATCATCAGCCTATCGCAGTCCACTGCTGGACATAGGCCTCTCCAATTTCGCGCCACTTGGTTCAATCCTCGGCTTCTCGCATCCAGCTCCTGCCAGCCGTCTTGCGCAGATCATCACTCCACCTGGCCTGTGGACGTCCTACACTACGTTTGCCGAGACCCGGTTTCCACTAAAGAACCCGTTTACTCCAACGGTAATCAGTTCTGCGGCTAATATGGCCAGCCCACTGCCACTTCAGCTTGCTAATCCTTAGGGCTATGTCGATGACCTTGGTTCTCTGCCGGATTACCTCATTCCTGATGCGATCCCTCAGAGAAACGCCGAGCATAGCCCTCTCCATAGCACGCTGAGCGACTTTGAACTTGTGGACCAGCCGTGCCGTAAGTGTCCACGATTCGGCTCCGTATGTCATGACGGGTAAGACGCACTGATTGAAGACTTTCGTCTTAAGGCACTGTGGGATCGACGATGAAAAGACCCGACGAAGTTTCCCAAACGCGGGCAGCATCCCAGCTGAATTCTCCTGTTCACCTCGTCCTCGAAGTTGTTTCTACCTAACTGCAAAGTCTGCCCGAGGTAAACATATTTTTGAACAACCTCGAGAACGGCACCGTGTACTGCGACCGGTTCCGGTAGTACATGTTCATTGAACATGACCTTGGTTTTGTCCAAGTTCATCCGTAGGCCGATACGCACAGAAGAGTCAGCCAGGTCGTTCAGCATCTGTTGTAGGTCCTGCAGCGTCTCTGCCATAATGACGATGTCGTCCGCAAATCGCAAGTGAGAGATGTATTCGCCATTGATATTTATGCCACGTCCTTTCCAGTGTAGCGTGTTGAACAAATCCTCCATTGCATTTGTGAACAATTTCGGGGAAATAACATCCCCTTGTCTCACTCCTCGATGCAATGGTATGTGCTTTGTTTGCTGATTCTGTACTTAGACGGGCATGGTGGCAGCTTCGTAGAGACATCTCAGCACATGGATGTATCGCCAATCCACTTGTCAACGCTGCAGGGACTCCAGAACAGACCAGATCTCGATCGAGTCAAAGGCCTTCTCATAGTCCACGAATGCTAGACACAGGGGCTGATTATATTCTTCTGTCTTCTGTATAATCTGCCGCACTGTGAAGATGTGGTCTATGGTGCCATATCCGCTCCGAAATCCAGCTTGCTCCGGTGGTTGGAATTCGTCGAGTCTTCGCGCAAGACGGTTCGTGATGACTCTTGAGAACAGCTTGTAGACGTGGCTTAGAAGCGAAATGGGTCGATAGTTCTTCAACCTGGTCGTGTCACCCTTCTTGAAGAACAAGATGACCACACTTCTGTTCCACGCCTCTGGAGTTCTCCCTTCGAACAGGACAGCGTTAAAAAGCTTTTGGAGCTCCCTCAGTACGGGTTTACCTCCAGCCTTTAACAGTTCTGTTGTAACGCCGTCCTCTCCAGGGGCTTTTCCATTTTTCAGCTGTCCAAGAGCCATCTCGATTTCGTCAATGCTGACTTCTGGCAGATCTTCGGTGTAGTGGCGTGTTAATATGGCTCTAGAGTCCTCATTTTCGGGATCAGGTCGAGATGCATGCGAAGCGAACAAACCGCCATAGAAACGTTCCACTTCGGAAAGGACAGCCGACTTGGAAGTAACGACTTCTCCACTTGCTGTAGTCAACTTCGTCAGGTGGCTTCTTCCGAGAGATTGTACAAACACCTTTGACCCCCGATTCTGCTCGATCGCTCTTTCGATCGAAAGAGTATTGGAGCATCGGAGGTCGCGTCGTACTAGTTTGCTGATCTCTCGGTGTAGAGTCCGTTTTGCCGACGAAGTAAGAAGTGGGTTTTCACGTCGTTCCTTCATTAGCCCTAGGGTCCCTTCCGAAAGTTTCGATTTCCTGCCCTTACGCTGCATTCCACAAAATCTCGTACCTTTTTCCCTGAGGATTCGAACCACATTTTCAAGGTTCTGGTTTACGCCTGTTGTGGTTTCCATGGCAGCAAATCGGTTTTCCAGATTTGACTGAAACTTTTCAGATCCCATCGCGGTTTGGAGCAGAGTTGGTCGGAGCCTGGATTTCATCAAACGGACACGTTCAGCTTTAAAGTTGATATTCAGAGAGCCTCGGACGAGTCGGTGATCACTACCGGTGTTAAACCTATTGATCACTGAGACGTCTCTGAATATGTGCTTTCTATCCGTCATGTTGAAATCTATCTCATTTTTGGTCATAGCGTCATTTTCATTTTCTGAATACTTTGTGTAAATCCATTTGCTGTTTAGTTTAATTTAAGCTCTAATTAAAATATCGATAACCTTGAATATGTCTCCCTAACATAAAAATTAACTACCTTTAATGAAATATTGGTGTTCTTACATAGACACGATAAGAGCTAAAACTGTTGATAAATATACACAGAGCATTAAACCGGCTATAAACAATAACGATAAATAGTCATTAATAAAATTGTTATCATTATTTAGATTACTAGACCTGGCGTTTGGTATGCCATCTTTAGAAGCCCGCGATCTCGAGAAAAAGATACGGGAAGAGAGGTCACGATACTTGGTAGCAGAACTGATATGCAAGGTAAGTGGGATTAATTAATTAATTAATTTTGTGTGTACGTGTGTGTATGTTGTGTGTGTTTGTTTTGTGATTTTTTGCATAAATAATTGTTTTCCCTTTGCCTTGGCTTGTAGTCATTATTGGTTTTGTATATTTTGTGATTTTTGTAATGTTCATGTTGTGATCTCCCATAATTGAGGAAGCACAAGACAATTTATTTTTTGTAATGTACTAGCATGTAAAGTGTATTCCTTGTCGGAGGTCCAAAATAAATAAATAAATAAATTCACATTTTAGTGAAAAAAGCGGTCTAGCGCTTTTTGTTTTAATAGTTTATTAGACGAAATAACTAATGATAAAGCGTCTTAAAAAAAACTCTGCTACCCGTATTTTTTAAGTATAAGAAATTGTGTACTCTTACCTCAACGGCCGGCAATGAAAGTTGTGAGTCCTGCGTCCCTAGCCAAGTTGCATTCTACAAACGTAAACGTTAATAGAAAACTTACAAATGTATGGGAAAAACGTCTCTCCACGCTAAGTCGCGTGGACAACACAAACATTAGCCAATAATACAAGAGAATAGAGATGTTAGCGATTGTAGAAAGATAATCGACGCGAAACACTTGAAACTTGGCTAAGGGGTTGAACCCCTGAGTTGCAAGCGTTCATTGACTGCGGTAGTCTCCGTCTATGACCAGTCTGCTCGTTTGTCCCATGTACATAATAAAAAAGAGAAAAAAAAGACATTGACTCGCGTAGTAGACTCTTCCTATCTACCTATAAAAATTAAAAGTACCTTAAAACCTTTTCTGTATCCTTAATTAATGGGTTTTGCAGAATTACATGATGCCAAACTTGTTTTGTTTTGTGATTAGTGGAGATTTTAGAGTAAGCCAAGCGCAACGCCTAAAACGCTCGCCGTGACGATCAAATAGATGTGAAAATAAACTCACACTAGACCCCCAGAAAATTTGAGTAATGGTAAGACAAATTGTGACTAGGTGATTTGTTTCACAGCCTGAACATCAAGAGGATATAGCGGCCTTAGCTGCGTGGGTGACTCGAGCGATGCGTAGAGCAGCTTCAGAGAAAGCAGGCGCTCGGGAACACAACCGTCCCCCACCACCCGTGCCTTGTCTCTACACCACTCCACAACGCACACAGGTACAGATTCGATTAGCAGCTGGTAAAGGCCTTCCCAAGGTAGTAGAGCCACGCTGATTTCAGCAGTAGCGTCAGCAGAAGACTATTGTGCTGTCGTGTTTCGTTCGTGAGTGCGAGACCGGAGACCCAATGATGCAGAAGCATCTCAATAGTTCTCCATAGTGTGGGTCACCTTGCTGCATTTTATTTTATGAGACAGTAGGCATTGTCTGCATTCGCATTGATTGTGGTGACCACCACTCTTGGATTCTGCTCATACTTTCCATCAGGTAGAGTCACTTTGACAGACTCATATATAAATTTAGGTAATAAGAGTGGACATTTTTTATGATTTTGCGTCAAATAATATTAACAATTCTAAATTTTCACCCTCCTACAACTAACCCCTATTTTACAAAACATCGTTTGCCGAGTATGCAAGCACTTATAGTATACTAGCTGACCCCCGCAACCTCGTTTGCGTCTCCTACTGCCCGCTATGTCACTTGTTAATCGCACTAGAAGATCGCTTCGATGTTAACTCCGCTGTATCGTGAACAATACTGACTCGTACGGGTAACCCAATCTGCTTATATATGGCTTTGAAATCCCTAGAAAGATCTATAATATTCGATAGAACATTCTACGTTAAACAGAAATTACCAGAGTGAGTAATCTAGCGCCATCTAGCGTCGAATATCAGAGTTACTCCACAGTTGCGCGCTACTTGACACTAGATGGCGCCTTCCTCCATTCTCGCGACTGGTAGATTGTTCCAGACTATTTTTCTCGAAGGCGCAACATTATAAACGCGAAAGTTTGCAAGTATGAATGGATGGATGTTTGTTACTCTTGCACGCAAAAACTATTGAACGGATTTGGATGAAACTTTACAGTAATATAGCTAATACATCAGAATAAAACATAGGCTAGTATTTGCCGCGATAACCGACATAACGCGGGCGGAGCCGCGGACAACCACTAGTTTCTAAATATATACATATCGCCGAAATGTATGTACGTGCATAACTTCCCATCGGCTGCACCAAATTAAATAATTCTTTTTTTACGTGTTCGTTATTTTTAGGACAAGGTTTGTGTACAAGAAAAATTAAAAGATAACAGGAAAAGTTTTTTTTTGTTCGCGACTGTACACTGCCTGTTGGAATCTGAGACAGGTAATGTAAATATGGCGGTACGAAGTTCGCCGGGTCAGCTAGTTACAGATAAATTACACCCAGACAAAGAACAAATGACTAAATATGTTTGTTTTCAGGTGGATTTGCGTCTTTATCGGCGAGAAGTCCTACGACGAGCTGCACCAACTCTTCAAGCTTTATTGGAGCGAGAAGCGCGGGGCTGGTTTCTACACTTCAGAGAGCGACGGGCTGCACACCTGGCTAGTCAGAAGATGCCTATGAAAGATATTGAGGAGGTGATTTGTTATTTTCTTGCTAAGCATTCTTTTGTAAAGGTTTCTATGTATTTATTTGATGTAATTTGCCAATCGAGATAAAAAAAAAACAAAAAAAGATCAAGTTGTCGAAACTTGCCATTCGAGATAATCGATTCAAATTTCGATTGTATTGTATCGATTTTATTTAGTAATCTCTAGTAGTATCTTTTAAGAATGATTTAGAACACTAATCGAAGTTACAAAAAATACTGCGTACGTACGACCTAGGCCTAATATATGACTGCCTCGTTGGTCTCGCGGTTGGCGTGTGCGACTGCTGATCATGAGGTCTCGGGTTCGATTCCCGGGTCGGACCAAATGTTTGTATGATCTACAAATATTTGTTTCGGAGTTTGGGTGTTTTCTATGTATAATATGTATGTATTTACAAAAAAAAAAGTATATATATGTATTTCTATCAGTTGTCTAGTACCCATAACACAAGCTCTGCTTAGCTTGGGACTAGATGGCGTTGTGTGTTAGATGTCCAAATATTTATTTATTATTTATTTATTTTATTTAAATATTATTATGTTATTAAAGATAATGTTTAGTAATTTATATTCATCTATATTTAAAACTAGCAGTTTATTTCAAATGTCACAAGTCCCAACTAGGCCCTTAGCAGTGGACTACTACTCCTTAGAGTCTTAGCGTGAAGTTATGTTGCGTTAATTGCGGAAAACACTCTCTCTGTGTTAATGGCAAAACATATAATGGCGATGGCAATGATGAGTGGCAATGACAATGATGAATGGTTATGGCAATGATGACTGGTAATGGCAATGATGAATGGTAATAGCAATGATGAGTGGCAATGGCAATGATAAGTGTTGTTGTTGGCGCAGGAGGTGCGCGAGGCGGCGATGCGCGAGTACGTGTCGCGAGTGTGCGGCGCCGTGCTGGGTAGCGAGGTGTTGGCCGCGCTCGGACCTGACGTACCTGCGCTGCTTGCTGCACAGCTGCGAGCCTCCGCCATTGTTGCCAGGTACCACAACTCAACTCATGTGTACACATGTCCTTATCACGCAGCTTATTTCTATTCTCAAACATATATGTTACATGGTACTACATTGTTATGAAACTTTCCAGTTTTAAAGATTTTTTGTTTTTGGTTTTTTGTTACATTGAATGACTCGGTGGATTTGAATAAGTATTCTCGTTGTGTAAAAAGTGTGCGGAAAAGTGATGACAATCATGGTGATGATTTAAATTACCTACTATAATCATTTCAATTTTCATATAATCATTTTCTGATCATTTCTTTACTAGATTTCGTTCTACGGCTAACTTGTAAATGTAATGTTCATATTAATGTCTATAAATAATTTGACAGAGCGGAGGAAGGTGTTCGACGTAAGCTAGAAGCCGGCCTAGCGACAGCTGAAGCCCGGATCCGGGCCACCCATCCTATTCTATCGCGGGCAGGGTCGTGGCGCTCCGAGCGGCTGTCCCTGGCGGCCAAGCGCCTCAGCGCCGAGTTGCGCTGGGCACACATGGAGGATGCGGCTGCAGATATGTTGGCTCACAAACTGCACCAGCATAGATACTTCCTGTTGAGGGATTTAGCGTTCTTGAGGGACAGGGAACCACTACTTATGAAGGTAAGTTAGATTTAATAATAAAAAAACTTATAAAGCTATGGTGTTTGTTCGTTTTATATACAGAAAAGAAATCCAATTATTAACAATATCTTTGAAATTGGCTATTACACTTTTGTAGTAACAAAACTAAATTTATTAGATTCCATGTACACAAGGTCGCATATCATTTGGTAAACTCAATTGCCTCAATACCTTTCTGGAATTTTCTAGGACATGGGAAGTATTTCTATTTTTCTATGCCATTAATTAAATTTGCTTCGTTGCTTTCTACTGTTATGGGTTCAAATCTCATATGGGACAACACTTTGTACGGTCCACAAATCGTTGTTCTGAGTCTGGATGTTCTTTGTGTTCGTTTCATGTATTTTTGTAAAGTACCCCGCGACACAAGATGTATATTTTTGTAAAGTGGCCCGCGACACAAGATGTATATTTTTGTAAAGTGGCCCGCGACACAAGATGTATATTTTTGTAAAGTACCCCGCGACACAAGATGTATATTTTTGTAAAGTACCCCGCGACACAAGATGTATATTTTTGTAAAGTACTCCGCGACACAAGATGTATATTTTTGTAAAGTACTCCGCGACACTAGATGTATATTTTTGTAAAGTACCCCGCGACACAAGATGTATATTTTTGTAAAGTACTCCGCGACACAAGATGTATATTTTTGTAAAGTGGCCCGCGACACAAGATGTATATTTGTAATGCAGGAGTTGTCTTTTTTTAAGAAAACAAAATAGTTCCACATATTTCAAATAAAAACGCTTAAAAGTGATCTACGCAGAACTTTAAAGAGAAGGAAAATTTAAAACACCCCCCCCCCCCCCTCCACTAACAACATAGTAGCTCAAACCACCTTTCAAAGGAAATACTTGTCTAGCAATGGAATGTGACAATGCAATACTGCCCAGAGAAAAGGAATACTACCCTATCTGGGCAGCGTGGTATACAAAATCAACTCCCCAGGAGCTACGCCTGGCAGTATCTCCGACCCGCACGTTCACGTGGGCAACTCGTATCTGGCGCGCGTCCAACTGGATCGTGGTGCGCCACTTCAGGGGAAGGCGCGAGAGGGTCCCCACCGTACTGTCCTCCAGGGCCACGTCCATCGTGACCCCCCGCTCTGACCCCTCACAGCCCGTGTTCCTGGTACATCGAGACACTTCTCGGACGACCACTACCAGGTGGTGCTCTTGGAGACTGCTTAATTTAGCACACAGGTTGGTATCTATACATATAAATAATGTTTGTAATTTCAAATGAACAATTTTTCAATAAATTTTATTGTCTATTTATGTCGACTTAACCAATCAAACTCGGTCCATACCAGACATGGCTGGAACGAGTTTCACAGGAACTTCAATATTCACTGCAACATCTAGCTGATGATAAGGAGTAACTAATGCTACTTTAGAAAAAATATATTTTGAACAAAATTAAAGCAACAAAACTCACGGGTAATAATAATACCTCGGGGCGCTGCTAGTTTTGCGCGATTTGATGATACGTGGGTAGTGAAAGTTTCCGACCTAACCATGATGTAAGACTTCATCGAAATCGCACATAATTTAATCACCAATTTACTGTATTTTGTCAGGACATGGTGTTGGAGCTGGAACATAATGTTTGTGCTGGGCATCCTGGTCCCGTGGTGCTCACCGATCTCGCTTCGGACACTTCTCTGCATCAAACCCTTCGTGCCAGACCTGGAACTTTCGCAGGTTTGAATTTTTTAGAATGAGGGTATCCGAATTATTGAAATGAGGGTATCCGAGTAATAAAACGTGCCATAATCAAACAGATCTGTGAGTCGGGCAAGGACGGTATCTATAAAAAGCGGTGTGATCGGTAGCAGGACAGTAGACAGTATTCATCACGCGCTCGCCGAGTGAACAACTCTGCACAAGGAAAGTACCAGTGCTAATGTAATTGCGGATCGACCGCTACCCATTTGGCTTTTAGCGCAGAAGCCTGGGGACTCTTCTTTTGAGTGTTTAATGCTTTATTCTTTAAAACTATAACAGTGTAAGAGTGCTTACCAGTGGGGGAATTGTTAGTCTGGTGGCGAATTCCACAGTACGCGGAGGAGTGAGCGTTGCTCCAACCCCCTTCTGGGGTATTGCTGATGGTGTTTAAATAATTCATATCCTAGACGTTCTACTTGGTGCTAGTGTGGCAATAACGTGTTTGCTTTGCCGCGGTCCTGGCTAATACACCGTTTTATAACAATTACATATTTTCTTACTACCTATTCGTAAATATTACCAACTAACGCAACTTCTCTGTCTCAAGAGGAATAAACGTTTCAATTTTTATTGACGCTCTGTCGGAAAGTGGTGTTATATATATATTCTTCTTTGCTCGGTGAAACCAAACTCTGTCGCGTCCTTGATTATGTCCTTTGTTCAGAAAATCACGCTGAATAGTCTATCTATAGTTTCCATAGATAAATGGACTTTTATACTGTTATAACAACCAAGTTTATTTCCTTAAGTATTTTTTTCTTCACAGGTAAACGGTACACTATTCCCCAAACGCAGTAGTGAAACACAGACGATGTGGTCACGGTTGCTGACGCTCTGGCGACACGTGTCTAAGGAAAGGACGAGGTTCGAGACAGAACCGGACACAGGTAGGTTCTATGATTTCACATGGTCCTTTGAACCATTGCGTGTCCATTCTTCATACATTAATTAATTGCGTTAATTCTTTTTATTGAAAATAAGGTAGGGTTTAAAAAATCGCTTTTAAATTCATGCATTTATTCGGTTTAAAGTAAAAAAAGAAAATTTAACATTTATAAAATATCTGGTCCTTCGAGCCGTATATGCGCTATGAATACAATATAGTCTAAATATAACACGTATTCCAACCTAAAGCATTCACGTATGGTTCAGGTTTGCTAGGCAAAGGGCTGAGTCGTGGTGCAAACCGCGTGTGGAACTACGGTGTAGTGGGAGGCGTGGGGTCAGCGTTACTGCTGCTGCTGTTCCCCATCGTGAGCCTCGTGAGCTGTGCCCTATGTGGCGCGCTAGCGTTAGCCGCCCCAATCTGGGTCCCTCCACTGGCGCTATTGCTACATGTCGGGGGCGTGCTCATCTACGACATCGACTGTCCCAACCCTGATAAGCTCAACAGGTGATGTTTTGTTTCTTCTATATACCTGAAAGAAGTTTAGGAAGCACGTGCATGTATTATGTATAGGCTATGGTTAAGGTAGATACAAAACTGTTTTTGTGACAAGCACTGTAAAAAGAATTACAAAAGCAGTTGTAATGTTTTTATGGATACACTTAGGCCATAGTTATTGTATGTGTCACGATATGTCGCCCTATTTTAATCAGATTTTCAACTGAAAACTTCTCTCTTTCTCTATATCTCTCTTTTCTCTCTCCACTCTCTCTGGTCGGTTTTAAATGTCTGAAGTTCATATTCAGTATCAGAGTTACACCTGTAACACAAGGGAACAAAGGTTTGACAACCAGAACAGTAATCATATATTTTTGTTGCACTACCCTCACCTTTCACCCATCAAGTCATCAAAATGTTGTGACAGGTCTAATATAAGTTTTATTTAAAGTTTCATATTTCGCTAGCATTAGCCACACGTACACAAATCCTCACAATATATTATTTGCAATATTTCGAGTTAACAAGTTTTTTTGTGTGTTATTACATAAAGTTAAGTTAGTTAAGTTAAGACGTTTTGTGCATAAAAATATGGCTAGTCATCAAAATCTTGTCAAAATCCACCAAATAAATTTTGTTACCTGTGCGGGTGTAATGTAGTTAAAAATCTAAAAAAAATATGGAAGAGATAAAATCAGCTTACTGCTCCTATTTTGGATTTACGATTGGAGATATTGAAAAGTCGTGGACACCTCAAATGTGTTGTATTTCTTGTTACATGGGACTTTTGAAGTGGATGAAAGGTAAACAAAAGAAAATGACTTTTGCAATTCCTATGCTGTGGCGAGATCCTATAAGTGATTGCTATTTTTGCACGATAAATGTCTCCGGATACTTGAAGAAGGTTATACATAAAATGAAATATCCAAACTTTCTAGTTTTCCCTCAACTTAGTGATGATAAGCTAAAGGAAGTAGTTTTTCTAGGTCCGCAAATACTAAAATTGGAATAAGGATGAATTGTTTACCCAAAAATTAAATAAAAAAGAACTACAAGCATGACAATGTTTCATTGAAGTCATAAAAGGCTTTCTAGGCAAAAAAAAAAATCAAGAAAACTAACAACTTTTAGTACTTGAACTGCTACAGTCGTACCAAAACGTAGTATGCAGAATGTCGCTCAAAATCCATTTTCTACATTCTCATTTAGACTTTTTTTCTGATGATCTTGGCGCAGTGAGTGATGCATAAGGAGAAAGGATTCATCAAAATGTACGAACAATAGAAATAAGATATCAAGGACGATGGGATCCAGTTATGATGGCAAATATGAACCGTGGGAGAGCCACGCTTTGGCATGAATGGGCCGGCTCGACCGGAGTGATACCACGGCCTCACAGAAAACCGGTGTGAAATAGTGCTTGCGCTGTGTTTCACCGAGTGAGTGAGGATACCAGAGGCCCATACCCCAACCCCCCTCCACCTATCTCCCCTTCCCCTTCTTCCCAAAGGCCGGCAGCGCTCTTGTGACGCCTCTGGTGTTGCAGGTGTCCATGGGCGGCGCTAATTGCTTACCATCAGGCGATACGTCTGCTCGTTTGCCCGCCTATTCCATAAAAAAAAAAAAAAAAAAATTTTGTTGGTTCCTCAAAAAGAAGATTCAACGTCACACAAAAGACAAAAGAAAAGTCATTAACCAAATAAAACCTGTAATTTTAAGCTTCAAATACTCTACAATAGTGGACAATTTCAAATTAATGCCATTATGTTAAAATTTGTTATGTTTTTAACTTATATAAATTGTTTAAACGATTTTTTATGTTATTTTCTCATTTTTTTCAAGTATCGCTATATCTATAAATAAAGACCTGTTACAATAAATTCACTTTTAGTTTCTAGTTATGTCAGGCAATTGTAATCGGAAACAAGTAAAATCTTGACAGTTGTATAAAAAAGTTTGAAATTTGTTCCCTTGTGTAACTGACGAACTTGCTCAAGTCATCCCTAATTATTCTAGTCAAATTAAAAGAAAGAGGCTGTTAAATAAAGATCTCATCACTATTTAGTCTATGATATCCATTCGTTAACCCTTTCCTTCAAGATTCCGGGATTATACTCTTATCCTAATGTTTATTATTTGTGGTCAGATGGTTCGTGTTACTAGAAGTGTTAATATGGCGCATCGGAGTCCTAGGGCTGCTACAGCCAATCTCTGCTCTGATATTGGCGCTGGTACTCTGTCCACTTGCTGCTCTCCTTTTACTTGTTGGTAAGTGACATACTAGCACAAAAACATAATTATAATGTAGATGCAAACTAATTAATACCGTTTGTAACCTCGATCGGTTAAAAAAAAACATAAGATCGAAATTTATACACTGAGTTTCCATAGTTTCAAGTAGCCATTTTCACGTAATAGCACACATTTTCATCTTTCCGTTTGTCGTTCACTTATAAACATTATAGATAAAATATAATTTCGTGTGCTATATTTAACCAAAAAAGCTGAGAGCCTTTTTAATGTGTTAATAGATAAATAATCAGCCTGAATCATTCTTGGATTACCGACGTGCGGTAAAGACGCCCCTGATTGTAAAAGGAGAATCGACGTGAAACATGTGCAACTAAGTGGGATGTTATTAAATAGTGTAAAGGTATAATAAAATAAGTAGTACTAGAATAAAAGTGTTAAATACACGTTAGGGTCTACTTGAAATGTTTGCCTGAACAGTTAAACTGGAGTGTGTATGTAAAGCCGAGTATCCACATAAGAAAAGATGGCGATTTTTGTATTGTCAACCTTTTTTTATGCTGTCGAATTTCGGTGGAGACGCGCAGGTTTACACAACTGTGCAGGTATGTCCTCTACTCAGCTTAAGCTTACCTGACGGGAGTAACTGTGCAGGCAAACCTGTCAGCTACATCCTACCGTATATGGCTAGCTTAAGTGGATAAGTGTGTACGTGGTGTCCAGGTGGGGTGGCGTGGTGGGGCGCGCGTGGACTGTGGGAGCAGGCGGCGTGGCGCGGCGTGCTCGCTCGTGGGGCACGCGTTCCCGCGCACGACTCCGCCTTCTGCCGCCGAGTACGCGGCCCGGGGCTACACACGCGCACGTACTACCAGATCACGTACGTACACCTCAATTACTACCA
The DNA here is from genome assembly GCA_949125395.1 of Diaphora mendica. Classification (NCBI taxonomy): domain Eukaryota; kingdom Metazoa; phylum Arthropoda; class Insecta; order Lepidoptera; family Erebidae; genus Diaphora; species Diaphora mendica. The sequence goes on from OX421321.1 coordinate 3,787,509, forward strand.
GATCACGTACGTACACCTCACTTACTACCAATCACGTACGTACACCTTACTTTCTACCAATCACGTACGTATACCCCACTTATACCATACGTGACTAGTACCTTCCACACGATTTACACTAGAATCAGCACACCGAGTTATGACATCCGATAACATAATGTTAAATACTACTACCACATATTACTAAATTATCTGCTTTCCAAACAACACTATCAGAGATTTTCAGAAGTAGCTGCATACATTTTTCACAGCATTTTCTATACAAGTCATTGAAAAATCAACACTACCATCTTGATAACCCTGTGAATGTGTGACCAAAAATCCCTTATATTATCTTATACTTGAGAATATTATTTATTAAAACGTTCTAAATTTATTTACGAATCCTTTATGGTACTATTCTATGCCGCAAAAAAATACAGTAAAATTAAAGTAAATTAAATTTAACAGTATGCACAAATTATGTGCAACGTCTGACATCTCACTTAGTAATCATATTGAATACCACACTCCTCCAAAGCTTCCTGTTACACAATTACACACTTTCTTCTCACTTCTTTATAATTAATTAAGCCTTATTATAATATTGCAGGAGTGGGCAGGCTTTAGCCGCGGTATGCGCAAGAGCAGAGTTGGAAGCGTTATCTCTGTGGGTGACTGAGCTGGAGCACGCTATCGAACGACCTCTTAGAGACTACGAACATTTTGTAGACGCCTGCTTTGGACCATTCTCTGTACAAATAGCTAAGGTAACGTATTAATAGGACTATGCATTGATTTCATTCGTATCGGTATGGTGACGCATTAAGAAAACAGAGTGTTACTACACTTATCCATCCCTTGCATGTTTAAAGGCGCGTCTCCACCGAAATTGTTGGCAATTTCAGTGTTTCCAACTGTTGGCAACTCTGCAGATAATCTCCAACTTTTGTTTCCATTGTGTCTACACCGAGTTGCCAACAATTTGAAAAACATTCCAACTAAGCGTCTCCACAGAGCCAATAAATATTTGCAACAAGCGTATTATTTTGATGGTTACCGCCAAAAACAGTTGCCAACATTTGTTGACAATTTTTGTTGCCAACGCAAGGAAATTACAGTATCTTTTGTCACCACCACGTGATGACAACACAAAAGTTGCCAACTTTTGTTCGGTGGAGACTCGGCATAAAGGAGCAAACTATACTGGACAACAGCACTGCAAAGAGAGAAAATTTTTGACACAAACCATATATCAGCGCATCTGACCAGTGTGAAACCGCCTTTATAAGAAGACGCCAGTGTCTAGCAGTGGACTAATAATGGTTGTTGACTGTAGGCAACATTATTACATGCCAGCGAGCGCTTGGTGGTTGAATTGAGCCAATTTAAGATCCAATTTGTGACCTTGTGTTTTGGATTCTGCTTATGCTTTCCATCAGGCAGAGTAATTGACTGCACGTTTGGCCTAGTGATTTAACGGTCACCACGCCGTTTCCTACTTCGCCAAGTGTCGAGGGTTCAAATCCCACGTAGGACAACACTTTGTGTGATCCACAAATTGTTGTTCTGAGTCTGGGTGTTCTTTTTGTCCGTTTCATGTATGTTTGTAAAGTCCCCCGCGACACAGGATTTATTCCTAGTGCAGGAGTTGTCTTTTTTAAAAAGAAAAAAAAAGCATTTTGGTAGCTTGACCTTAAAAAAACATTTTATTTTATAAATCGTTGACCAGCATTACTTGACCTACCAATGTACAAACATTAAAAAAAATCATATAGTCTTAATACTTACTTTTACAGCGCTTTAAAACAGGACGGTGTGTGTATTATCTCTGTTTTTATAGACTGGAGCCTATAAACAGCTAGAAAAGGAATGTCACGACTTAACAGCATCGTTAAGGGAAAAGGCGGCTGCAAGAAGAAGAGATCTAGCTCTCACTCTCAGTGACGCAGCGCGAGCAAGAGTGCGGATGACGTCACAAGATCTTACGGTGAATATCCCAAATAAAGCACCTCTTATTAGGCATTGTTTCTTATATATATACTAGCCGACCCCGCAAACGTTGTTTTGTTATAAAAAAAATGTTATAAAAAATAGATGTCGGTCGATTTTGAGACCTACTCGATATGCACACCAAATTTCAGAGGAGTATGGTAACTAACATCGTGACACGAGAATTTTATATCTTACTAGCTGACCCACGTAACATCGTTTACGTTTTTGTTAATCTAAAGTATCTAAACCATTCCCAGATCCCCTTGAACACACACAAAAAATTTCATCAAAATCGGTCCAGTCGTTTTTGTGAGTCTAAACCATTCCCAGATCCCCTTGAACACACACAAAAAATTTCATCAAAATTGGTCCAGTCGTTTAGGAGGAGTTCAGTCACATACACACGCACACAAGAAATATATATATTAAGATTTATTATATATATATATATTTCTGACATCTAACACACAACGCCATCTAGTCCCAAGCTAAGCAGAGCTAGTGGTATGGGTACTAGACAACTGATACAAGTACATATATACATTTTTTTTGTAAATACGTACATATTATACATAGAAAACACCCGAAAAAAATATTTGTAGATCATACAAACAAAATGTATTAAATAAACAAAACAAATGTATTGAAAATACATTTGCGTACACACACTGGTGAGAAACCATATAATTGTGATATATGTAAGAAACGATTCTCAGACAAGAGTAATTTAACAAAACATATTATGAGTATACACACTGGTGAGAAACCATAGCACACCGTGGGAGAGCCACGCTTCGGCATGAATGAGCCGGATCGACCGGACTGATACCACGGCCTTACAGAAAACCGGTGTGAAATAGTGCTTGCGCTGTGTTTCACCGAGTGAGTGAGGATACCGGAGGCCCATACCCCAACCCCTCCCCCTATCTCCCCCCCCCATCCCCCAAAGGCCGGTAACGCACTTGTGACGCCTCTAGTGATTACCATTGCTCATAATTATTTGCAACAAGTACATTGTCACCATTTGGCCCCCTAAAGCTAAAGTGAATCTGTCAGAAGTTATAGAAATCTTAAAATATCACCATTTGGGCCCCGAAAGCTAAAGTGAATCTGTCAGAAGTTATAGAAATCTTAAAATATCACCATTTGGGCCCCAAAAGCTAAAGTGAATCTGTCAGAAGTTATAGAAATCTTTAAATATCACCATTTGGGCCCCGAAAGCTAAAGTGAATCTATCAGAAGTTATAGAAATCTATAAATATCACCATTTGGGCCCCGAAAGCTAAAGTAAATCTGTCAGAAGTTATAGAAATCTTTAAATATCACCATTTGGGCCCCGAAAGCTAAAGTGAATCTGTCAGAAGTTATAGAAATCTGTAAATATATATCCTAAGTTGGTTCTAACACTTCAACCACATTGATGAAACTCAAATTTTGAAACGATATTGTTGGGTTCATGAGAGAGATTTATTTAAAAAAAAGGTAGTAGAGCCATGCTGATTTCAGCACGAATGAGCCGGCTCAACCGGGGCGGTACTACCCTCGCACAGAAAATCAACGTAAAATGACAGCGTTCGTGCTGTCATGTTTCGTTGGTGAGTGCGAGGCCCAAATAGTCTACTCAACAAGTTCCATACTTGTTGACTAGACTAAAAGATGCAGCAGCATCACTAGGCCACCATGGTGTGGGTCGCCATACTGCATTGTCTGCATTCACAGTGTGTATGGCGACCACCACTCTTGGATTCTGCTTATACTTTCCATCAGGCAGAGTAGAGTCATTATGGCGGGCCGTACATATAAAAAAAAAGGACAACTTAACAATGCATATCTTACCGATCGTTTATCGTATCGTTTTCCACCTTATCGTTCAAGATCCAAGGACCGAATCGCCGAAATTAAAACAACTACGCTATTAAAAGCCTTTTACCCGCCACAATTTCGCCTAACAATATCAGCCTAACAATATCAATATCGTTTTACTCATTGCTCCCTACAGCGCCAATATGGGACAGCACTTTGTATGATTCACAAACTGTTGTTGTTAGTCTGGGTGTTCTTTGTATCCGTGCCATGCATGTTTGTAAAGTCCCCTTTTGAAAAGAAACGATAAGAGTATATGTGTGGTGTTGGTAGCGTTGCGTGCACGCGTGTGCGACGGAGTTGGCCCGTGCGTATGGGGTGGCGGCTCGAGCTGATGAGTGGTGGGCGGCTCGCGGGCTTGAACTCAACGACTGGCACGCGCTCGCAGCCAACACGCTTGTCGAGGTACGTATACCATAGCTTATAGAGAACATACCTCCCGTACCACAGCTTATAGAGAACATACCTCCCGTACCACAGCTTATAGAGAACATACCTCCCATACCACAGCTTATAGAGAACATACCTCCCGTACCACAGCTTATAGAGAACATACCTACCGTACCACAGCTTATAGAGAACATACCTACCGTACCACAGCTTATAGAGAACATACCTACCGTACCACAGCTTCTAGAGAAAATACCTACCGTACCACAGCTTATAGAGAACCTACCTACCGTACCACAGCTTATAGAAAACATACCTACCGTACCTCAGCTTATAGAGAACATACCTACTGTAACAGCAACAGCAAATTCTTTTTACCCCGACTATGGTGAAGCCTATAGGTAGGGTTAGTTTTGGCAGTCCATGTATATTCCATTGTATTACTTAAACTACTGAACCCATTTGGATGAGGTGTCAATAAATTTGTAGTAATGGTCCAGGTGATAAAGGTTATGTAAATTTAATTAAGAGTATCACGTAGTCGGGTTATAGTTTATTTTTTATTTTCTTGTTTTTCTTTGATGGGCTCATGATGATGATAATTTTATGTCAATTTTTCGGCAGAAAAATGTTTTGCCCTAACATTCCAGGACAGCTTAGAGCTATTAAATACGAAGCAGACAATTGGATTTAAAAATTGTATTTTGTTATCTTAAAAATATAAAGTTTAATGTGATGTTGTGTAATATTCACTATCTCACCGGTTAATTCTAGATCTGATGCCTTGCGTTTCACAAATAGTATAAAGAGAGAATAATATAAGAAATCGATATTTAGCGAAACGGCTAGTGTATGTAAATTTAGTGGAAATACTGAGCAGAGTCCGAAGTGTTGCCACATTTCATTACATGTTACATATCGTGGTTACTCGTCGCCACGCTAACACTCAATTTGAACATTTGCACATAAGTCCCCACGCTGGCCTAGTGCGGGTTGCGGACTGGCAAGACAACGTTGTGGCTACGTAATCTTGCCGTAGTTTGTTTTTAAGCCGCCCAAAAGCCTCCAACTAAGTTTAACGACTGTTATCCTATGAAAACAACCGGGACCGACTGCTTAACGTGATCTCCGAATCACGTAAACGCTCATGGTATCATACCACCAGCGGTCACCTATCCAGGTACTGACAGCGCCGTCGTTGCTTACCCTGTGTGCAACTGGGCTATGAGCGCTACATGGTGTATAATTAGAGGGAATGTTTTGGCATGTTTCCCTTAGGTGTTCGATGCGGAGGTGCTGGTGGCGCTGGAGGCGGACGAGGCGCGACTGGCGCTGGAGCGCGGCGAGGCGGAGCGCGGCTGGGCGGCGCGCTGCGGCCGCGACACCGCGCCGCCCGACGTGCTCGCCGAGCGCGACGACTGGGGCGCCGCCGCACACGCACAACGTACACACGCACTCACTTACCTTCACTTCTGTTGAGTGATTCCCACAGAATGGCTCGGATCATTCCCACCGAACGGCTCCAATGATTTCCACCGAACGGATCGGATAATTCCCACCGAACGGTTCGAATGATTCCCAACGAATGGTCCCCATCCCCTTTTCAATGCTAGCAGTTTGTTGGGAATCATCCTTGACAATCATACAAACCCTTATATAGTCAAATTTCAAATTAAATAGATCAAAGGCTCATGACTACATACAGGTAACCAAGTAGATTACCACATTGCAAAGTTTATCAATACTAGCCCAGTCAGAATTAATTACCAGTTCTTAACACATTGAAAATCTAGGCCTCGAAAAGAATGTTAAACTATCGGTTACTTCTTGGCCATGAGTCGATAAAAATCAGACTTAAAATGGCTTGTTAATGTTCCAGCGTCAGGAGTGTGGTGCGAGTGGGGCGGTAGCGCCCTGCCGCGCGTGTCGGCGCCGGCGCTCGAGGCGAGCGCCTTCAGCCCGCGCGCCCCTCTCCACCCGCCCGTGCCTCACCCCGCGGCCGTCGCCATCGTCTTACATAACCGGTACGTACCCGCCACCGCCCCGTGTGAAAATATCTCTCTCTCTCTCCCTCTCTCATGCTTTTTCTTCCTCCCTTTCTTTCTCAACCTGCCCTTCCTCTCTCTCTCTCTTTCTCCCCCCTCTCTCTCTCTCTCTCTTTCTCCCCCCTCTCTCTCTCTCTTTCTCCCCCCCTCTCTCTCTCTCTCGTTCTCCCTCCCCCTGTCTCTATCTCTCACCCTTCTTTTATATCTTAAAGGGGTAAGCGAACAGAAGAGTCACCTAATGGAATTTGAATATCTCACTATATGTCACAGAGTGACTTACGGGCGAAGGTATTTATTCGATTTTAGGCGGCGTAGGTAATGTCCGGTAATAACTTGCTTTACAGCGGTATTCTATGATGTTCGGGTTCATATCCTTCTTGTGAAATTATTTAATTTGTGTTCGTTCAGGGAGTCGGACAACCCGGTGCCGCTGGACTCAGAGCTATGCGCGGAGATACTTAGGAGTTTAGAAGATGCGCCTGACTGTGATGACAAGAAAGGTAACATGACATTATTAATTGCTACTACTTTATTAAAGAAAAATAAGATTAAACTATTTTGTTTGTCTTTTTTTTCGATGTCAATGAATCCCGACCACCAAAATAGATACCTTTTTCCCCGTTTATTTTTGAAACAATTCCTGCACTAGGGATAACTTCTGTGTCGCTAGGAACTTTACAAATATACATGAAATGGACTAAAAGAACACCCAAACTCTGAGCAACAATATATGGTTCACACAATTAAAGTTTTGTTAAAGAAGATTTTTTTTTTTTTTTTTGTGGGAGAACACACTTTCATAAGAGTAAGTAGAAAGCTGCGCGTTAACCATTTAAACCAATTAGTCATTAGTTTTAAAGGAGAGACATCCCAAAGTACATACATTTTTCTCTATCCACGGAGAAGATGGAGACGTAGAACGTTACCGCGGTGGCGGCAGTTCAGCTGACTCCAGCAGCGCTCCTAGCGAAGGTTCTCCGGATGACGAGGAGACCGCTGCAGACCTGGCCACTCCTCACTTGCCCAGTTTACATAATGAAGATGGGCTATGCAGGTATATACACTTATATTTTTATACTTATACTCTTAACTTTTTGTTTTGTTTTTTTTGGTCGACTTCGTTCTTATTCAAGTCTCATAGTAAAAAATATAATTTACCAATTTTTTTTTTAAAAGGAGCAACAATTGAGTTTCTTGCCAGATTCTTCTCTATGAAGGGTAGGCTGCACTTGGAAAAGGCGACTAGAATCACTCGATTTTTAAATATTGACTATTCATTAGTGCCTGTAAAATAAGTGCTTATTTGAATAAAATCTTTTGACTTTGACTGTATAACTAGATGAATGAGTATTTGAAAGTAATAGCGGGAACTAACAAATAGTTGCGAAACCAAAAATGTGTTTTAATTCCATTTTCTTATAAAACTCTCTGTATTGATATCTTATTTCATGCAAAACAGTAGCGAATAAAGGGCTATTTTCATTAAATTTCTAAAAATAAACAAATGTTAAATTCATTGAAAATTTCATCAATATTTCATTGAAATATTTTCTCATTTCTCCCTTTAAATAGTCAGTATTTATTTTGCATGAATACAATATAATATCTATAACTTCTAACTAATTATGTTCTATGTTTGAAAGTTGATGATGCTTACATTCTTTTTCTGATTGTTAAAACGTTTGTACAAGTAGAGTAAAAAGGGGCGTATACAACACAATTGCATGGTGCAGGGTGTCAGGAGTGGGTGGAGGAGGGCGGGCGGCGTGTCGCTGGACGCTGACGGGACGAGGAGTGCGCCTGCGAGCCGACCTGGCCAGCCCCGAGGACGTCACGCTCGACCACGAGCGACCACGAGACCGAGCTGGAGGCACCTCCGTCTGAAACACCCTACTTGTACCGGTTAGCAGACTAGGGCAGCTCCACCTCTCATACCGTTACCGGTCAGCTGACTATGGCACACGCGTCTGAGACAACCTTACCGGTTAGCCGACTAGGGCACACGCGTCTGATACTACCTTACCGGTTAGCCGACTATGGCACACGCGTCTGAGACAACCTTACCGATTAGCCGACTGGGGCACACTCGTCTGAGACAAACTTACTGGTTAGCTGACTAGAGCACACGCGTCTGAGACATCCCTGCTTATACCGGTTCGAGACTAGAGCGCCTCCATCTTAGACACCCTTATCGGGCCACTCGTCTGAGACAACCTTAGCGGTTAGCTCACTAGGACACAATCGTCTGAGAAACCATTACCGGTTAGTTGACTAGGGCACCTCTGTCTGAGACACCCTTTACCTGTTAGCTGACTAGGGCACACTCGTCTGAAACACCGTAATCAGTGAGCTGACTAGTACTACTCATATACCTCATTACAATTACGGTATAGTGTACCCGTTATATAGCCGTCGCATTATCACACTCATATTTTATTTATTTATTTCATTTCAATAGTTATTTAAATAGCATTAAGTAAGCATGACAACTGAGTAATTCGATTGAATTGATAACCAATATATACAAAGGGTGAGTTTATTTCACATATATAGATACGTCACGGTGACCGCGTTTGGAGTTGTGATTGGCGAACTTTACAATAATCGCAACGCCGAACGCAATCGCTATCGAGACCGAGTAGATGTGAGGTGAACTCACACACATGTTTGAATTTATTTGTTTTGTATTATATGTGTATAGAGAGACTTATTTCATAACATTTTCGATAATATATTCCTTATGTAGATTCTATATTTTTTCTTAATAAATGGCTAACTGTGCAAATATGGTAATACGAGGGTAATACATATATGAAAATTGCAACCATCCATTTTGTTTTTCTAAATTAACAGTGGACTGAATGTGAGGCTTGGGTCTATGTTATTTAATATCTTAATAGCTATATGTCAAACTGAAATGTCAATTGAAACCTTATATTTACCAAAATACGAATCTGAAACTTTAAATGTTCATTGTAGCGTATGCGTCTATTCGATCACACCACTCATTCACGCATTCATTCATTCACTGACTCATTGTAATGTTTGTGAGTGAATGTGAAGGAAGTATTATGTCATCTCTAGCGCACGTGCGGTCGTGAGTGGAGTGCGGTGGTGAGCGGGCGGATGCGTCCCAAGAGCCGACAATTTATTAGAATATGCTACACCAATTATACAGACTTACTTCAATTACATTTTGTCTCAAAATATTTTATATCAGATTTATAACAACCAAAACGTGCGATTCTGCGACTATTAATGTATTTTGAAATGAAATGATTGAAATTTTAAATGTGTAAGGTTGACATTTTAATGAAATATTCAGTTTTATGTTTAAAAATGTATATCAAGTTACATGCTTCAAGTACGTATTTATACTTTAACTTCCAAAATATGTAACTACACATTTTTTTTAGTTTTACAACATGTCACTATTTATGATAATTTAATTATTCTTATGACAAATAACTGACGTTTTAACACATTGGCATTTCTTAATTAATAAATAAATATTTCTCACATCTAACTCAAACTAAGCAGAGCTTGTATTGTGGGTACTAGACAAGTGATATAAATTTTTAAGCCATTGCATAGCTTTTATCGCGGGCTTTGAGCGCGGCGACAGAATCGATAAATTCCGTAGCGAAAATAAAACCTGACACCCGAAGCTCGCACGGATCGAGACGAGCTGCTCCGAAATCTGTCTGTCTCAGAGACAGACAGACAAAACAGTCTGGGTTTGCGCAAGTATGCTTAAGCAGCTGTTTGTGAGAAATTATATAGGTGTATCTATCATATCTTTATAATGCCACACTTACCGCATGTGCGGCCCCGTAAGTATACATGTTCAAAGAAAAAAAATACTGCATAAACAAATAAATAATTATAATTGCATAAGTTGATAAAAAATGTTATGCAATAGCTTAACCGCGGCAGTCCCCGAGTGCCACACGTCTTTTTTTGTAAATATACACATATTAATAATTGTTCCGGAGTTTGGGTGTTTTCTATCTAAAATATGTATTTATTTACAAAAAAGTATATGCATATATAGTATGTAAGTAAGCATTTATATCAGTTGTCTAGTACCCATAGTACAAGTACTGTTTGGGAAAGATGGCGTTGTGTGTCAGATGTCAGAAATATTATTTATACTAAACCCTATTGCCTATAAAAATGATCGAATGAATTGAAATGTGAGTGTCCATGAGTTCAAAAACTCACATATAGTATTTTCCTCTTATGTCATGTAACACTGCGAGATTACTAGCTTATATTTTAAAGCAAAAGAAACTTGAGATTACTATCCGTTTGTCTGTTAACACGAAAAAGGCACGACGGTATCCAATTGAAATTAAATCCTTAGATGCTTTAAGAATATTTATTGTTAAGTAAGTCCAAACAAAAATATACCCATTTAAGGCCACATATTTTAATATTTCTAATTTTCCAAAGTTCTATTTTAGTCAAAAACCTTTAACACTCCATTGGTGCCTCTCCTTAGAAATGAGGTTAAGGCATACTATACCATGCTGGCCAGAAGGGTTGGTATGAGGTTTGTTTCAAGTTTTCCTTCTCCTTGCACTTCCGACACCCATGGGATGAACAGGGGTGGTGACACTCGATATTCTTTATCCGCCACCACACAGACAGGTTTTAAGTGCTACCCAAGTGATGACCTGGAGTCATGCAGGCGAGAACAATTTGATAGATTTTTCCATTAAAGTTGAGTGTTATGTCTAGTTATTCGACTGTAAATCGGGACTTAATCGCGATAATATCTACAAGGTACAATACCTTTTTTGGTTTCCCGACGTTTCGACCGAATTGCACCGATCGTGGTCACGGGTAAACGGTAGAGTTATGTCTAGTTGTACAGAAATTTTATTGCAGTGTCTGGTTTCTTTAAATGTTTTGTTTTTATATGAATTTTTTGATGTGAGTTAGAATATAAAAATCACATTTAGCTTCCTGAAACAACGACTTTTATAGTTAAAGAGCTCGCGTATAAGTGAGTGCGTTTGTCAATGCTTGTGTGTTTGGTGTGAGTGCGTGTTTGTGTGTGTTTATTTCTGCATGTGTGTGTTTACCACAAATTTTATTTATTTGATTTACAAATAAAACTAGAAGTTAGTAATATTATAAAGGAAAGTTGAATATTCTTAAGTGTATCGACCATTAACCGTAAAACTGAATTTAACTAACATACTACTCATTATTTTATTTTGTATTTTAGAAGGTCAGTGTCTACTGTCCATCGGATAACTAAACAATTTTAGCGGATGTAATTTCTTTAAAACACTTCACGTCACAAATCCTTTTACTAAGAATATACACGGTGAAAAAAGTTATATTAAAATGTGCCTTTTAAAGGAAATTCAACCTAATTATTTCTTTTCCTTAAGTCCTTATTAGCTGTGTTAATTAGGTGAGGGATACGATCACTTACGATAGAATAGTTAAAATAGTCTGAAATACAATATAGAAATGACAAAAAGGACTATAGAGGTTTCATTACTTAATAATTGCTTTTGTTATATATATGTCGGAAACGAGTATTATTCGGGGCAGAAAACGAAGTAGGTACAAACAGATAATCTTCATTAGCAAGTAGGTAACGTGAGAACAACGAGCCATAAGGTAGTTCCTAGACTTGTTGTCCGCGCGGTGGCCGATCGGTAAGTGTGTTCTGCCCGGCCCGCACGAACACTTATCTAGACTCAGCTCCCGTACTATTGACCGTTCCGACATATATATATGTACGCATTTACAAAAAAGATATATATGTATGTAATTATATCAGTTGTCTAGTACCAAAAATACAAGTTCTGCTTAGTTTGGGTCTAGATGGTATTTTGTGTTAAATGTCCGAAATATTAATTTATTTAATATTTGAGAGTAAAATGACTTACTTATCTATCGGACATATACGCAACTGTTTTTTATTTTCAAATGAAACTGGTTTTAGTTTACCCAGTTCTGTTATAGCCCATAAGTGACTTGTCCTTGTCTTAGGGCAAGTTTCACCGGTTACTGATAGTTATCTGCCATTTAACAATATTTGACAGATAAAAGTTGCTAATAAATGTGTGTATGTCTGACATATATGTCACTATCCAAGAGTTTTGAAATCGAAATCTGCAGTTATTTTACAGTTAAGTTGACATTTGTCCGGGAGAGTATACCCACCTTCCACAAAAATGCTCATAAACCTTTCTATATTTACAAATTGCTATTTTCGCTAATGTCGTCTAATCACTCAACTGTGTACCTTTTTGTATAAATAATAAGTTATATTTTATCTTAACACATCTGAGCGCGTGTTACTGATTTAGAACATCTTTAAACGCCGTCGAGTTCTAGAATATACTAATATTAGTGAAAAAAAAACAGATTTATGTATGTATGACATAATATAGAGTAATATTGAATGAATCCTTTTAACGGCCAATTAGCAACGTTAGCTGTAATATTAAAACGCTTAAATGTAAAGAGTATTCGTATGTCGAAAGGTTGCCATGTCAAAAAGTATAGAAATATGTCTTATGAAGAGTGAAATATAATAAAAATTGACTCAAGGACCTCACGTGTTATGTAGAAGTTGTACTAATAAGATAAAAAAACGTCCTTTTAGGTACTAAATTATTGTGGGGACCTTGTGTCGATGTGTTACTTTATGAGGATCCCCACAATACAAAGTACTAAAATAAAAAAGTGTATTTATTTTGTTTTTTTTATTCATGACGAGCTGAAGAACTTCTTATATCATCAGTTATATATCAGTGAAAGTCCCGTCAAAATTGGTCCAGCCGTGCTAGAGATTGGCCGTAAATAAAACAGATTTTTTTTTTTATATATATACCGTAAATACTTTCATATGCAGTCAGTGAAAAGATATTAATTTGAAATTACAAACACTATCATTTTATTTATTTGTATGGATTTCATACTTGCATAGCGTGTGAGGTTCTTTATAATTTCACAATACGATTGACATTCAAACGCACATTACGTGAGAAGTCAATAGATATATATTATTAATGTGTGCGTGGTATGTGTGTGCGCTTATGTAGCGACAACAGCATGTTTATATGTGTGCGTTTAAACGTTCTTACGTTTAAATTGCTACCTTGCTTTGTGCTCTTAAATATAGTAAGTAGTATGTTTAAAAAAGTTAAATTAGGACGGTAAGGAATTTAAAAAAGATGTTAAGATCTTTATGTAGTATAAGATGGTTGATGAACAATTACACGACAAATTTAAAATTAAATCATTTTAATATAATCGGCCTATATCAAGAAAATTAAACTATACCCCTAACAGCAACGGTTTTGTGTTATTTTCAACTCTAAAGCAACAGCCTTAAAGTTGAAAATAACAGAACCGTCGCTGGCAGTTATATATAGTTGGCAAACGAAATACCTGATTGGTAGTCCTTAGTACCTGTGAATTTAATAAGCTATTGCTAAAGAAATTTAAGTAATAACGCAGAATGGTTTTTTAAACAAAAATATTTGCAAATGTTTGGGTAAAGAAAAGAAAATATTGGCTTTTTAGTTTCATTAACTCTACTAATAGTAAATTAAAATCACAGGTACGTAGTACTGATCAGATATCTCGTTTGTCGTGTGTACCTAACCCACTTTACTAACAACTATTATAGTTTTTGATGTGTAACATCTTTCCTCTCGCTTATGGTAGCCCGCGCAATTTAAGTTCACTAATGAGAGATGTCACATGTTACGAATCATAGACAATTAATGTAAGGCTCGCTCATTTTATTTTGTCTATGGTTAAATGAATTACTTTTTTTTTGTAAACAGAACCTGTCAAATTGACACAAGAATTGCGAATTTGACAGTGTTAACTAAGTTAATTTTCTTTAAAAATAGATATATAGCCTACCGCTGTAAATAATTATATGAAAAAAGTCGATAGTATTTGCGATTGCGCTTGGCCTAACTTTAATACATTTGACAGCATCAAATAAATAGATACTGCTGAATTGAAAGCATTTGTATTATATGACTTATAGTGCCTAGACTAGGGATTGTAGAATGAACTTTAGAACCTCATAATATTTATTGTAAATAAACTAACTATACAAAAAACATTATAAATAAACGTATACATACAATTAAATGAAAAATTAGTACTGCTGCCAACCGATAGAGGCGCCACTAGTACCTTATGTGATAGTCATATGAAAGTGGACAGGGAAAGCTAGTAGAGCGTTCGTAATTACATGATGACTGACATTTATTGAGAACTATTGGTCTCTTTCTATCATAGCTACTACTGGATAATTCTTTCTCTTACCACCTTTCAAATGCCTTCTGTATACCTATCCCCGGATATAGAACCATACTGCCTGAATTTTTAGGTGTCCATTTTGACTTGGGCAGTGTTGTTCGTTAGATGACGATATTTAAATAATAATACTAATATATTGTAATACACGTAGTTAATCGAACGACATTTATTGAGAACTATTGGTCTCTTTCTATCATAGCTACTACAGGATAATTCTTTCTCTTACCACCTTTCAAATGCCTTCTGTATACCTATCCCCGGATATAGAACCATACTGCCTGAATTTTTAGGTGTCCATTTTGACTTGGGCAGTGTTGTTCGTTAGATGACGATATTTAAATAATAATACTAATATATTGTAATACACGTAGTTAATCGAACTATCAAACATTCAACAATTTTTCTTTGGCATATTTAAAATGTAAACGCATTGTAACTTATAAATTCTCGCGTGTGGCAGAAAGAGACAAGTATATACCATACAATTTGTAAAGAACTTTTGATAGAAGAAAATAATCGTTTTGCCGTAAATAAGTTGTTAGTTTAGTAACAAGCTAGATTTCTAGATATAAAATAAATTATTTCGCCTGAATTATTAAATGTAATATTTTAAATTACAACCTGAATTTTCGTCCTTTATAAAAACCCCTTATTCATAAACGTTATTTAACTTTAAGAAACAGTTGTGTTATTTTCAAATCACAAACTTTAAGTTCAAATCTGATTTTTGAAATCCACATTTAATTTCAGAGATTTGCTAACATTTAGGACTACGACAAAAATATACCACGCCATCGTTTTGACGTTTAGTAAAAATATGCTGATTTCACTTGACAATGACGTCAGCGCTGATCAATGACTTGATCAGAGCTGACGGACGGAATAGCGGTGAAGAGACTAATTCAGTAACAATTTAAATTCAACCTTAAGAACTTCGGAATACAACCGTATTTGATACAACGAAATAAAATTTCGACGGCAATACTATGCAACAAATTTATTTCGTTGCTTAATATGGTTAATGAATTAATGTCTTCGCCGCCACTCCGTCCGTCGGCGCTGAACCTTAGTTTGCCGAAGCATGGTGATGACGTTCTTGATGCCTCTTTACGTTTGATGTTTTTATAATACGGTCAACGAAATTTCTTTGATTTCGTCTTTTACGTAACGACATGTCCGCCAACGACGTCTATGAACGTCGACGTGCCCTGCTGTCGTTGGCGTAGTAAGCTCGTTTTCATTTGACGTGGATAGACGTCCTTGTCCGTCACAGATTAATCATACAGAGGAGGCAGATATAATGGATAATGCCTACAAATTTATGATAACGTCGAGCAAAGAACATAAAAAATAATATTTTTAAATACGCTTACAATTTTTATAGATTTTAATTTGCATTTAATTTATACCAAAACTGAAATACGAATCTTCGAATAATATTTCTTTTCTCGCATTTATGACCATGACTTTCAGCTTTATTTAGTATAGATTATATTTAGGAATAAATATAGAGTATTGAGCTCATAACACGCAGTGTTATATAAGCAAGCGTATATTAACTAACCATATACAGGATGTTTCACTTCGAAATACTTGAATACGCTACAGGTGTTTTAAACTAATTGGTAGATAATAATAATATCTTTATTGTACACCAGAAGATTATAAAATGGACTTAAAGCTAGGTATGTAGGTACAAGTGGCGGCCTTATTGCTCGAAGGCAATCTCTTACAGGCAACATTGGGATGGAAAATTAAGATTAGGAGAAGGTACTGGGTAGTTAATAGTGTGTTAAAAGATAGATAAAAAGGAAAAATAGTTGTATGATGTATCATTTAAAGTGAATAGTAGTACATAGTGGGGGTCCTAATAAATACAAAGAAATATAAACAAGGTAGATGTCAATATATAAATAAATCATCACAAAAAGATAACTGATGGTCGTAATATATCTTTAGACTGCAACTTCACGGTTGGGTTGGTGTTTTAAGCGGTCACCACGCCGATTTCTACGGCGCCAAGTGTTCTGGGTTCTGATCTCCCATGGGACAACACTTTTTGTGATCCACAAATTGTTGCTCTGAGTTTGGGGTTTATTGTGTCCGTTTCATGTGTGTTTGTAAAGTCCCCCGCGACACAGGATGTATATTCCTAATGCGGGTGTTGTCTTTTTAAAACGAATAAATAAAATCTTAGGCTAGCCATTTTAGACCTATATAATTGCTGTATCAAATCTATATATTTTTACTTATATTTGGATGATTAATACACCTACATTCCCTTAATTACACGCGTGTACAAATACGTTTATTCCATTTATGTGTAAGGGTCAATTATTAAGTAAGGGTATTTTAAAAAGACGCACGCATTCTTCGGAATTCGCTTTAAAATCTCAGAAGAAATGTGTGCGTTACGCTGTGGAGTTAAGGTTGAATTTGTTATGTTCAGTTTTGGATAGACGCTTCGAAGTGCCGCGACTCTGCGCTAGTATAAATTGACCCTAACTCTAAAGGGCGCCTAACTGGGGCGTGTAACTCTAAAATAATTTTGTTAAAAACACCTACGTCAGCGCTAAAATTACAGTCTATATCTACTGTGTGTAAACGGCCATCAATATTTTCAAGTATTCCTCAATAGCATTCAAATATTTAGATGGGAGATCGTTGCTCTGAATTTCTCATACAAACGTGTACATTCTATGTATTGTTAGTTATTTACGCTTTCACTTTGCTGCCTACGAGAATTACCACTAGAGAACTAATGTTATAAGTATTTGATGCTCTCGTCTAGATTATAAGAGTGTAATGCGAAAAATAATATTTTAATATATATCTATAAGCCTATAACTGTTGGATTATTTAATTTGCTAAATCTTTTTATATTTAACTTTGTTTTATGAAAACCATTTTTAGATAGTTTTTATTATGTATAATCTGTTGATGCAAATGCAAAGGGATACCAATTAACTTTGAGACACAATTAATATCTGTCACTGGCAAAATAAAATGCATACATAATTAGTTATTTATGCAACTGTTGTATATTAAGGGGTATTAAAACACGAATGTGGGTTTATCACACGAGTGTTTTAATACTTAATTATGAACAGTTGCATACAAGACTTTATCTACACACATGATATGAATCCTCTACAAAAGTTCTGAAACAGCTAGCTAAATGGCGAACAAAAATGGCGGGATACGACGTGAATTCGAATAACAGTTCTTTTTTTAAATACGGCGCTGTGTTAGTAAAATGCGCATGCCTGACAATGTTCTTTTTTTGAAAAAAGAGTTGCATAATGATATTTAGTACAACATTTTAACACTCGTCTTGATGATATTATGGTTATTATGACACAGGGTTTTTAGGATTCCGTGCTAAGCAAAAAACGGAACCCTTATAGATTCGTCATGTCTGTCCGTCCGTATGTCACAGCCACTTTATTCCGAAACTATAAGACCTATAATGTTGAAACTTGGTAGGTAGATGTATTCTGTGAACCGCATTAAGATTTTCACACAAAAATAGAAAAAAAACAATTAATTTTGGGGGTTACTTATAGATTATATATTATATATATTATTATAGATTATATACTTAGAACTGAAACTCAAAAAAAATTTTTTCATCCAACCCATACGTGTAGATCTTTTGATAGGTCTTCAAAAATGATATTGAGGTTTCTAACATTATTTTTTTCTAAACTGAATATTTTGCGCGAGAGACACTTCCAAAGTGATAAAATGAGTGTTATTTTAGAAGTTAAAGGGAAAAGTAAAAAAAGTAGTAAAAAAAATATATGATGTACATTACCATGCAAACTTCCAACGAAAATTGGTTTAAACGAAATCTAGTAAGTAGTTTTTTTTAATACGTCATAAATTGTAAACTGCAATTTACCTTTCATTCAATAAACACAAATATAAAAATAAAATAAAAATTATATTATGTTACTTGCTGCCGCGGAACCCTTCATGGGCGAGTCCGACTCGCACTTGGCCGTTTTTTTAATGTTGGCAATAAGCTAACTGTTTCAGAAACTTTTATAGAAGATATAAAGCATGGGTGTAGATAAAATAAATTATGACGTGATACTATTTTGACAAGTGACTATCAGAGACAAAAATTGACCCGGGTCATTATTACGAATCTATTGACACCTTATTCTTTAAAATCGGTAGTTTAGGCGCTCTGGTGGAACACACAAATATATAGACTAATATAACTCCATTTGGCTTCGGCGTAGTCGAGTATAAAGGCTCTAAATATAATGGTTTCCATAAAATATTGTATATTGTAAAAATAAATATATTTAGTACGTAACACGACCAGCACTAGCGTTTGCTCATATTCAATTATTTCTGAGTCCCATGACTACGCCACCATTTTGTTATTCATTCACAATATTTTAAGATGTATTTTAAGAAAACAAAATTTCAAAGTTGCCTCTAAAGAAAATAAATATTAAGAAAAAAATTACATATTTTTTTTCTAACTAGATATAATTAGAATTATATTTTATAGGATACACATCCAGTAAATATAATTCTAATTATATCTAGTTTTAACATCCCCATCATAACTTGAATAAAATTTTGTGTCTGTTGTCATATTTTTTTTAAATTTACAACCCAAACTTCTTTTTAGTCTTATTGTTTTTGAGATATCAATCGCGCGGGCTAGTAAAATTATGTAAAATAATAACATTAACTTATTTATTAAAGATTTTGTGTTCATTTATGTGCACTACTAAAATACTAACAAATTGACTATTATTTTAATATTATAGTTATTTTTAAACAATAAAAAATATGTTACAGTGTGGCAGTTATTTTGTTTAAATTTTAATCTCTGGAATCCATTACAACACGATTTTGATTTTATATCCAACTAGCTGTTGCCCGCGGCTCCGCCTGCGTATATGTCGGTTATCGCTGCAAATAGTGGATAGCCTATGTGTTATTCTGATGTATAAGCTATATTACTGTAAAGTCTCATCTATATCCGTTCAGTAGTTTTTGCGTGAAGAAGTAACAAACATACACGCTCACAAACTTTCGCCTTTATATATTAGTGTGATGGCCCTGAGCACCCTAGTGATTTTTGTCACCGTGACAATGAATTCTTTGTTACTGTCACGTCACCACCTTTTCGTGACTGCACTCACCTGGGGTGACAGTGACGAAACTTTTTTGCATTCGATATGTTTACGCGGAAGACGACTAAAGTAGGAATCCGCGGGGGAGGGGGAGAGATGAAGTGACATTTAGTTGCTACTGCCATACCCCGCGAACAAAAAGTCGTATCCAAATGCGCGCACCTTTATTATGGGTAATGTACACAGAGCTATTATAGATAGAGTAGGAAAGACATACCGCTGCCTGTAAGCGGAAACGTCCAACGGTTAAATAGAGAGAGAAGATCGCGGTACCCCATCTGTCTTTGTCTACTGATACATGCGCAGTAAAAAACTAATAATGGTAATCCAATCACAACAATTAACCGTCGACTCGTTCTGCTAGGCTGCTTTTCCGCACTAACTGCGCATACGCGAGTAGAGAGAGACAGATAGGTACCGCGATCGTCTCTCTCTTTCTAACCGAGGGACGGCTGGAGGCCTGGCTCCCCTGCTCTATCTATAATACCTCTATGGATGTACACGGTGACAGTGACGCAACAGTCACGGTGACAAAAATCACTAAAGCGCGCTAGTTCTAAGATTTGTACCCACCTAAAATAGTATGACCGTAAATTTACCCCACCTTAACACTACAGACCTTAGAATATTGCTTGATCTCTGTGACGCTATGTGTGATGCTACGAAACCGACCGAAAGAACTTTGAAAAAACGATTTATTTTGTATCACCTATATTTCATTATTTACGTGTCCGTACTGTCACAAATGAAGTGCAATACATTCTATTTATAATAATTTACACTTAAAATGTACCTCGTAAGTTTTAAAGTGACAATAGTCACAATTATCACATAGATCAAGCTATATTTTAAGACTTAATTACGAACCACCTAATATAAAAAAATAAAAAATTATATTCCATCTACAATTTATTTTATAAAATTAAAATATAACCCATTTATCTAAAATAGGTCTATACGGGTATTTGTATTTGAAGGTTTATTTTGTTAAAAATTTACCACAAAAATCGGCAGCTAATACATATCCGTCCTTTCCGAAATTTAACTGTACCGAATCTCTAATTTAATGAAATATTTGTTTATGGAATGTATGTGAAAAAAATTATGTATTTAGTTCAATTAAATTAAATTATAGATGAGTCCTGCCTGCCTCATTAAAGTTATCCTAATATAATAAAATATTAGAATTGGCAACACACTAAGCCTTAAAGCGTAAAAATAATATACACGGCAATTAGTTTTTAATATCTTTTCAGGATCTAAGGACATATCTTATCATTTAAATATTTTTATTATGTTATTTAACAAACTTATGTGTAAAAAAATAATGTTGAATTAGGCACTACATTTAATTGAAGTAACAATTTTTATGTATTTTAGTTTACTATATTCAATGTGCAATTTAACTTACCAGGCGAACCTTTGCATTACATTAACTTTCGTACTGATTTTCAAACTTCAAATAAGAATAAAAATATGAAGTTTTAAAACACTTGTAAAGCAGCGTATAATTTGATTTATTAAGATTTATATTTATTTAATAAGTTAACTTTACACATATAGGCCGATTACACACTGAAGAGCAGATAAATAAAATCTTGTTTTATGATAAGTGTCGGTAGAATGAAGCTCTGAATTGCTAGTTAGACGTTTCAAATAATGCAGTTATAGATCGATGTTGCGAGCCCTAAAAATATGTAAATCTATTGACAGTCTAGTTCTAGGTGAGCATTATAATTGTAAAAGTAAAATGCTTGTAATATTAGTGAACATTTCAAAATGTAATTAACACTGTTGTATGCTGAGGGCCTAGTGCGAGTTTATTTCGCATCAAATCAATCATGACGATGACCGCGTTCGGGGTTACATTGAAATGCTCACAAATTACACCAAGTGCGGTCGATGTCGAGAGCAAATTAATGATCCAGACTCACACTAGGTCCTCTAGTTAAATTTTTCCATTGTAAATATTCGTGCGATTTTAAATCTCACAGAAAACAATTTGTGTCCTTTAATCATCTTTTAGCTCACTATAGCAACGAGAACAATCTGTGATTTGTATGTTATAGAAAATTAGCGTCATTGAAATACACACATTCTATGCAAAGATCAACAATGTCATAATTTAAACAAATAAGCTCAATTTTCATTAGTAGAGCTAATCTAAAAAACAAACAAAAGTAAATAGTTTACGAAATTGGTAATAAGGGGACATCCATTACTTACGTGAGCTCTGAATGGAGGCACCAATAAAATCTGCATTCAAACGAAGTAATTGAATATTATCAACTTAAACATTATTATTTTTCTAAGTTCCTTAAATTCTTTATATTTTTATTTGAAATTAAAGAAATAATTCCACTTATGGGTCCATTATTGTGCATAATGTAAGAAGTTAGGTCATGCTAGTAATGGATGCCTAGGGAGCCTACATGTCTCGTAGCAATAATGACATGACTAGTTTAGTCTGTTCATCATCAACTCTAATAACAGGCGCCGCCATCCTAACATTTGTAACCTATAGAGGTGTATTCGAAAGTTGTATAGTACACTAGATAAACATATTTCGAAATCTGCCACAGTGTGAGCTTACCTTACTGAACATTGTTTTTTATTAATAAAACCTTTAGTTTAATAACAATGCAATATGTATTGTAACTCATTTCAATAAACAATAACAATATTATGTTTTTTTTCTGCCTGTTATATATCCTATCCCACAGCCATTGCCTGCTCTGTTGATATGTAAGACACTATGTAATTTTTCTGCACCCAATGTTCTTGATCAAAGCTCTTCTAACGTAATGTTGTGTTAGGCATATTATTTTAGATTGTTTATAACTGCATTTTTTTTTCGAATACCTTTAGTACCATACGTTGTACCATAATCCGACACGCTGGCTTTAGCAGACTTGAGTACATTCAGGATAAGATTAATGAAGGATCATGAAATGTGATGAAATAAAACACGTATGCTATTGAATGGAATTTAAAATTTATTAAACCTACCTATCTAGTAATAATTATAATCTTCACATCTCTGTTACACGTTTGTATCACATGGATTTGAAAATTATTTGTTTAAAAAATACCTACTATGATATAAGAAGCTATAATGCATATTTTTGTAATAAATAAAAAAATAATAAAACATAATTTGATCTCCAGACGGTGAGTGTGAACGCATGTCTCAATTGGTTAACTACTTCTAATTTAACAATTAAAAATTTGAAAGAATTTGTTGGACCTACCTACCTAAACAATAAATAAAAATAAAAGTATGTAAATATATATTAAGTAAAATAGTCGAATGCCGTTATTATGCATAATATAAAAAACTTCAAAGCGTTTAAACTACATTGGTCCTTAATAAACTAAAAACAAAATGCAAATATTGTTTATAAATGAATAAAGTAATTGCTTATAACGAGAGTAAAACATAACAAGAACCACACCACGCCTATTGTATTAGCTCCACCCTTAGACAGGACGGTTGTAAGCAGTTCAGAGTACCGACAACTCGATACTTCGAGGTATAGTTCATTCGCTTAGATACGGTCCCATTGATCGCGCCGCAGTCGCACGTCCGGCAAGCCGCCACAAAATCAAAGGGCCCGCCTGCGGCGTACACCCCACAAGCAAGTATGATTTGACAGTTTACGCCGTTACATGAATTAATATATTCGTATTTCACAACAATAACCACAATAATTGCGTGCGGGTGCACCGATCCTATCTACACGAATGGACTATACAAAATAATCTTCACGCAATATTTTGATTCAAACTATAAATTTTACTCAACCAAATTACACTCTCCATGTGATAAAGATCTCTATATAAAAATAAATATCGACTCTAGTACACATCTAAATCTCAAATCATTAGCAAGCTAGACTATAAAATACGCTATGGCCACACAGAACATTTTGTTTCGCGCCACTACTCATATACACGATATCACACGTATTTAGCGATCGTTACACACACACACTACATTTTAAACAAGTGCTTTAAAATTCCGAGTCATTCAATTTACAGAGCGTTATAGACAATATGTGAAATCCGATTCCATTAAACTGTCATTTCTCTAGAGAACTTACGCTTGTCTATGCCAAAATTATTTTCACAAAAAAAACAATGGTTCTAAAGAGGTTCTAAAGACTATCTCTCTCACGTTTTCTTCCTTTTTAACAGACTTCAAAAAAGGAGGATGTTCTCAATTCGACCGTATATATGTTTTTTTTATGTGTGTTCGCGGATAACTTCGTCATTTATGAACCAATTTTGATGATTCTATAGAAAGGAGATATCCCAATGGTAGTACCATGATAAGGACACTAAGATCTGATGATGGCATCCAAGAGAAATCGGTCGTTCTTGAAGCCATTTTTTTTAAAGTATGTCCCGCCAAAATGACTACTCCGCCTAATGGAAAGCACAAGCAGAATCCAAAAGTGTCGGCCACCACACTCATTGCGAATGCAGACAATGCAGCATGGCGGCCTAGTGATGCATATTGATGAATTTTGTTAAAATTTTACTTGTTTTTGTCCGTATGAATTCAGATAACCACATAATGTCTTTGTTAGAAACTACTCTGTAAAAATCTATAATTTAGAATAAATACATAAAACCATGTGAGCTCTCACACGAGTTAAACACTACAGTGAAGCAATACGATTCACTCTCCGATAAGTTTTACACAAAAGATAATTTACGTTTTACTTTTTATTCAATACAAAAACTATACTGAGATGAATTAGTTCCAATATACATGTAAATATAAAATTTTATTGGTGTTTAAATGTTACGGCTATAGTGCAAAGTGCGATAAAATTCAATAAGAGCGCCTAATGTGCGTTTTTACGTATTCAAATGCGTTAGGGTCCGTTCACACAGACCGGCTCGAAGAGGAGAGCAGATTTTTATCACATTGGAAACAGAGGTTTGAGTAATTGTAGTAAGGTTTATTTTTGCACTTCTTTTGTCATCAAGAACGCTTGAACGCACTTAGTGTGAAATAATAAGAGGAGCCGAACGGCTCCGATTTCGTGCTCTTTCTCGCTCGCGCAGCCGATCGGCTCTGATTCTCTTCCATAGCCGGTCTATGTGAAATAGTTGGCGACTCCGCTCCGGCCAATTCCGAACGTATACGATCCGGTCTGTGTGCAAAGAAAAATGCGAGCCGATGCACTCCGAGCCGGTCTGTGTGAACGGACCCTTAACCATAACTACACTGTGAAGTGTCATCGGATTGCCACTAGATGGCTCTTTTACAGACCCATACAAGTCGCAATCAATGCTAACGCAAAAGAACACTTAAAAAACCATACCAGATACTTAGAAAATTACCTTTTGTTATGACACTGTCACTACTAGACAATATATATGTTTTTCTCTCCTCTAGTTAAAGTATATATTTGTAATTTTCATATAATAAATCAAGCAACATATACATAATCGTAAGTAAATATTAAATAGTATACGATTTATAAAACTTCTATTTTCATCAACTGATTGAACTTAAAATAAATTTAATGTTTTCTATTAATCAGCCGTAACTTTGTACTACATAGATATGGAATAATTATATTTTCTGATTAAAAATATATTATAATTAGTATATATTTGCACTTCAACTTCGAAACACTACCGAGACCGTCTCAATATTTCCATCCAGTACACAAAATGTGCCGTGTCGACCTTTGTACAAAGGCTGCGGCGCACAGCGGGAACACTCGTTAAGGCAATCGTTACACTTTAAACAACAACTCTATTTCTACAAACGATGCTATAAAAGACAGACAGCTAGAAAAAGCCATAGAACTACTCGTCTGCTTCAAACTCCTACGTATTTATATAAATGCATGATATTAGCGAACACATAGAGAGCATTATTCGTGTAACAAATAGTTTTTGATCAGTTATTTCTACCGCACATGACAATATAAAGAATATATAAGAAAATATGTCATATTTATCTATACCTATGTAATGAATGATATTAATGGGCATGTTTATATATTAACGAGTTTGTAATAATTATATTTCTAAGTTCTTTGTTTGAAACTATGCACAATGACACGAAAAAACTTACTAAATTGTTTTTGTTATCACATATTTCACATGGTTCCTACAAAAAATTTCTTAATTATAGTACCGAATGTAGCAGGTTTATTGTTCGAGGCGTTACGGCTTACCATACCTAGGTTTATTAAAAAAATACGAATGTATTGTTGCATAAGTTCTATCTATTGAGTGCATACTGCACATTTCACTTGTAAAGTATGAATCACATATAAAATTGTACAAATAAGTATCGAGCAGTGGTCGGTGTGTCCGCTGACGCCGCGCCACTACAACTTGTATGTTCTACATCTGTTACACAAAGGCGGCTGTGGTTGTATTGCTTTCTGTTTACGATACAAGACGCTTCTACACACTTAAAACAATGTCCATTACAATTTGAAAACACTACTTAAATCTAAGTTACATACCTAAGTTCAATTTGTTATCACTATTACATTATTATATCGATACAAAAAAAATATTTCAAGACATTTTATAGTAAGTATAAATATGTTTAAAGTAGCAAAATTTAAATAAACATTTGTATAAAACTTTTTCGTTATTTAAACTTTTGTGATACGAACGATATAGGTTTAAGTCAGTTTAGATTCTCAAAGATATTTTTAAATATTATAACATGTAAAGCATGTTCAAAAAATAAAAATAAATGCGTCAATGTGCTTCTCCAAAGTCAACGGGTTGCATTAACAAACTAATAATCTTTAGAATAATAATAATGTTTATGTACTACACATGTTCATTTCCAGTTAGTCAACAACAGGAAGCTAGTAATTAGTTGAAAATAAATAATATCTAATTATTATTTAGGAATGTAAATATAAAATGCTAAATAGTTTTGTGTCAACATCTACTGCAACAAATGACCTTAGGGGACAGAGGTGCAGTTGTATTCTGCACATAGTTATGTATTTGTTTATGTATGTACATCTGCATCTCTATTCCCCAACTTCAAGAATATAACAAAAAAGCGAATTAAACATCAGTTATGATAATCTTTTTAGTTAATCAACACTTCTCATACTGATTATACTATAAATCAATCAACATTTATTTCTCATTTGTATTATAAAATGTTAAATTCGCAAGGATACGAGTTCAGTCCCCCTGGCCAAGTTGCAAGGGTTCTTCATTCTGCAATCTTTAACGCCTAAATTCTCGCGTGTCCCTTAGCCAATGACACACGAGAATTTAGGCGTTAAAGATTGCAGTAAGAAGAAAGCTTGCAACTTGGCCAGGGGGACTGGTTATGTTTATATGATGGGTAACTAGTTAGAATCGCACGTTTCAGTAGTATTCGGCCAGTGGACCTTCGTCAGCAGTTAACCGTTTAAATCTACTTCACTTCCAGATCGACTATCAAGCAGTAACCACTATTACAATTATTTTATAGAAAAATTTGGTCCTTAGATGGCTACCTATTAGCGAGAATATAAATGAACTGGAGAAAGCCAAAACAAGCCTTATAATGTATAATATATCCGGGGCTGTAACCGCACGGCTCGTATCGTTATAACTCTAATTTGAATATGTAAATGATTTGTAGATATCTGTATAAAACTAAATACTACATATAATATTCATTAATATTTTATAATCACTAATATTCATGGCTGTGCTTCCATCAACATCAACTAATTACCTTACATTTAAATTGAGTCAGTGAGAATATCCAAATCGATACAAAACTTCTTAAAACCTACGAGTATTGGTGAAAGCATAACCACGAAGTTAAATTTTCAAGATGAAACCTCATAAATACCTAACACATGTTCCTTTACGAGCAGAAGCAACGGTCCACTAACATGAGAGGCTAATCAAACAGAAAACGTCAACATCTAAAGCGTTAGTCACCCAAACATTACGTTTCTAGTAAATATATGTCGTCTACATATACTCCCGCTTCGGATACTATGTAAATAGTACGTCTGCATACCGCGCAAATAACTTCGGTCAACCGGTGAACGTCAGATAATTAGAGGTGGGTGACCCACTTTAATCCACAGTATTTTACCAGAATATAAATATTAACACTAGCGTTTGTTAGAATCGTATCGGTACTACTAGACTTTCGTCGATAAACATAATTTGTATCGCCGCCCGCAACAGAAGTAGACAAAGGCGTACATAGTTCGCCGGCGCTCGCCGCTCGCCGCTCGCCGCTACTGCATGTGCTGCACCGGCGTCTGGCAGTACGGGCACTCGTCCGTCGTGGCCGCGCACTTGTCGCACAGCACGTAGTGGTTGCACGGCGCCAGCGTCACCGAGCGCGGCTGCTCCTCGCAGCCCATGCACTTGGTGGCCGTCTCCAGGTACAGCACCTTCTCGATCTCCTCCAGCTCGGCGCGCGCCTGCACCTGCATGGCCTTGAGCTGCGTGAGCGGCACGTTGCGCAGGCTGGGCCGCGGCGCCAGGGCCGCGCGCGCGCCGTCCAGCTCGCGCCTCAGAGCGCGCGCGTGCGCCAGCGCGTCGTCCCGCTGCCGCTCCGCCACGCTGGCCGCGCGCGCCGCGTCCTCCGCCTCGCGCTTCCACGCCTCGCACGCCGAGCGCGCCTGCGCGATGCGCTCGTCCCAGCGCGCCACGGCCGCGCGGTTGGACGCCAGCTCCTCGCGCAGGCGCGACAGCTCGGGCGACGCGCTCGCGTACTCGAAGCTGCCGCCGCCGCCGAAGCTGCCCGCCTTGATGGCGTGCGAGTTGAACAGGCGCTCCGTGTCGTAGCGCAGGAAGGGCGGCAGCGGCGAGCCGCTCGGCGGGCTGAAGCCGCGCAGGCCGGCGCGCGCCTGCGGGATGTTGACGGGCGCGGAGCCGGGCAGCAGGCCCTCGCCGTCGTCGAGGTCGCGCTCGAGCGAAGCCACGAGGTTGAGCGGCGTGTCGAGCTGGAAGTCGTCCACCTTGTTGCCGGCCACCTCCTGCAGCACGGTGGCGCAGACGGCGTGCGCGGCGTGCTCGTCGTGCTCGAGCGCGCGCGGCGGCGGGCGGGGCGGCGCGCGGCCGGCGGACCCGGCGCTGGACGAGGAGGCGCTCTCGGAGCCGTCGCCGCTGCCGTTGGACGCTGTGTGCGCGGGCGGCGTGGCGGCGCGCGCCTCGCTCCTCTTGTCGGGCGGCAGCGCCGACGTCAGCAGCTCGGCCAGGCTGGTGCCGCAGTCCAGCGGCCCGCCCAGCTCGCGCCCGCCGCCCAGCTCCTCGGCTGTGAAGGACATAGCGTGTTAACTTCGCCTGACGTAGGTGCCTCGTACCGCGAGGACGATATAGCGGGTATAGCGCGGAGTACTCACGTTCCACGTGCGCGAAAGCACAGAACAGGCCGCGCGGGCAGTACCCCGCCTGTTGCACGTCGTTGCACTTGGTGGACTTGTATATTTCAGGGTGGAACTGTTGTTCGGTGCGCGTATGACAGTATCCGCACGAGTCCCCGGACTCACAATTACTAGGTTCGCCCCATTCCTCGCCGTGCTTTACGTTTGGACACGGTGTACTACGATATTTATATTTTCTTGGTGATCTACGTTTATCCTGAAAAATTAAGTAATTTTTGAGTTTGAGTTCGTTGAAATGAATTAATAAGAAAATGTTACAAAAACCTCAATTTTATTCAATGAATTAATTGTAAAATGAGTAGGTACAAAACTTACTTTACTATTGTGATATTGGGGACATGCATATCCTTGTCTACATAACCTAGGTGGTCTTTTACATGGCTCAGTTTTATAAGAAGATAATACAAAATTCGTATCTGAAAATAAACAAAAATGTATATAATTATTTAGTAAATGCTGTCTACAAGCATCACTAATATTTTTGTTATTAAATGCATCTGTAATATAACTATTGAAGTATAGTATAGTGTGTGTTTTACCTTGCCACTTTGGGTCTTCATTCTGTAAATTTCTTTCTCTGTCTAAAGCGTTAGGAGCGGCTGAATCTCCATCAGCCATATCAGGATTTTCTAAAGCTTGAAGTTCCCTCATGTCGAGTACAGGAGGCCTAAGGTCTGGGGCCCCATGTGCGAAGGCACAGTGGGCCCCATTCTTAGTACACAGTCCTCTAGCGTCCGTATCATGTACGCACATACAAGTCTTGTAATACCGGAGGTGATATCTCCTTTCTGTGTCTCCCGCGGTGCGATGTAAATAGGGACACCTGGGAACAAGAGGTGGGTTTATAATTATTAAGCTGACCTGACTGTTCTACTAAATAAAATGTGCTAGGGCGCTCGCCCCCGGCGACATTTTGCAGCGCGTTGCAAACGCGACTACAGCCTCGCTACTAACGCGCTGTAGTCGCGTTTGCAACGCACTTGTGACGTCGCTGGTGTTGCGCGTTTCCATGGGCCACCGCCCATGGAAACGCGCAACAAGCGCTGCAAAAAGTCCAGGATGGAGTAACCTCCATCCTGGACTTTTTGCAGCGACTTAACTAGAATTTTTGAGTAGATTTTCTAATTGAAATCTACTCAAAAATTATTTCAAATAATCTCAAAGAAATGTTTTACAGCTTTTATTCAAGTATGTAACCAACTCCTCTCAGGGAGCCTAGGGCGATCATGTTCGGCATTGCGATTGGCTCTGTTTTCCAATCTCAACGCAATTAACACAAGTTGATGTGAACTAAACCTGCCCTAGGCCTGGTGAACAACAAATCGAACTCCGAAAGATTATAGTGTAGATGTTTATATTTGTTAATGTATTATTGCAACCGAAATGATAACAATTTTTTCGCACATAAACGGATGATATGGACAGATAGTGATAAATTCGACACATTACCGATAAAATGTAAACAACATTACAATGTTTATGGTCATGAAAGTAAAAAAATTAAGTAGTGAACCACCTTCAAGAAACAAGTGTTCAACGAAAACCAGTGATTGTAGTTGCATTAACCTAAGTAAAAATATAGTGTCCGACTGCACGCGGGCGGAGCCGCGGGCCACTACTAGTTAATAATAAAATTGCATTACTAAAATTCTGAATGATGCTTGGAAATCATTTCTCTTTGTAAGTTTAATTAGTAAACGAACCCTGATAACCTTTGTAACCTGACCCAAACTGGATCACAATTCAAGCAGAGTGCCTTATGTTGCTTCTAGGGCATGCAACCCGGTGTTTCGGTTACCCGAATTAACCGGAAACCCGGCCGATTTGAAAACCGAAAAAAAAGTTTTTTACTCAAAAAAACTGGGTTTTTCGTTTTTTTTTTTTCAAGAGAATAGAAAAGGTATGTGTATGAGTGTTTTTCATGTTAAAATATTTTTTTGTACTTTTTATGTGTTAAATAATAAATAAATAATGTTGCTATTTTTGATCTATTTTGCAACAGAAACACATTTCCAATATTCAGTTTCCTGATATGGAGTCTAAATACTTATTCAGCATTGTGATACGGAGTTACAAACACTGACACCAGTTTCAGAGTTGAATGTGAATAAAGCTACTGTAGAAGTATTGTGCTAACGGGATGCCAATTTGATCACAGCTGTGACAGCATCAAATTTTATGCTTAAAAAATTACGCGATGAATACTCTACCATTAGTCTTCAACTTGCACATTTTTTGAGAACCGAATAGTTTGAGAACCCAATAGTTCAACGATTGACAGAATATATCGAGATTCTTATGTATTTGCAACAAATTACTACAAAAGCGCTCAGCATGACAATATTAATAAAGCATGCAAGCTATGTATAATATGTACATATGTATTTACAAAAAAAAGTATATAAGTATTTATATCAATTGTCTAGTACCCATAACACAAGCTCAGCTTAGCTTGGGACTAGATGGCTTTGTGTGTTAGATGTCCGAAAATATATTAATTTTTTAATTTAATTTTTATTTAATTTTAATAATAGGTCTTTACCTATGAAGTTGCCGTTTTGTATGCAATAAGTGAAAGTACTTATTTTTTCAAACTTTTTTATTTCTGTTATTCGAAGTAATCACCCATGCAATCGACGCATCTTTGCCAACGCATTGGCAGTTTATTGATGCCCTTCTTGTAAAAATCAGCTGGACGGGAGGCAACAAACTCTTCAAAGGCATTTTGTACTGCCTCTCGGGAATTGAATTTTTTACCCACTAAAAAGGTGTCAAAATTTTGGAAAAAGTAATAGTCGGTAAGTGCAAGGTCTGGTGAGTATGGCGGATGAGGGAGAGCTTCCAACCCCAGCTCTTGCAGCTTGGAGACTGTCTGTTGCGCAGTATGGGGTCGCGCGTTGTCTTGAAGGAGCAGTGGGGACGACCGAATGACCAAAGCTGGTTGCAGATGTGCAAGCTTCTCCATCATTATCTCCAGTTCTTCACAGTACACATCTGCATTAATGCTCATGCCGTTTTGTAAAAAGCTGTGGTGAATCACACCTGCACTAGACCACCAAACAGTGACCATAACCTTTTTAGGGGCCATTTTTGGTTTAGGGCATTGCTTTGGTGCTGAACCAGGGTCTAACCAACTTGCTGAGCGCTTTCGATTGTCGAACAGAATCCATTTTTCGTCGCACGTAACAATTCGTTTCAAAATTCCTTCATTTCTTTGCCTGTTGAGCAGCGCAAGGCAGGTCTCGACGCGTACGTTGCGCTGGCGATCGTTAAGGTCGTGGGGCACCCATCTATCAAGCTTTTTTACCTTGCCAATTTGTCGCAAATGGATCAATATTGTTTTGATACTTACATTAAAAGCTGCTGCTAGCTCAGCTGTAGATTGAGTTTCGTCAGCTTCCACAATCGCCTTAAATTCATTATTGTTAACCAAAGTTTCCGGACGACCACGAGCTTCATTTTTCATGTCAAAATTTCCAGAACGGAACCGGGAAAACCAATAACGGGTTGTGCCTTCGTTTATACAGTTCTCTCCGTAAACGTTTTTGATGTTACGTGCCGTTTGTGTTGTGTTGGTGCCACGACGGAACTCATATTCCATAATTACACGAATTTTTAAAGTATCCATTATGGCGAAAAATGTTCAAATGTAATGAAAATACAACGCTAATCAAAAAACAAAAGACTGAGGTTGTGAATAGAATGCCATGGTTTTAAAACAAAATTAATTTGAATTTAGAATACAGAGCCATTACAAACTTTTTTTTATTTGAAATGACCAGTACTGAAGAAAGGCAATTTCATAGGTAAAGACCTAATATTAATAAAGCAATTGCTTTCAACAATGATGCAGTACGAAAGTCCATTGTAAATATTATTAAGTATCATTTTTGAACACTGAAGCTATGAGTTCACAAGTGAAGATGTTGAAGATGTAGCAGAAATTAGTCTTCCATCGAATGACATAAAAGAGCAGAGCAGCTTAGTTTAGAAATAAAAATGCATTAAAGTAACGTGTAGAATCCAATCGCTTAGAGAAGGAAAAGTCACTAGATTTGGAAACTCATATCAGAGTCGAAATGGTCTTATATGACAATGGCGGTGCAATAGGAGACCATCTGTCGATAGTTCATAGGGCGTTATATTCGCCTCGTTCATACATCAAGTGTCGAATCTGAACGAGCGTTTTTTTCAGCAGGTCTTTTATGTAATAAAATCTATGTTTATTAGTGTGTTATTTTGCTTTCGAATTTAACTTTGTTGGGTTTTAATATATTTATTTAAAATATAGACAGGCGGGTTATTTTATTTAATAATGTACAGATACTTGATCTAATCTGCTGATTGATCTCATAAAAAATGTATGAATAAGTATACATGTTCCTTTATATTACAAATATCTAGACTGATCATTCAAATAACCCGAATTTTCAACTAAAACCGCATTTTACGCATAAACCCTTTTCATTTTAGGTTTTTATCACAAATAAAACAGAAAACCGAAAAACCCGAAAAACACCGGTTAACCGGTTTTTTCAAATAGAGAAACCCGGAAAACCGGTTTTTAAAACAGCTCGGTTTTTGCATGCCCTAGTCGCTTCACTTTGGCTTTAATTAATTTTTGAATTCTGAGCCTGGTCTCCGACAAATGATATGTCTGCATAAAAATTGATATTTCTTTATATATACTTATATATATATAAAGATATATATATTATATACAAGGGTTTTTTTATGGACTCGCTGAGAAAACGTGCAGACGTATCGCCTGATGGTAAGCGATTACCGCCGCCCATGGACACTTGCAACACCAGACAAGTGCGTTGCCGGCCTTTGGGGGTTGGGGAAGGGGGATGGGGGAGGTCTGGATGGCGTAATAACAGCAGTCCCCGGATCCCTCCCTCCTCAGGCGCAGAGTGGCACACCGTGTGGTTTTAGTCGGTTCGAGTCCGACACACCGCCCCGCCGCAAGCCCCGGCGTGGGTGACGGTCCGAGGGGATTTCCACACGTAAAAAAAAAAAAAAGGGGGATGGGGGAGGTGGATGGGGTTGGGGTATGGGCCTCCGGTAACTCACTCGGTGAAACACAGCGCAAGCGATATTTCACACCGGTTTTCTGTGAGGCCGTGGTATCACTCAGATCGATTCGGCCCATTCATGCCGAAGCGTGGCTCTCTCGCGGTACAAGGGTTATACTCGGACAAGTAGATTAATTAAATCTGGTGTGGTACTACCCTCTCACAGAAGACCTAAAATGACAGCATTCGCGTTTCGTTGATGAGTGTAAGAAGGCCCCCAATGATGCAAAAGCATCTCAAATAGGCCGCCATAATGTGGGTTACCATGCTGCATGTTGCATTGTCTGCATTCGGACTAAGTATGGTGACCACCACTCTTGGATTCTGCTCATGCTTTCCATCAGGCAGTGTGGAGTCAATTTGGCAGGTTCTCTATAATATATGAATTCTGTTTTATTTACATGCCAGAAACAAATGGTTTAAAATGTTATATTTATCCTTGTCTTAGCTAATGTAAAATTAATTCTCGTGGTTTCAAAAGATTTTTTCAATGGCCTCTTCAGATTTTTTCTAAGAAAGAGACATGCAATATTTATGTGAGGATTGTAGACTAAAACAATTCAATAATGTTCTTGAATTGTCTTAAAAGATGAGGACGATTTTTTTTTTTTTTATTGAATAAGGGGCAAACGAGCAGACGTATCACCTGATGGTAAGTGATTACCGCCGCCCATGGACACCTGCAACACCAGAGGCGTCACAAGTGCGTTGCCGGCCTTTTAAGAAGGAGTACGCTCTTTTCTTGAAGGTTTGAAGGTCGTATTGGTCCGGGAATACCGCAGGCGACAGTTCATTCCACAGTTTTGTTGTGCGAGGCAGAAAGTTCCTAGAGAACCGGACAGTTGTGGACTGCCAACCATCTAAGTGATGGGGATGAAATTGCTGTCGCGTAGGACGATGGCGGAAAGAGGCGGCAGGAATCAGCCCGAACAATTCCTCGGAGCACTCCCCATAGTAAATGCGGTAGAAGATGCAAAGTGAAGCCACATCTCTACGCAGCGCCAAAGAGTCCAGCCGAATTGAAGATTCCTGGCAGTCGACGATTCGAGTCGCTCTCCGTTGAATGCATTGAGTACAGAAATCCTATCCAGCCTTAGGAACATAACAAAATAAAAACAGACTTCAAGGTTCGACTCGATTGCGCTTGGATGCCATCATCAGATCTTAGTGTCCTTATCATGGTACCACCGTTGGGATATCTCCTTTCCATTAAAAAAAATAATCATTAAAATCGGTTCATAAACGACGAAGTTATCTGCGAACACACACTAAAAAAAAAGGTATGGTCGAATTGAGAACCTCCTGCTTTTTTGAAGTCAGTTAAAAATATATGGATTTCACAAGCTTTTTTTTAATGGAACAAGGGGGCAAACGAGCAGACGTATCGCCTAATGGTTATGTGATTACCGTCGCCCATGGACACCCGCAACACCAGAGGTGTCACAAGTGCGTTGTCGGTTGCACTATAATTTTGTCAAACCATGACAAATTTTATTAAACTTGGTACTACAGAGGTTTAGTCATGAAAGTATGTCAGTCGAGTTAACAACTTTTGTGTGGTCAACGTCTTGGTGAAAAAAGTTTCTGTAATTTACTTGTGTTGGCAACAAAAATTGTCAACAAATGTTGGGAACCATGTTTCTGTTTTTGGCGGTAAACGTCAAAAGAATACGCTTGTTGCAAATATTTCTTGGCTCTGTGGAGACGCTTAGTTGGAATGTTTTTCAAATTGTTGGTGACTCGGTGTAGACACAATAGAAACAAAACTTGGCGATTTTCTGAAGAGTTGCAAACAGTTGGAAATACTTAAATTGCCAACAATTTCGGTGGAGACGCGCCTTAAGAGAGACAGAGTTAAATTTCGCATCAGTAATATAAAATATAGATTTATATGCATAATTAATTATTGTAAGTGCTACAAAAAGTAAATACTTATTTTATTAAAACAAAACTAAGTAACCACTTTAAGTAATGAGTTATGAATAAGCACATTTTCAAGTTATTAAAACTTACACATAACAATAACAGTAATACAAAATTAAATAGGTAGGTACATTATACATTTTATTTTCCTTATCCTGCATACCATGCTGCCTCACATGTCATATCTAATACCTTTAAACGAGCAATTCTTATATTTAAATGTATATAATCTGAATCTCGGAAACAGCTCCAACGATTTTCATAAAAATTTGTATGCAGGGGGTTTCGGGGGCGATAAATCGATCTAGCTAGGATTCATTTTTGGAAAATGTCGTTTTATTCGTGTTTTTAACAATCAAATTTTTAAAATCAATGTACATCTAGCGCCATCTATCGCAACTCGAGCGAACTACATTAAACTATACTGGAATAAAGTGCAGAATAAACAGTATCGTACGGGTATCGTGGGCGTACCAAGAGAGGGCGCCACTTAACTCATTTTTTTTATTGGAAGAAAAATAACAAAAAGGTGGCGTTTAGATAGTCCCATGTTGCCAAAAAACCCATTTATAAAAAAAAAAATCCGAGCGACGCTCGGTCATCCAGGTACTTTTAGAATATTCTTTACATGTCTTATACAGATTCTACTATATGTATATTTACTTCCAGACGTCGTTTGCGTCTCCTATTGCCCGTAGCGTAATAATTTTCCCCCGTTTTTGAAACATTCTTCATTGTTGCTCCGCTCCTATTGGTCTTCGCGTGATGATATATAGCCTATAGCCTTCCTCGATAAATGGACTATCCAACAATGAAAGAATTTTTCAAATCTGACCAGTGGTTCCTCAGATTAGCAGTTTCAAACAAACAAACAAACTCTGCAGCTTTATAATATTAGTATAGATTTAATATATTGCGAATGTGGTACAGCTGAAATACTAAGTCATAATTTGTAAATCGCGGCAACTTTCAAGAGTGAAACAAACAAACGAAACGGCGAAAGTCACCCACACCATGCTACAGCGCAGAGACTGCCTCGTTGGTCTCGCGGTTGGCGTGTGCGACTGCTGATCATGAGGTCTCGGGTTCGATTCCTGGGTCGGACCAAATGTTCGCATGATCTACAAATATTAGCTTCGAAGTTTGGGTGTTTTCTATGTATAATTATGTATTTACAAAAAAAAAGTATATATGTATTTGTATCAGTTCTCTAGTACCCATAACACAAGCTCTGCTTAGCTTGGGACTAGATGGCCTTGTGTGTTAGATGTCCGAAAACAAAACTTTTTTTTTTCATGCCTCGGTGAGCATGTAAAGCCATTGGTCCCAGTTGTCATGAACATATTATATAGCCATCGTTATTGGGAAGTCAGCGCCCTCAAATATACTTGTGGAAATCCCATCGGACCGTCACCCCACCGGGGTTTACGGCGGGGCGGTGTGTCGGACTCGAACCGACTAAAACCACACGGTGTGCCACTCTGCGCCTGTGAAGGGAGGAATCCGGAACTTGTTGATATTAACACATCCGGACCCCTCCCGGACACAGAAGCGGGCACCGTCACCTGATGGACTCTCTAAGTAGGCGATGTATGGCACACGCGTACGTCACCCCCTCGCGGGTGGCCACTAGAGCGGATGGAGGGGAAAACCCGTCCCGACCATCCGCGGCCACACTCAGGGCGGCATGAGGCGCAGATAGGCGCGCCTCCGCCGCCCGGTTCGCCGGCGGCGGATTGGGTCCGAGTGGATATCATCCTCCCGGGCCTTCTCCGCCACCTCCTTCTGCGAGATCACATCTTCGCAGAAGGTTGCGACCGCGGTAATACTGCTGTCGCTACCGGCCATGGAGCGTATTACGGCCGGTAGCGAGAGATCTCCTCCGATGACTGCAGTGAGGGCCCGGCGCTGCGACGCCCAAGCGGGACGAATCGCCAGAGTATGCTGGGCCGAGTCCTCACTGCAGTCGCAGTGGTGGCAGGCGGGACTCAATTCCCTCCTAGCGACCGAGTGCAGGTACTTCCCGAAGCAGCCATGCCCGGAAAGGACCTGCGTCAGTCGGAAGGAAAGGGTCCCGTGCTGCCGCCCTGCCCACTCGAAAATATACTGATAACTAGTTCAACCTTCGAATTCAGTTCACCCTCAGGGTTGCGAAGGTCTGATGCCAGAGGCTACATGGAAAAACATATAATCAGGTAAAACAGGTTAAACTAGTAGATGATCCCAAATCAAGATTAATCAAGGCTATTATGATGATGATAAATAATTTTTTTAAGACGGGCAAACAAGACACCGAGTGAGTCTCACTACATGGATATATCTCAAGTCACAGGTGTATTATTAGATTTTATTAAGACTTCCTTGTTAAAAAGTCAACTACATAGCAAACTTTTAAAAAAAATAGTACTATTTTAAAAATTACCTATAGCTTTTGTCTCTGAAACATATCCACAAATCATTGGGCAAACAAGTATTATGTATTAGTAATCTTCTAATGAAAAAATAATAAAATCTTAATGATCTATCTAACTGAACAAAGCAAATTCAATATTAAATTTAAGTTCTTAGAAATACAATAATAATGTATACTGACTAAGACATTACAAACAAAAGATAACAGGAAATTAGTGACTCATTAATAGCCCTATAAAGCCACAATATGCATTACCCATTGTCTTTCATTAGTTATTAAAATGCATTATCCCTCCAAAAGTTTTTATACCATGTTTAAATACTAGAATTCTATTTAAGATTACAGGTAGTTTATTAAAACATTTGTTATATACTTTCATTGAAGTAAATTATGATGCATAACATTATCAAAGAACACCAAATATAAAATCTTATTTATTTTCAGATTGTCTAAGTTAATAGTTTTATCATAAAATACAAAACAAATATGAACAAGAGGCCACATCAGTTTATTTATATTACCCTACAAAAATAACATGTTTCTAAGTGAAACTGATCGAAGCAAAAATCCAAACGTTTTCAATTTGATCGAATTACACTACTAACGCCCGTAAACAAAATACGAAATCATATTGTAGAGGATATTCGTTCGAATTGTCATTAATAAAGGACATCAGGAATGTTAACGCCAACATTCGGCAAGAAAAAAAGTTGATTGAACAATGAGTTTACGAAGTGTATAAAACAACAAAGCAAAGCTAACTTACTCGTCTCCATCCTCACAAATGCCAGTCGTCTCGTTATATTTGGTACAATAGTTATCTGCGCTATAGTTGAAAGTCCCATCTCTTTTTCTGACCGGTCTTCGCCTTCTTTGGTTATTAAAATGCCAATGAAAACATGTAAAAGGTCTATGTTGTGTACATTTGTGTTGTAAAAAAGACGGGCACTGCTCTACTCGAAACTCCTTTAGATATCTGAAACAGAATTGTAGGCTCAACGCGTCGCCAACTATCTTGTACCTCACATAAAACACTATCACTTCACGCATATAATACTAAATACAAGTGAAATTACTTATAATGATTTGGTTTTTCTGTTTGAGCTGCTAACAAAGGTTTAGATTCCGACGGCATTTTGGAAAACTATTATTGCGCCTCTCGCGTCGCGCAGGGCACGCTCACCGACGACCAATTAAAATTCAATATACGATCACGTGACTTAAAACATTTTAGAAAGGTAAAGAATGTAAATAAAGTTCAATTGATATCAAAAAATTACTGAAAATCACTTTATCAATTTAATTGGTGGCCTTGAACTTAATACGGGCATTATATCAACAGTCAAACTTAATTTCGGCACCAAAAATATTTAATTAGGCTCAATGATTTGACAGAACTGTCAAATTTAAATGTTTTCTATTTGGCCTGCTCTGACTCACTTGAATTAACGAAAGCAAAGACAGAGACAAAAAATAGGACACACTGCTGCATTAAATCACAACATCACAAATTCACAACAACACCAACTAAGCAATGAACAACGAAAAGACAATGGATAGTACCAATGGGGTTTACTCATTCTTTACCTGTAGATATTTAATGATCATTTCAATTCAAATAGCAAGTTTGCTCTTTGAATTGAACTGGTGCCGTCTTTACCATAACACGGTACATAACATACATACACGGGGCCAGTGCCTAAGGCCCCCATCATCAGGGGGGCCCCGAGGAACTGACAATTTTGTCTCAGACTTAAGATTATGTTATAATTTGCTTACTTGCCAAAAAAGTGTATTTTTTCACAAAAAAATATAGTACACTAGCTGTTGCCCGCTGCTTTCCTGATGTGGAAGTTGATTATATGTATTTAATTAAAAACTGTAAGTATGTATGAATAATTTATTCATGTTTTTAAACGTTTTATTTATTAACTAGCGACCCGCCCCAGCTTCGCACGTGTGGATTTTAGATGCACCCACTGATGACACGATTCGTGCAGTTAAAATCTGTAATATCTTGGAATATATTTATTTTAATAACATACTGTTAAGGGTCATATTGGTATATTGTTAATGCACACTGTATTTAAGGCACTTAATTGAATAAGGATAAATGCTGTATTGCTTAAAATAGCTTCATAAAAAAGCCATTTTTTCTCGTGAAAAGAAAAGAATAAAAATGGTTATTGTGGGTTATCCCTGAAAGATGACATATACCATCGCGGACTTTAATGTAGCCCTCTTTAAGTTGTCCAATACTGTAGTACATTATTTTTATCTATCTCGCAGGTTTCAGCCAGCGTTTGCAAGATAAGCGCAAAAAATGTGCTTATTTAGGACATCACATTGAATTTCCATAATATACATATAAACCTTTCTCTTGAATCACTCTATCTATTAAAGAAAACCGCTTCAAAATCCGTTGCGTAGGTAGCATTTATAGAGACAGACAAACGGGGAAGCGACTTTGTTTTTATTACTATGTAGTGATCTTCATTCAAGAGCCCATGAATAAGAATTTTCATAAAAATTTTCGAAGGCCGATGGGGCCATAAATTTGTTAAGAGATGACCGTATATATGTTATTACAGCGTTGGTAGGTACAGGGTAGTTCGAAGACCTGGTGAAGATTACGGGACGTCGTGAGATGTCGGCCGCATTAAAAAATTGCGGGTGGAGTAATGAACAGTGCCTGACTGTCGTAACTGTTTCTATTAGGGGTAAGGGTAAGCGTTGTCACTCCTAGAAGCACTACCTGATTCACGTAGCTGATATAAAGAATTGTTAGAAGCACTCGAGTCGAGAACGCCAGCTGAAACACGTTTTCCGCTACCAGATATGCGATAGAGCCCAATGCCCAGGAGAAGGTCTGCAGCAATGTACATTGGAAATTGAGATCCTCGTACCGAAAGCGTAGATGACAAAAGCCAACAAGATGCAGATTTTACACGTCAAACGGTTAATTCTCAAATTCGTCGAATCCGAACACGTGACAGAAACCCTGAAAGAAACCATTATGGTTATTGTAACCAAAAAACTAACAGCATACACGATTACTCAATTATTTTAATAATTAATAATTTAGAGTATGGGACTAATGTCACCCACACGCCCACCACTGTAACTCCTGTACACCAGGATCAACAGCGGTGACCCACGAACACACCGAGTTATGACACTCGGGAAGTCCCAGGACAAATTAAACTGTCTTGGAACCCGCAACGAAATTAATCAGAAGGAAACTGGAGGAGTTGGAAATATAATAAGTCCACTTCCCTAATTGGCAAAGCGGGAGACAAAATGAAGTCAAAATAGGCAAACGCCTTTTTCAAACCGGGAAGCACCACGGATAAAATATTATGGGTCCTAAGTGACCTATATTTGATTTCTATAGTATGAAGTGCAGAATTGCTTAAACGCACGGAAATTCACCGCAGTTAACACAAGATCCCCATAATATACTACACCAGACGTAATTTGTCAGCTATTTATCATCATCTTACGTTCATTGATATATATATAATAACTTAGAGTAGCAAAATGTTAGCATAATACACTTTATTTACTTTTCAAAAGGGCCCCTAATTCTTATGTGCCCAAGGGCCCCCACTTAGGTTAAGACGGCCCTGCTTGTGTTATAAAAACTTGAGCGATATAATACCTTTTCTTAGGCTAAAATTTATAAAGCTTGCTTAGGCTTTGCTTAGACTTAACTCACGAGTTAAGTGTGCATTGAAATTTATAGTCATTATGCTTAGCTCAAGCTGAGCAAATGCTTAGCATAAGTCCCCGAAATCCTTGACTTAGCGAATACTTACGCGCTCGTAAAGATGGTTCGATTGACCAGGTAAAAAACCGTAATTTAGTTTGAAAACGTTATGACAGAAGTCCGTAAGGGCATGCTAGGGTCAAAGTAAAAACTTCTTTCTAGAAATTGGTAACTATATGTAATTGAAATCGAGATAATCTCAAATAATGTTGACATTTTTTTTATGGAATAGGCGGGTAAACGAACAGACTTATCGCCTGATGGTAAGCGATTACCGCCGCCAATGGATACCTGCAACACCAGAGGCGTCACAAGTGCGTTGCCGGCCTTTGGGGGAGGGACGGGAGGGGATTGGGGGATAGGCCTCCGGTATCCTCACTCACTCGGTGACACACAGCGCAAGCACTATTTCACACCGGTTTTCTGTGAGGCCGTGGTATCACTCATTCATGCCGAAGCGTTGCTCTCCCACGGTGACAATCCGGTTTTTTTTGACTGGCCCTTTTTCACTTAAAATCAATAAAAACTCACTGTTTAAATTGATTGATATACAATTATATAATAAAGATTATAAGATTTACTAATATTTTAGTTTAATACAGCTATTTTAAAAATAATATGTGTTTGAAATACCTATATAATTTAAATAAATATACTATGCAAATTGAAACGTTGAACATTTTTTCCTGAGCTCTTGCTTAGCATACACTCAGTACATACTTAGCCCAAAAGACTATAAATTCGAATGCTAAGATTACACTGAGCAGGAACTTAAGTAAGTTTAGCGTAAGCGAAGTCTGAGCAAAGTCTAAGCACGCTTTATAAATTTCAGCCTTAGTTTTCTTCATTAATATATAAAAAAATACCGACTCCGACGTGTAAAAATATATGAAAAGATTTACTTACAAATAAATATCATTTCATTCGATTTCATATTAATAGTAGTTTATATATTATAATCCCATTATAGTAAGAGAGCTACTGAACCTTTCGACTAACGGTGTGTCTGTAAGGCTAGAAACTTTTGTACTGATGATTCATAACGTGCTAAGTACGGTAACCATCGTCTGGCAGGCCTCAGCCCTGCTCATCATCAACTAATATGTTTTTGAAAGTATAAAAAAATGAGTTAAAAAACTGTTCCTGTAAGCCTGAAATTTTTATTGGTGACGAGCAGATTTCCCTAGTGGCCGTTTGCGGAACTAACGTAAGACAGATACTTCTACCTGACAGTTTAGTATACAGAGCGAGTGCATTGTTATTTTAAATTCTTTCTACAATGATTTCATTGATAGACGTCTACGGAGTAGTAAAAAATACTATATGACCACTTCGTGAGGGTGATCAGTATTTTAAAAGTGGAATGTTAACGTGTATACGTATT
The DNA here is from genome assembly GCA_949125395.1 of Diaphora mendica. Classification (NCBI taxonomy): domain Eukaryota; kingdom Metazoa; phylum Arthropoda; class Insecta; order Lepidoptera; family Erebidae; genus Diaphora; species Diaphora mendica. The sequence goes on from OX421321.1 coordinate 3,831,230, forward strand.
TTTATCTGTCATAAGTTAGTTCTGTGACTTGCCGCTAGGGAATCTGCTCGTCACCAATATGATCTAGTTCTCTATTATTATCTAGAAGTTCAAAAACAAAATGACAGACGATTCCGATGAGCACAAGTACCTGCCAGGCGAACAGAAAGACACATCTATCTTCAAATACATCATCAATGTAAATAAAAATTATTCTGTAAAGATGTAATTCATATTTATATGTTTGTCTGAGCGATTTAAAGAAAGTAGGAACAATGACCGGCGGTGCTGGCTAGCATATTGCCTTGACAGGTGAAGAATCATCACTACAAGAGTTTCTAGTCTACAGACACACCGTTAGTCGAAAGGTTCAGTAGCTCTTGGTCCATTAGATAGGTCTACTAGTAACTGTAGTAGTAGCAGCGAGTAGCAGGTCATCTCGTGGATGGCGTATACATAGATAGACTATTTTGTAGATTGCACAGTCAAATAGCCTTATAGCACTAATTTCAGAGCAATCGGATTAAATGATTTTGATACTGATAATTTTAAATTTATGAAGTTGTTTTTTTTATGGGTACCTAGAGGCCATACCTATGACTGGGCGGTTGGCCTAGTGGTTTAAGCGGCCGCCTCGCCACTTCCTACTGAGCCAAGTGTTGTGGGTTTAAATTCCACGTGGAACAACACTATTGTTCCGAATCTGGGTGTTCTTTGAGACCGTTTCATGTATGATTGTGAAATCCCCCGCGATACAGGATGTATATTCCTAATGCGGGAGTTGTCTTTAAACTCTCTCTAGAGTCTATGAACATAATAAAAATATTATTCAAGTTTTAAAAAATTACAAGCACATACCAATTTGCATGACTGATTTGGCGGGAAACACACCAACCAATCAGAAACTTGCATGAGAGAGACAGACTCTAACTAAACTTAGTCTCTCTCTCTACTCCAATCACGCTTTCCGCCTGTTCAGATGCCCCTCAGGTATATATGCTCCAAGCTTTCCACCCTTTTAGCTGCCCCTCAATGATATATCATTGACATAAAGTACATGGACTAGCCATACCTACAAAAATATCGTGCACACCTACCTTTACATAATTCGTACATAAAATGGCTGCCTTTAGGGTTGTACCTATGCAGCTATGTAGAGTGACTCGAAATGACAAAATCGAAATTTAACAAAAATATTTAATAAATTGAAAAAAATTCAATAACATTAAATCATTTTAGTTATTTGTGATTGGTTAAGTATTTATGGTAGGAATTTAGAAGAGAAGTTTTAGAATGTATATCCTTATTTACCTATTTTTTGTATCTCTGACGGTTCTGGGATCTCGAAATCAAACTATAAGTACCTATATTATGTTGAAATTGAGCGAAATAGCAAATTGAGTTAATAAAACATGTTTTAAATAGTTGTAATATTTATTCGTATAGATGAAATTTGCCTATTTAGATAATCTTCAGGTCCTGCACATTCTTCCAAAATGAGACTTTCTTCAGTGTTGATGAATTTCCTTTCTTTAAGATGCTTGACGATGTCAGAGCACAATGCAATCTTTTGATTACGTCTCCGGACCTTTTCATTTAAACTTCTAAATTTTCTTTTTAGAAAATCACACTTTTCTGTAAGATTCTTTATTTGCTTCTTTTTGTTATTCAACCTGGAAATCTTAATTGAGATTTGAATAAAAAAAATCCACCGTTTTCGATGTTTGGGAAGTAATAGGTGAATTATTATAATTAAACTATTACTTCCCAAACATCGAAAACGGTGGATTTTTTTTATTTAAATCTTAATGTTAAGGTCTTGATTTATTATATATAGTATAAAAGTCTCCCTTCCTTCCCCTCCCAAATTTTCGGAACACTCAACTGCCCCGCAAGACAAGCTCGGTATCCTGGGTATGGATATCTGCCGTGATCTCAACATGCGTGAGTACATCGAGAGCGTCATTAAAGAGGCCTCGCGGAAGTTAGGTGTACTTAACAAGGTGAGACGGTTCTTCTCGCCCGGGCATCTGTGTCTTCTTTACAAGACCCAGGTTCACTCGTGCGTGGAGTACTGTTCCCATCTATGCGATGGTGCCGCAAGTATCTATTTGACGCTCTCGATCGGTTGCAGCGGCGAGCAGTCCGCATCATCGGTAGTCCCGAAGCCACTGAGTCCCTAGAACCCCTGCAGCTGCGAAGAGATATCGCCTCTATGGCAGTCCTTTATCGCCTGTATCATGGGGAGTGTCCTGAAGCGCTCTTCCAACTGGTCCCCCTTCTCCTTTCCTGTACAGGACAACACGTGCCGGCCTTCGCAGTCACCCTTTTAGAGTGGAAGACATACGCTCTCGAACGTTTCGGTTCTTTCTTCTTGTGTCGAGCGATCAAAACATGGAACTTACTACCACCACACGTGTTTCCTTCCCATTATGATCCCGGGTCCTGTAAGCGGGGCGTGAAAAAACAACTCACTAGGCCGCCATAGTGTGGGTCACTATGCTGCTCTGTCCACGTTCACATTGAGGATAGTGACCATCACTTTTGGATTCTACTTATGCTTTCCATCAGGCAGAGTAGAGTCATTTTGGTAGCTTGAACATAAAAAAAAAAACTTTTTTCTGTTACTGTTTAAATTCATCATCATCTGAGCATATAAACATTCCACTACTGAGCATGGGCCTTCTCCGGAAATTCTTGAAGCGAAATTGGCCTACTATACTACACTACTCTGATGGGTCGGTATAGGTTTTTTTTATATTTTTCTCTCTGTCATAGTGATGTTGCCTATCTAACTTACTTATTTAGTCACCTCTTATACCACCCTCTGGAAGAAATATCAGTCAGTTTTGAATAATTTTATTGTATTGGATAAAGTATTCAACGAGGAATAGTTTAGTCCATGTAACATCATGCTACGATCCATAGGAGGGGAGCACTGACCATAAACGTAGGTGAAACTGCAGGGAATGGCTAGTATTTGATGTAAATCTATTATCTACATTCTGATCAGCTTGTCACATCACCATTATCATCATCATCATCAGCCTATCGCAGTCCACTCCAATTGCGCGCCACTTGATTCGATCCTCGGCTTCTCGCATCCAGCTCCTGCTAGCCGTCTTGCGCAGATCATCACTCCACCTGGCCTGTGGACGTCCTACACTACGTTTGCCGAGACGCGGTCTCCACTCAAGAAAGCGTTTACCCCAACGGTAATCAGTTCTGCGGCTAATATGGCAGCCCACTGCCACTTCAGCTTGCTAATCCTTTGGGTTATGTCGATGACCTTGGTTCTCTGCCGGATTACCTCATTCCTGATGCGATCCCTCAGAGAAACGCCGAGCATAGCCCTTTCCATAGCACGCTGAGCGACTTTGAACTTGTGGACCATCCGTGCCGTAAGTGTCCACGATTCGGCTCTGTATGTCATGACAGGTAGGACACACTGATTGAAGACTTTCGTCTTAAGGCTCTGTGGGATCGACGATGAAAAGACCCGACGAAGTTTCCCAAACGCTGTCCAACCCAGCTGAATTCTCCTGTTCACCTCGTCCTCGAAGTGGTTTCTAACTAACTGCAAAGTCTGCCCGAGGTAAACATATTTTTGAACAACCTCGAGAACGGCATCGTGTACTGCGACCGGTTCTGGTAGTACATGTTCATTGAACAAGACCTTAGTTTTGTCCAAGTTCATCCGTAGGCTGATGCGCACAGAAGAGTCAGCCAGGACGTTCAGTATCTGTTGTATGTCCTGCAGCGTCTCTGCCATAATGAGGATGTCGTCCGCAAATCGCAAGTCAGAGATGTATTCGCCATTGATATAAATTCCACGTCCTTTCCAGTGTAGCGTTTTGAACAAATCCTCCATGGCATTTGTGAACAATTTCGGGGAAAGAACATCCCCTTGTCTCACTCCTCGATGCAATGGTATGGGCCCATACCATTGCATCGAGGAGTGAGACAAGGCCTTGTTTGCTGATTCTGTACTTGGACGGACATGCTGGTGGCTTCGTAGAGACATTTCAGCACTTGGATGTTTCGCCAATCTACTTAGCAACGCTGCAGGGACTCCCGAACAGACTAGGTCTCGATCGAGTCAAAGGCCTTCTCATAGTCCACAAATGGTAGACACAGAGGCTGATTATCCTCTTCCGTCTCCTGTATAATCTGCCGCACTGTGTGGATGTGGTCTATGGTGCCATATCCGCTCTGAAATCCAGCTTGCTCCGGTGGTTGAAATTCGTCGAGTCTTCGCGCAAGACGGTTCGTTCTTCACCACCATTATATTTAAAAAAAATTACTAACGACCAGAAGCGAAGATAAGGGCATTGCGCAGTGGCGTAATCACGTAACGTCGAGAGTTCTGTTGAAGGATTTTTGTGGAAGTGCATCAAGCAGACATACCAGATTTTATGTTGAGGTATGTGGATTTTATATTCTCCAAACCAATGATTTTGATCCATTTTCTTCCCGAAATTTCGTTCATAGGAAATCTGATGTAGAAAATACCACGTAAACATTTTTTTTATGTAAAAATATAAGTATCAACACTTTAACTCGACCATTACTACCCTTAATCGTATGTAAACAAATCAAAGTCAAAGAAAGCAAATAACACTATTGAGAACCTCAAATAACTAACAAACATCTTCAGATATTTGAAATAGATCATTTGATTGATTTTGTTTTACTAACCTGTAAAGAGTCCATGTAGGCTGATTATTGTTTTTTCTTACACCACATTGGTTAATAGAGCACGAAAGCATAATTTTTTTGTCTAGGACAAAGCCTTGGATACAATAAAAACCAGTTTACAGCCGTAATTGGCACGAATGCAAAATAAAAAAATCCAACAACAACAGTTTGACAGCAGATATTATACCTCAGAACTTGGCACTTAAAATGGCGTCGCCGGTCACGAATTGACAAGTACATGACGTCACTCAATACAGTGTTGCCAATATTAGTGCTCATTTAACTATGTTTATCTCTCTTTTCACATCAAGGTAAACATAAGTTAAAAAGAGATAAAATGCTTTTTCGTATATATGTGTGGTTATTATATATATATTTGTATAATGTATTGTTCGAATAGTAGAATAGAGCCTCTTCATGTACTACTTCCTCATTGGTATAGATATGCTCTAAATCTGACACACATTTTTTTTTTCGAAAATAAAATTTCAATGTCAGAATTGCGCAGTTTTATAGCTGGTAGCTACGCCAGGAATGGCATTCCGACGATCGACATGACGTCATTAGCGCTATCGCTGGTTGGTTCATTTTGTGTTATGTTGCTATTCGCTGGTTCTGGTTGGTTCATTTCGTGTTATGTTGCTATCACATGGTAACAAGATAGTGACGTCACATCGAGCCGCTCTCGGAATGCGAGGCCTTGTTTTCGTAGACCATGGCTGGTAGTATGTTCATTATCTAAGTTCATTATAGTTTATTCGGATTACTTTTAGTTGTCGCAAGTTCCTTTTGTATTTCTTTTAAATACTTTCTTTTTATTTATTACATAATATAGAAACCTATGTACATAACCATAATTTATAAAAAAAAAAAACAATATTTACATAAAAGCGTCAAAAAACTCCACATCTTCGCCTACTGGTAGCGTTCCCAAAAGACTGGCAGCATTACCACGTTGAATGGCAATGCTGATTCTCTGTGCTAGAAAAAGGCATCGACCTACAGTACATGGACTACTCATACCTACAAAATTATCGTGCCTACCTACACAAGAAGTTGGCGCATAAAATGGCTGCCTTTAGGGTTGTACCTATGTAGAGTGACTCGAAATTTCAATATCGAAATTTAACTGAAATATTTAATAACTTGCAAAAATAACGATAACATTATATAATTATAGTTAATTCCGATTGTTTTTTATTATTTATAATGGATGGATTAAATTTTGAATGATGGACCTAAGACTAAAATCCAAAAATGAAAGCTGGCCATCACGGGACACCCGGCTAGATATGATATGATCGAAATATTACTTAAATGATTCTTGGGCTTCTACCCAAGAAACCGTAGGCCATTAGGAGTGCTACAGCGTTTGGTGACTCCATTGTGGGTTAGGAGAGTGCTAGTCCTCTCCCTTTTCCCACCTTTTAGGCGTACATCACCTCCTCCCAAAATGAGGCCGTGGATTCCTCTTGGAATCCCTAAAATCATGGTCTTTCTGTAGTCTGGGAATAGATGATCGTAGGTGAGGTTTCTCAAATTATTATTTTAAAACCATTTGTTATCGGCTATGAAAACAGCCCTATCCGTTATATCAGAAACAATACTAAAGAAAGAACAGAATACCTCCGCATTCAAACCAACGAGAATGTATATCGTTGTTTACCTATTTTTTCGTAGCTTTGACGGTTCTGGGATACCGATATCAACAAAAGTACTTATATTATGTTGACATTGAGCGAAATAACAAATTGTGTAAATAAAACACGTTTTAAATAGTTGTAATATTTATTCATTTATTCACACATTCAGGTTAGGGCACTGCGCAGTCACGTCGAGAGTTCTGTTGTAGGATGTTTCATGGAAGTGCATCGAGCAGACATACCACATTTTATGTTGAGGGTTTATATTTTCCAAACCAATGATTTCGATCCATTTCTTTCTTAAAATTTCATTTACAGGAAATCTGATGAAGAAAACACCATGTTAACATTTTTTTTTTATAATAATATAAGTATCGACACTTTAACTCTACCATCACTATCCTTAATCGTATGTAAACAAATCAAAGTGAAACAAAGCAAATATTACCATTGAGAACCTCAAAAAACTAAGAAACGTCTTCGGAAATTATAAAAAGAATATGTTTAATACAATACAATAAACTAAATCGTGAAATATTGAACAATTTCAATGCATTTTTGTACTAACCTGTAAAGAGTCAATGTACAATGATTCTTGTTTTTTCTTGCACCAAATTGTTTAATGGAGCACGAAGGCATGATTTTCATGTCTAGGGCAAAACCTTGGATACAATAAAAACCAATTTAAAGCCCTAATTGCCACGAAAACAAAAACAAAATTTCCAACAACAACCGCTTGACAGCAGATCTACCTCAGAACTTGGTGCTTGGCGTCGCCGGGCACGAATTGACAAGTGCATGACGTCACTCAAAAGTGTTGCCAATATTAGTCTTCACTAAACTATGTTTATCTCTCTTTTCACACCAAGGTAAACATAAGTTAAAAAGAGACAAAATGCTTTTTTGTATATATGTGTCGATTTTATATATATTTGTATAATGAATAGTTCGTATAGTAGAATAGGGCATCTCCTTATATTTTCTTTACTCATTGGAAAAATGCCGGCCTTCTGGTCGCGAGAAGCGTCAATCAGTTGCTTGGCTAGTTGTTTAAACGCGAGCAAAAATTATAAATATTATATATTTTTATTTTTTTATCTTTCTTTTTTTTTTTTTTTTTAAATTGCTATTCTTTTTTAAAAAGAGACAAATTGCTAAAAATAAACCGTTGTTTATTTTTAGCAAAGCTCTGTTGTTCCAGTTTTTTTTTACAAAAAAAGAAAAAGTCCTGTTTCAAAAAGTGGCAACACTGAACTTAAGCCAATTACTTGTTTTCGTTCCAAAAATATCACATTCGTCCACCAATCACAAGTGCTACATTTTCCTCCAATCATAAGCTTTGAAATCAACCAATCCAGTCATAGAAACATTGGCGTCAGTTTCACCCGCTCTATTCCCTTCGGCGCCATTTTGGAGCATATGATAGTTGTTGTGCGTCTCTTGAACGGTATTTACTTAATAGTTTCATTTCGTCGTTGCAAATAACACTGAAAGGTGTGTCCATTTGTGTAATTGTGATTAAGTCTGTATATTTTGTACAAAAACCTACGTTTTAGTTAAATTTTGTCATTATTTGTTGAACTTGTGATGTGTTGAAATCATCGTTCCCTCTAAAATTTATTTTTCTTCATTTTAGTGAAAAATGGCTCGTACTAAGCAGACTGCTCGTAAATCCACGGGAGGTAAAGCGCCCCGTAAACAATTGGCTACTAAAGCAGCACGTAAATCAGCACCCAGCACTGGTGGAGTCAAGAAACCCCATCGTTACCGCCCTGGTACAGTAGCCTTGCGAGAAATCCGTCGTTACCAGAAGTCTACTGAATTGCTTATTCGCAAGCTGCCATTCCAGCGTCTCGTGAGAGAAATTGCTCAAGATTTCAAAACCGACTTGCGTTTCCAGTCAGCTGCCATTGGAGCTCTTCAGGTGAGTCTCTTAATATACTATTCCCGCTCAAAATGGGCCATGTGCCCATGGCTTTCATAGTTCTGAAAGGGAGAGTTTAACATCTGTAATGTTTGGGTTTTCAGGAAGCCAGTGAGGCATACCTTGTGGGTCTGTTTGAAGATACCAACTTGTGTGCTATCCATGCCAAGCGTGTAACCATCATGCCGAAAGATATCCAGCTCGCTAGACGAATCCGTGGCGAGCGTGCTTAAATAATAACATTAGTGTACTTTATTCTTAAATTATTTGTAATTCAATAGATCTAAATTCCATTAACAATTTTTACAGTCTCATGTTTAATTTTATATAACATTGTATTCATTATGATAAGGATGCAGCAGAACTGAGTTTAATTAATACACTCTTAATAAGTAAGTTAAAATGCTATGTGTGAAATGCTTCGCAGATACTTCAGAATACATGGAGTACTGTAGTGTTTCATGCGTGGGTATATAGCTAGCTTTTGTTTAGTGACTTGTGGTAATTTTACATCTAAGTAGTAATATTAGATAATGATGTCAGCCACAATTTGTAAGGTGATTCTGTTTGGAGTATAAATGCACTTTATTATGTGTAAGAAATTTGGTGTTAAATAAATTTGATTAGGTTAAGAAATGTGTATTTTTATTGTTAAATTTAACTACCCATGTAGCAGCAGTAGTTTTTGATAACTTGTCTGATATCAGTGACCCATTAAAGATAGTTCTGTTTCTTTTGAAGTTCGTAGATACTTTTGATTAGGTACTGTTTTGTACAAACATGCATTTGCTTCATTTATGCCAACATAAATTAATTCAAAAGGAAAGTTACTCACGATTTACATTCCTGTGAACCACGGGTTTTTTTGGGCAACACCAGCTGATGCCTTACTTTAACCACTTTTTAGAATTGATGTGCAACAAACCATCCTGCATAGTGCATAGATATTGCAACATCTTGAGTAACAAAATAGGCACCTAATTGTTGTTTACTAAGATGACTCATGCTATGGAGTGGAAAAATCATTATTATGGTGATAAGCACATACAAGTCTATCGTATTAATCATAAACTACGCCGATAATGATGGGTGATGAATATCTCAAGTTGAGTTCCTACAAATTGATAAAGGTCTTTCAACCGAACAACTCAAAGGAGAATAATGCCGTTCGTCGAAAAAATCTTGCGGTAGGTACAGCTACCAGCCACTAAACATTTACTTCTAAACTTTGGTTGGCCTATAAATTAACAACCGGCTACGGTCAAAATTATATCATTGCCACATCTGAAACAAATTCTGTTATTAAATAAATGAAAATAATTACATGTGATTTAGACAAGAGTAGTGTTATAAGTAACGATTCCAACCTCGTATAAATGCCTCATTTGTTTAAATCTTAATAATTAGTAGGCATACAATAAAATATATTATAAACTTATAATTCAATTGGTGATTTTATAAACAAGTAAATAGTTGATTCATATTAATATCTTGGCGCCTTCCGCTTGTCAGCTTCCGGCGCGACTTATATTTCATAGCAAATGTTTAATGTTACACAATCCTGTATTATCAAATGATAATTGTATGCTAATAATCATTAGAATATTTGTGTGCGTGTGAACTGAGGGACCATAGTGATATTTTTGTTTGAAATTTTTATAAGATTTAGTAGTAGGCTCAAAACAATTGTAGAACAAATATGAGAATTTGTAAAAAGATATGTTAAGAACTACAGCCCTTTAAGTGTGGTCCCTCAATCCTCACATACCATCAGCCTGATCTCGGCAAGTATGTAAAAAAATAAGGTATTGTGACTGCAGACATTTAGTAGAGAATTTGTAAAGATATATACTAAATAGCTGAGCACAAATCATCAACGATTAAAAAAATACAACGACTATACTGTGGTCCCTCAGTCCACACACTAAAGATTTTGGTGTGCGTGTGAACTGAGGGACCATAGTGATATTTTTGTTTGAAATTTTTATAAGATTTAGTAGTAGGCTCAAAACAATTGTAGAACAAATATGAGAATTTGTAAAAAGATATGTTAAAAACTACAGCCCTTTAAGTGTGGTCCCTCAATCCTCACATACCATCAGCCAGATCTCGGCAAGTATGTAAAAAAATAAGGTATTGTAACTGCAGACATTTAGTAGAGAATTTGTAAAGATATATACTAAATAACTGAGCACAAATCATCGATTAAAAAAATACAACGACTATACTGTGGTCCCTCAGTCCACACACGAAAAATTTTGTTATACTGAATATTATCACATCAACGGAATAAAATCTCTATTTTCTTACATAATGTTTTAGAACAAGTCTTATAGCAATTTGTAAAAAATAAATTTAAAAAAAATATCGACGCACTTTGAAGATATTTATAATTAAAGCTGGTCCCTCAATCCTCACGTTCTCAAACATACTTGCATGTCTAGCTGCTAGACGACTAAAGTATCACAAAGTGTAGTGTATTAAACTTTTTGTAAAAAGTTTCTACAAAATAATAGGTATCTTTAATTGCGTGTATCTTACCTCTAAAATGGGATTATAGCATTTCAGTGATCTTATGAACAGATATACGAGTAGTGTGACCACACAATGAAAAAAATGTAGACTACCAATATAATTTTATTGTAATAGTCGAAACCCAAGGTTGTACGGTTGATTTAGTGTTATGTTACATTACGTATCTTTACAAAGCATGAAATAAAGTAGCTTTTAGACGCTTATCACCGTTTAAGCTATGTTTCAAGGAAGCTTTATGTACTTATAATACCCCAGTATTTTACAAACCATTATGGTAACATAGTGGTATTATTTATACAGCTCAGTTTTATACGTTTTATTAACACATAAAATTGAACATTTAAAAACACAGGATTTTGTAAAATATTTACAAAAAGTCCGCGATAGTACCTATCGCGATCTATATTAATATTATAAATTTGAAAGTGGCTTAGTCTGTTTCTCTATTACGCTTTCACGGCTAAACCAATAACAGTGCCTGCACTTGGTAAGGCATATAACTTATTGTAATACTTTTGTTTAAGTGTGTGAACTTTTTTTCACAAAACAGAGTCATTCGCATTTTTTGCCAGGGCGTTACACTACGGACCAACAAATATTCTTACATTCATTAAGTTATAACCAAATTTTACGTACTTAAACAAAAGTATTACAATAAGTTATATGCCTTACCAAGTGCAAGCACTGTTATTGGTTTAGCCGTGAAAGCGTAATAGAAAAACAGACTAAGCCACTTTCAAATTTATAATATTAATATAGATCGCGATAGGTACTATCGCGGACTTTTTGTAAATATTTTACAAAATCCTGTGTTTATAAATGTTCAATTTTGTGTTCATAAAACGTATAAAACTGAGCTGTATAAATAATACCACTATGTTACCATAATGGTTTGTAAAATACTGGGGTATTATAAGTACATAAAGCTTCCTTGAAACATAGCCTAAATGGTGATAAGCGTCTAAAAGCTACTTTATTTCATGCTTTGTAAAGATACGTAATGTAACTTAACACTAAATCAACCGTACAACCTTGGGTTTCGACTATTACAATAAAAATTATATTGGTAGTCTACATTTTTTTCATTGTGTGGTCACACTACTCGTATATCTGTTCATAAGATCACTAAAATGCTATAATCTCATTTTAGAGGTAAGATACACACAATTAAAGATACCTATTATTTTGTAGAAACTTTTTACAAAAAGTTTAATACACTACACTTTGTGATACTTTAGGCGTCTAGCAGCTAGACATGCAAGTATGTTTGAGAACGTGAGGATTGAGGGACCAACTTTAATTATAAATATCTTCAAAGTGCGTCGATATTTTTTTAAAATTTATTTTTTACAAATTGCTATAAGACTTGTTCTAAAACATTATGTAAGAAAATAAAGATTTTATTCCGTTGATGTGATAATATTCAGTATAACAAAATCTTTCGTGTGTGGACTGAGGGACCACAGTATAGTCGTTGTATTTTTTTAATCGTTGATGATTTGTGCTCAGTTATTTAGTATATATCTTTACAAATTCTCTACTAAATGTCTGCAGTCACAATACCTTATTTTTTTACATACTTGCCGAGATCTGGCTGATGGTATGTGAGGATTGAGGGACCACACTTAAAGGGCTGTAGTTTTTAACATATATTTTTACAAATTCTCATATTTGTTCTACAATTGTTTTGAGCCTACTACTAAATCTTATAAAAATTTAAAACAAAAATATCACTATGGTCCCTCAGTTCACACGCACACAAGATTTTGTTATACTGAATATTATCACATCAACGGAATAAAATCTTTATTTTCTTACATAATGTTTTAGAACAAGTCTTATAGCAATTTGTAAAAAATAAATTAAAAAAAAACATCGACGCACTTTGAAGATATTTATAATTAAAGCTGGTCCCTCAATCCTCACGTTCTCAAACATACTTGCATGTCTAGCTGCTAGATGACTAAAGTATCACAAAGTGTAGTGTATTAAACTTTTTGTAAAAAGTTTCTACAAAATAATAGGTATCTTTAATTGTGTGTATCTTACCTCTAAAATGAGATTATAGCATTTCAGTGATCTTATGAACAGATATACGAGTAGTGTGACCACACAATGAAAAAAATGTAGACTACCAGTATAATTTTTATTGTAATAGTCGAAACCCAAGGTTGTACGGTTGATTTAGTGTTATGTTACATTACGTATCTTTACAAAGCATGAAATAAAGTAGCTTTTAGACGCTTATCACCATTTAGGCTATGTTTCAAGGAAGCTTTATGTACTTATAATACCCCAGTATTTTACAAACCATTATGGTAACATAGTGGTATTATTTATACAGCTCAGTTTTATACGTTTTATCAACACATAAAATTGAACATTTAAAAACACAGGATTTTGTAAAATATTTACAAAAAGTCCGCGATAGTACCTATCGCGATCTATATTAATATTATAAATTTGAAAGTGGCTTAGTCTGTTTCTCTATTACGCTTTCGTGGCTAAACCAATAACAGTGCCTGCACTTGGTAAGGCATATAACTTATTGTAATACTATTGTTTAAGTATGTGAAAAAAAAAGTTAGATAGAACTTTTTTTCACAAAACAGAGTCATTCGCATTTTTTGCCAGGGCGTTACAGTACGGACCAACAAATCTTCTTACATTCATTAAGTTATAACCAAATTTTACGTACTTAAACAAAAGTATTACAATAAGTTATATGCCTTACCAAGTGCAGGCACTGTTATTGGTTTAAGCAACTTTCAAATTTATAATATTAATATAGATCGCGATAGGTACTATCGCGGGCTTTTTGTAAATATTTTACAAAATCCTGTGTTTTTAAATGTTTAATTTTATGTGTAAATAGAACGTATAAAACTGACCTGTATAAATAATACCACTATGTTACCATAATGGTTTGAAAAATACTGGGGTATTATAAGTACATAAAGCTTCCTTGAAACATAGCCTAAATGGTGATAAGCGACTAAAAGCTACTGTATTTCATGCTTTGTAAAGATACGTAATGTAACATAACACTAAATCAACCGTACAACCTTGGGTTTCGACTATTCCAATAAAAATTATATTGGTAGTCTACATTTTTTTTCATTGTGTGGTCACACTACTCGTATATCTGTTCATAAGATCACTGAAATGCTATAATCTCATTTTAGAGGTAAGATACACACAATTAAAGATACCTATTATTTTGTAGAAACTTTTTACAAAAAGTTTAATACTCTAAACTTTGTGATACTTCAGTCGTCTAGCAGCTAGACATGCAAGTATGTTTGAGAACGTGAGGATTGAGGGACCAGCTTTAATTATAAATATCTTCAAAGTGCGTCGATGTTTTTTTTTAATTTATTTTTTACAAATTGCTATAAGACTTGTTCTAAAACATTATGTAAGAAAATAAAGATTTTATTCCGTTGCTGTGATAATATTCAGTATAACAAAATCTTTCGTGTGTGGACTGAGGGACCACAGTATAGTCGTTGTATTTGTTTAATCGTTGATGATTTGTGCTCAGTTATTTAGTATATATCTTTACAAATTCTCTACTAAATGTCTGCAGTCACTATACCTTATTTTTTTACATACTTGCCGAGATCCGGCTGATGGTATGTGAGGATTGAGGGACCACACTTAAAGGGCTGTAGTTCTTAACATATCTTTTTACAAATTCTCATATTTGTTTTACAATTGTTTTGAGCCTACTACTAAATCTTATAAAAATTTCAAACAAAAATATCACTATGGTCCCTCAGTTCACACGCACACGAATATTTATGGTAAACAATATTTGATATTATCTACTAAATATGTGAATTTAGTATTGAATTGGGTCAAGCCTGTCAAATACAATAAAAATACCTTCGAGTAATTTCACGCATTCATATCCCGAACGTTCTACTTGGTGCTAATCGACCGTTACAGTAGACTGAACGAAAGTAGACACATTTGTAGAAGAAAAACAATGCTCTGCTGTCGGACAGAAAATAGAAGTCCAACCGACTTCGATCAAGACACCCGTAAAATCGTTATTTGTACGTAAAAGGTATTTATATCATGTTTAGGTATACCAATTACAAATGAATGCCACATAATATTTTTGTTAGAAACGATCCGACACTAGCAATGCTGTTGTCCTGTAAAAAGCGCTCCACACGATCGGAACCGACCGACCGACCAAGGTGACCTTGGTCGGATTGTTATAAAAGTGGACAGTGTAGAAGCCGGTTGTCCGACCGAATGTTTGGTTGGTCCCAACGGCCTTGATCGGAAGCGCATCCAATCCGACCAAGGTCACCTTGGTCGGTCGGTCGGTTCCGATCGTGTGGAGCGCTTTTTATTTGTTCCGTTTGGTCGGCTCTTACGACACGCACGATGTAAATAGGGGTAGTAATAGGCAGTGGCATAGCTACCCAGGGGCTAGGCGGTGAAGTGCCCCAGGGCCCTTGAGCTCAGGGGGCCCTCGAATCCTTACCAGAAAATTTCGATTGAACTTAACTTTCGAAAATTTATCCTATTTTATTTTTAAATAAATATGACAGGTTGCAATCTGACTTTAAACAAGGCAACTGTTGAGAAGAATTTTTATTTTTTTGTGCCGAAATCCCCTCGGATACCATCAACTGGTGGTATCTTGGTCGGTGGTAAATATTAATGTATAGGTTAAAGTGTTTTGTCTAAATAGTCCTAATTCCTATCCTTTGATTTCTTATCTCGATTGAACAATTACGAAAACAGAAGAGAAAAATCAAGTTCTAGTAGCAGTTGGGAAAAATTACATGTGTACGATTTGGGGGGGGGGGGGTATGTCCTCTGTGACTCCCCCCGACTGCAGTGAGGACCCAACAATTTGCCCCTACCTAGGCCAAGGGCTGGCGACGCCTTTGGGTAGGTCCGACCTTTATAAAATAAACCCTTTATCTTTTCTATTTCATTTTAATGCCCAATTCCTACATCAAGTATTAATTGTAATTTATGTCGTTACTGTATAATATTTTTAACCGACTTCCAAAAAGGAGGAGGTTCTATGTTCCACTGTATGTATTTTTTTTTTTTTTTTTTTTTTTATTATGTATGTTACCTGATTACTCCGTCAGTTGTGGACCGATTTTGAATTTTTTTTTTGTATTCGACAGGGTATGCTTCCGTGGTGGTCCCATTGCCAGCATATCAGGATCTGATGATGGGATCCCAGGGAAATCGAGGGAAACCCTCATTTTTTATAGGCACATACCATGTTTTTCGTATATTTTCTGAAGTTACACCGGTATTTGCGTCTGGTAGTCATCATTTTATGATGATGAGCTGATGATGTAAGGTACCACTCCTTAACGGTTAGGAGTTTGAAGATAAATCTTTAAATAACATATGTATATAAGTTACCTTTAGTCGTATTCTTACAAATTATTTAGGTAAGCTGATGATGGAAGGTAGAAGGTACAACTCCTCAACGGTTAGGAGTTGGAGAATAATTCTTTCAATTTCATACGTATCTAAAGACCTTCAGTCGTATACTTTCAAGCTATTTAGGTGAGCTGATGATAGAAGATTAAACTCTTCAACAGTTAGGGATTAGAGGATGATTTTAATATTACACGTACCTTAATTTTTATTCTTGATGATGAAATTTGATGAAATAATTCAACTTACTACTTACCTACGATTGTTTGCACTAAAAACTGTAAAATAAAAACTTTTTATAAAAAAAAAAAACCGACTTCCAAAAACATCCAACGAAAACTCTCTGTCAAAAAACATTTAAAAGCGTAAAATAAACTGGTTCTTCATAAATTGCCTATACCTAATTCTTTATTCATTTAAATAGTAGTATTATAATGGGTGCTAGGTACCTAAAATCTGTTTGAAGTCGGTGCTAAGCCAAAAAGAATACAAACGAACAATTACAAAAGTCTAAGCGATAGTCACTTGGCACCGACTTAAAACAGATTTTAGGTACCTAGCACCCATTATAATACTACTATTTAAATGAATAAAGAATTAGGTATAGGCAATTTATGAAGAACCAGTTTATTTTACGCTTTTAAGTGTTTTTTGACAGAGAGTTTTCGTTGGATGTTTTTGGAAGTCGGTTTTTTTTATTTTTTATTACATACTGAAATAAGAGAGCAAAACCTAGGGAAGTTAGGTTTTATTCAACATAAAATTAAACGTTTAGGTAAGACAGACATTGAATTAAAGCAATGTCAAGTTTTGACACAATGATATAAATCACGTTATATAAAAAATGCCTGCGATGCATGCAGCACTGAAGGAGGTTGAATATCATATCACATATCATTATCATCAGTTCTTTTTCGTGCACTGCAGGGCAGTGCACGAAAAAGAACTGATGATAAAGTAGCTTAGCATTTTTAAAATATTTATGTATTAATTTAATATTTTTACTTGATAAAACCTAACCGATATAGATTACTATCTATACCGGTTATATACCATCTATACCACACCATATATACCATGTGGTATATATACTCTTCGATTGGATCTCTTTTATCATTCTTGGCATACCAAATCTCTTTGCTTAGTACAAATTGCGTTCACGTGGCTGTATGCGTAAATTATGCGTTTGCCTTTCGGCACAGATGATAAATAGAAAATCGGCGGCAAAGCTGAAAATTCGTCTTGATTTGTTAGTTAAATATTTAATAAATGTAAATTGAATAATTAAAATGAGTTCCAACAGTTCAGAGAGTGGAAATTGATTGTACTCCACCAGATTTAAGATTTTCTTTTAGTAATTGCCCCAATATGAGTAATGTAACTTTTATTTATTTAATGTAGCATTGCTACTTGCTAGTGTTGGATCGAAACTGCTTTCATGCGATTTATGATATTCTCCAGAAGTTTCTAGCAACTACTGAATTCAAGTTATGTTTCGGAATACATCATCATTTCATTATAGACGAGCGTCTAGTAAAATGAGGTCTTTATGTAGGTCTATCCGCGTGGTGATTATGAATACGGCGTTTTACTACAGAATAACTAATGTTTTATTATGTGCCCACATTTTCCCCTATTCACTTCGTGCATGACATAAGAGCCGATTAAAGAGCAAACTTCAGGACAACATTGCTCGTGTTGGATCGAAACTGCTTTCATACGATTCATGATCTTCTCCAGGTGTACCTAGTTTCTAGCAACAAATGAATTAATAGTACATTATTGCAAAAGCCGGGAAATAGGCAATTGCAGGTCGAGTATGCGTTTGAAGGCCGAGCCGTAGGCGAGGGCTTCACTAATACGAGACAGGCAATTGCCATTTCCGCTGAGGCATATATAGTGCTTTTCTCAAAAGAATGCAGGGAAATAAAACATTACTTTATATTATACATTTAATTTAATTAATATTAAAAGTTACATTACTCATATTGGGGCAATTACTAAAAGAAAATCTTAAATCTGGTGGATTTTTTTCGTGCACTGCAGGGCAGTGCACGAAAAAGAACTGATGATAAAGTAGCTTAGCATTTTTAAAATATTTATGTATTAATTTAATATTTTTACTTGATAAAACCTAACCGATATAGATTACTATCTATACCGGTTATATACCATCTATACCACACCATATATACCATGTGGTATATATACTCTTCGATTGGATCTCTTTTATCATTCTTGGCATACCAAATCTCTTTGCTTAGTACAAATTGCGTTCACGTGGCTGTATGCGTAAATTATGCGTTTGCCTTTCGGCACAGATGATAAATAGAAAATCGGCGGCAAAGCTGAAAATTCGTCTTGATTTGTTAGTTAAATATTTAATAAATGTAAATTGAATAATTAAAATGAGTTCCAACAGTTCAGAGAGTGGAAATTGATTGTACTCCACCAGATTTAAGATTTTCTTTTAGTAATTGCCCCAATATGAGTAATGTAACTTTTAATATTAATTAAATTAAATGTATAATATAAAGTAATGTTTTATTTCCCTGCATTCTTTTGAGAAAAGCACTATATATGCCTCAGCGGAAATGGCAATTGCCTGTCTCGTATTAGTGAAGCCCTCGCCTACGGCTCGGCCTTCAAACGCATACTCGACCTGCAATTGCCTATTTCCCGGCTTTTGCAATAATGTACTATTAATTCATTTGTTGCTAGAAACTAGGTACACCTGGAGAAGATCATGAATCGTATGAAAGCAGTTTCGATCCAACACGAGCAATGTTGTCCTGAAGTTTGCTCTTTAATCGGCTCTTATGTCATGCACGAAGTGAATAGGGGAAAATGTGGGCACATAATAAAACATTAGTTATTCTGTAGTAAAACGCCGTATTCATAATCACCACGCGGATAGACCTACATAAAGACCTCATTTTACTAGACGCTCGTCTATAATGAAATGATGATGTATTCCGAAACATAACTTGAATTCAGTAGTTGCTAGAAACTTCTGGAGAATATCATAAATCGCATGAAAGCAGTTTCGATCCAACACTAGCAAGTAGCAATGCTGTTGTTTGCTCCTGAATCGGGTCTTACAACACGCACAATCACCACACGGATAGATGTTCTCCTGTGCCTATATTCATATGAACGGAGATAGCTATATATTTTTCAGAAAAGAGGAGATTTTGAAGGGTTCAAAAGTTTTCGTTTGTACTATTTAGCGCCTGAAAATAAATAATTTGTACCCTATAAAAAAAGGTGAACAATCATGAAATATGAGAAAAGTCGTAGGCATTATAGTTTTTCTTTTTATTCCGACTTCCTACTATAAATATCACACTAATATATAAAGGCGAAAGTTTGTGAGTGTGTATGTTTGTTACTCTTTCACGCAAAAACTACTGAACGGATTTGGATGAAACTTTACAGTAATATAAGTTATACATCAGAATAACACATAGGCTACCCACTATTTGCAGCGATAACCGACATACATAGGGGAGGTAAGGGACCATTGGGCACTTTTCTACATAGATGGTAATGAAACTGTTATTTTTTAAGAAACTCAAAATTTTATTTCACATATATCTAGCACACATATTTGGTAGTAATTATTGCAATGACAAGTTTTTGTATTGTAATCAGTCTCAAAGTTACAAGAGATCTTCTGACACATATCCAAAGTGCCCGAACCTCCCGATGGTCGGGTGGTTTGGGCACCCCCCCAGTAAGGAGGTTTGGGCATTGTATTTAATACGCTACATATTGCTATATTATACTACTATCCTTATGTATTATATAATATTGCTATTAAAACTTGTAAAATGAATATTATTTCTTATCATAGACTTAAAAAAATTAACAAAGTGAAGAAATAATGAATCCTGCAAGATGTTGGACTCAATTAAATAATTATAATTGATAATTATTTTAATTAATAATGATATATAATTAATAATTAGATATTATATTATTATGATATTATATGTGGTTACCATTTTTCTTACTTCTTTTTTCACTTTTTTATAATATACTAATTATATTTTATTATTATTATATTATATTTTGATATTAATTATTATTATTGTTTTAATTAATTATTAGTAGAGATGGGCCGATCAGTACTTTGGCCGACTAACCGACTAACCGATTAGTCGGTCTTAAAAAGGCCGACTAATCGGCCAAACCGATCGTGGTCTCTGACATTTCCGTAACTCTTCGTTTACAGCTGATTCGTCATTGTTGTTGTTGCTTGTTTCTTCATTTATGCTTCTGTAATGGTCGGAGTCGGAGCGGTGTTTTAGTGTAAAAAATATTTTTGTGAAAAGATATTATTATTATTGTTGATTGAAATGAAGAGTTAAATGAAAAAGAAAATTACTTGTGCCGATGTTTTTTTAAACATGGGGACAATGTTTTTTGTTTTTTTTTTTATTTGATAGCCTGCCAAAGTGATTCTGCTGAGCCTGATGAAAGCTTGAGTAGAATCCAACAATCCAACACCATACTCACTGCGAACACAGACAATGCAGTATAGCGTGATGAGAGAGGCCTAGTGAGATGCATTTTCACACGCCGCCTAAAGGACCCGGGATCATAGTGGAAGGGAAACACGTGCGCTGGCAGAACGGAAGCGGTGACTTCCAATGCCAGTACGTGCTGTCCTGTAGAAGATGGGAGAAAGTGGGATTAGTTGCAAGAGCTCTTCAGAACACTGTCCATGGTAAATACGCTATAGGACTGTCACAGAGGCGATATCTCCCCGCAAGTGCAAAGACTCAAGGGACTCGGTGGCATCGGGACTGTTGATAATGCGGACTGCTGGCCGCTGCAACCGATCAAGAGCATCAAGCAAAATCTGCGTGGATCCATTACAAAGATGAGAACAGTCCTCCACGAACGAGCGAACCTGGGTCTTATAAAGAAGACACAGATGCTCGGGCGCAAAGAACCGTCTCACCCTATTCAGTACGCTAAGTTTCCGCGAGGCTGCCTCAGTGATGCTCTCAATTTCTTTTATGTATTTGCTGCCAAAATGACTCTGCCCTGCCTGATGGAAATCATGAGCAGAATCCAAGAGTGGTGGTCACCATCCTCTATGTAGGTAGTAGGTAGAGAATAAGGACAATGCAGCATGGTGACCCACACTATGGCGGTCTGGTGAGATGCTCTTTCAAGACCCGCTGAAAGGACCCGGTATCATAGTGGGAAGGAAACACTTGCGCTGGTACTGAGTTCCAGGTTTTGACCGCTCAGCACAGGAAGGAAGAACCGAAGCGATGAGTGCGAGAACGTATGTCTACCACTCTGAAGCGGTGACTTCCGAGACCGGCCCGTATTGTCCTGTAGAGGAGAGGACCAGTTGGAAGAGCTCTTCAGAACACTCTCCATGATAATGGCGATAGAGGACTGCCATGGGTGCTGTATCCCCTAGATGTGGCCACAACGACCCTTTAGCGTCGATTGGGGAGGTAGCGGCCTCTACCGCAGTCCCTTCGTCGCCTCCTGCGAGCGGGGACGGCCCTTTCCCAATCCCGCTCTGCGGACTACTTCTGGAGCATTACGTCTGCACAGAAGGAGACCACGGCCTCCGATCCCTCACTACTCGCCAGCATTGCCGCGATCAATGCTGGTGGTGACAGGTTTCGTCCGATCTGTCCGACCAGGAGTCGACACTCGGGACTCCCACGCAGGGCAGTCCTCCAGCGTGTGCTGGGCAGAGTTCCGGTCGGACCCGCAGTGATGGCATTGTTCCGTAGCCTCACGTGCGATTCTGTTCAGATACTCTCCGAAGCAACCGTGCCCGGTGAGTATCTGAGTGAATCGGTAGGTGACACAGTCGGTCCTCCCTATCTAAGCTTCGAAGCTCGGCTGAACGGCTTCGACACACACGAGTGAACCTGGGTCTTGTAAAGAAGACACGGATGCTCGGGTGAGAAGAACTGTGTCACTTGGTTAAAACACCTAGCTTCCGCGAGGCTGCTTTGGTGACACTCTCAACGTATTCGTGCGGGTTAAGATCTCTGCAGAAATCCATGCCAAAGATATCGAGCTTACCTTGTAATTGCATTTGAGTGTTCTGAAAAGTGGAAGTAGAAGGAATGGAGACTTTTTGGCAGATAACGCGAACACCTGTTAATCTTGGCATTGAACTCGACCAGATTCTGATAGCCCCATTGTGAAATGCCGCCCAGAACATGGTCGAGCTCAGAGACAAGCTCCTGTCGTTTTTCCTCAACTTCTGCCAGCTTGACTGCAAGTTGTCTAAAATATCGCCCATGGACTGTGCTGTTGTCTGCTTAACTAAACGGCTAAAGAAGAAACAGTGTGGGCGACAGGACGGAGCCCTGAAGTACGCCAGCGTTTACCTCTAGAAAATCAGAGGCCACGCCGTCGCATTGGACCTAATGCTGTTATGTGTAATCAATGTCAATGATTATTTCTCGTTGTGGAAAGGAAAAAAGTGCAAACACTACAAGCAAACATTTTTTTAATAAATGTCAGATATGTTTTTTATCAGCAAATAATTTTAGAATCTGGTTACCAAAAGAAAGATTGCTTTGTTTTACATTTCGAAATGTCTAAAACTGATTATAAAATAAAAATTGACAAATATATTATTGAGAAATACACACAAAGTAATAAGCGGCGCTTTTTGCCGACTATTAGCCGACTAATCGTCGACTACGATTGTTGCCGGATAGTCGGCTTTACCGACTAGTCGGCACATCTCTAATTATTAGCATTTCGCATGCCCAAACCTCCCTCCTATGTGCGTGCCCAATGCCCCATACAGTATTTTTTAAAATTAATTTGAATACCTATGTTTATTTTTATCAAATGTTGAATCCTTAGTAGCAGGTAAATTTAATCTTTTATAAACACAAAAGAAGAAGTTAACGTAGATACTTACACTTTCTTGCAGATAGCTTTGTTATCTTTCTCCAAATCACAACCAAAATACACACATCAAAAGTGTCTAGGGATCAACATATGTGTCTAGGGATCAACATATATTTTTGCAATAACTTTTCTCCTGATTGATATTAATTAAAATTTTCTTTAAGGATTCATCAAATAAAGTGTTTTCGTTTGTCACAGTAACGATAAACCAAGTCACCTTTGCATTAATAAAGAAATTTGCCATTTTCCTAATAAAAGGATTTTTGACATTTGAACCACTAACATTAAAGTTCGAAAAAAAGACTGAAATAACAGTTTCCTTTAAAATTTTATTAGGTAACTTAAACAATTAATAATCCGTGTTTCTACCGCGAACACTAACACAAGAACATCGGTTTGGCATACTCAAAATGAGTTCATCCAAATCACGCTGTGGAATGGCCGCCCATGTTCGTTGCAACAACAAAAAAAGGTCTTCTTGCGACTGGATACCCTCCATATTCGGCAGAGCTCTTCTCTGTAGCATATCCCATGCATGCTCAATCGGGTTCAAGTCTGGCGACTGAGCAGGCCAGGGCCAAAGCCACATCTCAATCTCAAGAAATCCGCATAAAAATGCTTGATCCCTAGACACTTTTGATGTGTGTATTTACTTCCGCACGCAAGAAACCGTTAACCGCATATAACTTTGACAATCAAGTGAAATAACAGATGATGTTTAGATAAGTGGTTTTGCCAGTTATTAAACTATAGTGCTAGGGTAGAAAACAAAAATAATCTACTAAGGATTTCGAGAAATAAAGGGGTGCCCAAACCTCCCGACTGCTCAATGCTCCCCTACCTCCCCTACACGCGGGCGGCGCCGCGGGCAACAGCTAGTATTACATAAATCGATTAGGTCTGTGACAGCCATTTAAAATTTCCACTTTATGTTATGACTTAATGATATGATTCTGTATTTGACCACTTCTTATGCCCAGTTCTAGTTAATTAAGACCACTTCGTGTTATGACTGCCTCAGCCACAGTCAGAACAATAATCCTTATTTAACTAAAATTAAATACTTATGTATTTTTAAATAACTAGTAATTAGTTAAATCTGTTTGGATAGCTGACCTTTTAAAAGTAATTTTAATCGTCGATTAATTTAGAAAAAATGGAAAAACGAATTAGTTAACTAACATGGATTTAAATCCTACTAATATTAGTAGGATTTAAATCCATGTTAGTTTATTATAAACGCGAAAGTTTGTAAGTATGGATGGATGTTTGTTACTCTTTCACGCAAAAACTACTGAACGCATTTGGATGAAACTTTACAGTAATATAGCTTATACATCAGAATCGGATATCGCGGCAAAAAGTAGCCTATGTGTCCATAGGCTACTTTTTGCCGCGATATCCGACATATACACGTAAGTGAGCACTAAGAAAGAAATTTTTCAAATTCCAACCCTAAGGGGGTAAATCAGGGGATGAAAGCCTGCGTGAGCGAAGCCGCGTGCAAAAGTTAGTAATTAATAGTTTTATTGGTACATATTTGTATTTTGTTACTATTCCAATTTAGGTTTTAATTAGGTTACTTATTAACCGACTTCCAAAAAGGAGGAGGTTCTATGTTCCACTGTATGTATTTTTTTTTTTTTTTGTATGTATGTTCAGCGATTACTCCGTCAATTGTGGTCCGATTTTGAAATTTTTTTTTGTATTCGAAAGGGTATGCTCCCGAGGTGGTCCCATTGCCACCATATCAGGATCTGATGATGGAATCCCAGAGTAATCGAGGGAAACCCTCATTTTTTACAGGCACATACTATGTTTTTCGTATATTTTCTGAAGTTACACCGGTATTTGCGTCTGGTAGTCATCATTTTATGATGATGAGCTGATGATGTAAGGTACAACTCCTTAACGGTTAGGAGTTGGAGGATAAATCTTTAAATATAATATGTATGTATGTTACCTTTAGTCGTATTCTTTCAAATTATTTAGGTAAGCTGATGATGGAAGGTGGAAGGTACAACTCCTCAACGGTTA
Source organism: Diaphora mendica (assembly GCA_949125395.1). NCBI lineage: Eukaryota > Metazoa > Arthropoda > Insecta > Lepidoptera > Erebidae > Diaphora > Diaphora mendica. The sequence continues at coordinate 3,856,385 of OX421321.1, forward strand.
GGAGTTGGAGGATAATTCTTTCAATTTCAGACGTATCTAAAGACCTTCAGTCGTATACTTTTAAGTTATTTAGGTGAACTGATAACAGAAGTTTAAACTCTACAAGAGTTATGGATTAGAGGATCATTTTAATATTAAACGTACGTATAGACCTTAATTTGTATTCTTGATGATGAAATTTGATGAAATAGTTCAACTTGCTACTTACCTACGATTGTTTGCACTAAAAACTGAAAAATAAAAACTTTTTATAAAAAAAAAAAAACCGACTTCCAAAAAACATCCAACGAAAACTCTCTGCCAAGAAAACAAAAGCGTAAAATAAACTAGTTTTTCATAAATTGCCTATACCTCATTCTTTATTCATTTAAATAGTAGTATTATAATGTGTGCTAAGTACCTAAAATCTGTTTGAAGTCGGTGCTAGGCCAAAAAGAATGCAGCGAACAATTGCAAAAGTCTAAGCGATAGTCACTTGGCACCGACTTCAAACAGATTCTAGGTAACTAGCACACATTATAATACTACTATTTAAATGAATAAAGAATTAGGTATAGGCAATTTATGAAAAACTTGTTTAATCTACGCTTTTAAGTGTTTTCTTGGCAGAGAGTTTTCGTTGGATGTTTTTTGGAAGTCGGTTTTTTGTATATACAACTAGCTGATCCGGGAAACGTTGTTTTGCCATAAAATAAATAAAATTGGGTATAAAAAATACATTCTCAGACCTAACCAATATGCACACCAAATTTCATAAAAATCGGTCCAGCCGTTTTAGAGGAGTATGGTAACTAACATTGTGACACGAGAATTTTATATATAAGATTATAATGTTGATACTCAAGTATTATAATGTAATTTGTATACTTCATCAAGTATGTTGTCATGTGCTGTTTGAACTCACAACACTCAGTGCCGTAGATTACGACATGAAACCGCTTAACTTAAACCATATATTAAAATTAATAGTACCGTGTCACAGTAAAGGCAAATTGATTTTCTTGCTTTCAGATTTACTTACTGTAGAAAAGGTGTATCATTTTTACCATTGCTTTAAGTGTGAGTGGACAGGGCTATTTTAGTAGTCATTCTTTTTTAGGTTACGTACCCAAAGTGTAAAACGAGACCCTATTACTAAGACTTCGCTGGCTGTCACCAGGCAGTATCTTATGAACCGTGATACTTAGACAGTTATAACTTTCAGAGATGATGTATTTCTGTTGCCCCTATAACAAGAAATACATAGAATAAAATAAATATTTAAGGGGCTCCCATACAACAAATGTGATTTTTTGCTCGATATTGATAACAGCAACAGTTAGACACTTGAAGTATTCAAAGAATGCATAGATATATACACAGAATGCATAGATATATATTATATTCACTTTAAAAATACATACATACAACACAAAAACATGCTTTTTATTGCTCGTTTTTGTTAGTCAGATTATGGTTCAGAAACCTTTGTGCACAAGTCCGACTCGCACTTGGCCTGTTTTTTTAACCTATACATATCTTCTACCATGTTACATAGGGGTTATGTTTTAGATTATGGTCACTCATTCGGTAAACAGCAACATAGGGATTTCATCACATTAATATTCAGTCAAACAGTATATGTAGAAGTTTTAGAATACTAAACAAATATGGAACAAAAATTAAGAAGTATATTATATTACAACTAAGTATTATTACAACAAGTTATCTAAGTATTGAAATAAATTAACCAATGACTTTTTCCCTTATATATCTATGCAACTATAGTTTCCTCTTGTTTTTCTAGCTCTTCCAATTCTTTAAGCCTCTGTTCTATTTCCATAACACTCTTTCCATGTTCTTTATTGAAGCGGTATGATTGTAATAGTTGTTCTTTCTCGAGACCTTTTATTCTTTGGTATAAAGTTTTGTCGAATTCACAATCTATGTCGCTCTCTTCTCTTAATATGCAGAAGTATATTAATAATACTGCGACACTGCTTACGACAGAATAAGGCTGATACCAAGGCATATCTATGTTAACCTTTCTAAGTACTGGTGCAACTGTCTTTCTTGCTGCACCACTGGTAGAAAATTTAATGGGTTCATTTTCTTTCGCTTCTACATTACTGCTAAATGATCGTCTCGCTCTGTAGATACAATTAAAATTTCTGAAAAAATGAGTCGGTAAGTTTATGGTAAACAACTTAGGTTAATATGATGTAATAAGACTAGTATTCACTGAAATTTTGTTAAAGTGTGAGAAATTTAATTACCTAAAGTAATTATTCAAGCATCGATTCATTTTGATGATTGTAAAGTATGTTAAATTTAATTATTTTCGCTTGGTGAAAATGGTGATTACAGTGTCAAATTTTAGTTGTCATTAATGTCATGCTGACTTTTTTTTATCTTGGCTTTAATGTATAGATATCAAGTTTTCTGTCCAGTTAGAATATTGGAATCCACAAGAATGAGACAAAGAAAATTTTCATGTATTACCTTTATTAGTCGATTTAGAAAGTTATCAAATAAAATATGTTAGCAAAGAATGATCTTTATTCAGCTTGATCACTTGCCATTATTTCCAACGAATACTGCAGTGCATTTCTTGTTCTGTAATAAACAAATCATTTACAATCAACAAGACTTGCTATTAGAAAATTATTACCAAAGATATGATTTTTGTTAGCGTATGATTTGTGCCTTATTTGTGCTGTGCTGTAGTTTTTTTGAAAGTTGTTTCTTCGATTTTGAGCTATGCTAAATTTAGCATAGCTCAAAATCGAAAAAACAACTGGCTAATTAGCCAAGTAATAAAAAAAATCTAAAACGAAACTTAGATCTTTATACCATAAGCATCACAGCATCTGATCATCATTCGACTGCCTCTCTGTGGCGCAGTGGTAGCGTATGCTACTGCTGTGCTTGAGGTTTTGGGTTCCATTCCCGGGTCGGAAAAATGTTTGTATGATCTGAAAATATTTCTTTTGGAGTTTGAGTGTTTTCTATGTAGGTATACGTAGAGTCTGGCCAACGAAAGCTGTCCACGTATTATTTTCAGAAGTTTTGATATGGCAATAATTTAAGACTGTCAAAATTGACACTTTGACGTTTCGTACTTGAGTCATCTTCTGTTTACGTTGGTTTATGTGCATCATATTTTCATTGATTTTGTTTAAAATAATGCCGAGAACAATTAAAAGTTCGACGAGGAAGCTTCTATTTACTATGATTGACAAATATAAAGACATAAAAAGTGATTTAAATCAGAAATCTGCAGAGAAAATACTACGACTGGATTCAATCCTTTCACTTTCAGGTTAGTTTATTGAATTTCTAATGAAACATTTTGATACTTTTAGACTATTTAAGACAAATCGCAATATTTTTCATGGTGTATCTACTTTTCAGGAAGTATTAACAACGAGGAGACAAAACTTAAAATTGTGGAAGCAGTAAAGAAATTGAAAACTCTCGAAAAAAATGAAATGGCGACTTCTGAAACACATTATTTAGAAAAGATATCTTCAATGACAGGTATTACTTTAGAAATTATAGATTTTAACAGTTACTTCGAAGAGTTATATAAATTTATGACAATGTATGGATGGCTAAATTAAATAATATAATATTATTGTTTTGTAATAATGTCTTTGTATATTATTATGGTTTTTGACTTTAATGACTGATAATTAATAATATACTGTTACATACATAATTTATTGTATTTGTTATCTTCAGATGTCAGTGTGAAGACTCTAAGAAGAATTAAAATTGAAGGGTCTAAAAATCAAGGACAGTGGAATACTCCGGGGAAAAATCGTCCACATTCAGCAACAGTTTCCAATTTGGATAATTTTGATATTTCAGCTATAAGAAACAAAATAAACGAATTTTATGGAGTTAGAAAACAAGTCCCAACACTGAGAAGCCTGCACAATGAGCTGAGGGAAGCAATTGAATTTAAGGGATGCCGTGAAACCCTTAGAAAAAATTTACACAAGAACGGGTTTGAGTTTCAAAACAATAAAAATGAACGGGCTTTACTTACAGAAAAATATGAAATTGCAGCATGGAGACATAGATTCTTGAGGACAATACATAAAAAGAGGCTAGAAGGTAAACAGATTATTTACCTTGATGAGACATATGTACATCAGAACTATAAAGTTAAAAAATCATGGCAAGGACCTTCTACAAGCGGTGTCACTACTAATATATCATCAGGAAAAAGACATATTATTGTGCATGCCGGATCGGAGGAAGGGTTCGTGCCAGGTGCATTATTGGTATTCAGCACAAAATCCAAATCAGCTGACTACCATGATGATATGAATGCTACCAACTTTATGAAATGGTGTGAGGAAATGTTGATACCTAATCTCACTAAACCTAGTGTAATCGTGATGGACAATGCTAGTTACCATGTGAAACAAGTAAACAAACCCCCTACTATGTCTGATTCTAAAGCTAATCTCCGAATATGGCTTCAAGAAAATAATATTCATTTTGAAGAATATCACACCAAAGCTGAATTAATGTGTTTGGTGAAAGATAATAAACCTGCCGTTGTTTACGAAGCAGAAGTGCTTCTAAAAAAACACAGTCATATCCACAATCACGAAATTTTGTTGCTGCCACCGTATCATTGCGACCTCAATGCTATTGAGCTTGTATGGAGTCAAGCGAAGAGAAAAGTAGCAAGCAAAAATATAGGAATACCAGGGTCTGAAATGCAAAATTTAATAAAAGAATGTTTTCTATCCATAACTGCTGATGACTGGAAGAAGTACACTGATCATGTACTAAATGTGGAAAATCATTACAAATTAAGGGACCGTATTACTGAAAACGAACTTGAACCATTCATAATACATGTTGGGGACAGTAGCAGTAGCAGCGAAGAAGCTGATTCAATATCAGGTGTAGAGTTTTTGGAATCCGATTTTAACTATGACTCATAGCTCCTATATTTGTACGGCTCCTCGGGGTCCTCGACTGTACATAAATAATGGATTATTTGAAAATAATAAAAAGACAGAATTAAAAGTAATCTTTTATTTGATATTCTTCATAATACATTCGAAAATTTCAACAACAGTTGCTAACAAAACAAAAATTTTACAACTCGAAAAAAATGTACTTGCTGAAAAATAAATAGTATCAACTCCGTTTATGCAGTGTATAGCCAGGGTTAACAGCTCTTGATTTTTTAAAATTCCCGCCTTTTTTCTTGGACAGCTTTCGTTGGCCAGACTCTAATATGTATGTTGAATCTCGGAAACGGCTCCAACGATAATCATAAAATTTTGTATGCAGGGGGTTTCGGGGGCGTTAAGTCGATCTAGCTAGGATTCATTTTTAGAAAATGTCGTTTTATTCGTGTTTTTAACAATTAAATATATCAAATCAATGTATATCTAGCGCCATCTATCGCAACTCGAGCGAACTACATTAAACTATACTGGAATAAGGTGCAGAATAAACAGTATCAGGGTGTACCAAGAGAGGGCGCCACTTAACTTATTTTTTTATTGGAAGAAAAATAACAAAAAGGTGGCGTTTGGATAGTCCCAAACCCATTTATAAAAAAAAAATACCGGTCATCCAGGTACTTATGTATTTATATCAGTTGTCTAGCAACCAAAACACAAGCTCTGCTTAGCTTGGGACTAGATGGCGTTGCGTGTAAGATGACCGAAATATTTAAATTTAAAAATATATAAAACATTTGAAATAATGTATACAGCAGGTGGTAAATGAGTTTTTTGTTTTTATTAATTTATACTCGTATTACGTACCGAACAAATTCCTCACCAACATCAGGCTCAGACAATAAAAAGTTACGCATTGCAATTGCTTTATCCTTTCTTTCAATTGCAACCTTCAATTTAGTATCGTCTTGGACAATTTGTTCCATTTTTGGTATGTGTATCACATCAGGTTTAATTTCACACGTAGGCTTTATTAGCAAAGCCCAAATATCACACTTATCGGAGATTTGCTGAACAGTTTCAAATAACTGAGATCTTTTTTCCCATACTGATGACAAACCTTCAACCTAGATCAAATCAAAAGTGCAATATATTTCTGACTCTGACAAATACCTTATCAGTTATCAATAACGACAATATAAAACTCTTATAAAACTAGTATTAAACAAAGAGAATGACACTCTAAGGTATTAAACTAAGTTAAATCAATACGTTATTAATAAATTAGATCATATAATATCTTTTATTTTCATTAATTTGGAATAGTTATTTCATTAGCTTGGGTGACAGAAAATATTAAAAAATCCTTTTCAAGAACGAACCCCTAAAAATGAATTCGCCAACCAGAAATTGCTCCATTAGCATTTTTTCTTTGTCTAATAAAACAGTCTCAAAAACCAGTAAACAATTTATTTTAATTAAAAGTTTTTTAAACGGCATTCACTTTTATATTTTTTCACATGATTTTTGTCGTGATTCAAGCGGAAAATTGCTATTAATTAAGACAAAGGATTAGAAAACCTTCACTTCTATTGTTAATCTTAAATTGTAGTCAATTTGGTATATTGTTCAAAATGTCATAGAAAGAGGGAAAAATTCTACGCTTTGCCACGGGGCCGTGGCCAGTGGGTTGTTTGAATTTGAAAATAAATTACTTACTTGTGAGATTTTGGACTAGATTTGTTTCAGACAGTTTCGGTTCAAAGAATAAAACACGTGGCCTTTGTTGTTCTATATATGAATAAATTTCTCTTAGTTTTACTACACTATATAAAGAAAGCAGATTTTTTTTCAGAAACGAATTCACATAAGCATTTCACTCAAGGGCGTCGCTAAGGGGGGGCAGGTAGGGGCAGCTGCCCCCCCTAGAGATTTGATTTGATACATATTTGAATTTAAAGAAACATATTGAGCATGGAAAAATAATGCCAGCTATCAATCAATCGATATTCGAAATTAGATCATCACAGATCTACGCTCAGAAATTGTTAATACCACAAGACCATATTTTTTATTACTAACCGTAGGACAATAATTACAAGTTTTAACAAAAAAAAAACCGACTTCAATCTGGACCAAATTTAAATGGGACCATTCGGGAAGCACCAGCTTTCAAATAAAAAAAGAATCATCAAAATCGGTTCACCCAGTCCAAAGTTATGAGGTAACAAACATTTTAAAAAAACCAGTCGAATTGAGAACCTCCTCCTTTTTGAAATCGGTTGAAAATATTAAATAAAAGGTTAAAGTGTTCTCTGTCCAAATGAAACAATGTCCTCTTCGATCAATAATAGTACATTATTGATCGAAGAATGTGCTACACGAAAAAAAGGTATTAACGCTAGTCCGACAAGAATTATTGTCACAATCGTTTTTCTATTGGTATTCTCAACTTTTGAGTAATGTACTACGCAATTTATAGGACAACGTGCAGGCGCGGTTTCATTCTGAAATTTTTGGGGGGGTCACTAATAATCAATTTAAGTCGAGTAAATTAGACTTTATTATTGCACAATACACAATTTTATTGCACACATTAAAAACAAATGGATATTTTTTTTATTGGTAAATCTATTGGGATGATAATATTTGAGACGTCTGGGACAATCTCTGGATGAACACTTAGCGATGTGTGGGACTCCCGATAAATCAATTTACCCACTAAACCCCGCGGCGGCCTAACTCGGCAGTCAAGAGGAGGTCCAGGAACGCATCAGCGGCTTCTGGAGTACCCCCTGCCGTACCTCACGCGTTAGACGCAGTTAGACGACACCCCCGGCCGCACCGAGATGTCGTCACCGGTCTCGGGTCGTTTGCAGTGACCACATCTCCCCTGGATGTGGCCACAACGACTCTTAACCGACGATTGGGGAGCTAGCGGCTTCTACCGCGACCCCTTCGTCGCCCGTTTTGAGCGGGATTGGTCTTTTCCCGACTCTTTCTGGAGCATAACGTCTACACAGACTCCACTCGGCCTCCCTTCACTACTATTAATGAATGCGAATTTTTCTAAAGATATTTGTTAATCGATCATGCCGAAACGCCTGAACGGATCTGGATAAAATTATGCACAAATATGGATAATAATTATCTAGAGATGAACATACCTAGTCTATTTTCTTCAGAAGAAAAATGTAGGAAAATTGTTAAAGTACCTAGTGCAAAAGCAGTCGCAGGTAGCTAGTTTCAAATATTTCTACAACATACCTACATATTGCATTGAGGAATAAATTAGTTCAATGACATATTGTACATTTTTATAATACGTCATCATCACTAGGAAACTAACAATAATATGATAATATAATATGATACTAATAATAATATGAATGACCACCTACCAAACATCTTTATTCACCACAACTGCCACTTTTGACTTCATTGAGCAAATTTTTTTTATACTGTATGTTAGAAATCGGACGTCATTATAATGGCAACATTTTTGATTGTCATTTTTTCTTGTTTGACGTTTTGAAGTGACAAGATAGTACTAATGAGAAGCTTTGTAATGACGGTCAGCCAGGGTGGTTGAAAAGTGCCGTTTAATTGGAATTTAGCTGGATGTCCATCCAATTCGGTGTTTCGTTGGTTACCGTTATGATTGGTCTGGTTTGGACTCGCGAGTTTTAGTAGTCACGTCAATTAGGCGCGATCCGCGACAGTTAAAACGGGTGTATTATAATTCGAATAATACTAGGGAACCTGTACCACAGCAACTGAGGAGTTTATGAATGTGTGACGACGCAGAGAGAATACCAAGGGATCCCTTACGCCGATATCAAGGAATCCACACATCTCCAGTAAGTGCTTGATATTACATTAGTTTAGAATAAGAACACGGTGAAACGCCGTGAAGTTTAATGCTCTCTCCAGTGAACTAGCTTAGCGATTGAATGCCTTACTCATGGGCCCTAAGACATTGCAAATTTCCCAAGGTGAACGCTGCATTGGCGAGAGGATTGAACACTGTATCTTATCCATACTAAATTTCATGGGCATCCTAATAATATTACTCTGCTTACTATGGAACTAGATGGCGTTGTGTGTTAGACGTAAGAATTATTTATTTATTAATAAGGCGATCATAGCCCAGTTGCGCTCGTTGATTAGAAATCATCACCGAGGGTAAGCAACGACGGCACGGTCAGTACCTGGATGGGTGACCGCTAGTGGCATGTTACCATGAGCGTCTCCGTGATTCGGAGGTCACGTTAAGCAGTCGATCCCTGTTTTTATTATATTAAGATAACAGTCGTGGAGCTTAGTTGGAGGCCTTTGGGCGGCTTAAAACATCCAATGACAAGATAATGTAGCCACAACGTTGTCTTCCCAGTCCCCAACCCGCACTTGGCCAGCGTGGGGATGTATGGCCTTAACCCTCTCCTGAGAGGAGACGCGAGCCCAGCAGTGGGACGTTATGGGTTGTTGATCAATGATAGGTAAGTTAGTGTATATGGAAGAAACAGCTTAGAAAAAAATATTTTACGAATAATTTTGTACTATCATTTTCCTGGCCTTTATTTATCTCTAGATTATAGGGAGTTGACTAAATATCAGTTTTTCTACGAAACGACTGGCATCGGACCTCCGCAACCCTGAAGGTGAGCTGAATTCTAAAGTTGAACTAAATGTCAATATTTTTGAGGGCACTGACTCCCCAATGACAATTGCGAGAGACGTTCGTGACAATCGGGACCGACCGACAGCTTAACGTGCTCTCCGAGGCATGGGCGTAAAACATTGCGAACTTCGATAGTCCGGGCTGTTATTAAGAATTTCTTGTAAGAAGAACCCAACAATACTTTGGCCCGACCCAGGAATCGAACCCGGAGATCTCTTGATTGGCAGTCACATAAGCTAATCGCTAGACTAACGAACGAGGCAGTTTTGCTAAATATGCTTCATTATTTTTAATTGCATCCGTATTGCAGTATTGAAGTATCATTCTTCTAAACTATAACTAGGCCACTTACAGAAGTTTTCTGTAGTTCTTCTAATTCATTACGACAATCATTTACTTGAGCTGATAATGCGCTCTGTCGAATTGTTTCCATTATCACTTCATGTTCTAACTTGTCAGTGGCAGTAATGAGAGCTTCGTGTTCTTTAGTTAGGTTATCTATAGTTAACGAAGTGTCTCGGATTGCTCTATTAAGCGATAATATTGCAGAGTTTACTGAAAAAAAACCTCATGACCATAGAACCATAGAAATTGTTCCGAATCAAATAAGAGCGGACACCAAGTATCAACCTGTCATCAAGCCATGAAATTAGTAGGTAAAGGGTTAAGGTTATAACAATGACCTCGCGGTAAATATATAAAACACTGGTGCTTTTTATGATTTCGCTAATGCTCTTTTCGGTGTTTTTGTGAGCTCTTTTATAGGTAGTAGAGCCACGCTGATTTCAGCATGAATGGGCCGGCTCGACCGGGGCGGTACTACTCTCGCACAGAAAATCAACGTAAAATGACAGCGTTCGTGCTGTCGTGTTTCGTTGGTGAGTGCGAGACCGGAGGCCCAAATAGTCTAGTCAACAAGTTCCAACAAAATGTTGACTAGACTAAAAGATGCAGCAGCATCACTAGGCAGCCATGGTGTGGGTCGCCATACTGCATTGTCTGCATTCGCAGCGAGTATGGTGACCGCCACTCTTGGATTCTGCTTATGCTTTCCATCAGGCAGAGTAGAGTCATTTTGGCGGGCCATACATAAAAAAAAAAAAAAGGTCTACAATGCTAGTGATTCCGTTCCCGGCCGTTCCGTCCGGAAGAACTACCGTTTATCTAAATTTTTGGAAAAGGTATGCAATGGCGTTTTTCTAAGACAAATTTCAATCATTAATAAATAATCGAAGTTACTTAGGTGGATATAGTTTGGATGAATATGTAGATTTTAATACTGTTTGTGGATCAGCTATGTCATGTACGTTTAAGCACACACAAACACATGATTTGCTCCTGAATATTATAACTTACATTCCCTTTTCTCCTTCAGTCGTATTTCGTTATCATGTTCTTGTAGTTTAATTTTTTCGATAGTGGACTTTAGAGAATCATCCATTTTCATTTGAGAAACAATATTATCGTCAGTCCTGTAAAATTGTTCACGGTGATTAAAAAAAGTAATTATGTTAATTACTACAACAAAATAAACCATATAAGATACAAAATAAAAAGCCCGTGAAACGAAACGGCTTTCTCATCGATTTTCTGTACCTTCTGTTTCCCGGGAAATTTGTAAACAATCGGTTCTATTCTTAGCTTGTCAAGCATTTATTTTGAATTCGGTTATTTTATTAATTGTAAATAATGCAGAAACCAGACGCTGATGGTTATGTTACTGTCACATGGCCTAGTAAAAATATTCCACATGGTGGAATTTTCCACACTCGCGTCGCAAACCCATCCGCCGGTCAAAGACAGTTATTGAAAGGTATTACAACAACGTAGATGCTATGTAGCGTGTATTACGGTACTTACTTTTAGTGATTTTAATAATGTTTGACTATGTAGAAATTGAAATAATATCCAATTGTTTTGTAATATTAAAATAGATTCGGTATTTGCACAAATGTATTTTTTTATAGAATTTTCCCGCTTCAAAATGTTAACCGAACTGTGTTGCCATCAGTACTTGTGAGGTTCGTTTTAATTTACTCGTTTTTACTAGGTTTGTTCGTTTGTAATGTAACCGACTTTAGCCACTCAAGCGCCCAGCCCGCGTGACTGTTAGTAAGCGTGTTTTTTTTTATAGTCTATTTATTCTCTTACTTTAAACTACGTTATAATAAAAAAAAATGAATATAGTTAATAGCACTGCAACTTTTAGGTTGCTGGAGTAGAAATTCAAAACAAAGGTTTCTGTTATAGGGCACTACTTTGCACTAGCGTTTACTACAGACGCAGTCAAAAATAATAAAATATGAACTCTGAAAAAAGAGTAATTTTTAGTAGATATGGGGGACAGGTATAATGTCCCTCGAACACAAAGGAAGGATCCTCCGAGCAGGCGAGGGAACCATGACTGGCGGGCCACGGCCCTATGGTTGATGTTAGAATATTGTATTATATGCTAATCGGCGCGATAACTTCTAAATCGCGATGCAGAATTTATTGTTACTCCGTAGTCCAGTGTAACAATAAATTCTGCATCTCTTATCATGATGGTGATCTCATCATCATCATCTGCGAAAAATTAATTTATTAGTGTTAGAACACACAACGCCATCTAGTCCCAAGACCCAAGCTAAGTAGAACTTGCGTTATGGGTACTAGACAACTGATATAAATACATTATTATGTAATATAATATATAAATTGGATATTATACTTTTTTTTTGTAAATACATACATATTATAGATAGAAAGTCTGAAACAAATATTTGCAGATCATACAAATATTTGGTTCGACCCGGGAATCGAACCTGAGACCTCAAGCACAGCAGTCGGATACGCTACCACTACGCCATCGAGGCAGTTTAAAAAATAAAGCATTCTTTGAAAACTTTTTCTATCAACTTATAATGTCATTACAGGTAAATTAGCTTGGAGAAATTTTTGCGTTTGTAGTAGTGTATGGTCAGCAAATAAAAAAAAACAACATTTTATTTTTAGTTTTTATTTTTTTAAAGGTAATATACGTTTGTGGCTGGAGCACACCAAATGCGTACACGTCTACGCATACGCACTACGTACTAATACGGACGTGAAAATGTGTATCCACTGCATTGTAATCTATGGAACTATATGAGGCAGACAAGCCAGTTCCAAACATTACAAGCAGTGAATGCCGGTTTTCACTTCAGTGAAGACGTGTATGAATTAGGTGTTCTCCGGCCATAAATGTTTTATTCTAATAATTCATCAACCCCAGGCATATCACAATCATCCCCATCCTCGCTTTCATCAGATGAATTATTTAAATTAATTATGATTCGTTCTGATATTGTGTCTAAAGCTGCGTCTCTACCCTGATATTTGTTTTCCTCCTCAATAGCATGCAGACAAACTTTTCTCCATTCCTCTACAGTTATGGCGTTCATTTTTTCTTCAGCTAATGACATTATAACCTTCATATTCATTGCGACATTCTTTTTTGCAACATATGTTTTCACTATCCCCCATATATTTTCTATAGGATTAAACTCCGGATGGTATGGTGGTAAACGCAGCACAGTATGACCGTGCTGTCGTAATATTTCGTCTATCTTGTACTCTACAAATCTCGCCTTGTTTTGCAGAATCAGTTCATATAATTGAGGCTTAAGCAACGTGGATGAATGCTCAATGTTTCGCAATGTCAGCCAGTCAATCATTTGCTGTTTTCTAGAATTACTATTCGGTGCAGGATTTTGTATTGAGTTATGATATGGTGCGTTGTCAACAACAACAACACTATTTGGTTGTAAGTTGGGTATCAATTGAGTTTGAATCCACCTTGAATAGTTGTCATAGTTCATATTGTCGTGGTAATCTCCACTTTTTTGGTTGGCTTTAAACATAAGCAATGCATTTGGTATAAAGCCATCCATACCACCGGCATGAACAATGATTAAGCGGTTGCCTTTCGATATATGTTGCTTCAAACCTGAAGTGCTTCCATCTGACCAAGATTTCGAGAGGGTATGTGATGTATGTACATATGTTTCGTCGGTGTAAACAATTGGTCGGCGTTGTTCACGATATTCAGCAATTTTCATCAAATAATTAATTCGCAAGTATCTAATTTCGTGTTTTTCCATAAGAAGTTTCCGGTTATCTTCTGTTTGCTTCCAATTAAAACCTAATGACATGACGTGTTTTCGTAACGTGCTGACACAACCTTTATAATCGATATCTTCTCTCAATTTTGCGTGCAAAGTTTTCAAAGTGGGAACTTCTTTATTTGTGATGTGGAAGTCATGAATTGTTCTTCTGATAACTTGCTGATCAAAGTTATCGATTACTATTGTAGGTTTACGATTCGGTTTCTTTTTAGGAGATTTAAATGTTACTTCCTGATCTGAAGGACGACATTTGCTTTCTGATACTACCTTTCTGACGGATGCTATTGAAATTCCTGTTGATTTAGCAACTAATTGAGTGGGGGTCATAATACTGCTCGGGTTGTTATTACACTCATTTTCGAAATATTTGTACAAACAGTACAAAACTTCTTTAGTTTGAGAAGTCAAAGGCTTGCCTCGACCATGTTTTAACACTGGAGCCATTTTGAATTTACAATATAAAGTTACAACACTTACACACAAATTAAAAACTTCAACAAATATTATAACAATAATAACAAACAATAACAACAATCAACAAATACAAAATTTAACAATTAACGTAATAATTATAATTTTTGAATGAAATGTGTGCTTTATGTTCTAACAGTACCAAGCGACTGACGCCGGACTGCACGTGGCACCTGCGGACAGCGTAAACTGGTTTATTCTGGTTTTGTGCGTGTTTCCACTTTCCACTATCAAGTGACGATTTTTTGCTTTAGATTGAAATATCTCGGAAACGGTGCGTCCTAGGCCAAAAATAAACGCATAAATTTTGACCCCCCCGTAGGCCCCCCGGAGTTTTAAAAACCTAGATGAAAGGAAAGGAAAAAAATATATATTTATATCGGTCTCTCCTCTTTGAAGTTTCACTTCTATCGTGTGTGAATCGCACACACACCTTTTTTTTTAACCGACTTCCAAAAAGGAGGAGGTTCTATGTTCCACTGTATGTATTTTTTTTTTATGTATGTTCACCGATTACTCCGTCAGTTGTGGACCGATTTTGAAATTTTTTTTTGTGTTCAAAAGGGTATGCTTCCGAGGTGGTCCCATTGCCAGCATATCAGGATCTGATGATGGGATCCCAGGGAAATCGAGGGAAACCCTCATTTTTTATAGGCACATACTATGTTTTTCATATATTTTCTGAAGTTACACCGGTATTTGCGTATGGTAGTCATCATTTTATGATAATGAGCTGATGATGTAAGAAACAACTCCTTAACGGTTAGGAGTTAGAGGATAAATCTTTCAATATCATATGTATATATGTTACCTTTAGTCGTATTCTTTCAAATTATTTAGGTAAGCTGATGATGGAAGGTGGAAGGTACAACTCCTCAACGGTTAGGAGTTAAAGGATAATTCTTTCAATTTCATACGTATCTAAAGACCTTAAGTCGTATACTTTCAAGTTATTTAGGTGAGCTGATGATAGAAGGTTAAACTCTTCAACAGTTAGGGATTAGAGGATGATTTTAATATTACATGTACATATAGATCTTAATTTGTATTCTTGATGATGAAGTTTGATGAAATAGTTCAACTTGTTTTTATTGAAACCAAAAATCAGAGTGTTGCTAGGGATAAGTATAAAATTAAATAGTAATGTTAGGATATCGAAACATTTTTGTATAGGCCAGAACGATATAGTGGAAACGCGCTCTAAGATCTGAGTAATATACACACCACTACATATGCAAAAATTTCTCGAGACTAATTTCACTGTACACAATTTATATAATACAAAAGCTTGACCCGATAAGACAATAAAGCATTATCTCTTGCATATCAAATCATTTACTCAATAATAGCTATACCTACTATAGCGCCATGCTATAGTATGTTTTTGCTGTTGTATGAGAAAGACGCCGCAGTAGATACTGACTTATTCTAAAGCTACTCTATCATAAATAATAAATATATATTTTGGTCTCAAATCACAACTTATTTCTAGAACTTAATAACCTTTTTAATTTCTTGATTAGTGCTTTTAGAGGAATCAAAACTAACTCTTTCACAAAATCAAAAGAATGCCTATTTGCTGCGTCAACAAGATGATACGAAACCAACTCACCAGACACAGTCTCGGAAACTGACGATTCGGCCAAGAACATCTCGACGTCGATCTCTATCTGAAATTAGAATTTCGGGAGCCTATGAATACGGAGGGCGAGTATTAATGCTAAGTTTCATTCAAGTAAAGAAAGCTTTATCGATTTACTAGTTGTTTTACTTTTTTCGCATAGGTTTATATGACGAGTGCTAAAGTTCGAATGGAGTTATTTAATCTAACAGTTCAATTCGACATTTCTAGTTTACTCCTTTAATTCACCTGAGTTTTGTAGTTACGAATGAATTCACGCGTCATGGGTCAGTATCCCTATCTAATGGAAGGGCTTTGAACTCGTAAACTATTAGATTCAAGTCCATCGTCTTAATAATTTACAAACTTTATTTGTGATGTAGATACCAACCGTTAAAGCGTGGCCAAGATCGTGAGCAAATGAAGGAGAAGCTTGCTAATACGATGATGTATGGTGATACCGAAGAACAACCTAAACCAAAGATCATTGCCCCAAAACAAAAAAACCCACCGAAGTTACCCACCAACAAAGAGAAATGGAATGAATGTAGGTGACATTTTTCTTAGGTAAATGCAAAGTGAAGTCAAGTGTGATTGTTCCCAATTGGAAATTAAAAAGAAATTAAACGAACATCGTTACAGAGATGGAGGAGGTTCCTTTTTTAAAGATGGTTAAATATATATTAATATAATCAAGAGTCACGTCCAGAGGGCCTAGTGTGTATATTTCAGTTGTACTCTATTGTCACGGTGAGCGCGTCCGGCGCTAAGATTGGTCGAAGTATGTGGTGAAGAGTTTAATTCGGGCCAATCACAATGCCGAACTCTATCACCTCCACGATCGAATAAAAGTGGCATAAACTAGGTGAAAGTTTGTGTTTAGATATAAAGGTCGTGTTTTGTATCTGGACGTTTAATGGTGCAACTACAATCACTTCTCTATGTAACCCATTTGTTTGCGGTAGATGAAAAAAAAAACATTGTCATTTATAACGTAACTTTCAATTTTCAGTGGTTACCCAAATCCGGGAACGCACGGAATGGCTTGCTGAAATGGAGTATTTAGGGCACGGTGCAGCACATAGAGAGATCATAGGAGATCAAATAGCAGAGCGTATGCGGGCTTTAGACGCTCTGGGTGTAGACAGCGAGTGCTCCACTGCCAGATCTACAGCGTCAGGGTTTAGCACTCTAAGGAGCACCGAACCAATTCAGAAACTTCCTAGTGCTGCGCCTTCCAGTGAGTATGCATGGTCGTTTAAAACGAAAAGCGAGTCTGACTGAAAATAGATGAGAATTTCGGTATATATCGGCTATTTATTCGAAAGTCAAACTTATATTGAATGTTACTCAATCACTGAAGGTATTTCAATATTCCCTTCCCATATTTTTTTTTTACATGTATGGCCCGCCATAATGACTCTACTCTGCCTGATGGAAAGCATAAGCAGAATCCAAGAGTGGTGGTCACCATACTCACTGTGAATGCAGACAATGCAGTATGGCGACCCCCACCATGGCGGCCTAGTGATGCTGCTGCATCTTTTAGTCTAGTCAACAAGTATGGAACTTGTTGACTAGACTATTTGGTTCCCATATTACTATACACGAACATTTTCTATCTTTAATTGCCAAAAAAAACGCGTTGGGCGTTGTCTATAAATATATCAACCTATCGCCTTCCACTGCTGAACCAAGGGTTCCCCAAAGAGCGCCAATTATTCCGGTCAAAAAGAAGGTGTTTAACAGGTTGCAGTCACGTCTTGGGGCAATGTGACGACCCGGGACAGGTGACACCCGGCGGTTTCGTCTAGGGCGGGTCGGTGTTCCGCCTCTTACTGTGTAGAACGGTGTGAAGCGTGATAGTGTCCTGCCCCAGGGGTGACTCTGGTCACCCTGGGATGAACCTCAGACGTGAGGTACGGCAGGGGGGACTCCAGAAACCGCCGATGCGTTCCTAGAGCTCCTCTCGACTGCCGAGGTAGGCCGCCGCGGGGTTTAGTAAGTAGATCGGTCCTTCGGGAGTCCCACACACGCCCTTCGTCTCCCCACGGAAGGTATGGTGCGAAAAGCATTCCCCGCGTAAAAAAGGTGTTTTTTAACAGGTACGATGCAAAATTATGCCGCAAATTAGAATATGGAGGTTGAATCCTTAATAAATTGCACATCGGTGTTTTTCATTTTCGCCCTTAGTAGAAAAAAATATTTTACCTTCCAGGGCATTCATCTACACGCTCTGACAAAAACGTGAAAAAGCTAAGTGTTCGCTCTTCCGGACGAGAGCGTAAGAAGGAAGAGAACGTGGAATCCTATTCGCAGCTGACACCACTGCAGAAGTCGCCTAGACGTCGCCAGTAGTAATTTGAATGATTGTAGTTCGCCTGAAATACTTATAACAAATACCTATTATTTAGTGCTAGTTCAGACATGACGGTATCCGCTCGAATGAAACCGCGTGATGAAACCATCTTATTTATATTGGCGCATGTTATTCTTCCATACCTGTTCGCGCGGGTTGTCAATCCGCGCGGCTTCCGCCACTCGACCGCTAGAAAATGAATTCGCAGGGCGGTTCGCGGTTCTATTTACTTGATTTAACCTAGAGGCGTTCAATTGCTCCGTGGAAACCGCGCGTATTGCACGGTGACAATGGATCGCTTCGAAACCGAGATAATTATCGACGAAGTTGAGAAACGACCAGCTTTGTGGTTCATGCAGTGCGCAGAGTAATAAAAAATGACAAAGACGGTGCTTGGCAGGAGTTAGTGGACATTTTCGGCGAAAACGAGGATTCGCTAGAAAAAAGGCAAAGACAAAGTTGAAATGAAGCTGTTGTCACCCTACCCCACTCCTCACACTTACCGCGCGTGTCTGAACACTTTTCAATCCTCGCGGATTGGAATCATGCGGTCCGCATCCGAGCTGATCCCGCCGTGTCTGAACTAGCTCTTAGTTTTAACTTTGAAAATATTTACTATATTTACATACAACGTCAAAAAATTCCTCCACATCATTTGCTACTGGTAGCGTTCCCAAAAGACTTGCAGCATTACAAGTACAACATTTTTCTGTGCGACATAAAGGCCGGCCTTCTGGCAACGACGACGACGGCAACGAAACGAAAAGCGTTTATCAGTTGCTTAGCTAGTTTGTATTTACTCTTATTTAATATGTTCAGTTATTACTTTTGTTGTTCTTTTGAAAATGAATAAAAAAAAAGTAACTGTACTGTGTTAAGAGTTTTATTTGTAAGCAACACATTTGAAATTTTCGATACATTTGGTAATCATGTTCATCATAGATATTACGTAAACTACACTCCTGAATGTCCACTTTTGTGGAATCTATCAATAATACTCGACACGACAATGATAGCACTGGTTGATGGGAGCACTAGTGGCTTTCGTCACTGGGACTATACATTATCAAGATTACTTGATTGTCACAGTGACCATGATCGGCGTTGTGATTGGTAAAGAGTTCAGAGGACCTATTGTGAGTTTAGTTCACATTAACGCTCGCCGTCAATAACGATATCAAAAAGTATCACTAAGCCTTCTTGTTCATCAATGGAGTCGATGTGAAATCACACTAGGCCCCCAGGCTGTTCTCAAATATTCATTTATTACTCCATGGTTTTGTCATAGTCATCCAGTCTATTGATATGTATACAGATGTGCACACATTACAATATGTCAATGTAATGATATTTTTGGTTCTTTCATACGCTTTTAATGACAGAATTAATCTTAACATATTTTAATCACTATCATCAATAATTATTTTTGGCACTTTAGATTTTGATTCACTATTTCCACTAGATTTGCGTTTTACTATATCTTTTTTGTCTTCAGCTTGTATGTTTTCTACTGGTTGATAATCATGAACTGGTTGAGAGTCCAAATTAAAGCTAGAATATTTTCTAATAGGCATATTTAGTTTGAAGGTATCATCTTCCATAGCAAACATATTTGGTCCAATTTTGATATAACTTATCGTAGAATATGCAGTAAAATGAAAATCTTCTACAAGATAGTTTCCAACTAAAAAATATGCCACTACATCTTCACCGATTGCTCTAGAAATGGTTGGCGTTTTCCCTTTGTGCCTCAAATTCACTGGCCCTTTTAGGAACCAAGCATCAAGTAGCTTTTGAGCTGTTAACTTTACATCTTGCTTCTCAGCCCCTTCAATTATGCTAGCTAAAGTTTGACAATGTGTTTTGATATCTATCTCTCTATTAATAGCATTGGGGTTATTGCAAACATCACACATTTTATTACAATCTGCATTTCCCCAAGTTTCATCAAAATGTTCAGCTATCATAAGCCTCCTGCACAATGAACCATTAAGACAGTATTTCACCATACCATAAAGATGATCTAAGCTCCCAACATTTGAGAATACCATTGTGCTAACTTTGAAGATATCCTGCATTCTGTATAAAGTAACACATTCAGCATATTGGCCATCCCGACCTGCTCTGCCGCTTTCTTGATAATAGTTTTCCATGGATTTACTTATTGTGTGATGAATAACAAACTTCACATCAGGTTTGTCAATACCCATGCCGAAAGCTACAGTGGCTACAATAGCTTGGTATTCTTTATCATGCCATTTAAGATGAACTTTTGACCTTGTTGCAGCTTCTAAGTTAGCATGATAACATCCAACTTTTAACCCTCGTTTCCTTAACCCCTCAGTAATATCTTCAGAATCTTTAATACTGTTTGTGTATATGATACCACTCTCCTTTCTATATCTACCTTTCAATAATTTTTCTAGTATATTAATACATTCATCTTGTGATGTTGGCTTTTCGAGTATTTTGTAAAACAAATTTGGTCTATTGAATGTTGATTTGATAAGTAAACAGCCCGGTATATTAAGTATTTTCTGTACATCTGTTAACACATGAGCTGTAGCTGTCGCTGTTAACCCAAGAATAGGAACATTAGGAAACATGTTAGAGAGAATACCCAGGTATTTATAGTCTGGTCGAAAGTCATGTCCCCATTGTGAACAGCAATGGACCTCATCTATAGCTATCCTCTGTAACCTACCATCTGCATAGCACTTTTGTAGGTTAGACATAAACCTTTTACTTTTAGCAAACCTTTCTGGAGTAGCATAGATCAATTTTAGTGTTGATTTACCATCTTTAAGGGCATTCAGAGCCTGAAAAGTTTCTTGTTTAGGGCTGGAACTTGATAATAACATAGCTGATATATTCTTTTTCGTTAATGAGCGCACTTGGTCCTCCATTAGCGAAATTAATGGAGACACTACCACAGTCAGACCGGGTTTGATCAAAGCCGGTAGTTGATAACACAGGCTTTTTCCCGCGCCTGTCGGCATTACAACTATAGCATGCTGACCAGCTAGTGTTGAATTAATAGCACTTAATTGTTTTGGTCTAAATTGATTAATTTTAAAAACGTTTTTAAGACATTTCACCACTTCGTCAGACCATTCGTAAGTAGTTCCAGCCCAGTCTACAGTAGCTAAACTTTCAGATTTTAGTTTATTTATAGAGTTTTTGAGCGATGTTTTCTTCTCATGAAGCACTCGCTGTCGGTTTTTCCATTTTGCTACTTCAGCATCAACTTCGCATATTTCTTTGTCAACATTTTTTAAGTCCTTTTCCAGCTCTTTTATAGTTTTCATTGTTTTATTGCAGTATATAGACGAAGTAATGCTGCATGCAGTTGCAGGATTTATCTCTCCCTCTCCCTACTACTATGCTAAATAAACACAGTCCACAGACCAAACCACAAACCAAACAAATTACTATGTCTGACACTTGACACTACTTGACAGTATTTGTCAGCAGTGTTGCCAGATGGGGCTATTAAGCGCCGATGGGGCTATCTCCCATGCCGTGCGGCTATTATATTTCACGCGCTGGCTACACGTAGTCGATACTAGTCGATAGGGCTATCTTTTTTTTTTTCAGAAATATTTAATCATCAAACAAACATTTTTTATTCAGAAAAAAGAACTTTTACAGCAACAATCAGTTTTAATAGTTTATGTGTATATTATGTAAAACGTAAACTGTCTCGCAATACATATCAAGGTACTTAATTATAAGTCAAATCTTGAGTACTAGTGACGTCACTAGATGAGGGGCTATATCGGTGCTGAGCTACACGCGCGCTACGGTAGGCTATTCGAAAAAAAAAAATTCTGGCAACACTGTTTGACAATTGAAGTATATTCTCTTCCAATGAGGAAAGAAAATATAAGGAGATGCCCTATTCTACTATACGAACAATTCATTATACAAATATATATAAGATCGACACATATATACAAAAAAGCATTTTGTCTCTTTTTAACTTATGTTTACCTTGCTGTGAAAAGAGAGATAAACATAGTTTAGTAAGCGTTAATTTTGGCAACACTTTTGAGTGACGTCATGCACTTGTCAATTCGTGACCGGCGACGCCATTTTATGCACCAAGTTCTGAGGTAGATCTGCTGTCAAACGGTTGTTGTTGGAAATTTTGTTTTTGTTTTCGTGCCAATTACGACTTTAAATTAGTTTTTATTGTATCCAAGGCTTTGCCCTAGACATGAAAATCATGCCTTCGTGCTCCATTAAACAATCTGGTGCAAGAAAAAACAAGAATCATTGTACATTGACTCTTTACAGGTTAGTACAAAAATGCATTGAAATTGTTCAATATTTTACGATTTTGTTTATTGTATTGTATTAAACATATTCTTTTTATAATTTCCGAAGACGTTTGTTAGTTTTTTGAGGTTCTCAATGGTATTATTTGCTTTGTTTCACTTTGATTTGTTTACATACGATTAAGGATAGTGATGGTAGAGTTAAAGTGTCGATACTTATATTATTATATAAAAATATGTTAACATGGTGTTTTCTTCATCAGATTTCCTGTAAATGAAATTTTAAGAAAGAAATGGATCGAAATCATTGGTTTGGAAAATATAAACCCTCAACATAAAATGTGGTATGTCTGCTCGATGCACTTCCATGAAACATCCTACAACAGAACTCTCGACGTGACGCGATTACGTGACTGCGCAGTGCCCTAACCTGAATGTGTGAATAAATATTACAACTATTTAAAACGTGTTTTTATTTACTCAATTTGTTATTTCGCTCAATGTCAACATAATATAAGTACTTTTTATGTTGATATTGGTATACCAGAACCGTCGGAGCTACGAAAAAATAGGTAAACAACGATATACATTCTCGTTGGTTTGAATGCGGAGGTATTCTGTTCTTTCTTTAGTCTTGTTGCTGATAGATCGGATAGGCCTGTTTTCATAACCGATAACTAATAAAGATAAAAAATAAAAAAAACAATCGGATTTAACTATAATTATTTAATGTTATCGTTATTTTTGCAATTTATTAAATATTTCAGTTAAATATCGATATCGACATTTCGAGTCACTCACACATAGGTACAACCCTATGGCAGCCATTTTATGCGCCAACTTCTTGTGTAGGTAGGCACGATAATTTTGTAGGTATGCGTAGTCCATGTACTGTAGGTCAATGTTCTCTTCTTTTTATGAAATGGCAACCGGCCGGATCAGCTATTTCTGCCAATGTCAAGCAGCGTTCGGAACCGTACGATAATTATCGTACATGTACGATAATTTCATGCCCACGTACGATGTACGATGGCACATTATTATCGTACGCAGATTGTACGATAATTTCCATCGTGATGCAAAATTTGAGAATTTATTTTATTTTATGCAATTCAAAGTAGGTATAATATAGTTAACACTTTCAGAAGTACATTTTTCTCCCGCTCGATTATTTTGTCCAATGGAATATTGGAGAAATACCGGGAAATACAAATTCTCTATTTCTATTGGTTCTTTCACCTGGACTGTAACTTTATTCTGCCGTACATGCCTTCTCATTGGTTAGCATCTACCAATACGAACAAGAGAATAAGTTTGATACAGTGTTGCCAACTCTACGTCTTTTTACGTAGATCTACGTATTTTAAGTCTTTTCTGCAAACCTAATTGTTGCGACTGTCGGGCTACTCCCTAGCAGTCTGGGACTTCTCCCACTTGATTGACGTACGTTTAATTTAGCGCTGGTAACGTACGTCCCACGCACCCCTGAATGCGTATTTCGAAGGGACTTGTTTAGAGGAAACTTGAATACTAATCTTGATGCTAATCTTGATATTAATCTTGATACTAATCTTGATACTAATCTTGATATTAATCTTGATACTAATCTTGATACTAATCTTGATACTAATCTTGATACTAAGGGATAAGGGATAAAATAAAAAGAATGCTTTTTCTTTTATTGCTTCAGGGTTCGGCTTCTATCTAGGTGTTGTTGCCTCTTCGGTGGCTACGCTGCGACTGACTCGAACCGTCAAACGGCTCGCTTTATAAGGCGGCCGGTCCGCCCTTATAGGCGACCACGTAAAATTGATCGCTTTTTTGAACCTTTTTCACTTGAGCCGAACCCTTTAAAAGCGTTTATTTAAAAAACCCTTATAAAAACTATTACAATATATACATCAAATTACTCGTTATGACTTATTCTATATAATGGTATAACAATTTTTATAATTACTACAATTCAAATTGTGTTTTTAGAGCGAAAACAACAAAAATTCTTAAGACAGTTTTGCTATTCCTATTAATAGTTCTTAAATATAGTATAAAATAGTTTCTTATTATGATATTACGAGTTTTTATGTTATTTCTATCCATTTAGATTAGTTTTAATTAGTATTTATCACATAAAATTTACTAACAAAGAATTACGTAATTACGAAACCGTACACAATAGGACTTAATTGTTATCACTCTTACTAGATTTACTAGCAATTCTTTTTCTTAAGTAATAAGTAAAATAAATATTACGTTCTTATTAGAATCTTATAGAAATGTTACCTAAACAACTATTACTCTATACTAAGGACATGTCTAGTACCAAATATAAGTCAAAATATGTATATAAGAACTAAGTATTACTATATGATTCAGTCTTAAAATTTCTACCTTATTTATATTAAAGGCTGAACGCTCGTTAGAGCTGTCGCTACTTGCGCTACGTTGCCTGAGTGGGGTCTTCGTCGCCGACATTCTCCCCCTCGTGCATGGCACCATCCTCCTGGCTCGGCGACTCCTTCGGCACTAACAGCACTATTCTTGAACTGGGTCGTCGTAATACACCTCCTCGCGTCTCGACGTCGACGACTCGGGTTCTCCCATCAGGTCCTGGATACACCGCAAGGATCTTGCCACGCGGCCAGGTGCATCTTGGTAGGGTGTGGTCGACGATCAGCACGATGTCCCCAACTTGCAGGTCTGTGGCGCTGGTTCTGCCCTTCGTTTTCCTTGGCAGTAGAGTGGGCAGATACTCGCGCAACCATCGTTGCCAGAAGTGGTCGGCAAGACGCTGCGTAGTCTTCCAGGTGTCTCTCCCGACGAGCTCGTGGTCTTCGAAGCTGCCGATTCTCGCTGCGCCGCATGATCGCCCGATGAGGAAGTGGTTCGGAGTGAGGGCTTCTTCTTCTAGGTTCTCGGAGAGGTGAGTGAGAGGTCGAGAGTTTATTATGTGCTCGGCCTCTAAAAGGAGGGTGTTGAGTACCTCCTCTCGGGGATGCCTTTCTTTGAGCGTGGCGTTTAATGCGGTTTTGATAGATCGCACCAGACGCTCCCATGCACCGCCCATGTTGGGTGCACCGGGTGGTATGAACTTCCACTGCACACCAATCTTTTCCGCTTCCGAGACGAGGTCTTCTTGGTTCATTTTGTCGAGTGCTTCTTTTAATTCCTTACTTGTACCGACGAAGTTAGTTCCGTTGTCTGTGTAGATCGTCTTAGGCATTCCTCTTCTTGCGGCGAATCGTCGTAGCGCATTTATCATGGAGTCGGCGGAGAGTGTCGGAGCAAGCTCGATGTGTACCGCTCTGGTGGTTAAACAGGTGAAGAGTGCTCCCCATCGCTTCTCGTGTCTTCTCGCTACGGTGATTGTCATCGGGCCGAAGTAGTCTATGCCGGTGCATGTGAACGGAGGGGTACTGTGCATCAGCCTCTCAACTGGTAAGTTTCCGGTCGGTAGTTCTTGCGGCCTTGCCCTTTTTGTCTTACACCACTGACATTGATGCTGGACCGCTTTGATTGCTGATCTTAATCCTAATATCCAGAAGCGTTGTCTTACTTCATTCATCACTGTCGCATGATTCCCATGATTGAAACGGCAGTGGAAATGTTCTAGGATGAGTCTTGTAATCTTGTCCTTGTTGTCCAGCACGACGGGGCGCTTGTAGTCTCTAGTCACACCCTGTATCGCGTCGATCCGTCCCTTTAGACGCAGAAGACCTCCTTCTAGTACTACGTCGAGCCTCTTTAATTTGCTATTGCCCTCTAATTGCTTCCCTTGTTGTATGTGCCTGATGTCTTCTTTGAAGCTTCTTTCTTGGCTCCCTTTCAGCAACAGAGCTTCCGCTTGTTCTAGTAGGTCTGCATCTATCGGTAGGTACTTCGTTTCTGGTTTTCTAGAAGGCCGATTAATCTTTTCTATGGTCTTCAGCTTCTTTGGTTGCGTCATCTTCCAGGCGGGATCTTGTCTTCCTACGTGGACCCTTTCTTTGTTTCTGCAGCGTCGTATGAACTGCAGTACTCGTGCTGTGGCTCTACAGAGTCTCAGCCATGATGAAAATCTTTCTGGTTCTGGAAATGGCTTGGTGGTGCTCATTGCTGCTGTGGCGTCTATGCTGTGTATCCTTTCTTCCCCAGTGGCTTCTTTCTTAAAGCTTCTTGCCTCAGGCCAGTGCATTTCTTCTTTCTTCAGGAAGTCTGGACCGGTGTACCATCGGTGGTTATGGTCGAATTGCTCTGGCACGTTACGTGTTGCGTCGTCCGCGGGGTTCTTAGCAGAGGGCACCCACCTCCATTCCTGTGGTTTAGTGAGGTCTTCTATCTCCGCCAAGCGATGAGCTACAAATGTCTTGAATGTTCTCGGGTCTGTTTTGATCCATGAGAGTACGATGCTGGAGTCTGTCCAGAAGATCTTTCTCTGCACCTTCAGATCCATTTCTTCTTCCACCGAGTGTGCTAGTCTACTGCCTAATAGAGCAGCCTGTAGTTCGAGTCTAGGGATTGAAACCGGCTTTAATGGAGCGACTCTTACTTTTGCCGCAACCAAGCTTACGTAGTAAGTCTCATCTTGTTCCTCTGTTCTCCAATATACTGTGGCTGCGTACGCCGACTCGCTTGCATCAGTGAACGTGTGTAGCTCCCCCTCGGTGCGATGTGGTGCTAGGCATCTCGGTATCTGAAGGTCTTGGAGCAGCTTCATCTTCTCAAGGTAAGTTTTCCAAGCTTCGTACTCTTCCTTTTCTATTTCTTGATCCCAACCTACGCCGCTTCGCCATATGTTCTGGAGCAGCTTCTTTCCTTGGATGAGGACCGGTGACACTAATCCCAGTGGATCGAACGTGGACATTACTGCACTGGTGACTTCCCTCTTGGTGGGCACCTTGAAACCTTTGACTATTTCTTCTGATGTGTTTCGAAGATTCGCCCTAAACCCTATGGAGTCCCTTTTTGTAAACCAGCGGAGGCCCAGCGTCTTCTCTTCTTTTTCTCCAAGTTCTACTTCAGTCTTCTCTGTGTCTCCGATGCTTATGTCTTGCAACAGCTCAGGTTGATTTGATGCCCATCCCCTTAGTTCGAAGCCTGCCTTCTTGTGAATAGAGTTCACCTGTGCTGTCACTCTTCTGAAGACTTCTTCTGAATGGAAGCTATGTAGATAATCATCCATGTAGTGATTCAGCTCGATGGCTCTCGCAGCCTCCGGATACTGTTCCTTGAAGTCCGCCGCGTTTCGGTTCTTCACATAGATTGCCGTGCTCGGAGATGATGTAGCACCGAAGATCACTGATGTCATCCTGTATTCCTTCGGCGGCACGTCTCTAAGATCTCCGCGCCACAGAAACCTTAGGCTGTCTCTATCTTCTGGTCGTATGCGAACTTGAAGGAACATTTCCTTGATATCTGCTGCTACTGCTAACGGTCCTTGCCGAAACCTCAGCAACACTCCAAAAAGCGATTGCAATAGGTCTGGTCCCGGCAGGAGAGCATCGTTGAGGCTTCTTCTCTTTGACTTGGCTGCAGCGTCGAAAACAATCCTTATCTTTTTCTTCAACGGATGAACTACGGAGAAGTGAGGGAGATACCATAACTTCGTTGAATCTTCCTTTCCCTCAGCTGCCTCTTCTGCATACTTATTGTCGATTAAGTGTTGGACTTGCTTGCCGTATTCCGCCTTCAACTGAGGATCTTTGTCCATCTTCTTTTCGATGTTCGTCAGTCGGTTCTTGGCAGAAGTGTAACTTTCTGGCATTTCTTCATTTTCTTTCTTCCACAGAAGTCCAACCTCAAATCGACCATCTTCTAATCTTCTGCAGGTCTTTTCTAAGATGGCGAGTGCTTTTCCTTCCGAGTCGGTGGTGGATCTGCGTGGCTGTACACCAAGTGCTTCGATGGCGAAGTGCTCCTTTATAGTCTGATGCATATCTTCTTCTGGTGTGCTAACATGAAGACATCTATTTACAAAGTGTGTTTGTCTTATGTTTCCCATATCCGACCCGTGCAGCACCCAGCCAAGTTCTGTTCTGGAGGCAACTGGTTGTCCTGGTTTCCCTCTTCTTACTTCTTGAGTCACGATCAGCTCCCAGTTATCTTGACCGATGAGCAATCGTGGTGACTCCCCTTGGTAATGTAGAGTGTCGGCTAAGTTCTTCAGATGTTCACACTCTTCGATTCTTCTTCTGTTGAGGAACTGTGGTGTAAGCTTCAATTCGTCTATTGTCCGGACTCTTCTGAGAATCTTCCTTGTTTCTTCTGGTTGATGAACCCCTTTTACTGCAAGGTCCATTGTTTGTGAGTCTTTCTTTCGCATGAGCCTACCCCCGACGGTCTCGATGATCAGTTCCTCGGCCTTTCCTTTGGCGCCGATTTCGTTTGCCACCTTTTCATCGATTAGTGACACCGTTGACCCTTCATCCATAAGGGCCAGTATCCTCTTTGATCCTCGCGAACCGGAGACTTCTACTGGAATTATCTTCAGGTACGCCCTTGCATTGTTAACTGAATTTACCGATGCCATGATGCTTGTCACCTCTGGTTGTGTTTCTGTTTTCCTTTCCGAGGTTCTTTCTTCTGGGTCGACGTGCAACAGATGATGGTGCCACCGTTTGCATTCTTTACACGGCGGTTTCCTACAGCTCTCCTTCCGGTGTCTTCCTTGTAAACATTTGAAGCAGACGCGACTCTTCTTGACCGTCGTCCACCGATCTTGTACAGACGCCTTCAGAAACTTCTGACAGTCGACGAGAAAGTGTTCACCCTGGCATGCAGGACAGGTCCTTTCTGCTGGCTTTGTTCCTTTTCCTTTGAAGTCCCCTTCCTTTGCACAATGCGTTGTGTGTCGAAGAGTCTTCCTGTATCCGCTTTTGTCTTCCGTCGTTGCGAAGGCTCCACACTTGTCTGCTTCTGTATTTAAAAACCTCGACACAAGTGTCAGGTCGGAGAACTCGCCTTCTTTTGCTGCTGCTGTGAAGTCGTACCATCGGAATTTGAGTATCGTTGGCATCTTCTCTATAATTTGTTTCACCATCTCAGGTGAATATAGATATTGTGGTTTCTTCAACCCTTTTATCGCTGCTACGCTGTTGTTGATCTGGCTTGCGAATATGCATATGTCCCTTGGGTTTTCTGTAATCCTTGGTAACGCCTTGACCTTTTCTAATTCTGCCAGCACCAGCGCATCAGGTCTTCCGTATCTTCTTTTGAGGGCTTGCATTACTTCTAACGGAGAGGCTTCGGAGTACAGCAAACTCTTGATAGCTTCTCTTGCATTTCCTTTCAGTGCTCTTCTTAGTCTAGCCATATTCTGAACTTCGCTGAACATTGGTGCAGTGTCTTCGTAGACAACCTTGAACGCCAACCACTCGCTGCTGTTGCCGTCGAAGTAAGGTAACTCGTGAATGTACTTCGGCTGCTCTGCTGAACCTCCTCCTGATCCTCCTCGTGTGGCAAAGGCCTCTTTCAACGCAGTCGTTAACGCTTGAATTTCAATCGTAGCACCTTTCGTTGAGGAGTTCTCTTCAGGTTTCATCTCTTGTGGCTCTTCCAATGGGCGTTGACCTCGTGGCTCTGGTCTTTCTGTATGACAGTCTTCTAGTACTGAAGATTGAATCCAGTTCTGCACCTGTGCTGTTCTATCTTCCAGGTCTTCATCCACGGAGTCTTCATCTGCACACTGTGCCAGCTCCAATCTGACACGAGCCAGTCTTGCCGCAGCCTGTGCTTGTTCTAGCTCCAGGCGTGCCAATTCTTCTCTGGCTTCCAGCTCGCGTCTTCTGGCTGAGGAACTCGTGGTCTTCGTGGACCTGGCGCGACGACCGACCTCCTTCGGTTTCAGGGTGGCGGCAGAACCATCAGCACCCTTTTCCGGAACATCTTCTGGAGTCTTCTTGGTCGTTCCCTTTCGTGCGGCGTCACTGGTTGCCGCCGTGGTCGCAGTCGTAGTCGTAGTTTCCGTTGCGGAAGTCCCTTCGGTTCCTGAAGAAGTTGCCGTAGTGACCCCTTCTGACCCAGAACTGTCTTCTGTCGCGTCCTTATCTGAAGGACGAGACGGGGGGTGTGAGGGGGCATCCTTATGTGACCTAGTTACTGGCATCTTCTGGCAGGGATCCGGCTCGAAGGACCAACTGTTGCGACTGTCGGGCTACTCCCTAGCAGTCTGGGACTTCTCCCACTTGATTGACGTACGTTTAATTTAGCGCTGGTAACGTACGTCCCACGCACCCCTGAATGCGTATTTCGAAGGGACTTGTTTAGAGGAAACTTGAATACTAATCTTGATGCTAATCTTGATATTAATCTTGATACTAATCTTGATACTAATCTTGATATTAATCTTGATACTAATCTTGATACTAATCTTGATACTAATCTTGATACTAATCTTGATACTAAGGGATAAGGGATAAAATAAAAAGAATGCTTTTTCTTTTATTGCTTCAGGGTTCGGCTTCTATCTAGGTGTTGTTGCCTCTTCGGTGGCTACGCTGCGACTGACTCGAACCGTCAAACGGCTCGCTTTATAAGGCGGCCGGTCCACCCTTATAGGCGACTACGTAAAATTGATCGCTTTTTTGAACCTTTTTCACTTGAGCCGAACCCTTTAAAAGCGTTTATTTAAAAAACCCTTATAAAAACTATTACAATATATACATCAAATTACTCGTTATGACTTATTCTATATAATGGTATAACAATTTTTATAATTACTACAATTCAAATTGTGTTTTTAGAGCGAAAACAACAAAAATTCTTAAGACAGTTTTGCTATTCCTATTAATAGTTCTTAAATATAGTATAAAATAGTTTCTTATTATGATATTACGAGTTTTTATGTTATTTCTATCCATTTAGATTAGTTTTAATTAGTATTTATCACATAAAATTTACTAACAAAGAATTACGTAATTACGAAACCGTACACAATAGGACTTAATTGTTATCACTCTTACTAGATTTACTAGCAATTCTTTTTCTTAAGTAATAAGTAAAATAAATATTACGTTCTTATTAGAATCTTATAGAAATGTTACCTAAACAACTATTACTCTATACTAAGGACATGTCTAGTACCAAATATAAGTCAAAATATGTATATAAGAACTAAGTATTACTATATGATTCAGTCTTAAAATTTCTACCTTATTTATATTAAAGGCTGAACGCTCGTTAGAGCTGTCGCTACTTGCGCTACGTTGCCTGAGTGGGGTCTTCGTCGCCGACACTAATACTTTAGTCCCACAATCTACCTACGTATTTTCTGTCGAAATTGTTTAAATTTGCAAAATAGACTGAATGGGCATTTTTTTTTCTTATTGAATAGGGGGCAAACGAGCAGACGTATCAATGTAATTCTTTACTTTCGCGAAAATATTATTAAAAATCGACGATAAAAATAAATAATGATAATAATACGATAGTACGATAATTTCTGCCAATCTCGGTCCATGTACGATAATTCTACACCCCTGGTACGATAGTCAGCTCGCTTCAAGTCAAGTTGCTAACACTGATGTCAAGTATATTAAAGTTTAAACCTGTCTTCGAGTCTTCGTCGTGATGATGTTAAGATAAATAAAAAATGTGGATGACTTGAAATCGGGACCGTCTTTCGAAAAAATAAAAAACGATCTACACTTAAATCCTCGTTAAGTCCGCTCTCGATAAAATTATTGAAGTTTCAGATTAGCACAAACCTAAATATGAAATGGTGGCATCCGATATTTTCCTGACCTAAAATTATATGATAGGAAACAGAAATAGAAGAATAGATCTTACAATCCGAACTCACAATAAAGAAATTTAAAAAACACTCGTGTGTGGCGAGTTTAGAAAAAGACAAAAATTTGGGTTTTTAAAAACTATTTCTTTTTTACAGTCAAAACATCAATAAATATTTTGTGTTTTAATTATTCTTTCCCACCGCTATTTGTTATATATAACCCTAGGTTTCAACCCAAGGTTAGCTTATAAATAACCCAAGGTTTCGCTCGTAAGTCGTATTAAAGATAGGTAGCTCTATTTCTACCTACCTCACCGCATGGCATAGCGAGGCATAAATATCAACAAACATACCTACCTACCGTACCTTACTTACTACCTAAATTGCGTTTAATATTGTAGAATCTATTGAACTAAGACAAATTTATGAGCAAACTGATAAAAATCACAAACTTACGAGCAAACACTGTAGGTAGATAAAACTCGAAAACTATAGAAGTCAATTATACATTCAGATTTTTAAGTCTTATTACCAGTCATGTGTGACAATCTGTTATTTAATTGAATTAATTCAATCATACATGAAATGGTTGCAACGGCGAGGTATGATTATCCTATAAACACTTCCTGTTACTCCATTTGATCCGTGGTTATTGCAGCAGTTTCATCTCGGAGTCAATATTCAGATGTTTGGACTTGTTATCTCATTAGTTCTGTAGGGTCAGTTTACCTTTGTTTTGTTGAAATAGTTTCTTAGAACGTATAGAACATTTAATATCATTGTATTTACAACTAACTAATAGTATATTCGTAAGTGATTAAATTACTGTTTTTGAAGTGTTTCAGAAAAATGTTGCTCAAAATTTTGTGTATATTATCAACGTAAGTTACATTTTAAGAAAATTCCTAGGTAGTTATTTAAATCGCTTATAATTATTACAAGTTTTATATTATCTTTATAGTATATTTTCCCTGACTAATAGTAAGACTGCCGTACTCATACTTGCTCGAGGCGGTTCTAAAGGTATACGGCTAAAAAATTTACAAACAGTAGGAGGAAACAGTTTATTGAGTCGTGCCATATTTACTGCTAAAGCTGCAGGACTGCGCGACATTACTGTTTCAACTGACCATCCGCTGATTGCACTTCAAGCTATACAAGGTTAGAACATCACATCATCATTACTAATTGTCTCTGAGCTGCATTCTCCATCATAGTATTTAAATAGATTTGTATTCCGATCATTGAGTTTCATACGTCGTACCCTAACGATGGTCATAATACTTGGGATATCTCATTTTCTTCAAGTAACATGTATTTATAGATAAGTCGTAAAGACCAATTGGTTTTGTAGTCTAAAACCTAAACTTTGCACTTTGGCTGCGTTTATTTATCAGTGTTTACGGCTATTTGTAAACAGTTTCAAAATCTTTGTTTTAAACAATCCATCTGAATACAATTTAACTCAACCTAAGATCTGTTTGTAGATAACGTTACAGTATTCCATCGAAGAGCCATCACGGCTACCGATTGGGCACCTTCAATTTGGGGTGCTTCTGAATTTCTAGAATTAAGGCGTGATATAACTATTCTTGTACTGGTACAAACTACTTCACCTTTTACTCGGGCCAGCCATCTGCGAAGAGCTGTTGAACAAATTAACTATCCAAAACAATTTGACTGCATATTTTCTGCGACACGGTAAGTAATCAATTATATCTAATGGGTCAGAGACTTAATTCTTAACTCTGTAAGCTGGATGAGATAGTTGGGCAGATAAGAGAATATGACTTAACACTCCTGTCTTGCCACAATTCACCTGTCCGAAAGGAAAAAAGCATCTGAGTTTGGTTTTGTATAGCTATCCATTTTAATTTCGTTCTTTTAACACACACCGTTATACACGAAGATTAGCTTATATTGTAATTCCTTAAAAATTTTAGGAGCTATAAATTACGCTGGAGTATAAAAGAAGGAAAACTCTCCCCTGCAAATTTTAACGTTGAAACTCGTAAACGTAGACAAGACTGGAATGGTGAATATTTAGAAACAGGAGCGTTTTACATAGCACGGAAAACTATTTTGGACAAAGGAAAATTTCAAAATAACAAGTAAGAAAAAACATAGATTGCAGGATTATAGTTTCTGTTGATAGTCAAACAATCATTCATTCATAGAGTATTTATTCATTGTTCAATAAGTTGACATTATAAAATTTTAACAAAAATATAAACCGACTTCAAGGTTCGACTCGATTTCTCTTGGATCTCTCATCAAATCGTAATGTCCCTACCATGTTACCACCAATTGGGAATTTGGGATATCTCTATAAACTCGTTACTGAACTTTAGAGTTATTAGTATTAGTTATTTGTCATTCTCTTAGAATCTGAATCATCTATCAAAAAAGTATAAAAAGTCTAGTTAAGATCTCAAGTCTAGAGATGTCGGCGCTATATTTGGCCAAATTTTAAAAATGTTTGATCGAACAATCACGAACAATCGAATTAGCAACAAAAAAAAGACATGATTGACGAATATCTTTGACAATGACAGAGTTGACAGGACAGATACAGCTGTGTGACGTGGTAAATAAAAATAAGTTTTTGAATCTCGGGAGCTCTATTTCTTTTGCCTTTAATAAAAACTAAAACAAAAACAAGTCGATTGTTTCAGTTGTACAGTATTTGAAGTTAGCGCCACGGAAAGTTTGGAAATCGATACCGTTGAAGATCTTCTACTTGCGAATATTTTATTGAAGACCAACTTTTTATAAAGTAAATATTTGTCAACAATCATTAACTATAAGGTAAGAAACATATATATTAGCTATATTAAAAATATGTTAACTGTTTACTTGTAAAATTAAAATGAAATAAAAATATATAATTCAATAATTATAAGTTAATTTTATTCTTGTAGGTATGTAGTTTTTAATATCGCAGTTCAGTACCTACTGTAGTATCATCTTCGTGTGCATTCTGCTAAAATTGATGTTACACCACAAATCTATACAAATAAATATAATTGAAGTGTCTGTTCGTAATATTAAAATAACCGCTTTTTAATAAATACATATGTATGTATACACTATATATTTTTCAAAACAACTGTTTTTTTAAATTTTGTCTGTCTGTCTGTCGGTGTTATATATAATTCTGTATTATTCAACACTAGGTATATATTTAAAAATGGTGGGTGTTTCCCTTATCAGTGGCTAAAAAAATGTGTTGAAGATATACTCTCCTTCTGCTTCATGGCACAATCAAATTAATTGATAATGATGACAATGAGCACATCCTGTTTTTATGACCTTGTCCTGTTGTTACTTTACAGCTCTAGTTGGGAAATGGGTCTTATTACAGTTGCATCTCATTAGTAGTACAAATATAGAATAAATCTATAATATAACTTTGACTGAATCTCTTTTTAGGGCTCCATACCCAATGGGTAAAATGCTCTATTATTAAGACTTTGCTGTCTGTCCATCTGTCACCAGACTGTATCTCATGAACAGTGATAATAAAACAGTTGAAATTTTCAGAGATGATGTATTTCTGTTGCCGCTATAACAACAAATACTAAAAAAAGAATAAAATAAATATTTAAGGAGGCACCCATGCAACTTTAAATACATACAATACAAATAATTGACTTAAAAAAAGGAGGAGGTTCTCTATACAACGGTATATGTTTTTTTTTAAATGTATGTTCACGGATAACTTCGTTGTTTATGAACCGATTTTAATGATTCTTTCTTTCATGGAAAAGAGATATCCCAACGGTGGTACCATAATGGTAGATACTAGGACACTAAGATCTGATGATGGCATCCAAGAGAAATCGAGTCAAACCTTGAAGTCGGTTTTTATTTTGTTAAAATTTTACTTGTGCTCGTTTTTACTCGATTTTTATGATGCCAACAACGGTAGATGCTTAAAATGTATAAATAATGGTACGGAACCCTCCGTGTGCGACTCCGACTTGCACTTGCCCGAATTTTCATATGCTCATATGTTTGTAAGATCTGCAAATATTTGTTTGTTGGGTGTTTTCTACATATAATAATATATTGTATTTACAAAAAATATAACATATTCTATTAGTCAATCTAGCTGGCAAAGTGCAAACTCTTCTTAGTTTTAAGATGATGAAAAAATGTCAGTGAAAATCCCGTCAAAATCGGTCCAGCCGTTCCAGAGATTAGCCGGAACAAACAGACAGACAGACAAAAATTGTAAAAATGTTATTTTGGTATATGTACCGTGTATACATATGCATTTAGTAAAAAGCGGTTATTTTATATTACAAATGGAGACTCCAATTTAATTTTTTTGTTTATTTGTATAGATGGAGTAAAGTTTTAAATTTATTTTTCAGTAAATATATAATGTCAAGTATCGAAACGGTTACATTTGAAGATTTAGAAGCAACCGATGTAATAAGTGTAGAATTAGTACCAGAGCGCAAAGGCCTTATATTGAAGCACTGTGAGTACTATGTGAGCTCTAGAAGACATGGCACCACCGTTACCAGGAGATACAATGAGTTTGTTCAGCTCTATGATGTTTTGTATGCCAAATATCCTTACCGGTAAGTATTTCTTGGTTTATACGACCACTGTAAAGAATTTTAATACACACTAGTTTTTGTACGGCTCCGACTGCCTGTATGTCGGTTATCGTAGTAAAGAAAAGAAAAGAGCGTACTCCTTCTTAAAAGGCCGGCAACGCACTTGTGACGCCCCTGGTGTTGCGGGTGGACATGGACGGCGGTAATTGCTTACCATCAGGCGATACGTCTGCTCGTTTGCCCCCTATTCCATATAAAAAAAAATAAAGAGTAGTGTGTATCTTTCCTCAGGAATCAAAGTATCTCCATGCCAAATTTCATTGAAATCGGTTCAGCGGTTTAGCCGTGAAAGCGCAACATACAGACAGAGTTACTTTATTTATTTTATTTTTATTTTCACACAACGCCATCTACTCCCAAACTAAGCAAAGCTTGTATTATGGGTACTAAACAACTGATATAAATACACATATACTTTTGTTTATAAATACATACATATTATACGTAGAAAACACCCAAACTCCGAAACAAATATTTGCAAATCATACAAACATGTGGTCCGACCCGGGAATCGAACCCGAGACCGCGACAAGCACAGTAGTCGCATACACTACACTAAATGAAATATTTTTTGCATAATTCTTTTCATTTCCACCTATCACCGTCCACTGCTGAACGTAGGTCTCCCCCAAGGAGCGCCAGCTATACCAGTCTTGGGCAGTAATGATCCTCGAAAACAACTTGTATACATGGGTCAGGAGTGAAATTGGAGGGTAGTTCTTCAATAGGATTTTGTCTCTTTTCTTGAAGAACAGCAGCAGTGTAGTGCCGGTATGAATGACGGAATTAATTAGTTTTGAGAGCTCTACTAACATAGGAGTTCCACCAGCCTTTAGGAGCTCTGTTGTGATTCCGTCTTCACTCAGAGCTTTGTTATTCTGTAGTTGTCCGAGTACTATTCTAATCTCACCCAGATCGATGTCGGGAACCTCGTCTGTGAGGTGGCGTGTCAGTCTAGCACACGGGTCATCCGCGCTGTGGGTCTCAGGTGGACTGGTTCGTGAGGTATATAGATATCCTCGTAAAACTTTTCGACTTCAGCGAGAATCTCTGTTTCAGAGGTGACGGTGGTGCCTTGTGCTGTTCTGAGCTTGGACAGGTGGTAACAGGAAGCCTTAGACTTAGCAAATACTTTTTAGCCCTTGTTCCGAGCAATCGCATCCTCATTCACTCGAGAATTCGCCACACCAGCCTTCTTATCTGCCTGTTAAGTTCCTGTCGCTCAGAGGGTGTGGCGTTTAGTGCTTCTCGTCGTTTCCTCGTGAGATCAAGAGTCTCGCTGTTGAGCTTCGTCTTGCGTTCAATGCTCTTTGGTCGAAAGTGTTTATAACCCACCTCGCGGACAACACGTACCAGACTCGTCGGCGTCGTTCACGTCCTGCACCGTTTTCAAAAATGAACCGATTCTCAATCTCCAACTGGCAGATTTCGCATCCAGCTTCAACCTGATGCAGAGTTGGTCTAAGAGTCGATTTCATCCAGTGCGCCCGTTCTCTATTGATGCTTAGATTCAGTGTACCACTACCTCTTACGAGTCGGTGATCACTATCGGTGTCGAATCTGTTGATCACAGAGACATTCTTTAATATTTGGCGTTTATTTGTAATGATGAAGTCGATCTCGTTTTTTGTCGCGCTGTTTGCATACAGTAAATGCTTTATCAAATGTTAAATTACTTAGTACCTAAATTAAAAATTTTGCAAGTAAGCGTTGCAGGTTCATTAAAAGTACCGCGGCCGGCGATTCTAACACCTGAAGAATAAATATTCTTCATCTATCTATACTTATAATAAAAATGTAACAGGTCCAATTCTGTACATTAAAGATATTTAGATTTTTTTTTTGTAGGTCTCTCTATAATCTATACTTATAATAAAAATGTAACAGGTCCAATTCTGTACATTAAATATATTTTGAAAATTTTTTTGGAGGTCTCTATAATCGATACTGAAGCCAAAACTGTAATTTTTTTCATTTTTGTCTGTCTGTCTGTCCGTATCTTGGCCGCGCATCACGCCACGCAAAACTACTGAACGGATTCAAATTAAACTTGTCATGATTTGAGTTCATACTACGAGGTAGGACATAGGATACTATCTATCCCGAAATTCAGCACGGTTTCCTGGAGAGAGGGGATGAAAGTCAAAATATGTACTTAGTTGTAAT
The DNA here is from genome assembly GCA_949125395.1 of Diaphora mendica. Lineage (NCBI taxonomy): Eukaryota > Metazoa > Arthropoda > Insecta > Lepidoptera > Erebidae > Diaphora > Diaphora mendica. Next base: position 3,895,361 of record OX421321.1, read on the forward strand.
TCAATAACACATAGTCCGATTTCATTAATTCTTTTTTTGCTAGAAAGAAAAAAATAAAAGATAACGGGAAAAGTGTTTTTTTTTGTTCGCGACTGTACACTTCCTATGGGAAGCTGAGACAGATATGTAAATATGGCGGTACGAAGTTCGCCGGGTCAGCTAGTTTGTTCAATAAAAATGCTACACCCAGAATTCAGTAGGGCTAGCTAATTCAAGTATGTCTGCCTTCATATTAGTTTAAAACAATACCATTGATTTTAGAGCAATATGCCGACTACCTCCTAAACGAGTGGTGGTGGGTGGAGGCAGTGCTAGGTTCCTGTTGCGAAGGCGAGCAGCTCTACAAAGGTGGCTGACCTTAGTGGCGAGGCACCCGGTGCTAGCTCATGACGCCGACCTCAGAATCTTCCTTTGCGAGACCACTGTGCGACTGGAGAAGCCAAAACACGACGAGTTTGTTCTTGCTGGTACGCAGGAAGAAAAACCGGTATGAAAATATTGTATTCTAATTTGCGTATTGAATAGTTTATTTGAATAAAATTGCTTGGAATAAAAAATAACACAATGTCTTTCACAAGCTTGCTAACTTAGAGGATTTTGAAAAGTAAGTATTGTTTTTTATGGCTACTTAAATAAAACACACACTTAGACACGAACACACACTTTTAACTCGCTCGTTGTTTGTAAGTATAAGTACGTACACAACATGCACGCACACGCACGCTAGCAAACGTACGTACGCGTAGTTCATGGGTACACACACAAACAATTTAGTTTCACAACAATTTTATTTCATTCGTATTTAAATTTTGTTTATTTTGAAAATAAATTATAAATAAGCAACCAGTTCCCTATAGGAGACATGTATACTCTGTAATAATAACAATTTTTTCATTGTAGAATGATATGACTATTGAAGAAATGCAAACCGCGTTCGTAAGTGAGCAAGAACAACTAAGGTTAGCGCATCTTGGGCTCGACAGACTATCGCAGATCATTGAGAAAGGTTTGTCTACTACAAATCAGCCTATTGCCTTTAAACTACTGGAGAGTTGTAAAAAAAAGACTGGCTATATGACCAGGTTGATGATAATAAGCTGTCTACAAGGTTTTTTTTTTTTGGAATAGTCTGGCAAACGAGCACACGTACCTGATGGTAAGCGATTACCGCCGCCCATGGACACCTGCAACACCAGAAGCGTCACAAGTGCGTTGCCGGCCTTTTGGGGATGAGGGGGGAGGTAGGAGATTGGGGTATGGGCCTCCGGTATCCTCACTCACTCGGTGAAACACAGCGTAAGCTATTTCACACCGGTTTTCAGTGCGGCCGTGGTATCACTCCGGTCGAGCCTGCTCATTCATGCCGAAGCGTAGCTCTCCCACGGGGTTTTCACAAACATTGCCTACTTTACTTTCCCGTCTTGCCAGACGAGTCGGTACGAAGACACCACGTTTGGCCTAGTAGTTTAACGGTCACCACGCCGTTTCCTACTTCGCCAAGTGTCGTGGGTTCAAATGCCACGTAGGACAACACTTTGTGTGATCCACAAATTGTTGTTCTGAGTCTGGGTGTTCTTTGTGTCCGTTTCATGTATGTTTGTAAAGTCGACCGCGACACAGGATTTATTACTAGTGCGGGAGTTGTCTTTAAAAAAAAATGCTAAAAAATAGCTACGGGTGACAGTTTGTATTCTTAATCCGTCACCACACAGACTACTTCTGGATTCTAGATTGTAATATTTTTGTAGGTAATACACGAGTTATCCTTGTATTTGTGCAGTGGAAGGTCGTTGCGACGCTGAACGGTCGGACCTTCGCGAGCTGGGCGCTGGGCTCAGCGCGCTGGGAGCTCCCGCCACCATCGACACTCCGCGGTGGAGCTCTGTCAAACGAGCGCTGATACACGCTGCTGAGTTAGTATTATTTTAGGTGGAATTTGCGCAAGATGGCTGGCAAGAGTTGGATGCGGGAAGCCCAAAATAAAAATAATAAATAAATATTTCGGACATCTAACACACAACGCCATCTAGTCCCAAGCTAAGCAGAGCTTGTGTTATGGGTACTAGACAACCGATACAAATACATATATACTATTTTTTGTAAATAAATACATATTATACATAGAAAACACCCAAACTCCGAAACAAATATTTGTAGATCATACCAACATTTGGTCAGACCCAGGAATCGAACCCGAGATCATGATCAGCAGTCGCACACGCTAACCGCGAGACCAACGAGGCAGTCAGTCTAGTCAGGCAGTTACACATAGGGCTCTCCCAATGCACGCCACTCTGATCTATTTTTAGGGAGTTGCCTTTTTAGAAAAAAAAAGATATAATTGAAACTTACATACTAATCTATTGAACAAATTTCTTTGTTTATACAATAAAGATAAATAAATTTTAAAAAAAGTACCTTTAACTATATAGTTTTTTAACTGAATGTGTGTGTGTGTGTGTGTGTGTGAATTAAACAGTAAAACAATTTAGCTTATGAACATTACAAAGCACTCCTTTTTGTTTTCTTTTTTATTTATGGAATAGGGGGCAAACAAACGAGCAGGTGTATCACCTGATGGTAAGCGATTACCGCCGCCCATGGACACCCGCAACACCAGAGGCGTCACGAGTGCGTTGCCGGCCTTTGGGGGATGTGGTAGGGGATGGGGGGAGGTTTTGGGGTATGGGCCTCCGATATCCTTACTCACTCGGTGAAACACAGCGCAAGCGCTTGTTTCACACCGGTTTTCTGTCAGGCCGTGGTATCACTCCGGTCGAGCCGGCCCATTCATGCCGAAGCGTGGCTCTCCCACGGAATAAACTTTTTTCATATTAAAGCAGAAATAATGATATCTCTTTACTGATAATTGTACACTATTGGCGCAGACTAGCTGACCGCATGGGGTCCTCAGAAGACTCGGAACTGAGCTCGGAAGAAGAAGACACGCTGGTGACTCTAGCCACAGAAGCGACGGGCGCTTATCGCTCTCTGTGCGGGCGGCTGTCGCGCGGGCTGCACGCTGAGCGAGCCGCCGCAGCCACCGCCGCCCCTCGCCTGGCCCTCAGCCCTCAGGCGCAGGCACTCCGCGACCGCCATCGGTATGCACTGAGGGCTGCCCTACAGGTACCATACTTACATTTTTCATGTCTATCATCTTTCCTTTTGATATATTAAAGGCTGTGGGAGTGATTTCGTGAAAAGGGACGAAAATGTGTAACAGTGTGGTTTGACAGATAGGTAAGTGAGCTCGCTTGTTTTCTTAGTTTTTAATATGTTAATAAATGATATACTTTCCATACTTTTAAACTCACTTAAAAATTGAATAAACTGTATTTATTTTATAACAGTTTAGTACTTCATATAAACAAGAATATGCTATATGCTTGTAATACGTCGTCAATTTAGCTAAATCCTAAATACTTCTAAGCCAAATTCAACCTACAATACTAAACATAAGGTACACTTTCAAAAAAAAAAACATAAATGTATGATATACTAGCGACCCGGCTTCACACAAAGTCTCTGAAATTCTCGAATTTTCTCTACTATAATATTACATGTGTATGTGTGCATGTATTACACATATTAAGTTTCCTCTTGATTCACTGTATCTATTGTTAAAAACTGCATTAAAATCCGTTTAAAAGACCTAAGCAAAAAGACAACGGACGCGACTTCATTTTATATCTCTACTAGCGACCCGCCCCGGCTTCGCACGGGTGGATTTCAGATGCCCCCGCCGACGACACGATTCGTGCATTTTAAATCTCTAATATCTTCGAATATATTCATTTAAATTAGATACTGTAAAGGGCCATTTTGATCTATATTAAATGCACAATGTATTTAATTTACTTAATTGTATAAGGATTCATTCTGTATTGCTTAATATCGCTTCGTAAATAAGGCATTATTTCTCGTAAAAAGAAAGGAATAAAAAATGTTTATTGTGGGTTATCCCTAAGAGATAGACATATACCGTCGCGGACTTTTTTTGTAGAACTTTTTAAGGTGTAAAATACTGTAGTACATTGTTTTGATCTATCTCGTAGGGTGCAACCAGCGTTTGCAATGTAAGCTCAAAAATGTGTTTATTTGCTACATCACATTAAAAACCTCGAAAATTAACAGTATTATTATTATTTATTATTATTATATTATGCATTTATTATACATAAAAACCTTCCTCTTGAATCACTCTATTTATTATTAAAAAAAACGCATCAAAATCCGTTGCGTAGTTTTAAAGATTTAAGCAAACATAGGGACATAGGGATATTGGTGACGAGCAGATTCCCTAGCGGCAAGTCGCAGAACTAACGTATGACAGATAAAAATACGTATACACGTTAACATTCCACTTTTAAAATACTGTTTACCTTCACGAAGTGGTCCTAAAGTATTTTTTTACTACTCCGTAGACGTCTATCAATGAAATCATTGTAGAAAGAATTTAAATGGTGACTAGCAGATTCCCTAGCGGCGAGTCGCGGAACTAACGTATGACAGATAAAAATACGTATACACGTTAACATTCCACTTTTAAAATACTGTTCACCCTCACGAAGTGGTTATAGTATTTTTTACTACTCCGTAGACGTCTATCAATGAAATAATAACAATGCACTCGCTCTGTATATTAAACTGTCAGGTAGAAGTATCTGTCATACGTTAGTTCCGTAAACGGCCACTAGGGAAATCTTCTCGTTACCAATAGGGACAGAGAAAGCGACTTTGTTTTATACTATGTAGTGATAATCTCCTAAGCTTGCGCTATTTTAGTCGAAAATGGTGGGAAACCCGATTCGGGTGTGCTGCCGTCATAAGAAAGTTTTTTAAACCCGAATCGGGTGAGCTGCCTTCGGAGGGGAGATCAACCCTCCACTATAATTGCACTAATAAAATTTTCTAATTTAATAGGAAGGCGCAGTTGCACGCGCTTACGCTCTTCGTGCGCTAGAAGCTCTGCCCGCTCTGCTCAAAGCGCGCGCTTTAGCTCACAAGCGACACGCCTCACTCTGGCATGATCTGCATCATGCGCTTGCGCATCCTGACCGAACTTAGAACTCTACTCAACATTTTGAAGAAAATAACATTAAAACAAGCGAAAAAAAAATTAAAAGGGTTTACGATTTTACTCACGTGTGTCTTTGAATACATATGTATGGAAATAATCTCACAGATTACAACAAAATAATATATAAAAATTTGACTCTGACTCAAGCCTAAGTGGCGCCATCTATAAATTCAAATGTAGCTCGAATAAATGATATTATATTTTTAGGGAATGGTTATTGCATATAAAAATAATTCTTATATATTACTACATATTTATTTATATACTCATTAGGCTGATAAACAGTATAGTTTGAAACAATACATTCCATAATATCTCGTTTTAAGAGAATAAGCTCAATATATAATCTAATTATTTGTAGATTATTTAGTTTATAATTTTAATTTTTTTAATTTAAAGGTAAATTAATAAACTTTGTATATTCTGTGATACAACTTGTGTAACACAAAATCTTCGAATATTTTATGACAGTTTCAAAGTCGAATTGATTAAGTGAAGTAAGACCCGTTTAAGTAGCTCACGGATATTACGATTTCCTGCGTATTACGTATATATTATTAGTATCTTATATTAGTCACTACAATTTGGAATATTGTAATGAGGTGTTAATAGATTCGTAATAATGGGCTGATCAAATATATAAAGATATATGTATTAACAAGAAATATTAATATTCTAAGTAGTTCTAAACTAAGTATAAATTACAGAGCCATCAATAAAGTTAAATAAAAAACAAGTGTTTTTATACTCATTTTTTTTTATTGTTATTATTATGTTACTAACCTCTTTTAGGATTGTTTACCATTATTATTGATATTAATGTTAGTTTTACATGTTATAAACTAAAATGTATTCGGTTCAAGGGTATTCAAATATTTATTATGTGTAAAGAAATGTGTATATTTTGTTATAAAGAAAATATAAAATGTTTTAAGCAATAATTACTTGTTTTATTGAAAAAACCTTAGTACTTGATTAATTAGAATAGATATAGATAGATTATATAGAATATAAAATGCTACAGGATTGACGATGAAAGGCAAGCGTAGCTAAGACGTCATCTCGCAGGAGGTGGCGGAGAAGGTCCGGGAGAACGACTTCTATCAGCGCGTCATGCCGCCCTGAGTGTGGCCGCGGATGGTCGGGACGGGTTTTCCCCTCCATCCGCTTCAGAGGCCAGCCGCGAGGAGGCGACGTACACGTGTGTCGTACGTCGCCTAAATTGAGAGTCCTACAGATGGAGGTGTCCGCTTCACTGCGGGCAGGCGCTAGGAGGGATCCGGATGTGTTAATAACAGCAGTTCCCGGGTCCCTCCCGTCTCAGGTGCAGAGTGGCACACCTTGTGGTTTTAGTCGGTTCGATTCCGACACACCGCCCCGACGCAAACCCCGGTTAGGTGACGGCCCGAGGGAGATTCCACACTTAAAAAAAAGGCTCTTTGCTAAGGAGAGGCCCATTTCAGGCAGTGAAAGGCAGATCCCAACCTAGTTTGGAAAAAAGGCTCGGGAGCAAGAAGATATTGATTTCTTATAAACAAAATATTATCGGGTCAATTTCGTGAAAAGTTTTTTTTCTGAATTAAAAACCCTTGAAGAAATACTCGTATCATTATGGCTCATGTATATATCGATACTTCCTGTGTGATAGACAGGAAGTTTAATATAATTAGTTGTTAATCATGTGTGAGAAATTCTCGTGCGAAATTATAGCTAACACTACTGCATAGGTGTTTAACTATTCTACCTATCCATACTAATAATATAAAGCTGCAGAGTTTGTTTGTTTGAACGCGCTAATCTCAGGCACTACTGGTCCGATTTGAAAAAATATTTCAGTGTTGGATAGTCCATTTATCGAGGAAGGCTATAGGCTATATTTTATTTTCAAAAAAATTTTGGGATCCGTAAGAAAATTGCTATTTTGTAACCCAAGGTGTGAAATCGAAAACCTATTTTTGCGTGCGCTGCAAAGACTATTGACAATAGAACAAAATAATGTATTACGGGTTTGTAAGGCCCATTAAAATCTACAAAAAAGTCCGCTAGAGTATATATCTAACTATCATGGTTTAGTCACAATAACCGCTTTTGTGTTCGAAAAAATTATTAAATCGTCTGAAGAAAGAAACTACGTTAAATGTTTATCGTAATATTAATCCTTATCCAAATTAAGCATTATATTATCAAGGGTATTTATGTAGAAGTAAAATACTTTTTGTTTCATCCCAATCGGACATTTCGTTTAGAAGTTATAACGAGTATAATACGCTAAGAGTTGGTTGGTATCTAATAATGAGTTATTTGCCAAAGAGTTTTTATCAACATAATACCTAATATTAATCTTTATCCAAATAAATGTGTTCTTGATTATGAGTATTAGATCTTAGAAGAGTATAATAAATACATCTACACTAATATATAAAGCTGAACTGTTTGTTTGTTTGAACGCGCTAATCTCAGGAACTACTGGTCCAATTTGAAAAATTATTTCAGTGTTAGATAGCCCATTTATCGAGGAAGGCTATAGGCTATATATCATCACGCTAAGACCAATAGGAGCGGAGCACCAATGAAGAATGTTTCAAAAACGGGGGAAAATTATCACGCTACGAGCAATAGGAGACGCAAACGACGTTGCGTTGGTCAGCTAGTTAGAAATAACGGACATCGGTTTAGTTTAATATACCGATTCACAGGAGGGTTTGTACCTAAATGTTGCGAGCGAGGGGAAGGTAGAAATCCTGTATTTATTATTCAATAAATGAGTGTCGCGGTGAAAAATAATAATCGGCCGTGCCTGCCTGGTAGATAGCTGATGATATAAAGAGTAACTTAGCCTACTTTTTAGGGTTCAGTGCCAAAGGCAAAAAACGGAACCCTTATTGGGATTCCGTACCTCAAATGAAGATCCTGTAGGTATAAAAGAAGCAAACCGAAAATTAAAAACCTAAGAGAAGGGTTAGTGATTGTATCGTTTTTAAAAATTCCTTAGCCCTGTTTTTTTTTTCTTTTTTTTTATTTATTTATTGACACAAAACTACATTCATACATTATATGTGAATTCTCTGGCCCCTGAACTAGTGTAAACTGTATTTCAGGGACCAGTGTCTTCGCCTCAAACTACATAGGTTATTGTATGTCAATTACAAAAAAAAACAATCAATATAAAAAGAAGAAAGAAAAAATACAAAATAGACAGAAGTAGCACACTCAGAAACCACACACCTGGCCCGTGTATATATTTGTGTGTGCGCGAGTGCGTCTGTGTGTGCATGTGTAGTGTGTCTGCATGTGTGTGCTTGTGTAGACCAATTACCACTATATACCACTGAGCTAGTTATTCCTTTTTCAACATCATGTTCTCAATATCATCGTAGCTGTAGTCACTCAGCCATTTTACTAGAAGTAATTTAAATTTGAAGCTATTGTACTTCTTACAGTCTTTGTGTACTTTTATTATTCTATTATAGAAATTTGGTGCTATCACATTATAGTGACGTTGGGAATGGGTGCTCTTTACGCGTAGAACTGGGCACGATCAACCCGTTTAAGTGTTAGGGGTAACGTAGGTACTGTCCTTTTACGGTATCTCAACAAAATTTCCTGTATAAATAGTTTTCTCACAGTTAGGACGTTTGCCGTTACGTATACGTTATGTGTCGAGTGCCTGTAGGGCAAGTGTAGTGACTCCTTTAGCAAAGCACGTTGGGCTCTTTCAACTGGAATGAGATGGCTTTTACACGCACTACCCCAAACACATATGCAGTACCTGATAAGGCACTCACACAAGGCCCGGTATGTTTGGATCAGTAGTTTACCACTTGCCACGTCTCTTAGATTCTTAAAAAAGTATATAAACATTCTAACTCTAGCGGCCAGCTTAAGAGTGTTAGAACTAGATAGATAGATAGATATGTTAAGCAATAATAAACAAAATGGAATTCCTCAAACGTTTAGCTTTTTTTATTAGCTTGCCATGAATGCCATGCACGTGTAGGTAACGCTTAAAATTTACCTTGTCAAACTTTTACTTAGATTCCGTTATCTTTCTTATAGGTCCCCTATCCTTCATTGAGAACGTGTTACAATTTTTCCAAATATTTTTGCAGGCGAGATACTCCACTTTGACAAATATTCTTATGTACGTAATAGGTAAACAATAGTACAAAAATTGATTGTGCAATATGTATAGTCATTTAAAGAATGACCAACAAATAGTTACGTAATTGTTTACAATATGTCCCTTACTAGATTTTAATACAGATATCATTCAATTAGAATTTTACAAACACAATCTATTGTAATTTACTTTTCAGTTACACTTGGATAGTCTTTCCCGAACATCTTTAGTATTTCGTCTACCACTCTCCGAGATGCAAGTGTTTCTATTAATTGTGTGGGTTTTTGCCGTTTCGGCCGAGTTCGTTCACGACTTGGCCCACATCGAGGACTTTATCCAACAGAAGAGGTATCTATTGAAGAAGAAGTATCGGCCTATGTATCACACGTTGGTTGGCTTAACGACCCGAACGGATTTATTTACTTCATCCATACAACGGTGCTTGGGGCCCAATCCATTGGGGCCACGTGATCAGCGATAACCTCGTCGATTGGGCGTTCTATCCTCCTGCGCTGGTGCCCAAAGATCATTACGACAGACATGGTTGTTTATCTGGCTCCGCTGTGGTTCATAACAGCTATTTGACTTTATTCTATACTGGAAACCTGCTCATCAATAACAAGACCTTCCAAAGTCAGAATGTCGCTATAAGCGCTGACGCCATCATCTTCCAGAAATATTTATACAATCCAGTTATACGTCAAGGACCTTACGGCAGTGTCGAGTTCAGAAATCCAAAAGTATGGCGCTTCAGGAACTCTTGGTATATGCTCATCGGTACATCGAGGATGCAAGAGGCCTATCTGCTTCTCTACACTTCACCTGATCTGTTTAACTGGAGATTAAATGGGACCATAGCTAAGTCGTACGGTGACATGGGATACATGTGGGAGAGTCCAGACTTCTTTGAAATTGACGGATTTCATGTGTTAATTCTATCAGTTCAAGGGATACAAAGCGACTCCTATAGGTTCCGGAATTTGTACCAAACAGGATATGTTGTATGGACGTTTAATTACAATAGTTTACAGTTCGAGGACTTGGAAATTTCAACAGCAACCTTCAATGAACTCGATTATGGACACGACTTTTATGCAGCAAAAACAATGCAGAGCTTGGACGGAAGAAGACTGCTAGTGGCTTGGCTAGGTATGTGGGATAGTGAATATGAGGATTCAAATGCTGGATGGGCAAGCATGTTGACCATAGTGAGGGAGTTAAAGTTATCTACTCAAGGAAAAATACTAATGACTCCTGTTAGAGAAGTTATAGAATTAAGAACTGAAGTTATGGAAGACGCATGGTACAGTCCAGGGGAGGCTTTCCTCGCTGGTACCAGAGCTTTTGAAATGATTATTAACTCTAGTACAGTTATATACGATGCAGCAATTGTTCTGGAGTGGAGTGGTGACCGGCAATATACTATAATGTATTCAGCAGAGCACGGGGATGTTAGCGTGGATCGGGGAGGTGTCGATGGAGTCCGAAAAGCAGATTGGAGACCGTTGACCCATATTCATTGGCGAGTGTTTGTTGATTACAGTTCCATAGAAGTGTTCTGTGGTAAGGGAGAAGTTGTGCTCTCCAGTCGAATTTATCCAAAGAGGTCGATGCGTGTTAGAATAGCTGGAGATACGCAATTGCATATAACACAATATAAACTGAAACGAAGCATCGGTTATGACAACAAACTACGGAAACATTTAAAAACGCACGTAATTAATAGATACACATAAAAAGAAACAAAAAGTGGGGGTTTCTTGTCACTTGTAAGTAAAATTGCATTATGACATTTTGGTAGGTAGTAGAGCCACGCTGATTTCAGCACGGTTGGGCCGGCTCGACCGGGGCGGTACTACCCTCGCACAGAAAATCAACGTAAAATGACAGCGTTTGTGCTGTCGTGTTTCGTTGGTGAGTGCGAGACCGGAGGCCCAATTAGTCTAGTCAACAAGTTCCATACTTGTTGACTAGACTAAAAGATGCACAAGCATCACTAGGCCGCCATAGTGTGGGTCGCCATACTGCATTGTTGTATTCGCATTGAGTATGGTGGCCACCACTCGTGGATTCTGCTTATGCTTTCCATCAGGCAGAGTAGAGTCATTTTGGCAGGCCAAACATAAAAAAAAAAAAAAAAAAAAAATGACTGCAAAATAATAGCTTCTTCATTTATTTTTTATGGTCGTTGACCGACCTTTTTTAAATCTTAATGATATTAAAATGCATACAAAAGTTTAGCCTTTGCCAATTTTTGAACCATTTTTCCTATTTATAAAGTGTTATTACAGGTAGTATTTAATCAAACTTATGTACTTGGTAGGTCCATAATTTATAAACCCTTGTGGTTCTTTCTACTGGACCCCGATATTTAAAAGAACATTGTTAATACATAATAATACCAAAATGTGAATAGCAAATAATAATACAATTTACCTATATAGATAAAATATTTTACTCTGTATAGACAATATAGGTAGGTACTTTTTTACTTTTTTATGTCATTCACAGTCCAATTATATATTCCATGTAAGTCCGGCCTTCTGTCTGGCCTGACATGTATTTATTGTACCCGTGTAGAGACCATAGAGCTATTATAGATAGAGTGGGGAAGAATTACGGCTGACAGTAAGCGGAAACGGTTAAAGAGAGAGAGAGGATCGCGGTAAGCAGTCTGTCTTTCTCTATTGACGCATACGCAGTAAAGGACTACTCGTACTACAATAAATAACCGTCGAATCGTTGTGATATGCGCATGCGCGAGTAGAGAGAGACAGATAGGTACCGCGATCGTCTCTCTCTTTCTAACCGAGGGACAGCTGGAGGCCTGGCTCCCCTACTCTATCTATAATAACTCTATGGTAGAGACGGATTGAGAAAAAGGAGTGTCACCAATACTCTAAGCACCACCCCTATTCATTGCTTTGGTGCAGTAAGAAGAAAAACTAAGGAGCTTATTGTTTATTTAATCATCTTTGGCATAATAGAGTGTTGTTGCCTATGGACACACACATAAAAAAAAAATTTGTTCACTGCCTTTGTCTCTTCTAATGGCGGCCAAATTTAATGGCATCTCTCTGTAATATAAACCCTCTGAAACCATGTATACCAAAATTTGACAAAACAGATAAAATTAGACCCAAAATAATTTTATTTAATAAACATTATGTTTATTAAATAAAATTATTTTGGGTCGCCGGATGCCAGTAAGCTGTAACTATCTACCATACCAAAATCTATATAAACTCGTCTGGCTTTGTTCTATGGAGGTTTTGTCCATATAATTTTATCCACGACTATTTAATAGCCTATTTTTAACTGACTTCCAAAAAGGAGGAGGTTCTATGTTCCACTGTATGTTTTTTTTTTATGTATGTTCACTGATTACTCCGTCAATTGTGAACCGATTTTGAAAGTTCTTTTTGCATTTGAAAGGATATGCTCCCGAGGTGGTCCCATTGCCACCATAATAGGATCTGATGATGGGATCCCAGGGAAATCGAGGGAAACCCTCATTTTTTATAGGCACATACTATGTTTTTCGTATATTTTCTGAACTTACACCGGTATTTGCGTCTGGTAGTCATCATTTTATGATAATGAGCTGATGATGTAAGGTACAACTCTTTAACGGTTAGGAATTGGAGGATAAATCTTTAAATATCATATGTATATATAGTACCTGTTCAATCCTCTCTCCAATGTTGCGTTCACCTTGGGAAATTTGAGATGTCTTAGGGCCCATCAATAAGCCATTCAATCGCTAACCATGTCACTGGAAAGAGCAATGAACGACGGCGTTTCACCGTGTTCTTATTCTAACTAATGTAATCAAGCACTTACTGGAGATGCGTGATGTCCTTGATCTTGTCGGCCGTTGATGGGGTACCCCACTGCGGCTTGTCTTGGTCAAGGGCGGATCCAGCTTTGGCTGCAGGGGGGGGTCACATAGTTGTGACTTAGTTATAATTTAATTTTGATACAATGACAATGGTAAAAAGTAGGTATTTTATTAATCTATGTAAATACTGTACTTAAAAATACCTATACAGGGCTTTTTTTGTGGGGGAACGCGTGCCCCCAAAGATAATTTAGATTTTTTATAACAGCTAATTTATCACCTACGTCTTGAACAAAAAAATATTCAAACTAGCTTTCAAGTTCAAGTGCAAGTTTATACCGTGGGAGAGCTACGCTTCGGTAGGAATGGGCTGGTTCGATCGGAGTGATACCACGGCCTCACAGAAAACCGGTGTGAAATAGCGCTTGCTCTGGGTTTCACCGAGTGAGTGAGGATACCGGAGGCCCGTACCACAACCCCTCTCCCCATCCCCGTAAGGCTGGCAACGCACTTGTGACGCCTCTGGTGTTGTGGGTGTCCATGGGTGGCAGTAATCGCTTACCATCAGGTGATACGTCTGCTCGTTTGCCCCCTATAAAATTCCATAAAAAAGTGATTAAAATTATGGTTAGTGCGAGACCGGAGGCCCATTGATGCAGCGGTGACAGTTTTTGTGATCAAGTGTGTAAGCGGTGTAATGCTTGTGAAATCATAGTAAGATTTGCGTGGATCGAACCATCGGCCAGGAAGACCAGTAGAAACGGTAGGATCCGACGACCACTTCCGGAAGGGTACGGGGCCCTTCCTTCCGACGTTCCGGTCACCGTTATGCTTTATATGACGACACATCATTCCGCATTCTGAATCCAGATAAAAGGACATACGTTCAACAGAGGTATCCCCTTCTCCCACTAACCCGCTTTTTGAGGTGCAATTCACAAATATTCGTGGACTCATGCAAACCTCATAGCTGTCCACCATCATCTTGAGACGGCACAGCCGGCCATGCTTTTCTTAACGGAGATGCAAATACGCTGCCCTGCTACCACATATCTTAATTGAACCCGTCATTTCGAAAAAGGCACGAGTCACACTTTTTTCAAATATCACTTTCTGGCGCCATTTTATTCATTGAAGCGTTTTACATATTCCCTGGGAAAAGGGCGCATCTTCAAACATCACAAGTCAACTTAAAAGGCAAACGAAAATTGAAGTCTATTCGAAAGTGGCACGAGTCCTGGACTTATGCCCTTTTCTAATGAAACGAAACACAACCGTCAGATTAATCTCACTTCATCTGTTACAAAAATGGAGAATCGCAAGTTTGCCTGCCTTATGAAGGCGTCGCTAATAAAGATCCCAACGAAGTAGGTACCTAGGTGCTGGATTATAATTATAAAAAAAATGGTAATGATGCCTTAGAGCTATTTTCAGGTGGTTGTGCCGGCCAAAATCGGAATCATGCCACGGGCCGAATTCTTTTGTCACTGGTAGCTGAACAAAGTAATATAGTAATATAAAGGAGATACAATATTACATACTTAAAAGAGGTTATTCATTCCTGTTAAAAGATAGAATGTTTGGGACAGCAAAAAGACACGTTCGAAAAAATGACAGGATTTATACTCCAACCGAATATGAAAATCTGCTGAGACTAATGAACATTAAAAAGATGGTGGCCAAACCATTATAAGAATTGGTGCTATCCTTCAATTACTATGGCAGAGGAGTACCCAAGGACAAAAAAGTGACTTTTGTTATTTCCAAAGTTTCACATTTTACAAAACCACACCAGGTCTTATACAATCCGTGAAACCATAGATTGTTTAGTTAGTCATGATTTCCAACCCTTACACAGGATGGGTACCAGGCTCCCCCTTACCATCAAATAATACTCCTGCATATGCTGCTAAAGTGCCAATCAATGAAAAGAAAATGTCTGTAATAATACTTATTTCTACGGGAATTAACGCGGTCACTTATTAAAAGGTATTGCATACCTCTGATTTGCCTGACGTTTCGACCAGGTTGCACTGGCCGTGGTCACAGGCTGACTGGCTCAGCGGCGCACTCCCACCGTCGTCGAATGCGTGAGGTAGAAGGTTCTTCGTCCACCCGCACATTTTCGATATTATTGATAAATTTGTTTCACCATGTACCGTCACATATCACACTAACAGTATCCCTATTCTGTAAGCAAACCAATGTGTTCCTATTCTGGAGTTTATCCGACTGCGCAGAAAAGCGTAGTGGTATGTTTTTTTTAACGGTACGGTGACGGTACATGGCGAAACAAATTTATCAATAATATCGAAAATGTGCGGGTGGACGAAGAACCTTCTACCTCACGGATTCGACAACGGAGGGTGTGCGCCGCTGAGCCAGTCAGCCTGTGACCATGGCCAGTGCAACCCGGTCGAAACGTCAGGCAAATCAGAGGTATGTACGAGTAATACCTTTAAATAAGTGACCGCGTTAATTCCCGTAAAAATAAGTATTATTAAATCATGGAACGCGAAAGTTTAAAAGTTAGTGTAAGAAAATATCAGATTGAAAAAAAACTATAAAAATATATTCCAGCAGAGTACCAAAAATTTTATACAGAGGTTTTTGCATGGCCAACAACTTCAGAAAACAATAAATATCACGATGATATTTATTGGTTCTTCCGAAAATATTTGGTTTTGTATGAACATCAGAGAGGTCATTTCGAAAAAGGCATTAGTCCTGAAACTTAAATTAAAAATATCTATATGATAAATGTTTTTTTTTTTATTAAATAAAAGTCTCAAAAGTTACATATTTCTTTCATTTAACTATTCCTATGTTCAGTTTTTATAAGAAACATATTTTTGTTGTTCCTGAAAAGTTTTAATTAATGGACTCGTGCCCTTTTCGAAATGACGGGTTCAATTCTTCTTCATATCTTCACTATCCCGGCTATGTGCTCCTTTATCCTTTGGCTCCACGTGGATTTTGGCTCTATGAGCCGAATCCCTCTATCGGTCTAAGCGACGGATAAAGCGTAGGAGCAGTTCCTGACCGCCTGACTGGTATTTTCCAGATATTTTGACACACACCACGAGTCCTAGTTTGATCTTCTAGAATTGACCACGCGAGTCGAATTGTCCACGCATTCGCTATCACGCATTGCCTCACCCAGCTAGTACTCCAGCTCAGGAGGATACCAGATATGTCGAGTCAGGCGTCTTTATTGCTAGACCTACTGCTGACAAGTCTCCCAGCCCAGTATATTAAGCATGGCTTTTAAGTTTTGTCGTTTCCATATTTCCCGGCAATTTTGGATTTGGAACTGTTCTTGTTCTATATTCGAATGTGTTTAAATTTTGAATCTCAAAACAGTTGAAAGTATTAGGATTAATGCTATTGTTTAGTCAAAGCTTTGATTGGAATCTGTCAGGTTACGGACGAAAATGACTCTTTCTAATAAAATGTTCGTGCAATAATTTTTTACAACTTTAGAAGAGGCCTGACACGGCTTCAGTGTTTTGAAGAGCTAACACTGTCGGACTATCGAACGTTGGTATTTAGAATTCCAGCGTGGACATACTAGTGTTAGTGACAAATCTCGCGAAGGACGCCCAAAATCCGCCTTCACTGAAGATAACATCATTGCTGTGAGACAACTAATTCTCGAAGATTGTCATGTGATGTATCGAGAGATAAAGGCTCTATTAGGCATCTCAGGGACAACCATTGAGAAGATCTTGCATGAAGCGCTTGGTGTGAGAAAGCTAGTTTGCTGTTGGATACCGCATCTGCTTTCCGACGATCACAAGGTGGCCCGCGTCAGATGGTGTAAGAAAACTCAGCAAAGGTTCAAACGAGGAGAGTCAAATCACGTCTACAACATCATCAGTGGTGACAAATCTTGGATCTATGCGTACGAACCTGATTCCAAACAACAATCTACAATCTGGGTCTTTCAAGACGAGCCAAAGCCGACTAAAGTTGTTCGTTCTCGAAGCACTTCAAAGAAGATGGAGGCCACGTTCGTTGGAAAAATCGGCCATGTTGCGACTATTGCACTTGAAGATCGTAGAACGGTTAACGCAGAGTGGTATACCATGGTTTGTTTACCACAAGTCATCGCCGAACTTCGAAACTCTAAATCAAAGCGACGCATCATCCTGCAACACGACAACGCAAGCTCAAACAGCGCTTGTCAAACGATTGAGTATTTGAAGCAGGAAAAAGTAGAAATTCTTGACCATCCTCCATACAGTCCTGACCTAAGCCCTAACGATTTCTTTACATTTCCTAAAATTAAGAAAAGTCTTCGTGGTCAAAGGTTCAAGTCTGGTGAAGAAGCAGTCGACGCTTTCAAGTCAACCATTTTGAACAGCGGGACTTTAGAGTGGAATAAATGTTATAATAACTGGTTTCAACGAATGGAAAAGTGTATTAAGCTACGTGGTGAATACTTTGAAAAACAATAAAAAGTATTATAAGGTTCTAGTTGTGTTTTTTTCTTCAAACGACAAAACTTAAAAGGCATGCCGGTCCTTGCTCCTCTGGGCCCTTTCGGCCTCCGGCCATCACCTGGTCTCAACCGCGATGCCTCTTGTTGTTCTACCATGTCGTGTGGCAGCAAAAAAGCGATTACTGGCACTCCTTGTCTGGGATGTAATAAGCGATTACATTGCATCCATCCCGTGGGTTCAAAGCTGCTTTGAGGACAGCGATCTGTCGTAGAGTGCGTCCGCCGTAGGTGATGACATGACTGTCGGTATGGAATATAATATTCCCTATAGAGTAGTCCCTATCCGACCTTGGACGGTTCCAAAGGCCTGGAGAGAGGCGATCGTTCAAACCATCCCCAAAAAAGGCGACCGTTAAGATCCAGTCAACTCGCGACCTCTAATCATCACTTCTTTTCTATGCAAGCTGCTTAAACGGATCATCAACAAGCAATTAGTCCACTACCTGGAAGATCACTCGTTGCTAAATGATTGGCAATATGACGTTAGGCCGGAGCGATCCACGCGCGATCTTCTTACGCATGTAATGACATGTTAGCCCTCGGCAACTTACATTACTATGCAGACGATCACAAAGTGACTCTACTCTGCCTGATGGAAATCATAAGCAGAATCCAAGAGTAGTAGTCACCATACTCATTGCGAGAACAATGCAGCATGGTGACCTATTGAGATGCTTTTGCATCTTGCACTTCATCTACTTCAATGGGTACGTTTTTACGGACGTGGATATGTGCCAGACCGGTTAAACGTTCTTCAACCATCTCTTAGCCACGATTTTAAATTTGATTTCAGCACGAACGGGCCGGCTCGACCGGGGCGGTACTACCCTCGCACAGAAAATCAACGTAAAATGACAGCGTTCGTGCTGTCGTGTTTCGTTGGTGAGTGCGAGACCGGGGGCCCAATTAGTCTAGTCAACAAGTTTCATACTTGTTGACTGGACTAAAAGATGCAGTAGCATCACTAGGCCGCCATAGTGTGGGTCGCCATACTGCACTGTCTGCATTCGCAATGAGTATGGTGACCACCACTCTTGGATTCTGCTTATGTTTTCCATCAGGCAGAGCAGAGTCATTTTGGCGGGCCAAACATAAAAAAAAAAAAAAAAAAAATTATATTATGTACCTACGATTCAATATTGTACGAAATCAATATTGTTATAAAAAAAATATATAAAAGAATATAATAATAATATATTTATTATGTTTAACAGTTTTAATTAGTGGTCCACTTAGGTCAGGACCCAGCCCAGGGGGGGGTCATGACCCCCATGACCCCCCCCTGGATCCGCCCTTGGTCTTGGTACGTTCACACATACATGCTCCAAAGTGCTGTACACCTCCAAGGTATTCCTAAATGCTTGCGGGCTCCCGAAATCTCGTAATTACAAGACACCCAATTCAGCTATCACGGATCGCGCCTATGACGTGACTACAAAAACTCGCGAGTCCAAATCAGACCAATCATAACGGTAAACCACTAAAGGGACCGGGTTGAATTGACAATTAGCTAAATTACAATTAAAACGGTTCCTAAAACGACAATCGTCGACCGGTTACAACAAGCGTCTCAATAGTACTACCTAACCTCAAACGTCAAACAAGAAAAATGACAATCAAAAATGTTGCCATTACAATGACGTTCGAAATCCAACAGTACCTTTAGTTGTATTCTTTCAAATTATTTAGGTAAGTTGATGGTGGAAGGTGGAAGGTACAACTCCTCAACGGCTAGGAGTTGGAGGATAATTCTTTCAATTTCATACGAATCTAAAGACCTTTAGTCGTATACTTTCAAGTTATTTAGGTAAGCTGATGATAGAAGGTTAAACGCTTCAACAGTTAGGGATTAGAGAATGATTTTAATATTACACGTACGTATAGACCTTAATTTGTATTCTTTCAGTTAGGAACTAAGGAAGGAATTTTGGAATTTCTATCCCTAAGGGGGTGAAATAGGGGTTGAAAGTTTGTACGAAAGTCCGTAATTTTTTAAGTTAGAAACATGAAACTTTATCTTTGGGCTACTGAGTAAAAATGAGTAGAAAAATATTTAAGCGTTTCTGGATATTCTACCCCTAAGAGGGTAAAATAGGGATTGAAAGATGGTATAAAAGTTCATATTTTTTTAAGTTAGAACCGTGAAACTTTATTTTTGGGCTGCTGATAAAAATTAGTATTAATGAATTACGTAGCGTTTCTGGATATTCTATCCCTAAGGGGTGAAATAGGGGTTGACATTTAATACCTCTTTTTAAACCATTAAAGTTATTTGCATCAGCAGAAATTTTATGAAATAGTTCAACTAACTACTTACTTGCGATTGTTTGCACTAAAAAATAAAAAATAAAAACTTTTTATAAAAAAAATCCGACTTCCAAAAAACATCCAACGAAAACTCCCTGCCAAAAAACACTAAAAAGCGTAAAATAAACTGGCTCTTCATAAATTGCTATCTGCCAATTCTTGTCTATACCTAATTCTTTATTAGTTTAAATAGTAGTATTATAATGTGTGCTAGGTACCTAAAATCTGTTTGAAGTCGTGCCTACCACACTCGCTATATTTCGAGACGAACGTCAACGACGTCACCGACGCTTCGGTTGTTTTGTTCAACGAGAAGAGCAGATATCCCGCTCAAGGTCACGCGCGGCGAGTGCGGTACCTACTATTACATTTTGGCTTGGCACCGACTTCAAACCTATGAATAGGTAGCTCATACAAATTAAGTTATTTTATACTTTTTAGTTTTTGAAGTCGGTTTTTTTAAACGAAGTTTTTTTTTCATTTTTCGCTTTTTAGTCTTTCTCAAGTCTCTCATCATCATTTCATTGAAAATTAAATGATTTCTACAGAATATATAGGCAGGCAGAATGCTCGTAACTTCATTGCAGGCGCTCACGTAAATTTGAGGGTTTCCTTCTATTTCCTTAGGATCCTATCATCAGATCCTGATATGGTGGCCATGGGACCACATGGGAAGCATACCCTTTCGAATACAAAAATAATTTTCAAAATCTGTCCACAATTGACGGAGTAATCGATGTACATACATAAAAAAAAAAACTGATGAAATTGAGAACCTCCTCCTTTTGGAAGTCGGTTAAAAATTTAAAAGTTTATTTAGGTACTTATTTCCATCAACAGATACAGTTCTCGGAATATTTGAATATATTAGCTACAAGATATTTAGTAGGTATTATAGGTAGGCACCTAGTTATAAGTAAATTAATGGTTTTCTCGTGTAGTAGGTCGTCTATATTATTCTGCGTGGGTGGCGTGTTATTAAGTTCATTACATTTCGTAGCGACTCACAAGTAGGCGGGACCTTTTCTTATTGCGTCAACTCGCTCTAATATCCCAGGGGAAATTTAGTTAATATTTATTTCCTGTACGCCGGAAATTTCTTGATTGTTTTCTTGTTACTTTTTAGATAGGATGGGAAGAAAACGATATACTTACGAAAATTTATTACTAAATAATATATAATGATATTTGTACACCATAAATTGTTATTTTGTGATTAAATACAAGGATAACTTAAAACTAGGGAACTAGC
Source organism: Diaphora mendica (assembly GCA_949125395.1). NCBI lineage: Eukaryota > Metazoa > Arthropoda > Insecta > Lepidoptera > Erebidae > Diaphora > Diaphora mendica. The sequence continues at coordinate 3,916,465 of OX421321.1, forward strand.
GGCGGCCTTATCGCCCAGTGGCAATCTCTTACAGGCAACCAATCCTACTAATATAGAATGGCGAAAGTTTGTGAGTGTGTATGTTTGTTACTTCTTCACGCAAATACTACTTACCGGATTTGGATGAAACTTTAGAGTAATATAGCTTATTTATACATCAGAATAACACATAGGCTACTATTTGCTGCGATAACCGACGTATACGCGGGCGGAGCCGCGGGTAACAACTAGTGTATATATATTTAAGAGATAGGCAGTTTTTCCATCACGGAAATCGATTTCTCACGAATTATGATGCAAGAACAACAAACGCGGGTAACACCGGGGGTTCAGCTGGTATTAAATAACCTTTTACATTTTGCCTTAGAAACTAAATATTTGCGCTCAGGTGGGGCACATGTGATTACTGAGTGAGTAGGATAACGCGTTGCAAAGTTGTACTATACTAGTCACATCAGTCTTAGAATATAATAATAATAATATTTTGGACATCAACACACAACGCCACATAGTCCCAAACTAAGCAGAGCTTATACTAACTTTTAGACTTTCGCGTTCCATGATGTAATAATTATTATTTTTATGGGAATTAACGCGATCACTTATTTCAAGGTATTACATACCTAGTATAAGCAGATATAGCAGCTATAGTATAAGCAGAGCTTATACTATGGGTACTAGATATCTCATAGAAATACACATCTAGGTACTTTGTGTAAATACATACTTATTATACTTTCCTACATAAAAAAATTTAACAAAAAAAAACCGACTTCAATCTGGACCAAATTTAAATGGGAACATACGGGAATATTGAGTTATTCGTTAATTTGTCGCGTACATACATAATGCAAATTGAAGACTTATATGGTTTTCTCATGGATGACATGTCAGAACTGGACCAAATTTAAATGGGACCATTCGGGAAGCACCAGCTTTCAAATAAAAAAAGAATCATCAAAATCGGTTCACCCAGTCCAAAGTTATGAGGTAACATACATAAAAATATATATATATATATATATATACAGTCGAATTGAGAACCTCCTCCTTTTTTGAAGTCGGTTGAAAACACCGAATCTCCGAAACAAATATTTGCAGATCATACAAACATTTGTCCAGACCCTGGACTCGAACCTGAGTTTCAAGCACAGCTGTCGCCTGTCGCATACGCTACCACGGCGCCACAGGGGCTGTCTATCTATGGGAGTCCATTCTTATCACAATAAGACCTTTCCGTTCCTCCGGGCACATTAAAACGTCGGTCCCAATCACCGGAAGATCAGTGGCAATCGTGGTCAGGGTGTTCCTTTCTAACGTGCACCTGGTTCCCCGGCTCCTAGTACCCACACTCTTGCCTCGGAAGTAGTCTACGACTTACACCCATCTGATACCAGAAATATCTTGTTTTTTAAATCGTATTATAGAATGAACTCACCTCACCCTATGATGACTTGCCTCCTATATCGCAAAACTGTCCCTACTACAATCGCCATGTACATACTATAGATATTATGTAGGTACCTACACATATATGTACAAGTTATATTCTAATTAGTAAGTTAAATTGGTATTACTGAGACGTTGCGATACTATATAGTATCTATTAACATAAACGTCAAATACACCCCTCCCTTTTATTATCAAACAACGACGACAGTTTTACGTCACTGAAGAGTTGGTGACGTCATTAGCAACGCCAAAGATTAAATCAAATCTTGTTACTTCAAATAATTTTTTTACTTAAATTCATATAAAAATTTTAATTGTCAATATTTTTTGCAAAATTATCTCTATTTCAAGAATTCGACAGAAAAAAAGGTCAACGGGCCTTTTTTTCTGTGTCGTGACGACTTCAGTTTTCAGTTTATCGTTAAAATAGTTTACTTTTTTTTGTAAATACTTACAGATCATACATAGAAAACACCCAAACTACGAAAACAATATTCACAGATCATACAAACACTTGGTCGGTCGGTAGCGGTCAAATACGCTACTACTGCGTGATCGAGGCAGTCAATAAATTATTTTGTTCATTTTAAATGGTTACAAAATAACTTGCAAAATACTAGTCAGTACTAGCTGACCCAATATTTCTAATACTATACTATACTGTAACAATATGTTTAAAATCTAAACGTCTAACTAGACTCTAGAATGAAGAGTCTAGCTAGATAGAATGGGGTTAAGTTATTATTAACAGTGAAAGTGTTTGACTATCTACGTGATCCGTTACTCTTTGTCTTCGAGGGATACACGCTTAAAAAACTTCCCGGAAATTCAGCTTCTGAAATATACGTGGTGGTGGTTTCTCTTTTGTAGTTAAGCGTGATAGAACAAATATACTGTTCAATTATGGTAGTAATATTTTGAAAAGTTTAATTCAATTTATTGTCTAAACATTACTTTATTTATAATTTAGAAGAGGCCTAGTGTCACTTTTTATGGATAAAAGTGAGGGTAATACAAATGCTGAGGAATGGTAACACAGAAGTTAATTGTCAAAATCAGTTGTGTCTGTCCCAATGTGAGGTGAAAGGTTGTCCAAACAAGTTTCGTAAAAAATAGTTTTTATCACTGAGTGGTGGCGAAGTGTACGCCTCATTGACATAGTAAATGAGTTTAAAAGTTTTTAGTGATTGTTAAACTACTTTGATTTGTTTTTAAAATTAAAATGGCCAAGTCAATAATTTACTTTGCAATTGCAGTATTGTGTTTTACATCAGTTAACACCAAAAAGAAACTTAAATTTTATGAAGAAAAGGTATGTTCGTTAATCTTCTTCTGTTTTTAATTTAGTTTAAGACGTAGTATTGAATGGAGAAGTTCTGATAAGTTTATAGTGTAAAGATTAAGTTTTAAAGTTGAGCATGTTAAAGTTGTCAGGTGTATCATTAGCTTCAGTTGTTTTGATTTAAAGACTATTTTGAGTTTGACTTTATTAATTGATTCTTTTAAAAGTTACAACCTAGTGTTGTCACTTACTTAAAGTTTTTAATATAACATTCTAATATTAAAAACTGGCCATATGGAAAGAAAACATAGATAAAAGACATATATAAAGATTTCAATAAAATACATATTCATGAAGGTTGTAAAGCTTATTTGACGCATTGAATCATTGATTGAAATTCATTTCAAAATAATTTTCAAAATGTACAAAAATGTTAATGATTTTCTAACAGCAAAAATGAAAAAAAAAAGCCGAAACTTTTTTAATAAACAAACAAGTGTGACTCACAGCTATGTGTGATTTATTGGCAGTATGACAACTTTTCTTTATTGCTGCTATACTATATCTGTGAGAGGCAGATATAGCATAGCTTCAACTCATAACGTCCCACTGCTGGGCTCGGGTCTCCTCTCAGAAGAGGGCTAAGGCCTGCAGATATAATTACATACATAGTTTTAATTTTTTATCAAGTTGCTGTTTCCTTTTATAATATTTTATGTAATTTTTTAATTGAGTAGAGTTTTATTACATTTTACTCTGTTAATATGCCTCATAATTAATAAAATAAGATAGAACAGCAAATTCAAACAACCGAAAACCCGTGTGAAATAGTGCTTTCGCTGTGTTTCACCGAGTGAGTGAGGATGCCGGAGGCCCATACCCATTCCTCCATCCCCCAAAGGCCGGCAACGCACTTGTGACGCCTCTGGTGTTGCAGGTGTCCATGGGCGGCGGTAATCGCTTACCATCAGGCGATACGTCTGCTCATTTGCTACATTATGCATGCATACTACATTAAACAAAAAAAAATTTCAATCATAACACTGAAATATCTAAATTAAATATAATTATGATAAAATAATTCTGTTATTTAATATAAATTTAGAATACTTGTTTACGATACTTGTTTATTTGATCTTTTCTGCTTGAACTTTATGGCTTGTTTACTTCAAAAGACATCTGTTAAAAAGTTATATTATATGGATATGGCCCTGAATAAGAAAAGGCTTATTAGATCAGATAACTGAAAGTAGTCTTTTATTAAAAACTTAAAAAAATTCCTCCGTTTTTGTAACATCTTCGTTGGTGCTCCGTTCCTATTGGTTTTAGCGTGATCATATATAGCCTTCCTCGATAAATGTACTATCCAACACCAAAAGAACCTTTTCAAATTGGACCAGCGGTTCCTGAGATTAGCGCGTTGAAACAAACAAACTCTTCAGCTTTATATATTAGTACAAATTACAAAAAATAAGAATATACAGGACAAAGTATGGTATGCCTGCTGGAGTTACTTGAATAAAAGCATTTTTATAAATGAGCCATAGTTTGATATGCAACCTATTTTAGTTTGTAAACTCCCTAATCAGAGCAATGTAAAAAAAATTTTCCTAGTAACATTGTTTTTTTTTACAGATCTTTCATGAATCACAACAACTTTCAGATGAAGAAATAAGAAATATTAGTCAATTGTCAGACATGACACATTTTAGAACTGTACTAGATGAGATTCTAATACCAAGGGTAGTTGGTACCCCAAACCACTTGAAGGTCGGCAACTATATCGTCAATCAGATGAGAGGGTTGGGCTGGGATGTGACAGAAAATGTTTTTGCTGATCAAACTCCTGTGTTTGGAACACTGAACTTTAAAAATATTATTGCGAAATTAAATCCTAATGCCGATAGATATTTAGTGTTAGCATGCCATTATGATAGCAAATATATGAGGGAGCACGCCTTTGTTGGTGAGTGGTTTACATATTACTTCTTATATTAATGCGAAAAGTCTAAATACAATGAGACTATAACAGCATTCCTCTGATCCCTCCCGTCTCAGGCGCATAGTGGCACACCGTGTGGTTTTAGTCGGTTCGATTCCGACACACCGCCCCGACGCAAAACCCGGCGGGTTGACGGCCCGAGGGGGTTTCCACACGTTAAAAAAAAAGTGGTTTAAGCGGTCGCCACGCTGCTTTCTACTGTGCCAAGTGTTGTGGGTTCAAATCCCACATCACTTTGTGTGAACCACAAATTGTTGTTCTGAGTCTGGATGTTCTTTGTGTCCGTTTCATGTATGTTTGTAAAGTCCCAAGCGATACAGGAATGTATATTTCTAATGCGGGAGTTGTCTTTCTTCTTCTTCCTAGCCTTTATTATTCCTGAGATTTGGGTTCGGCTACTAGTGCAACCAGTTTTACTTCAATATCAGTTCTTACACGGAGCGACTGGCATCGGACCTCCGCAACCCTGAGGGTGAACTGAATTCGAAGGTTGAACTAGTTGTCAGTATATTTGAGGGCACTGACTTCCCAATAACGATTGCCATAGATGTTCATGACAACCGGGACCGACGGAATAACGTGCTTTCCGAGGCACGAGCGGGAAACACCGCAATCTTCCATGCTCCGGGCTGCTATTAAAAATTTCTTGTAAGAAAAACCCAACAGCAGACCGAACCCGGAATTGAACCTAATGCGGGAGTTGTCTATAAAAACAAAAAAAAATTGATGATTTTGTTAATAATTTGCTACCATAATAACTCCACTCAGCCTGATGGAAAGCATGAGTGTAATCCAAGACTGCTGGTAACCATCCTTATTGTAAATGCGGATAATACAGCATGGTGACCCACACTATGTCGGCCTAGTGAGATACTTTTGCACGCCCATTGAAGGACCATAGAGGGAACGTTGTTGTTCGATCATCATAAAATAGTTAAATGGAGGTTTTCCGCACACCGCATTCTGAGGGAGGGATTCAAAATTCAGCAACACACTCGTGATTCTTGGGATGCTGCTGTCCACTACTGTTGCTGCTGTGCAACTACTGTTACCACTACTTTTATGCCATAAAAAACATGAAATCTTGCACAGATGTAGATATTCGTGTGTTTAACTTCTATTTAAAGAAATCTGAAAGCTAACGGTTTAATTTGCCCTAGTTTATTTCTTAAACTTGAGATACGAGTGATCGGTCAGGGCTGGCCTAAAGGTCAGGTGACCCGGACGTTCGCCCCCGAGGCCGTTCGCCCGTGCCTCAGGGACGCCGTCGCCCAAGGTCACAAGAGAAATAAGAAAACTGATATTACCCGTTAATATCAGTTTTCCGAATTATGTCTTTTCCTATTGTTTTCATATTACAATGGCGGTAATGGTCAGCGAACAATTTAAAACTTTATAATACCTTTTTAAAATAGGAATGTTATCTAAAAAAGATCTAAATTAGTAGAAGTTTGTATATTCATGGAATGGCACAGGTTTCACAGTAGGCAGTGAGTACGACGTCTCTACATTCCGAAATTCCTAAACTCGAACTCTATCCGGGGGATTCCCGCACAGAAAAAAGGGGTATTACTAATGACATCAGAAGAAGTTTCGACCTGCTTACAGAATCTGGAATGTAAATAATTCCGAATTTTATTTGCGGGACGAAGAAAAACACTGATAATACCATAAAATATTAGGACCATACGTTTAATTTTCAGGTTTTGTTGCTTTTGATGCATCGAATAGAACGTAAAGTTCGTCAAGAAAAAGTTTAAATAGCCCGACCTGGCCCATTATTACGAATCTATTGATACCCCATTCATTACAATCGGATCAGTAGTTTAGGCGCTACGGTTGAACATACAAACATACATAGACTGCCAATTCTGCCAAAACTATTACCCTTACTTTTGGTTTCACCGTATTCGAGTAAAAATGGTATTGCCTTCACAAACTATACTCGTAGTAATAATAATTTGATCCTTATTTTCATAGGAGCAACTGATTCAGCAGTGCCTTGCGCCATGATGATCAATCTGGCTAAGGTGATGTCCAGACAACTAGAACCTCTCAAGGACAACCGACTGAGTCTCATGTTCATATTCTTTGACGGCGAAGAGGCCTTCAGACATTGGGGCCCTACGGACTCAATATACGGAGCCAGGCATCTTGCAAGCAATTGGGAGCAAACAGTGTACAAGGATGGTGCCAATCATTTGCAGCGAATGGTAAGTGTCTTTTATTTCTGTCTCTCGCTACTTATGATACATAAAAATCTATAATAATACTATCACATCTTACACGAGGTTGTCTGATCTCAAACTAGCAACACTCATACTAGCAAAGCGAAATTCTGCGACACGAGAGGCATCAGCAAATTTAGTTTTTATCTATCTCATACCAACATGTTATGTATGTTTTGTTATTAAACATGTCGAAGATGTTCTAAAGGACTTTCAAATCTCAGTTTCACACACTTTCCGATTCGTTTCTTGCAAAAATATGTCGGTCTCAATTAACTTATCACAAAACCGAGCCATTAAACTTTTTACCTTGCACAGCCAATCCGTAGAACAAATTGTGGCTTGCGGTATTTCCGGATCGATACAACCTCCAAACCTTGAAGAAAAGAGCGAGGTTGAAGAAAACCTTAGAGGTCAGCTAGCCGCTTACGACTTCTGGGTTTTGAATGTCCATAGGCGGCGTACGTAACTTTCTATCAGGCGACTTGTCTGACCGTTTACCTCCTGGCCTCAATATATATATATATATTTTTAAATGCAATCTGTTTCGTGTGAACATTCAGCATAGGGTCATGAATCTATCATTTGAACTTGCAGGGCAGTCAGTCCAGCGACATGCGCCCTTTATGTTTAATAATCCCTATTATAAATCTCTAGGGGACTTTCTTTGTAGCCTTTTGAATGTGGAAGTGTTACTCATCAAGTGCACAGTCAGTATGTTTGGATGGTTTTCCAGTCTATTTCTGTAGGATTTTATTGAGTACTTAATCTCTTCTTGGACTGTTCTAATTTTAAGGTCGTGGTGTAACTGTCGGTTTGTTACAAACCTTGGAGCGTCTGTGATTGTCCTCAGCATTTTGGACTGAAACCTCTGGAGTATTTCCAGGTTCGAATTGGCAGCTGTGCCCCACAATTGGACTCCGTAAGTCCAGATTGGCTTAAGTATACACTTGTATAATAGGAGTTTATTCTCCATTGACAACTGTGATTTTTTTCCGAGCATCCAGTACATCTTCCTCAATTGGATCCCCAGAGCTTTTCGCTTGGTGAAAATGTGTTTCCGCCAGGTGAGACGGCGATCGAGATAAAGACCAAGGTATCTGGCTTCATTTGCTTGAGGTATCTGTATTCCATTGAGCTTCACAGGTGGGCATGTATCGCGTCGAGTTGTAAAGGTTACCTGCACCGACTTAGACTCGTTTGCTTTTATCCGCCAGGTATTTAGCCATTCCGTGATGTTGTTCAAAGAGCGCTGCAGTATGTTACTTGCTTGTTCCGGTTCGTCATGGGCAGATAAAGCCGCCGTGTCGTCAGCAAAGGTACCAATGACGACGCCATCTGTTGTCGGTAAGTCTGCAGTGAAGACCAGGTAGAGGATCGGGCCAAGCACACTTCCTTGTGGTACTCCCGCATGGACCCTATGCAGTTTAGTTAATTCTTCCCCCTGCTTAACACAAAAGAATCTGTCAGCAAGATACGATTTTAGAAAAATGAAATAGTTTACTGGGAGTTGTTTTTTAATTTTGTATAGTAAACCTTTGTGCCAAACTCTATCAAAGGCCTGTGATATGTCAAGAAATGCCGCACAGCAATATTTTCTGTTTTCGAAGGCCTTGTGTATTTCTTCCACTAGTCTATGGACCTGTTCAACAGTGCCATGATTTTTATTAAAACCAAATTGGTGGTCAGGGATGATTTTATTTTCTACTATTACTGTGTTTAGTCGCTTTAAGAAAAGTATTTCCATAACTTTTGACAACACAGGCAGTAAGCTAATCGGTCTGTAGGACGATGTATCTTCAGGCGCTTTACCAGGTTTAAGAATCATTTTAATTTCGGCTATCTTCCATTGCGGTGGGAAGATACCTCTTAATAATAGTTAATATGCAGTTGAAAAGGTGCGTCAAGAAGTGTATAGCTAATTCAGGTAGTTCGCGGAGTATTTTTGCAGTAATTAAATCGTAACCCGGGGCCTTTCTTGGTTTTAGATTTTTAATTGTTTCTATAACCTCGCACTTCTCGATCCTTTTGATTGGTAGGTCAAGTTGGTAAGGTTGATCAAGGAAGTCAGTGAGTTCTTCACTCTTGGCTTTCGATGGGTTTGGTAGAAAGACGTTAGCTAGATGAGAGGCAAAGGCTTCACCTTTCTCCAAGTCACTTTTTGCCCAGGATCTGTCCTTTCTGCGTATCGGCGGATTGGAAGCAGTAGGTCTTTTGAGTTTTTGGGTTGCTTTCCGAAGGGAATAGTCACTAGCAGCCGTGGCATCCAGATTGCGTAGATGGTTCTGGACATTTCCGTTTCTTTCTGTTTGAATTATTTTTTTAAGTTTGGCTGTTAGGTAGTTCAGCCGTGTTTTGTCTCTGTTGTATCTGGTGGTTTGCCATATTCTACGAGCCTGTCTTTTTTCTGCTACTAGTTCACGGATAGACTTCGAGCATTCTGGTTCTGCGAGTTTCTTAGTAGCTGGAGTACTATCCCAAGCGGCATTTTGGACGCATTCGTTGAAGTGTTCAACGGCTGCCATGAAGTCCTTTTCTGTTTTAAGAGATAAATTGATGTTAATCTTAGATTCTACTATGGAGCGGAACATATCCCAGTTAGTCCTATGCTCGTGTAGCCTGGCTATGGGTTTAACACATGTAAATTTCTGAGAAACCTCCACCAGGACAACGCTATGGTCCGATGAGAGGTCTTGTAGAGAAGTACATTTGAAATAATTATTAGGAATCCCCTTTACTACGCTGAAGTCTACTAAGTCTGGGACCTTTTTTGGGTCAGTAGGCCAGTAAGTTGGTTCTCCGCTCGTTATTGTATTCAAGTGTAGGTCATTAATGGCGGCCTGCAGTTGGCGTCCCTTGGGAGTTGTTAGGCGAGAGCCCCATTAAGTGTTTTTGGAGTTATAGTCTCCACCTGCTATAAACCTTGGTCCTAGTGTTTTGAAGAAGTTGATGTATTCTTCTTTTTTGATCACATGTTTTGGGGGAGAATACAGTGCAGTGACGGTTAGGTGACCCCGCCAATCCTCAACAACAACACTTGTAGCTTGTATCTCAGGAGTTCTAAATGGTTCAGTCTCATGATGTTTAATATTACTCCTAATGAGAATCGCTGATCCTCCGTGGGCCGTACAGTCTGGATGCAATTTTTAACAATTTTTGTGTATAATTCAGTAGACTTGGGCTGTATTCTAACTTGGTCGTTATGAAGGATTTTTACTTCATAGTTATCTGCTGCTACCTCATCAAGCATTTTTAGTAGTGGTTGGATATTGCTGACACGGTCAACATATAAGGGCGGAGCTTTAGCAGGTTTTTCAACAATGTCAATCGTTTCTGCTATTTGCGTGTCATCGATTAGGTCTGAAAATCTATTCGAGGTTGGTATAGGTTGGCTTAGCCAGTAGGTGTCAAGTTTCTTTTGTTTTAGGGCTTTGTTTATTTCAGGGCTTTCACGCTGCCTTTTCCTTTCCGGCACTGTTCTCCATTGATCGCCATCAGCTGCTGTTAGCGTTTCCAAGTCTGTATCAGTTGGTGTGACGTTATCAGGATTATTCAGTGTCTTGTTAAAGATTTGTTGAGTTAGTACGCTACTTTGGGTTTTTTGGGGTTGAGAAGGGAGAGGTTTTTCTTTTTCTTTATTATCCATGCGGTTCCCACGAGTAAGGTCGATTAAAACAGGTCGCACATAGGGTGACGCCCATTCCTATGTGAAGGCACTATACAACAATGTGAGCCAGGTACATTGAGGTTGGCGCTCGCGACTGATAACCCATCAGCCATTCATCCTTTTGACACGTATCCCATCGTAGGATTGGGGTGAATTTTTATGGAGGCTTTCTACCTCTAAGCTCGGGCGGTTAAGCCAAGGCCACCGATTTCGCTTGGGAAAGTGGAAGCGAATTTGCGGATTGCATAGGTCATTTCCTACCTCTGCTGTTACACGATCGGGTTAATTAACCGTCGCCCGATACTCGACGTTGACCTTTTACGGTTGGTATGGTCTCTCTTACAGCAACCAACCCTCCTCCTTTTTCATACGGGCTTGGGACCGTCAATGGCGGCCTCAATATTATAAAAAGAAAGTAATTTAGGGGAGACTGGGCAACAGAGTTTGTTGGTGGAGAATAGTTTTCCAGAGAGTTAACGTTTTGTTTTTCTTTTGCCTTTGTCTATGTCGTTATCGCCGTAAAAAGTTATGTAACTCGCAGATAATGTAGCCTTCCACTGTTAAAAAAATAATCTTAAATAGGTTTAGTGCTTTAGACGTGAAAGTATACGCTGTTGTTCTTTACAGCAACAGCGCAAAATAGCTAAAGAGTTGAACTTAAACTTGAAACAAACCCTATACCAACGCGTCTGGCTGGGTTCGGCCGGGTTGCTTCGGTTAGGAGGAAGATTGCGAAATGCGAATCTGCCGTATTCGGCTCGTCACCCCCTACTGCTCCCCAAGGGAGGGCAGTTGATTGAGTTGTTGTAGACTGATCGGCACGTCAAGAACGGACATGCAGGCTGTAACGCCTTGTTGGCTACACTCCAGAGGAATTTTGTCTGGGCGTCGTACCATACGGAACATCGTGTTTCGGTGTATGCCGAAAAACAAAAAAAAAATAAGGCTTTTAAGAAGAGTTCTATGTCCATCAGTGAAATGTTAAAGGCAGTGATGATGAGGCAGTTTTTGGTATTGAACTCGTTACAAACTTAACTATCGGGAACGAAGTGTCGAACTTACTGTTAATATCTTTCCCAAAAAGCGGCCAAGTGCGAGTCGGACTCGCCCATGAAGGCTTCCGTAGCAGCAAGTAACATTATATAATAGTTCTTGTAGTTCCTTGTAACTTTGATCGATATTTTTCGGTTTACGATTTATGACGTATTAAAAAAAAACTACTTACTAGATTTCGTTCAAACCAAATTTCGTTGGAAGTTTGCATGGTAATGTACATCATATATTTTTTTTTTACATTTATCATTATCTTATTTTAGAAGTTACAGGGGGGGGGGGACACATTTTACCACTTTGGAAGTGTCTCGTACATCATATATTTTTTTTTTACATTTATCATTCTCTTATTTTAGAAGTTGTGTGTCTCTCGCGCAAACTATTCAGTTTAAAAACTTTTTTTGAAGACCTATCCATAGATACCCCACACGTATGGGTTAGATGAAAAAAATATTTTTGAGTTTCAGTTCTAAGTATGGGGACCCCCAAAATTTATTGTTTTTTTTTTCTATTTTTGTGTGAAAATCTTAATGCGGTTCACAGAATACATCTACTTACCAAGTTTCAACATTATAGGTCTTATAGTTTCGGAATAAAGTGACTGTGACATACGGACGGACAGACAGACAGATAGACATGACGAATCTATAAGGGTTCCGTTTTTTGCCTTTGGCACGGAACCCTAAAAACACACATTTATTTGGTCATTTAAACTGAGGTGAATGGTCCGCAAAGTTAAACGACCTATTTATCACCTTTTCGCACCGCACTAATGATTGCACCAGGTGACTGAACACCATGCACTGGCAATAATCACATCCGCCAGTAGCAATAATCATCAGTCTGTTTTGTCAAGCATGTTCTTCATTGTATCTATCCTTTTTTTCTGTGCGGAAATCCCCCACCTGCTGGTGGCATGTCGGACTCGAACCGACTAAAATCGCACTAGTTGCACCCTAGAAAGGAAACCCCTAGAATCTTCATTATACCCTATAGTAGATAAGTTTTGCTAGTGATTTTTTTTCCCCACCACTGCAGAATAACCGTCAGCCCACGCAGTAAACTAAAGCCTGCCGTTTCGCTACCATACCATCACGAAGGGGAAACGAACGCCTTTTGTGTTTGCAAATATCTAGTTTCTGAAGTAATGTGTTATACGAATATTAGTTTCTGAAGTAACGAAACAGCCAAGCCATACATTTTTACTGAGATGTAGAGTTTACGAAGTTAGGGTTGGTAGAATTAGGGCGTGTAGATTCGGAACCTTGGCTCTACATGAGATCTGATATCTTTTTCACAGGGTAAGCCATATGCAGTCGTCTTGGCAACATTTTACATGAAAATGTTTTCGGTGGGATTTCATTTCTTTTTGTAAGTTGCTTGAGGCAGTTTTTTTTTCTTTTTTTGGGCTGTATTTCTTGTACATCTTCTTTCTACTTTTGAAAAATTCCGTGTACCAAAATTAAAAACCTCTAGAATAAACATTTGTGAAAGTCTCATACAAACTTCCACCCCCCAAATTTGGGGGTTGGGGGGCAAAAGTAATAGGTTTATGATTTTTCTGTTGTTTATATACTAAACTTAGTTTACATACCAAATTTCAGCTTTATAGCACTTCAGGAAGTACCCTAACAGTTTTGATGATCATCAGTGTGTCAGTGACGAAATCGGTGTTTTTTAGGTATCAATAAAATCTAAAGTATCAGAGCTATGCATTTGAAACTTTGTATGTTTCATTAGTCTATTGGTAACATCATATCCTGAGAATTTGAACGATCTGGTATATCGGGAACCAAAGTTATGAGGGTTCAAAAAAACGACGAAACACTTCGAGAAAAGGTAGGTAGTGCCCTTGCGCTTCGCTTGGCTCGTCTTGGCGGGGGCACGACCGTGCCCCCAGAAATTGTTCAATCGAGAGTATAGACTAAATATCGAGATATGGGTAATTGTTTGTCAACTTGTGAGCTAACGGTGCCGGTGCAGCGGTGTAACTATGTAGTATTAGTTATAGGCTTATCGCGTTAATCAGAGACAAACTTCTGACGTATATATTTTAGTATAATTCTATTCTCTCTCCCCCTCTTTGCCACCGGGAATGTGATAAAAATAAAATGGGGAGATGATGGAAAACACACGTCTGTTAACGACTTTATTAAAGTTCTTTCCATACCAGAAGTCATAGCAAGCTTTTCTTTACTCATTTGAAAAGTCTGTAGACCACATTAATTTTAAGGTCAGTTTAAAACGTCACAAGCACTCGCAATAATATTTACAAAATTACGAGACTACCAACAAACTTTCTTTTGTAAATACTGACAAGAAATTCGTTCCCACAGATTAGTCAATGTCAGACCGTTGACGTGAACGCCTTTGCCCCTAATGCGTGGTAAAAATATCCTTTTCAGAAGTCATAGCATTAAATAAAAAAAAATAAAGAGAAATACTTTGATGTACATATTTTCAAGAGAAATAGGTACGAGTATATTATTTTTGCATTTACTATTGGCTTAAAAATGAGGCGCATTGCAGTAAAACTCCCAGATTTCTTTAACATCAGTCATCGTATTTCAGAAACAAATAACTTGTACTAAACTTTCACCACTTTATTTAGTGAAAACCGTATGAATACAATATCCATTTATTACTTCTGTGTTTATCGCGTTCATACAGAAACGGCACAGCAGAGATTTTATTGCACAATATAATAATTCACTACATATGATTGACATCTTACATGACATCAACCTTGACACTAAATAAATACTACTTACAAAGGTCTTCTACATCGATTTCGCTATTATTTGAAACTAGCGGTAAACGATTATAGGCAATATTATTTTACCTTCAATGATTCCTTTCTAATCTAAGGTGAATATGATTTTCCTGGCTTCTATCCGAAACGGCGTACGCCATTGTCTAAGAAAACAAGGTCTCGCATTCCAAGAACGACACATGTGACGTCATTATCCAGTTACCACTTTATAGAACAAGCTTTCAAGAAAAGAGCGTGCTCATTCTTAAAAAGCCTGCAATGCACTTGTGACGCCTCTGGTGTTGTTGGGTGTCCATGGGCGGCAGTAATAGTTTACCATCTGGCGATACGTCTGCTCGTTTGCCCCCTATTCCAAACATAACACGAAATGAACCAACCACAGTGATTATAATTATTATATAATATCATTGACCAACCAGAACCAGCGATAGCGGTGATGACGTTTACAAGTGTAACCCACGTCAATACTGAGTCTCGGAATGCTATACCTGGCGAAGTATATTGTGATACCATGGCGTACGGTTTTTGGTCGATTTGAGTTTGACATAACCACCAGCTATTTGGGGAGATTTTAGCACAGGAAAAAGAAAGTACATACATCGTTTGGACTTCTCCATTAAAAAAATAAAAAATCTTAATTCGTCTTGTATTATGTTAAGTAATAGGACATAATATGTACGTAATTGTTAGGGTGCTGTCGACAGCCTCTGCGCTCTATCTACTCCTAGATATCATTTGTACTAAAGATCGTCTCATAAAAATTCTCTTGATCTTAATATTCTCGAACAATAATGTTAGTCTCTTATATCCAATAAATTTTCCCGAAGACATTCATTTCTTATGACTAAAACGTGTCTCTTCATAATCCATGTACCTAAATGACTTTTTTTCTCTTTCGTTTACACCGATTGAGTGAGATCACCGCGTAGATACATACATTGATATATTGCAAAGTAAGAATGCTAGCCACTAGCCAGATCTATGGAATGATAACCATTCTATTGAGAGCCCTCCTTACCTCAGAGAGCACTTTAAACCGTCCCAGTTGCCATACGAAAATATGTCTTAAAAACGTCTGACAATAGTATTTCTACAGAACTTCGATATCGCCTAATATTAAGGTTGGGAAGGACTGAAGAAGCCGAGGATCGAACCAAGTGGCGTGCAATTGGAGAGGCCTATGTCCAGTGTGGACCAGACCAGAGTGGACTGCGATAGGCTGATGATGATGATGAAGGTCGGACGGCAGTCGCTTATTCTTCGTGTAAAAAAATCGAAGAACAGCAAACAGGTATAATTTAGAGAGAATAAATGCATTCCATTATCAACTAATAAGTGATAAAAAATAACTAATAACCCGCCACTGCGCTTGGAATTATCACAGTGTAAAAAGATTATTAGTAATATTAATACTACTACCTTTTATTGTGCAAATATATGAATCACCAACACGTTGATTAAAGTCAAAGTGGATAAGTTATCATTATTCATATAGATTTACGATATAAATTTAATACATAGCCATTTAAGAAAAAAATGCGGGGCAGTCTGGCAGGGGACTGCGGATAAAATTGTATACCTACTAAGGCTACTAATAACGCATGAAGGTATCTATGTACATATTATATTCACAGTATACACTATACACATTGGAAGCGTTCAGTGAGGATGACGCGAGTTCCATGCTAAGAGAATGACACTCTAAGGTTCCATGATTTTTGAAATGAATAGCCTTTGACAGTCCACAATTGGAAATAGCCTCTCTTTAGAAAAGGTTTTGGCCTACTCTAGACCACCCTGGCCTGACGGATTGGTATAAGGTTTATTTCAAAATTTTCTTCTCATTGCTGTTCTCTATGATGTTGTCCTGTGTAGTTTGCTCGCCTATTACGACACCCATTTATAATATACCTACTAACGGAATTCTTCAAATCCACTTATTTATACTGTTGATTGATGGTACTAGGTGTAAATGGGCGTAACTTGCAAGTTGGTCATCCCGCTGGTTCATCCGCAAGCGACCTCGTTAGCTACGCCCTTCCCACCGGACCAACACCCCGGAACTACAAAGCCGCCTGCTATGGCAGGCGGCGCTGAATACCACTGACAGGTCGTAGACCTGAAGAAGTCACCCGGAGACCCCTAGCTGGGGTCTACGCGAAGAACCTGATGAACTAGGTGTAACTTGTAGAATATGTGTATACACAAATAAAAAATATTTTCTACTCCCTCATTGTGACCAATATTATCTGTGTAAAGTTCCCACGACACGGATAAGCTCTTAGAAAAAATTACGAGTTTTCGAAACAATGACTCCAAAATGAATGCTCAACACGTATAATGTAGACGGGTATGTCAAACAGATTTTTCTTGATACGTGTACTCTGTGGCTTTTTACGTACCCATGACAAAATGCATGCAAAATGCCTCTGATAACTTTACTCATTTGACGAATAGTAACACAAAAATGATTGAATCTATTAAATCACTCGAATCTAGCCGATCCATATGTGCCGAAGCACTGGTGTGATCTCCAATGACATAAATATTAGGTATACAGACATTGTTCAGGTACTTCTCAGTGTTAATAGCAAGGTCAGTGTCAGAAGACCAATAACTATAATTACTTTATATTCTTGACAGCTACTGAGGTTTGACAGGTAAACCCCAAGCCACAGAATGTTGGGAATTCCATAATGAAAGAGATATTGAATTTTTTTTGCAAATACAGTAGGCATTACGAATTTCCAGATTTAATAATAGGTCTTTACCTATGAAATTGCCGTTTTGTATGCAATAAGTGAAAGTACTTATTTTTTCAAACTTTTATTTCTGTTATTCGAAGTAATCACCCATGCAATCGACGCATCTTTGCCAACGCATTGGCAGTTTATTGATGCCCTTCTTGTAAAAATCAGCTGGACGGGAGGCAACAAACCCTTAAAAGGCATTTTGTACTGCCTCTCGGGAATTGAAATTTTTACCCACTAAAAAGTTGTCTAAATTTTGGAAAAAGTAATAGTCGGTAGGTGCAAGGTCTGGTGAGCATGGCGGATGTGGGAGAGCTTCCAACCCCAGCTCTTGCAGCTGCTGCAGGTGATTACTTCGAATAACAGAAATAAAAAAGTTTGAAAAAATAATTACTTTCACTTATTGCATACAAAACGGCAATTTCATAGGTAAAGACCTATTATAATTATGTATGGTTTTCTATGCCACATTCAGACGTAGTATTTTTTTTATGATAACTCCCATACTAGTGTGTTTTTTTTTTAAAGACAACTCCCGCACAAGGAATAAATCCTGTGTCGCGGGGACTTTACAAACATACATGAAACGGACACGGAACAAACAGACAGACAGACCGATAGAAAGACAGACAGACAAAAATTTAAAAAAATACTATTTTAGTATATGTGCCGTTTATACATATGCATTTAGTAAAAATCGTTTTTTTTTTTTTTTTTTTAATAGACCGGCAAACGAGCAGACGTATCGCCTGATGGTAAGCGATTACCGCCGCCCATGGACACCCGCAACACCAGAGGCGTCACAAGTGCGTTACCGGCCTTTGGGGGATGGGAGGGGGGAGATAGGGGGAGGGGTTGGGGGGGGAGATAGGGGGAGGGGTTGGGGTATGGGCCTCCGGTATCCTCACTCACTCGGTGAAATATAGCGCAAGCACTATTTCACACCGGTTTTCTGTGAGGCCGTGGTATCACTCCGGTCGAGCCGGCCCATTCATGCCGAAGCGTGGCTCTCCCACGGTAAAAGGTTATTTTAATATTACAAACAGACACTTCAATTTTATTTATTTGTATAGAGTATAAAATATGTATTTTATGCGTATTAGTAATATTACATGCGTTCGTTGTAAAACATCCCCGGTTCTGTATAAAACAACAATATATTCTACTAGCTAACCTACGCAACCTCGTTTGCGTCCAAACTACCATCCCCCGTTTTAACCCCAAAAGGGGGTTGATTTCTAAAGATACATTATTAGTACACCTCCACACTATCTATAGAGCATACATTTTCAATTTCAAGTCTCTTACTTCAAAAACATAGGACTTTCATACAAACTTCCAACCCCTGTTATACCACCTTAGGGGTGGAGTTTCTTAAAATCCGTTCTTAGCGGATGTCTACACCCTATAAGGAACCTACCTGCCAAATTTCAAGTTTGTAGGTGTTATAGTTTCTGAGATTTCGTGTTTAATAAGTGAGTGGTATTTCGCTTTATATAGATTAATAGTAATTAGTTTTTAGTATACCTACACTAATTAACATTATGCGTACATTATATTATACAACACTAGATTTATTAATGAACAAGATTTAGATTTTACATTAAACTTGTAGCTCATTAAATACGGTACAAAATAGCCTTAATTATAATATAAACTAGCTGTATTTTACGTTGACCACAGCGCTGCGAGAAGAACAAGTCGATACAAACTATACCAACTTGTCTAGCTAGCGTGGTGTACTTGGTATAGTACTCGTACTCCAAAACCTCCTATAAAAAAGGCAATAGGGTTTTCAGGTCTTAGCAAAACAAGCACCGAAAACTAAAGAAACTAACTAAAATATGAACCGTATAGAGTTGATTTACTTCTAAAGTTCCAAATAACATTGATAGAGAAAGAAATGTACTAGAGAACTAATTTCTTAAGTGCTTTTTAATATTTTTTTCAAATTAAATAACAACTGCAACGTTGCCAAACTTTTGAACTTTTCTAAATATTATAATAGCTAAACAAAAAATCTAAAGTTATGACTATAAAGACTAGAGTTCTGTGATTCTGTCAATAACGCATCGAAATAACATAAATTTTAAAATTGTTATGTACGCTGCTCGTTCCTATATCAAATTCTCATATATTCGTCTCGCTCGTTCGTTTGTGCCGAGGCTAGGTGCGAACGACCGAGCCGACAGCAGCCGATGAGCCGTGTACTATAAGAACTAGATGAACGAAGTACTATGAGCTTCGAGGAATAGTTCGTTCTAGTTCTTTGACAGGAACTAGTTCCTTGTAGTACCTAGTTCACGAACTACACAAGTCTAGACTGGTGTCTTGGTGACACTCACTATTCGTCACCACAAGGATAGCGCGAGAAGAAGACGAAAACAATCTGTAAGGCGGACGTATCAGAATTTGGACTATCGGTTCCGAACTTTTTTTTTTTATAGGTTATATTCGTCTATAATACTAACACATATGTAACATTGAGGTTAGTTAACAGTTATGATAATATTGGAATGTCGACATATGAATATGCTAAATGGCAATAATAATGAAACAGTGTGATTACAGTGACCGCTTATCTGCTATTTAATAACAACTAATCAAAGAGGTCACGTACTGAATCAAATGATATATCTAACAAATTTTTCCTTATATTTTTTTTTCTTGGATTGGGGCAGCACAATACCGGTATTATTATAGAAAACATTTCGTTTCTTCTTTTTTTAAAAATAAATTTCTCGCATAAAGAATATACTCGTACATCCTATGTGGTGGAGGGATTTACAAAAATCCAGATTCGGAACAACAATTTGTGGATCATCTACCGTGGGAGAGCCACGCCTCGGCATGCATGGGTCGGCTCGACCGTAGTGATACCACGGCCTCACAGAAAACCGGTGTGAAACAGCGATTGCGCTGTGTTTCACCGAGTGAGTGAAATTACAATACTTCTGATGTTGGTGTAAAAACAATTAAAAGAAAAC
Organism: Diaphora mendica; assembly: GCA_949125395.1. Taxonomy (NCBI): domain Eukaryota; kingdom Metazoa; phylum Arthropoda; class Insecta; order Lepidoptera; family Erebidae; genus Diaphora; species Diaphora mendica. Next base: position 3,936,659 of record OX421321.1, read on the forward strand.
TTTTCGGTTTCTAGATCATCATAGTTTTGTAGAATTTGGTATATTACCTTATCGCTCTTGCAAGTACTATTTTGTGTTTTTGAGTATTTTAGTTTTTTGGATTAGTAACTATTTTGGGAACTCCCCTTATATACTTTATTTGAAGTTTATTTTCTCCTAATTTTTGTCTATGAAGTAACTCCTCTTGCAATTCTTTCATGTATTTCTGCTGAACCGGTGTTTTGTCCGAATATATTTTTATGTTTTTGTTTGTGATATTGCCTCTGTTTTGTAGGATTTCTTTTGTTTCTAGCACAGAGTTAAAGCACACTTTCAGCGGGCGATTTGCACCAGGCTTATATTTGCCAAGTCTTCTTATTTTTAGTGGCTGTATTTCTTTCCCAGTCACACATCCCAATTGCTTTTTAACTTCCCTCTTGTCTTGAGCTTGTCGCTCATTTGGATCTTTTGACTCACTTTCAGTGATTCCGATAACAATAATATTTTTCTCCCTTTCCACCCGTTCTCGAATCTCACTTAAAATATGTTCTTCCTGTAGGACGGTGCTAGTTGAAGGGCTTGAAGTTGGGATTGCTTTTAGTTCTTTGATATCCCTCTCTAAAACTTTTATCTTTTCATCGGTGTCTACGCTTTTTGTTTTTAAATCGGCTACTTCATTCAGATTTTTTTTGTTTTCTATAATAAGATGGTCGGTAGTAGCTTGGATGTTGTCTACTTTTGTTACTATTTGAAATATATGCTTGCGTAGTGTGTCGAAATGTTCATCCTGGGATTTTACAATAGCTTGTAATAGATATTTCATTTCCTTGCGAATCTCCGCCATTTCCGTACTACATTTGCAATCCGTCTCTGGATGTTTGCGTTTGCGCTGTGTAATATTTAAATCACCGACATCTGTTAACTTTGTTAACTTTGATAGGTCAGGTTGGGATCCACTCTTTGGAGGAGAGCTCATCATGTTAGGCATTATCTTTATATTATTTTGCCAATATAGCTTATGTCGGAGGTAGGTGTAAAGAGGTAACAAATAGTCTCTTACCCAAGGATGTGAAGGGCGCTGCTCGCTGTGTATACCGATGCTAACTGATCCTATTACAGTGGAACTACACAAGTGCGTTTTTTTGTCAACAAGTGTATAATATTGTGTACAACAATTTGTAATGTGTCTTAATATTGATTGCTTCAAAAATCCACACTTGCGAAGACATTTTTAAAACTCCATTAGAAAATCGATTTTAGGTAAAAAGTGTACAATTTTTTATGTTTACTTGTCACGAGATTTAAATATTACAAACATAAAATCAGCAATAAGTTTGCATAACCATATATTATACATACCTCCAGAAAGTGATTCCATTTTGCCGAATTTCAATTTAAATAGTTTCTTCAGTTTCACAGCACTTCAAAACGGGCAAGAATTTTTCGACGCGTACACTTGTTTCGTGCGTAATGAGCATAGGCTGAATGTCGACCTATGTCGAGACGAGCCTAAAGGAGGTACATACCTGTCCTGTCCGGAATTTTGTTCTAGGACTATCCGTAAACAAGATCTGAACGTATATAGACGAATATATACAATACATTTATCGAGGAAGGCTATATATCATCACGCTAAGACCAATAGGAGCGGAGCACCAATGAAGAATGTTACAAAAACGGGAGATTTTTTTACGCTACGGGCAATAGACGTAAACGACGTTGCGTGGGTCAGCTAGTTTTAACTAAATATACAAGAATTGCTTGTAAGGGTATTAGATTGGCTATTTTTAACAAGTCCGAACCATATTATTCTATCTGAAATTCATCTCTGCTCAGTACTAAGAATTGTAATTATTATTCAACACGTTTTACTTTGCACTTCCCTCATTCTAGTCAAGAAGGAAAGTAATTAAGTACCGAGAAATGGGGGATTTCCGATAATTAAACGCTTCAGCCTATTCGACACCGCGCTTGTACTTTCCAGCGAGAGATATGGAAAAAGATTATTTTCTGATTAATTTTCCTTATAGACTGTTTAGAAGAGCAATAAACTTCATTAAAAACCTAATATGACTATTGGATTTGGAACAAGTAACGAATTATTTAAAAATAAAAAACCCTACTGCTTCAATATAATATGTAACTGAAAAAATAGAAAGAAAAGAAAATATTTTTTAATTATTTTTTATTGTTTTTTTTTTAATTTTGATGTACCCAGTGTCTTGAAGGTATACACGATATTTTTGGGGGTATGGCTAGTCCATGTATTCTTAGGTCAATGGATACAACACGGGCCACGGCACACACACGACAATACAACTTATAAAAAAAATGTTTTGGTGCCGTTATTAATATATAATACATATATATATTTGAAATATACAAGTAACGCCCTTTCCAATGATATCAAACACGGTATATTTATCTCAAATTTATTTTTTAATACAGTACTTTATGTCGGCTAGAGGGCGCCATATTAGATTCAGGGACACGTCATGTAGCCTATAACCAGCGGACGATTAAGACGCTTCTAACGATACCTCATTTGTCCAGTTCTAATAAGTAGTTCAGGAGCTATGAGGGAACAAATGAATATACATACATAGCCTGTCAAAATCATAACCCTGCCTTGGCTTTGCCGTAGTCGGGAAAATATCGAAAAATAATTGTAGTTTCTCAATAGTTTAATTCCGAAATACAGAGTATGTAGGTACTTTTTCATGCGGATAGTTTTTTTGTAAAAAATATTTGACTATCTTCTATCATAATTATGCAAACAGGCCATACATAGGTTAACAAATGACTTTTGAAGGTGGCATTCTACGAATATACTGATAGTTCGTGTGACAATAAGAAATACTTACGATGGAAATAAAGTTTAGGGGGCGTCCATAAATTACGTGAGGTGTTTTTTTAAATTTTCTGTCCCTCCCTCCGCCCCTGGTGAGGTGTAGTGAGACTTTATTCAACCCCCTCCCCTATCCCCCAATCTCACGTGAGATTTTTCTAAATGTGGGTTTCTTACGTAAAAGCGTTGGATTGTTACTGTAAAAAGAAAAAAAAATTGCTTCGTGCTTTTATTTACGACTAGTTAAGACTAGTAATCAATATTGCTAAGAGTTTAAATAAAAGTGTAATAAAAATTTAACAATAGAATACTTAAATCGTAACTACTGTGATTAATAATAGTAACTAGTAGTAGAGCCACGCTGAATTCAGCATGAATGGGCCCGGCTCGACCGGAGCGGTACTACCCTCGCACAGAAAATCATCGTAAAATGACAGCGTTCGTGCTGTCGTGTTTCGTTGGTGAGTGCGAGACCGGCGGCCCATTAGTCTAGTCAACAAGTTCCATACTTGTTGACTAGACTAAAAGATGCAGCAGCATCACTAGGCCGCCATGGTGTGGGTCGCCATGCTGCATTGAGGTCTTGGGTTCGATTCCCGAGTCGGACCAAATGTTTGTATGATCTACAAATATTTGTTTCGGAGTTTGGGTGTTTTCTATGTATAATATGTATGTATTTACAAAAAAAAAAAGTATATATGTATTTGTATCAGGTGTCTAGTACCCATAACACAAGCTCTGCTTAGCTTGGGACTAGATGGCGTTGTGTGTTAGATGTCCGAAATATTATTATCTTTTCTCTAAATCATCACGTACACTTGGTCAATAGAGATCTTAAGGCGTGCTGATGAAGACATTCAGCGGTTGAATCGGTAGGCAGTGGCGTATTAGAAATGGAGCAAATGACTTTCCATCATGCTCTTTAAAGTCCGGAATTGTCAAATGTCCATCAACCTGAGTTGTAGGCTAAAACGTCGAAGTATGAATGAAATTATTTTCTTTCGAACGAATTAGTGAATGATCTTAATCGTATTACGATTACGCTTAAGATTAAATCTTAAGCATGGGACTAATACCGCCCACACGCCCACCACGTAACTCCTGTACACCAGGATCAACAGCGGTGACCCACGAACACACCGAGTTATGACACTCGGGAAGTCCCAGGAAAAAATAAACTGTCTTGGAACCCGCAACGAAATTAATCAGAAGAAAACTGGAGGAGTTGGAAATATAATAAGTCCACTTCTTAAGCATGTACAATCTGGATTAAATGGACCAAAATAGTATATTTTTTTTGTTTCAATCAGAAAAATAATTGCGTGATATTTGCCGAGACCCCCCCTCTCTCCAACATGAGATTAGATGAGATTTGACTCAACCCCCTCCCCCCCTTAAACATCTCACATAATTTATGGACGCGCCCCCTTATGTGGTTATAGGGGGGTAATCACTGGATCTACTGTAATGATTTTGAAAATTATTTTACCAATAGAAAACCACATTATTTGTGAGTGTCATAGGCTGCATATTAGCCCAAAAATGATGTGACATACAAGCGGGCGGAACCGCGGGCAAAAGATGGTCTGAAACAATCAGATTTTTAAGTGTACAAAATATTTACATAGAGTATTTTATCCGAAATCCGGTGTGAAATAGCGCTTGCGCTGTGTTTCACCGAGTGAGTGAGGATACTGGAGGCCCATAGGCGGTGACAATTGATCTCCTCTGTCTATGATCCTGACACACCTATTTTGCTTCGTCGTCGGTTCCTACTTTTCACACCGCCCTTCTTCAGAACATCGCCAATTTGGTGGGTAAATGTTTACCGTAGACCACACACATTATTTATATAAATTTCTTTTGTAAGTTTTCTATCATTGGTTCTCTTTACATGGCCAACCATCGAACCTTGTCACTAAATCATCTTTTAGTCAATCATCTCAGTTAATTAGAAATGATTTTAATATTATTTCCCCAATGCGGCACGAGATATCAAAACTCAGACTTTTGATGTCATGAAAGAAATGAGATGCGTACTTAGGTTTGAATATATTTTTTCATATGACGCGACGTATACAAACTTCAATCAAATTTTTTTGGTATGTAATAGGGAGCGTTTTTTACACAATCGTGCACGTACATGTGATCAAAGGGAAAAATATATTTTTATCCCTTGAATAAAATCCCTTATATTTTCACAAATTCACAACGATTTTGTGTCCGTTGGTGTTTCCATGTTAAAATTTGTCTATTTTCGGAAGCGGATTTACTATATGATATTTGCGACTCTGGCAATTTAGATTTATACGTTATTCATAGTACGAGTTGGTCCATAACCCATATAGACTGCCTCGTTGCCGTACTTTTCGGGCTCGATTCCCGGGTCGGACCAAATGTTTGTACGATTCTCAAATATTTGTTTATTGTTAAGCCGAGTCTCCTGCGACACTGTTTAATGTTTTTAAACACCAAACGTCAAATATTTATCAAAATATGGGCGTGGCCTAACTGTTTTGTTAATTTTAACAAGCAAACATGTTATCCAAAGCGGACTGAAAACATCCCAGCGTATACTTCTCGTATAATGAAACTGAACTGAACTAACATTAATACTTATATTATTCATATTTATACTATAAAAGTAAGTAAGTAAGTGTACTATAAGTCATTTTGTCGTGTTTGATGTTCGTTTAAAAGTCCGTCTCCTGCGACTTTTCGCTAACATGTTTAGTTAACAGGTTTTCTTAATTTGTTTTGTTAATTTTAGCCGCAGGAGACACGCCTTAAGTCTTCTGTCGAGTTTGGGTGTTTTCTATATATACACATATTTAAAAAAAATGTATTTATGTCAGTTGTCGAGTACCCATAATACAAGCTCTGCTTAGTTTGGGACTAGGTTATATTGTGCGTTAAATGTCCGATAATATAATCCTTACTTCTTTGTTGCTTGGAGCCCTTTAGGACATTTTGTCGATGAAAATTGGATAGGATAGAAGGATATTGCTGTTATTCAATTTCAATATCTAATTGAAAACTATTACTAGTCTTTAAAGTTATTTAATTTGGTCACTGACTGACTCACTCATGCACCATAATCATCCTAATATTATAAAAAAATATACTATTAGCATGATTTACAAACGTCAATTTTAATACGACTAGTCTTCCTTTAAAGTAAGGAAAAACTATGTTCCATTTTCAGGCAACCAACCGAAAACCTCCCTAAAAATTGCTTGTTAGTTGACACTATCCCACTTGCTTTTCTTTTAAGGATGTGATGATGCTACTGGACCTGTTAGGTGCCCCAGACCCGGTATTCTACAGCTACTTCCAGTCCACTGAGAAGTGGTACGTGCGGCTAGCGGCTGCGGAACAGAGGCTCGCAGAGCTGAACCAGTTCGAAGGATACTCCAAAGGAAAAAGCGAGCAAACCTACTTCAGGCTTAGGAGCTCAGGAAGCTTTATTGAAGATGATCACATACCGTTTATGAGGAGAAGTAAGTGTAATCATTATATTTCTATTACTAGCATCGCTCTGCGGTGTTACCCGTTGTTGTTGTACTTTTATAACTACTACAACAGTCTAAAATAAAAAAAGCCTAAGTTACTCCATATATCGGTCAGCCTTTCCAAAGATTAGCCGGAACAAACAGGCAGACAGACAAACATTTAAAAAAATATATGTAAATAACTTTATATACTTTCAAATGCATTTTTTATGTAGGTCCTAGGCGGGCAAACGAGCAGACGTATCGCCCGATGGTAAGCGATTACCGCCGCCCATGGACACTTGCAACGCTAGAGGCGTCACAAGTGCGTTGCCGGCATTTGGGGGATGAGGAAGGGTATGGGGAGTGGTTCCGAGAGGGGCGTTCGACGGTCGATGCCGTGATGCGCCTTAGGGCCGTGACCGAAGAGGCGGTGAGCTGTGGCAGCGTGCTGTTGGCGGTGTCGTTAGACATCGCCAACGCATTCAATAGTCTGCCATTCAGCTGCATCGGGGAAGCACTCCAGTTCCACGGGGTGCCAGAGTACTTGAGGCGGCTAGTGGCAGACTATTTGGAGGAGCGTACTGTCGTGTACGAGGACCGAGAGGGCGTCTTGAGACGGCGACCCATGTCGTGCGGCGTTCCACAGGGGTCTGTCCTTGGACCACTCCTGTGGGACGTGGGATATGACTGGGTCTTACGAGGTCGTCTCCCCCCCCCCCCCCCGGGCTGGGCGTAATCTGTTACGCCGATGACACATTGGTCACAGCCCGGGGGGCGAACTTCCAAGAGGCGGCGCGCCTGGCCACCACGGGTGTTTCTCTGGTGGTCGGGCGCATCGAGGCGCTGGGCCTACGGGTGGCCCTGGACAAGACGGAGGCCCTGTTATTTCATGGGCCCCGTCGTGGTCCGCCCCCCCGGCGCCTCCATAGAGGTCAACTCGGTCCTCGTACCGGTTCGGGCCCAGATGAAATATCTGGGTCTGATCCTCGACGGTAGGTGGCTCTTCGACGAGCACTTCCGACAGCTTGCTCCCAAGCTGGTCGACGCTGCCTCTGCCCTTGGGCGACTTTTGCCTAATTTGGGTGGAGCCAGCGTCGCAACGAGACAGCTGTACACGGGGGTTGTCCGGTCAATGGCGCTGTACGGCGCACGGCTCTGACCGCCCAGAACAAGGCGCGCCTCTGGCGGCCTCAGAGGGTACTGGCGGTCAGAGCGATACGTGGTTACCGCACGGTGTCGACTGAGGCAGCGTGCGCGTTGGCCGGGATACCCCCGTGGGATTTGGAGGCGGAAGTGCTCGCCGTAGTTTATCGACGGGTGGCTGAATATCGGGTGGAGAGAGGCATTCGCCCTCCGCCCGAAGAGGTACGCGAGTGGCGTGAAGCCGCCCGTCGAGCCACGACTGCTCGTTGGTCTTTCCGACTGGAGACTCCACGCGCTGGCTTTGCCGCCGTGGAGGCTCTCCAGCCGGTCATCCTCGAGTGGGCAGGGCGGCAGCACGGGACCCTTTCCTTCCGACTGACGCAGGTACTTTCCGGGCACGGTTGCTTCGGGAAGTACCTGCACTCGGTCGCTAGGAGGGAATTGAGTCCCGCCTGCCATCACTGCGACTGCAGTGAAGACTCGGCTCAGCATACGCTGGCGATCTGCCCCGCATGGGCGTCGCAGCGCCGGGCCCTCACTACAGTCATCGGAGGAGATCTCTCGCTACCGGCCGTCATACGCTCCATGGCCGGTAGCGACAGCAGTTTTACCGCGGTCGCTACCTTCTGCGAAGAGGTCATCTCGCAGAAGGAGGCGGCGGAGAAGGCCCGGGAGGACGACCTCCACTCGGCCCCGATCCGCCGCCGGCGAACCGGGCAGCGGAGGCGCGCTCACCTGCGCCTCATGCCGCCCTGAGTGTGGCCGCGGATGGTCGGGACGGGCTTTCCCTTCCATCCGCTCTAGTGGCCGCCCGCGAGGAGGCGACGTTACGCGTGTGCCGTACGTCGCCTAAAAGGAGAGGTTTTGGAGAGGGTGCCCGCTTCTGTGCGGGCAAGCGCTGGGAGGGGTCTGGATGGCGTAATAACAGCAGTTCCCGGACTCCTCCCTCCTCAGGCGCATAGTGGCACACGGTAGCCACGGTAAAAGTATTTAGGGAAAGCTGTTAATTTGTAATTAGTATTACAAACAGATACTTCAATTTTATTTATTTGTATACAATAATAGATTTGTTAAGTCAAATATCGGATCATGTTAAGGAACTTTACGTCCCGCAGTTAGGTAATGAACATTCGCAGTCGGAATAAAACATAAAACCATCGGCACTGAGCCACTGACCCATAAATTCCAGTGACATGGGGACATAATAACTTTGACCCTGGAAATGTATCCGTGCGATATGCTTTAATTTCATGTAGTAATAGAATAGAATATAATGAGCTATTACAGGAATTGTCTGTGATTCGGTTGCTGGATTTTGGAGTTTACGCCTTAATAAACGATTTTCAAATAATTAAGAAAATTTTATGAAGTATGAAATAGAGATCATTAACTAAAAATGAAGCGTTAAGCCGAGTTTCCACCGAACACAAGTTAATAACTTTTGTGTTGTCAACGTGTTGGTGACAAAAGTTTCTGTAATTTCCTTGTGTTAGCAACAAAAACTGTCAACAAATGTTGGGAACCGTGTTTCTGTTTTTGGCGGTAAACATCAAAAGAATACACTTGTTGCAAATATTTATTGGCTCTGTGGAGACGCTTAGTTGGAATGTTTTTCAAATTGTTGGCGACTCGGTGTAGACACAATGGAAACAACAGTTGACGATTTTCTGAAGAGTTGCAAACAGTTGGAAACACTGAGATTGCCAACAATTTCGGTGGATACGCGCCTTAACGCTGCAGCGCTTTTTCATTAGTTATGTCGTCTAACAAACTATTAAAACAAACAGCGCTAGAGCGCTTTTTGTTAGGGATAGTTTTCTCGCGACATTAATGACGTGAGCGCCGTTAATTTCATGGCGTGACGCCATGAAATTTTTTTAAAAGCCATACCTTTTTAAAGCTGGGAATAAATAAAATCTGGACTTCATATTTTGCATAAATGGAAACAATTAAAAAAAAAGATTCCCTATTGACATTAAACGAAATCGTGGTTAAGATGTAATAATAAGTAATCTTCTCAGATCATCAATCACACTACTCGTACTCTAAGCCTTACGACCGATGTACAGTCAACACAAAAATATGACAAATAATAATAAACCCCTTTAAAAAAAATATCATCGACTTCAATATAGGCGTACTGAAGTAATAAGATGAATTGTACTCTACGCCCTTGCATACCCTTAGGAGGGGTATTCTTTATAACATATGTATATGGGATCGAACGGAAAGCACGTCCATCCAAATGCATTGACGAAGCTCTGGCACTACAAAAATAGAAATACATCTGAATTGTGTACTTCTTCTTTTCTGAAGACGGTTATAAAGATCTAGTGCCCAGCCTTTCTCTGACTTCTATAATGAGTCGTCATTATTACAAGACAAGTAGAATAACTGGGTTTTCAATGTATAATATGTTATATTTACAAAAAGAAGTATATAATGTATTTGTATCAGTTGTCTAGTATCCATAACACAATAAAACAAATGCTTAGCTTGGGACTAGATGGCGTTGTGTGTTAGATGTCTGAAATATTTATTTATTTTTAACCGACTTCCAAAAAGGAGGAGGTTCTATGTTCCACTGTATGTTTTTTTTTTTTTTTTTTATGTATGTTACCTGATTACTCCGTCATTGTGGACCGATTTTGAAATTTTTTTTTGTATTCGACAGGGTATGCTTCCGTGGTGGTCCCATTGCCAGCATATCAGGATCTGATGATGGGATCCCAGGGAAATGGAGGGAAACCCTCATCTTTATAGGCACATACTATGTTTTTCGTATATTTTCTGAAGTTACACCGGTATTTGCGTCTGGTAGTCATCATTTCATGATGATGAGCTGATGATGTAAGGTACCACTCCTTAACGGTTAGGAGTTGGAGGATAAATCTTTAAATATCATATGTATATAAGTTACCTTTAGTCGTATTCTTACAAATTATTTAGGTAAGCTGATGATGGAAGGTGGAAGGTACAACTCCTCAACGGTTAGGAGTTGGAGAATAATTCTTTCAATTTCATACGTATCTAAAGACCTTCAGTCGTATACTTTCAAGCTATTTAGGTGAGCTGATGATAGAAGATTAAACTCTTCAACAGTTAGGGATTAGAGGATGATTTTAATATTACACGTATCTTAATTTGTATTCTTGATGATGAAATTTGATGAAATAATTCAACTTACTACTTACCTACGATTGTTTGCACTAAAAACTGTAAAAATAAACTGTAAAATAAAAACTTTTTATAAAAAAAAAAAACCGACTTCCAAAAACATCCAACGAAAACTCTCTGTCAAAAAACACTTAAAAGCGTAAAATAAACTGGTTCTTCATAAATTGCCTCTACCTAATTCTTTATTCATTTAAATAGTAGTATTATAATGGGTGCTAGGTACCTAAAATCTGTTTGAAGTCGGTGCTAAGCCAAAAAGAACAATTAACAGAATACAAACGAACAATTACAAAAGTCTAAGCGATAGTCACTTGGCACCGACTTCAAACAGATTTTAGGTACCTAGCACCCATTATAATACTACTATTTAAATGAATAAAGAATTAGGTAGAGGCAATTTATGAAGAACCAGTTTATTTTACGCTTTTAAGTGTTTTTTGACAGAGAGTTTTCGTTGGATGTTTTTGGAAGTCGGTTTTTTTTTTTTTTATAAAAAGTTTTTAACTATAAAGAGTTAGTAGTGGAATATGTTAATATTCATTATTGATTTAATTATAAATGCTTATATAGAATCTAAATGCGGTAGTCTGTGTGCTTGTATCGCTTAAACTACTCAACAGATTTTAATGCAGCTTTCAGCAATAGATAGAGTGATTCAAGAGGACGGGTTATATGTATAATACATGCATATTATATTAAAGAAAATCTGAGAATTTCAAAGACTTCTGTGCGAAGCCGGGCCTGGTCGCTAGTTTTCCATCTATACTTTATACAAATAAATAAAATTGGAGTGTCTCTTTGTAATAATAAAATAACAGTTTTTTAATAAATGCATATGTTTGTATACACGGTACATAAACCAAAATAACGCTTATTAAAATTTTTGTCTGTCTGTTCCGTCTATTCTCTGGAACGGCTGGACCGATTTTGACGGGATTTTCACCGACAGATAGCTGATGATATAAGGAGTAACTTAGGCCACTTTTTTTAGACTAGCTTCGCCCCACGCCTCTACTAGTAGAAAATAAAATTGATTAAATTATGTAACAAATCGGATAGTGGTGAAAATTAATATCCGACATTGTTAATAGTGGACCGTGAAATATTTAGTTATTTGAACTTTAGAAACATAGTTTTAATAACTGTACTTAATGGTGTGGCTGAAATCACCACCGAATATAATCGCTTAATGACTATTACTTATTATTTATTATTTAATAATAATCTTTATTATCATTCCATTTTTAACCCCCGACCAAAAAGAGGGATGTTATAAGTTTCACGTGTCTGTCTGTGTGTGGCACCGTAGCTCCCGGACGGATGTAGCGATTTCAATTATTTTTTTTTTCTGAAATTGAGTTACGTGCGAGCGTTCTTGGACATGTTTCATGAAAATCGGTTGAGCCGTTTAAAAGTTATGGGGCTGAAAGTGGGGAAGAGTAACCGAATGTCTGCAAAAATATCATCGAGTGGGGTCTCAAATGAAAGCGCATAACGTGTTTTTAACTTTTTAAAGGGTTCCAAGACAGTTAATTTTTTCCTGGGACTTCCCGAGTGTCATAACTCGGTGTTTTCGTGGGTCACCGCTGTTGATCCTGGTGTACAGGAGTTACAGTGGTGGGCGTGTGGGCGGGATTAGTCCTTTTTAAAGGGAACTCAGGTTATTATTTGGGTTTTTTTTTTTATTTTGAGAATTTATAGTTACCTATTACATAATTGTGTGTATTTACATAGTGTTAGCCGCACTAGGCTTAGCCTGTATCATGGCTAGCTACGATTTACAATCACAAATTGGTATACAATCACAAATTTGGTATATAAGTCGTGTTAAAATTCAATATTTAAATATTCATATGCCATAGTGGTTTAAATTAGCGTTGCTAGATTAACTATGTTGTAATTTGAAACATCTATACAAATAAATTAAATTGGAGTGTCTGTTTGTTATATTAAAATAACCGCTTTTTACTAAATGCATAGTATATGTATGTATACACGGTACATATACCAAAATAACCTTTTTTTAATTCTTGTCTGTCTGTTTGTTCTGGCTAATTTCTTGAACGGCTGGACCGATTTTGACAGGACTTTCACTGGCAGATCGCTGATGTAATAAGGTGGTGTTACCCGCGGTTGTAATACAACAATAGCCGCGGGTAACACCGCGGGACTTAGCTAGTTTTATAATTATATAACGTTGCGAATCAGAGACCCGTAAATTATTTTTTGTGTAATTTTAAGCGTTAATCTGCGTACTTAAAGTTATTTAATAAAAATAAATAAAGGAAACTTCTACTTATAACTACAAAATTAAATTAATTATAAAGCAGGATGAAAAACGTGTTATTTGATTGCTATAATAATTTGATTATGAATTATTTTAAATTTTCGCTTTAATTTTTGTTGTCTGTATCTATCGCGATCAACATTTCGCATTCGCATCCGCACTAGATACTATATAACATTCTAGATAAACGATTTTCCTGATAAATCATGTATGTAATCGTCGTGTTGAACTTATCTATTACTTGTACAGCACTACATGGAATCTGATCTCTCGGTTTTAGATAATATTACAAAGAATTATCTCAGTTCTTCGTTTCATAAAAAAAGATCTTTGGAAAAGAATTGTTACATTATATGATATAATAGTTTTTGCTCGCGGCTGCGCCCGCGTGTATGTCGGTTATCGCGGCAAATAGTAGCCTATGTGTTATTCTGATGTATGTATAAGCTATATTACTGTAAAGTTTCATCCAAATCCGTTCAGTAGTTTTTGCGTGAAAGAGTAACAAACATCCATCCATCCATACTTACAAACTTTCGCGTTTATAATATTAGGATATAATTATGTATAAAAATAAATATATAAAATATGATGTCCTCTCTCTCTTCTCATTGCCTAGTGACTGACAGGGTCCACCATGATTTTACCAACTGTATTTCTGTACCATTTTGAGTATTGAGTACATTTTTATGTATCTTACAACATTAAAAATTAAATGCTCTATAAACCCGCTTACAGAAGACCAACCTAAAATGCCAATGATGCAGAAACATCTCAATAGGCTGCCATAGTGTGGGTCACCATGCTGCATTTTCTGCATTCGCAATCATGAGCAGAATTCAAGAGTAGTGGTGACCATACTTCACCACTACTCTTGAATTCTGCTCATGATTTCCATTATACTGAGTAGAGCCACTTCATCAATCATCAACAACCCATAACGTCCCACTGCTGGGCTCGGGTCTCCTCTCAGGAGAGGGTTAAGGCTGTGGAGGAACGGATCACTAGTCCCTCCAACACAAAGGGAGGATCATGCCTGGCGCCGGCGGGCCACTGCCCAACGGTTGATGTTGGAATGGTGTATGGTTGTTAATCGACGCGAGAACTTCTATTGCGCGATGCAGAATTTGTAATTTCTTTGTGTAGTACATTACTCCGCAGTTCAGTGTATCTGCGGTAGATGGCGCTGTAGTATGCGACGAGTACGGGAAGGGGACTGGCAAGACAACGTTGTGGCTACGGTTATCTTGCCGTTGGATGATTTTTAAGCCGCCCAAAGGCCTCCAACTAAGCTTCACGACTATTATCATATGATAACAACCGGGACTGACTGCTTAACGTGACCTCCGAATCACGGAGACGCTCAAGGTAACATGCCACCAGCGGTCACCCATCCAGGTACTGACCGCGCCGTCGTTGCTTACCCTTAGAAAGTGTTTCTAATCACCGAGCGCCCAGAGTCACCTTGGCAGGTCCATATAGTCAAAAAAATGACGTCATAAGGACTGCCGATAGAAGTGAAAACATATAACTTGACGGTGACACTGACGCGGTGACGTGAACTCATAAGATTTTCCCCTACCAAAAAGTGCTCAATGCGGCTATCTTTAGCCGCAATATATATACGTTGATACAATATAACTTTACGTGTTGCGGTGATGCGAAATAAGATTTTCCCCTACCAAAAAGTGCTCAACGCGGCTAAAGAAGTTTTCACTACAATATAACTTGACGTGTTGCGGTGATGCGAAATAAGATTTTCCCCTACCAAAAAGTGCTCAACGGGGCTACAGAAGTTTTCACTTAAAAAAAAGATTAAAAATCAATTTTCTGGTAGGATAACAGAGCTATGATAAAACAATCAATGTATGATTACTAGATTAAGAAACAAAGTCTGCACTAGACTATTAAATATGAATAAAACCTTGACGATTGTGTAGTTAATCGATATTATTCACACGTAACATAAATTCATCAGTTACTCAAACAATTCTGTTACGGCCGCAGATCATACTGCATGACCTTCGTATTTAAATGCGGTCAGAGTTAGAGCTGACATATTGCTATAGCCGCTAATAATAAGTGCTATATTCGACATTAATGTGAAAGTACCCGGTATCGACATTGAGATAACATACTAGTTATTGCACGCTTCTTCGCTTCCGTGATAATTTCTTATGTCGAACTTTAAAAAAAACGGAGTTCCATACCACAGCTTATCTCTTGTTTTATCCCACTAGGGGTAAAATTTCGAAGATTTTAAAATGACACCATTAGTTTCGTTGGTGAATGCGAGACCGTAGGCCCAATGATGAAGAAGCAGCTTACTCCACGCTACGTCAAGCTCTACTGAACAAAAGTAGCAACTTTTGTATTGTCAACACGTGTTGGTGACAAAAGTTTCTGTAATTTCCTTGTGTTGGCAACAAAAATTGTCAACAAGTGTTGGGAACCGTGTTTCAGTTTTTGGCGGTAGGTAAACATTAAAAGAATAAGCTTGTCGGAAGGCACGAGAATAAAACGAGCACATGAATCACAGATACAGCCAATCTGGACTAAAGCCAAACACTAATCACTACTAAATGGATACGAATTAACTTAAACACCATCAGCAACTCCCACGAAGGGGTTGGGGCAACGCCCACTCCTCCGTGGTGCCCTGTGGAATTCGCCACCTAGGCTAGTAATTCCCCCACTGGTGAATACCGCCTCGTACACACGATATAAAATACAGAGATACAATAAATCACAAATCAAATAATAGAAAACTACTACTACTCATGTCACAATCAAGAGATATGGTTGTCGCGAGTTCTGAAGAGAAACTGTATTCCGTTGCCGATCGCGCCGCTTTATATAGACTCCATTACTACCTCGCCCGACTCACGGAACTACACTTTTATTATTCGGATACCCTCATTCCGACACGGCCATACTGACATTCGCACGTCCTCGTGTGATCACTAGTCTTTACAAGTCTTGTACTCCCCCGTTATTCTGCAAAGAGCAAACTACAGTAGATATAGCTCGTACATCACTAACATATCTTGAGGATGATAGGCATCAAACTGAACACAACGACCGCGACAAGCATACAGCTGCTGCAATCAACTGTAGGCCAGTCCCAAACCAATCTCTTGCCACCCAGCTCACACCAGAAAAGTCGTAGTTTGACCGTGGGCATCGACCCGGTTTAGGCCAGCCCAGGCGATCAACCACACTACATACCACGAAGTTTGATCAGAGGCATCGACCCGGTTTAGGCCAGCCCAGTCGATCAACTACACTACATACCACGAATTTGACCAGAGGCATCGACCCGGTTTAGGCCAGGCCCCTTGATCAACTACGCCACTCCCAACTGCCTATCCAGTGCCGTAGGCTCTAGATCGATTCTCATTCTTTTCCCTAAATAATTATGTCGCTCGAAATACAGCAATCGTATACTACATGAAACAATAACCACACTTAATAAACTCGGATTAAAACTGTACATAGAATTTCGCTGTTACAATAAGTGCGGGCGTTACTTACCCTCAATAATGTTACTGCACTATATTGCGTTTGCCTAGAAATTCATCTGACAGAACTTGTCTTATTAAAGTGCATTCGGCACAAAATGAAAATTGTACGACTCACCAGATTGTTGGAGTTGTCCGTACATACCGGTTACTTTACTACCGCACGCTGCCGCTCTTTTAGGCTGCACGTTTCACAAACCGTTCGTACGCGAATGGCTATACCGACACTTTGACACTATGTGCCCGTTCGCGCTTACAAAAATTTAACAAATGGCACCTCGTACGATTTTCGAGCGGAGGGTAGTTCGACCGCTCGCCGCGACCGACGATTCGTTACACTCTCAAACATTGTGGGCAAATGAGATTCAGATCCCACTTCTGATGTCGGAAGGCGCGGGAATATAAAACGAGCACATGAATCACAGATACAGCCAATCTGGACTATAGCCAAACACTAATCGCTACTAAACGGATACCAATTGACTTAAACACCATCAGCAACCCCCACGAAGGGGTTGGGGCAACGCTCACTCCTCCGCGGTGCCCTGTGGAATTCGCCACCTAGGCTAGTAATTCCTCCACTGGTGAATACCGCGTCGTACACACGATATAAACCATAGGTAAACCAATCACAAATCAAATAATAGAAAACTACTACTACTCATGTCACAATCAAGAGATATGGTCGTCGCGAGTTTTGAAGAGAAACTGTATTCCGTTGCCGATCGCGCCGCTTTATATAGACTCCATTACTACCTCGCCCGACTCGCGGAACCACACTTTTATTATTCGGATACCCTCATTCCGACAAGCTTGTTGCAGATAATTATTGGCTCTAGGGAGACGCTTAGTTGTAATGTTTTTCAAATTGTTGGCGACTCGGTGTAGAAACAATGGAAACAAAAGTTGACGATTCACTATACTAGTGGTTGAGTGACACAAGTTTATAAATACATTACTTACTAATTGTTTCAATATATTTCCTTTTAATATTTACAGGAAGTTATTGTAAAAATAAAAATGCAATAGTTTTCATGTATATAGGTACAATATTATTAGAAGAATACAATAGAAATTGCTTATTCATAAAGACAACTATCTGACCCACGCAACGTCGTTTGCGTCTCCTATTGCCCGTAGCGTGATAATTTTCCCCCGTTTTTGAAACATTCTTCATTGGTGCTACGCTTCTGTTGGTCTTAGCGTGATGATGTATAGCCTATAGCCTTCCTCGATAAATGGGCTCTAACACTGAAAGAATTTTTCAAATCGGACCAGTTGTTCCTGAGATTAGCGCGTTCAAACAAACAAACAAACTCTGCAGCTTTATAATATTAGTATAGATTTCTTTAAACAGTATAAAATGAAGTCGCTGTCTGTTCGCTTAGATCTTTTAAACAACTCAACGGATTTTAGTGCAGTTTTCAGCTGTAGATAGAGTAATTCAAGAGTAACGTTTATATGTGTAATCAGTACATAGTATAAAACAAAGTCCCTTCCGTCCTCTGTCTGTCCCTATAAATGCGTAGATCTTTAAAACTACGCAACGGGTTTTGATGCGGTTTCTTTAATAGATAGAGTGATTCAAGAGGAAGGTTTATATCTATAATACATGCATAATATGGTAGAGAAACATTTATAATTTTAGAGGTTTCTAAAGTGATGTCGTAAATATACCTACCCATTTTTTACGTTTACATTGCAAACGCTGGCTGTACCCTTCGAGATAGATCAAAATACGTACTACAGTATTGTACACCTTAAAAAGGTCTACAAAAAAGTCCACGATGGTATATATTTAGTATCAACATTGCACCCGTGCGAAGCTGGGACGGGTCGCTAGTACATGCATATTATATTATAAGAAATCGGCGAATTTCAAAGACCTTCGTGCGAAGCCGAGTCTGGCGTTAGTAATAAACGATTTGGAATTTACAGTTTACGTAAAGGTTTTGCGAACAAGGCGCAGGGGTCCGAAATTCTAAATGGAAATATTATACTTAAATGTAAATGCGAGCTTGTTTTCTACCGTTAAACGTCATCAATTTTAGATAGATGATAATATCAGCGATATACAAACCGTGGCTGGATTAAGATAGTATTCTCACCTATAATAATGGAATCTGTTCAATCACTTTTTTAAATGTTAGTGGGCGTAATAAATCTGTGGGGAAATAATCCGTGGGAGAGCCACGCTTCGGCATGAATGGGCCGGCTCGACCGGAGTGATATCACGGCCTCACAGAAAACCGGCGTGAAACAGCGCTTGCGCTGTATTTCACCGAGTGAGTGAGGATACCAGAGGCCCATACCCCAACCCCTCTCCCATCCCACAAAGGCCGGCAACACACTTGTGACGCCTCTGGTGTTGCGGATCTCCATGGGCGGCGTAATCGGTTATCTTCAGGCGATATGTCTGCTCGTTTGCCATATTCCATTTAAAAAAAAACTCCATAACATATAAGTATGTAATTTTAAGTTTCTAATTCAAAGTGAAATTGTTTCAGACGTGGACATCTTGCATATCATTCCATCACCGTTCCCCACCGTTTGGCACACTCCCGGAGACAACATGTCGGCGCTCGACTTCAAAACTATTGACAACTTGAACAAGATTATGCGCCTTTTCGTCGCCGAATACCTCCATCTGAAGCCCTAGTATCAGGCAAGCACCCTCCGAACTGTCCTACAACCTAACATACATTCCAATATTGAAAGGGTGGGAAATATATACAAAAAACTAGGATTCAAATTATATAAAGTTATAAAAATAAAGTTAAATAAATAAACAATACGCTTGACCAATAACAGTTGTAAGATTAGGAAGTACCTACCTATAATTTATTGAGGAAATATGAACCTCGTTTCGGAGAATTAACTACGTGCTATATGCAGTCATGACCTTTATTTCAACAATATACCTAACTATTGTAATTGTTTAGTGTTTAGGGAAAAACCGCGCTCACGATTGGTCATATTCCTCCTAATTGCCTGATTTTTCGATCAGGTTCCGCTAGCCATAGTCACAGCTGACCTGAGTCACCAGGTTCTGGCTGTGACCACGGTCGTGAGCCCTGTAATTCCTGTAAACATAATTATATATCATGGAATACGTAAGTTTAATAGTTAATGTACCTAACTAATCTTTCTACAGAGTACCTAGTGTAAGTTTATTTCATGTCAACTCGGTGGCTTTCGACGGCGAGCGCGTTCGACTAATAGCAATTAGCGAAGATTTCAGTGCAGGCCAATCACAACGCGGAAAGCGGTCACCATGACGATCCAGTCGATGTGAATGAAACTCCCACTAGGAACTAGGATACATTGCATAGTTAGTCCATTTCACAATGCGTATTAACACGTACTCACCAGTAGCCATTTGATCCACAAACTGGTTAAAATTATAGCGAAAATTAATCACAAAGAATTAGATTCAAAGGGATAACTGACTTGTGACACCCCGACATTCCCTATAAAACAAAACTATTTTTAGCAGAATTGACTATATATTTGTATAAAATATATGTTATTTCTTTGAAATAAAGTTCAAAACATCATGGCTATTTGTAACGTTCTTAGATAAATTCATAATCGCAACGCAACGAATAACAATTTACCATGGTTTGTAAATACATAATTGTATATGAAATTGATCATGTAACAATTACTGTTTTTCAATAATTGCATGCAATCTTCAGCGTGGAAACAATTGCGCTTATTTTTTGCAATCAAAACAGTCTTTCTTTTCAAGGTCATGTTCTTTTTGATTATTTTATTTTATTATCATTTTCTATGATAAAGATTTGATAGGTATAAATAATTCCAAAAGATAAATTGAATAACAAAAATATTGCATGCATGTTTCTTTTATAAATCTAAGGACAAATCATGTACATGGCTGTAACAGCCAAAAAAAATTTAATCTTTTTATGATATGCTTTAAAACATTAATCGCAAAACAACATTGTTACTCAATTTAATTATTTTTGATCATAGACAAAAATAGGTATCAAAACGAGGCGAACGTAAGCCCATGGACATTTCCCGCGCTTTTGCATTGTTTCGAATGATGACGTTGAGATTTATTCAAAGACGATTTTTTACTTACACGTTTTAGGTAGTTTACTAGATGAAATAAAGATAATAGCATAGTATATTCCCACATGAAATTATTTTGGTTTATGTGTATTACACAAACATGTGGAAAAAACATAAAAACGAATAGAATTTTAAAAAATAATTTAAGGTTCTCCAAATTATCATGGATACTTTACAAACTTAATGTTTACATGATAACGTACTTTCATGATCGTCACAGCCATTAAAAAAAACAAGAATAGAAAATGTAGAGCGACGAAAATTATTGAAATACAATAGTTTTTGTTACTACTCTCTTCTTGTCTATTCTTTTTCTGAAAACTTATAATAGGTACGTCTTTAGTATTAGGTTACGTAGGTATTAAGAAATATTATTATTTTCGTCATAGGTTTTTAAATAAAATAGCAATAAACTAACACCAACTGAATACTTACTAAGAATTGTTTTTTTTTCCAAATCGATTTTTGTTGGTTGGTATATCAACGCCGTACCATTCATCATAATTTTACATACTACTTACCCAGAAATCTGTAAAGGTCTGGATGCCTTCCTTTGATAAAAAAAATGCGGGGCAGTCTTTGGGGACGCCGATAGAAGTGACAACTCTGTAACTTGTGGATTGTGTCGCCGAGGCAGCATGCGGTGACGATGATGGGAGGTTTACGCTTTTTGTCTTCTTTTTGTTCACCCAAAAAGTACCTACACATACATATCATCATGGAAAGCGTTCGGTGATGAAGACGCGAGTTCTACGATTTTTGTTTACCCAAAAAGTGCTCAACGCGCCTAAAGAAGTTTTCACTTAAAAAATATTTTTTCCGAGGTATAAATAAATTATTTTTACTTTTAAATGAATACTAGAAATATTTGCCAAAACTCTTAACTATGATCGTTCCCAAGTTGGTTGTGTAAATAACTTACATGGGAAAGATGTATATTATATTGTATCTATAGTTACTAAATATAATCTAAGTATAACTTTGCTAATACTCTTATATAATTGATATCGTCTTCCTTATAAAATGTACTTAAATAGTGTTTATAATTCATATTATTGTTGCATGGTTATCGTATTGTGAAAATTTTATCTATGTATGTAGGTACTATGTATAAACCTAATTTTGAGTGCATGTAGAGGGGTTATTCGATATGATTTATTTTGGGCATTATTTTATTTAGGATCTATTCAACTATGAATCTTACGGCGACTATCTATTAGTAACAAATTGCAGTGTTCATAATTATGTATACTGCGATTAAGTAAGTTATCTATCGTAAAAAATATTGTACTTACCTATTTTAGTTTTATAAGGTCTTTAATTAAAGTAAAAATAAACACATACTACTGAAATACGAACGTTTAATAATATATAAAAATATTATTTAGAAAAGTAATATAAATATCTTTGTACAAATAAAAATATTTCATGTATTACATAATTTATAGAGCGACACAGGCGCGAAGACCGATACAAAACAGTCTGACATTTTTTACGGGGGGAAATCTTCACACACATTTAAGACTCACATATAAAAAAAAAATGCCAGTTATAAATAAGCACTGCCCATAGAAGTGAAAAATTTGAAATTTCATAATGTTTATATTAAAATAATTATCAACATGTACCGGCTTGTGTCGGTACTTGAATTTCGTTTATTGGGTTAGTTCGTGGTAGCCCGTGTGCTGTACTGAATGTTGCTTTCTTTTGGTGATAAATAAAACAAGTGTTCTGTAGGAAAGTATGTTGGAGTCTATATTGTGAATAAAATATTTGTACATAATTCGAGGGTAGTAGGGAGGTAGGGAACAATATTTTGACTAATGGGAATATTGGTATATCACGTCATCCCCTGTTGGTCTGATTGGTGACGATAAGTGTTGTCAGTCTATAAAAGTTAATTGTATGCGTGAACCAACATCAAACATTAGCATGTCGATGTCGGTGACCCAAATCCATAAGATTTTCCCCTACCAAAAAGTGCTCAGCGCGGCCAAAAAAGTTTTCACTTCGAAAATGTCATGTCAGCATGTCGGTGACGCGAACTCATAAGATTTACTCCTACAAAAAGTGCTCAACGCGGCAAAAGAAATTTACATTTCAAAACTGGCAGTCATAAAGACTGCCGATAGAAGTGAAAACTAATAACTTAGAATGTTATTTGTAAAATTAGAAAACGCACGGAAAACACAAATCGGACGAAAAACATCCCCGGTTGTGCATTTACCACATAACATCGGATGTTATCGACTTGCTAACCAGTGATCATTTTCGTTATAATTAAGTAGCTGATACTTATTCATACATTTTTATTAACACGCTTTTATTAGCTTGTCCTGTATGTATGAAACAAAATCTTTTAACTTAATTTTCACCTACTTTTTTTAGTTTTTTAAACTATAATTTTTTTTACTATAATTTTATGCTTCTCGTATAATGAAACTGAACTGAACTTACAATAATACTTATAATTTCATATTTATACTATAAAAGACAATTTCAATAATATCAAAAGGTTACGGCAATTCCAACCCGTCAAAGTAAAAACAAATCGCCATTAGGCCTCTATAAGAAAAGTACTTGATACTTTTACTCATTGAGTACTTTTGGATTGATCTGTTGGAGGTATCGTACGGTAACGATATTTGTTTTTCATGCTCTATTCTATTATAGAAAGATTTTCAAACCCGTCAATCCATCAACCAAAAAAAAGCTCGCCATTAGGCCTCGGTAAGAAAAGTACTCGATACTTTAAAGTATCGATACATTCTATTCGATACCGTGTCCCTCCCTATGTATTTGATGTTCCTTTAAAGTCGCAGGAGACGGCAATGGTTTGTTAACAAACACGTTTTGTGATAGCAAACCATTTTTAGGAGCAGGAGACACGCCTTAATACGAGTACATTCTGTGTCATATCAACACGGTAGGGAGTCGCCATACGCATGCGTTCCCTTCTATCAAAGTATAAGCCCAAATGTGCGTACGCGTTACACTTATATCACACAGAAAGCATTTATGTGTGCATAATATTGTGAATGTTTTATTTTAATTGTTATGTGTGAGTTCGTAGTAACAGGCAATTGTTTTTATCTGTGAGTCTAAAATGAATGTGAAAAAATTCCACCCCGCAGAATATGACAAACTGTTTTGTATCAGAAAAAGACAAAATGGCTAAAAATATAATGTTCCTTATTTCCTAAGAATGTAAATAAATTTTCTCCATGAAATATATCTATTTTTAATAGTATTTATAGTTCTATATTTTAAATATTAATCCAGAATATAAAAGTTATTGTGACGAATTTGATACAAATGATATTATCCAATTGTGAAATATATACGTTGACGTTATTTTTTGTTTTTTTTTTTACTCTACCCGCAATAGTTAATTTGAAGTATTTTCGCTATTCTACTACCTACTTAATAGATGTTATAAATGCGAAAGTTTGTGGGAATGTATGTGTCACCGTAAGATTGTAAAAACCGTTAGATTAATTATAATCTACCTAGCGAGAATGCAAACTATCGTTAGATTGTCAACTGTTGATATACTGCTTGCTCACGTCGAATTATCAACTGTCTCTGATTGTTCAGTTTTAGAGTAAGCAGTTTAAAAGCCATAGAGTTAGGTCAGAACTAAACACAAGCTCTGCTTAGCTTGGGACTAGATGGCGTTGTGTGTTAGATGTCCGAAATATTTATTTATTTATTTATTAACTTCCTTGATTATTCACAAATTAATTTTACTGTCACAACAATTTTATGTAACTAATTCTAAAGCTGTGTAGTATTTTCAACATGAAATCAATTTAAAATCACAAAAAAATTAACAAAATAAAAATCCACTTCAAGAACGACCAAATCGATCGATTTCTCTTGGATGCCATCATCAGATCTTAGTTTCCTTATCATGGTACCACCGTTGGGATATCTCCTTTCCATTAGAAAAAGAATCATCAAACCGATGTTGATGATTCTTTCTAAAACGACGAAGTTATCCACGAACACACAAAAAAAAAACGGTCGAATTGAGAACCTCCTCCTTTTATTAAGTCGGTTAAAAATACTTTACATTCGGCAACAAAGACGATGTTAGAAATCGAACGTCATTATAATGGCAACATTTTTTGATTGTCATGTTTTTTGTTTGACGTTTGAAGTTAAAATATAGAACTTACGAGAGGCTTTGTGTTACGGTCGACCAGTGAGGTTGTTTGAGTGCCGTTTAATGGAAATTTAGCTGATTGTCCATACAGACTCGGTGTTTTCGTTGTTTACCGTTATGGTTGGTCTGGTTTGGACACGCGAGATTAGTAGTCGCGTCAATTAGGCGCGATCCGCGACAGTTAAACCGGGTGTATTATAATTAGAATACTTGGGAACCTGTACAGCCACTTAGGAGTGATGAATGTGTGACGACGCAGAGAGAGCATCAGAGGGGCATCACATTAGCTTAGAATAAGAACAGGGTGAAGCGCCCTAAGGTTTTAACAAACAAATATGGCGGCGCGGACATATGCTGTTCAACCAATCAGCGCGCGACTTGCGATTCTATGATACTATTTCACAATCTTTCGACTGTTTGCAATCTCGCGAGATAGGTTACAATCTAAGAGTTTTGACAGTCTGACGGTAGCATATCGATTATTTATTTATTTATTTAAACTTTATGCATAGATGTTGCAAAGGCGGACTTAATGCCGTAGGCATTTTCTGCCAGTCAACCTTAGGGGGATGCAGACACAAACATGGTAGATGCACAGAGATTTAAAATGTTTTTTTAATGACTCAATTATTAAATATTGCTTATATGTACAATATAATATAAAATATTGATACTACCTACCACCCTACTACTAAACTATAATACTGCTACTATATAACACTTTAACATATATACACAATACATATATATACATACATATACACACACATATATATATATATATATGCACACATACAAACATTTACATAAATATAACTACATACATACTATAAAAATTTGAATGGGAGAGGCTAAGATTGTGGTGGATCCGAAAAAGTGTCTAAAAAATGTTTCCGCAACAGATATTTAAAACTCTGCCGAGTTTTGGCCATCCTGATCTCGAGCGGGCACGTTCCATAGCAAGACAGACTGAACCAGGAAGGTAGAATGAACAAAGTCAGAACGTGGGGTGAGTGGGACAGTGAAGGAGTAGATTGTTTGAAGACCTAAGGTTTTTAGAGTGGTTTGTACCTATATACTGAAGCTGAGTAGTTAAGTAGGAAGGAGAAGTTGGAGAAAAGAGTAAAGGGTACTTAATGCTCGTATCTGTCTCCGTATGCGAATTGGAAACCAATTCAAATTGGAGCGATGCTGAGAAACGTGATCATATTTCCGTAAATTGAAAACGAATCGAATGCAATTGTTGAGAAGACGGTCGAGCTTATTGAGCAGATCTGCATTCAGGTCAAAGTAGCACATGTCACCATAGTCGATTATTGGAAATATTAGGGTCTGAACAAGCATTGCCTTAGTTTTCGATGGAAGGAAGTTATTAAGTCTGTAGAGGGCCCGCAGCGAGCCTGTGACTTTCTGGCACACGGATGCAACTTGCTGTCGCCAACTAAGAGTCGTGTCAATGTACAATCCGAGGTCCTTTACACTTTCAGAATATGGAATAACCATGCCATCGTAGGTAAGTGGTGGAACTGAAGCTAGGTCTAGCAGGCTCATACTACGGCTACTACCGATGATAATAGCCTGACATTTGTTCGGATTTACCGATACACCAAACATATCGGACCAGTGTTTAATAGTTGCCAGGTCATTATTTACAACCGAAACCGCGGACGATACATTGCACAACTCTGTTTGGTAGTATAGCTGCAAGTCATCAGCATATAAGTGATAGGAACACTGAAGTCTTAAGGTAATAAGGTTAATGAAGATGGAAAATAGGAGAGGTGAGAGAATTCCGCCTAGAGGGACTCCAGCAACAAGATCACACCAGCTAGAGAAAGAATCCTCCATACTGACTGATTGCTGACGATCCCGAAGATAGGAAGAAAACCAGTTCAGCGCTTCTTGAGAGACCGCGAAGTGGGATAGGACAGTTAGGAGAAGTTCGTGACTGACGGTATTAAAGGCATTGGAAACTTCAACCAGTACTACGGTAGTAACCTTAGTATTCTCCATCCCCGCCTTAATATCGCCAGTCACTTTAAGAAGGGCGGAAACTGTGCTGTGCTATGACCTGGTCGAAAACCTGACTGTAGAGGGCTGAGTAAGTTGTTACTGTAAATGAAGAATACTCTTTTACGCAAAAACTTTTGAAAAATGAATTTAAATGAAACTACAGTAATATAGTTTATATACTTCGAAATAAAACATACACGCAGGCGGAGCCTCATCCAAAAGCTAGTATTATTATTAAGTATTTCCGGCAACCTCATTTGGTGAAAAGCAACCATAGAGTCCATTCCGATAGAGCCAGTCTATTTGAACCGAAATGATGGTATATTTTATTTTAACTTAAGTGTGACACATGTTTGTGTAGAGACATTAAATAAAATAGAGGTTGAAATTTATAAACATTTATTCCTCATATTGTCCAGTTGTTATAAAATACTTGTAAAAATAAGTCCATAAACTTTATTTAAATTAAATTTTAGAGGTAAAGAGCTGTTTATACACATTATATTAGTGGACATTTATTTCATGATTCCACACCACCCCGGTGGCACAAAAACTACTGTTAACAAGTAAAATTTTAACAAAAAAAAAAACCACTTCAAGAATGACCAAATTGAAATGGGACCACAAGATGGCGGAAAGAGGCCATCCTCCCCATAGTAAATGTGGTAAAAGATGCATAGCGAAGCCACATCTCTACGCAGGGCCAAAGAGTCCCGCCGACTAAAAAAGTTGTCTGTTAATATTGACACTGCATTTTGGAAAATAAAAGTTATTTCTAAAATGAAGTGTCCAAGTTAACAGACAAGATTTTTGTAAATCATGACTCAATGAAACTTCTTTTATTTTACTAAAATAACAATGTTATTTACGTTGATTTGTGGTTGAGATTAATAGCACCGGTAATGTTATTGTAGAAAACATAATTAAAAAAATCACTACAAAATTGTGAAATTTGTGATCACAATATTTAAAAATGCAACCAAGGGTGTCGGTTTTCAACTTTTTTTAAGAAATGTCTATTATTGTTTAACCAAGTGACAAGGATTTTTTTCTTATTTTTTCCTGAACTGTTACCTATGACATGGCCTCTCGTCCGGTGCCAGATTATCGTTGAGTTTTGGGACAACCTGTATATTTAACAATAACTACAGCTTTTTGTAACACATTCATATTTTTTTGCTTTTGCTATTTTAAACAGAAGTCTTTGGCACCTAAAGTAAATGGATTAATACTTGTTACCTTAGCGTAGCCTCATATTAAACTATCTAATATGGAGCCTTTAAACCTCTTCATAACTTTCTCTTCTAATTCTTTTAACTTGTCATCAATACATTGATGTTTTAGTGTATTTGAGACAGACACAGCCTTATCATTTATGACGGAGCTCTTTTCATCATTATCTATACTACCATTAGATTCTATTACTTCATTTGGTATAAATATATTGTTATCACTAGACTTTAGTTTATCACAAACGTTATTTGTATGATTAGGAGATTTCATTTCTAAATGAACTTCATTTTCTGGTTCTATTTCATCATTATCATTAATTTCTTTACTAATTTCATTATTTTCTAGTTCTACTTGTATAGTAGACGGTGATTTTATAGTTTTATCATTTTCTGGTTCTATTTCATCATTATCATCAATTTCTTGACTAATTTCATTATTTTCTAATTCTACTTGTATAGTCGACGGTGATTTCATAGATTTATCATTATCTGGTTCTATTTCATCATTATCATCAATTTCTTGACTAATTTCATTATTTTCTAGTTCTACTTGTATAGTAGACGGTGATTTCATAGATTTATCATTTTCTGGTTCTATTTCATCATTATCATCAATTTCTTGACTAATTTCATTATTTTCTAACTCTACTTGTATAGATGACGGTGATTTCATAGATATATCATCATTACTTACATATAGTTTGCCTTCTTTTAGAGTTTCTCCATCACAGTCACTTGGAGTTTCATCATCTGCGCTTACATTAGTTTCATCACATCCTTCATCTTTTTGACCTAAATAACTATCTTCATTAGCATCAATAATTTCATTTACAGTTTCATTAACATTAGCATTTCGTTCATCACATGTATCATTACCGTAAACTATAGTATCCATTTCATATAGTTTATCGTTATCATTATTAATTTCAGTCGACGAATCCGGCTCGTAAAATAAATTAACTTCACTCTGACTATTCAAAGTGTTCATTTTAACACTTTCCGATTCTTCTGTTTCTAATTCTCCTGTGTCATTTATTACATTTTTATGTAATTCTTTTCTTTTTCTTTTGAAATTGTCTATACTGAAATCTTCATTAAATTCCTGGTTGTCAAGTACTGTGTTTTGGATGGGTGCTGTATTGTTAGTTTCAATATCATCATCATCATAAATTTTTCTTTTCGACCGTTTGATCTTAGTTCCAGTCGCATCTTTATTTTTTAAGGATATTCTTTTCCTAGGAGATTCGTTGTTTTGCTTATTCTGAAAAGAACGTAATATATTTTAGTGTAATATAGTTTTACTGGCTGACCCACTCAACCAAGCGAGATGTTAACTTTCCTATCATAGCCACGTCAGCAAAACACACATTTTAAAGAAACCAAACGAGAAAATCGGTTATACAGTTTCTACACTTAAAAAATTATATAACTTTTAAAACTAATATGTACTGTTATTATAAGTAATGCTCTTTTAAAACTCATGGTAAAGAAATAAACATTTTTTATTATGATTACCAATATATTAGATACTAACTGTTGACCGCGGCTTCGCCCGCGTTTATGTCGATTATCACGGCAAATAGTAGCCTATGTGTTATTCTGATGTTTAAGCTATATTACTGTGAAGTTTATTCCAAATCCGTTCAGTAGTTTTTGCGTGAAAGAGTAACAAACGCACACACACACATCCTTACAAACTTTCGCATTTATAATATTAGTGCCCGATTTTAAAATTCTTGGAGGTTTTATAAAATTAACTTCTAAATTAAATAATAATTTTACACAATCTGTGTTTACCTCAACATGATCCTCTTCATTTCTAGCGACAATATCTTCCAAAAAAGCATCCAATAATATAGCCTTATCTATAACATCTTTTAAATTGTTTGTGCTTGAAATAAAATTACTTTTATCAAACTTCTCCTTTGGATAAAGCCATTTATATATTATTGAAAAATGATCTAAATTTTCCTGAAACAATTGAAAATATTATTTTTAATGTATGTTTATTTAATTTATCAAGATAGTGAGGCGGATGAGATTTTCTGAGGAATGAAGTAAGTATTATACAAAAAAGATTATAATAATCTATACATATATTTATTTATTTCTACATGAAACAAAAACTTTATACTTCTTTTTGCTCAAATTATGCGAACAGAGGAGTATGTTAAAGTTTATAAGGAGTCCGAGTCCAGACAGCTAAAAAAATAATAATGATGAATTACTTTTATATGCTTCTTGGCCAGTTAATGGATCCGGTTGTAATTTATTATTTAAAAAGCGTCTTGAAATATGATACAAGTAAAATAACCGGTGTGTAAATAATCATATCGCAATACAGACCAAGTAGGTACGAAGTAATTCAGTTTGACGACACTAGATGGCAATACTAGTATAAACAGAATCTTGTTGGTTGAGAGTGATGGCTTTGGAGATTTAATTAAAACTCACTCTGATATTGACTGGTGTGATCCAAATTTTGTAATCTGCTCTGAAGCGCTCAAGTGCCTGCAGTGTTGCTTTATCTGTTTCTGGCGAATCTACGACGAGTACACTCCAGTTACGATTAGAGAAAGCGGATAAATTAGCCATAGTATTGATCAGCACTTGCTTCTTTATGTGTGGCTTCCGAGTTTCGAGCACTACGTCTGTAATTCATAAAATCAGTTTTTAGATTCATAACATTTCCTCTCGTAATATATTACAAGGCATTATCGATTCGCCAAGTTCGCAGGGGTTGCTTGGATGGGGAAATGTAGAAAATATAGTTATCTCAGGAACCAAAGTTCATGTAATCCATCTGTATAAATGAGGTGTAAATCGCCTTAAAGAAGTGAAAACAAGTTGGAGAGGATACGTGTGTAAGCAAAGCTTCGTTGGAGAGGACCACGAAACAAATAATCACAAATTTTAACAAAAAAAGACCGACTTCAATCTGGACCAAATTTAAATGGGACCACACGGGAAGCACCAGCTGCTTCCCGTGTGGTCCCATTTAAATTTGATTAATCCCATTTCAAATAAAATAAGAATCATAAAAATCGGGTTCAACCAGTCGAAAGTTATGAGGTAACAAACATAAAAAAAAAAATACAGTCGAATTGAGAACTTCCTCCTTTTTTTGAAGTCGGTTAAAAAGTCAGGTAGTCTGTAACGTATTAGTGGTGCGACTTCCACATACAACGCTAAAACAGAAACACTCTACAGCGCCATCTACCGAAAATATGCGAATATGTGGAGTTACGAAGGAAACGAAGAAACTACCAAACCTGAATCGCGCAATAGAAGTTCTTGCGCCGATTATCATATAACATCCCAACATCAACCGTTGGGCAGGGGCTCGCCAGGCATGATCACTTCGCCTGGTCGGAGGATCCTCTCTTTGTGTTGGAGGGACATGTGACCCGTTCCTCCACAGTGGCAATAACACGTCAGAACCATAGTATCTTTCCAATCTAGTACCCACTACGGGGTTTATCGGGCTCTAAGGTCTTAAATGTGTTTGCGATCCGAAAACTTCCATCAATACTTCAATGAGTTACATAAGAGTCTTAACCTTAGGCCTATTTTTGTAAATAGTAGAGGCTAAATACTTTGGCTGACTAAGGTCACCTGAGTAACATAAAGGAGTCAATAAGATGCTGCCGAGAATAAGGGCAGCTACCCATAGAGGTATTATAGATAGAGCAGGGGACCAGGCCTCCAGCCGTCCCTCGGTTAAAAAGAGAGAGACGATCGCGGTACCTGTCTCTCGCAAAGCGGAAAAGCAGCATACCAGAAAGATTCGATGGTTAATTGTTGTGATTGGAATACCTTTATTAGTCCTTTACTGAGCATGCGTCAGTAGAGAAAGACATAGGGGGTACCATGATCTTCTCTCACTTTTTAACAGTTGGATGTTTCCACTTACAGGCAGCCGTATGTCTGCCCTACTCTATCTATAATAGCTCTAAGCAGCTACCCTTATCAAGCTTGAATGGGTCTTATTGTTAACAACACTGTCACTTTGACATGACTGAAATAGTAGCCAAATACAACTTAGTGAATTAATAATGATAGTTATCTCACCGTCGCACAAGTCAGTCCATGTCTGAAACTGCTCCATCCAGCCATGCTCAGCTCCTTCCTGACATAATACCAACAAGGGCTGTTTGAATATGTGGCACATGGCTTTCACAAATAGCACCGTCTGTAGATTCCTGTTAAATCCTGTTGTTTCATTTATTATCACACCTGGTTTCTTCTGAAATGTATTATCACCATGTATTAGATTTTACAGATGAATGTCGAATTTTTTGAGTAATAATATTTCGGACATCTGACACAATGCTATCTAGTTTCAAACTAAGCAAAGCTTGTACTATGAAAGTTAGATTGACTGATAGAATACTTATATGTATCTTTTTTAAAAAGACATTTATTCTATACATACAAGATACCGCAACAAATATTTACAGGTGATACTATCATTTGGTCGGACTTGGGAATTAAGCCCGAGACCATACCTCTGCGCCACCTAGATTCAGATCTAAGGCAGTCTAGATTTACCTAACTCTCAGAGATTTTTAGAAGGAGCTCTTCTGATCCATTGCTGATGGCTTTTGCATTATATGTATGTTCTATGGGCACATACAAATCAAAGGCCTCTAAATTTTTGCACTTGTGTAATTTTGTGAAATCTTTCAAGCACTTTGCAAATGTAAAGTTATTAGTACAATTATGAGGATAAGGTTTTTTTTTAAAAAAAAGACAAAACCTTATTTAATATTAGAAATAAACATCCTGTCTCAGGGGACTACAAGCATACATGAAACTGACGCAAAGAACACCCAGACTCAGAATAACAATTTATGGATCACACAAAGTGTGGGATTTGAACCTACAACACTTAGCGCCATAGAAAGCAGTGTGGCAACCGCTTAAACCACTAGGCCAACTGTGGTGTCGAAGTTTTAAATCATCTATTATACATACCTTCTTATATTGTCTGTAGAGAAATCTAACACCATCGAGATGATGTTGTGGTATTTTACAATTGTCTATGTAAATAATTTCATGTGATTTCTTTGAAAGATACAGCTTTTCAGTACCATCCATATTTCTGATCATTTTGCACAGCTTTAGCTGAAAGTAAAGACCTATTCTTTAACTTCTTGCACCACAAAGCATTTGAAATGAAATTAGTTTTAATTATTTTTTTGATGATGTATGTATGTGAGAGTAGTATCAATAGAGGTTTAGTACACATAGATTCCCAAAATTCAACGATAAGCGGGCGCCAAAAGGTAGACCTGCTCATGAGTGCATAAGGAAAAAAAAAAAACCTAGTTTTTTTTTTAGTTACAAGAAAAATGTAGAATTTCTTTGAAAATTTACACCCTTCATTTTTTTTTTATTTATTTATTACGTAGTGGTGTCCATAGTTTTTTTTTACAAGACCATGAGTCAACTAAGTACAACTAGTACACTAAGAGTAAAAATATTTCAAAATTGTAGGGAAAAAAATTATTTTGAACGTTTTTTGTGTAAAAACTGCGGGCAATTTGGTGTTTTTAAGAGTTGTGGTAAATAGTAGCAATATCATGAAAGGTATAAATTTTCAAAGAAATTCTAAATTTTTCTTGTAACTAAAAAAAAAAAACTAGGTATATTTTTTTTATTATTTTTCCTTATGTACTCATTAGCAGGTCTACCTTTAGGCGCCCGCTTATCGCTGAATTTTGGGACACCCTGTATATATATTTTAACCACAAAACATTATCACCAGAACCTATCCTGTTACTAAGACATACATCACATCTTTTATCTTTCTTTTTAAAGATGATCTATTCCAGATGATAATTCCAAGAGGTACCATTCCATTGCTATTACAAGACTATTTGATGATTTAACAAGATAAGGGTGATTCTATTGCCATTAACCATATAAATATATTTCTAAATAAACATACTTATATAGTTCTAAATGCACACATATTTAATGTTCCACTCGCTTGGTGACCTGTCAGGGTTGCGTAAACTGTCCACCAGACCACCACCATCTAAATTAGTGACAACAGTGGTCAAAGACTAAATCGCCTTTTTCTTTTTGATGAATGTGCCAATCATGTGAAATCCTAATACATTAAGTAAGTTGTTCAGTGTGATTAATGTAATCAAACATCAAATTCCTCACATACTTTTGTGTGCAAACAACCTTCTCAAAACTAGCATTTCCAATTGTATTCTATTTTTACATGCTTGTTATGCATATTTAATTATTGTTTATACTTTGAGTAAAAAAATATACTAAGAATAAATTTTGAATAATAAGTTGTACCTTTCAGTGGTAGTGTAGTGAACAAGAGTACTTACTTACGAATCTATTTTATTTTTATGAAGAAAGTTTTCAAACTTAATAATGGTCAGAAGTAATTCAATCTATTAAGAATCGATAACGTCATTATTAAAATATACAACATTTCTAAATAAAATAGTGCCACAAACACTGATACACTTGTTTTGTGTACTTCTATATCTTCAAATTCCTGCATGTTATGCCTATTACGATACATGTCATCCCAAAACATGGAAAACGTCTCCTAAACTAATTTAAACACAAAAGACACTTCTCTACAAACCAATTGGAAGACTAACAGAGTTCTTTTCGCATAATTAATTAGTAGACGACTAGAAAATGTAAATCATTACAATATTGTTTGCAGCCTAACGTAAGTTCTATACAAAACTTAAAATCTATGAAACGAGTGTTAAATTTTATGGCGAACCACAGATAATATATACTATACTTGGCCGAATATATCTTGCTCGCTCTTATATTTTCTACTTCTCTAACGTGACGCCATAAAAGAGTATGTAATAAAACTACGTTTGACGCCATCTTGACTATGATACGCTAATTCTCCGCGAAAGTTGATTTTGTGCACGAATTCGTACAGGACAATTTTCGAATAACTTATTAAGAATATTGTTATTTTATTATTTTTTTGTGTATAATAGTATTTTTCGTGTTTATTTGTAATTATTTGTGTAAATATTTAAATATGCATTACAAAAAGTGCGAAATATGCGGTATAAGAGCTGGTCGTATAATGGATCAAAAACGTCCATTTATGGCAAAATTTCCCTTGGATGAAGTAAGGTAAATTTACATAATATGTTCCAGTTGCCTAATATTAGCCGGTAATTACATGAAATTGTTTAATTTTTCATTACGTGTTAAAAAATAGTGTTGTACCGCTGCTATCGATATTGTTAGACACATTTAACACAAAATATTTGTAGCATCGCTTCTGTTGTGCTATACGTGATAATGTTAGTTAAATAATAGTTAAAATTATTTCCCAGGTGTAAAAAATGGGTCAAATTTACTGGCAACGAGGATTTGGCCTGTGTTCCAATTGAAAAGCTGCACGCGTTAAAACACATTTGTGGCAAACATTTTAGGCCGAGAGATTTCAAAAAGAAGAAAACCCAATTAAAAAGAAGTGCTATACCATGTCTATTTTTAAATGCAGAACCCTTAAATGATGAAATTTTAAAAGAATTTCCACTGCATATTTTTACCAACAAAAAAATATTACACCAAGATGCCGTATTAAATGAATCTGTTGCATTAAATCAATGTTTGAAAATTGGTAAGAAACCTGTCTATAATTGCTAAAAGCTGTTTTGTACATATTTATGGTGTACTGATCCTTGTATTTCAGGACCTTCAACATCAAATACAGAACTGGTCCCGATCAAACCTGACAATCCAAACTCTTACTCTGATCACGATTACTGTCAATGTTACGTAGAGATGCCAGGTAATATTATCATGACACGTTTAAATAATAATAAATAAAAAAACGTAACAGTTTGTTTTAACATTGGTTATGCTTTCGTTCACCATGCCAGAACCGGTCCTTATAGAAAGTAACATTTTACACGCTAATACTGGAGTGGTAGAGATGCATGCACTTAGTAATGTAGATCACGACTACTGCAAGCCTCTTGTTGGAACGCCAAGTAATATTATCACAGCATTTTGTTGGAAAACCGGGTAATACTCGTAGTATCACATTCGACTTGTCAGTCTGACACATCATTATTTTTTTATGTTACAGAGCATTCAATGCTAATTGAGGAAACAAAAGATACAAGGAAAAGATCATATAGCCCAAGTAAGATATACATGGTTTGAAAAAACTGTCAGGTTATAAAAAATAAAACTTAGTTGTTATGGAAAGTTATTTTACCATCAATCCATCTACCAAGCATAGTGGCTCTTAGTCCATGTCCAACAGTGGACATTTTGTAGCTATAATGATTGCTTTTGGGAACAATTAATGTCATAATAATGATTTAATGAATTTTTTACAGGGCTTTCAACGATCTCAAACACAGGCAATATCAAATTTACTAAAAAGACAAGATCATATAGCCCAAGTAAGTACAGTATTTTGATAACGTTTATAAAAACATGTATAACAATTGCTTGTAACTTTTACTACATATTACGATTAATTAATATGACTAATCCGACACTATATTCGTTGCAGAACCATCGACATCGTCTGCTCCTTTGGATATTAATAACATTCAGGCTGATACATTGTGTGACCCAAGTAAATTGCACTTTAATGTTCTAAGAATCAATTGTAATGAAATAATTGTTACCTAAGTAACCCATTTTTTTGTTACAGAAGTGTCAAAGGCCATAATCACGCCTCGTGAGGCTACATTACTAAATAAGTTGAGAAAAAGCAAAAATAAAGCCAAAAGTTTGCAGAAAAGACTTAGTGAAATAGAAAACATTTCGTCACCAATGTTGAAAAGCCTTATTGAATCTACATTAAAAAATCAAAAACGTAAGCCAAGAGGTAAACGCTGGACTAAGTTAAATAAAACTGTCGCTCTTGCTATTTGTAAGAAATCTCCGAAAGCCTACAGATACTTGAGCCAACTTTTGCCGATGCCAAGTGTTAAGACTTTACAACTAATTTTACAAAACATGAAAATGGAACCCGGTCTTGATCCTTCAATCGTTTCACACTTGAAGGGAAAAGCGAAAAATTTAACAGATGGTGATAAAATGTTGTAACACCCAAACCTGTCAGGAGGTTCGCAAGTCGCAACCAATGGCCCACCTAGGCGGCAGGTCCAACCATGCAGATCACATGTTGCAACCATCAACCGACCTAGGAGGCGGGTTCGACCTTGCAGTCCCCAAACCTGAACAGGGGGTGCTACCACCGGCACGACTCAGTCAGTTAGAAGAGCAAGAGTTTACCCAGGGCGCCGTTCAACAAATATATATAATCTAAATAATATTAACACTACTAAAAAAAATAACTTATTGTGTGTGTGGGTAGGTCCCTATTAGGTCACTTCAGAAAAACT
Source organism: Diaphora mendica (assembly GCA_949125395.1). Classification (NCBI taxonomy): domain Eukaryota; kingdom Metazoa; phylum Arthropoda; class Insecta; order Lepidoptera; family Erebidae; genus Diaphora; species Diaphora mendica. Next base: position 3,974,005 of record OX421321.1, read on the forward strand.
CAACTACACAGATTCACATTGTATATTCATAATAAAAACATACACACATTATTATATATTTACAACATTATCACTATATCATACAAGTTACTAATAAAATTATCTACATCTTAAAACTAAATCTTAAAATTAATAGTGGGTTAAGTACCCTTATATATACATCAGCGGTCAGGCCATCTTCCGCCTACCGGCCGCTCCATCATAAGCTACATCATAGTCGTGGCATCCTCAACATAATGTGACTGCAGTGTTATTCTGCAGTAACCAACGACCCGCTTCACACGGGATGATTTCACAAAATATATTAATACTATTAACGAATGACTATAAATAAATGTTTCTTGATCAGCTCAGGAAAGAAAAGGGCTCCCAAATTGGAAGAAATTCCTTTTATATTCAATCCATCGACTGTTCGAGAACTTTTTTCCTACTTTCTGCTTTCTCCCACCACAGCTAAAAGTAACATTTAAACTTTCGTCCTGAAATGATTCCTTAATTCGTTCAAAAACCTAAATCAATCGGATTTATATATTGTCTAATTTACTGCCATCTCTCGTACAATCCGTGAACTAACATTGAAGTTCCTTACAGAGCCTGACTACACTCTGCGATCACAGAGGTCTCTACTAGTAAAAAAATATAATTCCAATTCTGAAATTACGGTGTTACAATGTGTGTCATTTTATTTGATGAAATTGCATTAAAAAAGCGTTTAATTTACAATTTTGCAACCGATAAAATAGATGGATTCGAAGATTTAGGTAGTGAAGGAGGTCGAAGTAACAAAATCTCAAATCATGCATTAGTCATGATGCTTCAAGGCATACGTAAAAAAAGGGTACGATTGCTACAGAAAAATTAGTTGTCATCATTAAAACAGTAATTCGAGCTGTGACTTCCGCTGGGTACAAAGTTATAGGCACAGTATGTGACCAAGGACCCACAAATGTGGGTGCGATAAACCTACTAAAAAGTTTGAGTGGACAACATACTGAATCAAACTATTTTTTAGTAGACGGTGAAAAGGTTTTCATAATTTATGATGTACCACATCTTTTCAAATCAATCAGAAATAATTTTTACGAAGCTGGAGAGTTACTCATGAATAATGAAAAAGCGAAGTGGTCCCATTTAGTGCAATTACAAGAAAAAAACACAAGTACACTACACTTTATGAAAATAACGAAAGCTCGTGTAAATCTCAAGTACAGTTATCTCCTAATCCTCTTTCCGGTACTGATTTTTATGTAATACAGGATCTTCAACATCAAATAAATACCCTATCAAACGTCACAATCCAAGGATTTACGCTGATCATCTTTTGTTGAGATATCAGGTAATATAATTATATCACTTTAAAACAATAATAAATTTAAAAAGACTTTAAAGCAATTTGATAACAACATTATTTTGTTATAATTCATATGACTAATGCTACACTATTTTCGTTACAGAATCAGCTACATCGTCTGCCCCTTTAAAAATGAATAATTTGCAAGCTGATAACATATCGTGAAGCCCAAGTAAATTGCACTTTTATTACCTACGTATCGATTGTAACGTAATAATTGTGACTTAAATAAACCACTTTATTTATTTTGTTACAGAACCCAAAGAGACAGAACCTTTCCTGTAACAGGGTCAATGGACATTGAGCCTAGAAACTGCATTGTTGCCTAAATTGAAAATCAGTAAAAATGAAGCCAAATACGTACAATCCAAGCATTCACGCTAATCATCTTTGTTAAGATGTCAGATAATATAGTTATATCACTTTTAAAATTAATAATTTGCAAGCTGATAATATACTGTGAAGCCTAAGTAAATTGCACTTTTATTGCCTACGTATCAATCGTAACATAATAATTGTGACCAAAATGAACCACATGATTTATTTTGTTACAGAACCCAAATTAGTCATGAATGTAAAATACTTGTTTAAAAAGTATGAAAATATAATTTATAATATTTGTTCATGTTTCATTTAAACCCGTGATTTCAACAAACACAAAAAAAAGGGTGGCGTAATTAGTGCATTAGTAATCGATATCGACAATATTCGGTACTAATCACGTCCCTATTGAGTTGCTCATGTTGGTAGCAATGCGTTTGTCAAACGTCAATGTTTTTGTAAATGTTGGCAGCTATTATTATGACTAGGCTGAGGCCGCACTACGGTTTTTTCCAGCCAGCGGTTAAACCGCCAAACCGCCCGAAGCGCACACACTACGGTAAAACCGCGAACAGTGTTGCCAACAGATAAACTAGCTCTCCTTTAGATTGAAGTTTTAAAACCACCAGAAAACCAAATCGAAATGAAATGACAGATCTGAGATAATTACTGAGCTTATAAGAAAGCAACTTCAACAGCATGATCTTTTAACTAAATGTGTTGTATTTTCTGGAGATAATTGTAAAACGAACTTCGGTGGAATAGAGCGCCATGGAACCAACAATGTTTTATAATTCCATAAGTTAGAACAAAATCTGAATTAGAAAATAGTTGGTGTGGGATGCTCTGCGCACATTATCAATAACGTACTGCACCACGCATGTGATTGATTGCCAGTATATGTTGATTTAACAACATAAAAAAAAAAGTTTTTGCCACTTAAACAAGCCGACCCCAAAAAAAATTGGGAATAATAAAGGCTACAGTCTAAAAAGTTCTTAAAGAACTCTCTGACACAGCCGAGGTTGAGTATAAACAGCTTCTCTATCATTCAAAGACGCGTTGGCGAAATGTGTTTCCAGCTATCGAGTGAGTCCTGAATGTGGATTATTTCAAAAGCTTAAAAAAACCCCCTGATCTGATTTTTTTTAAATCGGAGGCATACCTGTTTTTCATGCATTCAATTATGCACATCATTTACTCAAAAATAAAAGCATTAGAAAAAAAATATAATTCAGTATTTAAAACCAGAAGGATACCTACTTGCAACCATTTCAAAATGCTTGGATGATCGAAATAGAGAAAGTTTCTTGCCATTGAATGTTCAGAGTACATATTCTAAATAAAGAAGATGAAAACACAAAAAAAACTTAGATGACTGCTGATGAAAACTTTAAGCAGATAATTTTTTATTTGTTACTAGCTGTGCCCGCTAATTCGTACACGTGAGATTTGGATTTTCGAGTTATTTTAAATTTTTTACAGTTTAAACCTTTTGCTGGACTACGACAAACATTTCAAAACCAAAAACAGCTAAATCAGCCCAGCCGTTCTCGAGTTTTAGCGAGACAAACGAACAGCAATTGATTTTTATATAATAAATAAGAAGAAGAAGATAAGACTAAAAAACTTAGAGCTTGAATACTGGAATGATATCTTATGAGTTTGAACTTGAAAATATTTTTGTCAAATTAGTCTGGTTTTAAAAAAAAAGGTTGTGAAAAATATACTACTGTTTGAAAAGCATTTTCACAACTGTGAAATTTTACTTTTCTATCACTGATTTTGATGAAAAATAACTAAATTGAATTAAACTGAATACCTATGAAAATAAATAAAAGAACTATTTCGACTAATTGAACTATGTATTCTTTTTATTTCGACTAATTGAACTATGTATTCTTTTTATTTCGACTAAATAAAAAAAATAAAAAAAAAGTGTTCGGAATAATCCGAACACTTTTTTTTAATATTTTTTTTTATTTCAAGCGTAAATCAAGGGGATTTTACGCTTGTTTCTAAACGCTGGTTTCTAAATTTTTGAGATGGCTCTATCTCTAGGTCAATGCTTATTATATAAGAATTTATTTAAGAATTTATTAAAAGTTTTATGAAAATCCTAAAACTTTAGAGTACGACATTACAGATTTATGGCGGCATAATACGAGTATAGGTCCCTCAGTTCAGTAACGTCTCTACGGAAGAATCTGCAAGAATGCAATAATTATCTGAACTGGACTTCGCTCGATATGTCGACACCAAGTATTCCAATTTTGGCAGAGGCAGATAGGGGAGTGTATTAAAAAAAATCTTATTTGTGTAACGTTAGGCCGAGGCCGCACTACGGCTAAACCGCCGCAGTTTTTAACAGCCTGATTTTGTGACAAAAGGGAATGTATGGAAGCGGCCACACTGGCGGTTTTTTACCGCGACTGATTTTAAAACCGCGACAACCGCGGGCGGTTCTGTACAGTGTTGCCAGAAGGTTACTTTTGTAACGTTTCAGGTGATTTTTCATCTCTTGGTTACTTTTAACGTTACACAAATTTTTTAATACACTCCCCTATCTGCCTCTGCCAAAATTGGAATACTTGGTGTTGAAATATCGAGCGAAGTCCAGTTCAGATTGCATTCTTGCAGATTCCTCCGTAGAGACGTTACTGAACTGAGGGACTTATACTCGTATTATGCCGCCATAAATCTGTAATGTCGTTATCTAAAGTTTTAGGATTTTCATAAAACTTTTAAGAAATTCTTAAATAAATTCTTATATAATAAGCATTGACCTAGAGATAGAGCCATCTCAAAAATTTAGAAACCAGGACAACAAGCGTAAAATCCCCGGATATTTGCGGTCATAATCCGAACACTTTTATATTTTTTTTTTTTATTTAGTCGAAATAAAAAGAATATATAGTTCAATTAGTCGAAATAGTTCTTATATTTATTTTCATAGGTATTCAGTCTAATTAAATTTAGTTATTTTTCATCGAAATCAGTGATAGAAAAGTAAAATCTCACAGTTGTGAAAATGCTTTTCAAACAGTAGTATATTTTTCACAACCTTTTTTTTTAAACCAGACTAATTTGACAAAAATATCTTTAAGTTGAAACTCATAAGATATCATTCCAGTATTCAAGCTCTAAGTTTTTTAGTCCTATCTTCTTATTCTTATTATATAAAAATCAATTGCTGTTCGTTTGTCTCGCTAAAACTCGAGAACGGGTGGGCTGATTTAGCTGTTTTTGGTTTTGAAATGTTTGTCGTAGTCCAGGAAAGGTTTAAACTGTAAAAAAATTAAAATAACTTGAAAATCCAAATCTCACGTGTACGAATTAGCGGGCACAGCTAGTAACAAATAAAAAAATATCTGCTTAAAGTTTTCATCAGCAGTCTTACTAAGTTTTTTTTGTGTTTTCATCTTCTTTATTTAGAATATGTACTCTGAACATTCAACGGCAAGAAACTTTCTCTATTTCGATCATCCAAGCTTTTTGAAATGGTTGCAAGTAGGTATCCTTCTGGTTTTAAATACTGAATTATATTTTTTTTCTAATGCTTTTATTTTTGAGTAAATGATGTGCATAATTGAATGCATGAAAAACAGGTATGCCTCCGATTTAAAAAAAATCAGATCAGGGGGCTTTTTTAAGCTTTTGAAATAATCCACATTCAGGACTCACTCGATAGCTGGAAACAGATTTCACCAACGCGTCTTTGAATGATAGAGAAGCTGCTTATACTCAACCTCGACTGTGTCAGAGAGTTCTTTAAGAACTTTTTAGACTGTAGCCTTTATTATTCACAATTTTATTTGGGGTCGGCTTGTTTAAGTGGCAAAAACTTTTTTTTTTGATGTTGAATCAACATATACTGGCAATCAATCACATGCGTGGTGCAGTGCGTTATTGATAATGTGCGCAGAGCATCCCACACCAACTATTTTCGAATTCAGATTTTATTTTAACTTATGGAATTATAAAACATTGTTGGTTCCATGGCGCTCTATTCCACCGAAGTTCGTTTTACAATTATCTCCAGAAAATGCAACACATTTAGTTAAAATACCATGCTGTTGAAGTTGCTTTCTTATAAGCTCAGTAATTATCTCAGATCTGTCATTTCATTTCGATTTGGTTTTCTGGTGGTTTTAAAACTTCAATCTAAAGGAGAGCTAGTTTATCTGTTGGCAACACTGTTCGCGGTTTCACCGTAGTGTGTGCGCTTCGGGCGGTTTTGCGGTTTGGCGGTTTAACCGCTGGCTGGAAAAAACCGTAGTGCGATCTCAGCCTTAAAAGTAACCAAGAGATGAAAAATCACCTGAAACGTTACAAAAGTAACCTTCTGGCAACACTGTACAGAACCGCCCGCGGTTGTCGCGGTTTTAAAATCAGTCGCGGTAAAAAACCGCCAGTGTGGCCGCTTCCATACATTTCCTTTTGTCACAAAATCAGGCTGTTAAAAACCGCGGCGGTTTAGCCGTAGTGCGGACTCTTGTAACTTAGTGATTTTTAGACTCTTTGATTGTTTGTTTCACGTTTGTAATAAACTTCATTTCGGATGTCGGCAACACAGAGTACATTATTTATACCAATGAGTAAAGAAATATGAGGAGCTGGTCTATTCTACTATACGAACAATTCATTATACAAATATATATAAAATCGACACATATATACAAAAAAGCATTTTGTCTCTTTTTAACTTATGTTTACCTTGGTGTGAAAAGAGAGATAAACATAGTTTAGTGAGCACTAATATTGGCAACACTTTGAGTGACGTCATGTATTTGTCAATTCGTGACAATGAGGAAAGAAAATATAAGGAGATGCCCTATTCTACTATACGAACAATTCATTATACAAATATATATAAGATCGACACATATATACAAAAAAGCATTTTGTCTCTTTTTAACTTATGTTTACCTTGGTGTGAAAAGAGAGAAATATTGTCAACACTTTTGAGTGACGTCATGCACTTGTCAATTCGTGACCGGCGACGCCATTGTATGCACCAAGTTCTGAGGTAGATCTGCTGTCAAGCGGTTGTTGTTGGAAATTTTGTTTATGTTTTCGTGCCAATTACTTCTTTAAATTGGTTTTTATTGTATCCAAGGCTTTGCCCTAGACATGAAAATCATGCCTTCGTGCTCCATTAAACAATCTGGTGCAAGAAAAAACAAGAATCATTGTACATTGACTCTTTACAGGTTAGTACAAAAATGCATTGAAATTGTTCAATATTTTACGATTTTGTTTATTGTATTGTATTATACATATTCTTTTTATAATTTCCGAAGACGTTTGTTAGTTTTTTGAGGTTCTCAATGGTATTATTTGCTTTGTTTCACTTTGATTTGTTTACATACGATTAAGGATAGTGATGGTAGAGTTAAAGTGTCGATACTTATATTATTTTATAAAAAAATATGTTAACATGGTGTTTTCTTCATCAGATTTCCTGTAAATAAAATTTTAAGAAAGAAATGGATCGAAATCATTGGTTTGGAAAATATAAACCCTCAACATAAAATGTGGTAGGTCTGCTCGATGCACTTCCATGAACTACAACAGAACTCTCGACGTGACGCGATTACGTGACTGCGCAGTGCCCTAACCTGAATGTGTGAATAAATATTACAACTATTTAAAACGTGTTTTATTTACTCAATTTGTTATTTCGCTCAATGTCAACATAATATAAGTACTTTTTATGTTGATATCGGTATCCCAGAACCGTCGGAGCTACGAAAAAATAGGTAAACAACGATATACATTCTCGTTGGTTTAAATGCGGAGGTATTCTGTTCTTTCTTTAGTCTTGTTGCTGATAGAACGGATAGGGCTGTTTTCATAGCCGATAACAAATGGTTTTAAAATAATAATTTGAGAAACCTCACTTACGATCATCTATTCCCAGACTACAGAAAGACCAGGATTTTAGGGATTCCAAGAGGAATCCACGGCCTCATTTTGGGAGGAGGTGATGTACGCCTAAAAGGTGGGAAAAGGGAGAGAACTAGCACTCTCCTATCCCACAATGGACTCACCAAACGCTGTAGCACTCCTAATGGCCTACGGTTTCTTGGGTAGAAGCCCAAGAATCGTTTAAATAATATTTCGCTCATATCATATCTAGCCGGGTGTCCAGTGATGGCCAGCTTTCATTTTTGGATTTTAGTCTTAAGTCCATCATTCAAAATTAAATCCATCCATTATATCCATTATAAATAATAAAAAAACAATCGGATTTAACGATAATTATTTAATGTTATCGTTATTTTTGCAATTTATTAAATATTTCAGTTAAATATCGATATCGACATTTCGAGTCACTCTACATAGGTTATGCGCCAACTTCTTGTGTAGGCGTAGGTAGATTCGTGACCGGCGACGCAATTTTAAGTGCCAAGTTTTGAGGTAGATCTGCTGTAAAACGGTTAGGCATGCAACATCGCACATGAAAAACATCGATGTCAAAAGCATCGATGTTTATGAATGATGTTTTTATCACCATTTACATCTATAAAAATATATAAAATTGGAGTGTCTGTTTGTAATATTAAAATAACCGCTTTTTACTAAATGCATAATAATATGTATGTATACATGTTACAAGAAAAAATTAGAATTTCTTTGAAAATTTACACCCTTCATGATATTTTGAACGACCACGATGACAATTTCTCAAATATGCTTAAGATTTTTTTTTATCTTATACATAAATAGTGCTACTCAAGGAAGTTAAACTAAAGCATGGAAGTAGCGATAAAATAAAAAGACATAATCAAATAGCGGTACTCCATCAACTTATTACGATTTCAACGCGCGAAAAAGAGATAGTTATATCCACTCAATATGCACTAAAATAATAGTACACTGTTGCTTAGATACTTTGTTATGCATTTAGAGATGTTGTGTGTAGAAAACTATGAATATTTATGGAATACTTTGCTACGAAGATATTTAAACACAAATTCACTTCACATTATGATATTCTACATTTTCGATACTTTTATAATGTAATTTTAAGACAACAGTTGGAAAAAAATCGAAATGTCTTCTTACTTGTGGAAGCTTATTAACTCCGTTTCATTTTCCTTGCGTGACGAATGCGATCTGCATTCCCACACTACACACGCCATATTTTAAGATGTCGGAAATATCATTTAGATACCGTTAAGCCTTGAAATTTGCTGTTCAATGTAAGAAAACACAGTACGTACTCGAGACTACCACTTGGCTACTTCAAGACAATACACTCGACTAATAAAAAAACAACGTTCGTTCTATACTATAGATTACTTTCTTGAACGCATTTTAATTTGGTTGGGTAAAGATGACCAAAGGTGACCAAGTGACAGCGATAATGTGTACAGCAGCTCTTAGTACGAAAACGAAACTATTTTCTTTCCTATTCTAACTTATTGAATATTCGTATCTCGTTTACGGAGACAAATATAGGTTTATTATTATCGTTTTTTAGGCTACTTCCATGCTTTAGTTCAACTTCCTTGATGCTACTATTCACCACAACTCTTAAAAACACCAAATTGCCCGCAGTTTTTACACAAAAAACGTTCAAAATCATTTTTTTTCCCTAAAATCACTCAAAATTTAATCCATCCTGCCGGATTCACATTTTAAGATTCCTGCCATAAATACCTAACTAATCGCAAACAACTAAAATTATTTAATGTTATTGATATTTTTTCAATTTATTAAATATTTCATTTAAATATCGAAATTGACAGTTAGGTTTTACACGTGCAGTCTTATTAGTAGTGCCTTTATCAATCGTTTTGCTTTTACTATGTAAGTACTCGGGCTTGAAGTGACCAAACACGCATGATCTTAGGTACTAGCATCGAGATATAATGTATAGAGAAGACGCCACTTACAATTGCGGTGTTCCATGCAATTGCGGCGCTTGCGCCGCACTTCCTTCAGTCGCTTGCTAGCTACACTCTGCTGAAGAGGTGGCTTAAGCGTGTGATTGTTTAAATTTAAAAACGTTCTAAAACTCGTGAAATATGCCATTTTGTGTCTTGAGATATTGCACTAATAATACAAGGAATACGGAGACTAACAAAGGAATAACTTTTCACCAGTAATTAACTAGATATAATTGTTTTAAAATTAAATACGAACAAAATATTTTAAGACGCCATTGTTGCCTCACTCGACATAGAGTACTTACAGTAAAACATACAGAAGTGATATTTAGGTAGAATTAACTGACGTTAAATGCACAACGTATCTAACGTATTTAATTGGATAAGTAAAAATAAAATGTTGTTAAAAATAGCTTCGTTATAACCCATAACATTTTTTTTGTAATAATTATACTCAAAATTATACTTAAAGTCTAATAAAAAAATTGAATATTCGGCTTTTATACTTTATACCTCGATGCATTCTACAAAAAAACTGAAACTGGCAAAGCTATTGACACAGAATATTTACTCAGTGTGAATTTCCTAATAAAGCTTCGTAGGTATAAAGCTATTTATCCGTTCTGCTTTGTTGCTTGGCGCTTACTCTATGAAAGCGAATCTTTGCAACAGTTCGTTGGCCAAAACGCGTAACCGCCATGAAAATCACGGCGCTTATGACATTTCGCTCGCGAGGAAACTACAGCTCAAATGCGATAGAGCGCTGCTTGTTAATACTGTTGGATTAGACTTCTAATTATTGTTTGGCTGCGCTGCAGCGCTTTTTAGTTATAATTCAAATATAAACGGAACTTAAAATTGGTTTTGAGTGGCTCCTCTAGTACGTAGTACGTAATATCTCGATGGGTACTAGTGTTGTGACTGAATAGAGGTTTCATAAAACTAACCCAAACAATCCCACTGCCTCAGCCCTCAGCCAATATTGGAATACTTAATACTTGGTGTCGATATTTCGAGCGAATTCTAGTTTCGTGGCCATTTAGAGGGTAAGGCCAAATTGGCCTCGAAGATGCTTGGCGTGCTCAACAGATCGAGCCACTACTAACCCAATACTAGCACATCCCTCTAGACCGCATTGGACGGAGAGCGACTCGAATCGTCGATTGCCAGGAACTTTCAATTCGGCTAGACTCTCTGGCGCTGCGTAGAGATGTGGCTTCGCTGTGCATCTTCTACCGCATTTACTACTAGTGAGTGCTCGGAGGAATTTTTCACAACTGTGCGCTTCTCAAGAAAATTTCTGCCTCGCAAAACAAAACTGTGGAATGAACTGTCGCCTGCGGTATTCCCGGACCAATACGACCTTCAAACCTTTAAGAAAAGAGCGTACTCCTTCTTAAAAGGCCGGCAACGCACTTATGACGCCTCTGGTGTTGCGGGTCAGGGTGTTAAAGCTTTGAATATTTTTACTCCAGTACAAAATTCACATTGCAGAAAAGTTCAACAAACTTGCGTAAGGCGGCGCCACAGTCGAGTGCCGTTCAGAAATGTTGGTGAGACTCAAAACACATTTGGAAATGTGTAAAGTAATTAGATATTTTTTTGGAAAACTAACATGCTTTTGTGACATGTTGTATTTATAAATTACATTTTTACCAAGACTTTATTATTTTCAGCTTGTTATGTCCATTATGTATTAAAGGCAAAGTTACTGTTTCAAAATGTACGATACTACGTCCTACATACGTCATACGTTCATAATTTTTGAACACACCCCGTCATCCATGTTGTTTGTTTTGGTTCTAGTTTTGTATTGTTTTTTTTTGTATTTTCGTGGTTTTTCTTTAGATATAGCTCGTGCCGGGACACCGATTATTCCTGTTAGAAATACTTTGACCCTGGCATTATATTTGGACACCGATCTCTGCACAATCGCTGACCCGGCTTTTTTATTTTGGACCCTATCTCTCGTTTTACGGATTTGACGATGCCTTCTGATAAAAATATTGTGCACCAGGCTGTGACAATACCCGTAAGTAATTTTATTGTTAACAAATATCAGAGCTTAAGTGTGCCATCATAAACGAATAACCTGTAAAATGTCAACTGTGGTTGTTGAAATTTAGTCCCCTGTGTCTGTCTCTAAAGTAATTACAGAGCACTATACATACTCCTTGAAAGTAATACACTCGCTATTAATTTATCAAAAATAATTTTGTTTTGTTTCAAACAGTAGAAGTACATATAAATATTGATTTTAAATTGGTACTACATAACACAAGTAATTATATATATGTACAAGTATGTATATTAAGTTTGAAAGAATAAAAGAATACTGAAAGCATCCATGAGTACTTATGCTCCTAAATATTAAAAGTATATTTGGTAGTTTTTTAAATACTTTAAAATCTTTTTGTCTGTGAAATTTAATAGACGTAGCACTACTTTATCTGATCTCATAAAGAAGGATTATACAAACCAAATACAATACACATATACATACATATTAATTTCTATTTCAGATCTAAAAAGTAAAAAATCAACAAAGGTTTTCTTAAATAAGAAAATTGTTGATTTACAAAAAGAAATTAATAAAGTAAATGCCGTTTAAGAAAAAAAATTCTACAAGATTGAAAAAAAATTGAAGTTGGCAGAAAACAAAAGTTTTTAATAAATAAAAATTTGTAGCTTATTAGCGAAATAACTCTATTTAATTTATTGTGTATTTAATGTCTTTTTTGCTGAAGTTTTTGAGATATTAGAGAAACTGACGCTTTACTTGCAATCTGCTGAATTAGGTCCTATCCACCCTGGACTTTACCTGTCATATTCATTCCCTACCAACTTCAAACCTATAAAACCTAAAGTTCCTTATCCAACTCTACTACTATAGTAATGAAAATTGGAACTATGCAAGATTTTTAATGCTGCGGTTAGTTAGCACTGTTTCCTGGATCCTAATAATATATCATATCAGGAACAGTACCTAACTAATTGCAGAATTAATAATCTTGCCCTATAGAAATACAAGCATTGTATATAACGTACAAGCCGGTTTTTTTTTAATGAAGGTGTAGTTCCCCCTCAAAAAACTAGATGTCGCTACACAATGAAAATGACTGACAACTCTATTCCTATATATATAATGTACTCTGTGTTGCGGGTGTCCAAGGGCGGCGGTAATGGTTACCATCAGGCGATAGGACCGCTCGTTTGCCCGCTATTCCATAAAAAAAAACTTAATTTATAGGACAATAACAAGTAACGCACAATAGTTTTTTTCTTAAATTTAACATTCTCATCTTCAATAAATAAAAATTTTGGCCTTCTTACACACAACGCAATTTAGTTCCAAGCTAAGCAGAGCTTGTGTTATGGGTACTAGACAACTGATATAAATCAATTTATTATCCTTCAATATCTGTCTTCTAAATTGTCTGGTTGGCAAAAGAGGTTGAGGAGCACGAATGCCATTCCAACAACTAGCGGTCCAAAAAACAGGAGTGATGTGACTTAGAAATAAAATCCCTGGTGATTTAAGACTTTATGAATTATCTAAAAATTGGTATTCTGCTAAAATAAAAAAATGCAATCCAGTAGGTACCAGTATCTCAGTCTTATCCTAAGTCTTATCTCAGTTCCGTTACAATTACAACGAAATATTAAAATATTCGAAAAAAGAATTCCTCAATGATGACGTATTGTCATCGTTGGTCGTCATACAAAAATATTTAATGACATTCGTGAGATCGAGATTAAATCTAACCTAAATCAGGGGGGTTTCACTTCTCAGTTTAGTTATGTTCCGTCGAGCGCCTCCCGGGAAGGACTACTAGGCAATGGTTGCCACTCGGCGCTCGGCGCGCACGCTCGCCGCGTCGCGTCGTGCATAAACAAGTTGAATATTACTTGTACTTACTGTGAAAAATGACTATGAAACGAACTAACTATTATGTTTGTAGTTACTTAGCAATAAAATTATTTAATTAGTTGTTTAAAAATATTAAAGACATACATGTATTAATTCATTACAAAAATTTCTCGCTTAGTGACGGCAATTAGGTAACTCTAAAAAATCCTTACAATCTAATGTCGTCTGCTGACGGACATCAGGGAGGAACCAAATTAAAATACTTTTAGAAAGAACCTAAAACGGTATTCATTAGATTCAATATACATAATAAATTTTTGTACCTACCTTTAAAAGTTTAAAAATAATTTCATAAACCCATAGTTGTAAGTTTTGTTTTCCAAATTGTTAGTTTTCTTTAATAATACTATTTTATAAGTTCATAATTGTACGGAGACTCGATCTCCCAGTCAAACCATTAACCAGGTTTTTGGGGACAAAGATTGTAATTTAGTTTTTTTTCTCTGTGTAATAAATTAATAAAATAAAAATATATACTTAAAGTAAATAAAAAATCAAATATAAAATACCTAGTACGACAGGACAGGACCAGTAGTAGACAAGATTATCATGTTTGTCAAAACGTTTTTACTTACTTTGCTACTAAAGGTGTTATCTTTATTATTTATTCTAATATTTACCTAATCGACAGAAAGTGGGCACCCTGGGCTCTTGCTGTAAATCGAGCGGTGTTTAACGAAATTGAACACTGGGGTCACACGACAAGATTTAATTTCGCTTGCGAGGTGGCAGAGTTGAAAAATGTTAATGCCTAAACTTGACTTTTGTTCGACAGTGACACTTCTGTACGTAAGTACTATTACTTATTCTGTGCCTAAATTAAGACCCAACTTTTATTAGGTACGAAAATTGGCCTTTAGAAGTGACGACTTGCTGCCACTTGAAGAGTCCAACCATTCATGCACATCATCACCACGATCATAAAGCATTTTAAATCAAATATTAAATAACAATTGTTTAGGTTGAGGTTTAATAAAACAAAAAGATTCAAAAACATATCCTTATATTGTAAATATATAGTCGGATAACAAGGGAATATTTCCAAATATAATTAGTATACTGCATTTTCACTTAACAAGAGTATAAAAACATGATTTTATGTATATATGTATCAGTACAATTTGTATTTAAATAAGTAGAAAAATTATTCATTTTTGAAGGCTGGGGGTCTCTTCTCGACGAAAGCAGTCATACCTTCTTTGCGGTCCTCCTATAGAAAAGAAATAAATTGATTACCAAATTTTTTGTAAATTTATATCTATTTATTATTGCTTGACTAAGGCAGTGGTCCCACCGCCGACGATGAACGAGAAACGAGTAGAACTAGAAACTATAAACGAGTTGGCGATCAGCGGGCAGCGAGTGTGTAGTTCGATACTTTTGTCGCTGGGCTATAAGCGAGTGTTCAAGTGCGATGAGCGATTACTCGCGCCACTCGCCCGCAATCGTTCAGTCCTGTGCAAAGACTCGTGTTTTTAAACGAATTTAATGTTTGTTCCAAATTTCAAAACACTATGGACGAGTTTTTATTCAATAGGTCCGACAATATCCCTCTATCGTATAAATGCCTGCACGTTTGGCCTAGTGGTTTAACGGTCACCACGCCGTTTCCTACTTCGCCAAGTGTCGTGGGTTCAAATCCCACGTAGGACAACACTTTGTGTGATCTATTCCTAGATGGATTCGGAAGGATTTATTCCTAGTGCGGGAGTTGTCTTTTTTAAAAAAAAAAAAAAAAAAAATGCTATCGTAAAATACATCATCGTCGTCGTTTTTACTGCACCGTAGCGTTTTGAGCCAAGAGTATACTGAGTCACAATTAATGAGTTGAGGAATTTAGCCCCGTATGCATAGCGAACGCAACATACCGTAGCGAAGGTTCCGTAGAAAGCTGACTTCTCATATTGCAATCCAGACCTGAGTGTGGTCTCATAGGCTTGGTTAACGGCTTGTTTAGCCAATTTCACGATGAGTGGGGAGTGTGTGCCGATCCTCTCTGCCAGTTTGATGGTTTCTTCAAGAAGTTTCTCTACTGGGAACACGCGGCTCACGAGACCTGGACAATATTAGCACGGAATCTTAATACTTTACAGATATTTTATGTTGTACATTTACTTATAATTGTTAACGTCTTCTTGTGTGACCGTAGTAAAAGGAGATCAATTGTCTCTGCCTATACATACATAACATGTTGAGGACACATGTAATGTTTGTTTTTAAGCGAGCAATTAAAAGCTGCCAGTAACCTGAAACGCTTTGCCCTGGCACATTGCGGCTGCATTTATGAGAAACTAGCGACCCGCCCCGGCTTCGCACGGGTGGATTTCAGATGCCCCCGCCGACGACACGATTCGTGTATTTTAAATCTGTAATATCTTCGAATATGTTCATTTAAATTAGATACTGTAAAGGACCATTTTGATCTATATTAAATGCACAATGTATTTAATTTACTTAATTGTATAAGGATTCATTCTGTATTGCTTAAAATCCCTTCGTAAATAAGCCATTATTTCTCGTAAAAAGAAAGGAATAAAAAATGGTTGTTGTGAGTTATCCCTAAGAGATAGACATATACCGTTACGGACTTTTTTGTAGTACTTTTTAAGGTGTACAATACTGTAGTACATTATTTTGATCTATCTCGTAGGTTGCAACCAGCGTTTGCAATGTAAGCGCAAAAAATGTGTTTATTTGCTACATCACATTAGAAACCTCGAAAATTAACAGTGTTTCCATACTATATTATCATTTATTATACATAAAAACCTTCCTCTTGAATCACTCCATCTATTAAAGAAACCCGCATCAAAATCCGTTGCGTAGTTTTAAAGATTTAAGCAAACAAAGGGACATAGGGACAGAGAAAGCGACTTTGTTTTATACTATGTAGTGATGAAGACCAAAATTGACGTGGAAAATAGACCGACCAAATTGGTGATGTTCTAAAGAAGAGTCGTGTGAAAAGCACCAGGAACCGACGGGCATGCATGCAGCGATTGATGAATGTGGAGGAAGCAAAAGTGATGTATCAGGACCGCAGTTTGTAAAGATCAACTCTGTTTGTGACTTTATGTATTGTGGCGATTGGAGCCTTCACAGAGCTATACAACCTCCACGTCAAAATACTGACACATGAAATCTCCTGTTTGAAGCGAATATTCTAAATTTCATTTATATAATTTGAAACTTTGATTTTTTGAATGCTGAAGGGTAGATAGACTGCAGGGGTCGCGGCGTCAAGACCTCCTGGCAGTGAAATATAAATAATTGTATTTATATATTGTAAAATACTTATATCTCGCAGTAAAAGCGTACAATACGTTTAGTCGTGTTGTTATTTCCCGAATTTCAGGTACATTGGCTGACTACACATAACCCCCAAAGTATGCATATATGCGTGACTTTTGTTCAGAAAATAACGCTGTATATAAGAATTGGTAGTTGTTTCTTCACTTACCCATCTTCTCAGCTTCATGGGCATCAACGAAGTTACCAGTGAGGACAATCTCCATGGCCTTAGACTTGCCGACGTAGCGAGGGAGGCGCTGGGTGCCACCAGCCCCGGGGATGGTGCCAATGTTGATCTCTGGCTGACCGAACTTAGCCTTTTCTCCGGCGTAGATGATGTCACAGAGCATGGCAAGTTCGCATCCACCGCCAAGCTAAAATATTGAGATATTTTAGTTTGAAAAATAGGAAAGTTAATTTATAATTCCGAAGTTAGTAAGTGGAAGTTTACGTGGTAAACACCAGCTGTTTAACGATTTATGACTAAAACCTAGATTCAAATTAAGAACAGTAGTCGAATTATGAGTTAATACACAAAGCTGAACATTTCGAATTCTTATTGCATGCAAGCTGAATAGAAAAGGAAATATCACATTTCAACCAGAAAAAAATTAAATAACTATAACCCGACTTTGTAAATACTTTTGATAAAATTTATATAATATGCTATGGTGGAACATACAAACATAGACTACTAAAAATCTTTTTGCATTCAGTCGGTAAAAAAAAATTGTCGCATAAGATAGAAAAACAACTTCACATGAGCAAATTATTTAGTAGTACAAGTAATTTTTTTACAAAAACCGACTTCAAGGTTCGACTCGATTTCTCTTGGATGCCATCATCAGATCTTCGTGTCCTTATCACGGTACCACCGTTGGGATATCTTCTTTCCATTAAAAAAATAATCATCAAAATCGGTTCATAAACAACGAAGTTATCCGCGAACACATAAATATATAATATATATATACGGACGAATTGAGAACCTCCTCCTTTATTTGAAGTCGGTTAAAAACAACTTCACATGAGCAAAGTAGTTAGTAGTAAAACATAATTCAATTCATTGATTTCAACATAATACCCGTACTTCAATGATAGGCGGACTTAATATTCAAAGCTGTTTTAATTAACCTCGGGGTGATGTAGAAATCTATTAAGTACTTAGTTAGCATATTCAACTTACAGCAAAGCCATTGACAGCAGCAATAATAGGTTTGCCACAGTTGGAGACGTCCTCCCAGTCCTTGAGGAAGCCGTTCCTTACATTGCTGCTGTAAGTGTTGTTCTGCATTTCCTTAATGTCAGCGCCGGCAGCGAAGGCCTTCTCGTTACCTTTAGAAAGGAACATCAGTAATAAGAATCGAACATTTACTCGATTTCACTTTTAGCACACGAACCTATCGAGAAGACTAAAAAGAATTCAACAAGAACAAACAAAATAAGAACGAAACCACTGAACCAAAAAACTAGACCAAATTGAAATGGGTCCACACGGGAATGACCAGCTTTCAAATAAAAAAAGATTAATCGAAATCGGTTAGCGTGACATTGAGTTATTCGTCAATTTGTCGCACACATACTTAATGCAAATTGAACACTTATTATATGGTTTTCTCATGGATGACATCGCAGAATTGGACCAAATTAAAATGGGACCACACGGGAAGCACTAGCTTTCAAATAAAAAAAGAATCGTCAAAATCGGTTCACCCAGGTAATGAAAAAAAAAAAACAGTCGAATTGATAACCTCCTCCTTTTTTGAAGTCGGTTAAAAATGTGGTCCAGTTCTGAGAATGACATCCATGAGAAATTGTAGACTTATATGGTTGTGCGCGACAAATTGACGAATAAGTCTCACGCCAACCGATTTCAATGATTATTTTTTTATTTGAAAGCTGGTGCTTCCCGTGTGGTCTCATTTCAATTTGGTCCAGTTTTTAAAGTCAGTTTTTTTGGTAAAAATTTTGTATTATTTGAGGTTATTTGACCGGGCTGTTAGTGTGTTAGGCGCTATTCAGTACGACACGGACCGTCCGCGCGCGGATTAGGGCATAATTCCGTTGTGGATGAATTCGTCGTTCAGTGCTGTGCGGACCGTGATTGAGAGTTGTATAGTCAAGTATAAAAACTATGACGACGACAGTACTTAACATCCGCCCCGCCAGACCGTCCGTCGAGCACTGAACAACAACGTTACGAGCAAAAGGGTTCCGCGCGCGGACGTCCGCGTCGTGGAGGAGTGGCGCGGATAGGAATGACGTCCGACGCGGAGATCTTAAGGCGCGTCTCCACCGAAATTGTTGGCAATTTCAGTTTTTCCAACTGTTTGCAACACTTCAGGAAATCGCCAACTTTTGTTTCCATTGTGTCTACACCGAGACGCCAACAATTTGAAAAACATTCCAACTAAGCGTGTCCACAGGGCCAATATCTATCTGCAACAAGCTTATTCTTTTGATTTTTACCTACCGCCAAAAACAGAAACACGGTTTCCAACATTTGTTGTCTATTTTTGTTGCCAACACAAAAGTTGCAAACTTTTGTTCGGTGCGCAGACTCGGCTTTAAACATACATTTGCTTCAACTGTTGCAATATGTTTTTTTTTTATCTACTCATCCACAAGTTATATTATTAAAAATAAATAGAAGCAACAAAATATTATGTATTCAATAAAGAATATAAAGATATAGGTAATAGGAACACTGTCAATGGTAAAAAAAACGATTTTATCGTTACCTACTGTGATAATGATAAAACACGATTAAGTTACGTAAGTATCAATGTGTAGGTGTGTTACTATGCCAATGACGCAACTTTATATCGTAATAATATAATTATTTCAAAAACTAATCTATACTATTATATAAAGCTGAAGAGTTTGTTTGTTTGAACGCGCTAATCTCAGGAACCGCTGGTCCGATTTGAAAAAATCTTTCAGTGTTGGATAGTACATTTATCGAGGAAGGCTATATATCATCACACTACGACCAATAGGAGCGGACACCAATGAAAAATGTTTCAAAAACGGGGGAAAATTATCACGCTACGGGCAATAGGAGACGCAAACGAGGTTGCGTGGGTCGGCTAGTTAGATATAAAGACCTGAAAAAGTAACGATCAAATCGAATCGAAATTATTTATTTACATGACAGGCCAGATCCATACCGAACTTAGGTACCGGTTCATCATAACATTATTGTAGTTGAACTTACTGTTCAATGGTCTACCACGTTCTTGTAGGGACGCACGTCATTTTCACATTTACGCCAGTTTTTTACCAACTTACAATACGTTTAAAAAAATATTATATTACGTAATAATATATATATACATTATTATGTATTATTATAATATGTACCTAATATTGTATTAATTTAGTATGGAAATGTTTTAACATCAAAAATTGCTGTGCCCTAGCACCCTGCAAGCTAGGGCACAGCAATTTTTCAATTGTATTTAAAATGTTGACTTTGAAAATACTTATTACAGACTGAAGTAGAATAAAAAGAGTAGCGTCATATTCGACTGCTTAGATAACAATAAGAGTGTGAATCTCATTGCACACCTCGTTTTGCACACCTCCTAATGATAGCGAAAGATAAAGAAAGGCAAGTCTGCATATAGCTTAACAGCTTGACTTTTGTTTTCTTATTTATTTGTTCCGTACTTTCGTTCTAATTAGATAAGTGTTATGCAACGTAAATAGACCCTGAAAAGTGTGTGTATGAGGTCTGTCTGTTAAGAATGAAGTAGACTGTTGGTACATATTAATTGATTAAAAGAAAACGGTATCTTCTCTTACCACACTAACTTGGTTCGTAACATAACAAGATTCTTTTTCTACCAAGTTTCTAAGTGAAATGAACAACGTAATAATGTCTATAAAATGCATGCATAAATTAAAAAAAAAAATTAACTATATACTACGCAATGCAACAAAAATTTTATATTTTTTTTAGCAACTTGTTTTCGAATGCATGCTACAGCGCACTTACCTGTGATGACAATGGCAGCAATTTTGTCATTGGCGTCGAAATCTCTTACAGCTTGTCCCAGCTCCTCGAACAGAGGGCCGCATAGGGCATTCAGGGCCTTAGGGCGGTTCAATTGGATGAGACCTACATTGGACTTGGAACCCACTACTTCGACTTTGATGTTCTCGTATGCTGGAGCTGTAAAGGTAACGAAACATATGTTGTTTTAGAAACTGTTACAATATCATGGTAGAGCCTCGCTGATTTCAGCACGAAGGGGCTGGCTCGAACGGGGCGGACCTACCCCCTCATAGAAGACCAAACTAAAATGACAGCATTCGTACTAACATCTCAGATCAAATATCGTACAAGTATCGACAACTTATACGATACTGACGAAAATTTGCGTAGTTTATAGCATAGTTAGTGCGTATCGCGTGTGTTTACTTGGACCTACGCACCTTGTTTCTGCTTCAACAAGAATAAGGCGGTGCGTTATCTACCTTTTTTATTTGATCTGGGACTATTGAATGGGTGAATGCGAGACCGGAGGCCCAATGATACAGAAGCATCTCAATAGGGCGCCGTAGTGTGTTCACCATGCTGCATTGTTGCATTGTCTGCATTAGCAATGAGTATGGTGACCACCAATCTACGATTCTGTTCATGCTTCCATCAGGCAGAGTAGAGTCACTTTGGCAGGTTTAGGCTAAGCGCGCACTACGATTAAAAATCGGTGCGAAATAACATCGCAAATCTGTGAACAATAGAAAAACACTACAATCCGCGCACTACGAAAATAAATCGTTTGCGATTTAAAATCGCAGATGCGAATTTGTATGTAAATTTTGTACCGTATGAAGTGGTGTCAAATCTCGCGCATTGCGGAAAAAATTGCGCATTGCGCGTAGTGCGTGGATTGTAGTGTTTTTTTAGACACACCATTTTTAATATGTTTTCTAATCTACTAAATTTATTATAAACCAAGTTTTATTCTATTATCGGCTCGGTGAAGGTTGTTCTTAGGTCGGTTCTTACACCATATTTTGCCTCCGCTATAAATCTTAGTGCGCGTAGGAACTATTATCGTTTGCGATATTATTTCGCATTTTAAAAATCGCAACGAATAAAAATCGCGGTGCGCGCATAGCCTTAGGATTATGTAAATAAAACTCGCCTTAGAGGCTTCAGTTCGCCTGATTTGAAACGAGTTTTGCATTATACGGTTTTTAAAACTCTTTGCGTAGGTTTTTGTTGATGTTTTTTTTGACCCTGCCAAAATGACTCTACTCTGCCTGATGGAAAGCATAAGCAGAATCCAAGAGTAGTGGTCACCATACTCACTGCGGATGCAGACAATGCAGCAAGGTGACCCACACCATGGCAGCCTAGTGATGCTTCTGCATCATTAGGCCTCCGGTCTCGCACTCACGATAGAAACACGACAGCACGAACGCTGTAATTTTACGTTGATTTTCTGTGCGAGGGTAGTACCGCCCTTGTCGAGCCGGCCCGTTCGTGCTGTCATCAGCGTGGCTCTACTACCTTGCAAATACTTATGTTGTTTTTAAACTCGGAAGAATATTGTAGGATCCAGTTGCTGCATCTCTGTTGGTTAGGAAAATCCTACTAAGTCTGGGCTGAGTTTAGTTATGCAGTTGCTGTTAGGAATTAACCTTACAATTTTTCCAAGTTTAAATGTTTAGTGTCAAAAAAACTTTTAATTTTATGCGTATGTTTTTAAATTTCGTAATTTAGCTTATTATATATTTTAAAAAAGCAGGCCAAGAGACTTTGAGCAACACTTGATTCTTTCTGTTACATCATGTGCATGTAAATGATATGACTTAAACATTTTTTTTTATAGAATAGGGGGTAAACGAGCAGACGTATGGTAAGCGATTACCGCCGCCCATGGACACCCGCAACACCAGAGGCGTCACAAGTGCGTTGCCGGCCTTTGGGGTATGGGCCTCTGGTATCCTCACTCACTCGGTGGAACACAGCGCAAGTGCTGTTTCACACCGGTTTTCTGTGAGGCCGTGGTATCACTCTGGCCGAGCCATTCATGTTGAAGCGGGGTTCTCCCACTTATTAAGACAATACAATCAGACAGACAGTGATTGTTTTTAAAAATTTGACTTTTAATTGTGGGTACTTTAACAGGGATACATATCAAGAATCCTGAGACGGAAATGACTAAATGAAATATCATAATCCTATCATATTTAATACCACACAACTATGGTACCCACTCTGAAAAGTTCGTCGACCAATAAAATCCGCCTAAAAATTACATTACCATTGATCATTTGTTATCATAAATAGAACACATAAATTATAACGCCCTATGTAAAAATAAGATCTATTAAAATAAAATAAATATTAACTTTCTGTAAACTTATCTGTAGTGTAGATATGTGCTCCCTACCTGTAGTAGTTTCGCGGTTTTGCATTTTGTTTTGAATTCATGGCACGAATATTTCGAATGACCCTACTAGTTTCTTTAATAAAACCTAATAATATGTAAATGACAAAGAGTTTGCATATTGAATTATTATTTTATCATCACAGAATACAAACTTTTTGGTCTGTTTTGCAAAGTTTAAAAAAAGTTGTAGCTTAGTAAAAAAGTGTAGATACCTGTTCTTTATAATAAACTTCCTCTGTTATCAATGATATATAAAAATCAATGCCACTTTTTGTTGTAATTTTATAACTCAAGAACGGGCTCACCTATCCAAATCAAATGTTTAGGCTTTGTTCGGACTATTTAGTAGATGGTTTATGTGAAGTTTGCACAAAATCGGTCGAGCGGTTCTTCATTTATCACATTTTTTGTAATAACCGACAAACACGCGGGCGGAGCCGCGGGCAACAGCTAGTAAAATATAAATTTGTAGGTAATTTATTTCTATTATTTGAAAACTTCTTGTAAATTAAATTTACCTATTGCAATATAAGGCTTTATATTACAACTTGACTCTAGATCAGTGTTCCGCAAACTTTTTGGGTTCAACTTGAACCCAAAAAGTTTTTTTTATCTTCCTAGATGTACCTTGAACCGTTCAAGGTACATCTAGGAAGATAAAAAAATTGGAGGCACAAAATATTTTTTTTTTTAACAAAAACAAAAACCGACTTCAAGGTTCGACTCGATTTCTCTTGATCAGATCAGATCAGATCTTAGTATCCTTATCAAGGTACCACCGTTGGGATATCTCTAAAAAGAATCATCAAAATCGGTTCATAAACGACGAAGTTATCCGCGAACAAACATTTAAAAAAAAACATACGGTCGAATTGAGAACCTCCTCCTTTTTTGAAGTCGGTTAAAAATATTTTTTAAGTAATAATAAACAATGTTTCTAATTAGTCAACAAAACTATATTTTTATTTTACAGTTTAATTGAGCATAGACGGTCTCATCTCTTCGTCGATCGTCATAAGGCGTTCCCTTTTTTGTTTTTTATTGTGGTAAGAGTTAAAAATCCTTATTCACATAAATAGGTCATTGCTCCATTCCAAATTATGTTCATCGAAATATTCTTCCGTTACTTTAAATATTTTTGACGTGACAACGTCTTATAATTCGATGGAGCCGGTTGCACGCACGAAAAAACATAACTCATGCGGAGTTACCTCACTATGAGGCGTTCCATTTAAGGCTTGAAGTGCAAGCGAGAGATGGATGCGGCGCTTGCGTACTATCGTCCGTAAACAGACTTTACAGTCGAAAATCTTCAGGAAGGGAAGAATAGAAATGGAGCGAAAATATTCAGGAAAGAGTAGAATAGAAATAGGGCGAAAATGTTTAGGAAGGGAAGAATTGGAATATGGTGAAAATGTTCAGGAAGGGAAGAATGGGACTAGGGTGAAAATGTTCAGGAAGAAAAGAATAGAAATGGAGCGAAAATATTCAGGAAGGGTAGAATAGAAATAGGGCGACAATGTTCAGGAAGGTAAGAATAGAAATAGGGCGAAAATGTTCAGGAAGGTAAGAATAGAAATAGGGCGAAAATATTCAGGAAGGGTAGAATAGAAATAGAGCGACAATATTGAGGAAGTATAGAATAGAAGTAGGGCAAAAATGTTCAGGAAGTGAGGGACTACTCTTTTTGGGAAGAAGGATGACGTAGGCCTTACGCTACTGCCATCATGCTCCACAGCATTAGAGTGTATATATAGGGTAATACACACATCAAAAGTGTCTAGGGATCAACATATGTGTCTAGGGATCAACATATATTTTTGCAATAACTTTTCTCCTGATTGATATTAATTAAAATTTTCTTTAAGGATTCATCAAATAAAGTGTTTTCGTTTGTCACAGTAACGATAAACCAAGTCACCTTTGCATTAATGAAGAAATTTGCCATTTTCCTAATAAAAGGATTTTTGACATTTGAACCACTAACATTAAAGTTCGAAAAAAAGACTGAAATAACAGTTTTCTTTAAAATTTTATTAGGTAACTTAAACAATTAATAATCCGTGTTTCTACCGCGAACACTAACACAAGAACATCGGTTTGGCATACTCAAAATGAGTTCATCCAAATCACGCTGTGGAATGGCCGCCCATGTTCGTTGCAACAACAAAAAAAGGTCTTCTTGCGACTGGATACCCTCCATATTCGGCAGAGCTCTTCTCTGTAGCATATCCCATGCATGCTCAATCGGGTTCAAGTCTGGCGACTGAGCAGGCCAGGGCCAAAGCCACATCTCAATCTCAAGAAATACGCATAAAAATGCTTGATCCCTAGACACTTTTGATGTGTTTTGATTTCCTCAAAAGACAATAAAGAAAATTCAAATGAGTCAATAGCGGGATACTTAGTTTGAAGATCCGGCGTAGTTGTGGATGAGAAATGACAATTGATATCATTCTAACTAATAGTGTTTTTGAACTCGGTTCTTCGGAGAAGTAGTTAATAGCAGAAGGGCAGTAGACTACACCTAGAATAACGCTAACTGTCTTGACCAACCCACACTTAGTGGAGATGAACGAAACAAAACGCCTCCCTAGTGCTTTCGCGTGGTTACCATTTATATTTCTAAATATTTTTCTTTAGGCCGTCTATTTAGGTTTGTGGGATAACCGTATTTTTCCGAGGCACACCTACAGATGACCGCGGCACACCAGTGTGCCGCGGCACACCCTTTGCGGAACACTGCTCTAGATGACTCTAGATAACTCGTACAAGAGAAATAAATTTAATATATATAAATATATAATTGACTGATTCTGTATTATCTATTATGTGTTATGTACTACAATTACCTTGCGAAATAAATTAAAAAATATTTATTTATTATTTATTGAGGAAGTGGAAAGATTTGGAGGAGGCCTATACCTGAAAAGGGACTATACTAAAAGGCACTAACTGTACTAACATATTATTAACGATATACACTAATAAAACTAACAAATCTATCTATATGTATATCAATTTTGTGTCACGATGTATGTTAGCGATAAACTCCGAAACTATTGAACCAATTTTTATAAAATTTTGTGAGCATCTGTAATTTGGTCCAACTTGGGAGATAGAGTAGTTTTTATTACCCGACTACGGCAAAGCCAAAGGAGGGTTATGATTTTGACAGGCTATGTATATATGTATGTAAGTATGTATGCATGTATGTGTGTATGTATGTTCATCTGTTCCCTCATAGCTCCTTAACTACTTATTAAAACTGGACAAATGAGGTATTGTTAGAAGCGTCTTGATCGTCCGCTGGTTATAGGCTATATGACGTGTCACTGAATCTAATGTGGCGCCCTCTAGCCGACATAAAGTACTGTATTAAAAAAATAATTTAAGATAAATATGCCGTGTTTGGTATCATTCGAAAGGGCATTACTTGTACATTTCAAAAATATATATATTACTTATTAGCATTTTCTCGTGACTTTGTCCGTATTTATTCGATAATTGTGATATATCTGTGGTACCTATTTAAAATGTACTTTGCAAAGAAATTAATATTATAAAGGCACCAAAACATTTTAAATAAAAAAAAAAGTAAAAACTAAAACCCAACTACGACAAAAAACGATGCTGAGAAAGTATGAAACAAGTTTGAAAAGCCGTAGTCACGCGTTGTTAAAGTGTTATGTGTACAAACTTGTTACATACTTTTTCAGCATCGTTTTTTGTCGTAGTTGGGTTTTAGTTTTTACTTTTTTTTTCTCGATTATTGATCTCAATATTTGATATTGCAAATTTAATGTTTATTATAGAAATTTAGGCTAAAAAAAATATAAAAATCTATAGGCTAGTTCTATAAAATCCTAATAGATGGCGGTTTGGCATCTAAGTTGCACAGATATCCAGTAGATGGCGGCAGGTATGTATAAAAAAAAAATATCAGTTTTTTTTGTTCATGACTGTAAACTACCTTTGGGAAGCTGAGGTGAGCATAGTTACTAAAACAATTTTTCAGAAATGTAGAATATACAAAAAATATGTGGCAGTACGAAGTTCGCCAGGTCAGCTAGTAAGTTAATAAGTTTTAAATAAAACATTACATCGCACCTTTAAAGTAAAACCGTTACTAAACGAAAAATTTCATGAATTGAGTTATCAATGCCATCTGTCTAAAATATACGTAAACTGTAAGACAAACTGGTCCTTTTTGTGAAATGTCGTATAGAACGCCATTTAGTGGTAAATTAAAGCGTTACTAAACCGAGTTATAAATGTCTCACTAAATACAATATAGTGTCTATACCAATAGGAACATGATCGTAGAAGAGTGATGACGGAAGTTTTGAACAACAATGTTATTATTTGGATAAACGCGGTTGCGAGTCACAAAAAAGGAAAGTTTTTTATTTTTTTCAATAGGTATAGTGTTTCAATTTGTATAGACACAGTTTTCGTGATAAGAAACTACGCAATTCATAATTCAATTTTATGGATAAAATGTTACAGTTTGTATAGTCACAGTTTACCTTCATTTTGTTAGGTATTAATCCAATGACGTTTATCTCTAGAGAGTAACTATTTCTTTAGTTACAGTTTTTCGATAAGTAAAGAGTAAATTAAATCATATGCTTAATTACAATAGTGGAACATTTATGTTAGTCACAGTTTATTTTTTAGGTAACGTACATTTTGCATTAAAATTTTAGAAATAAAAGTTCCTTAAAACGTTCTGGCCTCTTGCAAAGGTCATCGAAGGGAATTTCTGTAGCCAGAATAGCCAGGATGGCTTACAGAAATCTACCTCTACTCATAGGAAATAATTGCACGGATGGCCTAGTGGCTTAAGCGGTCGCCCCGCCACATTCTACTACGCCAAGTGTTGAGGGTTCAAATCCCACATGGGACAACATTTTGTGTGATCCACAAATAGTTGTTCTAAGTCTGGGTGTTCTTTATGCCCGTTTCATGTATGTTTGTAAAGTCCCCACGACACAGGATGTTCTAATGCGGGAGTTGTTATTTTAAAAGAAAAAAAAAACATTGGCCTACGACGCAAAGCATTTTGCGTTCAACTCGAGCTTGGATGACGAGGAATAGGAGCCGCCTACTATGGTAGCTGTATGCTAGATATCCAGTTCCACCAACGCTCAGTGCGTTTAGCACTTCTATCCCTTGTTATCCATAAGTCGAGTGGCCCTGATGGAATCCCTCCTAATGTGTTAAAGTGGTGAGCTTCAGAGTGTGCACGCGTTTTAACGCGTCTTTTCCGGCTCTCCTACTCCTCTGGCGTGGTCCCGACATCATGGAAAATAGCATTGGTTCACCCGATCCTTAAAAAAGGCGATCGCTAAAATCCGTCCAACTACAGGCCGATAGCCATAACTTCTCTCTTCTCTTAAATAATGCAGAAAATCCATCATTAACTATCAACTCCTCTAGAAGCTCATCATCTGCTTAGTGACCAGCAGTACGGTCACGGTGATATTCTAGTATACCTGACACATCGCTGAGATCACGCGGCAATCCTAAGGGGGGATCCTTGGCAGTTAGTTTGGACATTGCGAAGGCCCTCGATCGGGTCTGGCACAAAGTGCTTCTTTCGAATCTCCCTTCCTATGGGCTTCCTGAGAAACTATGCTATTTTATTATGCTATTCTATCTGCAGATAGAAGCCTAAAGGTCGTAGTCAACGGTGAGTGCTCTAACTCCTTGTCTGTGCTGTTGTTCCACAAGGCTGTGTGCTATCGCCTACTTTGTTCCTCCTCCATATCAATGACATGTTGCAAATTAGCGGCATTCATTGCTATACGGATGACAGTACGGGCGATGCTCTCTACACCGGCCGTGTTTAGTCCAATTTACCCCACCGAGACACAAATTTGCGCGTTCACCGCAAAAAAACTGCCGATGGTCGTATTTACTCATTTTGAAGACACTCCCCTACCTGCCTCAGCCAATATTGAAATACTTGGTGTTGACATATCGAGTGAAGCCCAGTTTTGAGGCCATTTAGAGAGTAAGGCCAAATTGGCCACGAAGAAGCTTGGCGTGCTCAATAGATCGAGACTGTATTTGACTTCGGCTTACCGCCTTCTACTTTATAAGGCGCAGGATCGGCGCATGTGGAATACTGTTCTCATCTTTGGGCAGGGACATCCCAGTACCAGCTTCTCCCTCTAGACTGCATCCAACGGAGAGCGACTCGAATTATCGATTGCCAAGATGTTTCTAATCGGCTGGATCCTCTGGTGATGCGTAGAGACGTGGCCTCGCTATGCATCTTCTACCGCATCTACTCTAGGGAGTGCTCTGAGGATTTTTTTGGACTGATCCCTCCCGGCTCTTTCCGCCATCGTCCTACGCGACAGGAGTTTCATCCCCGTCATCTAGATGGTTGGCAAGCCACAAGTGCGCGCTTCTCCTGAAACTTTCTGCCACAAAACTATGGAATGCGGTATTCCCGGACCAATAGGGCCTTCAAACCTTCAAAAAAAGCCCGTACTCACTCTTAAAAGGCACCTCAACAATGCTAACTTCAAGATTTTTAACTTAAATGATAATAGTATTATTGAATTATGAAATTTCAATAGTTTTCCATTTAGTAACATTAGTTGCACTGTAATTTTTTAGTAATATACCATAATAAACAAATTAAATTAATGGTAAAGTATTACTATAATAATATAAATCAAAATAAATAAAGCTGTATATAAAAAAAATAACTTTTATAAATCACATCTCATTATGTATACAGAGATCTATTATAGAAACCCATTAAGTGTCTTAAAGATTCCTGAACTCAGTATTTATTGAGAAAAAACAGTGACTTTTTTCAAATTTGTCCCAAAAGAAAAGAGCTATAGTTTTTGGTGACATTAATATCGATCTACTGGGATCGCATAGTGCAACAAAGCGATATAACGAAATGCTAACTACATCTGGATACAGAATAATTAACAAAAAAGACATCGTATATTGCACTCGTGAAACAGCAACAAGCAAAACAATTATAGATCATGTTTCAACAAACCTGAAAGAAAACGGTTTCCATTTTGCACTTATCGACTCTTCCATGTCAGATCACAAAAACATTTACGTAGAAATTAAACATGTACAACCACCTCCAAAACAAAGACTTCAATTCGAGACAATTAATTATAAAAAGTTATACACTATGACTGAAAAAAGTATATCTGATAAAACACACCATGATTTCGAAGAGTTGGAAGATTTTATTAAGAAAATGATAGCAAACAACAAAACCAGAAAATTTAAAATTATCAATGAACCACAAAAGGAGTGGATTAATAGAAAAATTATAACCGAAATCAATGAAAGAAATGAGTTATGGAAGAAACTAAAGCAAAATCCCGGAGATGAGTTATTATTAGCTAACTTTAAAGCTAAAAGAGACAGCGTAACACAAACAATAAAAAATACAAAAGACAAATACTTCTACGGGGAGTTCATGAAATGTACAAACAAACCAAAGAAGATGTGGAAGTTGATAAATACTCTCTCGACCAACAAAATCACGAATAGCTGTGTTCCCCCAACATTAAAATCAAGAGATGGAGAAACAGTCGCAAATCCTATACAGATCTGTGAGATATTTAACACCTTCTTTACAAGTATAGGAACAGAATTGGCTAGTAGAATTCCATCAAGATTTCATATTAATAGTGATGCATATACACTTCCACAAACAAACATTAACACAAAAAAATACACTTTTTCTCAATTTTCTCCATGCACAGCTAGCGAAATATCTAAAGTCATTGACAGCCTTGACACAAATACAAGTACAGGTGTAGATGGCACTAGTACCAAGGCCTTAAAATGTATCAAAAGCCTAATTCTTCCAAATTTAACACACTGTATGAACAAACTACTAACCGAAGGCACATTCCCACATACTTTAAAAATTGCTAGAATCACTCCCATATATAAAAATGGTGGAAAATCCGAACCAGAAAACTATCGCCCAGTCTCAGTGTTGCCAGTACTTTCTAAAATATTAGAAACAATTATATATAGAAGATTAGATGACTACCTAACAAAAATTAACTTTTTATGTGAAACACAGTACGGCTTTCGTTCGAAATCAAATAAACTTGGTGCCACCATAGACTTAATAACTGCTATGAGGACAAAAATAGACCAAAAACAATTTGCAGTTGGGGTTTTTATCGATTTAAAAAAGGCCTTCGACACGGTCTGTCATAGTTTGCTACTGAAGAAGCTGGAGAGTGTTGGCATCACTGGGACCGTATATACTATGATCCAGTCTTACCTATCCAATAGATAACAGGTCGTACAGCTTGGAAACCATCAAAGTTCTCCTCAATCTTTAACTTGCGGTGTACCACAGGGCTCAATACTCGGGCCTTTATTATTCCTAGTATATGTTAATAACATCTCCGAATTGACCTTACACGGGCAAGTTTCACTGTATGCAGATGACACATGTATGTTCTACTTTGGTCACAATCTTAACCTAATTATACAACAAGCTCAAAATGATTTAGATATCTAGCACAACTGGTTTCAATACAACCTCCTAACAATCAACATTGCAAAAACTTCATATGTAATTTTCTGTGCGAGGAATAAAAAACTCCCCCATCATGATGATTTATTTATAAATGGACAAGTGCTTCGAAAAACTACTCAAGAAAAATACCTTGGCTTAACAATGGACAAAAACATGACATGGAATGCACACATACAACTCATACAAAGCAAACTTTCATCTCTAGTAGGATCACTACACACCATGACAAGATGTATTCCACAACAAGCTCGACCACTTATATATAATGCACTAGTAAAACCTCATCTGCTGTATCTCATTGAAATATGGGGTAGCGCAGCTAAAACTAATATAAAACCAATCCAAATATTGCAAAATAAAATAATTAAAATCCTATATCATTATGATTACCTAACACCAACAAAGACCATATTTGAGGAAACTAAACTAATGAATATACAGCAACTTTATGCATATAGCACATGTATACTTATATATAAAATTACTAACAAACACATACATTCACAAATCACTTTCATAACAAAAGGAAATACACAAAAATACTCATCTCGTAAACCCAGTCATTTAGTATTACCATCAATAAGAACTAACTATGGCAAAAACTCTTTGACTTTTGTGGGAGCACAGCTGTACAATGCACTTCCAGCAGACGTGAGAGAGGCAGTCTCGCTAAATATATTTAAGAAGAAACTACAGAATTATATTTTAAATAATTTTAAAAATTAAAATATAAATCACTTGTCGTCCTTAACTTGGGTCATACAACTTCGAACGCAGCGAACTCACATCTCAAGACATGCCGTTTCTGAATAACATCTATTAATTATTATTTTTTTGTAAGTACCCACCTATATCGGGTTAAAAGTTTTATAAAATAATTTGTTCTCATGTAAGTGATTATGTCTTTTTGAGAAATAAAGATCTTTAAACCGAAATTTTCGCTCTCCTGTAAAATTTAGTAATTTCGTTTAGTATCGGTTTTACTTTAAAGGTGCGACATGTATAGGAAGAAAGACTTGAATCAATAAATAAAGAACATCAATTTTTTTTTTTGTATTTATGAGTCTTGACCACATAAGTTGTGTTATATGAGAGTAAAAAGTTTTGTACCAACATAACTTTTGCTCAGCCATAATACTCTTAGTTTAGTGTGTTTGGCTTGGATCACTGTAGAAAGGTTCTATATTATCCATATTTATTCACCAGGAGGTTCTCGTTTTTTAAATTTAATTTATTTAAGTAATGGTATATGAACCTGGATCTGTTTAATTTTAAATAAAACTACTTACTTAATATATGCTCTGTGACTTTATTTGTTATACTATTTTTGATTATATAAAACCCTTACACTAAACCGATATTAAACGTACGAAGAACAGAACACGCATCCTCGTGGCTTGGATAACTTTCTATTCATTAGGGCAATCTTCTCAAAACAGGATTATGGGCATAATTTGGTGATTACCCACAAATTAGGCGTGCTTCAATTTAGTTCCATATACTGCAATTCGAGTTCGATGCAGGTTTATTACATAATATAAACTCTAAGATAAAGGCTAAAAATTAATTTGCATATGTACCTGAGCTGTAGAATTTGACCAAACCGGTATTAACAGCAGCCACTTTGTTGATGGCATTCTTTCCTAATAATACACGTGTTACAACACCAACTGAAGCCATTTTTCTATTATCAAACGACTATTTTGTCGCCTTGCTTATACAAAATTGAAAGATAACTCGTTTGAAAAGTAACACCGGCGAAAATAACTTTACTGAATGAACTTTGGCATAACGATAAGTTACTGATAAGATTGCAAGTATCTACATTCTACAGTAAGGAGGAAAGAAGAATACAATTCTTCGTTAGTATGACAAAGACAGATATCCAATTCACTTGAAAATGCGACTGATTTAAGTAGGATAGGAAGTATACTTCTAAAAGATTTAAGGTTTTTTTTATTTTATTTTTTATTACGAATACCGTTTAGTTATGCCATATGCATACACGTATGTCACGCTTTCGTGGCAAGTCTCAACTTATTTAGCTCATCATCACTTCTTGCATACAGATTTCATTTGAAAGCTTGTTAAGATTACATACTGTTATTAAAAATGTTTTAATTACATTTATGTAAATTTATTTCAAAAGAAAAACGCGACAAAACGAACACAGATATTGTCATTAGTGTCAACTGTCAAACCAATGTCAAAAAAAGACAAACTGTCAAATACGAACAGATGAAAACAAACAAAACGAGGAAATCAAATCAATAAAAGCTGGGAATAGCTGTTCTGTTACTATTTACATAAAACTCAATAACAAAAATATACTAAATTGAAATGCCTTATCATAATTTGAAATTTTTCGTTCTTACTGGCGAACCTGGTTAGATACAAGCAGTAAATTTAAAACATTGTACGCAATGATACGAATTAAACATTGTTTATATTCATTTTAGGAGTTGGTAAAACCACTCTAACGAAGAAAATTTCGGCAGCCCTCGCTGAGAAAGGCGTTAATCTGTCAGGCTTTTATACCGAAGAGGTCAGAAAGGATGGAGTTCGGGAAGGTTTTGATATTGTCACTGTGGATGGTATAAGGGGACGTTTGGCACGCGATGCGACACTGCTAAGCCCACCAATAACGCATAGAATCGGCAAATATGGCGTTTTTGTAAAAGAATTTGAAACTATCGCAATGCATTGCTTAATTAAGGTAATTTTTTTAGACACTTTAAATAATTATTACGGGCCCAGTGGTCTAGTGATTACTGGTTCTGACTGCCACTCACACTGTTTCCCACAAAGGACAATTTTTTGTGACGAACACAATCACTTTGATGGTCCCTATTTTTCTTTTAAAAAAAACCAACTTCAAGAACTTGACCAACTGGAAATGGGAAGCACCAGCTTTCGAATAATAAAATAATTATCAAAATCGGTCCACCCAGTCATGAGGTGACAAAAAAAACAGTAGTTAAAAAGAACTGTGGATCTCACAGGCAGTGATAGTTTGAACGTCCACAGTTCTTTGATTGTTCTTTTATCGTAAAATAATATTTGAAATGCTTGACTGAAAAGTAGTCTTTTTGCAGATTTGAAATTATTAACAGGAACCATTGATTTATTCTAAAATACATTAAAATATGTAAGTTATTTATCTAACTTAAATTTTATGGTGGCTCGTAAGTCAGCTGTGAAGGCAGGTGTGGGCAGGTAACTGTTTAGTCAAAAACAATTAGATGGCTGAATATGCACTTATATTTTAGCTACAACAATTAATAAAAATATGATTAGGTACCATTCTTAACTAACGTTAAAAAGAAGGATTATTTCCGAGATGAATGTTGAGACAGACAAAATATGAGACCTATTTCGTAGCGTTCAATGGATTCACCGTGCGGGTGCCGGGTCCATCGCGTGATAGATGAGGGCAACACATGTGACTTCGACAGTGCCTGGGAATTGCGACCCAGGTTTAGGTTTAAGGAGCACTCCTTACGACGCGTCAACGCTCACCTCCACTGTCCGCCGTGTTACCCCCTCTACCTAACCATATTTGAAATGAGCCTAGCAATGCCGCTTTGGATATTCGTTCAAGAAAAGAGCTTACTGAAGCTCTTGGCAATCCAAGGTCTTTAAGCAGGTTATAAAGGGATTTAGCTGGAATACCCCTCGCACCCACTTCCAAGGCATATAGCGCAACAACATAACCATTTTTAGTTATTTGTAGTGGTCTTTAGGGATGTTCGTTTCCCACGGCACTGTGAGTTCTACTAGGACTACACGCTTAATTGACATTGCATAAAGAAATATGTCTGGTCTGGACGCCGAGGCACAGATATCCTCCGGTATTCTGTAGTGATTTTCATATGTGTCCACTAATAATGTCCAGTCACTGGCGGTATTTATAATTGAGTACGGCTTTTGTGTGAGTGAAGTCTTTTTTGTTGAGCCTTCCTTTACAAGCGCGATGTTAGTTTTAATGTTTGTTGTTATTCCTTTTTTCGCTCTCGCCAGTGATAAACTCATAGCTTCGCGTATGATGTGTAATACCCTATCATGGCGACGTGAATAATGACCCCGGTCTAATAGCGCCTTACAACCTGTCAGTAAGTGCCTGGCTGTGCCTATTGCCGCATTGCACATCGTACAAGCCTTTTCTGTAGCTTTTCCCCACCTTACTAGGTTGCTTTTAAAATATATATTGATCTAGCGTAAGCATTAAAAGAGTGTTTCTGAAAAGCTATTTACAGAAATAAATTACTTCTACTTAGAAGATTATCCAGTCAGCAAAACTTTCTATTAATAATTCGAATGTACGCATACAAGATTATGTGTGCATGTGCAGTGTATGGACACAACTCACACACACGGTGTGTCGGCCTCCCCCTCACACCTTTACGTCCCGCTGATACCTAGCACTGTGTACTGCGCATCGACACGCACGATGTTCTGAGCCGCATAAAGTTTTCATTGGACTATGTGCGCCCACTGCGTGAGCAGTGGTAGCGTACGCGATTGCTGTTCATGGGGTCTCGGGTTCGATTCCCGTGTCGGACCAAATATTTGTATCTGCAATATTTATTTCGGAGTTTGGGTGTTTTCTATGTATTAAAATAGAAATCTACGGGATTACTACCATGTACCTTTTTGTTTGTGGGGAGTTTGTCTTTTGGGGATCGGAGACATTGTGCCACTTTTCTGAATGGAGTGAAGACAGTATTGAGTGAAAACTTATTAAGTATGTTTGAGATCTTATCTGTCACTCCTTTTATATAAGGCAGAAATGCTGGTTGTCTGTCTACCCTGTCCCTTCTCTGGTGGCTTCCTTTGTGTCTAGGTGGGAACTTCACCCTATGTCCATTGTTCCGTAGGACGCACCGAATATGCTCGAGCTCCTGGTTTAGGTGTTGGTCGTCACACAAATCATATGCACGATTTGTCAATGATGTAACCACGGAATCAATGTGCCTTGGGTGATGATGAGAGCTTGCATTGAGATAGCGGTCAGTATGAGTTGACTTTCTGATGACTATGTTTTCTATGTATAATACGTATTTACAAAAAAAGTATTTATATCAATTGTCTAGTACCCATAATACAAGCTCTCCTTAGTTTGGGACTAGATAGTGTTGTGTGTTTTAACCGTGTCCGAAAATATTTACTACACACATCAAAAGTGTCTAGGGATCAAGCATTTTTATGCGGATTTCTTGAGATTGAGATGTGGCTTTGGCCCTGGCCTGCTCAGTCGCCAGACTTGAACCCGATTGAGCATGCATGGGATATGCTACAGAGAAGAGCTCCGCCGAATATGGAGGGTATCTTAGTAAGACCTTTTTTTGTTGTTGCAACGAACATGGGCGGCCATTCCACAGCGTGATTTGGATGAACTCATTTTGAGTATGCCAAACCGATGTTCTTGTGTTAGTGTTCGCGGTAGAAACACGGATTATTAATTGTTTAAGTTACCTAATAAAATTTTAAAGAAAACTGTTATTTCAGTCTTTTTTTCGAACTTTAATGTTAGTGGTTCAAATGTCAAAAATCCTTTTATTAGGAAAATGGCAAATTTCTTTATTAATGCAAAGGTGACTTGGTTTATCGTTACTGTGACAAACGAAAACACTTTATTTGATGAATCCTTAAAGAAAATTTTAATTAATATCAATCAGGAGAAAAGTTATTGCAAAAATATATGTTGATCCCTAGACACATATGTTGACCCCTAGACACTTTTGATGTGTGTATTATTATTTATTGGTTTTCATAAGGCTCTGTCTAGATTAGGATCAATATAGAACTGTGTGAGGTTCTATTTGTTGAACCTCTATTTGTTGTGTGAGGTTGAGGTTCTGTTTAAATTGTTGATTTTTAACCGACTTCAAAAAAAGGAGGAGGTTCTCAATTCGACTGTATTTTTTTTTTATGTTTGTTACCTCATAACTTTTGACTGGGTGAACCGATTTTGATAATTATTTTTTTATTTGAAAGCTGGTGCTTCCCGAATGGTCCCATTTAAATTTGGTCCTGATTAAAGTTGGTTTTTTTTTGTTAAAATTTTTAGGTAATTATTTCATTTCAGAAAGACGACTCCATACCACAGTTACTGATTATTGATGAAATAGGCAAGATGGAGTTTCAGAGTGAGAGATTCAAAGCTGCCATGAAACTTTTGTTCAACCATCCTGGAGCAGAGTACACTGTTCTAGCTACCATACCTTTGAGGAAAGTGGACCAGGTAGTAGAGAATATTAGACATAACAAGAGAGCGAAGATCTGGACGGTTAGTACATATTTTTTTGGTTTAGGTGTAGTGGTTGGTGATCCTGACTGCTATGCCAGAGGTCATGGGTTTGATTCCTCCAGGACCAATGTTAGTGTGTTGAGCATATTCAACTGTTCTATTTCTAGATATAATTTATAAATGATATGTATGTATTTAGAAATACATATATACCACTAGCTTTTACACGCGGCTTCGCTCACGCAGACTTTCATCCTCTGATTTACCCCCTTAGTTTTAGAATTTAAAAATTCCTTTCTTAGTGCTCACTTACGTTATATAAAGAACCTACATGCAAAATTTCAGGATTCTAGCTTCAGCGGTTTGGGCTGTGCGTTGATCTCTGGGTATGTCAGTCAGTCACCTTACTGTTTTATATATATACTAGCTGATCCGGCGAACTTCGTACCGCCATATTTATGACCCACGTAACATCGTTTACGTTTTTGTGAATCTAAACCATTCCCAGATCCCCTTGAACACACACAAAAAATTTCATCAAAATCGGTCCAGTCATTTTTGTGAATCTAAACCATTCCCAGATCCCCTTGAACACACACAAAAAATTTCATCAAAATTGGTCCAGTCGTTTAGGAGGAGTTCAGTCACATACACACGCACACAAGAAATATATATATTAAGATATAGATTGGTTACCATGATGTTCTCCTAGCCGATTACGGCCATGGCGGCCAGTTTCAACGGAGACCAGCCAACTACGCAGGAGATAATATAGTGCACAAATGTGTGCACAAACACAGGTGCACTCTCTGTTCTCTTCACTCTTATAATCCGATGGGACAGTTATCTGACACGATCGGTGAGAGATCAGACGCAGGACCGACAGCTTTACGTGCTCTCCGAGGCACGGGGGTTCAGACCCCAACTTCGAAACTCCGAGCTATTATTAAGTATTTCTATAATCAGAAAAACTAAATAACACTTTTGGCTCGACCTGGGATTCGAACCCGAGACCTCTTGATCGGCAGTAGCATACGTCAACCGCTAGACTAACGAGGCAGGTTACCATAGTATGGGTTCTGCCTAGTTTGGAATCAGATAGCCGTTTGACGACATTTCAAATCTTCTCTTATATATAAAAATCAATTACTGTTCGTTTGTCTTGCTAAAACTCGAGAACGGAGCCGATTTAGCTGACTTTAGTTTTAAAATGTTTGTCGTTAACCAGGGAAGGTTTAAACGGGGAAAAATTCAAAATAACTTGAAAACCCAAATGTCACGTGTACGAAGTAGCGGATACAGCTAGTAGATAATAAATCGGATGGCTGATTGCACGTATAAATAAATTAAATTGAAGTGTCTGTAATTGCATATTAACAGCATTTCTCTACATGTATTTGAAAGTATGTACTACAGTACTGACATAGGTAAAAAGTATTTTAATTTTTGTCTGCTTGTTCAAGCTTATCTCTGGAATGGTTTGACCGATTTTGATAGCATTGACAGATCGCTGATAATATAAGGAGTAACTTAAGCTACTTTTATTGAAGACTAGCTTCACCCCCAGAGGCGTCTCTAGCCCGTGAAGTGTCTGAAGATGTGCAATCAGTTTATTACTTTAATTAAATGTGCCTCTGCCACTGGCCAAACAACCGTTTTACCGTGGGAGAGTAACGCTTCGGCATGAATGGGCAGGCTCGACCGGAGTGATACCACAGCCTCACAGAAAACCGGTGTGAAATAGTGCTTGCGCTGTGTTTCACCGAGTGAGTGAGGATACCGAAGGCCAATACCCCAACCACTCCCCCTATACCCCAAAAGGCCGGCAACGCACTTGTGACGCTACTGGTGTTGTAGGTGTCCATGGGCGGCGGTAATCGCTTACCATCAGGCGATACGTCTGCTCGTTTGCCCGCCCATTCCATTAAAAAAAAACACTGCTGCGTCCTTGTGTACTGCACATCCTGTACAAATAGGTCTTGTTCATCCCGCGTTTGTTTTTGTAAAGGTACAAGTGCAACTGCAGGCTGCAGCTAAGAGCTTTAGGGTGCCACATTCCCTAATTAATTTAAAACTTACCTTTTTACAGATCACAAGACAAAACAGAGATAGGATTCATGAAGAAATACTTAAAGCAATAAGTAGAAAACTGGACCTTGCTTGAAAAGTTTATATGTCATTGTGTGTGTGTATCAAAATAATTACATTGTATGTTACGTTAGGTGTATTACAATTATATGAACATTTGTGTGCAAATAATTACACATTTTTGTGTTAAAAACTAGTTCTTAATTTAACATTAAAGAGAATACTGGACCAGTCGCATTATCATTAGAATGGCAGATCCTGTACCGCTAGCAATATGTAATGGATGGTTATGAGATTAGTACCATTTATAAAGTGAATTACCTTAAACATTTTCATGTAATTATCATATTTTTAGAACTTTGCTAAAGGTATTTAAATTCTTTTTAAAAAGTTGTTACAATTGCAATAACAAAACGCATGCCTGAACTTGCCTTGCTTAAAATCTAGTTTGCTTAGTTTGAAAACTGCCATGAAGTGTGAGATGTCCGAAAATATTCGAAAATATATAAAAGAATGATAAAATTCTTCAACTGATACATTTTTAGGAATGAGCCTACGAGTCGTATTTAGCATTGGAACAACATTTTACAGACGCTTCATCAAAATCGTAAACGAATGATTTTGATTTAAAAAATATAGTCAACGCCATCTGGTTGATAACAATGACATCTCATTTGTGACAGCCAGCTGTCATGGCTGACCTAATGCAGCTTAGAGTATAACATTGTAAACTACATATAAAGTGAAATATCTTTTTAATGCAATGTTCTATAAATCTGGGAATTTAAAATATTATTGGCGATGATATTACCAGCCAAATAAACACAAAAACAAACATGAGACACGCAAGGCGGTACAAAAGTCCCATACATTCCTGCCATTATCATTTAACATTTAAAATGTCTATATCCCTTCAGATTCAAGATGTGGGTGTGTATTTATAGATGAAATAATAAAGCGATGGAGAATGATGAGGCGTATGATTACAAATACATTTCTTTAACTAAATGATTTATTTATTATGAAGGATTTTAAACAATCCAGTAATTTTTATATTACATTATTATGGCACATTATAATATAGTGCCGAATTAGTGACAACTGTGTCTATTATTTATGGAATTTAACAGCTAACCACCTTATTCATAAACATTATTAAACTTTAACAAAGTTTTGAGACTGTAATTTTAAAGTTGAAAATAACACAGTACCGTTCTTAAAGTTAAATAACATTTATGAAGAAGAGGGATCTTAATTTTTAACCGAACACCAAAAAGGTGGAGGTGGTTCTTAAAAAAATTGTATAAATTATTATTAATATTTTTTCTTTCTTTATAATTTTTTTCGGTGGGTGTTCCCTCAAAACTTCTCATATAATAATTAATGTAGCATCACAGAATCACTGTTTATTTACACATAAATAGGCATGACAAATTTATCCTGTTTGCCCAACGTTTTTTTTATTAGTCATTTACATCACATACATTCTTTCATTGATGAAAACATATACAAAGCATTAAATGTGTGCACGCCAGGTGTGTAAAGTCTAAACTATGACAAATTAAATTATTCTTGTTATTTAAAGATACCAAAAAAATTAAAACTTGATGAATTATGGTTAACAGAATAGAAGGCAAATTAATACCATGATTTTATTAGCTTTAATATCAGTTTTAAAACTCGTAAAATAAATTTTACGCCCATAAAAGAGTTTTAAATTTAAATTATGAAGAGAAAAGAAAATTATCAGTACATTTAAGATTTTGTTCAAATTTTTTTTCTCATGACTTCGATTTTTCAAACATGCTGTCTCTATTTTTCTATTATTTAAATAATACATATATCATAAATAAATCCATACTGTTTTATATCTAAATTTGTATTTATTCTTTACTGTACACATTAAAAAACATAGATACATAAAGTACAAGAAAGTGTCTTGTACAACTTTGTACAAGACGAGCTTAACCTAGAATTGAGTGTTCTAATACCTGTAAAATTTGTGTCAATAGATGAAAAAAAAAGAAGTCTGGCTGAAAGGACGCGCGTGCGCAGTAGGGCAAATTTGCATCTACATACTATGTATATACTTTTATTTGATTCAGTAACATGAAAAGTTCGGAAAAAAGTAGCATCGAAATAGATAAATATTTAGAAAAATTAGGATAAAATAGATCCATAAAATCGGTTAATTTATTATGACATCAGAAAAAAAAACTAATTATTAATGATTGATTTTTGAGTCACGGAGTACTTATATTCAATGTTCGATGACTCAAATTATCTACTAATACTACTCAAATCACTATCAAATACTGTCCAAAAAATATTACCTAAAATTACAACTAAACTCGTACCTAACAATTTCATAACATACAAACTAAAATTGATTGATTTATTTCATATTGATTATACTCTAGATTGTCGGCACTTGGTGGTACTTGTTTAAATACATTCTTGCAATAAAACTCACTACTTAGTTTATAAATACTTATTAACCTTTGATAATGCCATAAAGCGAAACTGTCAATGTCAGGTCAATTTAATTAAATAGCAGAACAAAAATGAGTGTCATTGCAAGAATACAAACTAAAATGCTTATATTTCAGCTGTCATCATCAGAATAATCATCAAATTGTCCATCTGACTCATACTCTGGCTGAGGGTAATACATCTTCTCATATCTGACTTTTTCTGTAATGGAGATTGACAGATGCATATCCATAGGGCAGAAGTTACCTTCTGCCATTTTTCTTTTGACATAATCAAGCCATTGCATAGCCATTGGTGTTGTATTGTTTGGATAACAGTTGGTTGGCTGATTGGAGTAATCCATGTGAGATGGAACCCAGAAGTCATCGGAATCCCAATCTTCTGGAGTACTACTGCGGCTGACAGGAGACTTTTCGGATTCTGAAAATTAAAAAACAATATGCTGATATACCTATATAAAAATAATACTTCAGGTAAAACTGGTTGAACTTGTTGCCCACTCCAAATAATAAATGCCGGGAAGAAATATCTACATAAAAATATATCCAAATAAACATTTTTTTAAATGAAATGATAATTATTTTTGTAGCGATTTGATTTTATTAATTTCTTTTAATTTGAATTTGGAGAGGCCTTTGTCAAGCAGTGGACTGCGATAGGCCGATGATGATGAATATGTATGTTATTAATTATTTTTTAATTTTATGTAACATTTGTACGCAATATTCGTCACAAATAAAGATAGATTGATTCATATCTATGGTTATTTGTGTACATATTTGTTTTCAACTGTATCTTGCAATTTTAATTCATAAAGAATTATTCAACATGTCAATTCTAGAATGCCTGAGACAGTGAAAACAAGGATTTATCTGCAACATGTTGACATGTCCTACCCTATGTACATAGGGTTGCCATCTCTAAAAATAAAAAAAGCGGCCAAGTGCGAGTCGGACTCGCCCATGAAGGGTTCCGTAGCAGCAAGTAACATTTTTTTATATATTTGTTTTGATTGAATGGAAGGTAAATTGCAGTTTACGATTTATGACGTATTAAAAAAAACTACTTACTAGATTTCGTTCAAACCAATTTTAAGTGGAAGTTTGCATGGTAATGTACATCATATATTTTTTTTAGATTTATCATGCTCTTATTTTAGAAGTTACAGGTTAGAAACCTCAATTATAGAAGTATATATAT
Organism: Diaphora mendica; assembly: GCA_949125395.1. Classification (NCBI taxonomy): domain Eukaryota; kingdom Metazoa; phylum Arthropoda; class Insecta; order Lepidoptera; family Erebidae; genus Diaphora; species Diaphora mendica. The sequence goes on from OX421321.1 coordinate 4,017,795, forward strand.
ATATAGTATATATAGAAGTATAATTGAAGACCTATCTATAGAAAATTAATGAAATGGGTGTTATTGACGCATGGGTTTGATGAAAGAAAAAATTTGAGTTTCAGTTCTATGTATTGGGGACCCCCAAAATTTATTGTTTTTTTCTTATTTTTGTGTGAAAATTTTAATGCGGTTCACAGAATACATCTACTTACCAAGTTTCAACATTATAGGTCTTTTAGTTTCGGAAAATAGTGGCTGTGACATACGGACGGACAGACAGACAGACAGACAGACATGACGAATCTATAAGGGTTCCTTCCTTTGGTACGGAACCCTAAAAAGCCGGACTTACCCGTCAAAATAGCCGGACTTTTGGGACCCCAATTCGGACATTAAGAAATTAAAAAAAACATCGTTTTTTTAGTTTTCAATGTTTAGCAATTTTGTTTCAGCGCCCTCTCGTTCATTGTGGTTCGAACTACAAATGGATTTTGTGCGCGATCGAAGTACCGGGCTGTTGGTACACCTAAGTGGCACTAGGGGGCGTATTTTATGAAGGATATTTTTGTTAACATTATGACACTTAGAAATAGTGAGACATTATCATATGTGTATCATACGATTCTCACTACATCTTAAATTTGATCTCAAATAAGCAAGGAGTATGGAAGTTGTACGTCCTGTTCGCACATCCAGAAATGGAGTAGGGGAATCATCGAGAAGATTCGATAGGATGTCTATATAGCGGGGTGTGTGGCATATTCTTTTTTATTTCTTAAACCTTCTCTCATTAACTCTGAGGAAGCTTTGCTTACAGTGTATATTAATATTCTTGTTGGTAGTGTTTGTGAGTGTTCAAGTCCCACTGTCTGTGGTAAGTTAACCTCAAAAAGGTTTTTCCTTATTATCTTAAAGTATGTAGAATATGTCCTCAGGCTATTTAATTTTGTTTATAGGGTCGATAGATTACCGCAGAAAGACAACCTACATCTTACCTGTCTTGTGAGTCAAGATTTGTGCTGAGGACGGTTGACTATTGGCAGCTCACAGCTCACTCCTCAAGACCAATCTGCCCTACCTTGAGGGAAGTTCATATATTCTGTATATAAAAATTAATTAATATTTTTTTACCTAGCACCCACAAGTTGGATCACTGGTGGACGTCTCCTTAAGCTACCTTGAGCTGGAGAGAGTCTACGGCTGACTACCTTGAGTCAGAGAGGTGACCAGAGGGTGGCTATCCTGTGCTGACCAGTCTACAGGCTTAAAGTGTTAAAGAAAAGACTGTATAATTTTATTTTTTATTTTAAGACTACCTCATAAGTTTATTTGTAAATATTATATTTTATTTCACTTATGTAAAATAACAGGAAATAGAATAAAGGTTTGTATGAATCGTAAGTTGTCTCATTGAAGTCTTCCTTGGACCCTCCGCACCCTCACTATAAAATTTTATTAAAATTCGTACGGCGCCCTGAGGTATCATCTTCTATCCTGAGTCGAAACCGGTGAGTTTCCACCTGACAAGTTCAGGGGTTACAAAGACAAAATATCGAATAAATCACATATTTAAAAGTCGGACTTTTGAATACCAAAACCGGACGCAAAAAAATAGGATTATTGATAAATAACTATAAATTCTCAAAATTAAAAAAAAACCCCGACATAATAACCTGAGTTCCCTTTAAAAAGTATAAAACACGTTACGCGCTAACATTTGAGCCACACTCCATAGTATTTTTGCAGACATTCGGTTATTCTTCCCCACTTTCACCGCCATAACTTTTAAACGACTCAACCGATTTTCATGAAACATGTCTAAGAACACTCGCACGTAACTCACCTTTCATACAAAAAAGCCACAGACAGATAGACAGACAAGTCAAACTTATAACACCCCTCTTTTTGCGTCGGGGGTTAAAAATTAACGAAACACATACTTTAAAATAAAATTTTAAATAACCTTAATTGTTTTAATACTTGACGAACGACGTTTAGGAGATGTGGTTGATTAAATTGAACGGTAGTATAAAAACCTAACAAAAGCCGGGCCTGACGCAGTCAAATTCGGCCGGACAAGAGGTCAAAAAGCCTAACACTGACCGGCTTTATCCGGACGGATGGCAACCCTACCTGTACAGGTATATACGGTACAAATAATATCGTGCGTTGCATCTCACACAGTCACTTCTAATCCGATGACAAAAATATCCGAACTACATACTTGCTCCATCATTAACGGTGGGATAAGTACCTGAGTACACAGAACACAATCTACATAACTTAGTCTAAGCTTACCTTCAAGGCCTTCGTCATCACTACAGTCATCTATATTACTGTTGTCACTGTATTCATTTTCTTCATACAGCACATCCGGAGACCTAGAACAATTTATCTTTTTTGAAAAAGAAATTGTTGAAACTCAGTCTATGAATGCCCTTCATGCCCTGTTATGTTTACCATAACATAAACAATAATGAAAAGAGTTACCTCTTTAGATTTTGTGAGATTGTAGGGGTTATCATTGTATCTACCTAACCAATAATAGTCTTTTACCTATTTAAAGTCACATAATTTATGAGTGTCGTCATTACTATTATAAAAGTAAAACACCCCTCCAAAGCAGAGGTGAGGGTGTGACTAAACTTACTTATTTATTTTGAATATTAATAGTACTCTCCGCTGTGTGTCATTGTAATTTATATGCCATATTCTGTAAAGTTACATCTAAATCTGTTCAGTAGTTTCTGCATTTATAATATTAGTAGGTTGTCATGATTTGTTTAAATAAATAAATATTTCGGACATCTAACATCAACGCCATCTAGTCCCTAAGCTAAGCTGAGCTTGTGTTATGGGTACTAGACAACTGATAAAAATACATTATATACTTTTTTTTGGAAATACATACATATAAAACATAGCAAACACTCAAACTCCGAAACAAATATTTGCAGATCATATACATTTGGTCCGACCTGAGAATTGAACCCAAGACTTCAAGCACAGCAGTCGCATACACTACTGGTGTATTTTCCGCTAAATCAGTCATGCAAATTGGTATGTGCGTCCACCAATCAGAAGCTTGCGAGAGAGAGACAGATACTACCCAAACTCAGTCTCTATCTCTCTACTCCGATCACGCTTTTAGCCCGTTTGGCTGCCCTTCTAGGTATATATGCTCTAAGACGGACACAAGATCATCCAGACTTAGAATAATAACTAGTGGATCACTCAAGCTTAAAAATGTGAGGTTTTAAAACCTCAACACTCAAGCACAGTACAAAGTGGCGATTTAACTGTCTAAATCACCATCTGTGCAGTTCCAGAAAGTCAATTTTAGATTTACATTGAGTTTTAATGTAGGTAATAAAATTTAAATAATTGAATCATACCTGCCATCAAGTCTATGACTATAGTTACGTCGGAACCATGCTTTTTTCTTCAAATATTCTTCACAAGTAGGTTCGTCATAATAATTTTGAGCAATATCATATTCTTCCAAGTGTTTTATATCCTTAATACCTTCATATAAATTATTCACATATAGATCTAGCGTTTTAAGACCCTTCATTTGATTCAGGCAATCAGGTAACATACATAGGTCATTGTTGTTCAGGTAAAGTTTCGTCAATTTGACTAATTTGTGCATTTCTTCAGGTAAATAAAGAATTTTATTAAAAGACAGCACACATATCTCCAAGTTTGCCAAATTGCAAAATTCATTTGGTAAACTGTTTATGTTGTTTTGAGATAAATTCAATTCTTTTAAACACTGATAAATGTCTATGTTATTTTGAATGTTGTAAATGTGAGTGTCGGATAAATTAAGTATTTCTACCTCACGACAGTCTTCTAATCCAACAGTCGGCACATACTCTATATGATTTACAGATCGGTGGTTATAACTCTCATTTCCTAAAATCACAACTCGGGCATGCTTAAATGTTGACAATAATTTCATGTGTTTACCTAAACTACAGCCTTGTAACTCTATTCTGAGTATTTCAGTTGTGTACTGTAGCAATTCTTTAAAATAATCATTGGTTAATTCTTGACATATATTGTTATTAAAACTTAAATTTAGATGAACTAAATTTTTTGCCTTTTCTCCCCATACCCAATATGGTGGCGCTTTTAATTTATTATTTCTTAAATTTAGGCTTTCTAGAGTATGGTAGAAGTTCGGTGTTTCGTTAAATAACTCTATCTGGTTGTAAGATAAATCAAGAGTCTTTAGCTTATCTAGTTTTAACACTGTTATTGATACACTTTGTAGCTGGTTGTTTGCCAAATTTAAAACAGTCAAATTCTCTGGTAAATTAATATTTTCATCAAAATTTGATATACCTCTGTTGCTCAGGTCTAAGACGGTGAGATTTTCTTGCCATTCTATGGCATTAAACACATGTTTTTCTATAATTTCACGTGTTTTATCTGCGTTGTTTTTGTTTCTCATGATGGTAGCTGCTTTGATGTTTATCGTGAAGAATTATATAACACTGTATGTTTCATACAATTAACAGAACGGTTAAATAAATATACGTCAAACTAAGTAAAGTTTATCCAATTTTGAATAATAATTTCACACATGTAAATCACATCGCGCCCATGTCACACATGTATTTTATGTGCACATTGTGCACAAATGTCAAATAAAAATAATATATCAATGTTATGTTTGTTACGACTGGTTACCTTAGAGCATATGTACTTGGAGTGGCAGCTGAACGGGCGGAAAGCGCGATCGGAGTAGAGAGAGAGAGAGACTGAGTTTGGCTAGCGTATGCCTCTCTCACGCAAGCTTCTGATTGGTTTATGTATTTCCCGCCAAATCAGTGATTCAAATTGGTATGTGCGTCCACCAATCAGAAGCTTGCGTGAGAGAGACAGACGCTAACCAAACACAGTCTCTCTACTCCGATCACGCTTTCCGCCCGTTCAGATGTTACTCCAAGTATGTATGCTCTAAGGTTGGCACACAAAATGGTTGCCTTTAGGGTTGTACCTATATAGGTACAATCCTAAATATCTAGATATTATTGTATCCAAGGCTTTGCCCTAGACATGCAAATAATTTTAAATAATTTTTAATTTATTAATGTTAATTTATTCAATATTTAAGTTAAATATCGATATTGACATTTCGAGTCGCTCTGCTTTATACCTTCTGCAGCGTTTACAGCCTTAGTAGGCACGAAAACCAACAACCGTTTCACAACAGATCTATCTCAAATTTCTCAAAACTTGGAACATAAAATGGCGACGCTGGTCACGAATTGACAAGTACATGACGTCACTCAAAAGTGTTGCCAATATTAGTATTCACTAAACTACGTTTATCTCTCTTTTGTCACTTAGGTAAAAATATGTAAAAAAAAGAAATAAAATGCTTTTTCGTATATTTGTGTCCACTCCATGTATTTACTTCTTGATCGAGTTCAGTGAGTGAAGGCATAGTGAACGATTAACAAAAGGTCATGAGTATTTTTTTGTAATTTAGTAAGTTTGCTATAGTAGGGGAAACCACGATGCTAAATGGGGATTTACTCGAGCGTCATAGAGACCTATTGGGTTGCAAAGCTTAAAAACTCGATAGTGTTGCGACGTTTCTATATAGAGTTCCTATGACGACCTTCCAGCTCCAGCATCAGATTAGTTCCATGACATTATAATATTGTATTGTCACGCTGTATACATATGCTTGCAAAGTTTCAGCAAAATTGGTTGAAGATATCTGCTTCAAAATTGAGTGGCAAGATTACACCCAAACATACATTTGGGTTTTTACAAGTTTTTATTTAATATTGCAAGTTAAATAAAAACTTGTAAAAAGAACCCGTCTACAATTATAAGCATTGGCGTAGCTACCTAGGGGCTAGGCGGCGCAGTGCCCCGGGGCCCTCAAGCTCAGCGGGGCCTCTAATCCTTACCAGAAAAACTCGATCGAACTGATCTTTCGAAAATATCTCCCATTCTATAAATAAATATAACAGGTTGCAACCCGACTTTAATAATGGGAATTCCCCTAAATTCTTTCTGTGGGTTGGCAGTGTTGTCAACTTGACAACCTAACAACCCTTTTGACCCTATTCCTTGACAATACCTTTAACAGGAAATTAAAAGACCTTTTATTACAAAAGTGCTACTATCACATTAACGAATATTTAAATGACAAATTCTAATAATTCAAAATCTTTTTACTGTAAACATGACCATAACAGGCACATACTACAAAATTGACATAGGTACTCTAAAATTAACTTAATATAAACATGACATTATATAAACATGCCATACTTTAAAAAATATTACTCTTTATTAATAAAATTCTATGTAAAAATAATAATAACAAAATAAAATTAAAACATGTACTTACATTGTAAACGTGAACAATAAATAAACAATAATGTACTTCTGGCGTATCTGAACAGACTAGTATTAAAGTAGCATTATGTGCTTCATTGATAGAACATGTTTTGCCTTCTCTTCCAGTTGCCGTGCCCAACAGGGTCCATAATTGTTTCCTCTAATAAGTTGTCAACACCTTAATGTACATTATGGAGTGCAATAAACGATTTGAATTTGACGGATAGCGATATGTGTATTTTATTATTCATCAACATGCGTTTTATTGTGAATTCGAGTCTCGAGTCAAGTTTTTTTTCCAGAATGGCTAAAAAAATTAATGCTGTATCAGGAGAAAGTAAGCTAATGTCAACAAACTGTTTTAGTACTGGTCAATATAGTGGTACAATTTTATTTTATTATCACTCAAATTGATGTCCGTTACGTCAGTACATCATGTAAAATTTATAGATATCGGCTACTCAATGTATAACGCGAAATACAATGCTCTGCTTAGCTTGGAACTAGATGGCGTTGTGTGTGAGATGTCCGAAATATTTATTATTATTATTAGAATGATAGCGAAGGTGCAACCACCAGAATAAAATCAACGCGTAGCCGGTAATACCACACATATTCTAAATACATAGAATAGTTGTTACCGATTTACCGGTCTGGCCATCGCAGTGGTAGCACTCATGTATTGGCTCATTGCGGATCAGACACAGTTGATCTCCGAAGAATCCTTTTCCAGTGATCACCTGTGTCAGCCGGTATGAGAGGGTCCCGTAACGCCTCTCAAGCCAATCCTCCATAATGGGTCTTACCGCCGCAATAACGGCGTGCCCAGTGCTAGGTTGCCCAAATCGTACCTTCCATTCCTCTACGAGGACCTGGCGGAGTTGGAATTTCTAATCATTGAATTCTCGAGTCCCAGGACTCCTATCCAACTCCCACGCCTCCTTGCGCCACTTGTAAAGAGCCGCAAGAGCTCTCGCCTCCACGTCTCACGGTGGAGTTCCGGCCAGGAGACTTGCCGCTTCAAAGGAGATCGTGCAGTATCCCCTTATGACCCTGATAGCCAGTACTCGTTGCGGTCGTCGCAATAGCACGATGTTGCTAGCCTTCCGGACCTCCGCCCATACTGGGGCCCCATAAAGGGCCCTGGACCGCACAATGCCCCCGTATAGTCTCCTGCAGAAGTCATCGAGCCCCCTTTGGCAGCAACCGGGCCAATGCACCGACTCCTACGGGACACCGCACAACGTTTCACGTCGACCGAGACTGGTCGTACTTGGGTAGATGATGGCTCTCTCCGTAAGATATGCCCTGACTATGCGGCGGAGATAGGGAGACACTCGGTGATGCACCAGTGCCTCCCTGATGCAATTCCAGGGTAAAGTGTTGAACGTGTTGCCGATGTCCAAAGACACCGCCAATACCACTTCGCCCCGGGAAACTGCTTCCTTCGCCAGAACCCTCACGCGCATGATCGCATCCACGTTGGAGCGCCCCTGACGGAAACCGTACTAGTTGACCGCCAGATCCGGCCTTACCCTTTATTACCTGCCCTGCAGTGCACGAAAAAGAGCTGATGATAAAGTTTTGTATATTTAATATTTTTACTTGATAAAATCTAACTAGTAGTAGATACATAGTAGTGGGGCCTTATTTTTTATTTGCCCCAGGGCCCTTGGTTACCTAGCTACGCCACTGATTATAAGGTCAAATTGGGATGGCGGTTGCTCCATATCTTCGACTTATTTATCTAACACATGAATTAGTACTGACTTATCAGTGTGAATATAGGCATTACCATCATCCTATGAAAAAGGAATTATCTATGCCATCATCAATATATTAAACTTTATCGACGAAATTTTGTTACTTCGGCTTGTGGCTATCGTCAGATTATACATTTTTCTTTATCCCTGAATGATTTCCCACAAAATAAAAAAAAACTAGCCACGCTCGAGAATGTCGAGATAACGTTTTTTTTTTACAACTTTATAGCCCTTCCCTTTCCTTACGTCACTCTCAAATTGTCAGATTAGTGGAATATACACTTTTAGCGTGTAATTAACTCACCCTGCCTTAATCTGACGCGCTCGAGAATGTCAGATGATCAATTTTTTTTACTAATCTGATCCTTTATTCCTGACTAGCGGCCACATATACGGGGCTCATATTTGGTGGAGGTACTTAACGGGTATAAGGTATCCCCCTGTATATTAATCTGCCGAGCTTGAGTAAATCCCGAAATTCCTTCTAGGGCTCCCCTACTACTACCAAGGCTATTATGATATAATAATGGTTTATGGATAGGTTTCAATTTCTGTAGTTCTTACTACTTATAAATGGGTCCAAAATATTTTTTTTATTTAGACAGTTCGATTAATTCTAGTTTGTGTGTAATGGCCAAACCTAAACAATCACACATTAATAAAATCAATAAAAAATGGAGTATTTGGCTAAAACTAGGACAATCTTTTTCTGTGGGAATTCATAAAATATTTTAGATGAATTCTGCAAAATTTAAAGTATTGTCCAAGGATACAGTATAAAGGCTTTATAAACGTGCGATTATTACCAATTTTAAGATGTCGTTCGTTGCTGGATTTAATTTCCAAATGTGGGTTCTTCTATTCAGCAACGTTCTGAACATTGCTTTCTAACATTGTCTAAAAAAATTAATGTCTGTTTAATATTAATAACTTAATAAACATATTTTTTGAAAAATTGTTTCAGCCCAGTATTAAAAAAACTAGTTCGTACTGTTTTACATCCAAAAAGACGTGTGGCACTCGGCGACTGCCGCGGTAAAGTTATTGCATAGCATTTTTAATCAACTTATGCAATTATATATTTTTTATTTTTTTATTTATATGTATAATAATATTGTGAATGAAAAATAATAAACTATTAAATCAGTACCAACATTGTCACTAGATGGCGTTGATAACCTTTTTTAAGTAGCGATATGGTTTCGTTACTCAGCATACTATGAAAGGTTTAAACTATTCCTAATAAATGTTTTATCATGGTCATGATCCATGACCTAAATTAAATTGGCAAACATAATGTTCTATATATTTTTTGTCACAATATAGATTTTAATCGTACACAATATAGAATTTAATCGTGGCTAAGAGTTTTAATGGTTGAAGAACGTCTAACCGGACTGAAACTTCTCCACATCAATAAAAACGTACCCATTGAAGTACCAGAGACCAGAACGCCCGAGTTCACCCCGAATTCGCGAGAAGCTTGAACATCTTCCTCTGGGAAGAGGAAGAAGCTCAAGCTTCTCGCGAATCCTAGCAATATGCTCCGACTTCGGCCTTGCAATGTCTCATTGTCAATTTTTTCAAGCTCTGCTTCTTGCGAGAAGCCTTTTTGGAAGATGGACCAAACCAGGGCCGACATTTGCCACCAATGGGGACCACAGAGGTTGGAATGAATAGCTCCATACCCTGTACCACCATATCAGCAACAACAAAATCAGCAGCGGTGTTGGGATCATCCGGCGAGAAGCATACCTGTTTCCAAGGGTAGGATTGTAGTGCAACACTATCTGCACTACAGGCGGCGGCTGTGTGCAATTTGCGATCGCTGCGAGCATGTGAGAGGCACTGTACTCCGGACAAGGCATTGGTCTGAGGAGTTAATTGGAGCGTCTACGGATATTTATTTATTTATTTTACAACTTCATGCACTTGTGTACATCCGCGGACTTAATGCCCAGGGCATTCTCTACCAGCCAACCTTCAGGGGGTGTAGAGATCTAGTAAGGCAGGTGCAGCGAGGTAGTCAGAAATCGATACAATTGATATTATATAAGAAATACACATATATAAACATACACACATACGCTAATATATACATACATACATATATTTAACATAATCGTACACTATATAAAATAGGAGGTGTACCTACTGTTTGTTAAGTTAATCCGCCATCTGAAGGAGGTGATTATGCATGTTCTTTTTAAACGAGTATCGGTTAGTGGACATCCTGATTTCAACTGGGAGCGCAGCACCATAGCAGCACCGCTTGCACAAAGAAAGTGGCGATTATGAAATCGGAACTGTGGGAAGGGCACAAGAGTAGCAGGTTATTCGTAGAACGAAGATTTCTGTCATGATTAGAGGAAAGGATACGTGGTAACCGTCCGGATGAAAGTCAGCAGAAGGTCCAACAATAAAGAATTCTGAACCTCCACATTTGAGACTTGCGTGGGCGTAATAAACAGTTGTGACAGCCTTAAAACACTGCGAAGTCATGAACAGATCTCCCCGCATGATCCGTTTTATTACTAAGCTTGTCGGCATGGTGGGCGTTAAAATCACTAAATAAGACGATCTTTGCGGACGGGATCTGCTGCTGCACGAAGTCTGTAGCAATCTGGATATGTTCAATGAGTCGGTCAGTTTCGCACAAGCTCGCCGTACACGGATCTGTAACATTGAGAAGTTTCTAACTTCACGATTGCTGAGGCGACGAAAACTGATATATAGCCCGGGAAAACCAAGTACATTACTTGCATTATTACACTTACATACATTATTAAAATACCTACTTTTTATAGATGTCTATTTATTATCAAAATTAAATTATAACTTCTTGTGACTTGTCCGCGCCTATATGACCCCCCCCCCTGGGGCCAAGGCTGGATTCGCCCTTGGGCGCACATGCGGTGAATGTGGCATTATAAAGATATGATAGATACCTATACACCTATATACTTTCTCACAAACATCTGCTTAAGCCGGACATACAGAGACAGACAGATTCGTTGATTCGTCGTTCGGAGCAGCTTGTCTCGATCCGTGCGAGTTTCGGGTGTCAGGTTTTATTTTCGTTACGTTACGGGATTTCTTGATTCAGTCGCCGCGCTCAAAGGCCTCAAAGCCCGCGATAAAAGCTATGCAATATTTAGCTTAAAAATTCGATCGTTCGATTTACTGATATTTAAGGTTCAATAGAGTTTCAAGTATAAAATGATAATACTATTCTCCCTATTACATATTACTAAACTGGCAAGAATCATTTAGTTTCCAGTCAATCCTGATCAGTTGACATTCTAGAAGAGATTCATACCCCTTTTGTTTCATTGCCGTCCCCTTTAATTCATATTTCCTGTTCGATAAACTGCGATCCCATTTAATTTCCAAAGCGTAAATAACTATAACGTGACTCAGTCATAGTAGGTATAGTTGTTAAAAAGTTTCTTTGAATATCCCTTCAGGAATACAGGTATGACTGAAATAATCAGATATTGAGGATAGTGACCACCACTTTTGGATTCTACTTATGCTTTCCATCAGGCAGAGTAGAGTCATTTTGGTAGCTTGCACATGGAAATAAAATAAAAAATAATCCTAATATTATTAGATATATCATTGGTTTTTAGCTACGATTACTTTCAAAACCTTGTTTACGGTAGTTATAATAATAAATAAATAATAATAAATATTTCGGACATTTTAACACACAACGCCATCTAGTCCCAAGCTAAGCAGACCTTGTGTTATGGGTACTAGATAACTGATACAAATACATATATACTTTTTTTTTTTTGTAAATACATACATATTATACATAGAAAACACCCAAACTCCGAAACAAATATTTGTAGATCATACAAACATTTGGTCCGACCCAGGAATCGAACCCGAGACCTCATGATCAGCAGTCGTACACGCCAACCGCGAGACCAACGAGGCAGTTGTTATATTATTTCTTTCATAATTTTGTATCCAGCTTGCGCGTAAAATACAGTTACGATTAGGTACTCCGTTGTACAATAGTGTGCTTGTAAAAAATCTTTTCTTTGTTTACAAACACGTTCTGACGTATCCATTTCTATCGCTCATACAAGACTACCACCAGAAATTTTCCTCCACAAGTAGTAGATGTGTTTACAAAACACTATTTAGAGTTAAAGTACATATTCCTTTTTAACTTATGGACGCGAGAAGTCGCGTTAGTTCCCATAAAATGATTTTAAAAAAGTTTTTTGCAATGAAACTTTTTTATACTGTAATTCTAATTTCGTTAGTTCATGGCGGTAAAAATTCTGACGAATCAAATAAACCGGATGTAGCTAGATTAGGCAAAACGAAAAAGCTAAAAATGGGTAAGTATTACATAAACATTCATTAAAATTAAGATTAACAACAGCGGTATTTTAATACTAATTATGGAAATTAACTGACAGAATTGATGTTACGCGATGTCATTAAATTATTAGCTTCTTTCTCGGATTCGGAGAAAACATTTTCCCATGTACAACCTATACCAATAATGTTAATGTCTCAAATTTATTTTGTCAGTCCGTTCCAGATTTATGATCCCAATCCTTTTATCTAGGACTGAAATAAAGATAGCTCTTTACTTCTCGATTTAGCTGAGCTTCTGTTCTCCTTCTTTTCCTTAAAGTTACAGTTGAAACACTTTATAACAATAATTTTGAATTCATTTAGATGAACCTATTCATAATAAAGTGTGTTGGCGAAAATTAATATAGTTTTTAATATTCTTTAAAATACCTTTTTAAATTGTATGTGTGTGTAATTTGAATTGTATGTTGGTCCTTTCAGAATAAATGCTTTTCTTTCTTTCTTTAACTAATCGCATTTACATGTAAATCGTTTTTATAAAAGTAACTAGGTATCCTCTGTTGTAGTGTTGGCGTAAAAACTAAACTTTTTATCAATGTTTAAAATTATTTATTAAACCAGTCACACATTATTTGAACACAACGACACTACTTTTTTAAAATTTGGCATGTTTTTTTTTTTGAATTTTCATTAGTTTTATACCTTAGCTTATTATAAATGCCTTATATATTTTTTTTGTATTCTTTGCAGCAAAAAATACCGCTACAGGAACTTTCGTGAATGTGATAAGCCAGATACAGAATTTACCTGTTATGGATCTTGGAAGAAAATTTAGGACGCCTTGTAAAACTGGTAACAAATGTGGAAAAGTAAGGCACAGTTATTAACTTTCTATTTTTTTTCTTTAATATGAGTCTGCCAAAGTGACTTCCTCAAGTGATTTGCAGATCATGCAATACATTTGGTCCGACCCTGGAATCGAACCCAAACCTCAAGCACAGCAGTCACTTAAGATACCTCTGCGCCATTAAGGCAGTCAAAATATTATTATTCTTGCTAACATTGTTTCTAATTTCACAGATCATTAAGAGATTAATGGTACCAAAACTAGCACAGCTTGAAAACACCATCATGGGCGTCATGAAGGAAATAGCAAAAATGCCGCCAGGTTCGCGACTACCCGACAAATTCACCAAAACGGAACCTATCAAACTGTTACTGGATCAGAATTATAAGTGAGTAGCCAACTCCAAAGGTGTGAAAGAGAAATATATAGTAGGTACTTGGTAAAAAAAAGAGGGTATAATAAGACTGATCAATTGAATTGTATCAAACATTTGAATCGTAGACAAACCAACATACAAACCTACGTATATTTAGATTGTTTTGCATTCTATTACAGCTGATGAAAAAATTTACGAGTTAACAAATTTCGTTTGTGCAAAAAAAAGTTGAATATCTTTGGAGCTCCGAACCACGGAGTAATTGCCAATCTTGTATCACGATATGAATAATTCTCGTGACTTCCATTCCAACACTTACCATTTATACTTCCAACATCGACCGTTGGGCCTTGACCCGCCAGGCATGATCACTTCACCTCGTCGTTGGATCTTTTTTGTGTTTGACGGAGTTCACCATGTGAGGTGTGACGTTGAAGCCCATTTGTATCGCGAAGAGTCCGTTTAAAGCGTGCATCACGTCTCCGAAGGTCCGAATCTATCACAGCTTGTACCTGTTCCTCCACAACACCTATACTAGCAATTATTTGCAACATACCTAATAGGTTTATTAAAATAACAAATTTTCGATTGAAGTACAGTGTTCATTATTTTGTATATTTCCAGGGAGGATGTCTGCATGGACAAGTTAGAATCCTGCCTCAAAGAAGACAAACGCCGAAAGCGTATCCTGAAAAAACTATTCTTCAAGAAATATAACGCGTTACGACAAGAACTCATCGGCTATGGTGGCAGAAGATTGTGGGGTGGGGAGGGTAACTTGTTCTATAGGAAGTAATTAAGTGACTATAAGCGTGTAGGTTTAATTAAATTACAGATTGATTTTAATGTTGATGTTTTATTTATATTCGAAGAAAACCAAATTAGGTACAGCAGGGCCGTCTTAACCTAAGCGCCTGGGCACATAAGAATTAGGGGCCCTTTTGGAAAGTAAATATAAAGTGTATCATGCTCACATTTTTCTACTATGAACATTTATTATGAGTAATCGTGTATGCTGTTAGTTTTTTGGTAACAATTACCATAATGGTTTCTTTCAGGTTTTGTATTAAGCAAAGCCTTCTATTTATTATTACGCGTTCGGGTTCGACGAATTTCAGAATTAAGCCTTCTGACGTGTAAAAGAGACTTTATTATAAACACTCTTAAAACCACAGAATAACTCAGAATAATAGTCCTTAATGACCGCCTAGGTCGCTCTGTTAATCACTTATATCACACATATTTGACGCACTGTAGCTTAAACTAAACTGCCTTTTTAATACTAGATGCCACTATTACTAGATTATTTGGGAAAGTTCAACAGCCTCTCGAAACGCTCAGTTCCGAAAAAACGCTGTCGAATACAAGCCGACCGCGCGACAATCAGTCTATATTCGATTTTAAGTATATTCACTTAAGTTTTAATATTCTGTGCCTCAAGAATCCGACAAGAACTTTCTCGGCTAAACCGATTGATTGATCGGTGAAACACAGCGCAAGCACTATTTCACACCGGTTTTCTGTGAGGCCGTGGTATCATTCCGGTCTAGCCGGCCCATTCATGCCGAAGCTTGGCTCTCCCACGGTAGAGAGAGTTAACTTCACGGAGAACGTCCGGAACCTTAGATTTTGGCACAATTATCTGCAGGTGGAACTTTCTGCCGTTGGTCTTTATCCATTTCCGGTAAAGTATCCCGTTCTGTAGTACCAAGCTATCCCATTGTGCCCAGTTAACTTTAGTAATAGCGCTTGCAGATGATAAATGACTCCAAGCAGATATATCACTGAGCTTACCATGTGATAAGTTTTTTAGCTTTTTTTTTTTCATCCCCCTGTGCTAACTTCATTGTTTCATCTTCACAGGGTCCCAAAAGTTAAGCTTCGAGTTCGAAGCAAGATTTCGAGTTTTGAGTCGGAGTACATTTTCTCATCGAGACATATTCTGTGGACTGCCTCATGAAGTCACCTTTTATATGTTTTTTATCATGTTTTCCCAGATTGGTGCCTTGGAACGTGCGTCTTAAATCAACAAACTTTTTTCGCAACGTTTCATCAACAGCTCCTCCAGGGCCCTATTTCATAAAACTTAGAATTGTCAGTGACAGGCGACAGTTGGCAATTTGATAATTGTCCATTTCATAAAACTTTTGCTCTGACATATTTGTCAACGGAAAATTCGACAAGTTTGTCAAATTGTCGTGATAATTTGACATTTTTGCGTTTCATAAAATTTTACAGGTGACAATGAAAACTGTACAGATTGTCAACGATTTACTGACATTTTTTTGTTTCTGAAACAGGTATTTGTCAATACCATGCGACAAATTTGTAGAATTGTCGCAAATTTTTGACAGAGGCCTCGACGTGTGTCAGGAATAGATCGCAAGTGACTAAGAAATTCGTTGTTTTGTTCATTTTTTTTTAATAAATCTTCAAATCGCTAAATTTTTGCAGTGATAACAGTAGTGACAGAGTATTATTTAGAAAATACCTATCACAGCAGAGTATTTGAGGAAAGTATAAACTTTTGTTTTGAATTCGGGTTGGATTCTCGGGTCGGACCAAATGTTTGTATGATCTGCAAATATTTGTTTCGGAGTTTGGGTGTCTAGTACCCATAACACAAGCTCTGCTTAGCTTGGGACTAGATGGCGTTGTGTGTTAAAATGTCCGGAATATTTATTATTTATTTATTATTTAATTATCTGACTTTACATTTACTGAAAAATTTCGGATAAGTAAATCGGTGGTAGAATATATTTTGAGTAAAATAGGAATGTCACCTGTCGCTGACAATTATATACCTGTCCCTGAAATATTTTTTTTGTATGATAGGTATTTATTACGAATTGTAAGGAAAATAGTTTTATGAAACGCCACAAAAAAAGTGACAATTACCACTGTACTCAAGTCTACAATTACTTATTTGTCAGGTTATATGAAACGGGAATTGTCGTGACAATCCGACAAATTGCGTCATTTTTGACAAATTGTCGACTTGTCAGTTTATATGAAATAGGGCCCAGGCAGTCCTAAATTTTTTTTCAACCTGGACATCTACTAACTCTTTAGCGGGTTATTTATCTGCAGATGATCTCTCTCACCATATTTGTAGCACAGGATTTCAGAAACTTTCTTAAGAGAATAGTTGATTTCTTTTATTTCCTCTGAGACTTTGCTTGTGGATCGGCCGGATATCCTGTTAAACCGCTTCGACCTCCAGGGCGTGTGCCAGTGCTTCACTTATTGAAGCGTGGTGTCTTGGCCACCACTGCAGCTCTTACTTCCAAGTCCTTGATGCTTGATGCTGTTTATGAAAATCTGCATGTTTGCTTTTACTATCTACGCTTTCCGTACGAGGTTCTCAATTTCCAACGTACATTGCTGCAGGCCTTGTCCTGGGCATTGGGCTCTATTGCATATCTGGGAGCGGAAAACGTGTTTCAGATGGCGTTCTCGACTCGAGCGCTTCTAACTATTCTTTATATCCGCTACCTGAACCAGGTAGTGCTTCTAGGAGTGACAACGCTTGCCCCCTAAGAGAAACAGCTACGACAGTCAGGCACTGTTCATTATTCCACCCGCAATATTTCAATGCGGCCAACATCCCACGACGTCCCGTGATCTTTACCGGGTCGTCGGACTACTCTGTACCTGCCAACGCTGCAATAACATGTATACGGTCGTCTATTGAGAACTTTATGGGTCCCATCGGCCTTCGAAAATTTGAATGAAAATCCTTATTAATGGGCTCTTCATTAAACATCACTAAATAGTATAAAACAAAGTCGCTTCCCCTGTCTGTCTGTGCCTATACATTTTGAAGCGGATTTCTTTAATAGATAGAGTGATTCAAGAGGAAGGTTTATATGTATAATATAGTAAGAGGAACACTGATAATTTTAAAGATTTCCAATGTGATGTCGTAAATAAACACATTTTTGCGCTTATATTGCAAACGCTGGCTAAAACCTGCGAGATAGATGAAAATAATGTACTACAGTATTGTACACCTTAAAAAGTACTATAAAAAAGTCCACGACGGCATACATCTACCTCTTAGGGATAAACCACAACAACCATTTTTTATTCCTTTCTTTTTACTGAAAAAATGGGTTATTTACGAAGCGATTTTAAGCAATATAGAATTGATCCCTATTCAATTATGTACCTTAAATACATTGTGCATTTAATAAAGATCAATATGACCCTTTACAGTATGTGATTTAAATGAATATATTCAAAGATATTACAGATTTTAACTGCACGAATCGCGTCGTCAATGGATGCATCTAAAATTCATACGTGCGAAGGTGGGGCAGGTCGCTAAACACGCCAAACAATGAAACGTTTTAAAAAGTATGAATAAATTATTCATACATACTTATAGTTTTTAATTAAATACATATAATCAACTTCCACGCGAGGAAAGACGCGGGCAACAGCTAGTGTACTATATTTTTTTGTGAAAAGTGTGATGTGTACGCAA
Organism: Diaphora mendica; assembly: GCA_949125395.1. NCBI lineage: Eukaryota > Metazoa > Arthropoda > Insecta > Lepidoptera > Erebidae > Diaphora > Diaphora mendica. The sequence continues at coordinate 4,035,962 of OX421321.1, forward strand.
ATTATAACGAGAACATATCATTATGTCTGAGACAAAATTGTCGGTTCCTCGGAGCCCCCCTGATGATGGGGGCCCTGGGCATTGGCCCCGTGTGCCCTTATGGTGAAGACGGCACTGGTACAGCAAGTGTACTATCGTAGAAGAGTTGTATAATCACTGCAGATATTTATTTTACTACAATTAGTATTCAGTATGCACTTCTCCATGATTCGTCTGCACCATGGTAAATGTTTGCCAAACAATTTTAAAGAAGTATATCAAAAAGCAACATTTTTCGTCCAAAACATACTCAGGTACTGACATAGATGGTAGTCGGACTCTTGAATCAGGAATTATTCATTCATTTGTTCAATTACGGAAAAAATTGAAAAGGATAAGTTTTCCAAATTTTGAATTAAAAAAACGAATGAGTAAATTGATATGGAAAACATTATAATTTAGTATGAAATATTACTTAATAAACTTAATAGTTAAGTTTCAAATGAAGTAATCTAAAGTATTTATTTAAATGCAATTAATCGACCAAATTTAGACACAAGACATTACATGAACCAAACGTTTAACGTTTCTGGTGCAAAGCAAAAGTGGCCCATTACTGGCAATAGTCTACCTTTGCACCGGTGCGGGAGTCACCATAGACTTCTGAAGTCTTCGTCTTAGCTCCTTTATAAATCTCTTAACATAATTACGGGTACCTGGATGACCGACCTTTGCTCGATATTTTTTTTTGGTAAAGTTTCTATAAATGAATCTTAGCTAGATCGATTTATCGCCACCGGAACCCCTTGCATCCAAAATTTCATGAAAATCATTGGAGGCGTTTCCAAGATTCAGATTATCTTCTTATATATAAAATTCTCGTGTCACAATGTTACTTACCATACTCATCATACTACTCATAACAACATCACTGCATAGAGAAGGTAAACTTGAAACAAATTCTGTACCAACCCGTCTGATCAGCGTGGTATAGTATACCAAATCCTCCTTGTATATAACAATACACCCGTTTTAACTGTCGCGGATCGCGCCTATTTGACGGGACTATTAAAACTCGCGAGTCCAAACCAGACCAATCATAACGGTAACCAACGAAACACCGAATTGGATGGACAATCAGCTAAATTTTCATTAAACGGCACTTATCAGCCACCCTGGCTGACCGTCTTTTTTAAGCTTCTCGTTAGTTCTCTCTTGTCACTTCAAAACGTCAAACAAGAAAAAATGACAATCAAAAATGTTGCCATTATAATGACGTCCGATTTCTAACAGCATAGATAATGGAAAATTTGCGAAAAGCATGAATTTTTAGTTACATGATATTATAATATACCTACAGATTTATACGGTACCCTCGGTGTGCGATTCGGAATCGCACTTGGCCGGTTTTTTTAAATACAGTTATATAAGACTTAGCTTATAGACGTAGATCATGAAATATACTAGCTGACCTGGCGAACTTCGTACCGCCATATTTACATATCTGTCACAGCTTCCCATAGACAGTGTACAGTCGCGGACAAAAAAAATGACTTTTCCCGTTAACTTTTAATTTTTCTTGTAAACAAACCTTGTCCTAACAATAATGAACACTCCTCTAGACCCGTCAAACGACACCCCATTTGTACAGATCCTGTGTATAGAAATTAGAAAAATTCAACTCATAATTTTTTTAATAACATTGTTTATTACATAAGAAAGTCTACCTTAGGGCAAATTTTCTGAAAAAATCATACGAAATTTTAATTGAGTATAGCACCAGAGTTCATTGTTTTTGCTTGCAATCATCCCTGTAGACCCTCCTGCGTCCCGTAGGAGTATTAAAACCTGTAAAACAGTTGGAAAAATTGTTATTCTAACTTGGATTTTTAAAATTTTAAAATTTTTGAGGTTTTAATCGAATTACTCGATAACCCTTCACTCTAAATTCAACATATTTACAGACTTAGATAGCGCTCATTTAGCTCTATTTTACGACACCATGTTTACATAGATTCAGTATATAAAAGTTTAAATAATTCAACATTTAAACTTAAATTTTGGTAATTTTCGGAAATTCTTGACATTTTTGCTAAATTTTTCAGCAACCCTTATCATTATACATTCTTTATACTTCATTATAAATTATACACGTTCGGATAGGACTTGTCTAGTTCTATCTATTGATACCTTATCTACTTAGCTCCGACACATAGAAGTTTGAAAAATTTCATTTTTAAACTTAAATTATTGGTAATTTTGAGGTTTTTGTCGAATAATTCGATAGCCCTTATTTTGAGAATTACATACTATACACATTTAGATAGGTCTCCTCTAGACCCGTCTAACGACACCCCATTTGTACAGATCCTGTTTATAGAAATTCAAAAAATTTAAAGCCCACCCACCCTTTCTTTACTGGGTATATAGGTTTTAGTGGAACAGGGACCATCAACCTTTGGTCTCGACAAAAATTTATATACAAAATTTTTTCTTTCTGTTTTTAAGAATTTCGTATCTGTTTTAGTTTAGTGACAGAGGCATTTTACACCTCCTAAATAAATAGATCGGTTCAAAGTAGAGCAATAAATATTATTGATTGAAAACTTTTAACATTTTAAATTTTTAACTAGGTAGAACGATTTTCCTATAACTAATTTTAAGTTTTAACACAAATTGGCACCCACCCCCCTATACAGGGTCACACAAACATTTTACTTACACACCGACAATTTTCCCCGTCGCACACACAACATAATACACCACATCTCTCTTACACACAAAATGTTCCAGACACCACCAACATCTGTCGGGGCCAAGAAGCCGACTACTCCCGGCGCCTCTACCTCGCCTTCCGCAGTACAGGACACGGCCAGGACCTTCATCAGAAGACCCGGAACCAAAAGAAGGTCACTCGACAACATGGACCTGTATAAAAAGCAGCAATCCACCTACGCTGAGCAGTCGAGTGACCATCTCCTCCAGGAGGTAATGAAAACCTTTGAGGACATACCCTCAAAGGTACAACAGTACTCTCAGATGAGGCGTGATATCAAAACCTACCTGGAGGTACAAGCTGATAAGGGTATCCGGATTCTGTTTGAACTGAGCAAGCAAGTGAAGAGCTTGGAGGCGAGGGCGTCCAGGGCTGCTGGTGCGGCTGCGGTGGCTGTGACTTCTGCCCAAGAGGATACAGCCACGGCAGCCGTATCTTTTGCATAAGAGGAGAGGCTAATGGCGAGGCTGGAAGACATGAAGGACTCAATCCAGGGATGGATGAGTGAGTCCCATCATACGCTTAGGCGAATAATCCAGGACCTCGGCAAAAAGAGTGAAGACCGGGGCGCTGACGTCTTGGAAAGTGTCTTCGAGAAGATCGAGGAGACCCAGGTTGAGATAGACCAGTCAACCGAGGCGATGGTGGAGGACCTGGTTGCCAATGTCGCCAGAGATGTCGTCACTGAGACCAAGACGCATCTCGACGAAATGTAAAAAAGACGAGTGTCCGACAGCGTCCCGGAATCAACCCCCAAAACCTACGCCAACGTCGCAGCAACCAGACACGGGCGCCGGCCGGCGCTTCACTCGGTGGCGGTGACCTCAACGGACAGCCAAGAGACTGCCGATGAGGTACTCGCCAAGGTGAAGAAGGCGGTCGACGCCAGGAGTACTGGTCCAAAAGTTAGCAAGGCCAGGTAGGCCAAGGGCAGCACTGTGATCCTGGGCTGCGACACGGAGGCGGAAAGGGAAAAGGTGATGGAGAGAATTGGGAGCCGTGGTGATGGCCTTGTGGTGGCGCCCATGAGGAATAAAGACCCACTCATCGTCCTCAAAGACGTTTTTGTGGACGGTGACGACGACGGATTCATTAGGGCCCTTTACACCCAAAATGCCGACGTCTTCATGGGCCTACCACAAGAGGAGAGAGACTCGACCATCAAGTGTGAAACGTACTAGGAACCCAAGAACCTCCCACGTGGTCTTACAGATCAAGCCAAGAGTGTGGCAGAGGATGACGGAGGCTGTAGTCCTCTACCTGGACCTGCAAAGGGTCAGAGACCAGAGTGGAGGACCAGTCTCCGCTCATCCAATGCACGAAGTGCCTTGCATTCGGTCACGGCCGCAAGTTCTGCATCGAGAGTGTGGACAAGTGCAGCCACTGCGGAGGCCCGCACTTACGCGAGAAATGCCCCGACTATACCACAGGAGTCGAACCGCGATGCTGCAACTGCTCTGCTCACTCTCTGGGCTGCAGAATGCCGGCCACAACGCCTTCAGCGCCGAATGCCCAACCCGCCAGAAATGGGACTACTTGGCACGATCTAATACAGCATATTTATGACTCACTCACACACATACACATACTACACAGAAACACATACACACACACGCACTGATTTGGCAAGTACATATATCATCTATAATCATATTATAAAGCTACAGAGTTTGTTTGTTTGTTTGAACGCGCTAATCTCAGGAACTACTGGTCCGATTTGAAAAATTATTTCAGTGTTGGATAGTCCATTTATCGAAAAAGGCTATAGGTTATACATTATTTTCAAAAAAATTAGGGATCCGTAAGAAAATTGTTATTTCGTAACCCAAGGTGTGAAATCGAAAACCTATTTATGCGTGCGCTGCAATAACTATTGACAATAGAACAAAATAATTTATTACGGGTTTGTAGGTCCCATTAAGATCTACAAAAAAGTCTGCAAAAACATATATCTAACTATGATGGTTTAGTTACAATAACCGCTTTTGTGTTCAAAAAATTTATTAAATAGTCTGAAGAAAGAAATTACGTTAAATGTGTATAGTAATATTGATCCTTATCCAAATTAGCATTATGTCATCAAGGGTATTTATGTAGAAGTAAAATACTTTTTGTTTCATCCCAATCGGACATTTCGTTTAAAAGTTATCATGAGTATAAGACGCTAAGCGTTGTTACTTAATAATGAGTTATTTGCCAAAGAGTTTTTATCAACATAATACCTAATATTAATGTTTATCCAAATATGTGTGTTGTTGATTATGAGTATTAGATCTTAGAAGAGTATAATAAATACATCTATACTAATATATAAAGCTGAAGAGTTTGTTTGTTTGTTTGAACGCGCTAATCTCAGGAACTACTGGTCCAATTTGAAAAAATATTTCTGTGTTAGATAGCCCATTTATCGAGGAAGGCTATAGGCTATATATCATCACGCTAAGACCAATAGGAGTGGAGCACCAATGAAGAATGTTTAATATACGGGGGAAATTATCACGCTACGGGCAATAGGAGACACAAACGACGTTGCGTGGGTCAGCTAGTAAGTATATATGGACACATCAGAACATGCACACAAACATTGGACACTACACGTAAACAAAAGAAGGAAATAATTCACAACATAGATTGTAACAACTATATATATTTAAGCATATGTATATATTGTTAACAGAAGGGATAAAAACAGGATTGTGTGAATTAGGTAAAGTAAACATGCACATAAAACACCGGACACGTACACAAAACAAATATACAGAGTCATAAATATCGATCTTATAGACCCGAAAATAACTACTGGGAGAGACATCTTGAAGGAACTAAATTAGGAAGTTGGAAATAGATAAATAAATAAATAAATATTTTCGGACATCTAACACACAACGCCATCTAGTCCCAAGCTAAGCAGAGCTTGTGTTATGGGTACTAGACAACTGATACAAATACATATATACTTTTTTTTTGTAAATACATACATATTATACATAGAAAACACCCAAACTCCGAAACAAATATTTGTAGGTCATACAAAGATATAAGATATAAGATCAAAGATATATCGAGCAAAACAAGAGACGGAAATTATAACCATAAATAAAAGTTGTGTTACTGGAAAATTATAAATAGCGACAGAAAATATAAATACACCGAGTCATAAAATCATTACCAATAAACAAAATTAAACAAAAAGATTTAGAAAAATTAAAACCAAAGGAAATTATAAAATTAAATTGGAAACATGTGTAAAAGAAAATGGAAAACAAAATTGCAAACCGTAAACCACAACTATAGTAAAAGAAAAGAAAGAGATAATTAGATGTAAGAAAAATATAAGATTCAAGAAATGTAACTGTGCACAATATAAGAATAGCTGAGATGGATACTAAATTTGTATAAGAAGGATAGATACTAGATTTGTATAAGAAATATATAAGAAATAAAAATAAAGTAACTGTGTATAATATAATGATAATTAAAATAGATATAAAGTTTTGTAAAAATAATTCCATATAAAATAAAAATAGATAATTAACGGGAAATTTACCCGACAAACTAAATAAACAAATGATAGAATATAAAACTTAGAATGACAAGGTCCTGTCGTTATCATGGACGGGGAAAAGCTGCGAGGTCAAACAGACCAATTTATAAAAAAAAAAGAAAAAAGAAACGATAATGAACATATAGAAAAAATAATTATCCAATTTAGTGCAGGCGATTTAAAGTTATGCGCGTACCTACATACATTTCGGGGATTCATTTTTAAATTTATGTATATAGATAGAATCTTATCAAGAGCATAGTCAGAAAGATCTTAGATATGAAATGGAACCGCAACAGTTTTGAAATAAGTCCTGAATTTGTTTGTTTAACAACTAGAACTTTTAGTGGATAAAAGCAACTATGCCGGTACTAGTAAAATTTGTAATTCAGTGCCAAAAATCAAATCAACTCAGGAGCGTTGAAAAAAAAATCGATGTATCCATATATCTGAAATTTTGGTAGAAGAATTATTCGATGTATTGACTATTGTTATATCTAGGTAGGTAAACCGGAATCATAGTATAGCTAACAACGTCTTGTACAATGTTAGCTTCAACTGGAATGGAAGATACCAGAACTGCTGCTTCTGTTTTTCAATCAATACAAATTGTTTTTGGACCGGTATCTTTATAACTATTGATTGAACGCCTATGAATATTTAAGGATGAAACAGGTTTATAGGTCCTTGGTCCTTACCCATTCTTATTTTGTACTGCAAAAGAAGTTATGAGTAAATGAGCAGTTAAAACAGCCCAGGGCTAATTAAAAGGACGGAGAATTTTATCATACTACACTTGACTTCTAGCTCTATTTACGATCTATTAACGCTGATGTTGCAGAATGTTTAGTAGATGTAGATACAGTAGTAAATGCGACAGAAAAGTCATTCCATAGAATGTCATGAGGAGTCCACATACTAATGATTTAGTTATTACTATAAGTTTTAAAAAAGCGACTGTAAGTTCAGCAAATGGATTTACTGTAAGTAGGTAGGCAAATGTCACTTTGTTTTTCGATCAAGTTTTCTATAAACCGTCTTCCTAAACCTAACATAGAGTAGTGTTTTTAAATCTGCTATTAGGTTTAGATATAATATATTGTTTGAAAAATTACTGATTCATTGTCGGTACAAATAAATAAATAAATATTTCGGACATCTAACACACAACGCCGTCAAGTCCCAAGCTAAGCAGAGCTTGTGTTATGGGTACTAGACAACTGATACAAATACATATATACTTTTTTTTGTAAATACATACATATTATACATAGAAAACACCCAAACTCCGAAACAAATATTTGTAGATCATACAAACATTTGGTCCGACCCGGGAATCGAACCCGAGACCTCATGATCAGCAGTCGCACACGCCAACCGCGAGACCAACGAAGCAGTCGAAAAAGAAAATAAAGAGCTAGTGGCATTAAAATAAACTCATTTTACAATAAAATGAAGAAGTGTGTGTAAGAGGATGACCGGTGATTAAGAAAACACATAACACTGACCCCAAATTGGGGAAAAGAATAGTAAGATTATGATGATGACGTCTTAAAATCTACCTCCAGATAAGTCACAAAGTCGTCGAAGACCAAGATTGAAAAATGTGTAAATAAAATCCTTAATACTAAGATCAGTAAAATGCCGAAATGGAGAAAGTATATTTATGTGAAGAAGTGTAAAGTAACCGAAGTGGCAACTTTCTTTTGTTACATGACTTATGAGTCCATTTCGTTTAGAACTAACCACACGTGCCTGAAGACTTTATCACGTGTTAATAGCATAATTACATAATTCCTTGTACAATGGTCAGTTTTTGAGAATAATTTCAAACAACGGTATGTTTTTCAAACTTTTCCGCTAGAGGAAGTCGAAATCCAAAACTTGGTGTTAACCCATTTGATGTTAGTTATAGTCTTTCCCGTGAACACTGTGTGGGCTAGTTGACGTTTATTTTTTCTTTTATTATGACTTGAGTCTGAAAAGAGAACAAAGTTGTGACCAGACTGTTTTTAGGAAATTTCTAAAGAGGTTTACTTTTTAATCGTATAAATCTATTTTCAATATGTGTGAAACGAGGTTAAAGTTGCAAGTAGTTTTAATAGTTTTATGTATGGTTTACAAAGGGCTCCAAGCTGTCGATGACTGTAAGTATATTAAAATCATGTTGTTAATAAATTAACAAATTTCAACAAAAAAAAAACCGACTTCAAGAACTGGACCAAATTGAAACTAGTAGCACCAGCTTTCTAATAAACATCTCTATTCTCGTATTGGATAATATTTTGTTTTCACTATGTGACGTAGCGTCGATATGACGTCATTTTCATACATTTCCTAGTTTTCTACTAACGTTAACGTTTGTAGAATGACAAAGTGTCAAGGGGGACTGGTCTCACAGAAGATTGGTGTTAGGTAATTCTTTTGTCGCATATCACCGAGTGAACGATGAAGCTTATTACACTATTTGGTTTTGTGGTTGTACTTCTTACTTCTAAGTTGGAGGAATCTATGGGTTATCAATTACCGCCAGGTAACTTGTGCTCGTTTGACTCATCTATCTATCTAAAATAATTACAAATTTTAACAAAAAAAAAACCGCCTTCAATCTGGACCAAATTTAAATGAGACCATTCGGGAAGCACCAGCTTTCAAATAAACAAAGAATCATCAAAATCGGTTTACCCTGTCGAAAGTTATGAGGTAACAAACAAAAAAAAAAAAACAGTCGAATTGATAACCTCCTCCCTTTCTGAAGTCGGTTAAAAACAGACTAGGAACACGAAAAGAAGATGACAGTAATGACCGTGATGGTTGAGTAACTTGTGTGATAAATTATACAATTTACGCTTATATTAAGTCTCGACCCGAATTAAGAACGTCCTAGTTTTTGAAATTAGTAAAAAACGTATAACTTTTTTGTGTTGTGTGGTGTTGTTGATAAGTGTGTTGTTATGTTTTTATTGTCACTAATTAGCTACTTATTATGACATAGGGAGCAAGCGAGCAGCCTACAAGTAGGGCATTACAGTCAATTTCCTTCTGAAATCTGTTGACCAGGCGTTCATTAGAAAAGCTGTTTGCGTCTTAGAAGTTTAATAAAAAACAAAAGTGACAACATTTTTCAGAGTATAGGCCTTTATTGATCCTTGCGAATTTGTTTGTTGCAGCTCTTTTATTTACAGTAACTCGTGCACCTAGGTACTTTGGGATTCTACAAGATCACCGCGGTCAACCGCTCTCTGTTGAAGTGTCTGAGGAGTACATGGACCAGGATTACATAGCCACCAACAGGTAATAACTAGGACCATACCATACTTATTATTAGATAGGAATAAAGAATGGAGGATATAATTCCCAGAGAATGGTGTTATTCATGGAAGAATAGTGTTTTTTGGAAAATTTACAAGAATTTAACTTTATGTCTAAAAAAATAATTTTAAAATCGACCGAATAGATTTAAAGTTTTAGACTGTACTTTCAAGATGAATGCGTTGTGTTAGTGTTTGCAGATATATTACTGGCAGGCACTGGGATGTATTTTACTCTGTAATTTTAATGAAATCGAAAAATTCTGCGATTTAACGAGTGATCAATGTTATCATAATAACTGTCGCCAAAAATATATAAAAGTAAATAATTTAACATATTTTCGTATATTTCCCTTTATTTAATATAATTTATACTTTTTTCAGAAAACGGCATAAGATAGATTGGAACAAGTAAGTATTTTAAAAATATCTTACTTCGTAAGTATAAGAACAATTATTAATAATGTGGTATTAATTATGGCGGCTTCTGTCCTACTTTGATCTTAACACTAGAAATGTGTCATGTCTTTCATCTTAACACTAGTAGCTATCATCACGAGTTTAAGTATCCGTTTTCTTTAGTAAGTTTTCACCGTAATATAATATGCAAGCATGGCAAAAGTTACGCATTAGGTAAAAATAAGCAAAAGAAACCGTCGTCAACGGCCTAAAATAAGACACCGCTGCTATTTTTTTTTTAAATATAATAGCGGGAAACCTTTACAGGTTTAACTTTAATTTTTTTTACCATATCATAAACGTGGAGATGTATATATTATATGTGTGGATTATATGCACCAATGTACTCTGTTCCGTCTAGCTAGCATGGTAGTATAAGCCAAAACCTGTCCAAGGAGAGACCTATGTCCACTTTTGGACTATGAAATGCTTTTAATGATGATTCTGTGCGAAATGTTTTCAAGGACAATAATATAATTATTTCCTTTGCCTCAGAAATCCGCTCGACATGGATGACTTTGATGATGACGACACCGAAGAATTAGCAGACGAAAAGGACAAGGATGTCAAAATTCCCAACAAATATAATTTACAAGCCGGTCCTGTATAGTTTTATAATAGTTGTAATAATAGATACGTGGCACAGATCCTATTATTGTACAAATTAGAAGAGTGAGATTTTCACTGTGTTGTACTTTTTTAATGCCTGTGATGAGCAAATGTGACTATGTTCATTAAGTTTCATGTAGTTGATTATAAATGTTACTATTAAAATTGCGTAATAATACTTTAGGTACTTAATCATTCTTCACTGTTTCAAAAGAACTTAATAAATGTTACAAAATCTTGTTGTAATAAAAGAACACAGTGCCAGTGATAAAAAAAAAACAGCAATATCACAAAAAAAAATGTAAATTTAATAATTTTGTATTAGTTATTTAAATAAATTTTGTCGGTAAAAAGAATTGGTGGGATGTACCTAGTTAGAATGACGGCTTAATATTGTCGTTATGTATTTTGTTTCAAATTATGGTCTATTTGCGTATTTGTAAACAGAAACGTGGTCTTAAATTAATATTAGTAAATATAAAATAAGTTACAAAATTGTTTGTTTTTTCTTCTCCCGTATTTCATATTTGCTTTTCTGACTTATAGCTGAGATTTTTCTGTGGCTATCAGGATTGATAATACTAGAACTCTTGCAGCAATATCAAATATTCTTCTCGCTATTTTCTATTTACATTTACTCAATGATGTGGGTTGTCATTGGATAGGTCTTTTTTTTTTTTCTTTATGTTTGGCTCGCCAAAATGACTCTACTCTGCCTGATGGAAAACATAAGCAGAATCCAAGAGTGGTGGTCACCATACTCATTGCGAATGCAGACAATGCAGTATGGCGACCCACACTATGGCGGCCTAGTGATGCTGCTGCATCTTTTAGTCTAGTCAACAAGTATGGAATTTGTTGACTAGACTAATTGGGCCTCCGGTCTCGCACTCACCACCGAAACACGACAGCACGAACGCTGTAATTTTACGTTGATTTTCTGTGCGAGGGTAGTACCGCCCCGGTCGAGCCGGCCCGTTCGTGCTGAAATCAGCGTGGCTCTACTACCTACGATTTAAAAATAATACGGGTTTTCACAGACACTATTTTGATTAAGGAAATCGTTAGCGAGATATTATTTTTAATTTTTGTTAAACCCTTTTACTAAGAATATAAAAAGTAAAGTTTGTGAGGTTGTGGAGGGGGGGGGGGTTATCTTTGGATCTATAATAAAGAAAACTTACTGCAGGATATTTCCTTTACTGGGCAGTAAATTAAATGATAAATAACAAGAGCGTGGAATTGTATATTGAGGCAAATCACGCAAATGTCGACCTAATTATATTTGAATGTCAGTAAGCAAGTAAGTTTATGGTGGGTTATGATTCAATTTTGTCGATAGTACGTTGAACAAGGTTCAAGGTGATAAATTATTGGGCACCCCGGCATTTGGAAATTATGTACTATTTCGACGATCTAAAAACACTCCTACCATCACAGATACTGTTGAAATAATAAAACATGTTCATATAATCATTTTAATAAAAAAATATCTAGGTATAAAAATTATCATGAGTATAAAAATTCTGTTAGGACTCTTCGTACAAATTTTCCAAAGTCAATTCATCAGCCACATCGCCGTCACCTTGTAGGAAGAGAGGCATTCTAGCCATCTCTAGGGATTCTTCTGAATAATCCTGTGATTCTTCTGAATACTGTTCATCTAAATGTTCTTGGTAGATCTTTTCACACTCGCTTGGGTGTTCACTCTTCATAGTACTAGGATGATACCCTATAGCTTCTATAGGACCAACAGTTAAATAGGGTACCTGCGTTGTCACTTCAAAATGTTTATCTGAAATAGAAAAATTAGTTACAGACTACATAAGGATCTCCTTCGAAAGGTGGTTTTGGCTACCATGCTTGGTAGCCTGACTGGTGAAGAGATGCCTATGTTAAACTGTAGACTAGTAAAACATGTTGATGATGATAATGATAACAGTGAATCGATCAAAGATCGATATCAGATCTTTTACTAATGGCCTCGCCAATCATAGTTAGAGTTAGTTAACTCCAGTGAACTATCGTTTCTTCTTATGAGAGATAACCTTCACATAAAAAGGTTCCATCTAAAAATGATGGAACCAAGTAATTTTTTCATGTGACGCCTATCGCAAAATAAAACGAAAAATGGGGCGTAATAGATGACTCTGATGATGATAGAAAAAGTTAAAGAACTTACGGTCAATATGATCAGGAATTACAACTATATCAACTTTTTTTGCCACCCTGTCGTCGTAATACTCCGGTATGATGTCGACTTTAGGGCCTCTGAACACCTCTCTTCGAGGCGGCTTCTGGGTGCACTCATCTGGAAGATGTCTTCTTCCTGATGCTATGCCTTTATTCGAGATGTGTGGCGGGGGTATCTCTGTCAGTGGCACAAAACGGTTTGACATATTGTCACCGACAGGCTTCACTTTTACTAGTCTAGTAGATTAAGTAAAATGATTATTATTAATCCAATCACAATTTCAATATGTAGATAGAAAAATATAATGCCTATTGTTAAACGAGAAAAACAGTAATCATCATTGTATGAGTTGCAATTTAAAATTTATCTACGTTTTAGTTTCACTTTAGCATAATTAGTCCGGGATTCCCGGAACAAATTATACAACAACAAATCTGAAAAGTTATTACTATCAAGCAAATTTTTCGTGAGTGACTTCATTTTGATTCACCTTACAAAAAATTTGAAATTTCGAAATTTTCGATCGTTAAATTATATCAATGTTAACTAAGCAACTGTTAAAAAATCAGCTAGTTAGTATCATTTTTTTTGATGAACTCGTTATCGATTTATATTGGAAGGATTAAACCATACATTTTGTAGGACAAACATTTGTTTCCAAAATGTAATAATGTTAGTTAATATTTATATAATTTAACAGCCACATTGTTCTACAAATTGCGTGGTACGTTATCCCGGCCCTACGCTCAAAAGTTTTTTTTCCCTGTAACCCCTGTTAGATACCATAATCAAACATTTTTGTTAGGTGAAAGGTCCCTCATCAAAATGAACCACTCACGAATAATTAGCTTGATAGTAATAAAATAACTTGTAAAATTTGTTCATGGGATCCCGGACTATATAATATAAGACAGCTTCTTGCCGATGCTTCTAAAATTATTACTGGCGGTACATATTAATTTATAAAACACAACATCAATATCTATATGTCTTTCTTAAAAATCGGTCTTTTATTGATAATGAGGCATAATTTTATATTTGATAATATTGATCCATGCTAATATACACATATACATTCAAAAGTAAATCTGTCTGTCTGTCTATCAGCCTATCTGTTACGCATTCACGGCTAAACTGTTGTACCGATTTTAATGAACTTTTACAAAGAGATACTTCGATTCTTGAGAAAGGACTAGGCTAATCTTTACCTTACCTTGATCATCAATCAATGAACATAGACGCATACGAAGTTGCGTGGGTCAACTAGTATTTTATAAAAATCCCGTGTTATGTCATGTGTTGAAGAAAAAAAAACGCGACTATGATTCTGGACCAAGGTCTACTATAGAAATTACTGCCCCGAAGAAAATACAAATACGAGATAAAACCATTTACTTAATACTTAGTAAAATGTTAAATTTAACTCACTTGTTGACAAGCATACTAGATCGTATACTCGACAAAGCATTATACACTTGTAATAATAACAACACGAAACACAAGTACTCCATCTTCTTGCAACACTCTACAGCATTTTCATTCAGCAGTTTGTCTAGAATCATTCGAATCCAGGACTTTTAAAGCCTAGCTCAAATCATCTGATAAAACAACAATGGATTGCATTGTTATGTATGCGCCAGGTGGTACTTCATTATTCATGTTTGTCATTTTATTTGATTTGTAACACTAGGTTATATCAAAACTTGTTTTTTTGGATTTACGAGATAGACTATATGTTCATAGAGTGTGCAGGAGTAACATGGCAGAAATATTGATATACAATTTTGTATATCAATGGGTAGAAATTAGATACTTTTGTTCCGGATCGAAATATAAAGGGAGCATATTATTAGTTTATACTATCTTCGGTGATACATCGGATGTTCTTCGAATATTTATAGGGAAAGTGAGTCAGAAAGTAGTTATGCAACAAAACACAAGGCTTGTGAACATGAAGCGTTGAAAAATACTTTTCACCTAACTCTGGTTTAAAATATGATCAGAGTGTGGGGGATAGGTGTCATGTCCCACCAACACAAAGGGAGGATCCTCCGACCAGGCGAGGTGATCATGCCTGGCGGGCCAACTGCCCAACGGTTGATGTTGGGATGTTGTATGTATCTTAATTGGCGCGCAAACTTTCACTGCGCGATTCAGGATTGGTAGTTTCTTAGTTTCCTTCGTTACTCCGTAGTTCGACGTATCTTCGGTAGATGGAGCTGTAGTAAGTTATGTTGTTGTTGCGCTGTATGTGGAGGCCGCCACAAGAGGAATATGGTTAAAAAGGGATCCGACAGTGATGGGGTAGTACTATATTCTATATCTTGTCGCATGGGTCGATACCAATTGTAACAAACAAATAGACCTGCATCATCTTTCGATCAAATGGAACTACATTTATTTGACCTGTATCTGGAACCTCCGTCAAGTAAGATTCAATTTCATATCCAAGTTTGTTTTCGGCTATTGATGACGTTATCCCGAGGGATGTTGGTACGGGTGGAAAAAATGTGTGATCCATGCTATCGTCTCTATGGAATTGGTTGCTGTTTTGCTTATAAGATTGTGTGAGTGACAGTGTAGTACATTCTTGTGACGTATAATGACGAATAATGACGCAAAAAATAAGGATTAAAAGCAGGAATATTCAACTTTTTGCCAAATATTTTGAACTTTTACTTAATCATCATCAGCCTATTGCAGTCCAGTGCTAGACATGGGCCTCTCCCATTGCACTAGATTGGATGCGAGAAGTCCAAACACGATCTTACTTGAAAATATTCTAAAGAAGTACACGCACGGAAAGTCAACCTAAAGTGACAGCATTCGTGTTGTCATACTTCGTTGGTGAGTGCGAGACCGGTGACCCAATGATACAGAAGCAACTCTAGGCCACCAGCCACCATGGTGTGGGTCACCGTGCTGCATTGTTTCATTGTCTGCATTCGCAATGAGTATGGTGACCACCACTCTTGGATTAGAGACACTTTGGCGTCCACGTACAAAAAAATTGCTTGACAAATGTTACTATATTTATTGTAAAAACTAATAGAATCTTGATTTCTTTTTGTTTTTGTATACAATAGGGTCCAGGTGCCAGGTTTGATTGCCACCGCAAGAGATGAGAGTGAAACAGCCGCCAAAGACAATGGGTGGGTCAGTGTCTGGTACGCATATGTTGTCTTGGCAAAATGTTGCAGTACCTGGACAGAGAAAAATGTGTTAAATATATGTTAAGACATGCCGTAGAAGTTCCTATGGAGTATTTCCCGAGGATGCTGCTTATGATAAATGGTAAATTTAATGTTCTTAGGTGAGTTTTAATTGACCACGAGTTTGTGAGTAAATTTAAGACTTGCCATCTGCGTTTTCGTTAGACCTCCGCAACCCTGAGGGTGAACTGAATTCGAAGGTTGAACTAGTTGTCAGTATATTTGAGGGTACTGCCTTCCCAATAACGGTTGCCATAGATGTTCATGGCTACCGGGACCGACGGCTTAACGTGCTCTCCAAGGCACGGGCGGTAAACACCGCCATCTTCCATACTCCGGGCTGCTATTAAGAATTTACATCATACTTACATTTTAAGAGCTTCTTGACACATGTTGTCTTATTTATGGCTCTTAACTCCGATTTAGAAGCAACTAATATTAAACTTCATTAATGTGATACATACCTACATAACCAGTGGGTCTTGCCTGTCTCTTATTTTTCACATAGTCTACTACAGCTTTCGATAGTGCATAGAAGTGCTTGCTAGCTTTATATCTCATTTTAGCCAGTGCAGCATCACAGTCACTCTTGTCCGCTCTGCAGTGGTATACTAAGTTTCGAGTGTTGGCCTTTATCATCTCCTCTCGAAGGACTTGATATTTGCTGTCAGTGTATAGGACTTGACCGAAGCGCACATTCACTGCAGGTAGTTTATTCAGTAGTAACATTAATTCTATGTTAGATCCTAATCTAAATTATAAATACAAGAAGAAAAATGGGAAATGGATATTCCTTTACAAAGTTCTTAAATGCAACTTAGCGGTTGCAAATTATCTCAACAATTTGATACTTGATTCAAAAATGTCTTTATCATTTAACCTAAAGTAGGAGATCATTAGGCAAAATTAGAAAAGTCTCGTTGAGAGTATCATAACGTGCCCATGCAGCGTGAGTACCACGATGGGCACGTTGTGGATCAAATCAAATCAAAATCATTTATTCATCTAAGACACCAAGTGACACTTATGAACGTCAAATTGAAGCTATAGTTAAAAATCATAGATCGACACAAACAGAGGGGACAGCATGTGCTGTATTGTCGTATTGTGTAAGTCAGGCGAAAACACCAAAATCTACTGCCTGCCTGTGTCGATCCATAACTTCCAGTTTCCAAAATGTGTAGAGCTCATGAGAAGAATACTGGCAAAGAAACTCATGGCTACTCTTTTTCAAAATCTGATTTTCAGGTGCAATAGTATTAGTATTACATGTAAGGTAAACAGTATGCAAGCTGTTGCCACCTGAAATTCCTTTCATTAAAAAGCTCCAAAATCTAACGCACAAACAGAAAAAAAAAACACTCAGTGATAATGTTGAAGGTTTGAATATATTGAACATAGAACAAAATAGAAATAAGGTGCACATTCAGTAGCAAAATCTACTGTTGAAAATAATTCGTGACTGGATTAAGAGGCTAGGGTTGCAGTTGAACGAACCAGAATAATAGTATTGTCTAAATAATCGCTGACTAGGCCGACCAGTCACCCCAAGCAGCACCCGTTCACGAGTATGACGCATGGACCAGCCATCATCTCCTTCGCCATATCAGAGGGAAGGAAACGACCGACCCCACGACGACACCGCAAGCAATGACATTTTAGTGAGCATGACATGGAATAGCCCGATCAGAGTGATGCCCTGCCTCCCTTGCCAAGTTGCAAGTGTTTCGCATCGATTCTCTTGCTACCTTCGCTAACATCTCTATTCTCGTATTGGGGAATATTTTGTTTTCACCATGTGACGTAGCGTCGATATGACGTCATTTTCATACATTTCCTAGTTTTCTACTAACGTTAACGTTTGTAGAATATCAAAAGTGTCAAGGGGGACTGGTCTCACAGAAGATTGGTGTTAGGTAATTCTTTTGTCGCATTTCACCGAGTGCACGATGAAGCTTATTACACCATTTGGTTTTGTGGTTGTACTTCTTACTTTTAAGTTGGAGGGATCTATGGGTTATCAATTACCGCAAGGTAACTTCTGCTCGTTTGACTCATCTATCTATCTAAAATAACTAGCTGACCCGGCGAACTTCGTACCGCCATATTTATATACAATAATTAGCAATAAATTAAAATTGCGACTATAATTTGAGATTTAAACTATCCTATCTCTCAATTTGGATCGAACTGCACATGGTGTGCAAATTTTATTATAATCGGTTAAGTGGTTTAGGAGTCCATTGAGGACAAACATTGTGACACGAGATTTATATATATTAAGATTACAAATTTTAACAAAAAAAACCCGACTTCAATCTGGACCAAATTTAAATGGGACCATTCGGGAAGCACCAGCTTTCAAATAAAAAAAGAAGCATCAAAATCGGTTCACCTAGTCGAAAGTTATGAGGTAACAAACATAAAAAAAAAATACAGTCGAATTGAGAACCTTCTACTTTTTTGAAGTCGGTTAAAAATGGAACTTACAACCAGAACCGACAAAATATGCTTCCAATTCGCTGACATGATTGGCCAAATAAGCCAAGACACCAACTAACACGACTTTTTTCATTACGCCAAAGTGTCGAACTGAAAAATATTACCTAAAGCCAATTAATAGTATTTTATCCAATTTATGATACAATAAAAACGAAGTAATTGGGTTCAACATATTTAGAGTTTTAATTGGTATGGCAACCTTTATAGGGACACGAGGAGTATAATATATTTATGTGCAAAAATTAGTTAGATAGGATATCTGTATAAATGTGTATTCAGTATTACTAGATTACAACGAATAAACGAATGGAGTAGACAATTAAATTCCTCAACAGTTTATCACCAGGTCCCAAACAGTTTGGACAATGCATACAATCTAATTATAGGGTGTCTGACGCCGCTGTATCGGCGACGGGAGCGATAACACTGATGCATTATTTTGTAGTACAATTACTGCGTTTGTTACCAACGTACGCAATCTGTAACAGCTAAAAGGCGACTGGAACAATTCACTCGGTAAGGATACAATGCTTCTGAATAGGTTCTTATAATTTCAATTTGTTTTGAAGACTTAAATAATATTATTGTTTTTTTATTTATATATTTGTACCTTAGACTACCTCATTGGTGTAGTGGTTAGCGTAAGCAACTGCGGATCAAGAGGTCTCGAGTTCGATGCCCGGGTCGGTCTGCTGTTGGGTTTTTCTAACAAGAAATTCTTAATAGCAGCCCGGAGCATGGAAGATGGCGGTGTTTCCCGCCCGTGCCTCGGAGAGGACGTTAAGCCGATGCTCCCGGTTGTCATGAACATCTATGGCAATCGTTATTGGGAAGTCAGTGCCCTTCAATATACTGACAACTAGTTCAACCTTCGGATTCAGTTCACCCTCAGGGTTTCGGAGGTCCGATAGGAAGAAGAAGATATATTTGTTCCTTATTCAAATTTATTTTAGAGTCAGTCTAATAAGTTTTCTTCTTTCATTCTCCTTGATCATTCGGGAACTTCACCACAGCAATAAAAAGTTAAAACAGAAAATGCCAAAAGGGGCACCGAAAAGTGAAATAACTGAGAGGAAGTCAACACTTCCTCAGCAACGACACAATATAGTTCTTTCTATTACTTCTCTTCGCTCTTTCACTTCCTTCCTCTTATGATCTATGGGAACACGAGTTTTTCGGGTTCTATAATTTCACTCGGTAATAAGTAAGGAAATAACTTCTTACAATCGATTTTTATTGAGATCGTGTGAGCCTGTGTTTTTTGGGATTTGTTTGCTTCTGGAGGCAAGTATGAAGATAAATAAAAATTACGATCTTGCATTGAACCATCAATGTAACAAAAACACAAAGTTACGATCGCTCTAGTTTGTTATGGACGGTGCACAATATTATAGACGATGGACAGAAGCGATAGCACACGTGCCATACTGTCTTTACTTGGTGCTAACATAGAACAAGAACTGTTAGAGTAGGACAGATATAAAAATATATCAGTAAAAGCAAAATAGTACAGACTACAGAGTATTGCTATGATTATGAAGTTTTTGTAGTGGCAGATTCAGAATACTGAGTGTTCCCATCAAGGCAGGATCCCTCGACCAGATGAGGCGATCATGCCTAGCGGTCTACTGCTCAATGGTTGATGTTGGGATGTTGAATTTATGCTAATCGGCGCTAGAACTTTTATTGCGCGATGCAAGATTGGTAGTTTTCTTCGTATTGTATGTTACTTCATTGTTTGGTGTATATCCGGTAGATGACGCTGTACTGTGTTTTCTTGTTGCGCTGTATGTGGAAGTCGCCACACTAACCCATCTCCTTATTAAGGGCGTAGAGGCCTATGTGTGAACAAAAGATCTCTGAAGAGTTGCTCTACTATTTAAATCCACGTCAAAAAAAGAGTGGCCATGCATGCAGTTGTGATGTGTCGCTAAGCCTAAAGCCCAAAATTTTTCACATCGAAACATATTGAACCTGATATAGAATAAAATAATATAAATTGAACACTTACTTGTTTATTGCAACAAGATCGGACCCAATGGGAATTCAATATCCAAACGAGCTCTAGTTAATGTCAAGTTTTATATATTATGCAATGTCTTTTCTGTAAGATTCCTCAGCCAAGAAAGGTCTCGTACCACCATAAATGGACTAAAGATTAGTTTGAAGCGTGAAATCCATGTATATGGTGCTATCTCTGTTTCGACAGGAGTTAATTAACGCAAGAAACGAAAGAGATAATAGCTATTGTTAATTGTTTAGTCTTTATCTCGTATGTCAATTTCTTGAGTGTTAACGAGTGAGTAGTTGCCGCTAAAGTTCTAGACAACATACGTACCTACATGCATACACTGTCATGTCATGTTTATCACTCACAGTGATTGCCTACAGTCCAGCGTTCCAGATACTGACAAGTCTAATTCCAGCTAGTCTATGGTAAACTATCTATAGGCTGAAATTATGTGTTCTAAATTAATCTAGTGGTTAGTAGTCGTCCAGCGGTCTAAATTCGAGCATGATTCATTTGATTTTCTTTTTTAGCTTTCTGCACTTCTCCTCCGTGTCAAGTTTAACTGCACCAAATTTCATACTTGTCTGTCCGCATAATTTTTGTAATAAAGAGTAACAAATTCATTTACAAATTTTCATGTACTTATTTTTAGATACAGTATTTAAACAACCTACCTAAATCTAGTTACGTATATAATCCCACCAGGATCGGGGTGGTGTGCAATCGGAGAGGCCAATGTCTAGTAGTGGATTGCAATAGGATGACGATGAGACAATAACATTCCCTTTTAGGGATGGGTATGATGGTTTGCATTTAAATTTGAATCCGAATGAAAATTTAATTATACCTCATGGTACAATGACAATGAGATCATATGAATTGTATTTGTCTATTTCATCTTAAGCGACAGTATGCCATTCGAACTTGTATACAAGTAATATTATAATTTAGTAGATTCAAATAATGATAATTCAAATAAGGAATGACTAAACCAAGACGATGCCTAGAGGGCTTTATAAGCGTTTAATTTAGTTTATAGCCAGTTCCTAATAGCTCCTAGAGAATCCTTGAATTCAGACCTCAAAATGTTCTAAACAATAGCAAATTGCAACGATGTTTGTAATATATTTCGAATTAACGGTTCTATCAGAGATACTGAAGCTGCAGATACAATACTGCTAAATGGGCTAATAATAAATCTAAAGTGAATAATAGCAATCTGAATGCTTTCAAAACTAGTCCATTATTCAGAATTCGTGCAGAATAATGGAGGTAGACGGTTATCGCGGCCATTGTTGCCATTAGCAGCCATCTTATAACAGCATTGTTTCCGCCAATCGCTTGGCGCACGAGCCCTACCGATTGCCGAAGATGCACGAAGTTTAAATTTAAGTGTGGATTCTTTTTTTTTTAATCTTGATAGCCTTCTACGACCTTCGTTTTCATAGGTCCAGAGAATTTAATGAAAACAGTTTATTTTTATTATAACCAATGTACAAGACAATTCATTCAAAGTTCTAAAATTAAGCCTCTGTTTATAGAAATGGTATTCCATATTCAAATTGCCAGAAGAACAGAAACGTATTCCTTTCTTCCGCATTTGAGTGTTTTTCTTTTATGTTATTAGGGGCAAATGAGCAGACGCATCACCTAATGGTAAGCGATACCGCCCATGGACACCCGCAACACCAGAGGTGTCACAAGTGCGTTGCCAGCCTTTGGGGGATGGGGAGGGGGATGGGGTATGGGCCTCCGGTATCCTCACTCACTCGGTGAAACACAGCGTAAACGCTGTTTCAAACCGGTTTTCTGTGAGGCCATGGTATCACTCCGGTCGAGCCCGCCCATTTATGCCGAAGCGTGGCTCTCCCACGGAAATTTATATTTTAAATTTACATTTGAAGTTTCATTTAGAGAGCTCTAGTATAGACTAAATATTTTTTTTGTCAAATTAATTCATCATCTCAGTATTTTGCTGCTTGTTATCCTTTTGACCGTTCACTGCCCTGTTAGGCCTACTGTCAGTGACACTTTATAGACAAACAATACATATCTATATATATAAAAGAGGAAGGTGACTGACTGACTGACATACCCAGAGACCAACGCACAGCCCAAACCGCATAGCTAGCTATCCTGAATCCTGAAATTTTGCATGTAGGTTCTTTACATAACGTAAGTGCGCACTAAGAAAGGATTTTTTGATATTCCACCCCTAAGGGGGTAAATCAGGGGATAAAAGTTTGCGTGAGCGAAGCCGCGTGCAAAAGCTAGTGTATTTATAAAAGAGGGCATAGAGTGGGACCTTCAATTCTTTCTTCAAAAACCTTAATTATATCAAATAGACTTAATTCTTAACTCTGCAACTATCGACATAGTAAAACAATTCGTAGATCTGACAAAAGCATTATTTGAACAGTATCCTGGACTCTTTGTGTTACGTTTATGGCCAATAAATACAATATATTGCTGCAGGTTTGAACGAAATTAATTAGAAATTCTGTTGCAGAAATTTGCACTCTATTTGCTGTAGTTATTGTTCATCAGAGATAACGAAAATGGAAGTGAGTTGTTAAAGCATAAATAAATGTCGGTTGATATTAGCCAATGCTCGTTTAATATAAATAATAAATTGATCGTAAATTTGACAAAATGTTAGCTACTATCTTTTATATCTCTACTTATCTAAATCTACACTATTATATAAAGAGGTAAAGTTTGTGAGTTTGTGACGTTGTAGGGGGTAATCTCTGGATGTACTGAACCGATTTTGAAAATTCTTTTACCAATAGAAGGCTACGTTATTTAGAAGGGACATAGGCTATATAATAACCCGAAAAGTGGGAAGACTTTTTCGTGGTAGCTGAATTTGCAAAGTAAGTCGGAGAAAAAAATGTTTACCATCCAACGAAGTGGGCACGGGTCAACTAGTCAGATATATAAAGAGATCTAATTCTGTAACGTTTTTTATTGTCTGTAATTATGGTCTGTCTGGCTACATATTAGCTGCTAAATAAAATTAAGCTACATATTTCTGTACCTCCATACTAAGAGGTAGGAAACTGAATACTCTTTATCTCAAAATTAATAGAGATGATAAAATCATAGATAGACATACGCGTAGAACCATTTATGATGATACTAGCTTTTGCCGGCTGCTTTGCCCGCGTGTTTATCGGTTATTGCGGTACAGAGAAGCCTATGTAATTTTTCAAGCATCAAAATATCTCTATACCAAATTTTCAACCGACTTCAAAAAAAGGAGGAGGTTCTCAATTCGACTGTTTTTTTTTTTATGTTTGTTACCTCATAACTTTCGACTAGGTGAAGCGATTTTGATGATTATTTTTTTATTTGAAAGCTGGTGCTTCTCATGTGGTCCTATTTTAATTTGGTCCAGTTCTGACATGACATTCACGAGAAAATCGTATAAATCTTCAATTTGCATTAAGTATGTGCGCGACAAATTGACGAATAACTCAATATCACGCCTACTGATTTCGATGATTCTTTTTTTATTTGAAAACTGGTGCTTCCAGTGTGGACCCAATTCAATTTGGTCGTTCTTGAAGTCGGTTCTTTTTTGTTAAAATTTTGTATTATATTTAAATCAATACATCGGTTTAGCCATGAAAGCGTAACAGTCACAGTTACTTTCGAATCTATTTCTATACTAGGTATATTATTTTAATATTATAAAACTGAAGAGTTTTTTTGTTTGTTTGAACGCGCTAATCTCATTAACCGCTGGTCCAATTTGAAAAATTATTTTAGTGTTAGATAGCCCATTTATCGAGAAAGGCTATTAGCTATATATCATCACGCTAAGACTAATAGGAGCGGAGCACCAATGAAGAATGTTTAAAAAACGGGGGAAAATTATCACGCTACGGGTACGGTACGCTAGAGGGTTTGGAAATATAATAAGTCCACTTATTATATTTCCAAACCCTCTTGTTTTCTTCTGATTAATTTCGTTGCGGGTTACAAGACAGTTTAATTTTTCCTGGGGCTTCCCGAGTGTCATAACCCGAGTGTCATAACTGCTGTTGATCCTGGTGTACAGGAGTTACAGTGGTGGGCGTGTGAGCGGGATAAGTCCAAAAAAAAAGATAACTGAAAATCGAGCTAAACAGATGCTACATCAAAACATTTATAAGGAAATAGAACTTAAAGTCTACTATGATATGATTGAACTTCGAGTTTCTGCAGCAAGAGCAATTACCATCAGATCTTCATAACCCGAGTAGTACGCGAAATCATCTAAGTTTTGTAAAAAGACTGAAGACTAAAAAATATACAAATTACTATTCTCCATATTGCTTCGCTACAGTTTCAATGAGCTGGAATTAAATAAATTATCTGGATATCAGATAAAGTTATCTGTCACTGCATCTGTGTGGTGTATTGGAGGCTGCGGAACAGAGTGTGTCGTGTACAAATGTAAGGCACGCGCGTAAACACTCGGTATATTTTACGTTTCGTGGTTCATTTCGGAGGTAGTCCAAGTTACAAGAGTTTGAGGAAAGAATATTAAATTGATTTAATACCTTAGTCGTGTGATTTGTTAAATCTTTCTTACCAGTTTACATGAAAAGAGAAATAAGTTACACGTGATATTTCACACATGAATAAGACCTAAAAGACTTTCGGTTTATTATATGCGATTTTTCTTTTTGCAATTGTCTTGTTTCCAGTCGACTTTTTGATTGTTTAAATTATTTATTATATATTATTACATAAATGGCAAACGCAATCACTTTTTCATGATACTTTAACAACTTTAAATACAAAGTCTTGAATTGAAATCATTCGCATAATTATTATATAATTTCCATTTATTATGATTACTATATTAATTTTAGTTCTACATCATTAGTTTTTCTTTAAACTAAGTGGACATTACATTGTTTAAATTATAGTTTCAGTGCACTGTATACTGTGCGTGTGTTTTATTGGTCTGTAGGTATAAAAGAAAACTGTGCCACACACACTATATATTATTATTTAAATATTAGAAATACAAATAGGTATAGTGTTTGTGTGTACCATAGACATATAAGAATAGACTGAGCTAGCAATAGGACTATCGTGTAAGTGGATGCGATGGCTCGATATAATGAGAACGCAACAATAAAAGCCCCTTTGTCCTGCTTTAGGGCGTGCACTTGCTGCATGCATGCTATGAAGTTTTGTATTTGTATATGTGTGCTATATGCAGCACACAGTCGCCACCAAAAAGAGACAGAGGGGGCCTTTTATTGTTGCGTTCTCTTTTTATGAAGCTATCGCATATAACGCCCACTCCCGTGGTCTATTCTATATGTCAATGGTCTGTACATGTGTCTATAAACAGATGACAGTGACAAGAATGACAGAGTCTTTATGACAGCGCGTAACGTCAAGTTATTAATTTACACCACACCTTAAACTCTTAAGTCCAACTGGGTGTTCTGACGCAACGACTCGTATTTAATGCTTTCAATAACTTTAGTTAGACCCCTTTTAATATAAGATGTCTATTCCATACTCTGATTGCGATACTAGACTAAAGTTTAACATCGTGATCGCTACCTGCAGTGTTTTATTTATCTTTTATCTCAAAAGCAATAAGCCTTGCTTGTTACTGAAGTGGATTAAAGACTGCGTTCGTAACTGTTTTTAATGTTGGAGATTTGTTGATAAGTACTTTAGTAGTTGTTGTAAGATTTTATTAGTATAAAGAGCAAGTTGTTTGAAAAGAATCGATTTGTAACATTTTAGAATTTACCTCGCTTGTACTTATACCATTATTTTTAAAAGTATTAAATTAGAATGTATTTCAATAAGTTCCCTCAAGTGCCGACAATCGAGAGTATAAATTACAAACGGCTTGTTTATTGCGAAAATATGGTATTTCAGTGATACAATTATTAAGATTACCAGGTTGTAATTCGTTGGTCCAGTGGTTAGCGTAAGCTAGCAGGCGACGCCACCGTGGAGACGGTGGCGGGGACCAGCTTCATGAGGAGTACCGCGAAGCGCGGAAAACTCTGAAGCTGGCCATTTGCCGCGCCAAAGAGGTAAAAAGAAAGGAGATGCTGGAGAGTCTTGACCGTGACCCCTGGGGTCGCCCATACCGTGCTGTGCGTCAGAAGCTCCGCACGGCGGGCCCCCCCCTTACCGAGACTCTCCAGCCCAGCTTCCTGCAGGAAGTGGTCGAGGGCCTTTTCCCTGAGCGGGCGGAGCACACACCCCCGTCGATGGCCTATGCGGTCATGGACGACGGGGGTAGAGAAGACGATGTGCCGCCCGTTAGGGAATCGGAGGCTGTTCTTCGGATCCGTTCCAAGAACACCGCCCCCGGGCCGGACGGGGTTCCAGCCCGAGTGATGGCCCGAGCCCTCGACCATATGTCGGACCACCTCAGGGAGGTGTTGGACGCTAGCCTGGCGTCCGGACGCTTCCCTGAGTGCTGGAAATGCGGAAAGCTGGTCCTGTTGAGAAAGCCGGGACGGCCAGCAGATTCGGTCGCGGCCTATAGGCCCATCGTGTTGCTGGACGAGGCGGGTAAACTTTTTGAGAGGATACTCTCTGCCCGCATCGTCCGGCACCTCAGCGAGGTGGGCCCCGACCTGTCGGACGCCCAATTCGGGTTCCGAGAGGGGCGTTCGACGGTCGATGCCGTGATGCGCCTTAGGGCCGTGACCGAAGAGGCGGTAAGCTGTGGCGGTGTGGTGTTGGCGGTGTCCCTGGACATCGCCAACGCCTTCAATAGTCTGCCATTTAGCTGCATCAGGGAAGCACTCCACTATCACGGGGTGCCAGAGTACCTGAGGCGGCTAGTGGCAGACTATTTAGAGGAGCGTACCGTCGTGTACGAGGACTGAGAGGGCGTCTTGAGACGGCGACCCATGTCGTGCGGCGTTCCGCAGGGGTCTGTCCTTGGACCACTCCTGTGGAACGTGGGGTACGACTGAGTCCTTCGAAGTCGTCTGCCTCCCGGGCTGGGCGTAATTTGTTACGCCGATGACACTCTTGTCACAGCCCGGGGGGCGAACTTCCAAGAGGCGGCGCGCCTGGCCACCTGGGGTGTTTCTCTGGTGGTCGGGCGCATCGAGGCGCTGGGCTTACGGGTGGCCCTGGATAAGACGGAGGCCCTATTGTTCCATGGGCCCGGTCGTGGTCCACCCGCCGGCGCCTCCATAGAGGTCAACTCGGTCCTCGTACCGGTTCGGGCCCAGATGAGGTATCTGGGCCTGATCCTCGACGGTAGGTGGCTCTTCGACGAGCACTTCCGACAGCTTGGTCCGAAGCTGATCGACGCTGCCTCCGCCCTTGGGCGACTTTTGCCCAATTTGGGTGGAGCCAGCGTGGCAACGCGACTCCTGTACACGGGGGTTGTCCGGTCGATGGCGCTGTATGGTGCACCGGTGTGGGTGGCGGCTCTGACTGCCCTAAATAAGGCCCGCCTCTGGCGGCCTCAGAGGGTATTGGCAGTCAGAGCCATACGCGGATACCGCACTGTGTCGACCGAGGCGGCGTGCGCCTTGGCCGGAACACCCCCGTGGGATTTGGAGGCGGAAGTGCTCGCCGAAGTTTATCGACGGGTGGCTGTCGGTTTTAGTCGGTTCGAGTCCGACACACCGCCCCGCCGCAAGCCCCGGCGCGGGTGACGGTCCGAGGGGATTTCCACACGTTAAAAAAAAAAAAACGAAAAGTTTTTAGCGTAAGCGACTGCCGATCAAGAGGTCTCGGGTTCGATTCCCAGGTCGGACTGCTGTTGGGTTTTTCTTACAAGAAATTCTTAATAGCAACCCGGAGTATGGTAGATGGCGGTGTTTCCCGGCTGCCGGTCACGGTTGTCATGAACATCTATGGCAATCGTTATTGGGAAGTCAGTGCCCTCAAATATACTGACAACTAGTTCAATCTTCGAATTCAGTTCACCCTCAGGTTTGCGGAGGTCCGATACCAGTCGCTTCGTGGAAAAACTGATATTCAGGTAAAACCGGTTGAATTAGTAGCTGACCCCAAATTATCTTGGGAATAATAAAGGCTAGGAAGATGAAGATGAAGGTTGCAATTAAAAAATAATACGTGTCGAATATTATAAGTACACTAGCTGACCCACGCAACCACGTCTGCGTCTTGTATTGCCCGTAGCGCGATTATAAGAGCTTGAACAAATTTATTTACCACTAGCTGACCCGTGCCCACTTCCTTAGGCGAAAATCATTTTTTCTTTGCAAATTCGGCTACCACGAAAAAGTCTTTCCACTTTTCGGGTTATTATATATCCTATGTCACTCACAAATAACGTGGCCTTCTATTGGTAAAATAATTTTCAAAATCGGTTTAGTAGATCCAGAGATTAGCCCCTATAACGTCACAAACTCACAAACACACAAACGCACAAACTTTACCTCTTTATCTATACTAACATTATGAAGCTGAAGAGTTTGTTTGTTTGTTTGATCGCGCTAATCTCAGGAACCGCTGGTCCGAGTTTAAAAATTCTTTTCAAAAACGGGGGAAAATTATCACGCTACGGGTAACAGCAGACGCAAACGTTGCGTGGGTCAGCTAGTATAATTTAAAATAATAATAGTGTATAAGTGTGGGTTTAGATGTAGAAGTGTAGATGCAGATAGTTTTGATAAAAAAGTATAGTGAGTCAACCTTATAAGATAGAAGATATACGCAAAATGAAGAACTTTCCCCCGTTCTTGCAACATTTTTCATTGATACTCCGCTCCTTTTGGTCGTAATGTGATGATATATTATAGCCTATAGTTTTCCTCCATAACTGAGTTATCTGGGAAAGGATGTTTCAAATCAGACCAGTACTTGCTGAGATTGACGAGTTCCACCAAACGTGCAAATAAACTCTTCGTATTTATATTGATTCTTTTTTTAAATATTGCTAGCATCGAATCTTAACAATTTTAGGGACCTCTGGTTCTTTAAGTATTATTAAATCAATTCTTATAAATGGAACCATCACTTATAAAAAAAAACTTCGTTTAAAAAAACCGACTTCAAAAACTAAAAAGTATAAAATAACTTAATTTGTATGTGCTACCTATTCATTGGTTTGAAGTCAGTGCCAAGCCAATGGAATAGTAGGTGCCACACGCTATATTTCGAGACGAACGTCGACGCTTCGGTTGTTTTGTTCAACGCGAAGAGCAGCTATCCCGCTCAAGGTCACGCGCGGCGAGTGCGGTACCTACTATTACATTTTGGCTTGGCACCGACTTCAAACCAATGAATAGGTAGCACATACAAATTAAGTTATTTTATACTTTTTAGTTTTTGAAGTCGGTTTTTTTAAAGGAAGTTTTATTTTTATTTTTCGTTTTTTAGTCTTTCTCAAGTCTCTCACCATCATTTCATTTAAAATTTATTGATGTCTACAGAATATGAAGCAATGCAGACAATTGCTCTTAGCTTCATTGCAGGCGCTCACGTAAATTTGAGGGTTTCTTTCGATTTCCTTGGGATCCCATCATCAGATCCTGATATGGTGGCCATGGGACCACATGGGGAGCATACCCTTTCGAATACAAAAAGAATTTTCAAAATCGGTCCACAATTGACGGAGTAATCGATGTACATACATACAAAAAAAAAAAAAAAAAAACGTTGAAATTGAGAACCTCCTCCTTTTGGAAGTCGGTTAAAAATCAGATAGGCTTTTGATGATCGGATTAGAAGATCAAGTTAAATGGTCATAAAGATAAGTCTGGACACATCTGATAGTGAATACAATGCTTAACTGAGAGATGGCAGTTAAGATGTTACGGAGGTACGGAGAGGTATGTTTCAGCTGATATGTGATCTTGTGCGGATATAGTGACATGATGTTACCGTAGATATTGGTTACAATATCATTGAAAACGTGTAGTTTTTATATACTAACAACTGTGAAACTATGAAAAGTCGATAGAGGTGTAAATCCCTCCCTCCCCCCCCCATCCCCAAAAGGCCGGCAACGCACTTGTGACGCTTCTGGTGTTGCATGTGTCCTAATCGCTTACCATCAGGCGATACGTCTGCTCGTTTGCCCGCCTATTCCATAAAAAAAAAAAGTTTTTATCTCAGTAGAGAAATTCTTGTAACAGTCCTACTAATAGAATCAAGGCAAGAAAAATATGCTCGTAATTCTACCACAGGAATATAGGTAATGAAATGGGCCTATGGTCTAACTGATAGAACTACGGATATTTTTATATATGGCCTTGCCAAAATGACTCTACTCTGCCTGATGGAAAGCTCAAGCTGAATCAAGGGTGGTGGTCACCATACTCATTGCGAATGCAGACAATGCAACAATGCAGCACGGTCACACCATGGCGGCCTAGTGATGCTTCTGCATCATTGGGCCTCCGGTCTGGCACTCACCAACGAAACACGACAGCACACGACGAGCTCTGTCATTTTACGATGATCTTCTGTGCGAGGTTAATAAGTTTTGACCGTAGTACTACCAGTATGCCAAAAAACTTTTAATAAAATGTATATAACCTATTTCACTCGGGTCTTTATTGCTAATCTATCGACTCCTCATTTCAATTTAACGGCTATTTATCTAAAGTCGTAACACAGCCAACATCTTCTGTGAGTCACATTCTGCTTCAAAAAGTGGGTCATTAGTATTAAGATGGTTTCGTTATCAATAGTAATCTGAAGTGACCTGTCCTAAATTTAACAGGTGTAATACTCGTATATTCGAACCGTTAAAGCCCACGCGGGTAGTGCTGATACGCTAAGATGACCTTTATTTCAGCTTACACGGGTGATATGACCGCAATTTATTGCAAGTGTTTTATGACCATTTTATTTCCAGGACCGAATTATATGTTCCGGCAAATAATTGTAAATATACATGTATTTAACTATTATAGTTATGGATAGAACCAGATTACTATGGAACTTTTGTTGTAATTATCACGTTTTCTGGTCCTTACTCGGGTTGAAAAGATATATCTGATATGTAATATTACTGTTCCTTTGTACTAATACTAGCTTTTGCGTCATTGCTCCGTTGAGTTGAAAAACTGTTTCGTATAAAAGACATATACGATTTTTAAGAAAGACAAGTTCTCTTTATTCCGTTCTGTTCTATTGAGAGTAAATTTAAGAGGTTCTCTAAAATAATATGCATATAAGCTTATGATTGTATTTCTATGGAACTTTTGAAGTATAAGTATTAAGAGTTCTACTCCTTTTAGCGCAATTGCTAACTCTGAAACATAAAGTGAGCCGTTGCGCATTCACCACACCCATAAAAAATACTAGAAAAAGTTTAAAAACCTACGACCCGACTACATTATAACTTTTGATATTTAATCTATATATAAATAAAAGAGGAAGGTGATTGACTGACTGACTGACATACCCAGAGATCAACGCATAGCCCAAACCGCTGAAGCTAGTCTATATATATATATATAAGAGGGAAATGACTGACTGACTGACTGACATACCCAGAGGTAAACGCACAGCCCAAACCACTGAAGCCAGAATCCTGAAATTTTGCATGTAGGTTCTTTATATAACGTAAGTGAGCACTAAGAAAATAATTTTTGAAATTCCACCCGTAAGGGGGTAAATCATTGGATGAAAGTCTGCGTGAGCGAAGCCACGTGTAAAAGCTAGTAAGTTATATAATCTATGTCACCCAGGACATATGTATTGACACCTCACTCATACATAATACCGCCAAAACTATTGTCCATCCTTTTAGCTTTGCCAAATTCGGGTAAAAAAACACCAACATTATAATGATTCACATCAAAAGATAGATCTATTTATGAAGTATTATATTTAAATTGAAATCTCTCAATCCAATGGTTATCTGCGATTCCTGGATGGTATCGGCGATCTGTGGGTCAGGCTACAGGTTGAACTCAGACAAGATCGGTACATTTAAATATCGCAGTGTCTGGATGTAAACACCAGTATCTGATTAACGTCATGGCTTATCATATTGTAGTAATACTGCCTGTTTTCTGTAGCCTATATTAATAAATAGCGAAAATATATCAAATATATGTTAGGTTAATATATCTTTGGCGCAATGGTACCGCATGCGACTGCTGTACTTGAGGTCTCGGGTTCGATTTCCGGGTCGTACCAAATGTCTGTATGATCAGCAAATATTTGTTTCGAAGTTTGAATATTTTCTATGTATAGTATGTATGTATTTACAAACAAAAAGTATATAATGTGTATTTATAACATATTTGCTCGTAAAGGGTCTCTTATTTCACCAATTTCAATATCGTAATGTATCTCATTACGTACTTGTGCGTTATTGAAATGTAAAACGCACGTTTATTTAATAAAGTAAAACTCACGGTTTATCAAGATGCTCGAACAATTCTCTTTTAAATATTAGCAAAGAGTTTTTATGTCAGAAAAGTGGTCAACATTTTATGAGTGAAAGTAGGAGAAACGAGACCACAGATTTCCGCAGCCGCCTCCGTTGCTGCCGCCGACTGCTGAACTCTGTGGTCTCGTTTCTCCTACTTTCACTTTCACAAGAGAGTGAGAGAGAGACTGGTGAAATTTTAATTAATAATAATAACTCGACAAGCTTAAAAATGCCAACTGGCAACGTAATAATCAATTTTACAAATTGTTCAAATTTTTATAACTGCTTTAACAAGTAATTAAAGATTTATTCGATCAAGAAAGTCCGAGTTTTATTTATTTCTTTTTATTTTTATTGTTTTTTTTATTTATTTTTTATTTTTAAAATGTTTATTGAAATAAATCTGAGTAGTTTTACCTATATTTTTTTAAATGTTAACGCCTAGTCTGCATGTCGTCACAATGTAATTTAAATTTTCTCACAACACAAACTGTGACACAAAGAACAATGTGAAGTCCATAAAATAGTATAACATTTATTTTTGTCATGTGATTTTAATGATTTTCTCTTACTCTTATCGGCATGAATGGGCCGGCTCGATCGCAGTGATACCACGGCCTCATAGAAAACCGGTGTGAAACAGTGCTTGCGTTGTGTTTCACCCAGTGAGTGAGGATAACGGAGGCCCATACCCAAACCCCTCTCCCCCCCATCCCCCAAAGGCCGGCAACGCACTTGTGACGCCTCTGGTGATGCGTGATGCGGGTGTCCATGGGCGGAGATAATTGCTTACCATCAGGCGATACGTCTACTCGTTAGCCTCTTATTGCAAAAAAAACTCTAACTATATTCTAAAGCATGTAAAATATGATAAGAGAATTTGTTTTGGACCTTACGAGCTTTAGTGTAAACTGAACAACAATTCCACATATTTAAGTAAGTTTTACAGTGAATTACATCATTAAAACACAAGTACAATTACATCATTAAATATAGTTCAATGTTTGACCTCCACATCTCGCTTGAAGCAGTTGTGTTGAAAATAAACTAAGCCTGTGATTGTTCTAATTTCTGCCGTAACTAGATAGGTGTTTAGACTTAAATGTAGGCTTGAAGCGCCTCCAGTGATAGGGCTTTGGAACTAATTTATAACGACTATCCGACCTCATATTGTAAGAAAACACACGTGAACTTATAAGGCACAATTTAACCCATAAACGCTTGCTGGTCTACTCTGCGGTATAATATATTTACTAAAAGAGATTGTTCTATGACTCCAGGGCCTTTTATAACCTCTTACGTCTGCTTTAAGGAGATGCCTATATTCAGCAGTGGATATTAGCAGCAGTTATCAAAGGCTGTTAATGATGCTTTCATGGCATTAAGCTTGCCAAGAGTACCCATTTTGATACACTGTACTTCGATGTGATGTCTATACTAGCACGGAAGCACTACCTGGGAGACACCAATGTCCCTTAACCAACTTTTTTTCTCTGTTTTTCATTAGTCAATTAGATCACGATATACATCATACTACTAAAATTATTCCATCTTATAATAGGTCTTTACCTATGAAATTGCCGTTTTGTATGCAATAAGTGAAAGTACTTATTTTTTCAAACTTTTTTATTTCTGTTATTCAAAGTAATCACCCATGCAATCGACACATCTCTGCCAACGCATCTCTGCCAACGCATTGGCAGTTTATTGTTGCCCTTTTTGTAAAAATCAGCTGGACGGGAGGCAACAAACTCTTCAAAGGCATTTTATACTGCCTCTCGGGAATTGAAATTTTTACCCACTAAAAAGTTGTCTAAATTTTGGAAAAAGTAATAGTCGGTAGGTGCAAGGTTTGATGAGTATGGCGGATGGGGGAGAGCTTTCAACCCCAGCTCTTGCAGCTTGGAGACTGTCTGTTGCGCAGTATGGGGTCGCGCGTTGTCGTGAAGCAGCATACAAAACGGCAATTTCATAGGTAAAGACCTATTATATCTTTTAACACACGAGACACTATCTTGTACTTTCTCCTAATCTTAATTTTCTCTCCATCCCATGGTTGCCTGTAAGAGATTGCCTTCGAGCAATATTAGCAACTAGCTGTCCCATTCAACCTCGTTTGCGTCTCCTATTGCCCGTAACGTGATAATCTTCCCCGTTTTCGAAACATTTTTTATTGGTGCTCCGCTCCTATTGGTCTCAGCGTGATGATATATAGCCTTCCTCGATAAATGGGGTATCTAACATTGAAAGAATTTTAAAAATCGGACCAGTAGTTCCTGAGATTAGCGCGTTCAAACAAACAAACAAACTCTTCAGCTTTATATAATAGTATAGATAAGGCCCCCACTTGTACCTACATACCTAGTCTTAAGTTCATTCTATAATCTTCTGGTGTACAATATATTATTATTATAATATTGCCAAGTTTATGTGCCAACATGTTGCTCAAAATATAAGAACGTAGATTTGTATATTAATGTCTTATTTACAAATAATATGCGTGTGTTTCAATAAGCTTGTGCGTTACAGATGCGGTGATCACAGGGCTGCGGTACTGATATCCAAGAACAGTTAGCTGTTGATATCTCCTTGGGTCTCTAATAAGGGGAAAGTACGAAACTACGGGCAGGTAAAATATATTATCCGAACATTGCTTTAAGTAATTTACTCAGAAGGAGCATTTAAAAACACGTACAACTGCGTTATCCTTTTAGTAAGTATTTATCACGATCAGAATTGATTCCGGATTATTTGACAATGTCCAGAATTCGGTTTTCCGTTATTCGAAGTTTAAGGAGAAGATTGAGGAGAAGAAGAGAAGAGGATAATCTACCTACACTTTAAAAGCTCAAAAGTTTAGCGGTGTAATGGTTAGGTATTTATGAGCACATTTGATGCTGGGTGGTGATTTATTTAGCCTACCTTTACCCCGCGATGTTGCACGCGATTGTTGTTGCAATTTTTGAGACGCCATCTTGCGTCGTGTTACCTAATTATAATTTTGCGCCTTTTGAACTACGATGAAGTTCGAACATAAAATTGTAATTGTATGTCCTATCAACGGAGATGATGAATAGTAATTGAAATACATGAACAGTGAGTGTCCATTCGCATGCGATATATACCACATTGTTTGCATACAAATATTTATGTGTATTGCATGCGCAGTGATATTGATTCTGAAAATTTCTCTCAAAATTAATTGCACCTGTCACTGAGATCGTTTTAAATGGAGCTAGAAGATATGTATGCGTTATTGGGACCATATTTATTTTCTTGAGACATAACTGTACTGTCTGTTCGTGTCGAATAAAGAATAGGGAGTGTGACCAGCTCTATTCATCCCGCGGGTGTCATAAACCCGAGTCTCCACCGAACAAAAGTTGGCAACTTTTGTGTTGTCAACACGTGCTGGTGACAAAAGTTTCTGTAATTTCCTTGTGTTGGCAACAAAAATCATCAACAAATGTTGCGAACCGTGTTCCTGTTTTTGGCGGTAAACATCAAAAGAATACGCTTGTTGCAAATCCTTATTGTGGAGACGCTTAGTTGGAATGTTTTTCAAATTGTTGGCGACTCGGTGCAGACACAATGGAAACAAAAGTTGGCGATTTTTTGAAGAGTTGCAAGCAGTTGGAAACACTGTAATTGCCAAAATTTCGGTGGAGACTCGTCTTAAGAGCCAACGGAGCGAACTATGCAGTACAACAGTACTGCAAAGAGAAGAAAAAGACTGACCAGCGTGGTTTAGTGGGTGATAACCGCTTTTCTAAGGAAAAACATATATCTAGACGTAGATTGTTAAGGTCTTTTCTTTTGATGTGATGTGAATTATAAAAAAAACTTTTTATTATTATTACATTTATATTACATTTTGGCTTGGCGCCGACTTCAAACAGATTTTAGGTACCCAGCATACACAATAATACTACTATTTAAATGAATAAAGAATTAGGTATAGACAAGAATTGGCACATAGCAATTTATGAAGAGCCAGTTTATTTTACGCTTTTTAGTGTTTTTTGGCAGGGAGTTTTCGTCGGATGGTTTTTTGGAAGTCGGTTTTTTTTTATAAAAAGTTTTTATTTTTCCATTTTTAGTGCAAACAATCATAGGTTATCAGTAAGTTGAACTATTTCATATAATTTTAGTGAATAACTTTAGTGGTTTGAACACATATTAAAACTTAGTATATATTAATAATTTAATTATTATAATATATATTATAGATAATTTTGGAAACTGATCATGTTTCCAAAATTATGCTGAGATGCAAGATTTCTGTTACCTAGAACGTGGTCTACGGGGCAATAGGAATCGTGTCCAAGCTTAAATGTCGTGAGGAAATAGAAGCAGGCGAGTTACTTAAAGCAAAAAACATTAAGGGGTTAGTCATCATAGCGTCTGTGACATCAGCTCACCTAAATAACTTAAAAGTATACAACTAAAGGTCTATAGATACGTATGAAATTGAAAGAATTATCCTCCAACTCCTAACCGTTGAGGAGTTGTACCTTCCATCATCAGCTTACCTAAATAATTTGAAAGAATACGACTAAAGGTAACATACATACATGTGACATTTAAAGATTTATCCTCCAACTCCTAACCGTTAAGGAGTTTTACCTTTCATCATCAGCTCATCATCATTAAATGATGACTACCAGACGCAAATACCGGCGTAGCTTCAGAAAATATACGAAAAACATAGAACGTGCCTGAAAAAAATGAGGGTTACCCTCGATTTCTCTGGGATGCCATCATCAGATCCTAGTTTCCTTATCATGGTACCACCGTCGGGACATCTAATTTCTATTAAAAAAAGAATCATCAAAATCGGTTCATAAACGACGAAGTTATCCCCGACGCCACATAAAAAAAAAAAAGAAAAAAATATACGGTCGAATTGAGAAACCTCCTCTTTTTTTGAAGTCGGTTAATAAAATTGTGAATCATTTTTCCTAAATGATTTAGTTCATGTGACGACGATAGCTTGTTTTGGTGTCTAGACATTAAATGTTAAATTTCCAGAAAGAAAATTTACGAATTAAGGTATATAAGAAATTGCTTATTAGCGATAAGGCCGCCATTTGTACATGGTTGTTAAATTTATATACTCCTAAATGTAAACTGTATTAATTGGTGTACAATAAAGTTTATTCTATTCTATTCTATATCACGGTGATATGGAATCGAAAGCACAAAACTATATTATACTAATTTTATACTAATATATATATATAAACCTTAGTATATATACTCATTTCAAGCAAATGACATTACGTAACCATGATTAAGATGCAAAGTCTGCTGTAACTCAACTGAAAGAAGACGAATCTATGATCATTAAAAGGGAGGATCAGATCTGTTTTAACCTTTCAAGCGAGAGGGTATAATAAGATGAACCAACGGGATACTATGTAAACAACAATTTGTATGCAGGATTAGCAGACAGCCACGTAACGAGGTAACAGATTTTAACTCGTACTAACACTTTTTCACCGACTAACCCAAGAACCAAAAGGAATGGAGTCGATTTAAAACTTAAATTTTATATTTTGGCTATTATATTTCATTTGTTAACATATAATATAGTGACAAGAGGCAGAAGCATCACTAGGCCGCCATGGTGTGGGTCACCATGCTGCATTGTCTGCATTCGCAATGAGTATGGCGCATATCTTGTATTCTGCTTATGCTTTCCATCAGGCAGAGTAGAGTCATTTTGGCAGGCCATACATAAAAAAAATCTTCAGTTTAAATAAAGACAGTATAAGAAATCCATAAAGATAAATTCTGAAGTCGCATTTTTAAGCTATTGCATAGCTTTTATCGCGGGCTTTGAGCGCGGCCGAACCAAGAAATTCCGTAACGAAAAAACCTAACACCCGAAGCTCGCACGGGTCTACACGAGCTGCTCCGAAATATCATATCTTTATAATACCACATTCACCGCATGTGTATACAAGTTCAAAGAAAAAAAAATACTGCATAAATAAAAACCGGTCAGCACCATCTGTTAAAGCTGTTTCGCAACCTTCTATTATTTAAATACTTTTTGAACAATATTAAATGAGAAACTGGCAAAATAAAATTAATTATAATTGCATAAATTGATAAAAAATGCTATGCAACAGCTTTACCGCGGCAGTCCCCGAGTGCCACACGTATTTTTTTACCGACTTCAAAAAAGGAGGAGGTTCTCAATTCGACTGTATTTTTTTTATGTTTGTTACCTCATAACTTTCGACTGGGTGAACCGATTTTGATTTGATTTTTATATATTTTCATAATATATAAAACGGGTCCTAACTTTTTAGTTTTTGAAGTCGGTTTTATTCAACGATTTTTTTTTAAGTGTTCATATTACACTTAGAAATATACTAGAGCAACAACATTGTGTCAACTCTACACATTTTTTGTTCTGCGATGACATCTGTGGCGTGAAGCCAGTCCATTACATAGGTATCACCTTCGTTAGTACGACACGTCCACACCAACCAACATTAAGGACTAAAATCCTGTGCTAAATCTACAATGCACCTTCTTTGAAGAACTCCCAATATCTTACTTAATCTTGAAACGAATTTCGACTTTATTGCTTGGCGAATACTTCAATTGTTTGACATGTAGAATAGTCATTGCGGAGTAATATCTATTCCATGTACAAAGGTATAAGTTCTTGTTATTTTCCGCTCAACAGTCAATTTTATACCTTAACGTAATAAAAATAAGATTCTTATGACATTCCGGATACTTATATGAATTTATTTGTATTGTATGCCACCCACATTTGGATCGCGTTTGATAAGAATTGTCGGTAATGGGATGCTGTGCTTTGCTGTCGAAGAGCGGCTATCTCTATTATTTAAGGCCAAAAATGTTGTATTGAATATCTAGATAATAGTTTATTAAAACTATCAATTTATTATTGGTCCATATAAATTAAATATTCTCCTTCCTAGCTTTTATTATTTCCAAGATTATTTGGGGTCGGCAACTAGTTCAACCAGTTTAATCTAACTATCAGTTTTCCACGGAGTGACTGGCATCGGGTGAACTGAATTCGAAGGTTGGAATAGCTGTCAGTATATTTGAGGCGAGGCACGGGCGTGAAATACCTACTACCGATTTCCATACTCCGGGCTGTTATTGAGATATTCTTGAAAAAAAAAACCCAATAAAAGTACTTGGCCCGACAGGGGAATGGAACCCGAGACCTCTTGATAGGCAGTCAAACTATTTTTGAGAATTATGTACATACTTTTTAAGTTCAGATGTCAATACAGATTGTGCACTAGTACTTACGAATAAATGTGATTGTATTTCATTCAGTACAGTTAGTGAGTTTTAATAAAACTATATAATTACCTATATATCATGACGATACGTCTCCTCGATTGCCCCCTATCTAATAAAAAAAAACTATATTTTCTATAGCAACTCTGAGAAAAACACAAAGAAACTTCTGAGTTTCTTTGTGTTTTTTTTGTGTGTATTTGTGTTGAAATACACACAAATTAGAAATTGTGACAGAATAAGGCAAGTGTCCAGTTCCGTTTTAGAAAATCTACAACAGATCTTAATTTTTTGGGAGGCATATGCTTGCGTTCTTGAGTGTCCATTAATAAAAATCAATTAATTGATATTATATATATTCAAACTACCTACTCCAGTTCATCAATCCTCTGTCTGAAGTCAACTTTCTTTTAATCTACTATACTAGATTAAAAGAAACTTGCACACGCCAAAAGAAGTAAAAATTGCACACGTCAAAAGAAGTAAAAAGAACAGGACATGTATGTTCAACTTCTGAAAACAGCTTTTTATCGTTCAACTTCTAAAAACAGCTTTTTATCGTTCAACTTCTGAAAACAATTTTTATCGTTCAACTTCTGAAAACAGCTTTTTATCGTTCAACTTCTGAAAACAGATTTCATCGTTCAACTTCTGAAAACAGCTCTTTATCGTTCAACGACAATAACGATACGAAACAATAAATATAGTCTTAGATGAAAAAGATTTAGCGTAAGAGAGTAATTTTACAAGTTCTTGCATTCAATATCTATTTTTCTAATAAGACAGAAATTGACAGCAAGATGAGCTACAAACCGAAGTCGAAAAACGTTCGTAGCAAAACTACTCTTCAAATGCATGTTCAGATATTCCAATACAAACCTACAATAAAACAAATTTAATTCTCCATTTAAATACAGCATCAAAATTCATATTGCAAACTCAAAAACATATTTTACAGAACATACGAGCGAACGTGATCACATTTGTTTGCCATTGTCATCGTAGCCGATACTAGCCGAATAATCCCGAATACACCCGATACGCATCTCGGCGCGCTCGCGCATGACACAGATAATCTAAGCATTCAGCCACCCGCAGAGAAACCAGCGATTTTATACAGCCAACTTAATAAATGCTCATTAAAATAAATTGTTTGGTATTGTCATAGCTTCCGATTGGTTTCTACATATCGTGATCTTCGTTTACATTAGCTATTCTGAGATAAATATGGCTGGTAATTTATGCCTTTAACTATGCCCATAAAGAATAATAATGGTTCACGATGGTGTCTCTGGTTACTGAAGAGTTAATAAAGTTTGTATGATTGTGCTCTGCTGTGCGTGCCGTGGATACTAACTTTGCATCGAGTTGTAAATAACTGAAAGACTATTTAT
Source organism: Diaphora mendica (assembly GCA_949125395.1). Taxonomy (NCBI): domain Eukaryota; kingdom Metazoa; phylum Arthropoda; class Insecta; order Lepidoptera; family Erebidae; genus Diaphora; species Diaphora mendica. The sequence continues at coordinate 4,077,613 of OX421321.1, forward strand.
ATTTCTGCTATTATTTTTAGTTTACCTCAGCTCATATAAAGAATTTATTCCATTTTCAATATATTCTGAAAGCGAGCGAAGGATGAGAGCGCTGTCGCCTCTAAGCTGATGTGATGTTGAGTTGAACTGATATATCTTTAAATTAACAACAAGAACATAATCTTTTAATTATACATATTATAATGTTCTTCTAGCCGATTGCGGCCACGTTGGCCTGTCACAACGGAGACCGGCTTACTACTACGGCAGGAGATATTATAGTGCACAAGCGTGTGCGCAAACACAGGCACACTCTCTGTTCCCTCACTCTCATAATCCGATGGGACGGTTAATCGACACGACCGGGGAGAGATCAGGCGTAGCACCGACGGCTTTACGTGCTCTCCGAGGCACGGGGATTAAGATCCCAACTTCCAAACTCCGAGCTGTTATTAAGTATTTCTATAATCAGAAAAACTCAATAACACTTTTTTGACCCGACCCCGGTTTCAAACCAGAGACTTCTTGATCAACAGTCGCATACCTCAACCGCTAGACCAACGAGCAGCAGACGATCTTCCATGTATGTATACATACGAGTATATATAGTACATAAATAGAAGATCGTCTATTCATGGTTCTTTTTTTCATTTTCGCTGTTTGGGCTTAGACGGTGCATGGTTTGATTGGTGGCCAGCCTGATCCTTACACTCTATTAAAAATCTTTTGAAAATAAAAGAGGTCAAAAAAATAACGTAAACGCTAATGAAAAATATACTTATTTTAGTAAAATATTTGAAATACCGTGGGAGAGCCACGCTTCGGCATGAATGGGCCGGCTCAACCGGAGTGATACCACGGCCTCACAGAAAACCGGTGTGAAACAGTGCTTGCGCTGTGTTTCACCGTGTGAGTGAGGATACCTGAGGCCCATACCCCAATCCCCTACCCCTACCTCCCCCCCCCATCCCCAAAAGGCCAGCAACGCACTCGTGACGCTTCTGGTGTTGCAGGTGTCCATGGGCGGCGGCAATCGCTTACCATGAGGCGATACGTCTGCTCGTTTGCCCGCCTATTCCATAAAAAAATAAATAAATAGATATGTGATATTTGATGTAAGTAGCTGGCGGATGGATGCGGACTGTCTAAGACCGGGTTTAGATTCCTAAATGTTTTGGGAAAACTCAAGCCAACTGCAGGATTTACCAACCGGCGCCGAATCAATAGAATTGATTGTAAACATTTTTTTTTATGGAAAATGGGGTAAACGAGCAGACCTATCGCCTAATGGTAAGCGATTACCGCCGCCCATGGACACCCGCAACACCAGAGGCGTCACAAGTGCGTTGCCGGCCTTTGGGGGTTGGGGATAGAGGAGGGGAGGGGTTGGGGTATGGGCCTCCGGTATCCTCACTCACTCGGTAAAACACAACGCAACCGCTGTTTCACACCGGTTTTCTGTGAAGCCGTGGTATCACTTCGGTCTAGCTGGCCTATTTATAGCGTGGCTCTTCCACTACATATTGATTATTCTCCTTGTTTTAACAGTTTAAGAATACGGAGTGTCACCATTTCCATGATAAGGGAGAAAACTACGAAGGACAGCACTGCCAAGAGAAGGGAAACTCGGAGAAGGAGAAAAAGGATCAGTGTGATTTTGTAGACCAAACGGGCAACTACTGCGTTTGAGGTCTCGGATTTCTGGATTGAACCAAATGTTTGCATGATCTGCGAATATTTGTTTCGGAGTTTGGGTGTTTTCTATCAATATTAATATTGTAAAGCTTAAGAGTTTGTTTATTTGGTTGAACGCGCTATTCTAAAGAAGTACTGGTCCGATTTTTATTTCAGTACTCTAGTACCCATAGTACAAGTTCTGCTTAGTATGGGACTAGGTGGCGTCGTGTGTCAGATTGCCAAAATAATATAATATTATTACAAAGCCGGCGGATTGCTAGTCAATAATTTCCGTTCTATAATTATAACAAGTGTGTGCTGCCTATACGTACGTCACGATTACTATCTAAAACAAATGTTATACATGACAGCGGCCAATGCACTGTTGCTGTCATAGTGTATAAAAATTGGAATGTAACTGTTCTGACAAGTTGGCTGCCACTGGTTGCTGTCAAACATTTAAAAGCCTAATCAAGTTTTCGTTCAAAAGAATATAAGTTAAAAAAAAAGAATGCTACCGTCGCGTCGCCATTATTTTTTGTTACTGGCAAACATGCGGTTAACGGTGCTTGCATGATTCAGAATTGTCTATGATCGAAATATTATTTAGTCAAGTCAGGCAAACCGTAAATATGTCGTCATTTTTTTTTCTAATTTAGTTTTTACTGCTTATGAACCTTAGAGCATTAATCATGAACATTAGAAGTGAATAATTAGAAAGCATTGAATTCATGACTAGATACTTCATACAAAACTGTATACAATCTTCTATTTTACTATTGATAAGTAAGGTTGGAAATATATGCAAGTTTATCCATACTATCTATTCTAATATTATAAATTTGAAAGTAACTCTGTCTGTCTGTTACGCTTTCCAGACTAAACCGCTGCAACGATTTCAACTAAATTTGGCATAGAGATACTTTGATTCTTCAGAAAAGACATAGGTTTATGTTTACCACGATATCCGACATACATGCGCGCGGATGCTGCTAGCTGATATCTTTATATATTACTACTAGCTGATCCGGCAAACGTTATTTTGCCCTAAAAAAATAAAAAAATGGGGTATTGGACGATTCTCATACCTACCCGATATGCACACTAAATTTCATAAAAATCGGTCCAGCCGTTTCTGAGGAGTATGGTAACTAACATTGTGACACGAGAATTTTATATGTAAGATGTATATACATATATTGACACACTCGGCAAGCGATCAAAATTTCACTTCATTCATAACAGCTAGACTTAATCGTTTACCGTCTCGGGAAGCCATTATCCATTCTAATATACTGTTGATTAATCTCTCAACTTATTACAATACTAATGTTTAATTTTCTTGTCGTGTTTTTTAGACTGATTGATAAAAAAATCAATCAATTTTAATAAAATCGTATTCGATTCTGCCTATACTCTGCAGTTTTATATTGTGGTTGCTTTGATAAGAATGAAGGGCCAATTTGGCGTAAAACATTAGTTGAAAAACTTTAAAGTCTGTTGCATCGCGTCAGAATTTAAACTCCATCTATACGGAACTTTCGGAGTTCTGAAGAATGCACAAAACAATATATATAAACATATGTGGATAGATAGATTGGCTGTACAAGGTATCCAATAAAATATTTTAGTACTGTCTGAAAAGGACTAATTATGTCCGCTATAATTTCAGTTTTCATTTTAATCAAAACATTACATCTTAGTGCATTGCATATGTAAACAACTTACAAGCCATTTACATGCAAAACAAACTATTAAGTAGGGTTGTCCCTTCTGTATTAGACCTTCTATAAATGGTAAGTAAAATATTTTAAACTAACTGCCCCGACAGACTTCATTCTGTAGACATTATTGATAGATGTTTTAATTTACTCTATGATTTGTATAGGAAAAGAAAAGTGTTATTTTTACCATTTTTCGTGCTATTTTTCTCTTCATAAGAACCTTTCTTGTGCCTTAACAAACATTTAAAAAAAATTGACCGAATTGTTTTCGAGTTGTGCTTAACAACACATTTGACGATCATTTTTAACCGACGTCCAAATGGAGGAGGTCCTCAATTTGATTGGTATTTTTTAAAATTATATAGATTCAACTCGACAAGGGTACAGATAATTAGTTATTTATAAGTCTTTTGGCGTGTTACTTTGTATAACAAAATACGTATAGGAAAACAACCGACCTATCAAAATAAAAGCTTTTTACTTAGTGCCAACTTTCTTTACAGGCATTCCTAAAAAAATGAGTCAGTGTCACTTGGGACATAATAATGTTATGATCCTAACAAAACTCTCTTCAAATACAGCAAAATGCTTAAATATCACCGTTACAAGAAAACTTACATACCTAAGTAAATAAACACTCAAAACAGTGTAATTTTCATTTATGATTTATTTTCGACTAGCTGTTGCCCGCGGCTCCGCCCGCGTGTATGACGGTTATCGCGGCAAATAGTAGCCTATGTGTTATTCTGATGTAAAAGCTATATTAATAATTCTTAGTGAGAAATAAAGATCTTAAACCATATTACTGTAAAGTTTCATCCAAATCCGTTCCGTAGTTTTTGCGTGAAGAAGTAACAAACATACACACAAACTTTCGCCATTTATATTAGTGTAATGTAATGTAATAATCGATATCCAAGACGAATTCCTTAAGGAATATTATGTTTAATAGTCGGGTATCCACATATCTAATAAAATTTACGGACTTAAAAAATACACCTCTGTGGTTCGTTCGGCTTTTCTTCTCAGAATGAGTGTCAGGAAATGCCAGCGCCTTCTAGCTGTAAAGAGACGTGTAAAATATCTGTGAAAGATTTACTTACACAAATAAATATCATATATTTAAAACTTATATTGTTTAAATTCAATATTATCGTTTAATATTCCACTACTGAATATACCTAAAGCCGAGTCCCCACCGAATAAAAGTTGCCAACTTTTGTGTTGTCAACACGTGTTGGTGACAAAAATTTCTGTAATTTCCTTGTGTTGGCAACAAAAATTATCAACAAATGTTGGGGGAAACCGTGTTTCTGTTTTTGGCGGTAAACATCAAAGGAATACGCTTGTTGCAGTTTTTTATTGGGTCTGTGGGAAGCTTACTTCGAATGTTTTTCAAATTGTTGGCGACTCGGTGTAGACACAATGGCAACAAAAGTTGGCAATTTTCTGAAGAGTTGCAAACAGTTGGAAACTCTGAAATTGCCAACAATTTTGGTGGAGATGCGCCTTAAGATACTTCTTAAAAAGAAGACTTTAGTATACTATGTAACACTCGCCAGGCCTGTTGCTCAGAGTTTATTAACAATTTATCAGATCCAGTGTTACTGTCAAGCGTAGTTTTTTTTTTTTTTTTTTAAACAACTCCCGCACTAGGAATAAATCCTGTGTCGCGGGGAACTTAACAAACATACATGAAACGGTCACAAAGAACACCCAGACTCAGAACAACAATTTGTGGATCACACAAAGTGTTGTCCTACGTGGGATTTGAACCCATGACACTTGGTGAAGTAGGGAACGGCGTCGTGACCGTTAAACCACTAGGCCAAACGTGCAGTTTGTTCTCAAGTCTAGTCGGCTGTTACGTTATGGATGTTTAAATGATGTATATTTACTTCCTTGTGAATTTAGGCAGCCCTAAAGCCATGTAGTGACGCCGGTGGTCCGCGCACTGTCTCACGAACGCATTTACACGACTGCCCCCTAACACATGTCTTTTAAACTCTCTTACATATAACAATCGCAACCATAACAGTCATACCTTTATCCTATGCTAATTTTATCAGTTTCGACATCATTGCGTGCACATTCTTACTTTGTTGAAGTACCCAAACGTCGATGCCGGGTAGGTTTTATAAAACGTAAAGATACATTTTGGTTTTAAAAAGATTTTTTCCGCTAAAATCGGATAGCTTATCTGACAGATAATTTAACGCATCTTCCATATAAATTGTGTCAACCCATCTGTCAGATAAGCTATCCGTAACTTATCTGTAACCCGTGAAACAGGGTAGTATTTAAAGTGATTCAACCACTTTGAATATTGTGTACATATGAAAGGATTAGTACATGTGAAAGGATTAGCAAGCTGAAGTGGCAGTAGGCTGGCCATATTAGACGCAGAACTGATTACCGTTAGAGTAAACGGTCCCGTCAAACGTAGTGTGGGATGTGCACAGGCCAGGTGGAGTGATGATCTGCGCAGGACGGCTGGCAGGAGCTGGATGCGAGAAGCCGAAGATCGAAACAAGTGGCGTGAAATTGGAGAGGCCTATGTCCAGCAGTAGACTGCGATAGGCTGATGATGATGAATGTACTCAAAGAAAGAAAGAGGCTGACAGCAGATGCAGACTACCGAAGACCGATTGATGTTCCTTGTGAGAGGAGTGTGATAGTGTCTTTTATCTTTAAAGAAGTTTATTTTAAAGTATAATTATTTTTTTCAGATCACCGTTATTTATTATTATGAACTTAACTGGAATATTTTGTGTTTATTTGGGAGTATGAACTTCGCGTCTGACGCCATTTAAATTTGTGGAAAGAATACCAATAAAAATAATAATATAAGAAATAGGTGGACAAGACAGTTTATTACAATTTGTCAAGTATTATTACCTAAAGATCTACCTAAATCACTCAATGTTATTGCAATACCAACAACAGTAAAGACAGCTAGCCGTCAGAATTAGAGGCTCGAGGCTTATCTAATTTTCTTAGTTTATTTACAGAAATTATATAGTAAAGTAGGTGTGAAAATAAGTACTCTTAGATAGTACAGCAAAGTCAAAGCCAACTTTCAATCAAACGCCTTGGAATTTACATTGAAATAAGGTGCATTGATTACCAAAAGAAATGCTACAAATATTACGAACGTGTTGTATGTACAGTAATTTATTTCATCATCTTTTTAATGGGGCGAAAGAAGACAACTGCGTTATAATTATGTTGTTTCTTTTGAGCCCCAATTATGGGGATGGAAGGTTGTTAGGTTTCAGCTCCGGTACTAATCCTGCCCACACGCCCACTACTGCAACTCCTGTACCCCAAGATCAACAGCAGTGACCCACAAACATACCGAAGTCCTAGGTAAAATTAAACTGTCCTGGAACCTGAAATTAATCAGAAGAAAACTGGAGGAGTTGCTAATATAATAACCACGCTTGAGCTCCGGTAGCGTCACTTACACGGTGAAAACTAACAAGAAGTAAGGCAAAAGCCTATCTGAGATACTATACTTCTCAATCTATATTTCCCCTCCCCAATCCCTGTCCGATATACCCTATCCCGATAATCAATCCTTTAGTGAGCCGTGGTGGTGGCAATGCAATTTCTCTCTTTTACGAATGGTATCAAATTATGTTTTCGGTTCAATTTCGATTTTATAAATGTCTCTGCTTTCTCTTTCGAGATATAAATGTGAGTATATTATAATTATAAAGCTGAAGAGTATGTTTATTTGTTTGTTTGAACGCGCTAATCTCAGGAACCGCTGGTCCGATTTGAAAAATTATTTTAGTGTTGGATAGTACATTTATCGAGGAAGGCTATAGGCTATATATCATCACGCTACGACCAAAAGGAGCGGAGCACCAATGAAAAATGTTTCAAAAACGGGATAAAATTATCACGATACGGGCAATAGGAAACGCAAACGAGGTTGCGTGGGTCAGCTAGTGTGAGTATAATAAGTAACAATGACTACATACATTCCCTGCAAACTTATAACTTGTAACATTCAAAGGAGCGATCGTAATTATGTCAGAACAGAAAGGTGATGATTGTCCTTCCTCTATAATCATTTAAATCGATAGCGGGATCGATCTTTATCGACAACATAATTCATTCGAACATGATTCATTATTACTGGGAGAAGCAGCAACATGGCTAATGATGTTATCAGTGCTTCATTTAACGATATCTAAGTGTTATTGATAGAAGACGATACCAATTATATGATGAAAGTTAAAAGATCAGGGCGGCATACAGTATAGTGTACCTGCGATTTTTTTTTTTTCCTCCTAGGGCTTTGGAAACGAAACCCCTTGCAGATGGATTATTTTAGATCTTCATAGGTATGTAATAAATTTAATTTAGGTATACATTTACTTTGATAATTTTGTTTGATAAAACAGCAGATTATGTAAGAGACGGTTTTAAATAATTTTTAAAATATTTTAATGAAATAAACGTGCTATCTTCGAAATATATTTTTTTCACTTTCAATTTATAACAAAAAACTAATTCATAATTATATAAAGTACACGGCTTAAACATTACAATAAATTCATTACACTGTATGATGTTCATATAATTGTAGTTAGAAATAGCAGAAATGGATAAAATTCTATGATGTTGGAGCGTGTCACAAAAATGAATGGCGTGAGCAAAAAAAACGTGTATTTCGATATTGAAATCATTTCGAAGCTAAATAAAAAACTTCTTTGTGCATACAATTATTGAAATAAAAATCATTTTTCATAACTTGACTGAAACAGAAAATTTCGAAATTAAAAAGCTGTATACCATTTTTCGCTTTTGACTTAGACCACAAAAATTTCAAAGCAAATGTTACAGCTTACAATGATGGATCGTAACACAACGCCCCTTTTGAACGCCACTCTGCGTATTAAGTCTGTAGAAGCTTTTCTGTATAATTTCCTTTGCCTAACTGTAGACTTTGAAATATGTAAAAGTTGAAACTGGATTCTTTGGTAATTAAGAGACTTAACGTTTCTCGCCTTAAATTGGAATCGATTCAAAAAAAAAAAGGCGGCAATCGATGTATAGAATTAATATGTAATTAAATATAACTTTTTCTATTAATGAAATGGAATCTCACAACACAATTTTCTTTAGTTTTTCAAAAATAATTAATGATAGGTATAAATACAAAAACGACTAATGGCATTGAAAAAAGTATAACAATAAATGGAACCCCTCACACATTTAAAAATATATCATTTTTCATCAGTTTCATTTTGAAAGGCCAAGATATTGAAGGATATGTGTACTTAACGGAAACCTACAAACGAAGAATCGCCTAACGAAAAATCTTAACACGTCCCGGGTCACTTAATTTAAAAAAATATTATTTGGTTATCAGGATGTCTTTTTAATTATTTTTTTTTTAAATTGGAAATCTAAAGTCTTACTTTGTCATAACCTAAAACTATATTCAAGTTTAATTTAGTTTAATATTCTCATATAAGATGAAACTTAAATATTTTCTCGTCATAACATTAATATCAGGCGTAAGTTCTCCACCGAACAAAAGTTGTCAAATTTTGTGTTGTTTCGTTTCGTTTCGTGTTGGTGACAAAAGTTTCTATAATTTCCTTGTGTTGGCAACTAAAATTGTTAACAAATGTTGAGAACAGTGTTTCCGTTTTTGGCGGTAAACGTCAAAAGAATACGCTTGTTTCAAATATTTATTGGCTTTATGGTGACGCTTAGTTCGAATGTTTTCAAATTGTTGGTGACTCGGTGTTGACACAATGGAAACAAAAGTTGGCGATTTTTTGAAGCGTTTCAAACAGTTGGAAACACTGAAATTGCCAACAATTTTGGTGGAGACGCGCCTTAAGAAATGACTTCCGATAATAAGAACCACAGTTTCGTACATCAACTACTGTACTTCTACCACATTACCGTAGCTAAAATCACTGGAAGTTTCTATATTAGGATTGATATAATTATCAAGGTAAATAACCCCAGATACCGATGCCCATTTAATTTCTCCACAGACAAACACACACAACATTAGAAGATATCATATAAAGGGTCGAGTCAATCGCGATAAGTTTTCTTTACGACCTTGTAAATACAATTAAACGATACAATAAGATGTGATTGCGCAGATAACTCCATATGGAATCGTATTTATGGTTTTTGGAGAATTTGTATGTGTGGGTTTAGTAACGTAAAGTTCAAAATATAAAGTTAAACGAAATAATAATGAAGATTAAATTTGACAATGAGTTACTAATTAGGATTAGTAAAAAGATTTTATTTAGCAACGGAGCTTGTTTATTAGACGAGATCTAGATTCTTTGTTTTTAATCTTTTCATAATAATTATGTTTATTTACGAAATAATCATTCGGGATGAAATTTTCTCGAAATTTTTACCATAAATTCACACCAGCTTAGCAAATTAAAAATCCTATTTTGTAAATGTATAAATAAATCCAAAACAAGTCTGTCTGTATATCTGTGAAGCTATCACGGTTAAACCGATTTCAATTAAATAAGGCATGGAGATTATTCCTCGATAACTAACACATAATATATGTTACGGACAAAAGTTGGTTTTAGTATATATGTATAGTATACTCTTAATTCTTTTTGCATGCAGTAGAATTTTTGATTTATGAATATTATTGATATGTACTCAATCTCTATTTTAAAGTACTTCCTTTTTATATTTTTTATTGTATTTACAATTTAAATATAATTGGAGATAGAACATGGCTCTTTATGGTAAGGTGATTGTGTATTCATAGTGAGATCTAGACTAATTGACAGAAGCGACTATGTGACAGTGGCGCGAAGTGAGAAACAGCATTCTGTAGGGGTATTTGAATACAACAAATGATCTGGATATTTTTTTTTGCCACGTTGCCGTCTTTCACATTATTTTTACATATTATTTTTATTTACTTAAAGATCTCAAAACAAGGAGTACACAAATACAAAAAAGGACAAACAAAATTAAAAGTTATGTGCTTCCCCAAATAGATGACCACGTCATCCACAAGTAAGTTCACGCCTATATTCTGTGGCACACACGTACATCTATTGAGCTTATGAGACACATAGAAATACAAAATTTACGAAAATATTAAAAATAGGATCTAATAGATAGGAATAAAATAAAGGTAGAAATAAAAATATAAGTAAAAAATAAGAAAAATGTAAATAATGTTTTTTTAACATAATTTAATAAGACTATTCTGAGTGTAGTAAGTAATAACTATAATATCATTTCATACTTCGTAATTCCATTTTTCCACGATACTCAGTTTTTTTAAATTTTCTTTCAATTTTCTATAATTAACAGCGAATTAATTTGATTATAAACTTATGATTCGTGATACAGATTTCGTTTTTCTTATATTTCTCCGTACAAGTCATAATAAGTATCAAAATGGAATTTTTTATTGAAATTACATAAAAAATCCTGCTAGAAAAACGACAATATATTTATAGACACAGAAAACCCATTTTTATTAAAACTGCAATTTGCTTCTAGATTTATTGCTTTTTATTATTTAAATATTCGACATACCATCCGGTGGCCAGCCCAATTAACCAACCGAATACAAATGGTCGGCATCATAGCCGGTACTTTACGATGACTGTAGGCAATTTATAGTGAACACGAATCAATTTATTGTGGCCGGTTAATCATGGTGCTGACAATGAATTAGAATCGTCCCATCGGTGATCTGCATCGATCACAGTTATTATTATTCATGTTATTTAGAAGTGAATGCTACTAAACTAGAGTACCTACTTAAATTACGTAAATATTACTAGGCTATACACAATCCATACATATATTATAAATGCGAAAGTTTTTTTGTCTTTTTCTGTCTGTCCTGCTATCACGGCCAAACTGCTGCACCGATTTCAATGAAGTTTGGCACGATAAGATACTTTGATTCTTGAGGAAGGACTTATGGCTACTCTTTGCTGCGATAACCGACAAAAACACGAGCGGAGCCGCGCGCCAAAGCTAGTAGATGATAATCATAATTTAGCTTATAGTAGTTGTAAGAACTATTTAATAACATAATAGCATGTAATCTTACAGATTTTAATTTAAATGTAATCTAGAAACCTATGTACATAACCATAATTTATAAAAAAATAACAATATTTACATACAAGCGTCAAAAAACTCCACATCTTCGCCTACTGGTAGCGTTCCCAAAAGACTGGCAGCATTACCACGTTGAATGGCAATGCTGATTCTCTGTGCTAGAAAAAGGCCGGCCTTCTGGTCGCGAGAAGCGTCAATCAGTTGCTTGGCTAGTTGTTTAAACATAGCGCGAGCACTCGGACCCCATGAACCTAGCGTCTCTACCCCAAACGGTTCAAAAATGTAATTACCTATTAAATTTTGGTACTTACGCCGTTTGAGGCTTTCCGCAGAAGCAGCAGCAGCGCCGGCATAAACAGCTGTACTTGGAAGATGAGATGGCGCGAGGGTGTCAACGCAAGTTGCGTCCCACACCAAAGGCTTACCCATCTTCCATGGCAGTAACGACATACCATCTGGTCTCTTGCCATCGTCCCGTACCAGACCATTTGGTTCGCGTACAGCTGGAACGCCGGCGGTAAAAAGAGCACGACGGATAATGTCGTTAATATTGGCATGTCGAGATATTCGGCCAGCGCTTCTGCTACAAGAAAGGCCATGATGTCCGAAACTGTCAACAGCTTCTCCACAGTGACAAAAATGCGGAGAAACACAAGGCGCTCCTAAACGAAGGCAAGTGGCACAACAATATCATCTTACAGATGATATTGTTGTGCATGTTGAATTCACCTGTTATTAGTTATACAATCCGTTTTTAGTCCATAATTTGTGTCTTTTGCAATGAAATGTTGTAAATAACTGTTGGTGAATCAAATAAAAAAAGTGCGTGGAAGAAGTGAAACTTCGTAATGTGGAAACGAAAATAGGAAGGGGTAGAAATTGATTTTTAGTGAAATCATATTGTTTCTTTCATACTCCCCCTCCCAGGAGCGTTGAACGTTTAACGCAACAGTGCTTTCATACCCCCTCCATGGTAGCGTGAAACGTTTAACGCAACCTTATTGGAAGTCGCATAAGACATTTCACTTCAATAAATAAATAACCAATATCTTCTATACTGATCAAGCCGGGTCTCCACCGAATAAAAGTTGTCAATTTTTGTGTTGTCAACACGTGTTGGTAATAAAAGTTTCTGTAATTTCCTTGTGTTGGCAACAAAAATTGTCAACAAATGTTGGGAACAGTGTTTGTGTTTTTGGCGGTAAACGTCAAAAGAATACGCTTGTTGGAAATATTTATTGGCTATATGGTGGCTCATTTATCGAGGAAGGCTATAGGCTATATATCATCACGCTAAGACCAATAGGCGCGGAGCACCAATGAAGAATGTTACAAAAACGGGGGAATTTTTTTACGCTACGGCTAATAGGAGACGTAAACAACGTTGCGTGGGTCAGCTAGTCATTAATAACTGTAGTAAATTAAATTAAACCATAAACTGTAGTAAATTAAAGTAAATTAAATTAAACCACCACGCACCATGCTACAGCGCAAAGAGTATAGCTAGGATTTATTTTTAGTATCAGTATCACTTAGTCATCCAGGTACTTGGTATAAAGAGGTAAAGTTGTGTGAGATTGTAGGGGGTAATTTCTGGATTTATTGAACTGATTTTGAAAACTCTTTTACCAATAGAAAACCACATTATTTGTGAGTGTCAGAAGCTATACATTAACTCGAAAAATTATTACCACGACTTCCTATAAGCCGCGGGCAAAAGCGAAATATATAATTTTAACATGTTTTTATTTTGGTGTAAAATCCGCAGCGAATAGCAGACATATTCAAATATTATAAAATTAACTTACAAAATACAAAAAAAAAAAATCTTATAGATTACATTTCATGATACGTAGTTAAAAACAATATATTTACGAAGAAACGAAACCATTCCATTATCTAGAATCAGTTCATATAAAACAGAAGGCGCCTCGCGTCCGTACTTTATTAATCAATTTCACTTTAACCAATCAATTTTACTACACAATAATGCATTTCATTAAGGTCTGGGAACATTAAAGCGGTCTTCACTCTGATACACTTTTGCACTAATATACATTTACGGCTGAACTCTTCGTATCACCCAGCTCGGAGTCTATAAAACTCAGGGTTTATTAGGGAAACGGTGCGCGTAAGCGTGCAATCTCTAGGCATTTAGTTCTGGAAATAAGTTAGGTTTTAAGTGCACAGTTCTACACGCTGTCTAATTGGGATCTTAATGAGGCCGTAAATTGAAAGTGACGGGTCGACTTGGTGCGGTAAAGTTTACTGGTTTGTTGAGGATACTGGTCTTGAATGACTGGTGTGTTGGTCTTTGGTTATTGACCCTAATTGATAAGGTCGGGGGTTCGATTCACATTCAAGACAAACGGTGTAAATTACCCATGTAGAAATTATACCAGAATATAATTAGTTATACGGTTTTATTATTTAATAAAGAATGACAATATTGTGAGACAAGAAATGATGGCCACACGTATATACATAAAAAATAAGTGGCGCCACACAATGGCAGTCATGAGAACTATTAGATTCAGGATGCGCTCAGAAACTAGAAATTATGTTTAAAATATTCCAACAACCTGTGTTATTTTCAAAGTATGTTTTTCGGCAATTTGATCAACATAGCATAGAATCTGCCTAGTCTTGCCTTAGTTTAGGTTCGGATTGCCTTGTGTAAGGCGTGTCAAGATAATAATAAATTAATTAATGTTTTTCTATTTCTAACCACAACATTTCTCTCACACATACATACACACGTACCTACATATAAATGCAAACAGATATCTACTCACATTTTGTTTTGATTTTTTTCTTGCCTTTTTCTTATCTACCTATAGTATTTATTGTAAACTAGTACATGCTACAAAAAATGTAACTTTGTCCAAGAGGTGTGAGCGTGGTTATCTGTAACACAGGTTTTTCCTACCACAGACACCAATTTCATCATCATGGAATGATGTAGTCTGACTGAACTGTTTTTGTACTTCGTATATTGTGCCTATGCGATGAGAGAAATTAAGGCTTTATTATTATTAATTTAATACTCAAAAACGTGTATCGCACAATATTAGTTCTAAAGTGTGTTATGTAACCTTACCCTGTCAGTATCAGATAGGACAAAGTATTACAACACTATTATCAAAGCACTTCATACTCCATTATCTCTTAGTAAATCGTACTTAATCTACACAAAATTCTTACACAGTGTCATTGGGCTTATATTTCGCATGACACACAACCTTTTGTCCAACATTAGTTGGAATACGAGACGCAGCAATAATAGTAAAGCTGCTATGCTGATTTAATGTTGAGCTATGATTTCTAATAGCTCGTTTGGTTAGGTATGCCTTTTTAAAACGGGTGGTATTTAAAACAGAAGTTGTAGCGGGCTTAGAACAAGCATATATTCGCACATGCATAGATTCACTACCACATTCTTGCAGGCGAAGTGAGATACGCAATAAGTACCCACAGTTTGTTAGTTATTAAAAAAAAACCTACTTAGGGCTTAAAAAGACAGAGTTTTTACCAAGAAAAGTTTCTTGTACGATGGATTAGGGATTGTAAACAACATCTTACATCTTTTAACGTGGAAGAGCTATTCTTCGACACGTATGAGCTCGGCTCGACTGGAAGGGTATAATGACCTCACACATAAGCAGCATTCGTTTCACAACGTTCGCCGCCCCAAACTCTGATTCTTGCGTGGACACAGATTCCAATATTTTCAATGTAATCAAAACGTAACGCAAAGGTAAAACAATTAGGTTTTAATGATAATAAATAATAATAAATAAATATTTCGGACATCTAACACACAACGCCATCTAGTTCCAAGCTACGCAGAGCTTGTGTTATGGGTACTAGACAACTGATATAAATACTTATTTCATTTTTTTTTTGTAAATTCATACTTGTTATACATAGAAAACACCCAAACTCCGAAACAAATATTTGCAGATCATACAAACATTTGGTCCGACCCGGGAAATCGAACCCCAGACCTCAAGCTCAGCAGTCGTATACGTTACCACTGCGCCACAGAGGCAGCGTATGAACAAGCTGCTGGCGTTCATGACTTGCGCCAAACAAAATCAACAGCAATTTAAAGGCGATAGTTCGCGTAAGTCTTTTTGAGCGAGTGCTAACTCATCTCGTAGCAATAACCGCGCATAACTCACGAACACAAAGCTGTGAGTGATAAACGTATGAGTTTGAGCGCCGCTGCCTTTAGGTGTTCGTGGTAGGGGTCTGAGAGTATGAAGGAACTTGCCATTGTAACTACATAGTTTATTGAGGTTTACTATAAATGGAAATACTCGTGTGAGTGTATGGACAAAAGAGTATTCAGAAATTTGGTTTCTCTTTGGTTTAAATTCAAAGTAATAATAGAGACAGAACTTAGAAAAATAATTTTTAAAGCTTCAAAAATTAGATTCGTAGACGTCTTAACATTATTTGTTTCAATCATGAAACGGAATATTTTAAAGTGTGGGAGTCACGACACGCGATCTAACTTCGGTATGAACCACAATGAGTTATCCAAATTTCTATTGCCTCTGTAGCCGCCGCCGCATTCTGCAGTCGAAATATGAATATGCTAAGCAATAAACATACACACATCAAAAGTGTCTAGGGATCAACATATGTGTCTAGGGATCAACATATATTTTTGCAATAACTTTTCTCCTGATTGATATTAATTAAAATTTTCTTTAAGGATTCATCAAATAAAGTGTTTTCGTTTGTCACAGTAACGATAAACCAAGTCACCTTTGCATTAATAAAGAAATTTGCCATTTTCCTAATAAAAGGATTTTTGACATTTGAACCACTAACATTAAAGTTCGAAAAAAATACTGAAATAACAGTTTTCTTTAAAATTTTATTAGGTAACTTAAACAATTAATAATCCGTGTTTCTACCGCGAACACTAACACAAGAACATCGGTTTGGCATACTCAAAATGAGTTCATCCAAATCACGCTGTGGAATGGCCGCCCATGTTCGTTGCAACAACAAAAAAAGGTCTTCTTGCGACTGGATACCCTCCATATTCGGCAGAGCTCTTCTCTGTAGCATATCCCATGCATGCTCAATCGGGTTCAAGTCTGGCGACTGAGCAGGCCAGGGCCAAAGCAACATCTCAATCTCAAGAAATCCGCATAAAAATGCTTGATCCCTAGACACTTTTGATGTGTGTATATCTATTAGTTTTATTTAGAAAGCTTATTAAATGAACAAACAGACACAAACTTACGTAGTAAATCGGAACCGACATTAAGATTGACCCCACTAATAGATATCTTGTTAAATAAACTACTAAATTAAAAGCTAGGCGACTTTATAAATGTCTACAAAAAGGTGATAAATATAGGCGAATCGACATTTATAGACTTAAAAGCTAAAACCCTTAATTTTATTGCGAAATAACATTAAAATCGTTAGAGTCGTTTTCGAGAAATCAACGATGTATACGGCGACAAATTCTATTGTGATCCTTCTATTTATTGGCACTCTGTGATTAAAGAAATGAAGTAATTGCCTATTAGTTACTATTAGCGATGTTGTCATTTAATAAGCTCTAGGAAGGAAAGCAAACAACGCAAGTTATTGCCGTGACAAGTTGGTTACTTAGTATCAATTAAATATTTCTGCATAATTGTAATCTTGTGAGGGAACATTGGCAGTAATGTAGAGGAATAATTTCTGAAGTAAGTAATAATTAACATAGATTCATATGACTGAATTAGCGTTATATTATAGACCCATAATTTACGATATTAAAGGGATAGGGTAGATTCATATTCATCTTAATGAACGATTTTAACAAATCCACATTCATAATATAATTCAATATTGTAAAAACATTTTGGTTTCTAAAAGTCATTAAAATGATAACATTTCTAAAGAAAACTTTGTAAAGAAGTGGCTTGGGGAGCCACGTGGTGGTTAGGTGCCTTAAGGTTGTAGAAAGTATGCAGAAATTAGAAACTCGGTCACAAGATTTACAGATTATTTATTATTTCGAGACAAAGTTTACAATTACTAGTACAATTTAGTTCGCGAGACGGAGTAGTTCTCAAGGCCGTATTCTGGGAGGTTTCCATCAGCGGGGCCTCTCCACGGTGAAGGCGGCACTTAGCTTGCGAGCAGCCGCCGGGTGAGAAACGCCAGGCTAGAGATCCAGGCGAGAGTCCAGTGGACCCAGCGGAAGCAATCAGGCCCAGGCGGGCGAGGCACCAGGCAAGTGCTATACATATACATTTTCTGAATAACTCATAATGATCAAGCATCATCACCTTTAGTAGTCCACTGCTGGACATAAACCTCTCCCAAGAAATTCTACCCACACTACAATTTTTCGGTTGCAGTGCTGTTTTCATGCGTAGTTTGCACCCTTAGTCAACTCTTACCATATTATCAATCTATACTATATTATTCTTATTATTACAAAAGCTAAAAAGTTTGTTTGTTTGTTTGAACGCGTTAATCTCAGGAACTACTGGTCCGATTTGAAAAATTCTTACAGTGTTAGATAGCCCATTTATCGAGAAAGGATATAAGCAATATATCACGCTAAGACCAATAGGAGCGGCGCATCAATGAAGAATGTTACAAAAACGGGGGAAAATTATTACCCTACGGGCAATAGGAGACGTAAACGACGTTGCGTGGGTCAGCTAGTACGTTATAATTCGTAAACGGCTAACATTTTATCAGTAGTCGACACAATAATAGTTCTTTATAGAAATATTGTTAATATCATAATGATTTATCTTAATCTTTTGAGTCTTAGCCGTTTTATCTGTCATTATGTGATCAGCAATCTGTTCGAAAACATTATAAAGCTCTAAACTAAACATATTACACATTTACGAGACTATATAAAATTGTCATACCGTTACATTTATTCATTCATACCACCAACATAGCTAGGCGATGCAAAATTCGCGTTGAATCGCAAGCTCAGTTTAATTTATGAGTGCTATAATGCGCCATGGCGGTTGCCGCAGGCGCTGAGCCGATTTTACGCGTCCGCTGAATGTTCTCATAGCATCCTATTGTTTTATATTGCTTTATTATTTCTGTGTAATATAAGCATTATATTTGAAATACGTTTGAGTGAAGACTGAGGGTATCATGACAAAGTTATCATTGACTGGGATTCGCTAAATGTAGGGATTTCAAAAGGCCTTGATAATAATGACAGTAGGTATTTCTATAATGGAAATATTAACTACTTGCAGTATGCAGTAGGAAGATCAGTTCTCTCTGTGTGATGATGGATTGAGAACACGAAGTGTCCCCAGCCCTATTCTTTTTTTGAATGGAATAGGTGACAAACCAGCAGACGTATCGCCTGATGGTAAGCGATTACCGCCGCCTTTGGACACCCGCCACACCAAAGGCGTCGGTTTTGGGGGATAGGGAGGGTGGTGGGGGGAGGGGTTTTGTTATGAGCCTCCGGTATCCTCACTTACTCGGTAAAACATAGCGCAAGCGCTGTTTCACACCGGTTTTCTGTGAAGCCATGGTATCACTCCGGTCAAGGGGACCCATTAATGCCGAAGCGTGTCGTAAGACGACTAAGGGAGTATACTATGCAGGAATACACCACTGCTTGGTTCCCCTTGGAAGGAAACCAACTCTGTACCAACCCGTCTAGGGAGCGTTGTAAGTAAGCCAAAACCTTCTTACTAAGAAGAGGATTATGAATAGCAGTGGACTGTTAAAGGCTGATGGTTAAGATGATAATTATGAATGAATACGAAGATCATAAATATTTTGATTTAATGGTTAAAAGGGCAGACGAACAGAAATTATCAGAAAAGAATTACTTACAAAACAAATATCATTTATCTAAACAACAGTCTATGTCTTTGTGCGCGCTAATCTCAGAAATGGCTTAACCGATTTGGATGAGGTTTACTTTTATGTATTATGATAAATTTAATTTAAACTTTAATTTCAGTCGGTTCACGAATAAGAAATGTATATCTGATTAAAGAATCACCGCAATACAAGTATTTACGCGGGCGCGCCGCGGTAAAGAATAAAAAAATAACAGTTATGAGTTGACAACAAACAATGTTATAAAATTGTAACGAGCGTTCTTAAAAACCAAAAATAAATTTAAAGATCGATTTTGACAATCGATATTATTGCAATATATAACCACGCTATATAGTATTCAACAACAATTGACACAATTGATGCATCGCATGGCTCGGTTAGTTGCTGTACTTAGTTATTACGATATCGATCGATGAATATTATAGCAATATACAATCGGCACATAAAATTCTACAACAATTGACGCGTCGCATAGCTCGGTTAGTTGCTGTAGTTAGTTGCTTTTTATTGCTCCCTTCAACTCGAATGTCCGCTACAAGCCTCTCTAGACATCAGAGCCTGAAGCGTGTCTACATACTGACCAGCTAATGGACAACGTATGATCACCAATAAAGAACAATTATGTATTGTAATGAATGTCCTTTGAGACTGCATTAGTCGCGTCAGTCGGACGGTCTAATACAATAAGTAATATTGTGTTTAAGACGAACAGAACAGACGAGATACGCTTTGTGATGCCGCGGCGTTAGGGTTATCGAGTTCGATATAGGTACTGAAGTTTTATTATTATTCCTATATACATTTATTGTCCGTTTGGTGAGGAATTCGAATCGTCGACTGCCAGGAATTTTCTATTCAGCTGGACTCTTTGGCGCTGCGTAGAGATGTGACTTCACTATGCATCTTCTACCTCATTTGTTATGGGGAGTGCTCCGAGGAATGAGATGCAGAAGCATCACTAGCCCGCCATGGTATGGGTCGCCATGCTGCATTTTCTGCATTCGCAGTGAGTATGGTGACCACCACTCCTGGATTCTGCTTATGCATCAGGCAGAGTAGAGTCATTTTGGCGGGCCATACATTAAAACCAAAAGTTTCATCCCCATCACTTAGATGGCTGGCAGTCCACAACTGTGCGGTTTTCTAGGAACTTTCTGCCTCTCACACAACTGTGGAATGAACTGTCGCCTGCGGTATTCCCGTACCAATACGACCTTCAAACTTTCAAGAAAAGAGCTTACTCATTCTTAAAAGGCCGGCAACGCACTTGTGACGCCTCTGCCAATTCAATAAAAAAAAAATAAGAATATGGAGTGTCAGCATCCCTGTTCATTGAGTGGGTGTCGTAAGAGCCAACTAAGAGAGGAAATTGCACAGGACAACAACACTGCAAGGAGAAGGAAAACTAGACACACAAACCACAATACAAAAGAAACCCTTTACTTTTTTTTAACCGACTTCAAAAAAGGAGGAGGTTTCTCAATTCGACCTTTTTTTTGTGTGTTCGCGGATAACTTCGTCGTTTATGAACCGATTTTGATGCTTCTTTTTTTTAATAGAAAGGAGATATCCCAACGGTGGTTCCATCATAAGGACACTGAGATCTGATGATGGCATCTAAGAGAAATCGAGTCGAACCTTGAAGTCGGTTTTTATTTTGTTACATTTTACAAATTTACAAAAGCATGGGCAGAATTCACGAGTAGTAGTCACGATAATCAATGCGACTGCAGGCATTTTTTTTTTGTTTTTTTTTTTTTTGGCCCTGCCAAAATGACTTCTCTGCCTGATGGAAAGCATAAGCAGAATCCAAGAGTGGTGGTCACCATACTCATTGCGAATGCAGACAATGCAACAATGCAGCAATGTGCCCCTCACCATGCCGACCTAGTGATCCTTCTGCATCATTGGACCGACTGCAATGCAGCATGGTGAGCCGTACTATGGCAGTCTATTAAGATGCTTCTGCATCTTTGGGCCTCTAACAAGAGGCCATATTTTAAAAACATTAAATAGAATAACAATTCTATTTAATGTTTTTAAAATATGGGAGATTTACGATTATGGCGAAAGGAACGTTACATTTGCATATTTAGAGAATTTAATACCCTATTTCCAATCGATATTGTGAAATATATTATATTCTGTAAAAAGATCACTGGTATACTTTTTAGATCTCATACCACTCGTGTAAATTTTATTTTAAGTTCAGCCACTATACTTCTGAAGGTGTGGTATAGATATACTGTATTTGATATAATAAGTAAGTGGAACATCGTTTCGTCAAAGATCGAAGAAGTCTCTGAGACAACCCTGAACTTTAGTTCATACGATACGGGACAAGCTTTGTTTTGTTGTACCATAGACTAACGGGGATATTAGAGGTGATTTTATTATCATGTAGATAACGTGTATTATTTGGAGTACAGGGTATTTAATACTAATACATTTTATTTTGGGACTGTAATATGTAAGACACAAGGTCCATTGACATGTATGACTGATAAAGTAAGTTTGCTTTCAAAAGGATAAAATGAAAATGAAGACTTCTATTTTTTAAGTAGGCCTTTTCAGGCACGTTCAAAACGTTACATTAATGACTCTAGTTGCGAGGTTCCAAATGTCATTCCTATGGAGAAGAACCGGCAAGAAACTTCGTGATAATTATATTCAAAACGGTATTTAATTTCGTCAAAGATGTTGTTATAATATTAACCGTGACCAAGTCTATCTTAGGCACGTATCTTTCTTTACTCAAATGGTCGCAAACGGTGGTAAATCGTCATAAATTCTGTTACTTCTCACTACATCTCGATACATTCTTCAGTATATTCATTTGCCAATTCAAATGCCAAAACAAATGCAGATTCGCCAATATTAATTATGTAGGTACAGGTAGTTCTTTAGAGTGAACCTTAGTTTATACGGTAAATTTGTAATGGTTTCGTTAACTGTACAATTTGATCAACAACTCTGTCATACCTCTCGAGGCACGACAGTAGTTGACAAATTGACTAATAAAAGTATTGAAATATATATATGTATGAATCAATACTTAGTGTACTCAGTAGAAAACTAAAATCAATACTTACAGTTGGATCATTTGGCTGTATTTCAATCCTTTTTGACTAGTTATTGCTTTGTAGCGGTTAAACCCTGTATAAACCTTACTAACTGCCTATGTTATACTGCATATTATTCTCTACACTTAGTAACAAAACCATGCATTTATAATTGCAACCCATCTCTATATCGTAGTAACTCGCCGTAGGTCGCCGCTATAAATATATTTCGTAGTGCACGCACAACAATTAAATTATCATAGGGAAGTCACCGCACGCGACCGAAGAGTTATGGAGACGGGTTGGTCTTAAGACTGAGAGCAGAAGTGTGGTAACTGGAGATTTAATATAAATGTATAAATGGGACTGTTGGCTTAGTGGTTGATGATCTTGACTGCTAAACCAGGTTTAACGGGTTGTATTTTCACCCAGGACAAATATTATTTTCTGTGTATTTATCATTATAATAAATATAAATAATAAATAAATATTTCGGACATTTTAACACACAACGCCATCAGAGCTTGTGTTATGGGTACTAGATAACTGATATAAATACATATGTTACTTTTTTTTGTAATACATACATATTATACATAGAAACCACCCAAACTCCGAAACAAATATTTGTAGATCATACAAACATTTGGTCCGACCCGGGAATCGAACCCGAGACCTCATGCACAGCAGTCGCATACGCTACCACTGCGCCATAGAGGCAGTCTATCGTGAGTCGCGTCTTCGCCGCGCATGTACTGCCCTATCCGGAACGTCCCGCGAATTCCTCAAACGTTTGTGCACCCTTTGATGGGGTATCATATTGGCTCGTTAGGTCTACTTTAGTGTAAGGATCTGTGTCCATTTTAGGTTTTATATTTATTGAATTCCTGAAACATTTATCAACAACGTGTAATGTTAAGCGACCATCTTCACCCTGAGATCGGTGGGAAGATTATGTTAAATATATTGTACGAGCATTAGCAGCCTGATTGCTAATAGTGAAGGTTTTGTTTAGTTGTGGATCAGACGACTGTGTGAAAGACATGTCAAGTTTTTTTTATTTATGTATGAGCCCGCCAAAGTGACTCTACTCTGCCCGATGGAAAGTTTGAGAAGAATTGAAGAGTGATGGCCACCATAATTGCGAATGCAGACAATGCAAGAATAACAGCATGGTGAACCACACTATGGCGGACAATTAAAATGCTTCTACATCATGATTAATGAATGTTTTAGGATATTTTTAAGTAGAAAGTTATAATCTATCCCTTTCTTAAAAGTAAAATGTTAGTTATTGTAATATTTGACTTCATTACTGCTGAACACACATGTAGCTCTCTGTAGGCTACGTTTGTGTTCATCCATAGTCACACAAGTTTCGTAATTTAGGTCAACGTATTCATAAGAGGTATCTGTACATATGTAGTATCCTTTTTAAGTTAATTTATTTATTTATTGATTTATGCAAAAAGTGCGTTATCACTTCTGTTAACGAATATATACGTACTTTATTTCTTTCTTATAAACAATTTCCACACTAGGAATATACCCTGTACATTCGTTATACAGACACGAATAAAACTTTGTGGTTTACACTTAGTATTATCGTATACGGTGATGAAGCCCACAATACTGGCGGTTAGGTGACCGCTTAAGCCACTATTCTGCACGGACGTAAAATAAAATACAAATATCAATGGGCTTGGTCCGGGTTATTTGTGTATTAATTGCCATACATTAAATTTTCTGTAACAGACTTATGCCATAATCCTTCAGGTCCCCTGCCGACTGGGTGGCTGACGTCAATTACCGGAGTTACTGCGCGGACTGATCGTGAGTCGCGTCCTCGCTGCGCATGTACTGCCCTATCCGGAATGTCCCGCGAATTCCTCAAACGTTTGTGCACCCTTTGATGGGGTATCATATTGGCTCGTTAGGTCTACTTTACTGCAAGGATCTGTGTCCATTTTAGGTTTTATATTTATTGAATTTCTGAAACATTTATCAACAACGTGTAATGTTAAGCGACCATCTTCACCCTGAGATCGGTGGGAAGATTATGTTAAATATATTGTACGAGTATTATGCTTATGAATCATTTCATTTGACAATTTTGCATTCGGTCCTTTATTTTCCGACAACGTTTCTGATTTGTTTTGGTCCGCCAAATTTTACGAAAAAATATTCCCAAATGTCCCAGATTAATATTTAAAATTTTCATACACAGGATTATTATAGTATCAACTGACATTTACACATTTTAGTGGTAATAATTCAAGGACTTACACGTAATGTGCATATTTTATATTAATTGCTTTATCATTATAATTATAGTTGGAATACACGACATTTTCTCGTTTCGACAAAGATAGAACCGAACAGTTTTGCGCTATTCATATCCACTGCAATACGTCTGTTTATAATAGGTCTTTACCTATGAAATTGCCGTTTTGTATGCACTAAGTGAAAGTACTTATTTTTTCAAACTTTTTATTTCTATTATTCGAAGTAATCACCCATGCAATCGACGCATCTTTACCAACGCATTGGCAGTTTATTGATGCCCTTCTTGTAAAAATCAGCTGGACGGGAGGCAACAAACTCTTCAAAGGCATTTTGTACTGCCTCTCGGAAATTGAAATTATTACCCACTAAAAAGTTGTCTAAATTTTGGAAAAAGTATTAGTCGGTAGGTGCAAGGTCTGGTGAGCATGGCGGATGAGGGAGAGCTTCCAACCCCAGCTCCGCCATACTCACCAGACCTTGCACCTACCGACTATTACTTTCACTTATTGCATACAAAACGGCAATTTCATAGGTAAAGACCTATTAATTCAAGGACTTACACGTAATGTGCATATTTTATATTAATTGCTTTATCATTATAATTATAGTTGAAATACGCGACATTTTCTCGTTTCGACAAAGGTAGAACCGAACAGTTTTGCGCTATTCATATCCAATGCAATACGTCTGTTTATAACAAATCTAGACTAAAATTAATCCTAATTGGTAAAAAATTAGATGTGGATAAATTATACGCGGAAATATCCATAGAAATATGAAATGCTTACCAATTATTTCAGGCCATATAAATCTAAAAAATTATAAGAGTATTTCTTGTAGCTACAAGTAAAAATTTATATAATATAAAAGATATAGAATAGATGTGTCAACTTCCAATAATCCCGGTATGCGTGCCAGTCTTTCAACCAAAGTGTGGGCTGGAAATCGCCCACTATACACTTGATAAATTGATGTTGAGATAAGATGCTTAGATTTGAAATACACCGGATTAAGAGATGACAGGGTCTGCTATTTCTTTTGAAAAGTCATGGCTAGAAAAATGAACAGCTGATGATGAGAAAATGGTCAAAAGTGTCCTGAAAGTTTGGGTATCAATATCAACAATAATGTCTGTTGTTTTGATATAGAATAATTAAAAACGACTTAAAATACATGTATTATTCATTTCATCATTCATTTCATTTCATCATTTCTTCATTCTATTGTGACATGTGTAATCGCAGTGCATAATAATAAGTACCTGTATGATGTAGCTTTGGTCGGTATTTTATTTTTAAATTAATCATAGCTAGGTCGCTTTTTTGCTCCCAAAAACCCCTTCCTACAAAATTTCATGAAAACCGTTGGAGCCGTGTTCGAGATTCCGGTTATAAATGAGCAATATTTGTATATATAATACAAAAAATGATCTTTTAAAGGTATTACATACCATTATCTAAATTACGATAGTACAATAAAGGTTTTAAACATTAAAATAATTTCGTTGCAGCCCTTATTTTTATCAAAAAGAATTTAAACAAAAATTTACAGGAACTAGTCACTCTTCCAAGCTTCGCACAGGTGTAGTATTTGCTTTTATCTAAGTAGGTAATCAAAACCATAAAGAAACATAAACATTTTATTGTGATACCAAAATACCTCTAAAAATCTATGGACCGTTTGTATTCTGTTAATTGCTATTTGCTTTTAGTTCCAAGTTGGAACTAAAAGCCTACCTAAATAGTTGGAAGATCAACCTATTTTAAATACCAATGAGATGGGTGGCTATTTTTTTTATAACTAGGTATATACATATAATTTAGATAAGATAAGTTTATTTGACTGCCTCGTTGGTCTCGCGGTTGACGTGTGCGACTGCTGATCATGAGGTCTCGGGTTCGATTCCCGGGTTCGGACCAAATGTTTGTATGATCTACAAATATTTGTTTCGGAGTTTGGGTGTTTTCTATGTATAATATGTATGTATTTACAAAAAAAGTATATATGTATTTATATCAGTTGTCTAGTACCCATAACACAAGCTCTGCTTAGCTTGGGATTAGATGGCATTGTGTGTTAGATGTCCGAAATATTTATTTATTTACAAAAAACATGTGTTAACATAGTATAAAATATAGTTCAGTACTTAAAAACATGTTTTGCTGGCGTAATTTGTACGCCAGCTGGTGGCGTACAAATTACAATTTTTATAATAATAGAAATGTCATGTCGTCGTAATATATCACTGACAAATATTAAATAAAAACCAATAATTAAAAATGAAAGTAAACAAAAAGTCACAAAATTTGAACACATACACAAAACATTATGAGGCTTAATTTATAGTCACACACCATCTGCGAGAAACTCCCAATTTAGTATTAATCAATTCAATAAAGCTGTAACTTCAGTATATTTCTTTGTGTTGATGGAAAAATATGGGCCTGCCAAAGTGACTCTACTCTGCCTGACGGAAAGCATAAGCAGAATCTAAAAGTGGTGGTCACCATACTCATTGCGAATGCAGGCAATGCAGCATGGTGACCCACACCATGGCGGCATAGTGAGTTTTCTACCATTTTTCAGTATTAAAATTGTGAGATGGTAGAAATTTACAGACTGAATGAAACATAGATTGATTTAAAGTTTCAGTATTGGCTTCACAAATGGCATAGAAATTTAAGTAGTTACTTTGCCGCTTCCTACTACGATGAGTGTCGTGGGTTCTATCTCCACATGGGACAACACTTTATATGATCTAAAAATTATTGTTTCCAGTCTGATCTGTGTATCCTCTGAGCTCGTTTTATGTATGTTTGTGAAGTCTCCACGACATAGGATATATTCATAGTGCAGAAGATACCTTAAAAACAGTGAACTAAATTCATTTCGTTATTTTCTAGTAATAAAAAGCGACAGAAATAGCAAAAGCTTAGAACTTAAAGATCACAGTTTACCACAGTTGCGTTTAGTGTGCCTTAATTTAAAAGATTAGCGTTTAAATATTTTAGTCAGTCTGTTAAATATTTAGAAAAGTAAAATTTTAACTGATTTTTTTTTACTAGTATTATCAAGTGTTGTGAGGATCTTACTGATACATTAGAGTTTAATGATTAGACTATTAGGTAGAGAGGTTCAGCTTGACATAGCTCGGCTTTGTCTGAGACCCTCTTGCGGGCGGTTCTGGGGGTGTGATCACATACCCAGTAGTCGCTACCACTATATATTCAACCGTGTTTGATAGTTCGTGTCCAAATGCAAACATGGGAAAATCCTATATTATAAATGTGAATGTAAGTTTATTTGGTACGCTTTCACGCAAAAACTACTTAACCGATCATAATGAAACTTTATACACATATTGATAGCTCCAAACGTAAAGAAATTACGTAATGTCTTAAAGACATTTTTAATAGGGAGGGTAGACGCGACTTTTTGACTTGTATTTGTGTAATCGCAATAAGTAAATCACATATTGTAATAAAATCTCTATAATTCTACTCGCTAAGCACTCATAAACCTAAGATAGGTTTTTGTGTTTAGGTTAAGACTTTATATTGTAATTGAATGTTTTGAAAATTAACTAAAAAAAAAAGAAGGTATTAGCAGTAACATTGGATACTTTTTATTAAATGCGACTGAAGCCACGGGCGAAAGCTGGTATGAGTATAAATTAACTTCTTCCTAATTATAGCTTCCGTATTGCTCTATTAAAATGCTAGCTCAAAACCAAGGCACGCCCACGTATATATCGGTTATCGTGTCCTTTCTCAAAAATAAAAATATTTCCATGCCAAATTTCATTTAAATCGATGCAGCGGTTTAGCCGTGAAAGCGTAACAAACAGACAGAGCTACTTTCGAATTTGTTATATTACTGTGGATTCTATTCTATCACTACAGTTCTTATCAAGACTTGACTTAAGGTCCTATGTCCCCTAGATGGGGCAGAGGGCGTCCACATCAATCCGCCATCGCGTACGGTCGTGAGCTTCGCATTTCATCTCGGCCTCACCTGTTTGGCGATATGATTGGAATCTCTTCTCAGTGTGTGACCAATCCAGTTCCACTTGCGACGCTTGATCTGTTGGTCGATCGGCGTTTTACGGCAGTGCTCCATAAGGGATTCGTTGGAGATTTTCTCGGGTCAGTAAATACCGAGAATTCGACGAAGACGCAAATCTTACCAGCCCGCTTATCGCTTGTAACTTACGCCAATCATAAAATCTTCGACAATCGAGGAACAGTGATTGAGCACCGCCCCATAGATCTAGTGCCCAATAATTTGTAACCATAAAACACAAGGCTAACTTGTGAATTGGGACAAAGAAGATATTTGTAGAATGCAGAAAATTGTATTGATCAACATCGATATTGGTTTGAAATCGATTGTAATATCGCGATTTTGTTAAATTCTATTAATTTAATCTAGGTGTACTTGAACACTTATAACGAGCTGTATTTATTGATATTATACATTTATAAGTATTTATTTGTGTTAAAACGATTTATAAGTAGTCTTTTGCATAAATGTGTACTTTCTTCATTTTACTATCAGTTTTTATTGCAATAATATAATTTTTTTATGGAATAGGCCCGCCAACGAAGAGACGTATCGCCTGATAGTAAGCGATTACCACCACCCATGGACACCTGCAACACCAGAAGCGTCACAAGTGCGTTGCCGGCAGGGGATGGGGAGGAAGATAAGGGGAGGGTTTGGGGTATGGGCTTCCGGTATCCTCACTCACTCGGTGAAACACAGCGCAAGCACTATTTCACACGGGTTTTCTGTGAGGCCGTGGTATCACTCCGGTCGAGCCGGCCCTTTCATACCGAAGCGTGGCTCTCCCACGGTAAATACCTTTAAACGAGCAATTCTTGTATATATATATATAATCTGAATCTCGGAAACGGCTCCAACGATTTTCATGTAAAGGTAGCGGTTTGCGCTACGACAGAGACAAGCGACCGAGATGGGAGACCACGACGGGAGACCGCGACAAGTGTCTCGATCTCTTCTGTATGTACTGTACTCTGTCTCCTGTATCGGTCTCGCTCGCGAATTGTTGCTTATACGTGGCCTATGGTCAAGTGACTGTCGCGGTCTCCGGTCTCAATCTCCTGTCTCGGTCGCTTGTCTCTGTCGCGGCACGAACCGCTACCTTAAGTTAGTATACAGGGGGTTTCGGGGGCGATAAATCAATCAAGCTAAGATTCATTTAAAAAAAATTACTAATTATTTATTCATCCATCCATTAATCAATTTAAAATAAATAAGGCACTTCGCTGACAAATTCTCAAACTTCGCAAGGTTACCTTTATATTTCAGTGAGCCGTGTGTTACGTTCTTTCTACCTACTTTTAATAAACTCATTTTGCATTTCTTCCAATTCAAATATATATTAAATGTTTCCGTCTTCGTTGTCAGAGTCTTTCCTAAACTAGGTTGGGGTCTTCTTTACGTATAATATACGATACTTCTAAACTTCAATATTTTACGCACGACTGCCCTCATACTCTGCACTACCCACCACTACACGGGACTGACGGCTTAAAGTGCTCACCGAGGTACCGAGATACTCAACGTGTCAAGAATAGTCTCATCTTTAGATTGAACTGCCTAAATTTGGTCAACATTGCAATATGTTAACCTATTTAGTTTCCACATGCCCACGAGCCCTCTGTTTGTGTTACTATTTAAAAAGATGTTCACAGATTTTTTTCCACCTACATATTGAATCTTTTTAGAAATCAAAGATATTTTGCCATAAGAAATATCTTAGCCAAACCCACGAGTCACACGGCTATAGTTAACGCAGAGAGGTAGTAAGGTGCGCGAACGCAAACTTGAATGGCGAATCACAATGAGCGTATAAATTAGCCAGCTGGTTATTGCGATGTCTCAGTGACGGAGACGACTCAATGACTAAATGAAATACAGCCTCTGTTTACGTCTGCAGGTTGTATAGTGTTAAATGTACTTACTATTTTAATTCTAGGCACGCTGGTTTATTGAGAAACTA
The DNA here is from genome assembly GCA_949125395.1 of Diaphora mendica. Classification (NCBI taxonomy): domain Eukaryota; kingdom Metazoa; phylum Arthropoda; class Insecta; order Lepidoptera; family Erebidae; genus Diaphora; species Diaphora mendica. Next base: position 4,108,332 of record OX421321.1, read on the forward strand.
GATAGCCTGGATGATTTAAAACGAGTGTTCCAGATGAGGCTATTTTCCATTTTCGCCTCTTAAAATATATCATTTTTTATAAAATATAGTTTAATATTTTATAAAACAGAAGCAAGAAAAGTTTAAAATACTATATCTAGTTTTTTTTAACTTTTAAACGACTACGTAAAAACTTTTGATGCAATTTATCCAAGCCATTGTTATGAATCTATTTACACTTTATTTATTGAAATTGGTTCAATAGTTTAAGCGCTACAATGAAATATACAAACATACATATACACAAAAATATTACTCTTCCTTTTGGCTTTAACGTAGTCGGGTAAAAACAAGTGCCGGTTGCGTTAAGTTGGTATCGGCACCCGTCTGATCCTAAACTATCCGTACCTTGTGCTATGTTAATCAGATTTCTAAAAGACATATTTAGCATAAATGACAACCAGAAATAAAACAAATAATGGTACTCAATATACAGTTTTTTGTTCTGAGTGAGAACCAAACCCACAATTAGCAGTTAGATTAACAGACAATGAAAGGCAAGGAATGAAGTAAATATAAATCAGTAACGAGAATTTTATTTATTCAATTCAAACAATAGGACATTTGTCTTTATCACTTAAGCACAAAAGAGACGCCCTACGAGATTAATATTTATTACATCATCCAGTATTGCTGTGAGACTGTTAAATGGAGGCTGTAATCGAGGTTCAGGAGGCCGACGATAAATCTATAAACACTTCCCTTTGTGGTCGATTGTCTGCCACCTACGTCACCTGTTCATGAGCTAACGGTCGGTAGTGTACGGTAGTGTATGGTCGTCTTAAATTGGCGTCATTTAATGGAAAATAATAAAACTAAGAACTGTTTATTTAACTTTTTATTGGAGTCTACAAATTATTTTAACACATCTGATATCATTAAGCATGGTAAAACAAGCATTATCTAGGTCCAGCAAATTTATGATTTTAAAAGTAATGACGGTCATACGAAGACACGAACAAGCTTGACATTACCGTGTTAATATGCTTGTTTCCTTGATAAAATTGTCTCGATACACAAGTGTGATAAAAAGGATTAATTTGACCTGCTCTCTAGATATTTACAGTGGGTTACTCCAAGCTGGCGAGTGCTAGTAGATTGGTAAGTTACTCACACACCGCGTTAAGTTATCCAACAGGATACACATTAACAACCTTTAATAGTTCACTGCAGGACATAGGTAACTCTGTTGAAAGAAGATTTTATTCTACTATACCCCGCTTGTCAGATGGGTTAGTATGGGGTTTGTGTCAAGTTTCCGGGTCCCTCCCGTCTCAGGCGCAGAGTGGCACACCGTGTGGTTTTAGTCGGTTCGAGTCCGACACACCACCCCGCCGCAAACCCCGGTGGGGTGATGGTCTGAGGGGATTACAGACGTAAAAAAAAGGGGTTTGTGTCAAGTGTTACTTCTCTTTGCCGGCCTTTTGTCCTATGTCATTCACTCGTTTAGACGGCGTTTACGACACCCACTGGATAAATAGATATGGTGATATTCCGTTTTCGTAATCCATCACCACATGGATTAATAATACTGATTATTTGATAAAGTTAGAGAGAGAGAGAGACGTAAAATAAAGTGATATATGCCAATTTAAATCTATCTCACTGTACCATAGGAATTGTAAATTCTCGTAAAGTAAGGATAACTTTATTCATGTGATAGTAAAAGCTATTGTAAATAAATATTTTATGCATTTAATTGTCTATGCCTGAGATTTGAACTGCCGGAGACTACGTACGGTCACAATTTAATAACGGTTTCTACATTCGCAATGGAGTGTAAAGATTTAGTTCGAGATGTTATTTGCTATTACTGGCGATGTAAACATAGAATTTTGATGTCATACGTGCCTGGCGTACGTCTTATGCCATAATTTTACGAGTTTGGAAGTACCTATCTGTGATTTATTTCTAGCTTAGTTACATAATTCTCAGATTCCATACATTTTAATACGAATAGATTTACAGTATTTTATATAGTTTTTGTTTTGATTTGCTAATTTTGTGTACCACCAACCGTTGGAGTTGAATACTTTATCTTCGCATGGATTGATGCAATGATTGAGGAAGGGAATATTAATAATATTTGTTATTAATAGGTCTTTACCTATGAAATTGCCGTTTTGTATGCAATAAGTGAAAGTACTTTTTTTCCAAACTTTTTTATTTCTGTTAATCGAAGTAATCACCCATGCAATCGACGCATCTTTGCCAACGCATTGGCAGTTTTTTGATGCCCTTCTTGTAAAAATCAGCTGGACGGGAGGCAACAAACTCTTCAAAGGCATTTTGTACTGCCTCTCGGGAACTGATTTTTTTACCCACTAAAAAGTTGTCTAAATTTTGGAGAAAGTAATAGTCGGTAGGTGCAAGGTCTGGTGAGTATGGCGGATGAGGGAGAACTTCCAAGCCCAGCTCTTGCAGCTTGAAGACTGTCTGTTGCGCAGTATGGGGTGGCGCGTTGTCGTGAAGGAGCAGTGGGGACGACCGATTGAACCAAAGCTGGTTGCAGATGTGCAAGCTTCTCCATCATTCTCTCTGGTTCTTCACAGTACACATCTGCATTAATGCTCATGCCGTTTTGTAAAAAGCTGTGGTGAATCACACCCGCACTAGACCACCAAACAGTGACCATCACTTTTTTAGGGGTCATTTTTGGTTTAGGGCATTGCTTTGGTGCTGAACCAGGGTCTAACCAACTTGCTGAGCGCTTTCGATTGTCGAACAGAATCCATTTTTCGTCGCACGTAACAATTCGTTTCAAAATTCCTTCATTTCTTTGCCTGTTGAGCAGCGCAAGGCAGGTCTCGACGCGTACGTTGCGCTGGCGATCGTTAAAGTCGTGGGGCACCCATCTATCAAGCTTTTTTACGTTGCCAATTTGTCGCAAATGGATCAATATTGTTTTGATGCTTACATTAAAAGCTGCTGCTAGCTCAGCTGTAGATTGAGTTTCGTCAGCTTCCACAATCGCCTTTAATTCTTTATTGTTAACCAAAGTCTCCGGACGACCACGAGCTTCATTTTTCAAGTCAAAATTTCCAGAACGGAACCGGGAAAACCAATAACGGGTTGTGCGTTCATTTGTACAGTTCTCTCCGTAAACGTTTTTGATGTTACGTGCCGTTTGTGTCGCGTTGGTGCCACGACGGAACACATATTCCATAATTACACGAATTTTTAAAGTATCCATTATGACGAAAAATGTTCAAATGTAATGAAAATACAACGCTAATCAAAAAACAAAAGACTGAGTTTGTAAATAGAATGTCATGGTTTTAAAACAAAATTCATTTGAATTTAGAATACAGAGCCATTACAAACTTTTTTTTATTTGAAATGACCAGTACTGAAGAACGGCAATTTCATAGGTAAAGACCTAATATAAATAACCCTTTGATTTTTCCTTAGAGCTAAACATAATAAGGTTTCAGGTAAAGGTTCCACAATAAGATGAACCCTAACTTCCAAACTAAGTATTCCTGTGACTTGGCAGTTAGTGTTCCGCTATTACAGAAACAGATTATGGGTATAAAAGATACAAATAAAATGAGGTGTGTGTGCACTGTGCATGCGTGCGTGTGTGTCTGTATATATATCTTCTTGTCTATGTGGTAACCAACAAGAATAAAAACTGTTCTGACTGTTCATAGAAGTACATGTGGTCCAGTGCTAGAAGTCCAGTGAATGGATGTTGATGTTATTTGTCCTATCTTGTGATGGACCTCTCCTTGAAACCTGTTTCAGATTATTCTACAAAAAATTAGAAAAACAATATCCAGCAACTTGATTAATGTTCCTAATCTAGTACTTCTACTTTTAAACCGACTTCAAAAAAGGAGGAGGTTCTCAATTCGACCGTTTTTAGGGTTCCGTGGCAAAGGCAAAAAACGGAACCCTTATAGATTCGTCATGTCTGTCTGTCCGTCTGTCTGTCTGTCCGTCTGTCCGTCCGTATGTCACAGTCACTATTTTCCGAAACTATAATGTTGAAACTTGGTAAGTAGATGTATTCTGTGAACCGCATTAAGATTTTCATACAAAAATAGAAAAAAATAATAAATTTTGGGGGTCCCCATACTTCTAAGTATGTGGACCCCCAAAATTTATTGTTTTTTTACTGAAACTCAAAAAAATTTTTTCATTAAACCCCTACGTGTATCCCTACCCCTACCCCTACGGGGTATCTATGAATAGGTCTTCAAAAATGATATTGAGGTTTAATTTTTTTCTAAACTAATTAGTTTGCACGAGAGACACTTCCAAAGTGGTAAAATGTGTGTCCCCCACCCTGTAACTTCTAAAATAAGAGAATGATAAAACTAAAAAAAATATATGATGTACATTACCATGCAAACTTCCACCGAAAATTGGTTTGAACGAAATCTAGTAAGTAGTCTTTTTTAATACGTCATAAGTCGTAAACTGCAATTTACCTTTCATTCAATCAACACAAATATAAAAATAAAAATTATATTATGTTACTTGCTGCTGCGGAACCCTTCATGGGCGAGTCCGACTTGCACTTGGCCGCTTTTTTTATGTGTGTTTGCGGATAACTTCGTCGTTTATGAACCGATTTTGATGATTAATTTTTAATGGAAAGGAGAAATCCCAACGGTGGTACCATGATAAGGACACTAAGATCTGATGATGGCATCCAAGAGAAATCGAGTCGGACCTTGAAGTCGGTTTTTGTAAAAATTTTACTTGTATAGATAAGAGTTTAAAAAAATCCCCACTAATATTATAAATTCGAAGGTAATTCTGTCTGTCTCTCTGTTACGCTTTTACCATTTAACCACTGCATCGATTTTAATGAAATTTGGCATGGAGATACGTATATTATTGAGGAAGCTCTCTTTACTGCGACAACCGTCATACACGCGGAAGGAGCCGCGGGAAAATGCTAGTGATGTATACTTTTTAACACACATTTCATACATGGTACACAATACTTTGATAGTACAAAATTTTAACAAAGAAAAAACCGACTTAAAGAACTGGACTGAACTCAAGTTAAAATGGGACCACACGGGAAGCACCAGCTCTCAAACAAAAAAAGAATCATCAAAATCGGTTCACCCCGTCGAAAGTTCTAAGGTACAAAGATATAAAAATATACAGTCGAATTGAGAACCTCCTCCTTTTTTGAAGTCGGTTAAATATGTTATAAAACTATTCTGTAACATGTTACATTCTGTTGCGAAATTGATACATTCGTTCATGAATTACTGATTTATAGAACGACACACATCGTACATGTGTCCGACAATATCGATAAATATACAAAATATTCTAACATAACGGCACCTGTCACACCGAACACTGCGCGCACAATGGTACGCGTGTACAGAACTGATTTACAGTTCAATTGAATACTTATACGGTGTGAACGCAATCTAACCCTATTTAATATATATAAGGTTTAGATTCTTTAGGATTTGCTTTGATGTTTTAAACTTTGAATAAAAGAATATTTACATTTAATGGGCCCTTCCACTGAACGATGAATGACGAGTGATGGTGTGGAATAGAAGCCCAATAAAATCGGGGTAAGGGCTTCAGATGATTGGCCCTTCCACAGAAAGGCATTAAGTGCTCAAAAGTAGCCTAATCATTATCCAGTATCAAATAAATGAACAAATATAATTTCCACATACAACAAATGTTGCAAGAATTTAAAGAATAATTGGATTGCAAGAAAGAAAAGGATACAATTGTACTTGTGCTTGAGGTTACGAGTTAAATTCTCGGGTCGGACCAAATGTTTGTACCTACCTATGGTCTGCAAATATTAGTGTTTTCTATTTATAATATGCATGTATTTACAAAAAAAGTATAAAAGTATTTTACATACTACATTAAAAGCTCTGTTTAGTTTGAAGCTAGATGGATTTGGGTGAGATATGTCCGAAATATTAACAACACTGGTACAGTGCGTAGGTAAATTAAAAACAGCTAACTGATTGACCACTTTTTCAATTACAAAAAAGTCACACCGTTTAAATACGAAATAATACTAAGAAACAGATCATTATATGGTGTCTACCATCGTCTATAAACACATGTAACTCAAGAGTCAAAGGTCAAGGAAAATCACAAGGGGCTTTTCGTGCCTCTCCCCAGAAGGACGGTTGGACCCGCAGTAGCTTCATTCAATTTTCAGGTAGTAGACCACGCTGATTTCAACACGAACGGACTGGCCCGACCGGAGCGGTACTACCCTCTCACAGAAGACTGACCTAAAATGACAGCATTCGTGCTGTCATTTTTCGTTGGTGACTACTAGACTGGAGACCAAGCGATGCAGAAGCATCCAAACAGGCCGCCATAGTGTAGGACACCATGCTGCATTGTTATATTGTCTGCATTCGCAATAAATACGGTACGGTACTAAAACCACTACTTTTGGATTCCGTTTAGGCAGAGTACAATCACTTTGGCTGGCTCATATGTATAGAAAATATGTATGAAATGCCACGACAGAATCATTGAACACCGGTTTGTTGTACAACTTCGGGCGAGTCTGCTCATTATATGCTTTTCCACGCTTAAATTAACTTCAAAGTTAGTCGAACCTACAATTTTAATAGTATTAAACATTTGGCCTTGAATACATCAAATAATGGTTTTAATATTCGCCTTTATAACCCTGAAAAATGACCAAAAAATTATTAATTGTTAATAAGAGCATGTTACGGGCATTGATGGATACCGTTTTATCCTACTTTGCTAAACGTGTCTGTCGTCAGCAGAGCGAGTAATAAGTACTAGGTGAAGATTGATCAATGCATGCTAATATTACGAGTGGCGAGTGCACATAGTATATATGTCTGTTCGTAACAGAATATATGTTTTTAATGTAATGATTGCTGGAATCATTAGTTATATTCTGCGAACTGTAAACTACGAAGTTGTTTGCTTCTTTAAAACTGATGTCGTGAAACGTGTGTGTCGGCCTTTACAACACCCACAAGATAAATAGAGGTGACAAAACTCCGTGTAAAAATATAAAAATAAAAAATAAATTATCCTGACTCTATGCGTGATGATCGACCAAGATTCAATCATCACGCATAGAGTCAGGATATTTTTAAGTATTTTTATGAATAACCTCTTGATCATCCATAGATCATTAACTAATCTATAAAAGCAAGTTACGAGCATTTCTAATAGACTAATCTAATACTTTTAAACGAGCAATTATTAAATATATATAAACTGAATCTCGGAAACGGCTCCAACGATTTTCTGTTACTGTATCAGTTCTGTTTTCACGGATGAATGGCTTAGTGGTTTGTGTAACAGATTGTTTAATAAAGTAAATAAATAATAATAAATAAATAAATATTTCGGATATCTTACACACGACGCCGTCTAGTCCCAAGCTAAGCAGAGCTTGTGTTATGGGTACTAGAACAACTGATATAAATACATATAATACTTTTTTGTAAATACATACATATTATACATAGAAAACACCGAAACAAGTATTTGCAGATCATACAAACATTTGGTCCGACCCGGGAATCGAACCAGAGACCTCAAGCACAGCAGTCGCATACGCTACCAGCTACCACTGCGCCACCGAGGCAGTTAAAGTTCAAGGGTTTGATGCCCGCCTTAATCAAACATAGTATAGATATTTATATGTATCATCATCCAGTCTTTAAAGGTCGCCTGGGCATAGGCTTCTCCTTAGATAGTAACTATGTATTATATGTATGTATTTATACCGCTAATGCATGTACTACTGAGTTTGGGACTAGATGGTTTTATAACGGCAATTTTGTATTTAGTAGGGATAATATTATTTTTAACTAGCTGACCCGGCGAACTACGTGTTGCCTTATTTATTTTTGTAAATATATATTTTAAGCTAGCTGACCCACGCAACGTCGTTTGCGTCTCCTATTGCCCGTAGCGTGATAATTTTCCCCCGTTTTTGAAACATTCTTCATTGGTGCTCCGCTCCTATTGGTCTTAGCGTGATCATATATAGCCTTCCTCGATAAATGGGTTATCTAACACTGAAATATTTTTTCAAATTGGACCAGTAGTTCCTGAGATTAGCGCGTTCAAACAAACAAACAAACTCTTCAGCTTTACATATTAGTACAGGTGTATTTATTATACTCTTCTAAGATGTAATACTCATAATCAACAACACATTTATATGGATAAAGATTAATTTTAGGTATTATGTTGATAAAAACTCTTTGTCATTATTAGGTACCAACTCGTAGCGTCTTATACTCGTGATAACTTCTAAACGACATGTCCGATTGGGATGAAACAAAAAGTATTTTACTTCTACATAAATACCCTTGATAACATAATGCTTTATTTGGATAAGGATTAATAAAACGATACACATTTAACGTAGTTTCTTTCTTCAGACGATTTAATACATTTTTGAACACAAAAGCGGTTATTGTGACTAAACCACGATAGTTAGATATATGCTCTTACGGACTTTTTTGTAGATCTTAGTGGGACCTACAAACCCGTATTAAATTATTTTGTTCTATTGTCAATAGTTTTTGCAGCGCACGCAAAAATAGGTTTTCGATTGCACACATTGGGTTACGAAATAGCAATTTCCTTACGGATCCCTATTTTTAAAAAAAATAAAATATAGCCTATAACCTTCCTCGATAAAAGGATTATCCAACACTAAAAGAATTTTTCAAATCGGACCAGTAATTCCTGAGATTAGCGCGTTCAAACAAACAAACAAACTCTGCAGTTTTATAATATTAAGTATAGATTATCGAAAAAAAACTTTTAGTAAACCCGTGTCAACTTCCCGCAGCGCTGCAATATAGGAACTAAGCGGACTAAGAGAATATAACACCATCTTTTTTTATTTCCTTCTATACAAACCTTGTCCTGACAATAACAAATACATAAAAAATGAATTATCGAACTTGGCGCAGTCGATCGGAAGTTATGCGCACACATATATTTGTGCGATTTTTTATTATATAGATTATGGGTTTTAAAAGAAAAATAAATTATAATATATTAAATAAAATTTATTGTGAAATAAACAAATTATAATGCAAAATTAAAAACGGTAAAATAAATAAGATATCACCTAATTGAGACACCAACGGTTGCTTTGTCTAAATATACGGGCATGGCGGAGAAGCGCTTACAGTACTTCTTCTTTTTCCGCTTGTCTTCTGGGAGGAAGTTCAAAATTATCAGGTCTTCGTCTGTTGTTGCTATTGCTGAAATAATAATGATACTAATATTATACATTTCGAAGTAACTCTGTCTGTCTCTCACCCTTTTATAGCTAAACTGATTTGGATGAATTTCAATATAGAGGTTGATTGGACCTTGGAGAAGGACATGTGGCGACTTCCACATACAGCGCAACAGAGATACTACAGCGCCATCTACCGAAGTTACACTGAACTACGGAGTAACGAAGGAAACTAAGAAACTACCAATCCTGAATCGCGCAGTAAAAGTTCTGACTCTCTCTGAGGATCTGACAGAAAGATCTGACTCCAGATCAGAAGGTTGCGTGTTCAGATCACGTCGGGATCACCACTGTGGAGGGACATATCACCCGTTCCTCCACAGACATAAGCTACTTTTTACCCGACTTCAAAAAAAAGGAGGAGGTTCTCAATTCGATTGAATTTTTTTATGTTTGTTACCTCATAACTTTCGACTCAGTGAACCGATTTTGATAATTCTTTTTTTATTTGAATCCCGTATGGTCCCATTTAAATTTAGTCCAGATTGAAGTCGTTTTTTTTATTGTTAAAATTTGTGATTATTGCCGCGATAATCGACAAGCACGCAGGGGGACCCGCGGACAAAAGCTGGTAATAATGATAAAATGACAATGTTGGAAAATATTTTTCATGGTAAGTAGTGGTATTTTTATAGTAGCTTGCCCCACAATGCCGCCTTTTGAGTACTTTACTACTTGAGGCGATACGTCTGCTCGTTTGCCCGTCTATTCCATAAAATAAAATAAAAAACCTCTCAGAATTAGGAAGAGGGGGGAATATATTTGTTTTAAAAGCTTGGGAAAACGAAGTTCAGCGAATTGATTAAACCAAATATTGCTTGGTTACGTTATGTTAGTTGCAGTTGCTGGTTTATGCAGGTATATTATAGCAGTTAAGATTAGACCCGGTGCGAGCGTTTGTATTTTCATGCAAACTATGCAAAGGTGGACTCCGTCAGACATTATTCCTTTCCACTTGTCTTAAGTGTAGCTGTAGTATCCTGTGGGCTTCTGCAAAACCCCCTTTCACAATTATCAACAACTCGTTTAATAAATTCTAGAATGTATTATCAACAACCTTTTAATCTACTGCTGTATACAATTCTTCTCTTGGAAATGAGGTTATTTTTTTCTGGAATAGGGGTCAAACGAGCAGACGTATCGTCTGACGGTAAGCGATCACCACCGCCTATGGACATTCGTAACACCAGAGGCGTCCGCTCTTTTCTTGGAGGTTTGAAGGCCGTATTGGTCCGGGAATACTGCAAGCGATTGTTCATTCCACAGTTTTTTTTTTTTTTTTAATGTATGGCCCGCCAAAATGACTCTACTCTGCCTGATGGAAAGCATAAGCAGAATCCAAGAGTGGCGGTCACCATACTCACTGCGAATGCAGACAATGCAGTATGGCAACCCACACCATGGCAGCCTAGTGATGCTGCTGCATCTTTTAGTCTAGTCAACAAGTGGAACTTGTCGACTAGACTATTTGGGCCTCCGGTCTCGCACTCACCAACGAAACACGACAGCATGAACGCTGTCATTTTACGTTGATTTTCTGTGCGAGGGTAGTACCGCCCCGGTCGAGCCGGCCCATTCGTGCTGAAATCAGCGTGGCTCTACTACCTATAAAAGTGTTGTATATTTTGGTCTACAACGGGAAGAAAGGCCAAAGTAAACAACAGAGGTGTCTTTATTTTATGTTTTTGAACATTGATTAAATAAAAACTATACGAGTACAACATAGGATCTGGGTTGGCCTTTTGAAGAAAGGATCATAGTTTTCAGTTGGCCTGAAATACAAACGGCGTAAGAGCCTCAGGGTTCGTGTTCTTTTATCATGCGTAGATTGATAGCCATAGGTACTATTACTAAAGATAATTACGTACCAAGTTTAGTTCCATCTGGACTAAAGACCATGGTTCGAATGCGATCAAGCCTCGTCCAGCCCTCGCCCCACTGGTCTACCACCGTGTCCGGGTCACTCAACACTAACAGTTGAGAATTTGTCTTTGAGAATGATTGCTCCGTGTCTACAAAACAAAATAAAAGAATTAAGAGGATACATTATAAAATTAGACTTTGCTAGTGGTCGCCGTTGTTGTCCAAAAAAAATTTGTCGGCAACAAATTTCATAGTCCTCTGCTCGCATGACTTTCGTAAAAATATGTTCAAAGTTTTAGTTTTACGTATTAATGTTTAGATAAGTATGAGTAAAGTAATAAAACACAGTTAAAAAAACTATAACCCGACTACGTACAAACTTTTAATAAAATTAATATAGTCTTATGTCACTCGGGCCATTAATTTTACGAATCTATTTACGAACCATTGAAATCGGTTCAGTAGTTTAGGGGTTATAATAAAACATACATACATAGACTGCCTAAACTTTTACCCTTTGATGATTTTAAATACCTTACCTGCATTCCATAAGCTGAGTACCAGCTCGCCAGTTCTCTCGCTGAAGAGCATTGCATCCAAGCTGTAATGATTTCTGCCCAGTGTGTGTTTGCGAACTTTGCCTGTCGGCGCGTCCCAAAGAGTGACGCGCGCGTTCAAAGCTGAGGTCACAGCTCCGATGCCTAGAAGCGCACTGCGCCAAGGATGCCATGATAAAGCCTGAAATATTTGTGAAATCAGCATTAATATGTTTTTAAATATGTTAGTTGGTTAATATACTAACTTACTTTTTTCTTTATCACTAGGTAAAATACTGTATTTAGTATTTGATGGTACGGAGGTAGCAGCACCGAATGTCAATAAAGTTGAAAGGTAGAAAGTTTGCTGCAATGGCATTTTTAACCGACTTCAAAAACAGGAGGAGGTTCGCAATTCGATTTTTTTATGTTTGTTACCTCATAACTTTCGACTGGGTGAACCGATTTTAATGATTCTTTTTTATTTGAAAGCTGGTGCTTCCCGTGTAGTAGCATTTTTTTTCTAAATACTAACCTTAATAGTCCAATCTGACGTCAATCGAGAGAACAGTTCGAGGCTGGGCCAGGTGAATACAAGTACGTCATCATCGTTGACAGCAGCAGCCGTGACGTAACGAGCGTCAGGAGACACTCGAGTGATGAAGATCGAACCACGGCTCGCGCTGCACCAGCTGATCCTGTCGCCTTTACGTGTGAACGATACTAGGGTGCCTCGGGAACAACCACTGGAAAAACAACCTTATTTTCAGCACAGTACAGAGTATTTACTGTTAAAAACAAATTTTTCTACGCTACCAGAAATGATCACATGTAATTTTCAGTCCTTTATCTGTAACTAGTTGTTGCCCGCGGCTCCGCCCGCGTGTATGTCGGTTATCGCGGCCTATGTGTTATTCTGATGTATAAGCTATATTACTGTAAAGTTTCATCCAAATCCGTTCAGTTGATTTTGCGTGAAAGAGTAACAAACATCCATCCATCCATCCATACTTACAAACTTTCGCGCTTATAATATTATAATAATAATAAATATAATATTAATAGGATAACTCGTAATAATCTTTAGTTAAAGATATCATGTTTGTCATTATCTTAAATTTGTCATATTTAGATTTATTTTCATCTAAATATAATAAGTTATATTACACAATATTTTTATAACATAAATAATTTACTTCTTCATTTATATCTAACGAGACACGTAATTGTTTTAACTAATCTTTACTGCTATTTTCCCCTGCAACAGTTATATTATTATAGCATTTTAACATTCACTGACATTCACTCAAATACAAAATAAATGGAATTAGGATTCGTTTTTATACATACTAATACAACGAATTAAAAAGTAACTCTCCCTATCTGTTACGCTTTCACAGCGAATTAATAAATTTCAATACACGCGGGCGGTTCTGCGGGAAAAGCTAGTAAGCGTGTAGGTAGCAAAATAAATTGAATTGAAAACTTTTTAAAATCAAGCTTTTATTGGAATTAAAGAAGTACTCGTCAAGACGAATTAAACGAGTCCAAACTCGATGGTGTTGCGATGTTTCTTTACAGAGTTCCTATGGCCACCTTCCAGCTCCAGCATCAGATCTGCTCCATGTTACCATAATATTGCAAAGTCATGCTGTATATATACGCTTGGAAAATTTCAGCAAAATCGGTTGAAGATATCTGCTTTAAAATTGAGTTGCAAGATTCCACCCGAACATACATGCATACATACATTGCAAGTTAATAAAAAGTTTGTAATAAGTTCAATTGAGTACACAAAAAAAAAACTGACACTATATTGTGATGTCTATTAAAAAATAACCACTGTCGTATAAGTACTTATTAGTTGGCATTAGAAACTTTCAAAAACAGGTCCAAGAAAACCGAGTAGGTATGTACCAGAGGATATTGCAGATTTTTTTTATTGCTAACTTAAAGACTGGAACTTAAAGTCAATGAATTACGTGACAAAAGAGTTGCCAGTTGGGCTCCAGTCCATTGCGGTGATAGAGCAGTAGTACGGAGGCGTGTAGTTGTGGCATTGGCATCTGTTCTGGTCCACGCATTTGCCCAGTTCAGTGTCGTGGACTTCCACTGTCTTCGCGTCTGTACCCAGCTACGATAAATAAGCATAGTTATATAAATATTATACCTATCATTTTTAAAATAGTCCCTAGCATGTTCTTTAATTCTGTTTTTTTTCTACCCGACTACGGCCAATAGCAATGTAAATTTCTGACAGTCTTTGTTTTTCACCTTAGCACCTAAATTACTTAACCGATTTTAAAGAATGAGATGTCAATATATTCGTAATGACTGCCCGAATGTCATAGGCTATATTTATCTTAAGTTTTTACGTAGTCTGGTTATAGTTTCTTATTCATATTAAAATGCATTTATCTTTAAGAATCTGTACTATTGTCTCTGCAAGCATTGAACTGCAAGATTATTAATACGGTATAAAATTTTGGGTAATATTTTCGAAGAAGTACCGAAGTATCGAAATTTTTAAACATTTTTGAGTTTTATTATTCTAACATACAATGCAATTTTATACAGTGACAATGCCTTTATATTAGTTTAATGAAATAAGTTAAGTGTAAAATCAGTAATGATTTCTGCAATACTTTTTTTGAAGTTTGGCTCCTATTTATAACAGCTCGATGTTAGAGAGCATATAGCTCGTCTCAATAAATGGGCTATTTAGCACTAAAAGCGATTTATAATATTGGAACCTAATTGGAAGCAACGAAAGCGTTTTAGGTATATTTTTTAATTCGTTTTAAAACACAAAACAAGAAGAACATAGACAATGGTGCTAATTCTGTTGTTGCGTCACTGAACTGAAATTTCTCTAAAATTATCTTCTATTCTCTTATTTTGGTGGCGCGATTTCCAAAATGCCATTTTTGTGTGTGGGTGTTTTAAGTATTTCACATATAACACCCATTGACAGTGTCACATATCTTAGTCAATCTTTGACGTTTAGCAAGACGATATTCATTTAAAGTGATTTTTAGACAACAGATTTAGCACCAGTGTTTTCCAATTTAGGATAAGGGATATTTTCACATAACTGAATTGTATAATAATATAATAATATATAATGTGTCCACAGGCCAGGTGGAGTGATGATTTACGCAGGACGGCTGGCAGAAGCTGGATGCGAGAAGCCGAGGATCGAACTAAGTGGCGTGCAATTGGAGAGGCCTATGTCCAGCAGTGGACTGCGATAGGCTGATGATGATGATGATGAATTGTACAACATTTTCCATATGAATCAACTCACTATTAGTAGTTTTCCTTTAGGATCGAATTTGCAGCATCGTATGCTGTAGTCGGTAAAACCTTGACTAATCTGACTCTGTGTGCGCCAGCTCCACTTGTGATAGCTCCTTCCTAAAGCCGCCACCAGGATATTGTCGTTCGACCAGTCGAGGAGTTCTGGAACTATGACAAAACTCTATGACAGTTATGGCTTTTTTAAAGACATTAGTTTAAACTCCCGCATTAGGTATAAATCCTGTGTCTTGGGAGACTTTACAAACATACATGAAACGGACACTAAGAACACTCAGACCCAGAACAACAATTTGTGGATCACACAAAGCGTTGCTCCATGTGGGATTTGAACCCTCAATACCTTAGTGCTGTAGAAAGAGGCGTGGCGACCGCTTAAACCACCAAACCATTCGTATAGGCAAATTTAAATTTAGAAGACTATGTGGAGATTAATGATGATATATGGAAGATTTTTTAACGAAGAGATTGTTTACCAGCGCTGGAGTCAGAAAAATATGAATAGAAAATAAAGTAACACTGAAAAAGTGAACATACAGTACCTACGAGAAGGAATTATACTACTCTTGCTCTTGTCTCAGTGCCACTTCCTTAAATATTAATGGACAAAGAATATTCAATGACTTTTCTGAAGTTCTCTTATATATTTTTTTAAATTACGGACTTCATTCATTGCTATATGTTCCAACCAAATGAAAAGCTCCTTAGTAAACACCTAGATTAAAAGTCTTATTTAAATAAAATAGTATGCTAATAGATATTTTTAAATTCAAAATCATCAAACATTAGGTAAAAAATAACATTTAAATTTACAAGTACTTACAAGCAGCATCACTGTATGAAGGCAGATCCAGGATGCTATCGGCCGAGGAGAGGTAGCTCTTAGTTCTGGGTATGCACGGCCAAAGCTGACCGTACACCTCGCCGTCAAGTTCCGAGCTGGATTCCGGTTTGATTGGATCCAGGCCGAAAGCCGAGTCTAAATACTTGGCGTATTTCTTTTCTTGTAGGTGCTTTGTGCACTGAGGAATAAATAATATTTATATTTCGGACATCTAACACAAAACACCATCTAGTCCCAAATTAAAAAGATCTTGTACTATGGGTACTAGACAACTGACATAAAAATGTATATACAGTCTTGGCCAAAAGTATTAGGCACCCCTATGAAACATCAATAATTCAAAAAGTATTGAAAAAAATTGCTTTTGTTTTTAACTATTGTCAATCCAGTGTCCTTAAACGATAATAAAAATAATGGATGGCCTATTTCTACTATGGCCTATAAATTATCTGGTGAACAAAACCAAAAATACGTATAGTAGAAAAAGAAATATCCAGACACATTGTCAGTCTTCATTTGTTATTATCAGCGTAAAGAAGTTACCGTGTGTAGTTTAGTGATGAAATTGACCTTCTCATTTTTCGAAAATTTCAAAAAACTGTGAATTGTGAAACAAGAAACAAATAAAAGTGCAGTTTTGCACTAACAAAGGAAGTCTCAAGTAGAGATTACTGAAATTGTAACATGTTCACGGTGCGCAATACAGTCTGATATTTAATGGTTTGTAGAGACTGTATCACGTGTAAATAAATCCGGACTGGCAGAAAATGTTTGGCTACTGAGCGTTAGGACAGAAAACTCATTTGGCAATCAAGGAAAAACCGCAAAAAAATACTTGTACGCTCGCTGTTGCTCTATCCAAGGAAGTTGAAGAGACTGTTACTGCTCGAACAGTAAGAAGAAGACTTGCTGAAGCAGGATCAGAAGCTTGTACAGCAAATAAGAAACCATGGCTCTCAGAAAAAAAACAAAAAGCTCCGTTTGAAACGGACTTAACGACGCTAACATTTCACGGAGGTAGATTGGTCAAACGTTGTGTGATACGATAAATTAAAGTTTAAAGGCAAGCTTTTATTTCATTTTTACAAATAATAACACTAATCATTCTCATTTTAATTCCACTTCCATAAAAATAATGAGCACTCATTTCAACTCATTTTTTTTCGTTTTCGCAAGTATTCGGTACAGCGGCTGTAACATTTATGAGGCAGCGCATCGGCGAGGAGTATCATAATATATATTATGCGGTGTATACTGCTAAATACAGCGAAGGTAGCAATATGATCTGAGGCTGCATGGCAACCAAGTTGTGTAGGAAAAATGTTTGCTCGTGAAGGTCTTATGAGCAACGCAAAGTGCATAAATGTGCTCGAAACTGAGCTATCGCGTTCGCTTACATGCATTTTGGGTGACATAAACTTGAATGACGTCAAATTCCAACAAGACAATACTCCTTGTCATAAATCAGCAGCCACAGTGCGTTTGCTTAGAAATAACAACATTGACTCTTTAGATTGGCCGGCGCAGTCCCCAAATCTGGGGTTTAGATCTGGGGACTGCGCCCCATCGAGCATTTTTGGAGTATCCTGAAGCGCAAGGTCTGTGAGCACAGCATTACATCTCAGACAACATTAAAAAATGCTATATTTCAAGAATGGAGCGGAATGGAATGCTATAACTGCTATAAATCGAAACTAGTTTTATTTTTGGCCATAAACATGAAAAAATACATAAATTATAGGGTGCCTAATACTTTTGGCCAAGCCTGTACTTTTTTTGTAAATACATAGAAATGTTTTATCAAGCGCTAACTTTTGGCCAAAACGTGACCCGTGTTATTATTCAATTAATTCAATTATTTGTCCCATTTGTCCTGGACCAGTTGTCTTTGAAGTTGAAAGATACTTTTTTTGGACCCTTGACAATATGTGTTAAAAAATTGATAGATATTAATAATAATATTTCGGTCAACTATCGCACAACGCCATCTAGTCCCAAACTAAGCAGAGCTTGTACTATGGGTACTAGACAACGGATATAAATACATTTATTTTTACATCTTTTACTATAATATAAATAGAAAACACCCAGACTCCGAAACAAATATTTGCAGATCATACCTACAAATATTTGGTCCGATCGGGGAATCGAACCCGAGACCTAAAGCATAGCAGTCGCATACGCTACCACTGCGTCATGAATGAATTGTTGAGGCGTCATTTTATACCAAAATAAAATTCATTTTCGCATTCATTTTTCGTTAGTAAGGATTACCATTTTATCACAGTTTCAACCGTGTTAACATATACATTACATTGGATTTCACTACACGTAGTGTGTTGTAAAATAAATGTATGTGTAATAATTATATTTAGATCTAGGTGAAAAAAATATGGTCTAATTGAATTAATACATGTCATTGAAAATATACTAGCGTAAGCCCGCGACTCCATCCTAGTACATGCCGGTTATCCCGGTAAAGAGTAAACTATGTCCTACTCCAAGAATCAAAGTATCTGCATGCCAAATTTCATTGATAAAGGTGCAGCAATATAGTTACTTTCGAATTTAAAATGTTTAAGTATGGGTTTTTTTTAATTATGTGACATTGTTCACGGAAAATCGCGTATTGAAAGAAGCATGGGTAGGCCCTTACGAAGGTCGTGAGAAACCATTGGATGTGGTCAGAAATGGACGCCTTTCGTCTGGGATGACAATGAAGATGACATGTCATTTTTAATACTTCTTTAATTATATCCAATTTTTCTTTTTTTTTTTTTAATAAAATAGTGGGCAAACGATCAGACGTATCGCCTGATGGTAAGCGATTACCACCGCCCATGGACACCCGTAACACTAGAGGCCTTTGGTGAATGGGGAAAGGGAGGGGGGGATAGGCTAGGGTTTGGGCCTCCGGTATCCTCACTCACTAGGTGAAACGCAGCGCAAGCGCTGCGCTGTTTCACACCGGTTTTCTGTGAGGCCGTGGTATCACTCCGGTCGAGCCGGCCCATGCATGTCGAAGCGTGGCTCTCCCACGGCAACTTCAAAATGGGCTAAATTCTTCACAACAGGTATAAGTGAGACAGATCAGGATGCTGTGGGTGCAGAATCTACTTACCCAAACGTCATTCGTGTCTTTATCCCGGGCACCCCAACGGACTTTCCGACTGAGTTCCGGCAAACACTCCCTCGGTGTCACAAACCGATCCACAGGGGTTCGCTGCCCGTTGGACTGTAAACGAAATGTTTTTTAATCAGAATCTAGGGGAGCATTACTGCGAAACATAACTAGTTTTCTTCAGAACGTTGGACGAAATTCTCGGAACTGAATATAAACGTACGTGGAACGAATTATGCGTTATTCCTCGGACGATCGAGCTTTTTCTGGGAACGTGCACTAGTTATGCGAGTTTCGTAGAAAACGAGCAGTCAAGTGCGCATAGATACGCTATAACATTATTATTTATTAATTTCTGTGTTTTGTTTCATTTTAGATTTTGTTAAGACAGAGTCGACTTTTGTATCTGGGTTCTGTGATGACTTAATTTATTTTTAAAATTGCTAAAAATGAAAGTTTTTTTTTGGGATTTTCGTGCCAAAAATTGATACCTTTATATTGAAATTAAATAAAATTGATTTAAATAGTACTGTAAAATATTTTGTAAATATGTATTAATTTATGATTTTAAAAATGTAGTAAAACTTAATCAAAAAACATTGATATCCATCCAAAAAAAATTGATTTCACAATCCAACTAATTTCATTTAAACAATCGACTAAACAATAGGTAATTATGTAATGTATGTAGACATATCAAATAGGTGTGTATGCAAAGGTCGACAATGCAAGATTATTTGATATTGACTGCCTCGTTGGTCTCGCGGTTGGCGTGTGCGACTGCTGATCATGAGGTCTTGGGTTCGATTCCCGGGTCGGATCAAATGTTTGTATGATCTACAAATATTTGTTTCGGGGTTTGGGTGTTTTCTATGTATAATATGTATGTAATTACAAAAAAAAAGAATTATATATGTATTTGTATCAGTTGTCTAGTACCCATAACACAAGCTCTGCTTAGCTTGGGACTAGATGGCGTTGTGTGTCAGATGTCCGAAAAATATTTATTTATTTATTATTATTCAATATGTACGATTTCAGGTAGCATTGGCAAAAAAAATATCCATGCCGCGCCGTTTACCTATGCGTCCATTGAGTCATCACAATATCGGGTCCAGAGGAATTTTATTTACACATTGTATCATGGCTCTAGGAATTTTCCCTGAATTGCAGACATTCATAAGCATACAAAATAATACCATCTTTAAAATGAGAAAGTACTACTAACGCAATAAGCAATTTTGTTGGCAAACTCTGAGTCTATTCTGCGTTAGAATAAGATTATTACTTATCATAATCACAATGAAAATAACGTAACTCATCATCTATATCAATTAAAGAAAAAACTGACTGACAGACAGATTCACTGACTGTTCCAATAACGCACACAGTTTTTTTTGTGCGGATATCCCCTCGGATACCACCGACTGGTGGCTATGTCGGACTCGGACCGACAAAAAACCGCACACCGTCTCGGGTGCTAGAAGCCGGGAAACCAGGTGCATCCTCAAAAGGAAATGCCTGCGAATAATACACACCTGAAATCGATGAGTCTAGATGTATTACATTTTAGACAAATGTTCTTTAAGTGATGACACTATGCACTGTGTACACGGTGCAAAATGGAGATTGATATTTAGACATGAATCTTCGTTTTTTTTTGGTAGTATTATTTTCAAATACTCTTTCACCAGTGAAATCGAAGGCAAAAAATATTATATAACATTCAGATCAATGTAAGGGCATTATTCGATCTTTCGGTAAAATCTACCGACTTGTTACTTCCTGATGTAGAAAGAAGTACCGTATGCTCTGAATAGCGTAACATGCACAGATATTAGCTATATTTGCTTTTGCCAGCGCCATCTATGTTTGAGATCATTACATTATACATACTATTCTAAATCTAGTCAAATTCTTGAATAGGTGTGATGTACATACTCCTCTTTGTAAGATGTTGGGTATTTGGTCTTCTTAAATAATTCGAAGTTGATGTGAAAAGTTACCCTAACTTCATTGGCTAATGTACCTACTTATGACATTGTGATCAAAATTAATCAACATTAAGATTACCAAGAAAAAGTTAAAAATGTATAATCTGAATACTTTGTAACTTTTGATAAAATTTATATAGCATGTGTTCGGGCTATTACTACGAATCTATTGACAGCTTTAATTGGATTCAGCGCTACGGTGGAACTTACATAGATTGCCAAAAGTTTTTTTATGGAATATGGGCAAACGAGCAGACGTATCGCCTGATGGTAAGCGATTACCGATCATTTCCAGTTGGCTTGAATAAGGTTTATTTCAAAACCTTGATAACATATTGTAAATGTTTGTTTTCGGAAATTCATTTCTGATATTGCTGTATGTAATCATGATTACCAAGTAACAATAAAACCTATCTTAATTTTATTTTTATTACTAAATATAAGTTAAATTGTGGTGGTTATACTTCGGAATTAATACACATAGATTATCTGGTCTTTAATATCTGTATAGAAATAGGAAATAAGAGAAAATTGTAAAACAAAGTGATTAAATATAATAAATGATTTGATTATTATTAAAATTTCTTTTCTTCTATGAGACTGTTTGACCTTTTCCATTTAAAAAAAAATATTGTGAATTAATAAGATTTATTAAGAATACGAAAAGTTTTGCTATTTAAAAAAGTAGGTTGTTATACGTGTGGCAAAACGCAGAATATAATCATACTTTCCCAAGGTAGATTATGATCGTATATGACAAGAACAGATCCTTAAACTGTAACAGTTACTGTACTGACAGCATGGTAGTTTAAACGGTCAACTTGCCGTTTTGTACTGCGCTGACTGTTGTGAAAATAATAAAAAAAAAAAACGACTTCAAGAACTGGACCAAATTGAAATAGGACCACACGGGAAGCATCAACATTCAAATAAAAAAGTATCATCAAAATCGGTTCACCCAGTCAAAAGTTCTGAGGTAAGCGTGGGAGAGCCACGCTTCGGCATGAATGGGCCGGTAAGAAAACCGGTGTGAAATAGTGCGTGAAATAGTGTTTCACCGAGTGAGTGAGGATTACGGAGGCCCATATTTCAACCCCCTACCCCCCAATTCCCCAAAGACTAATTTCAAATCAATTTTAAAATTTACAGGAACCTATCGTCTCAAGGAACTCTAGAAAATTAGAATCAATACATTAAATAACATCACTCGTTGAACAATGCTCACTAATTGTCCACTACCTACTATGCTAGTTAGTAGAAGCAAGTCTCTTTTTAATCCGTTCGCACCCTTAGGTGTTTTACATTCCATTTCTCGGAAAATGTCTTTAAAGGTACGATGAAAAACTTAAATTATGATCGAGTTGATTGCATATATGTATGTTTGGGGTATATTCCCATAATAGTTGCATGTTATAGGATTATAATTTCAAATTATGTTGGGTGTTGAAAAATTTATAGTTAATTGCTTAATTTGCAAAAGAATTTACATCATTACTTAGAGTGTGTTACACGGAGGAATACAGAACAAATATGGATGAGAAAACATTTAGTAACAATTTATATTATTCTGTATAGCAGTCTATTGAAATGTATCATATAGTTTACACATAAATACACGAAAGTTACTAAAATTTAAGTCTATTTGTAACATTATAATACTTTTAAGAAGTGTATAGAAATATTTTGGCGGAAATCCCAATTTACACAATTATTATTTTGAATGTTTATTTTTCTGTTAGCAGCAGTTACTCTATTTAGATAATACTAAGATGATTTAAACTATAATTGAGATACCTTTATGAATCATTAGCATTTAATATTTAAACTACACATTTCCAAAGTAAAGTAAATTAAATTATTAAAAGAGTGATATTACTCACGTTCTTTTTACTAAATGTTGATCTATTCATCATATCTGAGCAATATATTCACTATATTCGTTTTATTTAAAAAAAAGAACTGAGCAAATGACAATGAATAGTTTTAACTGCCAGTTTTATCAAAAAATGTTTTCGAAGTACCCACACTGTTTGAAAACTGAGCGGTAACGTTTATACAGCCAGCTACTTAAGGTATCTAAAACAATAAGAAGTTAAAAAAACTATAACCTGACTAGGTAAAATCTTTTGATAACAATTATATAGCCTGCGTCACACGGGGTATTATTATGAACCTATTGACACCTCATTTTACTAAAATATGTTCAGTGATATAAGCACTACAGTGAAACATATATGAACTTCCAAAACTATTACCCTATGTTTTAGTTTCCCCAAAGTCGGATAAAAATGGTGTAAATTTTTAGTTTTGAACTTCTGAGAACAATAGTTTCAATTTTTAGCTTCTGATTCCTAAAATACTAAACATTTTTTAATTGATTGCGTCAGAAAATAAGTTTCTCAACCTTATTGATACACTGATTTTAATAATTGGAAAATGAATGAACGTCAATGCTTTTTTTGCTTGGGGTTATCTTAACACATACATATTTGAGACTCACGCATAAAAACAATCGCGTGTCTGTCACTGCGAACTCACAAATAATAATTTCACAAATAACTGCCTTGGTGTCGCAGTGATAGCATATGCAGCTGCTGTGCTTCTGGTCTCGGGTTCAATTCCCGGGTCGGACCAAATGTTTATAATTATGATCTACACATATTTGTTTCGGAGTTTGGGTGTTTTCTAATATATAAAATGTATTGTATTTATATCAGTTGGCTAGTACCCAAATACAAGCTCTGCTTAGCTTGGGACTAGATGCAAATGTCTGAAATATTTAACTAGGCTAGGATGATAGTAATGAGAGACGCAAACGGTGTTGCGCGGGTCAGCTAATAGTTATGAAATATTTTCAAAACATTTACCCAATACGTTCTGAACCCGACATCAATTAATAAGCCGGTGAGTGATACCCAATGATACAGGGGCTTTAGATAAATGCGTTATCAGTTAGCCTCAGCCAGCGTCTCTGATCGAAGATTAACTACCCACTATCACGCGATGTAAAGGATATTGAGTTATTACTGTTCGTTTTGAAAACCAGTCATTCCTTTTATTTAGTTCAGTAATTTAATCTGGAACTGGTGTTTCAAAGTTCTATAGGTCAAAAATGTTTTCATAGATGCACGACTGCACGTATATTTTCATATATAAAATTCTCGTGTCACAATGTTAGTTACCATACTCCTCTGAAACGGCTGGACTGATTTTTATGAAATTTGGTGTGCATATCGGGTAGGTCTGAGAATCGACCAACATCTATTTTTTATACACCATTTTTTTTATGGCAAAACTACGTTTGCCGGATCAGCTAGTTTTCATATACTTTTTTACTTTTTTTCTCTTAAAAAAAGACAACTCACGCGTTAGGAATAAATCCAGTGTCGCAGGATACTTTACAAACATACATAATACAGACATATTGTTTGTGTCCGTTTTATGTAATCATCACAGACTCAGAATAACAATTTGTGGATCAAATGAAATTGTATCCTACCTTTTTGTAAATACATACATATTAAACATAGATAACATCAACATCCGAAACAAATTTTGCATATAATACAAAGATTTGGTCCAACCCGGGAATCGAGCCCGTGACCGTGCACAGCAGTCACATATGCTACAACAAGGCCACTTAAGCAATTTTTTAAACTTACTATTGTGGTAATTTTAAATTTTACTCTAAAATGAAGAATGTTTTAAATAGCAAAAAGTTCTACAATGTCTTGAGTTTCTTTTTTCAAAAACCAGTTGTTTTACTTTGTATTTTACATTAAAATAAAGTGATGTTAGTGTTATATGGCCTGCCAAAGTGACTCTCTGCCTGATGGAAAGCGTAAACAGAAACCAAGAGTGGTGGTCACTATATTCATTGCGAATGAAGACAATGCAACAATGTAGCTTGGTGACCCACACAATGGCGGCCTAGTGATGTTTCTACATCGTAGTGTAAAATAGAGACAAAAAGTATTAAAAAAAAATTGCTGTAGGTACTTTATGTACTTTCATATGCATTTAGTGAAAAGCTGTTAATTTTAAATTACAAACTAACACTTCAATTTAATTTAGTTATTTAGATAAAAAAAAAAAACATACAGTGGAACATAGAACCTCCTTCTTTTTGGAAGTCGGTTAAAGATATTTATTATAAATATGTATGTATGAGGCGCTCACAGCCCAGTTGCACTTGGTGATTAGTACCTATCACCGAGGGTAAGTAACGACGGCGTGCTCAGTACTTGAATGGGTGACCACCGGTGGCATGACACCATTAGCGTCTCCGTGATTCGGAGGTCACGTTAAGCAGTTAGTCCCGGTTGTTATCATAGGATAGCAGTCGTGAAGCTTAGTTGGAGGTCTTTGGGCGGCTTAAAAACATCCAACGGCAAGAATACGTAGCCACAACGTTGTCTTGCCAGTCCCCAACCCGCATTCGTTCCCCAGCATGGGGATGTATGGCCTTAACCCTCTCCAGAGAGGAGACCCGAGACCAACAGTGGGTTGTTGATGATTGATGATACACATATATGTATATTACTATAAATATCTATAGTATACACTAGTCTGTAGTGTGACATATATCAGACAGTTTAAAGGTAAATTACTTTTCAATCGTTGTGACTTAATCGTTAAGTGTTCAATTGTATTAAAAATAAGTTTAAGCCCATCTATAATAGTAATGTCAATAGATATATTAATTCATTGCACAGTATCTATAGCGGAGGTGACGCATCGACCTGGACCGTTGATAATCGCTTCGCGTGCCACACAGAAGTAAATCAGTGGCTCCTTGGACAACGCAAGATTACATTAAAGTTGCGCTAGATGTTGTTTCTTTTTACATACAAACTTTAAGACATAATTATTTCTTAGTTTGACATTATAGATACAAAAAACGTATGAAAATATTGAAGGGCAATAAATAAATAATCCTTCACTAAATAAATAATAAGTATACATAACCTGCTATTGCCAGTGTTTATTTTATGTTTCTAAAATGAAAATGACGAATTCCAGACAAAAACGCCATTAAAATTCAAAATTAACAGATTTCGTACTAAGATAGCTAGAATAACTGATAGAATACTTACTGAGTTTTTATTATAAATACATACATAACATATTATACATTGAAAATACTCAAACTCCAAACCATAATTTATTTAATTAAGAAAATATTTGCAGATATACAAACATTTCTTCCGTCAACGGAATCGAACCTAAGACATCAGCACAGTAGTTGCATACGCTACCACTACGCCACCAAGGCACTCAAAATTAAATCAGGTTAGTTTGTGCTAACAACATACAAAGCATCAGCTACCCTCGTACATAAAATTAACGTAAAATCACAGCGTTCATGCTGTCGTGTTTCGTTGGTGAGTGCGAGACCGGAGGCCCAATGATGCAGAAGCATTGCTAGGCCGCCATGGTGTGGGTCACAACCAGTATGGTGACCACCACTCTTGTATTTTGCTTATGCTTTCCATCAGGCAGAGTAGAGTCATTTTGGCAGGGTTTTATATAAAAAAGCGGCCAAGTTCGCACTTGGCCGCTTTTTTATATAACTCGGTCTCGCCGATGAAGGGTTCCGAAGCAGCAAGAAACATAATATAAAAGTTCTTGTAGTTCATTGTAACTTTGATCGATAAATTGCGGTTTACGATTTATGACGTATTAAAAAAACTACTTACTAGATCTCGTTCAAACCAATTTTCGGTGGAAGTTTCCATGGTAATGTACATCATATATTTTTTTAGTTTTATCATTCTCTTATTTTAAAAGTTACAGGGGGGGGGGGACACACATTTTACCACTTTGGAAGTGTCTCTCGCGCAAACTATTCAGTTTAGAAAAAAATGATATTAGAAACCTCAATATCATTTTTGAAGACCTATCCATAGATACCCCACACGCATTAGTTTGATGAAAAAAAATTTTTTGAGTTTCAGTTCTAAGTATTTAACCCCCAAAATTTATTGTTATTTTTATTTTTGTGTGAAATTCTTAATGCGGTTCACAGAATGCATCTACTTACCAGTAGTTTCAATAGTATAGTGCTTATAATTTCGGAATAAAGTGGCTGTGACATACGGACGGACAGACAGACAGACGGACGGACAGACAGACAGACAGACATGACGAATCTATAAGGGTTCCGTTTTTTGCCTTGGGCACGGAACCCTAAAAAGGAAAAAAGCTGCCAAAATTTTAAGTTTCTTCAAGCAATGTAGGTTTTGCATTGATGAATCAGTCTGTTCGGTATTTATTGAGGGAAGGAGAAAAAAAACCTTCTTGGCAGCTCGCTCAGACGTTTTCTCGGCGCGTCAGTTGTAGTAGTTGGTAGTTCGTTCAAATTTTGAAAGGTACCCCCTAAGCGTTTGGTCTCCTATCTATGTTCGTGTCTCGGGTTAAGGGTCTCAACCGAAACCTTCGTGTCTCTTGTAATCTTTGAGTATTCGTGTCGTGATATTCGCTTGTTCTGTTCTCGCTTCGTGTTGCTGTGAGCGTCCGGAATTGAACCTGATCATCGTGAGGATTGGGCCAGAAAATATACAAACATTTACACTCACATTCACCTATATTGTAGAAGTACGTCAACACAAACCAAGAGCTACGATTACTATAGGTAAGCTTAATAAGTAAAAAACCCATAAAAAATGCGAGGCAGTCTTTGGGGACAGCCGAAAGAAGTGAGAACTAAGTAACACGTGAATTGTATCTTCGAGGAAGCGTGCGGCTTGATGACCTGAGTTTCACGCATTTTGTTCACCCAAAAAGTGCTCAACGCGCCTAAAGAAATATACAATTCAATAAATTAAATAATCTCAAATTTTAACAATAATAATAATTTATTTCTTAATTTATTAGCTAGGATCGTACATCAGCAACTTGCCCTGAAATACAAACTTGTGAGTTCAGAGGTGCCATATTACAGGTATGTGCCCGACCCAGTTCTCGAGAATGGTCGTGCTACATTATATTGGGATCGATCTGTTATCACAGACAGGACTATTTTTGCCAATAAGCCTGATATTGTGGTGATAGATCGATTAGAGCGCCGCGCAATGATTGTCGATATCGCCGTTCCTCATGACGAGAATCTCGTGAAAGTTGAAAAAAAAAAAACAAATAAAATATTTGGATTTATCTCACGAGATTGTCGATATGTGGAATGTGGATTCGGTAATCATTGTTCCGATAGTCGTATCTGCTCACGGATTGATAGCCAAGAGCCTCGACCAACATCTTAAGAGGCTCACGTTAGAGGGCTGGATCAAGGGTCTGATGCAGAAGGCAGTCCTCCTTGACACGGCTCGTATTGTGAGGAGGTTCCTGTCTCTGGAGCCCTAACCACCAGTTTCTTGGTCCCTGTACCCGAGGTCGGTGGTCTACTATTTTTTATATTTTTAAATGTATTTGTTTTTATATTTATATTTAAAAATGTAATTAATATGTATTTATAAATGAAATAAAGAGAATAATAATAATAAATCATTTATTTGCTGATCAAAGGTAATATTATGGTGTTACATTTTTTAGATACATGTCCTCTTTGGTCTACCCTAACGGCATGCAAATAAAAAAAAATACTATTACTTAATTGGATGTCATAAATTTACCATATTCGAAACAATCATTAAAAATAAAAAAATATATAAAATAGTTAGATGTCAAAATGTGTCACGTAGTGGCTTTAGGAGCCCTTGAGGTGGTGGTGAGGCCACGAGGTTCTGAAGATGGTGAAATCAGACGCTTCACAACAACAATTTAAACGTTATTTATTTACTGAAGTATAACACAAACAGATAGATGTACAGACAGGGTGTGGATTTAAGAGATTCGACCAGTCAGTGCCTCCAGACAAGGAGCACTTAACTGTCCGTTCGCAGCGATGAGAAAAGGGCTCTGTGACGCCGCGCGCTTGCTTTTATGTCCCCATGAGGCTTGAGGTGCGGGGTGTTCTCGGCAGTAGACGGTCCTCGTAGGCGCGCGCGGGGTGAGGCTTGGAGGGCGTGGAAGCGGGCATGTGAGTGCCGCGTGACACTCCCCCCATTAGGGCAGAATTTTGCGTAGAGAAATTCGCCTTGATCTTCTTAGAAACTCCTTGAAGTCCTCGCAGGCACCCTGTAAAGAAGTTTAGAAAGGATCAGAACTTTTTTTAAAAAAAATTAGGCAAAGTAGAAGGGTTAAGAAAAAAACTGAATAGGAATTGTGAATGAAAAACTCGACCGGCAGACGACGACTCATTCATACGAACGTAAACAAGATAAGAGTTAATGGCTTGCGGATGAGTCATCCGCATTCCGATGTTTGTTCGAAAAGATTTTACATTTAAATTTGTTAAGAGATTTTCCATTTTTTTTTTATTTAATCGTGACGTGTAAAGGTGATGGAAAAAAAAAATTTACATTATTTATATATATATCGGATAGGATGCGTGTGCGTACGAAAGAAAAAGAAACGGCCGGGAATCGAACCTGTGAGTCAGGTTTGACTCGAGTTTTTGACTTTTGAACCATGGGTTAGGAAAAGTAATATTTGTAAATTATTAATGTTTACTAGTAATGCGACGTTTATTCAATGATTTAGCATTTTTTTCGAAAAATTAAGATGTGTAAGAACGAGAAATGTTGATTTACGACGCAGGAAATAATTTTTAGAGATATATAAAACAGAAGCACATCTGTAAAAAATGTTAGTTATGGAATGAGCGAAACAAAATTTACTGTTTATTAATTTGGTTAACTAACTTTGGCTAATTTGCCGATCAACGAGATACTTTAGATCCAATTTAGATCGCGCTAAATCATTGTTTATAGTTTATTAATTTAATGTCTTTGATGTGCCATTCACCCAACGGTTTACCTGAGATAATATCAGCTAGTTTGTATACTAAGGGAGATTTTTTTGAAGTGATTTTACATTTAACGTATTTAGGGGCTAATTTTTTACAAAAGTATTTGTTTTTGTCACTGAGATAGAAAGTTTTACGCCAAACTATATCACCAACGTTAAATTCTGCTGGTTTTCGACGAAAATTATATGATTTGCAGTTTCGTTGATGAGCCTCGACTAATGCTGCCTGTACCCTCTGGAAGACAGAAGATAAGTAGCCTAATGTCTCGGCATAATCGTCGCGAGGTTCGTGAACTATATTAGGGTCGGAACCCGCGTCAATATAGAAGGAACCACAAGTCACGACTTCTCTTCCGTAGACTAGAAAGTTCGGGGTGAATCCTGTAGTTTCATTTACAGAGCAGTTTAGAGCGAATTGAATTTTTGTTATTAAGTTATCCCAGATTCTATGGTCTGTGGTTATAAAGGTAGAAATGGCTGTTATTATTGTTTTGTTATATCGTTCTACCGTGTTTACGTGTGGTGTGTATAGTGGTGTGTAGTGTATGTTGGGAATTTTGTATTTAGATAATAGGCTTTTAAAAGTTTCGCTAATAAATTGTTTACCGTTATCGAGTACTACGGAGGACGGAACTCCGTGGACGAGGAAGACATTTTCTTCTAGGATTTTCGATATTATCTCCGACGTGGCCCGTTTAATGGGAAACAACAAACAATATTTAGAAAAACAACAAGATACTACGAAAATGAAAGTGTTTTGATTTCTAGTGGGTGGTAGCGGACCAATTAAATCTATGCTCAACATTTGAAATGGTTTGCTACACGATTTAGGAGTGCCCATATGCCCTAAGGTAGAATGATTTTGGTGTTTATGAGCGATACAAGTGTCGCACGAGTTTATGGTTTTAACTACGTCTGCGTACATTCCGGGCCAGAAGTAATTTAATGCCAATCGTTTAAATGTTTTAAAAATACCGAAATGGCCGGCAGTGGGCGCTGAGTGGCCCTCTGCTATAATATTAGGTCTCTGCTCAGACGGAACGACTTCCTTCCATTGAAAATCTCTGGTTAGTGGATTTAATGACTTTTTAAAACGGTATAGTTTGTTATTAATTATTTGATAGTCTAAAGAGGAGGTTGGGGAGTTTTTACACCGGTTATAAATGTTTAAGTACCATGAATCGTTAGTAGAAACTGGTAAGTTTATATTAGAATTAGATGAGACATTAGGGTCATTAATAATAACGGAAACCGGTATAGAACGAGAAAGAAAATCAGGTAGAACATTATCCGCACCACGACGATGTTTGATTTCGAAGTTATAACACGATAGACGGACTCCCCATCTGGCTAAACGACCAGTAGGGTTGTTTATTTTTAAGAACCACTTTAGTGCGGCGTGGTCGGTGTAAAGTATGATTTTTTTTCCATTTTCGACATAACAACGCCAGTGCTCAACAGCTGATAGAACTGCTAAAGCTTCGCGTTCGGTCGCGCTATAGTTTTTCTCCTGACTAGTGAGTGATTTGCTATAGTAAGCGATCACTCTTTCCTCTCCCTTTAGGACCTGACAGAGAACAGCACCGATACCGTAGTCGCTAGCGTCGGTGTGAATTTCAAAAGGCTCCGAATAGTCGGGGCAAGATAGTACAGTACAGGAGATTAAACAGTCTTTCAATTTGTTGAAGGCTTCATTAGCCTCTGAAGACCAACAAAATGGAGGGGACTTTTTGCTTTGAGAGGTTAGTTTATTTAAAGGGGCCGCGAGGGTACTGAAATTTGGGATAAAACGTCTAAACCACGACACCGCGCCTAAGAAACGACGGACCTCTTTTCTGTTGGACGGGGTAGTATAATTTCTTATAGCGACGACCTTCTCGGGGTCGGGGTGTAGACCCTTAGAGTTGACGACGTAACCCAAATACTTTAATTGGTCTTTAAAAAAATTACATTTTTCGAGGTTTATAGTGAGGTTAGCCGTTTTTAATTTTTCTAACACGCGTGATAACAATGTGATATGGTCCTGAAAGCTAGAAGACACGCATACGATGTCGTCTATATAACAGAACACTTTATTTTCGAACTCAGGGCCACAGAACAACATATCCGCGAGTCTTTGTTGAGTTAGCCCACTGTTGGACAACCCGAAAGGCATGCGCTTAAATTGAAAAGAACCACGCGTGGGAATATAGAATGCGGTTTTACAACGATCTTCCTCCTTAATCAAAGTTTGCCAATATGACTTAGATAAGTCTAAGCTGGATAGGAATTTAGCGTCTCTCAAGTTATCTAGAATTTCCGAAATATAGGGCAAGTTATAGGCGTCCTTTTTGGTTACAGAGTTTAATTTACGACTATCCAAACAAAAACGCAATTCACCATTTTTCTTGGGTACCAGAATGACTGGGTTCGACCAGGGGCTTTCTGAAAGCTCGACAATGTCCTCTCTTAACATCTGGTCTAAGTGGGTTACTAGAACGCGCTGTTTATCGGGAGACATACGATAATAACGCTGGCGGATTGGTGGACTGTCGCCTGTATCGATACTGTGTGTAATTAGGGACGTGCAACCGAGACCACGCTTTTGGTATGAGATATCGGAAAAATTCTCGGTGAGTTTGTCAACGGTATTTTTCTATTCGACTGTTAGATTGCTATACGGAACCAAGTGTCCACCGTCGTCCGCCTGTATTGTGGTAACGCGTGTATCAGACTTACTCGAAAGTAAAATAGATTCTAAATGGCTAGGGAACAAGTCGAAACCCCTCCAGAAATCCATACCGAGAATCAACGAATTTTTTATATTAGGTATGATGTGGACGTTAAGGTAGATTGATTTATTTTGAAATTTAAATGGGAGTGTAATTGAACCCAACGAATGTAGTTGTTCTCCACTCGCGGTGATTAATTTTATTTGTTTGGAGGTGTCGAGTTGATAGTTTTCATTTAGAAAATATATATGAGAATTGTTGCCTAGAATTGTTACGGCAGAACCCGAGTCAAGAAGACCAATGGCGTTTTTGTTATTTAACGAGAGAGAAATGTTCGGAGTGTATTTATTATCAGATTCTCGGATTGAAGACAAATGGTAGTAATTAAAAAATTTAGGAACGTACTTAAACCGATTTTTCCATTCCATTTTATTAAAGTTTGAATGGTTGGTTTTTCTCCAATCCTTGTTATTCAGTTTTTTTGAGAGCGAGGTTCTTGGTTTATTATTGCAATTAGGACAATCGATACTACGAAAACCTTTTAAACCGCATTTAAAACAAATCAAATATCTAGGCTGCCGACAATCAAAAAGTGAATGAGTTGTATTTCTACAACGAGGACAGAATTTACTAGTAATATTAGAAGCGGCCTGTACGACATTTACCTGTGCCGTTGTACCAATAGGTTTAAAAAAATGTTTACCCTTATAGTTGGGAAAATTATTGTACGAGTTTTTGTTATAGAAATTACCTTTAAAGGGGTTAGAATTACTAGAAGAAGGGTAATTATAGGCGAATTCCGGTGCTAGGGTATTAGCAGACGTCCTAGGGGGTTCGCGGAAATCTTTATTACGACTATCGTATTTTTCGAAATTTTTACACACGCTAATTAGACTAGGAATGTCTACAACATTTGCTGTTAGAAAAGAATTTGTGTAACACGGCCGAATATTATTCAAAAGTATTTCTAATTTATCCGGTTCGCTGATAGGTACGTCGAGGCGAGAAAATAATCCTTGCATTTTTGCAACATATAATGTTATGTTCTCGTTCTCGCCCTGCGAGCGAAGCCTTATTTCCGATAACAATTTGTAGTCGTAATTATGAGGGCTAAAATCTCCTTTTAGTAATTTACATAGTTGACTCCAAGATGAGACACTATCCTTTATGCTACGATACCACGTTAAAGCGTCTTCTGAGAATATTTCAAAAGCGAAAGAAAGAATCCTATCCTGAGGTATATCCCTACTTGACATGAATTCATTTATTCTTTGAATAAAGGCACGCACACACGTCCTACCGTTATATTTAAACTTAGCTAGTTCCGAAAAAAGTTTTCGTTCATAGGTTAACGAGCTAACAGGTGAGCTCTGGTCACCCCCGATCGAGTCTTCCGTCCGCGATTCATTTCCGCTGGGCTGAGAAGTTAACCGTTTAAGCGATGTGTAAAGAGTGTGGAATTCGTTCCACGTGGTTTTAATGGGGTTTATATCCGGAAGTGAGTCTATTCTCACACGATTTAATCTGTGGTAGACGTGATGTAAAAGAGACTCCGTTCTATTAAATAGATTTTTATCGAAGTTAGATTTTAACATTTTAATGTTATTATCAACTTTAAAGAGCGATAATTTTAAAGCCTTGAAATCTTCCTCGGGGGGTAAATGGGACTCCGCTACGTCCTCGGAAGGAGAACTTGACGCGAGTTTGGAAATTTGTTTGCGTAAATCTTCTACGGTGTTAGACTTTACGCCACCCCTCAGATAGACCTCGTATTCTAATTCTGGTTTTTGTAAACACGAGAATTTAATATCGTAGGCCATTTTGTAGAATAAATGTTCGATGTAAGTTAATAGTTTTAAAAGTAAAAGAAATGAAGTGAAGATACGTTAGTTATTGCTATTAGACGTATTTTCAAAGAAAAATGGAATGAATTGAATTGCATCCAGGTTGTTATAAAGATAAGATTAAGCGAGCCGCCGAGAGTGGCGCAGTGTTGATTGCGGTGAAACCGGTTTTCCTACGATGCTAATCTAACGTACGCCAGCGACGCATATGTGAAAATGTTATTTATGGAAGCTGGAAGCGAACAAAATTGATATTAAAAGTAATAAGCAACGTGTAAAAATGCACGTGGTAGTAGCCGGTATGTATCTAAAGCGATTAAAGAAAAAAAAAGCGGTTAATTAACCCGTGATGCGCACGTGGTTTTGGTCCACGCGGTATACGTTCGCGAAAAAATTATAGGAAAAGCGGCTAGCAATATGTGATCGTACATGCGGTCTCGTCTAGCACGTGCTCACAGCGAGAAAAGAGGCAAAAAAACACTAACCTGGATGGGATTCAACACAGAACACGAGAAAAATACATAAATTATGCACAATAAAAGCAAAAAGAAATACGAGGTAAATCGTGGTCGAATCTCTTAGTTCAGCCGGGCGCCATGTGTCACGTAGTGGCTTTAGGAGCCCTTGAGGTGGTGGTGAGGCCACGAGGTTCTGAAGATGGTGAAATCAGACGCTTCACAACAACAATTTAAACGTTATTTATTTACTGAAGTATAACACAAACAGATAGATGTACAGACAGGGTGTGGATTTAAGAGATTCGACCAGTCAGTGCCTCCAGACAAGGAGCACTTAACTGTCCGTTCGCAGCGATGAGAAAAGGGCTCTGTGACGCCGCGCGCTTGCTTTTATGTCCCCATGAGGCTTGAGGTGCGGGGTGTTCTCGGCAGTAGACGGTCCTCGTAGGCGCGCGCGGGGTGAGGCTTGGAGGGCGTGGAAGCGGGCATGTGAGTGCCGCGTGACAAATGTTACAATTATACTTCAAGCTTTATATAAATAGTATACTTAGATTAATACGTCAAAAAAATAAAAACAATAACAAATCAAATCAGGTCAATAAAAGTATTACATAATATATAAAGTGGTCTCACAAACTTTCGTCATTAAGAAATTCGTCTATACTATAATAACATTTTTCATTTAGAAGTATTTTTAACTTTCTTTTAAATAATTCTGTCCCTAATATTTTAATTTTAGCAGGAATCTTGTTATAATTTTTTGGAGCTTTGCACACAACACTTTTATGCAATAATGCAGTTTTGGCTGGACGAACACAAAGTTTATTGTTGTCACGTCGATTGCTCCTACCGTTATAAACGTCAGCAACCCGTGGAAATAAGTGCAAGTTATTTTTGACAAATATTGCTGTTTCCAATATATAAAGTGATGGAAGCGTGAGAATACCATGCCTTATAAATATTGGCCTACAGCTGTCTGTAGTTTGAAGGCCGAACATAGCGCGTATACATCGTTTTTTGCATTTTGAACACCATTTCTTTATGAGTAGAGTTTGCCCAAAAAATGATACCATACCTAAGAACATATTCCACGAGACCATGATAAGCTGATAGTAATGCGTCGGTATTTAAAGTTGGTGCAAGCTTATACAGTGCATATGCTAGACTGCTTACTATTTTGCATAACGAGTCAATGTATTCCTTCAAATTCAACTTGCTGTCTATGATTAATCCGAGAAAACGAGCAGTAGTGACCTCTTTTATGGTATGACTATTGTAAGATAAAGTTATGTTTAACGGGTTTACTTTTCTTTGGTCAAAATGTACTATATTTGTTTTGCTCAGATTTATTTTAAAATTATTATTGTCAAGCCAAGAAATAATGGATGTCATCGAGTCATTTATGTCAAGCTTATATTGGCTAATGTCCTTAAAACTAATCGTAACGGTGCTGTCATCTGCAAATAATGTCATAGCTTGATTTGTGGCATTTGGCAAGTAATTAATATAAATGATAAACAGAAGGGGGCCTGGTACACTACCCTGAGGAACACCATATGAAATACGACGGCTTAAAGAGGTACACCTTTCTTCAGTTTTGGTTACCCGATTCACCTTTGTTATTTCTGTTATCTGTTTCCTGTCAGTTAAATATGATTTCAGTAAGTCTAATATATTACCTCTAATACCATTTCCTTCAAGTTTTGTAATTAATATATTATGTTCTACATAGTCAAATGCCTGAGTCATGTCACAAAAGATTGCACAAACAGGATTCTTTTTTATCAACATTTGATAAAACAAAAAAACTAATTTAAGAACTGGACCAATTGAAATGAGACCACATGGGAAGCAACAGCTTTAAAATAAAAAAAAGAATCATTGAAATAGGTTCACCCAGTCAAAAGTTATAACAAACATAAAAAAATACAGTTGAATTGATAACCTCCTCCTTTTTTGAAGTCGGTTGATAAGTAAATACTCTAACACAGTCAATCAATACAAGTAATTTTATGCATGGGATAAGAGATCGTTAACTCCTCCAGTTCAGTTAAATTATGTGTTAGAATCAGGTAATACTGGCTATGACTCGAACCTGTAACAATGTTGCTAATAAGTCTCATTAACGCGGTTCTCCACACAGTTCTGTAGAAATCTTAATAAATTAAAAGTATTGGAATGTGATAGAAAAGTGGAAAACCGTGTATCATACTGCAAATGGGAAGATGTGATCAGCAGTGAACTGTTAAAGGTTTATGTATGAATGAGTTTGTAGTTTAATTTAAAATTGATGATGCATTAACTACTATGACTGCCTCGACGGTCTAGTGTTTAGCGTTAGTGACTGCGACGTAAGGTCTCGGGTTCGATTCCCGGATCGGACTGCTGTTGGGTTTTTTACAAGAAATTCTTAATAGCAGCCTGAAGTATCGAGAATGTCGATGTTTCCCATAAAGTGCCTCAGGGCACGTTAAGCCGTACGTCCCGGTAGTCATAAACATCTATGACAATTGTTATTGGGAAGTCAGTGGCCTGAAATATATTGGCAACTAGTTCAATCTTCGAATTCAGTTTACCCTCAGGGTTGCGGAGGTCCAATACCAGTTGCTCCGTGGAAAAACTGATATTCAGGTGAAACCGGTTAAACTAGTAGCCGACCCCAAATAATCTTGGGAATAATAGAGAAGTAAAGAAACATTAACCACTATATCTTAAGTTACTGTACATTTTTATGAAGTATCTATATCATGAACATGTACTACCGGGATCAGTCGCAGTACATGCTGTTCTTGAAGTATTTAGATAGAAACAACTATGCGGACTAGGTGAATGGAAGAATTCAGCTGGGTTGGGCAGCGTTTAGGAAGCTTCGACAGATCTTCTGATCGTCGAATCCACAGTGTCACCACACTGGATTGGACACCTCACACGAAAGTCTTCCATCTGTGCATCCTGCCTGTCATGACATACGGAGCCGAAACGTGATTACTTACGGAACGGCTGGTTAGAAGTTCAAAGTCGCTCAGCGTGTTATGGAAATGATAGACCTTGGCGTTTCTCTAAGGGATCTTATCAATAATAAGGTGTTTGGACAGAGAACCAAGGTCACCGACATAGCTCACGGAATAAGCAACCTGGAGTGGTAGTAGGCTGGCCATATTAACCGCAGAACCTTTAACTGCTGAGGTAATCGGATTCTGGAGTGAACGTGCACATGCCAGGTAAAGTGACGATTTGCGTAAGATGGCTAGCAGGAGCTGGATGCAAGAAGCCAAGGATAATACCAAGTGGCAGGCGATTGGAGAGGCCTATGTCCAGGAGTGGACTGCGATAGGCAGGTGTTGATTATATATCAATGTCAAGGTCTTCGTATTGACATTTACAATGATTCCCGGGTGCTTCATCAAAATGTTTTACTAATTTAAGAAAGTGATTCTTGAATTATTTATGTACAACTGGCGCCTGCATCACTTAAGATCTCGTGCAAACTATGCGACTTAATGAAACAATCGAGCAGCTTGTGAGTTTTCTCAACCACGTCTTTACTTAACATCCACTTTATACTACACTTAATTTATTTTATGGAATATGAAGATGTGTGTGCAATAGAAAAAAAATATTAGGGCTAGACATTTTTTTTTATGGAATAGGGGGCAAACTAGCAGACGTATCACCTGATGGTAAGCGATTAAAACCGCCCATGGACACCCACACCACCAGAGGCGCCACAGAGGTTGCCGGCCTTTGGGGGATGGGGATGGGGGGAGGGGTTTTTATTATGGGCTTCCGGTATCCTCACTCACTCGGTGAAACATAACACAAGCGTTATTTCAAACCGGTTTTCTGTGAGGCCGTGTTATCACTCCGGTCGACCCAGCCCATTCATGCCGAAGCGTGGTTCTTCCACGGTAAATTGATAAAAAGTGACTTTGGTAATCAGTAATTACTGTCATATACAATTCAGATATCAAGAATGTTTACTGGTGACTCTTCTAAGTTATATGTATCACTGTATCCTATAACTCTTTTATATAAATATATTGCCAGATACTAGAGTTTGACTTGCAATATCCCATAAATAGTTGACTTTTATTTCTTTATATATATTAGATCCTGTAGTTACTTTTCTAAAAGTATCGATGCAAGTTCTTCTCACTCGTTTCACTCTTGGCAGAGCGGTCGTGATCACGTAGAGTTGTCTACATTGGTGGTTGAGGTGGATAAGGACTCTCAAACAATTTCCCGCCATCTCACCCTGTCGGCAGACTGTCTAGAGACATGGCCAAAGTACCGCAGTATGCGCGACTGTACTGTGGTTGATAGACGCTGTGTAATGCCGAGTTCCTCTAGCACAGACACGTTGGTGCGGAACTCCGTCCATGATATACCGAGCATTTTTCTCCAGCACCACATTTTCAGAGCATCT
This sequence comes from Diaphora mendica, assembly GCA_949125395.1. Taxonomy (NCBI): domain Eukaryota; kingdom Metazoa; phylum Arthropoda; class Insecta; order Lepidoptera; family Erebidae; genus Diaphora; species Diaphora mendica. The sequence goes on from OX421321.1 coordinate 4,147,628, forward strand.
ATTTTCCTTTTTTCCAACTCGCGTACTGTCCACGTCTCCGCAGCGTATAGGAAAATGGGAAATATAAGTGATTTTACAAGCCTGATCTTGGTGGTTTTGGTAAGGTTCTGATTTCCCCAAATTCTTCTTAATTTCTCCATTGCAGCTTTGGTTATGGCCATGCGTCGTTTCACTTCATCTACGCAGCCACCATTGTTTGATATCAAAGTCCCAAGGTATAGGCAGGTCTGCACTACGTCGCAATTTGCAATGTGTGTCACTTCGGTCGAATTATTGTTGACGCGGTCCACGATCATCATTTTGGTCTTAGATCGGTTTATCTTTAATCCAAGCGAAAGGCTGACTCGCTCCATTTTGAGAAGTAATTCCTCCATCAGGCCAGCACTACTCGCAAACAAGGTGGTGTCGTCTGCGTACCGCAAGTTGGTAATCCTGTATCCGCCAATCGCAACACCATCAGTCCAGTCCTCAAGAGTGATTCGCATCACAAGCTCGGTATAAATGTTAAATAGCAGGGGCGATATTATGCAACCCTGTCGGATGCCTCTACTTGGATGGAAACTATCTGAGAGTAGGTCATCAGTCCGTAATGCAAGTTATCATGCACGATGCAAGTTATCATCTGCTAATTGTCGTTGCGTTTAGTCGCCGTGCTATCGCATCGACAGGTTGCATAGTGCGGACGAGATCTTATGGAAAAAATCTTATGGAATATGGAACAAATATTCTTCTACATATAGTCGTAAATTATCGAGACGAAACATCTTACTATCATGACACGGTCAGTTGAGCCGCGCAGCGTGATACAGTTGTAAAGCAAATTATATTGCATGATATTTTGTTTTATGTTCCTATATTTTCTGCCTAGTTTGTGTTTCTTTTTTCCTTTGTTTTTGTTGACGGGTGGAAAATCCCTTCGGATCTCCGGCTCCTCGAGTACTGAGGAGCCAGGTATGCGGTAATTCCTCTAAAAACCACCCCGACGGCCGGTATCAGGCTCTGAGTAGCCGATACATTAGCACTCCCTAGCAAAACAAGTTGCAACTCTAGTTTATCGCCTCATAAACAGATGGCGCTTTTATCTGTTTTACTTTGATCAACAGATAAGGATGTCCTAATGTTAAGAAAGAAAATAATGCATTTATTGGGTGAATAAGAAACTAAATTTTTCATGTGCAGTATATAAACATAATATTTTTGCTATCTTCATAATATCGTAATTTTAATTAATCGAAAACGCAATTTTATTATATTTTGTTAGCTGTTTTTTTTTATAAATATTATGTAGTTTTTAGCTAACACGTCCAAAGAGAGAGCGAGAAATTATGGGTCTGAACTTGATTCCGTCTGGTGACGGATTCACCGATAACAATGTCACGGTATAGGGATAAATAGGTCACCGATTGTCACCATCCCTATTTATTTATCCCCTATCTCTTAGGTGTAATAAGAGTTGATTTTCCAGAGTCATATCTGTGTGACGTTTGTTATAAAATAAATATCTGATCCAAAAAAATAAATAGACAACACTCAGATTTTGCAGGTTTAACTCTGGTTAAAAATTTAGGAACCTATTTCTCATATTTTTATGTAACTTCTTTGTAATTAATATTTATTTAATGCCATTATGTTAGCATAAATACTGTCGCATTTTAGAAAAAGTTACAAAAATGCAAGCATATATTTTTTCTATGTAACTCAAAAATTTCAACTTATCAGTATGTGTATATTAAGTGAACGAAGTCTACACAGTGTCGGTTTAAGTTATATTGGTCAACAAAATGGAACAACAATAAAAAAATATCCAAATTAGTTGCTTAAAGATTATAAGTATTTCTTATTAGGTATTACAGAATATACTCTTGTCATTGAAAGCCAGAATATGGATGCCATTAGAAATTCCATACAAATATAACGGCGATGTTTAACTTGCGCGCGCGCCGACTGTCTGTACTATGTAACAATATGAATTTTAAGATGCAAGTAGCGCCATCTGTTGAGAGATGGATAAACTACTACTTAGGCATTTTTAAATAAAACTTTGTGTGGTCATAATTTTTTAATATTGAGTAATGGCTTTGAAGTAAGTAATAGGAAACTTTCAATTACCTAATATTACATGACTAGATTCTAACCTGACAGTGACCACCACAAGTGTGAAACACGAGAATATAAATTACTGTGATGTGGAATGACAGTTACCAGTAATACTTAGAATAATAACGCATAGAAAGATAGCTTCATACAAGCGCCCTGTCAAAAATGAAGCACTGAACCGATTCACATAGGTGTGACGATTACGTAGGTACGCGCGGCGATACGCACACATGCAAACGGAATATTGAAACAAACCATTTCTATTTTGACCTAATTATTTACAAAATACTGTGAAATATTAAAAACTTACCTGTGAAAAGTGATGTTATCACACTTCTTTTGTTTTCAGATGCGTTGTGACACAATTTACTTGAACAAACCGTCATAATTGTTTTTTTTTCGCGAGACACGTTCGGCGTACTTTGACCTTGAACACTACAAAGCGGCCCGGTGCCGCGGCGTTTGGCGCCATACATGGCTCCATTTGAAGTGCTTCAAAACGGACGCACGGACTCGGTTTCTATGTGTTATTATTCTAAGCAGTAATAATAATTATACCATATTTACACACACGTCTTTGGAAGTCATTACGGGGAGCTAGAGCACCAAAAAGTCTGACTAAAGTTATTTTTTTTCAAGATTTTTTTACCGCTTAGTACATGGGTTGTAAATCTCGGTCTAAGAGTCTTCTTCTCTTCTCCAAGTGCCTCTTCAATCTCGAAGGTTGACCGTCAGCTTCCTGTACTCGTCCTTGTCATTGGTGGATCAGTTGTTCAACGGAGGTGATACCGGTCCACTCCCGTATATTTTGCAGTCAAGATATTTTTTCTTCGTCCAGCGCGTCTCTTCCCCTCGATCTTGCCCATCATTATCAATTGAAGCAGCATATATCTTTCGTGCCTAAGCACATGGCCGAGATATATAATTTTGCGCTTTTTGATGATCTGCATCAGTTTTATAGGCATGTGGACGCGCTGATGGCAAACGCTTCACGTAAAAATCTCTAAAGTCGTATCGTAGTAAACATACGATCATTTTCAGTATCTTAATTTCGATCTCTAATTGAATAGATTCTCTATGCAACCTTTCTTGAATATGATTGGTTCAATAATTTCATTGATATGCAGAATGTATTTTTTGTTTTCTTTTATGTTTAAGTTGGACATAAGCTTCTTCTATAAAGGCATTTCTCCACAGGAAGTGGTCCTGTGCTGCAAAAAAAAATAACATGACATGATTACATTTTGGTTGAGTTCTTTTTAATTGATGAGTAATAATTGCGGATTTAGCGTTTTTATGGAAAATCCTCAACGGATCAGTAGAAGTACCGGAATTGCTTACCAAAATAGGCCTATGTGTGTCCACAGTATTTCTACGCAAGCCAAATTTATTATACGTTCCTGTGGTTGGAACTGCGTACAGACAAAATTCATATAGAATACGGGCTTGTCGTGCTTACAATGCTGCATGTCGGGAAGTTGATGTGGATCTGTTTTGCACCAATCTATCACAAGTTAAAACAATATTGTGTAACCATTACTTTCGCGAATAACCGCATACTCACGCACACGACATCGCTGACTACCTTGGGATGGTATTTTTTCTTTTAATGTATAGGGAATGATATTTGTGGAAACTTTTAATTGGCTATCACCATGTTATTCCTTTTATTCGAGTTGTATTTCTAGCTGTAAGTTTCCTTAAAATTGTAAAATAAAAAATAAAATAAATAAAATAAAATAACAGTATTTATTTCTGAGGTCAGAACACTGCTCTAAACAGTGTAAAAGAAAAAAAAAATGGCAGTCATAAGGAAGTGTGAATAGAAGTGAAAACTTAGAATGTTATTTCTAAAATTAATGTATAAAATTAGAAATTTCATTATGATTAAATTAATCATCAAATATTACCATGTCGGTGACGCGAACCCATAAGATTTTCTCCTACCAAAAAGTGCTCAACGCGGCTAAAGAAGTTTTCACTTCAAAAAATATCAGTGAAAATTCTAGTTAAGCAAAACATAGACATACGGAGCCGAAACGTGGACACTTACGGTACGGCTGGTCCACAAGTTCAAAGTCGCTCAGCGTGCTATGGAGAGGCCTATGCTCGGCGTTACTCTAAGGGATCGTATCAGAAACGAGGTGATCCGGCAAAGAACCAGGGTCATCGACATAGCCCATAGGATTAGCAAGCTGAAGTGGCAGTGGGCTGGCCATATTTGCCGTAGAACCGATAACCGTTGGGGTAAACGAGTTCTTGAGTGGAGACCGCGTCTCGGCAAACGTAGTGTAGGACGTTAACAGGCCAGGTGGAGTGATGATTTACGCAAGACGGCTGGCAGAAGCTGGATGCGAGAAGCCGAGGATCGAACTAAGTGGCGTGCAATTGGAGAGGCCTATGTCCAGCAGTGGACTGCGATAGGCTGATGATGAAAAAATATTCCTGCACACAACACAATATCCGTGTGTCGGATTAAGTATACGGAGTGTCACCACCCCTACTCATCCCATGGGTGTCATATAAGGCAGTGTTCTGCAAAGTGTGTGCCGCGGTACACTGGTGTGCCGTGGTCATCTGTTGGTGTGCCTCGGAAAAATACGGTTATCCCACAAACATAAATAGACGGCCTAAAGAAAAATATTTAGATAAGAAATATTCAAAGTAACGGAAGAATATTTCGATGAACATAATTTGGAATGGAGCAATGACCTATTTATGTGAATTAGGATTTTTAACTCTTACCCCAATAAAAAACAAAAAAAAGGAAACGTCTCAATTAAACTTTAAAATAAAAATATAGTTTAGTGGACTAATATGAAACATTGTTTTTTATTACTTAAAAATGTTTTTTAATTTATGGTGTACCTCCAAATTTTTTTATCTTCGTAGATGTACCTTAAACCCAAAAAGTTTGCGGAACACTGATATAAGGGACTCCCATACTAAGGGAGAAAATTGCGCAGGACGCCATCACTGCAAAGAGAAGAAAACTTGAAACAAACCCTATACCAACCCGTCTGGTCAGCGTGGTGTAGTAGATATAAACCTCCTTTCTAGGGAGAGGCCTATATTCAGCAGTGGACTGTTTAAGGCTGTTGATAATATTCCAACACGATCGCATTTTCCGTCAACAAGGTTCAATTTCGCGTGCAAGGCGACAGAGTTAAAAACTTTTTATACCTAAACTTGACTTTTGTTCAAACTCAAACTCAAAAAGATTTTATTCATATAGGCACTTATTTTACAGGCACTTATGAATAGTCAATATTTAATTTTAAAAAATCGAGTGATTCTAGTCGCCAGTTCCAAGTGCAGCCTAACCTTCATGGAGAAGAATCTGGCAAGAAACTACATTGTTGCTCCTTTTAAAAAAATAATAAATCGGTTTACAAATTTTTTTTTTTACTAAGAAACTTAAATGAGAACGAAGTCGACCAAAGAAAACAAAACAAAAGGTTTGGAGTCATTGCTGCACAGCCATGAGCTAACCAATCATGCGCCGTTCTTACTGATGGCTGCAAGATTTTTACATTGTTATATTGTGACATTGTATTGTTATATTGTGAGGTCCACTTATGGAAAATAAAATTCAAATAGCACTTTCACTCACAGTCAAATTTAAAAAGATGTAATACGTCCAAATATAAAACAAAAAAATGTCACAAATGTAAAATAAAGTAAGACGCATGGATCAGCCATCGACCTATTCAACCATAGTTGATCTGCGTACTCAGGCCGCACAGCAAATCATCAGGTCAATATCAAAGAAATTAACAACAATCATAGTCGTCAAGGTGCTCATACAATAACAAGTGCGTATTTAATAAATGGGTTCGAGAGTGGAACTTCTGTTGTTAGTACTATAAGTTATTCTGTGCTATCGTGTTGGACATAGCCAACTAGTTGGTAGACTAGCAACCCATTTTCACAATCAACAAATTGGCTAAACAGTCGGCTAACATCATGAGCAACATACATATCTACGTATTATCAAGCACCAAATTTAACTACAAGCATTTGACTCACATTAACTTAACTTGTTTCATATCGATAGTGTATTGGATGTAGCGACCGATGCCCACGGTCTAGCCAACAGCTCAATCGATCGTCGAGAAATTTGCGTTAACAGTATATGTATACGGATGAAAATTGTTTTTTAACTATACTGTACAGATATAATGTAAATTTTATTATTATTAAACTTAATGATCTTCTAAATTTTTATTGGTGGTACAAAAGACATCGACGCGTTGAGTTGTTTTAATTTTTCATTCCGTTTAGACGACCGATCCTTATTTTTGATGTAAAAAATTTATATATACATTGTATTAGTAGTGATATATTAGTAAAACACAGTATTTTTAATTCTAAGAGAATATAATAACAGACCAAAACCTAATAAAATAAATTCTAGTAAAAAGTACAATTGAATACGAACCGAAACCAAACTTTTAACTGTACGATCGTTTCACTAGTGTCTATGTAATGCAGAAACTAGTGAAAAACTTATTTGAATTTTATTGTTCAGGTTTGACTGTTATATGAAATGTGTGAATTAAAAATATAACCGTATATTTTTAAGGGTAACGTCTTAAGATTGTAGTATTTTTAGTACAAAAGACATCAACGAGTTCACTTTAGGAATGTTGACTCTAAGTAATATAATTGGTATTCTTAATACTATAGTGATAGCAAAACCGAAAAAAAAATATTAACACTTTTTAGTAGTTCTAATACTGAGAAATAGTAACATGATATTTATTTATTTACTAGTTTATTTTCTATGAAGTTTTTTAAATAAAATGAATCAGATTCATCCTGAATAAATTAATAATAAAAATATGATCTCAATTATCTACGACATTAATCAAATAAAACCTACGCGACACAAATGACTTAGGCAAACATAGAATTAATTAAATAAATTTAAATCTCGTGTTGAACACGACAGCTCCACTTCCGTTGTTTTACCACACTAATGCACTTGTTGCAAACAGCACACTTGCGCAGGCGCAGAAAAGGATTAGAGAAAAGATGTTTGAAATAGTTCTTCGTCTCCTCATTCGCTGCGGAGATCGCGGGCCGAGCGCGCGCGCTCTGTGCCTGTAAAAAAAGACAAATAAAAAAAAACAAAAATACGATTACCAGTTCATTCACGGTTCGACGGCAGAGAGCTTTTTGGGTGCAACGACCTCTGGTTATATCATACCGATGTTTATTTTTTTAAAACCGAACGTCCTTGCGAATGGCGCGAACAGCTGACGGCCATCCCGATGCACAATGGCCAAAATTAAAAAGTTGAGTGTGTATACTTTAGAATTGATATTTTGGGTTCTTTTTTTGAACATGTTCCTTTTTAAATCTGTGCAGTGCGCGATTGTTTTTTTAAGTGGTTGTGTATTTGTGCCAGTGTTTAGAAGTGACAAGATTTTATGAAGAGGTAAGTTTTCAATTGATTGATTTTTCTAAATACTGGCTGGCATTTAATTTTTGAAGATATACTTGTTTTTCAGTGCAGATTTTTTAATAAATACATAGAATATGTGCTTATACTTAAATGATTTACGTATGTTTAGTACATACTAAAATTATTTTATTAATTCCTATCTTTTTTTATCTAATTACTTTATCAACGTATTCCAAGGCAAAACGTAAAGGCTAATCTTTATTTACGTTAGCTTTAAGTTTAGTAATTACTATTTAATACTTTATTACTATCGAATTGTCGTGAAAGACATGAATGCTGTTTTTATATATTTAACAATTTAAATTTTGTTAAAGTACTATATGTAGTGTTTGTTTATTTCAGTTAAGTTATTGAAAGATTTTTACGAAATTGTATAGTCATAGGCCTATTTACTGCTAATTACTGACAGGCTTAAACATTTACGAGAGATTTAAGTTTATGAATTGTTTGAAATCTGTTATATTTATTAAATATGAAATAGCTTAACTTAAATGAGACATTAGTAGAAAAGACATCAACGCGTCCTGCTTTAAATTTCCATGTCATGTTAGAATGTCTTAGTTTTAAACTAAGTGGAAAGATTAGTATTCTGCTACCAAGTAAAGCATTTGATTTTGATTAATTTTCTCTTAAAAAAGCATCCTAATGCAGTCCATAGCTTCATTATTCTAAGACTGAACAAGAAGAAGCAATTAGAAAAAAAAAAAAATTTTTTGTAAAAAGAGTTGTAAAATAAACAATCTTGTATATAACATTCTCGTATCACAATGTTAGTTACCATACTCCTCTGAAACGGCTAGACCGATTTTTATGAAATTTGGTGTACATATCGGGTAGATCTGAGAATCGACCAACATCTATTTTTATACCATTTTTTACGGCAAAACAACGTTTGCCGTATCTGCTAGTATCCTATATACACACATCAAAAGTGTCTAGGGATCAAGCATTTTTATGCGGATTTCTTGAGATTGAGATGTGGCTTTGGCCCTGGCCTGCTCAGTCGCCAGACTTGAACCCGATTGAGCATGCATGGGATATGCTACAGAGAAGAGCTCTGCCGAATATGGAGGGTATCCAGTCGCAAGAAGACCTTTTTTTGTTGTTGCAACGAACATGGGCGGCCATTCCACAGCGTGATTTGGATGAACTCATTTTGAGTATGCCAAACCGATGTTCTTGTGTTAGTGTTCGCGGTAGAAACACGGATTATTAATTGTTTAAGTTACCTAATTAAATTTTAAAGAAAACTGTTATTTCAGTCTTTTTTTCGAACTTTAATGTTAGTGGTTCAAATGTCAAAAATCCTTTTATTAGGAAAATGGCAAATTTCTTTATTAATGCAAAGGTGACTTGGTTTATCGTTACTGTGACAAACGAAAACACTTTATTTGATGAATCCTTAAAGAAAATTTTAATTAATATCAATCAGGAGAAAAGTTATTGCAAAAATATATGTTGATCCCTAGACACATATGTTGATCCCTAGACACTTTTGATGTGTGTATAATCTAACATGAAACAAAGTTTAGATAAAAAATTAATTTAAATATTATTTCTTTTGTGTTTATTGGCAGTTGTTCTAGTTCAATTATTTACAATGCATTTCTTACTTAAAAAACAATTTACGATTCTTTGTAACAGAAGAAGTATGCCTGGTAGAGGGATATTCATATAGATAAATAAATGTTTTAGTTATATTGAATTGACATATTAAAAAAACAAAAGTTGAATTCAAAGGGAAGAAATAATTTCACCATGAAAGTATAAAATACATTGTGTCCAAATAAATATAATTTATAATACTAACTTAGAATATACTTTGAAAATTCATCTCACATTTCCCACTATGAGATGAAATAATATAAAAAAAATTGGCGATATAAATGAAAACTTATAACTTTTACTAGTAAAATTTGAAATTTCATAATGTTTGAATTAAAATTATCAATATCAACCTGGTTTTCACATCTGATACTCCGTGCAACAATTATATGTATGTTTATATGGTTTTTATTATTCAAATACAGGTATATTACGGACTGTACAAGATCATGATAATATATAAATACAATTCAATTGAAATAACAATTAATATACAATCATATTATTATTATTTATGTATAGTATTCATACTGACTTAAATTGTACAATGTATGTAATTGATTTTTTCATTATTTTAATTGTTTGCATCATTGTAATAATTAATTTTAACAATACTTAGACTTTTTGTACTTTCAATTATTTCATTTTGTTGTAAAAAAATATTTGTTTTACAAAATATGGTAACTAAAGTAATAAATTGCACGTTTGGCCTAATGATTAAACGGTCACCACGCCGTTCCCTACTTCGCCAAGTGTCATGGGTTCAAATCCCACGTAGGAAAACACTTTGTGTGATCCACAAATTGTTGTTCTGAGTCTGGGTGTTCTTTGTGTCCGTTTCATGTATATTTGTAAAGTCCCCCGTGACACAGGATTTATTCCTAGAGCGGGGGTTGTCTTTTTAAAGAAAAAAAAATGAAAATGTTTGATTCAAATTTATTTAAGTGTCGCGTAAAAACCGCATCGATCGTCATTTTATATACGTATTTTGTAGTACTCTCACCCTTCACACAAAGAAATTTACCACAAATTCATAATTTAGCCAAGCATACACAAGTATAAGGTTTGCACAAGATTTTTTATAATCCCGTTTAGTCAAAAGTAAGTTTTGTCTCTCAGAAGGGACCTCCATTTTTCCCGCTCTTGTGCAGCAAATCAAAAACGAATTTTAACGAATAAAGACACATTTTAATAAAAATATACAGAAATTAGCTGACCCAAGCAACTTTTTATGCGTCTCTTTTTAATTATGCTCGGCTCACATTGGTCTAAGCGTGATGTTAACTTTCTTATCTCAAGCATGCCAGCAAAACACACGTTTACTAAAAAAGTGAAAATCGTAACTTAGAATCTAACATAGCAAATATTTTTTAAAACGCAAACTTTAACAGTTAAATCATGCAAACTATTTAATCTGTAATTAAAATTGACTTAAAGAATTTGTAATCGAGAACATTTAAGAAATTGTGTGCCAAGCTGTTAATATAATGAAACTTCAAAATCTAAATAAATGAATCTATACTATAACCATACTAATAATATAAATTTGAAAGTAACTGTCTGTGTATTCGCGCTGCGTTTATGTTTGTCCTTATGTTTTCATGGCTTAACCACTGAACCGATTTGGATAAATAGATCCGAACGGTATAGAGATAGATTATGCCTTGGAGAAGGACATAGGTTACCTTTTGTAACTTAACCGACATACCGCGAGTGGAGCCGCGGGCAATAGCTAGTAATAATATTATGTGCTAGTGTGGACGTAGGGCATAATCTCTGGATCTCCTGAACAGATTTCGAGAAATATTTTGCCAATAGAAAGCTACATTATTTATGAGTGTCTTAAGCTGTATATTAACCTGAAAAAATATTACTGCGATATCCGATATACACGCGGTCGGAGCCGAGGGTAAAAGTTAGTTTGAAATATTTCTCTACATGAAACTAGAACATTCAGAAACATTTGGCAGTTAAAACATCAGCTAAAACTGGTTCAAACAATTAATTCATCAACAGCGTTTAACAGCCCATTAACGTTACAATGTATTTACAAAAAAAGTATATATTACTAGTTGTTGCCCACGGCTCCACTCACGTATATGTCGGTTATCGCGACAAATAGTAGCCTATGTGTTATTCTGATGTATAAGCTATATTGCTGTGAAGTTTCATCCAAATCCGTTCAGTAGTTTTCGCGTGAAAGAGTAACAAACATCCATCCATCTATACTTACAAACTTTCGCGTTTATAATTAGTATAGATGTATTTATATCAGTAGTCTAGTACTCATAATACTAGGTCTGCTTAGCTTGGGACTAGATGGCCTTATGTATTAGATGTCCGAAATATTTTATTTTTTTATCATCAACAGCGTTTAACAGTCAACTGCTACACATAGGCCTTTCCTTCGAAAGGAGGATTAGGTTTACTATACCACGCCGACCAAACGGGTTGGTATAGGGTTTGTTTCCAGTTTTCCATCTCTTTGCAGTGATGTTGTCCTGGTAGTTCACCCCCTTAGGGGCCTACCACACGCGCAAGTATCACCACAGTTTTGCCTGCGCAGGCCCGGCTTGTACACGGAACACCGTGCGTGTGGTTGGTAAAACTGTATCACGCGCCAAATAAATGTATAACGACAGTTTTACCTGCGCAGTTATAACTGTGGTGATACTGGCGCGTGTGGAAGGCCTATTAGTCTCCTTTTACGACACCCATGGGATGAGTAGGGGTGGTGACACTCCGTATAATTAATCCGTTACCACACGGACAACACTTAATTAACTTTAAAAAAAAAACTATCGAACAGGTATAAGTTACGACCTGTATCGCTAGATGGCGTGAGGAGGCGTGTCGTGTCGCAGTGACTTACATTATGATATCTTGTTAACTTCATTGAATTATAAATACACATGAAGTTGTCAATAGATTAATCTTTTTATTGACAGAACAAAATAAAGATGTTCAGATACACAAAAAAATAAATAAATTAAATATCAATAGTGAGACAACATCCAAACTTTAATTAGAAACCCACAAATTGGTTTGGATTTCCCGGGCTGTTTCGGCACTTATTCGCTTGATTGGGCCATTGTACATGGGTTTTGTCATCTTCTTACTCAAACCATCCTTGATCATCCCAGAAACTCAGCAGTCTTTTCAAGTCGATAAATGTTGCCGCGAGTGATGTTGATTGGAGGATGTCCGCCCGTTAATCTGCCACACTTCTACATTCTGTAACAAGCTAAAATTAAAAAAAAACACCACTACGCAAGCACTTAATCGAGTAATCCCACGCCAAAAATGCCTTACATCGTTTTGGAAAAGAGCTGATACTCTGACACTGCTGGACCTATATTAACCAAACATAGCTAAGAAACACCGCAAGGAAACTAGCTTTAAAATGAAAAAAAACCGCATCGAAATCAGTCGATCCGTTTGAGAGCTACGATGCCACAGACACACACACAGACAGACATAGAGGTCAAACTTATAACACCCCTCTTTTTACGTCGGGGGTTAAAAACGTGCTGCGGCTTTTCTGCTGTCTGTTGCATCTATAGTGAATAGGTGCTTGTTTCCCTTAAACATACAGCTTGTAGTACGGATAGGTTATAGAATAGAATAAACTTTATTGTACACCAATTAATACAGTTTACATTTAGGAGTATATCAATTTAACAACATTTAACAAAAATGGCGGCCTTATCGCTAATAAGTAATATCTTACAGGCAACCTTTGGATGGACAAATAGAATTTAGCAAGACAAATTCATGGGTAGCTTTGGTGGTGCATATAGATCACTGATTTTGTTAAATGTATAACTGTTATACTAGTTAATCCGCGCAACTTTGTTTGCGTTTCGGAAATAAAACTAGTTTTCGCAACATTCGTTTGTTAATGCTCCACTCCTATTGTTTTAGCGTGATGTTTTATAGCTTAGAACCTTCTACGATAAATACAAAATATCTGATAGGAGTTAGTGGAATTAGTCCCGCCATCACGCGTGATGCCTTGACAAAGGGAAAAAGGGATTCAATTTGAAATACATATATAGATGTATACATGTATACCTTTATTTATTAGTTTAATTTGGTTGCTTTTTTAATCGCACTTGCTTCAATAACCGTCAGATCAGATTTCAATATTTTGTTTTTTGTACAATATATGGCATTTATCTATATTTAAGAAGGAGAAGAAAAATTTACTGCACGGTTGGCCTAGTGGTTTAAGCGGTTGCCACACCGCTTTCTACTGCGCCAAGTGTTATGGGTTCAAATCCCAAAGGGACAAAACTGTGTGTGATCCACAAATTGTTGTTATCTGGGTGTTCTTTGTGTCCATTTCATGTATGTCTGTAAAATCCCCTGCGACACGGGATGTATATTCCTAATGCGGAAGTTGTCTTTAAAACAAAGAAAATTGTAGACTATGTCATCATGTTTATTCTAAGAAGTCTCAAAGTATTAATGACTGCTCTATACTTTGCTGCCTCGTTAGTCTCGCGGTTGGCGTGTACGACTGCTGATCATGAGGTCTCGGGTTCGATTCCTGGGTCGGACCAAATGTTTGTATGATCTACAAATATTTGTTTAGGAGTTTGGGTGTTTTCTATGTATAATATGTATGTATTTACAAAAAAAAGTATATATATGTATTATTATGTATTTGTATCACTTGTCACCCATAACACAAGCTCTGCTTAGCTTGGGACTAGATGACGTTGTGTGTTAAATGTCCAAACTATTTATTATTATTAATAATGAGGTTTACTTTTAAATTTAGTATCAAGATATAAGTTATTGCATAAATCCAATTTAAATTTAATTTTGTTAATTTATTAACACACACGGTCTTATTTCAAGTTTAATACAAATATAACAGGTCTCTTTAAGTATAAAATAGCATTCAAACATCAAGTTTCTTTAAATATTCCGATCTTTATCATTAGATGGCGGTAGGGGCGTGTCAAAGCGACTGATTGGTGAACATGATAAACTATCCGCCTTAGTTCATTAATTTCACATACTATCGGAATATCTATACAAATAAATAAAATAAAACTGTCTGTTTGTAAATTTAAATTAACAATTTTTCCGTGAATGCATATGAAAGTTTAAATACGTTACTTACTTACAGTGTGTTTGACAAGAACGTGACCAGCATATTTTTAAATTTTGTCGCACATATACTTAATGCAAATTGAAGACTTATATGGTTTTCTCATGGATCACATATCAGAACTAGATCAAATTGAAATGGGACCACATGGGAAGCACCAGCTTTCAAATAAAAAGAATCATAAAAATCGGTTCACCCAGTCGAAAGTTATGAAGTAACAAACATAAAAAAAATAAAAAATCCAGTCGAATTCAGAACCACTCCTTTTTTTGAAGTTGGTTAAAAATAAATATAAGGCTGAATAGAACAATCCTTTGCCTAAAATGCATTGTAAAAAAACATAAGTTTTCCCTCTAGTTTTTCTTGTTAAAAATATTATTTTTTACAATGAGCGCCGCATACGCTTCCCGCTTTGAAGTGTTTCTATGTGCTCGAAAGGACCCTTAATATCCCACGACCTGGCCGCCCATAATATGAATAGGTCCAAAGCCTTCGTAAGCTAGTGGGCGAAGAGGTATTCACAAACAAAATCCGTCGATGACTTACCAGATCGTGGCAAATCGAAAAAGACGTCTGTCGCAAAAGATAAACGGATTGTGCAGTTGTTTGCCAAGAATCTTTTAATATCACTCCACTCTGAGCAAGAACGTTGGAGGAAATTAGTTTAGTAATAGTGATATTACTAAACTATTTTGTGAGAGAACAAGTGATTGACACATAAAAAAAAATATCAAAAGGAAATTAGTTGTAAATGGCGTGAAATGCCGGTCACGGTCTTTTCGTACATAGTGAACAACAAAAAATCTATTTTTGAAGTTTTTGCCTGTTGGACTGTTTGTTCTGGCTTATGGCTCTGGAAAGGCTGAACCGATTTTGACGGGATTTTCTATTCCAATTGCTAATGATATCGCAGAATTCTCAAAGATTTTCTCAGCCGGACACAGTGGCATTTCAAAAGTTACATTTTGATGAGTAAAATTTTAGTTCTAAATTTTGTTTTGATGGTCAGAAGCAACCTACCTCCTGCCTTATGTAAATTGCTGTACTACAAGCGGACAATATGCAGTAACTTGTAAAATAACCTGAATAAAGATTTTATTTATTTATTAATAACTAGCAACCCGGCCCCGGCTTCGCACGAGTTCTATATGGAAAAAAAGAATACCGATGAAATTGAGAATCTCCTCCTTTTGGAAGTCGGTTAAAAATATAATATACCCTATGATACTCTGAGAACATGTGCGGCGTAATTTTTCCCGACGTCTTCAACAAATATCGTTATACTTTCACCAATATACTCAAAAAATTATCAAATAGTATATGAAAACCCTCCTCAAGAATCACTCTATATATTAGTAAAATCTGCATAATCTCCGTGCTACTCGGTGCTACAAAAGCTACTCTTTTGAGTTAATCCCGAACAGAGAGACAGACAGACGCGGCGGAGTACTTTGATTTATAATATGTAGTGATAATAGGTAATTTTTTAATGGGACTAATCCCGCCCAAACGCCCTGGATTATAACTCCAGTGCACCAGGATCAACAGTAGTAACCCACAAATCCACCGAGTTATGATACTCGGGAAGTTCCATTTTTTTAAATTAAATGCTGCCAAAATGACTCTACTCTGACTGATGGAAAACATGAAAGAATCCATGAGTGTTGGTCACCATTATCCTTAACTACATAACGGCAACGGCAATGCTGTCATTTTAGGTCGATCTTCTGTGCGAGGGTAGTACAGCCCCGGTCGAGCCGGCCCATTCGTGTCATAATAAAACTATCTGCACGTTTGGCGTAGTGGTTTAACAGTCACCACTCCGTTTCCTATTTCGCCAAGTGTCGTGGGTTCAAATCCCACGTAGGATAACACTTTGTGTGATCCACAAGTTGTTGTTCTGAGTCTGGGTGTTCTTTGTGTCCGTTTCATGTATGTTTGTTAAGTCCCCCGCGAAACAGGATTTATTCCTGCGGGAGTAGTTTAAAAAAAAAAAAAAAGCAGCGTGACCCTACTACCTTTACAACTTCTGTTTACATAATAATATATAACAATATGCTAAATGTTGTTTTTTGAAATCCATTTTATACTTTGTGACTCGATAAAAAAATAAGATCTGCAAGTTGAATACCCAGATTTGTATTATTACAACGTCGAACCGGTGTACCAATGTGCATGCTTTCAAGGACGGGATTCTTATGTCGCATTTGGAGAAACAGGAAAACTTTTTATCTTGTCGCATGTAAATTGTTATTAATAACTATATGACCCGGCGAACTACGTCCGCCACATTTTTTTTTGTAAATATTTTCTACATTGCTGAAAATTCTAGAAATAGAAATACGGCACCATCTACCGGATAATCTAGAAATAGAAATACGGCGCCACCTACCGGATATCTGTGCAACTTATTTTTTTTTATGTTTGGGCCGCCAAAATGACTCTACTCTGCCTGATGGAAAACATAAGCAGAATCCAAGAGTGGTGGTCACCATACTCATTGCGAATGCAGACAATGCAGTATGGCGACCCACACTATGTGATGTGTGAGTGATGTGTGACTAAGTGATGCTGCTGCATCTTTTAGTCTAGTCTAGACTAATTGGGCCTCCGGTCTCGCACTCACCAACGAAAACGACAGCACTGCTGCTGTCATTTTACGTTGATTTTCTGTGCGAGGGTAGTACCGCCCCGGTCGAGCCGGCCCGTTCGTGCTGAAATCAGCGTGGCTCTGCTACCTTGATTGCCTTATGATGACTTAGATGCCAAACCAGCATCTATTAGAATTTTATAGAACTAACCGATAAATACACACTAAAGTCGTATAATAAAGACATAAATAGATCACGGAACAATATTTAAAGTACTTGCAAAAAAAGAATGAATGAAATCGGACTAAGTGTTATTGAATTACAACTAAGTACATATTTTGACTTTCATCCCCTCTCTCCAGGAAACCGTGCTGAATTTCGGGATAAAAAGTATCCCATGTACTACCTCGTAGTATGAACTCAAATCATGATAAGTTTCATTTGAATCCATTCAGTAGTTTCGGCGTGATGCGCGGCCAAGATACAGACAGACGGACAGACAGGCAAAAATGAAAAAAAAATACAGTTTTGGCTTCAGTATCGATTATAGAGAGGCCTCCAAACATTTTTGCATTTTTACATTTTTATTATAAGTAGTATATGTACAGAATTGGACCTGTTACATATTTATTATAAGTATATAGAAATAATTTAACATTTATTACGACATTCTATTTATAAAAACCTATGTTTAATTGGTCGCTTAAAATTTTGGGAAATATTATTCACGTCCATTTGAAATTTTAAATCTTTGCTTGTCGTGTTTCGTTGGTGTGTGCGAGACCGGAGGCCCAATGGTGTAGTATCATCTTATTGTTGCATTGTCTGTATTTGTAATGAGTCCATGATCACTGTTCTTGAATTTTGTTCATGTTTTCCACTAGGCAGAGTGCCTCTAACTTTGGCAGGCTCGAGAAGAAAAATGTTTTCTGACTGATGGAAAAACATTCAAAAGTGGTTACTTTTGAATGTTTTTCCAATGTAAAGTATGTAAATATATTTTTTATTATTAATTCACTAAAATTTCAGATCAACAGTTAAGTTCTTTTGATAACAATTTGATGATATACCCTGGAAACCATTTTAGTACAGTAAAAAGTACAAGATATTCATCACCTTATATATTGGTCTATAATTGTGGTAATTTTGTTTTTCGAAAGTCTCTAAACTGGGCTAAAATTACCAAAATAGAGTTCTGTCCCGTTAAACCACGTTCTAAATGTCAAAAATTTACTTAAATTAGATATGTAATACTCCTCCTCCTTGTGTCGTTATGCTCAATTCTGAGGTTCGTGACCTCTATTTGGCACTAATGTGAGAGTGATAGCTCGCCACCTGTTTCTATCCTGAGCACTGTGTAGGGCAGCATGGATCGTAGTGCCGAGAGTAGTGCAAACTTGGTCCGCCCAGCGTAACGGGCTACGGCCCCTGGGTCTTTTCCCCTCTATTTTAAAGTAAAGTATTCGAGGATTCTGCGGATGCACAGGGTCGATAGGCGCTCACGGATGTTAAGTGCTTTTAGGATGGATGCGTTAGTACGATGGGCTGTCCAGGGTATTCGTAGCAGCTTCCTCCAGCACCACATCTCGAAGGCATCAACACGTTTACGGTCGGCAGCCTTTAGCGTCACACTAAATAATATTAAATTCAAAATTTTAAAAACCCCCTACTCAAGCACTTAATCGAGTAATCATACGCCAACGATATTTTTACAGACATTCAGTTATTCTTCCCGACTTTCACCCTCATAACTTTTAAACGACTCACCCAATTTTCATGAAACATGTCTAAGAACACTCGCACGTAACTCACCTTTCATACAAAAAAAAACTAAATTGAAATCGCTCATCCGTTCGCGAGCTACGGTGCCACAGACAGACAGACAGACAGACACGTCAAACTTATAACACCCCTCTTTTTGCGTCGGGGGTTAAAAATAGAGTTTTGTCCCGTTAAACCACGTTCTAAATGTCAAAAATTTATTTAAATTAGATATGTAACACTAAAATAGACGTTATCTTGACACACACACATATCTAAAAATTATATTTTGGAAATCGCTTCACTAAAACAGAAGAGTAGAAGATAAATTTAGAACAAAATAGTGTAGTGATGCAACAATAGAATTAGCGCCATTATCGTTAATATTGATAGCTTTTCAAATATTTTATAGACAATAGTAATAGACGTGTTAGTTAGAAGGATCAAGATGGGGCAACTTAACATTTACAAAAGTCGCGTCACGTAACTAAATAGAAAAATAATTTAATTATCTTCGGCTCTTTATGGTCCGTTTGTCACTCATAATATCAGCCGACCTACATACATTATTCAGTACGGTCCTAAATGAGTTTTTACTAATGATATTCTTCAAAAGGTTGATTGCCGTCGATGACCATTCATGTAATCATTGACAGTTTATATGTATATCAAAAGAGTACCGCTTTAGCTGTAAACAAAATGGCAATAGTATAAATTATAAAAAAAAAATAGTTTAAAACGCAGGTGTTGCAGTGCAAATTTACATTATATTATTCTTTTGCATAAGTACAATAACTGCCTTCATCATAAAACATGTCAATATTGATATATGCTCCAAGGACCATAACATTTGCACTTAATTTATATTTATTTGTTTACTACGAACACGGACAAAATAAAAGAAAAATTAAAAATATCAACCTCTGGTTAGTCTAGTCTAGTTTGTGACAACTAAACGCGTTACCAGGTTTAAAAACGTTTCTCGGCAACAGACTCAGATGAATCACTGCTGGAAGTCAAAGACACTCGGCCCCGATAAATCTGACGCAAGCAATCGTGTGTGACACGACATGCTTCGTTTTTTGTCTAGATTTCAGAGTTATTGGAGTTCTTTAGGAATAGGTTCATTTGTAATAAGTTTTACTTTAACAATCTTTATATATATAAATCTTTTGTGCTTGCGTATGTGACTAAACTTCTCTTAAACGGCTGAACCAATTTTAATAAAAACAATTATATCTATTCCGGAGGATTTGAGAATGGTTTAGATTCACCATTCGGCGAGGTGTTACCCGTGGTTGTAAATGTACAACAATAACCGCGAGTAACACCGCGGGACTTAACTAGTATCCATAGCAGGGAATCCAGAACGGACCAGGTCTCGACAGTGTCAAAGGCCTTCTCATAGTCCACAAAAGCGAGACACAGAGGCTGATTATACTCCTGGGTCTTCTGTATAATCTGTCTCACAGTATGTATACCTACATGCATACATTAACTAAAAAATTCAACCCTCCTGGCGCAAGCGGGTAAAATAAACCAAGTAAAAAACACTATCCCAATACACACTCTTATCCCAGAAGCTATTCGGCAGACTATTGTTTTAATAAATATCCCAGCGATTTATAGTGATTTTCCTACACTGCGCTTCTTAAATTCATATGCAACATAAATAACAATTGCGACAAAGTTGCTATAATACAATGTATGAGTGTTTTAGGAGGCGTGCGTTCCACTGACAGAGTTAGTAGCATGCCGTTTTTATAATTTCATTTAAACGGTGTATATACATTATGTATGTGCAACACTTTATGTGTATATTCATAAAATTTCTCTGATACGGTGTTCGTGTAATTCATCCGATGGAATAAATTTCATTGGCTTACATTATGTGAACATTAATGTATACCTCGTTGGTCTAGCGGTAAGCTTATGCGATTGTAAATCAAGAAGTCTCGGGTTCGATTATCAGGTCTGGCCGAAAGTTTTATTGGGTTTTTCTTTCATGAAATTCTTACTACCAGCCTGGAGTATGGAAGCTTGGCGGTGATTCACGCCCGTGCCTCGGAGAGCTCGTTAAGCAGTTGGTCCCGATTGTCATGAACATCGATGGTAATCGTTATTGGAAAGTCAGTGACCTCAAATATATTAACAACTAGTTCAACTTTCGAATTTAGTTCGCCCTCAGGGTTGCGGAGTTCTGATACCAGTTGCCGTGAAAAAACTGATATTCTGGTAAAACCGGAAAGCCAGGCAGATAAATTTGTTTGTAGCTATTCCTCTAGTAAAATAAAGTGAAATAGTTTTTATTTGACAGTTTGCTTAAAACGTCGGAATAAATTAAAAAGTTCCTTATCTTGCAGATCCAATAACTATTGTCTTGTAAAACATAGAATAATTTAGTATTCTATGTTTTTATAAGTTCTTTTTTATTGAGCATCTTCCAAATTTTTTCATTTCTCAAAACTTGTCAAGGCTTGCTTGAATTATATGAGTCTAGGCTTCAGGGGTTTTCCGCCTGAGCTTCCCGCCAAACAAAAATCTAAGGTGTTATAAACTGTTTCATTAATCAGTTCAATTTCAACATAACTGGAAGGGTTTTCCACATAATCCAAAATAATGTAAACCAACCAACCAAGGTAGTAGAGCCACTCTGATTTTAGCACGAACGGGCCGGCTCGACTGGGTTGGTACTATCCTCGCTCAGAAGATCAACGTAAAATGACAGCGTTCGTGCTGTCGTGTTTCGTTGGTGAGTGCGAGACCGGAGGCACAATGATGCAGAAGCATAGAGGCCGCCATAGAGGGCAATGCTGCATTGTTGCATTGTCTGCATTCGCAATTAGTAAGGTGACCACCATTCTTGGATTCTGTTTATGCTTTCCATCAGGCAGAGTAGAGTCATTTTGGCAGGACCATTCATAAAAAAAACTTATAAAACAAATTGAAACTGAGATTTTTAGTATATATAGGCCCTTTTTTTGCTGACCGGGGTGGGACCTTCAGATCTCCGGCTCCTCGGAGATTGAGGAGCCAGGTATGTGGTGATTGCACTAAAAACCACCCCGACGGCTGGTCTCGGAAGCTCTCCTCTGATGAGGAGTAAATCTACGCCTAGGTTAAACGATAATTTACTACACCATAGGTAAGGGAACTAGCCGTCCTACAGTTAGCAGCATCACGTTGGTTTAGAATCACAAAAAATAGTAACAATCATAAAAACATTTCAAACGTATTTGAGTTTAACCGACGGCAAAAAATATATGTATTATAATAATGTATTGTGATTCGAATTTCAGTTAAGTCAAACAATTTGCACTGCTTAGTTTGCTACTAGATGGCGTTGTGTGTCACATGCCTGAAATATTACTATCATATTTTATTAATTGGGACATAACAATTGATCGTATGGATTTATTCAAAGATTATTAATTCTGTTTTTAACCACCGACGCAAAAAGAGGGGTGTTATAAGTGTGACGTGTCTGTCTGTGGCACCGTAGCTCGCGGACGAATGAAGCGATTTCAATTTAGTTTTTTTTGTATGAAAGGTGAGTTACGTGCGAGTGTTCTTAGAGATGTTTCATGAAAATCGGTTGAGTCATTTAAACGTTATGGGGGTGAAAGTGGGGAAGAATAACAAAATGTCTGCAAAAATATCATGGCGTGTGATTACTCGATTGAGTGCTTGCGTAGGGGGTATTTTAAATTTTCAATTTAATATTATTTATCATCTCGTTTGGTTTCCTTCAAGTTTTAGGATAAAAAACACCCCTAAAGGCGAGGTTTAGGGAATGAAAAATACAGTTTACTTCAATTCACCATGACGTACTTGTTCACTTTAAAACTAATATTTTTTTCATTCCCCCATCTCGGAAAGACTATTTTTGCCCGTCGATATCTGAGTGCAAAAGCCGTTTTTATCAGCTAGACGAAAAAGTAAATTGAATTTAGAACATCGTGTGCACTAAGTTTGTAAATTCAAAATATCATTAAACCTATTTATTTCTAATTCCATGATGCCAAATTTATCATACAACCTTTTTTAATTTTTAAAAACTGACTCGGGACCTTCTTGGTGTATTTTTTTTAAATTGCTTTCTTCATAAAATGACGCGTTGAAATAAAAGTTGTGATTGTAAATGTTTTTTTTTGCATTTAGTCATTTCCTCGCTGAGGTGGGATGAAAAGTTACGTGTTGCACTCGAGTGCAAAGATTTTTCACTTCGTGCTCTTTAGATTCCCTCGCTAACGCTCAGGATTCTAATTTTTCAAAAGCAACTTTGCACTCTTGTTTTGAATTCACAAACTTAGTGCACTCGAGCGATGTTCTAAATTCAATTTACTTTATTCAATATTATACAAAAATATTCTTTACGAGCTGGTGGGATGAAAATAACTATTTAAGGATATCAGAGAAATGAATGACATCCAACAGAAATTAAGATGTAGAAAACTAGTTTTTGCCCGCGGCTAAGCCCGCGTTTATTGTGTAAAAAATAGTCCATGTCCTTCTCCAAGGTTAAATCTATTTCTATAACGAAATTCCTATTATATCTTATATATAAAATTCTCGTGTCACAATGTTAGATACCATACTCCTTTTACCAAATATTTGTAGATCATACAAACACTTGGTCATATGAACTGAATATGCAACAACTATAAACGTAGGCTTATAAGGAGATCACTTGGCTTACGTTCCGCTCTCGCTTGGTCTTGTCATAAGATGTACCACTGAATCGAGATGTTTCACAGTTCACTGAGTAAATTTAAAGTCATTGAACACAACCAGTTTCAATATTTTGAGGTTTAATTGTAAGGTTCAAGAACTCATTGCTCGATGCTGTCACTAACATCGACAACATTGCATTACATTCTAAACATTGTTGTGATGAACTATGAAATTCACTTAGGTAATAATTATGTCTTCATTTTAAAATTATTTATACAAGTTTACGAATAAATGTCACACACACACACACAAAACACACATACGTTTTTTTTATTCTCGTAGAGGTAGACAGACTCAAATTAAAACGTATATTTTTCTCGAATGTAATTTTACTCCCACTTACACGAGTATGTTAATTAAAAATCTTAATAAACGGACGTATTAGTTTCTAAATGCATACATGTTATATTTATGTTCGAGAAGGATTAGTGATTTTAGGCTATCCAATACCAGTGTGGAATAGTTTCATGTGTGAGAGACGTGCTTATGCACGAATTGGGCTGCCTCCACCGCTGCACCGGAGTGATTTGGATAGTCTCACAGAAAAACAGAGTTCAACAATTATTTCCTTCCGACTGAGTGCGGTTACCGGAACCTAAACCCCTCGTCCTATTGTTGTAGGGGGAGGGACTTTTAGGACGGCAACACTTTTGTGACTCTTGTGATGCAGATGTCCATGAGCGGCGGTAGCCACTTATTACCAGATAACCTGCCTCTTCGTTCATCCCCTCACATCATAAAAAAGTCTTAAAATCAAGGGAAAATATTAGAAATACTTTTTTAATTGCAAATCGAAAAACATCTATTTTCGGGCCTCCATTTTTTTTACTTGCCCTAAACTTGAATATATAACCAATTTCAAGGCATTTATAAGAATGTAATGCTAGTAGATTTGAAGATAGTGAAGACTGTCAAGACTGGAATAGTTGGCGCTCCTTAGGGGGAGACCTTCGGTTAGCAGTGGACGGCGATAAGTTGGAGAATAATCCTAGTAATTCTGCCATTCAATCAAGTTAATAGAACTCGGTTAATACTACCGAAGAATTTGAGAATAATATATAAGTGGTCTCGACTAGATCATTTTATGATTTTAAATTTTTATTGTGTACAAAATAAAATTTACCAAATTCGTCTTATTTGGAACTTTTAACTCAGATACTAAATCTGTGATGATGCATACCGGAAACAACTGCTATACTTTCGAATTAATATATTTTACTAAGAAACTATGATCCCATGTTGTATTACAAAGTCATTAACAGGAATTATGCAATGGAATTTTAAATGCATAAAGTAAGTAAGTATGTATGTATAAGGACAGCCCCCTTCGTTGGTTGAAGCCGCTGGTAGAGTGGTAGGGAGCGCTAGTTACGCCTGAGCGCCATTCGTTTTAATACCGCCTAATACGCCAATGCGGTAGAATACATCGCTATGTTTTTGTATACATATCCCTCCTTGTCTAACTATATAAGGGTAAATGTGCACTAATTACAGGAACTAAGGCAATAATTAATAATGACTGTCTCGGTGGCGCAGTGGTAGCGTATGCGACTGCTGTGTTTGAGGTCTCGGGTTCGATTCCTGGGTCGGACCAAATGTTTGTATGATCTGCAAATGTGTGTTTAGGAATTTGGGCGTTTTCTGTGTATAATATGTATGTATTTACAAAAAAAAAGTATACAAGTATTCTATCAGTCAATCTAGGTATCATAATACAAGCTCTGCTTAGTTTGAAGTTACATGGCGTTGTGTGCGAAATTTCCGAAAAAAATATTTAATTAATTATATTAATCGTATTATATTAATTTATAAATGTGAGATTTATGGCTGAGGCTTTACTTTTTTATCTTTAGTTTCGTTTCCAGAAAAAAAAATGTTTGGTCTTAATAAAATATTTTGTAAGTTTCATATAAACCTGAATAAAACTATTTATAACGAAGAGTTGACAAAAAATAAATGATATATAACATCTACACATTTGAAAGAACTACTTTTGAAATAAATTTACCAATGCCATTTATTACAAACTTAAAAAATTAGTAACTTAAAATTATATTACTATTCTTATAAGAAATTTTGATAATGTAGTAATCATTTCTCGGAATTATCTTCAACTTTTATTGGGTTCACAGAAAACCGGTGTGAAATAGTGCTTGCGCTGTGTTTCACCGAGTGAGTGAGGATACCGGAGGCCCATAACCCAATCCCCCTACCCCTACCTTCCCCCCCACATTCCCAAAAGGCCGGCAACGCACTTGTGACGCTTCTGGTGTTGCAGGTGTCCATGGGCGGCGGTAATCGCTTACCATCAGGCGATACGTCTGCTCGTTTGCCCGCCTATTACATTTAAAAAAAAAATATTTTACTGGCGCCACAATTTTGGAGACATTCGTTCTCTACATTCAGAAGAAGACGTGTTTTTTTACCACCCGTCTGGCTATAGCGTGGTACAGCAGGCCACTGAAACCTCCTTTCATGGCTGAGGACTATGTTTAGTAAAGGCTGTTGATGTGTGTGTCTTTTTGGAGTAGAGCCTAGAGGGTAAACGAACCTGCAACACAAGAATCAGAGAGTGCGCTATTGTCTTTTACGCCCTCTTGCCAAAGCATCAAGAGGAAGGGGTACGTAAATAGTGAAAAGCAAAATAAAAATTACGGGAATACACAATTATTTCAAGTCAAAACTCATTACACATCAACAATTCAAAGGTAGTAGGGCCACGCTGTTTTAGCACGAACGGGCAGGCTCGACCGGGGCGGTACTAACCTCGCACAGAAGACCAACCTAAAGTGACGGCATTCGTGCTGTCTAAATACCTAGATTGGAATCAAAGACTCATTCGTAAAATGAATTAGTAACTTGTTTTTTTTAAGAATGAAATGGCATGGCAAAAAAAACCGACTTCCAAAAACCATTCAACGAAAACTCTCTGCCAAAAACACTAAAAAGCGTAAAATAAACTGGCTCTTCATAAATTGCTATGTGCCAATTCTTGTCTATACCTAATTCTTTATTCATTTAAATAGTAGTATTATTATGTGTGCTAGGTACCTAAAATCTGTTTGAAGTCGGCGCCAAGCCAAATGTGGTGTTGGCTTGTCGGGTACGGTGTCGTAGTAGTTACGACACTCGCTATATTTCGAGACGACCATCAACGACGTCGCATCAGCCCGCGCGTGTCTGCCCGCTTGGGTTGTTTTGTGCTGAACGAGGAGCAGCTATCCGGCAGCGGCGAGTGCGGTACCTCCTATTACATTTTGTTCTCGGTAACGTGGTCTACGGGGCAATAGGAATCGTGTCCAAGCTTAAATGTCGTGATGAAATAGAAGCAGGCGAGTTACTTAAAGCAAAATACATTAAGGGGTTAGTCATCATAGCGCCTGTGTCATCAGCTCACCTAAATAACTTAAAAGTATACAACGAAAGGTCTATAGATACGTATGAAATTGAAAAAAATATCCTCCAACTCCTAACCGTTGAGGAGTTGTACCTTCCATCATCAGCTTACCTAAATAACTTGAAAGAATACGACTAAAGGTAACATACATACGACATTTAAAGATTTATCCTCCAACTCCTAAACGTTAAGGAGTTGTACCTTTCATCATCAGCTCATCATCATTAAATGATGACTACCAGACGCAAATACCGGAGTAGCTTCAGAAAATATACGAAAAATATAGTACGTGCCTGAAAAAAATGAGGGTTCCCCTCGATTTCTCTGGGATGCCATCATCAGATCCTAGTTTCCTTGTCATGGTACCACCGTCGGAACATCTCCTTTCCAACAAAAGATGAATCATCAAAATCGGTTCATTAACGACGAAGTTATCCGCGAACACACATAAAAAAAAAAAATATATGGTCGAATTGAGAAACCTCCTCCTTTTCTGAAGTCGGTTAAAAAGTGACACATACCAAAATATCAAAATATTATAATAGCACACTTCATTAGACATTTAATATTGCCGGGTGACAAGGCAACTTTGTCGAAACCTTATTACAAAGCAGTAGTACTAGCTTTTGCCCGCGTGTTTGTCGATTATCGTGATAAAGAGTACTCTATACCCTTCCTCAAGAATCAAACTATTTTCATATTTAATTTCATTGAAATCAGTGCAGTAGTTTAGCAGTGAAATCGTAACAGACAGCCAGACAGAGTTACTTTCGTATTTATGATATAAGTATGGATGTAGGTATATATACATACGTACAAGTTAAGAATGTAGCTAAATAAAATCTATACTAATATTATAAAACTGCAGAGTTTGCTTGTTTGTTTGAACGCGCTAATCTCAGGAACTACTGGTCCAATTTAATAAAATAATTTGAAAAATTATTTTAGTGTTAGATAGCCCATTTATCGAGGAAGGCTATAGGCTATATATCATCACGCTAAGACTAATAGGAGCGCAGCACCAATGAAGAATGTTTCAAAAACGGGGGCAAATTATCACGCTACGGGAAATAGGAGACGCAAACGACGTTGCGTGGGTCAGCTAGTTATTTCATATAGTTGTATGATTATCGCCGTATCTCTCGCCTGTCGCTTCAGTGACGTAAACAGCGTATAGTCGATTACATTATTTGTATACGTAAGTCTCAGTAAATTTACTTGTTCGATAAATGATGCCATTATACTAATCACCTTTGGCAGCTGACATCGATAATCACTTTTTGACAGTCTCACGCAATGTAGTTGGTAAGAAATGTTTGCAAGCGAGTAATGATGCGAGTGATCAAATTCTTTTACCTTGTTTTTAAGGGACAACTCTTACAAAATGAATAAATCTTGTGTCGTGAGCTCAACTCGAAAGAACTGCAAGACTCGGAATAACAATTTGTGGATCAAACCTGTAGTTAATCTTGTACGAATGTCCAGAAAGAGTTTTTTCTGAATACTGCGCTTACACTCCTATAAAATGTGTATGTAACTTGTGGTATATTTTGTATTACTTTTATTAAGTAATTACTTTAAAAATTCAAACATAAAAACAAATATATGATCGTAATTTAGATACCGACGTAAAAGTTAATTGACCAAGTGTCGTCGTTTATCGGATCTCCTTTCATGAATTCATCCTTCATTTATTTACTCAGCAGTCCTGAACTTTTATTCTTAAACGTTTAGAGTTCAAATTTTAGGCAATGATTTGCATATTTACATCAACCCAAGATTTGATGGAAGAGAATACTTACTATGGGCCATAAGGTTTTGGTCTCGAAGTCAGCGGGCGCGGAGCGGCGGTGCTACACTACACTGTAGGCTCGCCACCGCTTCTCATCGAGTCCAGTTCCATATAAATTCATGCATTTAGTCGCACCGCTACCGCGCTGTCCGCGTCGCCCTTGCCTCCCTGCTTCCGCTGGCTTCCTGTCCGTGGCCCAAGTAATTTTAAGAGGCAATTTTTCATTTAAAATGTTGTATTGTCAATGTTTCTTTATTTGAATTGTATCAAGAAGGAAGTTTGTTAATGATAATTCCACTCACTCAGTCACAATATTGATAAATTACCTAGGTATTATCTATCTTGAACATAGCTACTTTGGCGGGTTTATTGGACAGGTGATTCTTATTCAAGATATTATGATGATAGAATAAATTAAAGGTTATGAATGACACCAGAGATGGATGGAATGCAGGTTTGATGTATTATGTAATTATCAATAATAGAGTGAGGTTTGTAACTATTCGTTTGTTGTCGATTAAGGCGCCCGAGTATATAATGACTTAATTTCATGTCTTCAATGCATTAATAGTTAGCTGTGAATTTGATGAAACAATTATTATGTGGTTTGGCATGTCTTTTGAATAGTGTAGGTATGAAAATGTCATAATTATGTAGGTAATTTGCAACATTTTATGATATTTATTTTGGCCAATAAGCTTTTTATTTTTTGTGTAGAAATATTTTACAAATTAATTTGTTAGCCGGTGTTTTTAACGATTCAGTTCTCTAATTAAAATAAGATAATATAGGTATACCATATTATTTTTTGAATATCTAAATAGGTTCATAAAAGTTTCAAGATGGACGCCATAAAAACTTAAAAAGTTCTGGAACCTGTGCAGCCGTTTTCGCTTTAAAGGTAGCAAATATTCACACAAACTTTTATAACTTTATTGCTCTCGCAAGCACACGTGGTATTGAACTCACGCGCAGTTAATTTTACGACTTTATATTATTTTATATAGATTTTATACCAGTGTCACTTCTTAGATATATATGACATTTTTATTAAATTCTCCACATAATTATACATATAAAAATTAACAAAATTTAACGCATTTAAATTAACATTCATAAGCTTATTGGTTTTTATGGCTTTATGCTGTTTGAGATGTTCTCACTCTCAGGATTTATTATTGCCTGAAGAGTCCAGTGGAGTCCCCAAGCGAAGACCACAAAGAATATTGACTGAGCGTTTGTGACTGCTTTGCTTGAGGTCTCGGGTTCGATTCTCGGGCCGGACCAAATGTTTGTATAATCTGCAAATATTTGTTTCAGAGTTTCGATGTTTTCTATTTATAATATAGTATGTATTTAAAAACATTCTATCAGTCAATCTAGCTATCATAATACAAGTTCCGCTTAGTTTGAAGCTAGATGGCGTTGTGTGTGAAATGTTCCAAATATTATTAATAAATGATCTACAAGCTTTTGACCGCCGCTCTATTCGCCGGTATAATCCATTCGTTTAGATAGTGTGGGTGCAAGCAATTGTGGTTATTGTTGTAAAATACGAATACAGTAATTCATACATCGGCTTAAACTGACAAATCATACTTGCTTGTGGGTGTACGCCGCAGGCGGGCCCTTTGATTTTGTGGCGGCATGCGGCACGTGCGACTGCGGCTCTATCAAGGTGATCGTATCTAAGCGAATGGACTATATGATGAATACTGCGGTAATCATTTTTCGGGTTAATATATAGACTATGACACTCACAAATGATGTGGCTTTCTATTGGCAAACTGAATTTTCAAAATCGGTTTAGTAAATCCAGAGATTACTTGTGGGTAACTTCACCTCTTTTTTACCGACTTCGAAAAAGGAGACGGTTCTCAATTCGACTGTTTTTTTTTTCATGTTACCACAGAACTTTCGACTCGGTGAACTGATTTTGATGATTCTTTTTTTATTTGAAAGCTGGTGCTTCCCGTGGGGTCCTATTTCAATTTAGTCTAGTTCTTGAAGTGGGTTTTTTTTCGTTAAATTTTTTGATAGTTAATATAAGTATAGATCAGCGATTGCACGTATGACTTAGTAGATTCAGCAGTCAGTTAGCCTCTTTCTATATCCCTGTATTTAGAGGGTTCGATTTCCATATATAATACAACTAGCTGACCCACGCAACGTCGTTTACGTCTCCTATTGCCCGTAGCGTAAAAAAAACCCCCGTTTTTGTAACATTCTTCATTGGTGCTCCGCTCCTATTGGTTTTAGCGTGATGATATATGGCCTATAGCCTTCCTCGATAAATGTTCTATCCAACACTGAAAGAATTTTTCAAATCGGACCAATGGTTCCTGAGATTAGCGCGTGCAAACAAACAAACAAACTCTTTAGCTTTATATATTAGTATAGATATAAAAGTGCTGTCTAAATACTTTGTAATTCACAAATTGTCGTTCTGAACTTAAGTTCTTCCTATTTGTTTCATGTATGTTTTCATTCGTAGTGAAAGAGTTGTCTTTTTTAATAGACAAACAGAAATTGTACAATTAAATAATTAAGTTCTAATTAGCTTGTTAATTACAAGAATGGCATAATCAGAACATGAGCCTAATAAGGAGCGTCGCGAGGCCCAATGCGCGTACGCACGGCTCGGGTAATTAACGCGTAGTTACGGGATCATTAGGGCCGTCGTCATTCTCATGAATAATAATTAAACACTGATTGCATCCTGAAATAGAATAGCACAGAATTACTATGTTTCACCTCTGGTGTAGCAAGTGTCCATGGAGGCGGTAATCGCTTACCATCAGGCATACGTCTGCTCGTTTGCCCGCCTAGTACATAAAAAAAACAAATGGTTATTATAACTAACTAACTAAATTGTATGGTACGCTACAATGGCAAGAGACCAGATGGTATGTCGTTACTGCCATGGAAGATGGGTAAGCCTTTGGTGTGGGACGCAACTTGCGTTGACACCCTCGTGCCATCATCTTCCAAGTACAGCTGGTTATGCCGGCGCTGCTGCTGCTTCTGCGGAAAGCCTCAAACGGCGTAAGTACCAACATTTAATAGGTAATTACATTTTTGAACCGTTTGGGGCAGAGATGCTAGGTACATGGGGTCCGAGTGCTCGCGTAATGTTTTAACAACTAGCTAAGCAACTGATTGACGCTTCTCGCGACCAGAAGGCCGGCCTTTTTCTAGCACAGAGAATCAGCATTGCCACTCAACGTGGTAATGCTGCCAGTCTTTTGAGAACGCTACCAGTAAGCGAACATGTGGAGTTTTTTGACGCTTGTATGTAAATATTGTTATTGTTTTTTTAATTATGGTTATGTGCATAGGTTTCTATATTATGTAATAAAGGTATTTACAAACTAATTTAAGTAGACGATTTGACCATAGCAACCATTTTTCACCACTTGTTAAAAGTGGACGAAAAAAGATGCATTTTATCCTTCATTTAATATTTAATAAAGAGCTAAATTAGAAATCAAACTATATTCTATGACAAGTTAGGTAAAAATATTTTATATCAAGTCCAATGTGTAATTAAATCTTGAAAAAATTATGCGGTACAGAATTTTAGGCTCTAACATTGCCAGAAATTATTTGCAATAAGAAAGGGGTTAAGTGTTAGTAAATAATGATGTTTAAAGACCTCAATCTGAAAACAATTGTTAAAATATAATATGGAATTTAAATGGTGTAAACGAACTTCAACATGGTAGTCTTAAATTTCAATGTAGAGTACCATGTTTGAAGTACAGATGTTTTTCATAATGCGACATATGTATTTAATAATTATAATCTGAATGATCTGATGTGTTCCAGTTGATGGATAAATGGGTTTAGTAAAACATGTCTCCCAGTGCGTTTAAATAGAGATGTGTCTGCAGATAAACGTGAAGTTTACTAATTAATTATTAAAAACTATTAATTTATTTGAAAGTATAATATCATAGGTACCTGCATACTGTGACAGTAACAAATTTTGAGGGTTTATCGTAGGTATTAATTTTATTTTATGCTCGCAATCTTGCTGGGTTTGTGAAATCAAATCAAGTTTTTTGTTAAGAAACACTTCTTAGAGCTGCCGTTAATTGGTAATCTACAGGAAAGATAAGTTAAAACATTTTAACAAAAATAAAACCGACTTCAAGGTTCGACTCGATTTCTCTTAGATGCCATCATTAGATCGTAGTGTCTTTATCATAGTACCACCGTTGGGATATCTCCTTTCCATTAAAAAAAGAATCATCAAAATCGGTTCATAAACGACGAAGTTATTCGCGAACACACATTTAAAAAAATGTATATACGGTCGAATTGAGAACCTCCTCATTTTTTGAAGTCGGTTAAAAAGAG
Organism: Diaphora mendica; assembly: GCA_949125395.1. NCBI lineage: Eukaryota > Metazoa > Arthropoda > Insecta > Lepidoptera > Erebidae > Diaphora > Diaphora mendica. The sequence goes on from OX421321.1 coordinate 4,180,559, forward strand.
TGTGTACCTAAGGAGAGACCTACGTTCAACAGTTGACTGTTAAAGGCTATTAATGCAGTGCAATGTAATGTTTTTTTTTTTTTAGAATAGGGGGAAAACGAGCAAACGTATCACCTGATGGTAAGCGATTACCGCCGCCCATGGAAACTCGCAACACCAGTGGCGTCACAAGTGCGTTGCCGGCCTTTGGGGGATGGGGAGAGGGATGTGGGGAGGGGTTGGGATATGGGCCTCCGGTATCCTCACTCACTCGGTGAAACACAGCGCATGCGCTATTTCACACCGGTTTTCTGTGAGGCCGTGGTATCACTCCGGTCAAGCCGGCCCATTCATGCCGAAGCGTGGCTCTCCCAATGTGATGTGTTTAGAAATATATAAGGAGTTTATCAGCAGTCATAGTATGCAACCATAGAACAGCCTGTGCACCTGGTTCCCCGTCTTCTAGTACCCGAGACGGTGTGCGGTTTTAGATGATTCGACATGCCACCAGCAAGGTGATATTTGGGGGGATTTCCGCACAGAAAGAAAATAAAAAAAATAACAAAAACAAAAACCGATTTCAAGGTTCCTCTTGATTTTTCTTAGATGCCATCATCAGATCTTAGTGTCCTTATCATGGTACGACCGTTGGGATATCTTCTTTTCATTAAAAAAATAATCTTCAAAATTGGTTCGTAAACGACGAAGTTATCCGCGAACACACATAAAAAGTCGGTTAATATAAGGCCATAGCTTGTTGGTCGATCAGAGCGCCGTGTTTGAAATTTTACCCTATCTTTTAAAGTACAAGTTTAAGCAAAAAACACTAATAATTAAGTCATTTAAACGTGTCCATGCCTGTTTAGTAAAATGATTATTTTAACTATAATTATGAGGAAAAGATAGTTTTTAAGAACGAGGTTCTATTAACATTTAATGGTCAATAAAAATTATATGGAATTTTGTTTGTTACGTGTAAGTATGTTTTTATTCTTATATGAAGAATGATAGTGTAGATTGGAAAAATAAAAAGTACTGCGACGACCCCAAATAAAATTCGGATCTTCATCCGAAGATGATGACCTCCGCCTTCTCATTCGAATTCGAATCATCATTTCTGTAATAACGAGAAATGCAACGGATAATTAAAAAAGTTTAACCCAACAATTAGCACATAATCGAGAACTGTATACTGCTGAAAGACGTTGTGATCTACGACCATGTAATTACCTACACATAGTGTTTACAGACCATAATTTCATTTTTTGTATATTACTAGATAGCATAATTTTATGAAATTATGAACTATCCAATGTCTTAATCGATACTCACCATGTTATGATTAACTACAACCCCTGAGGGTTTTACGAGTAGTTTAACAGCAAGCGAGGAACGCTCAAGTGACCTACTAAATTCAAATGAGGTGAACATAATTGTGCACAATACAACGATTCGTAATAAATTATTCAAAATAAACGAAGAAGCAATTTATTTTGCTATCACTTGTAATACACTTACTTGTAACACACAAAATCGACCTAATTTGATTACAATCGATTTAAAAATAAAACTCGATTTCTCAGAATCACGGTTCAATCTCGGAATTAAAAAGAGACACACTTGATTGAACAAATTCTTCAATGACTTGTACTTTGGTAGTTGGGCAACATATTTAGCTTATGTTATGTTGTAAAGCGGTTGATCTGGTTGTACAAAGTATTTTTCTCATCGCTATAATTTCCTTATATTTTTGTAAATTCATTATCCGAAAAGGAATAAAATAATTTAAAATTTATTTACTACAAGGAAAGTTAGTTATAAAGTTATAGTTTTTTATTGAATTGTCAATTTTATATGAAAAGAAAAGATTTTTGAATACAGTTTTTAATTACAAGCTAATTACAAAACAGTAGTATCAGAATTAATATCTATACTAATATTATAAAACTGAAGAGTTTGTTTGTTTGTTTATTTGAACGAGCTAATCTGAGGAACGGCTGGTCCGATTTGAATTTTTTTTTCAGAATTGGATAGTACATTTTTTGAGGAAGGCTATAGGCTATATATCATCACGCTACGACCAATAGGAGCGGAGCACCAATGAAAATTGTTTCAAAAACGGTGGAAAATTATCACGCTACTGAATATAAATATGTAATGTTAATGAAAGCACACTTTAATTAGTGTGAAATTAAACTAAAATTTATTTTTTCATACAGATATGAAAGAACTGTATGGTATTGGCAATATGGATAGCAACTCTTGACTAAAGGGTTGTTTTTAGGATTATTGCTAGCAATCAAAAGAAGTAAATATATGTTTTCGAATACAATATGTGGCATGGCGTATCCTAACAGTGTCTTTCGACTGTACCTCATAAGAATGTAATTGAATGGCTCCCAACTGTTCAAAAGGAAAACAGAATTACGTTGTTACTTCACTGCAATTTAATAAAAAGCAAAATATATTAGCTTTACAAAGTAATATTACTTGACAATATCGCTTGTTGTATTAATTTGCATACGATTATTTCGTATACAACCCTATTTTGTGTACTTTTTATTTCAATAAAGATGGCAATGAAAAAATACATACTTTTATTAAAATCAACTTTTTAAACTTTAAAGGACGATACCAGATTTTTTATGGACACCGTCCCCATCAATAGTTCAGCTGTATTATCCCAAAAGATAATACATTTAGTTATAAAATATCAAAGGTTTTGATATAAATCTAAAAAGTTTTAGATTTTTTTTTTATAAAACTTACACCTTTTTTATAGTGGTTCCGTCGTATAGACCCCGAAGACTGTCGGTGAATGTTTATGTTACAAGGCTAGGCGTTTGAGCTGATCAACAAAGTTGGTTCAGTCTGATAATTAAGGTTTTGGTCATCTATAGTTGTACAACGAACCAGTGATGAATAATGGCTTTATGAGGTCATAAAGTCGTTATTTGTCACTGGTTTTAGTAGTTTAATAGTTAGTTTAGTACTTGAAAAAGGTACCTTTTCTAAGTACTTGTGTGTGCGTCCCCTTCCATTTCATAAAGATTTAGCTATTCTTTTTACACCTTCGTGAACATAACATCCCTAAGGTCGTAATCATGTTAGCGTTTACTATTTTTTCTAGTTGGACCATATTCTATACCATTTTCGACAATACACACCCCTTGCCATGATAACCTATTTACTCGTGGCTGAAGTCGCGTGCAAAAGCTGGTTTACTATAAAAACTCATTAACACGCAATCGAACACTCAAACCACATACTTAGTAAGCAGTGTAAAGTACTATTCCAGTATTTTTACTCACGGCTTATCTTTCGTGCAAATTTCAATGATCACTAAAGATGGCAATTTAATGAGTAATGAAATAGCACTTACAGAATTGCGTACTAGGTGATCAGTAGATATGTCCTGTAAATTAATATATATTATCTTTAACAGACACCTTTGCTCACCAAAAAGTTAACTATAACTCGTACACTATCTATTATTTATGTGTTACAGTCAATGGTCCTAATCGATCAGAATTACTTTCGACTGAACTGGCGGGTATAGTTATATTTAAAGGAATAATGTTGAGCAGAAAACGTCGATTAATAGTGATTTCAAAAGGTATTAGAGGCACGCTGATTTCGTCACGAACGGGCCGACTTGACCAGGGCGGTACTACCCTCGCACAGAAGATCACCCTAAAATAAAATGAAAGCACTCATGCTGTCGAGTTGTGTTGGTCAGTGCGAGACCGGAGGCCCAATGATGCTTTTGCCGCTTTGGTGAGAGTCACAACGCTGCATGGTCTGCACTCGCAATGAATATAGTGACCACCACTCTTGGATTCTGCTTATGCTTTCCACCAGGCAGAGTAGAGTCATTATGACCGCCCATACATAAAAATAAAGAAAATATTCATCAATCATCTTAGAATAGAGGTTTTGGCCTGCAATACCACGCGTGCCAGTCTTAGTATTGGGTATATTTCAAGTTTCTTTCTCCTAACACTGATGTTATTCTTCGTAGTTCGCTCCCTTAGGCGTCTCTTACGGCACTCATGGGATGAAAATGAATGGTGACGTTCTGTATTCTTAATCCGTCACCACACTGAATATTTTCAGTTTAGAGTAATTTATAGCTGGGCAAAAAAGCATTTTAGTACTTTTTAACGTACTTCAAAAAAAGGAGGAGGTTGTCAATTCGACTGTATTTTTCTTAATGTTCGTTACCTCATAACTTTCGACTAGGTGAACCGATTTTGATGATTCTTTTTTTATTTGAAAGCTGGTATTTAAGCTCCTATTTAAATTTGGTCCAGATTGAAGTCGGATTTTTTGTTAAAATTTGTGATTATTAACACTAGTTATTATCACGAGTCAACATAAAATCGAAATTTTAAAATAAAGAACATTTAACAAGATTAATTTTAGTAAACTTTCTAGGTAGTAGAGCCACGCTGATTTCAGCACGAACGGGCCGGCCTGACCAGGGCGGTACTACCCTCGTACTGTCGTGTTTCGTTGGTGAGTGCCAGACCGGAGGCCCAATGACGCAGAAGCATCACTAGGCCGCCTCGGTGTGGGTCACCATTCTGCATTGTTGCCTTGTCTGCATTCGCAATGAGTATGGTGACCACCTCTCTTGGATTCTGCTTATGCTTTCCATCAAGCAGAGTAGAGTCATTTTGGCAGGGCCATATATAAAAAAAAACTTTAAAATCCTCATATTGGAGATAATCCTGCTGTTATATCACTTAACTAAACTAAAATTTCTCTTATTCATAAAACAATTTCCAGAATGCTATTCTAGTATTTTTTTATATTTTTTTTTTATATTATAGCTGCCAAATTGACTCTGCCTTGCCTGATAGAAAGCACAAGCAGAATCCAAGAGTGGTGGTCACCATCCTCAATGTGAACAAGGACAGTGCAGCATAGCGACCAGCACTATGGCGACCTAGTGAGTTGCTTTTTCACGCCCCGCTTAAAGGACCCGGGATCATAGTTGGACGGAAACACGTGCGCTGGTAGTGAGTTCCAGGTTTTAACCGATCGGCACAGGAAAGAAGAACCGAATCGATGAGTGCGAGAGCGTATGTCTTCCACTCTGAGGCGGTGACTTCTGAGGCTGGCACGTGTTGTCCTATAGAGGAAGGGAGAAGGCGGGACTAGTTGGAAAAGCTCTACAGAACACTCCCCATGATAAAGACGATAGAGGACTGCCAAGGGAGAAGGCGGGACTAGTTGGAAAAGCTCTTCAGAACACTCCCCATGATAAAGACGATAGAGGACTGCCATGGAGGCGATATCTCTACGCATTTAAAGGACCCGGGATCATAGTTGGATGGAAACACGTGCGCTGGTAGTGAGTTCCAGGTTTTAACCGATCGGCACAGGAAAGAAGAACCGAATCGATGAGTGCGAGAGCGTATGTCTTCCACTCTGAGGCGGTGACTTCTGAGGCTGGCACGTGTTGTCCTGTAGAGGAAGGGAGAAGGCGGGACTAGTTGGAAAAGCTCTTCAGAACACTCCCCATGATAAAGACGATAGAGGACTGCCATGGAGGCGATATCTCTACGCATCTGCAGAGGCTCAAGGGACTCGGTGGCTTCAGGACTGCCGACAATTCGGATTACTCGCCGCTGCAACCGGTCGAGAGCGTCGAACAGATACTGCGCGGCACCATCGCAAAGGTGAGAACAGTACTCCACGCACGAGCGAACCTGGGTCTTATAAAAAAGACACAGGTGCTCCGGCGAGAAGAACCGTCTCACCTTGTTTAGAACACCTAACTTCCGCGAGGCCGCTTTAGTGACGCTCTCAACGTACTCGCGCGGGTTTAGGTCACGGCAGATGCCCATGCCCAGGATATCGAGTCTGCCTTGTAGTGGCAGTTGAGTGTTCTGAAAAGTCGGAAGGGGAAAGAATGGAGATTTTTTGGCAGAAAACGCGCACACCTGTGTTTTCTTGGCGTTGAACTCGACCAGGTTCTCAGAGCCCCATTGAGAAATGCGGCACAGAATATGGTCGAGTTCAGCGACAAGCTCCTGTCGTTTTTCCTCAATATCTGCTGACTTTGCTGCAGGACGTCCGAAGTATCTCCCATGAACTGTGCTGTCGTCTGCATAGCAATGAATGTTGCCAAGGGCTAACATGTTATTGATATGCAGAAGAAACAGCGTGGGTGACAGGACGGAACCCTGTGGCACTCCGGCGTAAATCGACTTAAAGTCGGAGGCCGCACCGTCGCAAAGGACTCTGATGCGGCGCTGGTGCAGGATTCGGCAACCCAGTTGCAAAGTTTGGGGGGCAAGCTGAAGGCCGGCAGTTTGGAAAGAAGCGAACGGTGCCAAACCCTATCAAAGGCCTTGGCCATGTCGAGGCTGATGGCCAAAGATTCCCCGTGCCTGTCAATATCCTCACTCCAAAGGTGTGTGAAGTACGCTAGAAGATCACCCGTGGATCGTTTCGGTCTAAAACCATATTGACGATCATTAAGTAGGGAGTGATCCTCCAGGTAGTGGATCAATTGTTTATTGATGATCCGCTCGAACACTTTGCAGATAATGCGGGTGACAGTTATCGGGCGGTAGTTGGCTGGGTTGGAGCGGTCGCCTTTTTTGGGGATGGGTTGAACATTTGCCTCTCTCCAGGCATCCGGAACAGTTCCCGAGGAATATGACAGGCGATACAGGCGCGTCAATACCGGAGACAACTCTGGTGCGCAGTTCTTAAGAACCACCGCTGGGATACCGTCGGGTCCACTAGCTTTCCGGACGTCGAGTGACCGAAGCACCACTCGGACATCACTCAGCCGGATGCGAATATCCCGCATTGTAGCGTCGCAGGCCGGAATGGTAGGCGGGTGCATGCCGCGGTCATCGATTCGGGAGTTAGCCGCAAAGAGATCTACAAGCAGTTTTGCTTCCTCCTGCGGCTGGTGGGCAAGTGATCCGTCAGGATATTTCAGCGGTGGTAGCGACGCCTGGCAGAAGTTGGACTGCACGGCTTTAGCCAATCGCCAGAACTTTCGGCTACCCGTAGGGTATGCGACGAGTTTTTGGCCAAGTCGTGCAATGCGCTGGGCATCCGCTGTTACGTAAGCCTTCTTGCATTCCCTGGTGGCTTTGTTAAACGCTGCTTTTAGTCGATCCACGTCGGGGTGGCCGTGAGCGCGGGCCCTGGTCCATGCGCGGTAGGCCGATTGCTTTTGGGCAACAGCTTCAGCGCATTCGCGATCGAACCAGGGCCGGGTAGTTGCGCTGGCGACTTCACTGTAGGGAATATAGTATTCCATTCCTAGAGTGATTTCGCCAGCCACGGCGGCCGCACTTTGCGTCAGATCTCCATATTTAAAGCAGCGTTGTGCCCACGGGATGGATGCGATATAGTCCCGCATTCCATCCCAGTCTGTGTGTATTTAGATAATTTTAGTCAATCTTCGGCGTTTATAACGTCGTTCGATAAGGCAAAACTTAGTTTCAGTGATTTTTAGTTTGGTTTAGAGAGTTTTCGAACAACAGAATTAGCACCATTGTTTTCCAGCAGCTCCTAGACAAAAGTAATTATGACTAAAACTTCACTTGGCACTACTTGTTTAGAGAATGCGGCCAAAAACGTGTTTGACTGATCAAATTTTTTGCAACGTGTAAGAATATAGTAATTTAAATAAAATGTTATCAACTGATTTGATTGAAAACTACCGTTCTTCAATAGATCACCCATCTAAGGCACTGTCTTCAGTAACAGAACCTAGCCGATCCAATTCCTTAACACTGGTACTACTGCTAATAAATATTTAATATGTCAGCAACCTGACGGCTATAAGGCGCCTGTCATATATCATAGATTTCCCGTGGGAAATCATATTTGCTCCTGCCAAGTTCGAATGAACTTCATTAATCCATTACGTTGATTCAATCTCAATGAGGCGTATAAGGGCAGAGGCACACTTGCCGCCATGAGAAGTATGTCTTACGACTTACGGCATTAGGTATTAGAGGTGTGCCAACCTTTTATAGGTGTATTATCGCTTTTTAATTTATATTGTTTGGTGGTAGTTGGTTAAAAGTTATGTATGAAAATGAATTTAAAAAAACTAAAATATACGCTTACAAAGGTCGGTTATAAAGAAATATACAGGTCAAGCTAATATAATCAAAAATTTTAACTAAAGAAAAAACGACTTCTAGCACTAGACCAAATTGAAATTGCACCACACGGGAAGCACCAGAACACACAGGTAACAAACATAAAAAAAAATACAGTCGAATTGATAACTTCCTACTTTTTTGAAGTCGGGTAAAAATAGTGTTGTAATATACCATCAAAAGATCTTAATTTTAATGTTTTAAGGAAATCATAATAAATATTAAAGTTATACATACACACCACACTCATATCTTCGATTTCGAAATTATAAACGGTACAAATAAAAAAAATAAAAACATACCAATCAAATTGAGAACTCCTCCTTTTGGAAGTCGGTTAAAAATACCAACACAGTATAAAGACCTCAAAAAAACAACATATTCAAACATAAGCTCAATAATATTGATACAGAAAGCCTACTATAGTATTGGGGAGTATTTGGCAGATACTACGAATATAAATTAAGCCTCATAATGTTTTGTGTATGTATTCAAATTTTGTGACCTTTTGTTTACTTTTATTTTTAATTATTATTTATTATTTAATATTTGTCAGTGATGTATTACAACGACATGACATTTTTATTATTATAAAAATATAATGTACGCCAGCTATGGCAACACATGTTTTTAAGTACTGAACTATATTTTATACTATGACACCTTGTTAACACATGTTTTATGCAAACTTATCTTATCTTACGAAACCAGCGAAGTAATTTTTAACAAGTGATTTTATTTTGTATCATCTAAATATTCATTATTTGCGAGTCAGCTTTAACATAAATGAAGTGCAATCCATACTTATAAATGCGAAAGTAACTCTGTCTGTCTGTCCTGCTTTCATGGCCAAACCGCAGCACCGATTTCATAAAAATTTAGCATGGATATACTTTGGTTCTTGAGGAAGGACATAGGCTACTTGTCAACCGACTTCAAATAGGAGGAGGTTCTCAATTCGACTGTTTTTTTTTTATGTTTGTTACCTCATAACTTTGAACTGGGTGAACCGATTTTGATGATTCTTTTTTTATTTGAAAGCTGGTGCTTTCCGAATGGTCCCATTTAAATTTGGTCCAGATTGAAGTCGGTTTTTTTTTTTTTAATTTGTAATTATTGCTGCGATAATCGACAAACACGTGGGCGCAAAAGTTAGTATATTATAAATATAAAAAACTACACCTAAAATCTTTGTACCTCCTAAGTTCTAAAATTACGCTAGTGACAACTGTCACAGAGATCACTATAATTTTAAGGACTATAGTGAAAATCAATCAAAAAAGTATCAGCTGCCAAAATTTAAAGTTTGTAGATCCAGCAATTTAACAACTCTTCTATCAGGCCCGTAATAATATATGTATAGATTGCGTTAATATACCTTTTTGCATCGGTCTGGGATGGAAGGGCCATGTTAGATGCGTGTTATAGTATTTAAAAAAATGCGTCCTTATTTGCCATACAAAGCTTGCTACCGACGACAGGTGACATGACAGTGATGAGGTATTAGAGCTGGGGCACACAGCGAGTGGGATGAGAAGGGGTGACTTAAACAGGTTGTAATATATGTAAGAGTCGTGTTCAGTCTCAGAGTACCGAGCTCTAGTACATTTTATCGATCTAGCCGCGTCACCGTTACGCCTCGGTCGGTGTCTGACGCAGCCTTTACGAATGCAATCGAATTGATATTTGCCATACTAAAACACAAATGAATTTTTTACCCGACTACCGCTATGGTTAAAATAAGGGTTGTGTTTTATTTGTGTAATTGAATGTATCTGTTGGTTAGTTCCTCGTAACTACACACATCAAAAGTGTCTAGGGATCAACATATGTGTCTAGGGATCAACATATATTTTTGCAATAACTTTTCTCCTGATTGATAATAATTAAAATTTTCTTTAAGGATTTATCAAATAAAGTGTTTTCGTTTGTCACAGTAACGATAAACCAAGTCACCTTTGCATTAATAAAGAAATTTGCCATTTTCCTAATAATGGGATTTTTGACATTTGAACTACTAACATTAAAGTTCGAAAAAAAGACTGAAATAACAGTTTTCTTTAAAATTTTATTAGGTAACTTAAACAATTAATAATCCGTGTTTCTACCGCGAACACTAACAACACAAGAACATCGGTTTGGCATACTCAAAATAAGTTCATCCAAACACGCTGTGGAATGGCCGCCCATGTTCGTTGCAACAACAAAAAAAGGTCTTCTTGCGACTGGATACCCTCCATATTCGGCAGAGCTCTTCTCTGTAGCATATCCCATGCATGCTCAATCGGGTTCAAGTCTGGCGACTGAGCAGGCCAGGGCCAAAGCCACATCTCAATCTCAAGAAATCCGCATAAAAATGCTTGATCCCTAGACACTTTTGATGTGTGTATTAAATATATACCCTTTTGAAGAACTTTTAATTTAAGTGTGTTTAAAGTAAAAGCTTATTCTAAAAATATGGAGTTAGAGATGTTTGAATAATAAATATAGAATTACGATAAAAAGTGTCATGACTTCTTGTAGATTTTTTTTTGTAGTGGGACATATTTCTCCTTACTTTGCTGCAATCTGTGACAGTGATTATGTGACGTGACGTGACGTGAAAAGGGACGGAAATAGTTTACAGAAAATAGTGTTTCAATTTCTGATTTGCTGTAAAATATTATCGAAATTACTTCATAGAATTTACATCAAATTATTTGGTTAGAGAGATGTTAGAGATGAATTCAATTTTATAAATCCGATTTAAATTATTAGCTCTCAAACTAAGATCATTTTTCAACTAGTTCATTTAACGCTAACAAATACATACCCCAAAAAATAATAATAAAACGGCCAAGTGCGTGTCAGGCGACGCATAGCATAGGTTTCCTTAGTCACCCATTATGGCAACGCGGAGTTGGTATTTATTACTATGATAAATGTTGATAAGATAATTAATGTTTTTCGTGATTTTATTCATCACTTTGTAGACGTGGTAAATACACATATCCATGCAAAGTTTTATCTTTATAGCACTAACCATTTAGGTTAGTTAGGACGAATATATGAACGGAAATTACGAAACTACATAATTAAGGGTCCCGAGATGTGAACTACAGCACCATAAAAAATAACACGTTTATTTATTTATTTATAAACTTTATGCACTAAATTTGTACATCGGCGGACTTAATGCCCAGGGCATTCTCTTCCAGTCAACCTTCGGGTGGTGTAGAAATGTTGTGAGGTAGGTGCACAGGTTTCATTTTACACATAATGTATATAACACAATATACCTAAATCTAGACGCATACATATATAAACACAATAGTACACATCACAAATACAAATATAAACATACATTTATAGATACATACACATATATATCCATCTATACACCATGAGAATACCCGGCATATGAGGTGTGCTATGGATGAGATAGTGCTGCCAGTTCATTTAGAAGGAGTTCGTGTACTTTTTTTTTTTAATGTAAAACGGTTTATATATTTTTATATTAAATAGTTGTATATGTAGCAGATGTAAATGAAAGGTTATTTATGTAAACCGAATATATTTCGCGTTCTTATTATTATTTATTAAATTTAACCAAATTTAATCTAAATTTTAACTCCATTACAATAATAACACTAAGTAATAAACTAGACAAGGCTGCTTTACAATGTCTCATTGATTCGATCTCTTCTAGCTGCGTAGCGCGTCCGTCCGATGTATAATTAAATACAAAATACATCTTGTTACCGTCCACAGAGTTCTCGTAATATTTTTTATTACGAGATAAAAAAACTGCTAAGCTCCAGTTATTATATCAAGATTCTTGCCAGTACATCGCGTATTTACAATCTTGTCGCCTGTGGACCGTTATGGGGACACACGCAGAAATAGTATGCACAACAAATTCTTGGACAGGAAGAATACAGTCAATGTTTTTTGTAAACCATTCTAAATTAAGTTAGGTATACACATGCTTAAATATTAGTCAAAATAGCTAATATTAACATGTTATTTTGAGGTATAAACAATAACCGTCAAGGTGACATCCGTTGCCCGTGATACCGAGCGTTGGAATATAGTCAACTTGTCAATATTGTATCAATTGTATTGATAAACTTAAAAACCGCCATAAGTTTTGAATTACTATGTTTATACTGATACATCCCGACTAAGCACAACAGTTTTACCTTCGTCAAGTAGCAACGCCATAAGGAACGACTATGCTGCACACGAACATGGAGGCAGATGTTAAAACCCGTCATGTAAGAGTTCGAGGCAGGTGCTTTCAAGGCTCGTTTGAGTCGGAAAGTGTCTATACACTTCTGGAAGACTTATAGACTGGAAACCAACGCTTGCCAATTTAATGCATTCAATACTTCAGTATTTGATCCTATTAACAAAACCAACTTGGCACTGCACGACCTCTGGTCTCCATGAGTGCCTACCTAAATATTGTGGGCTTAGCAGTGTATAAACCTGAAATGGTCGCTTGACAAATTTATAAGCAAGTTTTCACATCAATTCAGTATGCATCTCATATGCTTGCCAGTTTTCACGACCGTGTATCACAAACTGCTCCAACTACTGTATATTAGGTGAGAGAATCCACTTTCGAGCATTTTATCTGCATTTAATATGAGTAACATACCTAAAATTTTAGGAATACAAATACTTACACAAAATAAAAGTTATTTTTAAATTTTTAATTTGCTCACTGCCTCGTTGGTCTAGCGGTTGACGTATGCGACTGCCGATCAAAAGGTCTCGGGTTGGAATCCCGGGTCGGGCCAAAAGTGTTATTGAGTTTTTCTGATTATGGAAATACTTAAAAACAGCAGGAAGTCTGGAAGTTGGGGTCTGAGGCACGGAGGGCCTCGGAGAGCACGTAAAGCGCCTGCGCCTGATATCTCCCCGATTGTGTCGGTTAACCGTCCCATCGGATTATGAGAGAGAGGAAACAGAGAGTGCAGCTGTACTTGATAAACACTTGTGCACTATAATATCTCCTGCGTAGTTGGCTGGTTTCCAGTGAGACTGGCCGCCGTGGCCGTAATCAGCTAAGATAATCAATTTACGAGTACTAAACTAAACAGAAAAGCCGCAAATCGAGTTGGTGACTTCTGGGTTACCAGTCACTTTAAATCAGCTGTCTGCTTCTTTGCCCTTATTTTATATTAAAAAAACTTAGTTGGCGCATAAATACTATTTTATAAAAAATTTAACCGATTTCAAAAAAAGGGGGAGGTTCTCAATTCGACTGTATTTTTTATTATTTTTATGTTTGTTACCTCATAACTTTTGACTGGGTGAACCGATTTTGATAATTCTTTTTTTATTTGAAAGCTGGTGCTTCCCGAATGGTCCCATTTAAATTTGGTCCCGATTGAAGTCGGTTTTTTTTTTGTTAAAATTTTTAGGTAATTATGAACGTATCTTTACATGATTAGTTACATAATGTGCAAATATTTTTATTCGAATATGATGAAGCGAAATAGCATAGTATGGAAATAGAAAAGTAGTTTCTGCTGTCTATACCTGTTTGTATTTGCCATCGTAGATCCTAAGCTACTGAACTTGAAGTAGCTATATAAGAAAGCATTGTATTAGTACATAAGCAGTATTTATCACTTGAATCAAGCAGCCGTGTTTTGACTCAGTCACCTTATACTTCAGAACCAATTTTAATGAATGAGCTGTAAATACTTACGTAATAATGACCCGAATGACATAGGTGATCAGAATTTTATCAAAAGTTTGTACGCAGTCGGCTAACAGTTTCTTTTATTTTTTTATTTAGGAATCATTTTAAGTTCAACTATGTTAATGGCTTTATTTTTTTTAAAGTTTCGACATCCAGACAATTTTTTTTTCTGTATCTCACATAAAGTAACTTTTTTAGAGACTTATTTGTTTATATAGTGTCTTAATAAAAAAAATATGTATTTTTTTTTCATTTAAACGGTTTTATTGAAAATAATGTACCTTTTAAAAGCTAAAAAATAATTAGGTAAAAAATATTCGGTATAAAATCGTTGGGCGTACCGTAAACTAAGATGACTGGATGGAAACACGGGCCCAACGAATTTATACGGAATATTATTCACCAAATTAGTTTTTAGCTTTTAGTACTTTATTTTCAATAAAACCATTTAAATTAAAACATTTTTTTACATATTTTTTATTTCCATGTTTTTAGTTTTTAATTTCATTACATAGTACTTCTCATCTGTGTTCGACTGTTCAAGCTCTTTCATTTGATACGCATATAGTGATAGTCTTTGACAAAATGTGTAAACCGCCATTTTGTAGCGGCGGACATCTTGGATTGTAATTTTTCATAGTAAAACTGTGTTCTACTAGTCAACCTACCTCAATATGGCTATCAAATGAAAGGGTTATTGACATATTGAGGTAGTCGTGACAAAATTTTTAAACCGCAATTTTGTAGCGGCGGCCATCTTGAATTTAAAATAAAACAGAATTCATTGAATTGTATTGTCACCAGAACTGAGGGTGTGTACCAAATTTCAGATCAATCTGTCAACAGGAAGGGGGTCAAATTTCACTTACAAACAACACCCAGGTCAAGCTAAATAAACCGTTTAAAATGCTAAAAATCAATATACACACATCAAAAGTGTCTAGGGATCAAGCATTTTTATGCGGATTTCTTGAGATTGAGATGTGGCTTTGGCCCTGGCCTGCTCAGTCGCCAGACTTGAACCCGATTGAGCATGCATGGGATATGCTACAGAGAAGAGCTCTGCCGAATATGGAGGGTATCCAGTCGCAAGAAGAAGAAGTTTTTTTGTTGTTGCAACGAACATGGGCGGCCATTCCACAGCGTGATTTGGATGAACTCATTTTGAGTATGCCAAACCGATGTTCTTGTGTTAGTGTTCGCGGTAGAAACACGGATTATTAATTGTTTAAGTTACTTAATAAAATTTTAAAGAAAACTGTTATTTCAGTCTTTTTTTCGAACTTTAATGTTAGTTTTAAACTTTCATGGTCAGAAACATTAAAATAGAAATCTACGGGATTGCTACCATGTACCTTTTTGTTTGTGAGTATCCAAAGTAAAATATCGGATACTCACAAACAAAAAGGTACATGGTAGCAATCCCGTAGATTTCTATTTTAATAATTTAATGTTAGTGGTTCAAATGTCAAAAATCCTTTTATTAGGAAAATGGCAAATTTCTTTATTAATGCAAAGGTGACTTGGTTTATCGTTACTGTGACAAACGAAAACACTTTATTTGATGAATCCTTAAAGAAAATTTTAATTAATATCAATCAGGAGAAAAGTTATTGCAAAAATATATGTTGATCCCTAGACATATATGTTGATCCCTAGACACTTTTGATGTGTGTATATATATATATATATATATAAAGGTAGTAGAGCCACGCTGATTTCAGCACGAACGGGCCGGCTCGACCGGGGCGGTACTACCCTCGCACGGAAAATCAGCGTAAAATGTCAGCATTCGTGCTGTCGTGTTTCGTTGGTGAGTGGGAGACCGGAGGCCCAATTAGTCTAGTCAACAAGTTCCATACTTGTTGACTAGACTAAAAGATGCACAAGCATCACTAGGCCGCCATAGTGTAGGTCACCATGCTGCATTGTTGCATTCGCAATGAGTATGGTGGCCACCACTCGTGGATTCTGCTTATGCTTTCCATCAGGCAGAGTAGAGTCATTTTGGCGGCCCAAACATAAAAAAAAAATATATATATGTCGGAGACACAAGAATAAACGAGAACATGAATGACAGATACAGCCAATCTGGACCAAAGCCAAACACTAATCACTACTAAACGGATACGAATTAACTTAAACACCATCAGCAACCCCCCATGAGGGGATTGGGGCAACGCTCACCCCTCCGCGATGCCCTGTGGAATTCGCCACCTAGGCTAGTAATTCCCCCACTGATAAATATCGCCTCATACACACAATATAAAACACAGAGATACAATAAATCACAAATCAAATAATAGATATGGTCGTCGCGAGATCTGAAGAGAACTGTGTCCTGTTGCCGATCGCGCCGCTTTATATAGAGTATTCCGTAGTGTTCGATAGTGGCAAATGTTTGTATCACTTTTATTATTTGGATACCCTCACTCCGACACGGCCGTCCTGACGTATTACACGTCCTCGTGTGATGTTGAAGGCATCATCATCATTATCCGCAGAAAAGAAAGAGATTTTTGTGTTGTTCGGCCACTCCTGACCAAGGACATTGGGTACATTATTACATGTTATCTTCTGTGGAACAACTTCATTTAGGACATTCTCATAAAATAGGCTTTTCGTTATCAAATCTGAATGCTAATAGACTTCTCGCTACATACTAAATTAATAACACCAGTAAGTAGTATCGCAACAGTCACCTCACCGTTTATCGCGTTACACATTTTTGGATTATTATTATTAACAATATCTACATGGCCTCTTATTCTACCAATTTCACTTTTCAATGGCCACCTCGCCTTTCAGTGGCCACCTCGCATTTCAGTGGCCACCTCGCCTTTCAGTGGCCACCTCGCCTTTCAGTGGCCACCTCGCCTTTCGCAAAACTTAACTAAACTTTAACAACCACCACGCTGATAGGATATCTCATATCTCATTATAGAGACTACTCGCCACACAATTACAACTCAATTTCATTCCATTGCATCAGCATTAATTAACCCTTGATTATCATCATCAACATCAATAGGGACTTGATCTACAGGGATTTTCCTCACTATTATCAATTCCAGACAAATCTACCTCCTCGGGTATATCACTTAAAGGAAACTCTCGTATACGAAGGCAAGCGCATTTGTAGGTTCTGTTACCAGTCAAAGATTTCAAAGTATAACGATCGCCATCGAGCAACTCTACAATTTTAAACGGTCCTTTATACTTAGGATTTAACTTTGTCTAATTTCTTTCTTAACTTTGAATCAAAACTAAGTTACTGAGATCAAACTTTACTAATTTACACTTTCCCTATCAAATGTCACATACGTGTACACACAGTATCTCTCTCACTCTGCCATATCTGACCTCACTGTCTATTCTGTCTCAATAAAACAGTACACTACTGAACAGCAAAAGAAAACAGTAACATCATTATTAAAATCAGAACAACATAAAATAAGAACTTTAGTAATTGACTACTGCTGCAAATTCTCAAAGCAATCAAAATAAATAGTATCGTAGGTCATCCCTGTGACCACCACAAGTGTAACAGTTAGTTATCCCTTGTGACTCCCACACGTGTATCTGCCAACTACATAGACATGCCAGCTACAATCACCCGCTGCTGGTGAGATAGCTGTTTTTTTGTCTTTACTGAAAATATCGACATTTCATCACAAAATAAAAAAACGGTAATTATAATTCGAGTCACAACTATCACAAAGTGGTAAAAATAATAATCTAAAAAATGTTAACAGCCACTATCAAAGATGAACCCGCCTCAAACTAAAAATCACATCACAATCATAAATTTAAAATTGAATAAATAAAAAAACCCCTTATGCAGCATCAGGGCGAAGTTATCAATTACACAATTGTCATTTAACGATTATACTGGCACGTTTTGCAGACATTCGGTTTTTCTTCCCCACTTTCACCCCCACAACCTTCAAATGACTCAACCGACTCTCATGAAACACGTCTAAGAACACTCGCACGCAACTCACCTTTCATACAAAAAAACTAAATTGAATTCGCTTCATCCGTTCGCGAGCTACGGTGCCACAGACAGACACACGTCAAACTTATAACACCCCTCCCCTTGCGTCGGGGTAATAAGAAATAAATTTAAACAATAAACAAACAGCATGTGCAGAACGGGTAATTCAATCCACCTCCATCACAGATATTCTGCTATGATATAATACTACACTATACTTCCGAAATCATCTACCTTTGTACCGATGTCACCAATAGAAACGATCTTATTATTTTAAGAACAAAATTATTTTCGAAAACTGCAAATGAAAACCTTAATGCAAACAGATTCTCATTCTTCTCTTTAAATAATTATGTCGTTTGAAATACAGTAATCATGTAGTACATGAAACAATAACCGCAATGAATAAATCTGGATTAAAACTGTTCATAGAATTTCGATGTTACAATAAGTGCGGGCATTACCTACCCTCAATAATGTTACTGCACAATATTGTCCATTTTTGAATTAAAATCACCTTCACTCACTCCACTATTTTATTTTTGTTTACACAAAAATCAACAATCAATCAAACAATCGAGAGTATAAATTACACAATATTGTCGTTTGCCTAGAAATTCATCTGACAGAACTTATCTTATTAAAGAGCACTCAGCACAAAATAAAAATAGTACGACTCACCGGATTGTTGGAGTTGTCTGTACATACCGGTTACTTCCCAGTTACCGATGCGTTGCTTTTACTACCGCACGCTGCCGCTGTTGTAGGCCGCACGTCTCATAAACCGTTCGTACGCGAAAAGGCTATACCGACACTTTCGACACTATGTGAGCGTTCTCGCTTACAAAAATTTAACAAATGACACCTCGTACGATTTTCGAGCGGCGGGTAGTTCGACAGCTCGCCGCGACTGACGATCCGTTACACTCTCAAACGTTGTGGGCAAATGAGATTCAGATCCCACTTCTGATGTCGGAGACACAAGAATAAACGAGAACATGAATGACAGATACAGCCAATCTGGACCAAAGCCAAACACTAATCACTACTAAACGGATACCAATTAACTTAAACACCATCAGCAACCCCCCATGAGGGGATTGGGGCAACGCTCACCCCTCCGCGATGCCCTGTGGAATTCGCCACCTAGGCTAGTAATTCCCCCACTGATAAATATCGCCTCATACACACAATATAAAACACAGAGATACAATAAATCACAAATCAAATAATAGATATGGTCGTCGCGAGATCTGAAGAGAACTGTGTCCTGTTGCCGATCGCGCCGCTTTATATAGAGTGTTCCGTAGTGTTCGATAGTGGCAAATGTTTGTATCACTTTTATTATTTGGATACCCTCACTCCGACATATATATAAAAATCAATGCCACTTTTCGTTGTAATTTTATAACTCAAGAACGGGCTCACCTATCCAAACCAAATGTTAAGGCTTTGTTCGGACTATTTAGTAGATGGTTTATGTGAAGTTTGCACAAAATCGGTCGAGCGGCTCTTCATTTATCACATTTCCAATGAAGTGGACACGGGTCAGCTAGTTTACTAATAAAATACTAGTAACCCCTTTAACTGCTGATCAAAATGCCCATGACAGATGTTTTCATATAAAGCCATTTATATCACATTTTGTATGATATTTTTTGACAGCACCTTATTATTTATCACTTATTAAGTCAACTTATGTTCGAAATACACACGCTATCGCTATTCTTTGAAGTGTTTCACTCACATTCACAGTAACTGAACCTATTGTATCAATATCAATTTTTATTATATAAATATGAACGGGATTCTGTTATCAAAAGGGTATCTACGAAAACCAGTCATTGGAAAAAGTGATGCTAAGTACAAAACTCAATAGCGGCTCGTTCAAATTCGATTAATTTTTATTTTCATATTTCCGGCTTATCTTTCATATGGAAAGTTCTTATGGAGAGAAGAAATGAAAACAAAATTGCTATAAAACGGAATAAATAATAATTTTCTTTCCTATGTAAACCATAGAGTAAATTAAAAATCTGTCCCTTCAAACATTTGACATCAATCAATACAAAATAGGAGATAGTTTTTTGTTTTTTCGAAAGACGGTCCCCATTTCATCTCTTCCACATTTTTTATCATTAATTTAATCACGACGAAGACTTTTAAGACTTAAGATTTGAAGACTTTAAACACTTGACATTGGCAGAAATAGCTGATCCGAGAGATCCGGCTGGTTGCCATTTCATCAAAAAAAGAAGAAAATAAAATAAGGACACGTTAGGATCATCTTTGGTAAAGTTTTAAGTTCTACTAGCTTTTATCCGCGGCTCCGCCTGCTTGTATATCGGTTATCGCGACAAAAACTAGGCTATGTCCTTCTCCAAGGTACAATCTATATGTATTTGACTGCCTCGGTGGCGCAGTGGTAGCGTATGCGACTGCTGTTCTTGAGGTCTCGGGTTCGATTCCCGGGTCGGACTAAATGTTTGTATGATCTGCAAATATTTGTTTCGGAGTTTGGGTGTTTTCTATGTATATTATGTATGTATTTACAAAAAAAAAAGTATATATGTAATTATATCAGTTGTCTAGTACCCATAATACAAGCTCTGCTTAGTTTGGGACTAGATGGCGTTGTGTGTTCGATGTCTGAAATATAAAAAAAATAAAAATTAAAAAATATCGAAATTTATCCAAATCGATCTAGTGGTATAGCCGTCAAAGCATGACATACGGTACGGAGTATGAATGGCTGTCTAAAGTAAATTTCAAAGAAAAATGATCGCTCTGAAATACTTTATAATTATTTTATTTACTTTTGGATTGCGATATCCACATAACTTTTGATGGAAGAAAATCTGTCTGGGCAATAAGTACGATTTAAATACGAGTATAATTTATTGAAACCCATTTTGGTTAGCAATATATTTTCCATTATTTATAGTTTCCGGACAGGATATAGGTATTCAGTCGATTTCTAAAGATGTCTTATTTATTTCATTACTATTCAATATAATTTATGGTACATTTACAATTCCACTATGTTTATGTGGCTTCAGGGTTCAGCCATCAAGTTTAGCTATTGTGAGTACTTGCATAAACAATAATATGTAGTACCTGCCTCAAATGGCGTAAAACTCTACGTGGTAATGCGTCCAGTCTTTTGGGAACGCTACCAGTAGGCGAAAATGTGGAGGAGTTTTTTGACGCTTGTATGTAAATTTTTAATTTGATGACCGTAGCATTGCTTAGTATTTTTTTTTTTTTCTAAAAATTAATCCTAGCTAGATCGATTTATAGCCCCCTAAGCCACATACTAAATTTCAGTTCGGAATTGCAAAAAATTAATACTATTTTTCTTAACGTCATTCGATAAACAACATCAAAATCGATGCATCCGGCATCTGTCATCGAGTGAGCTACGATTAAGTTCCGCTGAATTATATGGCAGGGTTATAAATTATTAGTTCCATAAATACAGGGGATACAGACAATTCAATTACTATGACTTAGGGAGATGCGGTGACATTGAAATAAGCGTTCACGAGACAGCCATTTACGATGATAAGTATTTATGTATAAGAAGAAATCCAGGTGAATCATTTTTACCTTTTGTATCAGTAGTTTTTTTCTACCTTTTCCTGTATGTAGTTTATTCTTACAGAGGAATTAATTTAAATCGAAACTAGGCAATTCTCTTTGAGAACAATTGAGAAACTAAATAAACTGCCGATATAGAAAAATATATAATAATTTTAAACATCTCACGCATGGCAATCTGAATGTTATTGCATTTACAAGTAAAAGAATTGTTAAGTGAAAAAAAGCTAATTTTTTTTAAAGCTCCACCGTTTCGAATACGCCTATATTGCAATAAACTGCATGTTTCTGTGTTTAAATTGTATTACAATCTAACTGTTTTGTCAATCTGACGGCAACATAACATATTTGTTCTATGTAAAATGATAAATTTAATTAACATTTATTCTAGACAAGTATAATCATCTAAATCATCAATTGATGCTAAAATATTCTTGTTTCTTGAAAACAAGAATATTTTAGAATCAACACAATTTGGATTTAGAGCGTCTAAAAGCACGGATGATGCAGTCAGTCAGCTCACAGATTTTATATGTACTAAAGTTGATGGAAATCAAAAATGTATAGGTGTTTTTCTTGACTTAGCCAAAGCATTCGATACAGTCCCGATTCCTGCACTCGTGAACAAGCTGGACGTCATTGGCGTAAGAGGAACAGCCCTAAAAATATTTGAAAGCTTCATATGTGACCGTAAACAACATGTAAAGATTGGTAATCAAATTAGCTCCATGGCAAATGTTGTCTACGGCGTCCCCCAAGGCAGTATCCTCGGACCAAGTCTCTTCCTGGTTTACATCAACGACCTATGTCTTCAAACACTCTGGAACGGTAAAACATTCACGTACGCTGACGATACTGCCGTGGTATTCCATGGAGAGACCTGGGAGGAGGTAAGGAGGTCAAATTGCTGAAAAAGGCCTCCATCAACTTAGCCAATGGCTAAATGCTTCTTACTCTCAATATCTTGAAAACATCATTTTTACAATTCTCTCTCTCTTCTAAAACTAACCTTAACAATTTTAATATTAAAGTTCATTCTTGTGGTTATCCTAACAGTACTAACTGCTCTTGCCTTTCTATTACAAAAGTCACACATGTCAAATACTTAGGTATTATCATAGATGAGAGACTATCTTGGGAACCCCATATATCTCTTACTACTGGTCGCACTAGAAAGTTAATCTGGGTTTTCAAAAAACTTAGACATGTCGCGGAATTTCCTTTGCTTCGTGATATATATTACGCCTTAGCTCAATCCATACTCGGATACTGTGTAGGGGTCTGGGGTGGTGCTTGTAAAACCCATTTGATACAACTGGAAAGAGCTCAGAGGTCTTTACTGAAGGTAATGACTTTTAAACCCTACAGATATCCGACTAAACAGCTACATGAAAATTGCGAACTACCAACAATTAGACAATTGTATATATTCCAAATTATAACAAAACGACATAGACTTACTCCCTACAAGGCAAATGAGTATAATATGAAACGTGTCATTAATAATGTGTGCTTACCTGTCAAATGTCGGACGGCTTCGGCTAGAAGACAGCAATCGTACAGGTCATCTTACTTATATAATAAAATAAATAAAATAATAAACATGCATCCTCTTACTGTTAGAGAAGTTAAAATCAAAATTAAGAACTGGTTGCTACAACTAAACTACGATCAAACAGAAATGCTATTGCTTGCCAATTAACACTCCCTATATCTCACAAATCAGACCCATTTTGAACAATCTATCAAACACACACACACACACATACACACCACACATACACATACATACACACGCATGCACGCTTTCACACTCAAACATAAATAACTTAATCTATTAATTACTTTGTGAATTTCTCTTATTCACTATGTGTATCAACCAAAATTGGGAGAGGGCACTGACTTCTGTAACACAGGTTTTTACCTAGCTCAGAAGTCAGGGACTTCATAGGAATTATGTAAAAAAGTTAGTGAATAAATATTTTATTATTTTTTTATTATTATAAATAAAATACTTGAAAACTCAATTAATATTCATTCACACAATCTCATTCTCACAATCCTCCACAGCGAGAGCTATTATTAATTTATTTCATCAAACAATTATAATGCTTGAAGCTGATAGGCCAATCATTGGCTGTCATTAAGCTATTCATCACTGAACCTGAGATCTCGGTAATGGACAACTAATCATAAACAAGTAGGCTCGGATGTCAACCATTATATCTGGATCGTTACTAGCACAGTAAAATATACATGGTTCCATATTCATGTATTTTCTTATGATAGAATAGAAAGATAATATTTGAGGGAAAAGGTAGGGTATTTAATCATCTGCCGATGTGCTTTACAAGGTTTATTTTGCTCATTCTTTATCGGTTTTCAAAACTTCGGTCAAAAAGAATCGGTTTATTTTCTCTCTCATACAGAAAGTTATCAAAGAACAACTTACAGGTAGTAGAGCCATGCTGATTTCAGCATGAACTGGCTGGCTCGACAGGGATGGTACTATCCTCGCACAGAAGATCAACGTAAAATCATTCATCAAAATATCAATTGCACGTTTGGCCTAGTGGTTTAACGGTCACCACGCCGTTTCCTACTTCGCCAAGTGTCGTGGGTTCAAATCCCACGTAGGACAACACTTTGTGTGATCCACAAATTGTTGTTCTGAGTCTGGGTGTTCTTTGTGTCCGTTTCATGTATGTTTGTAAAGTTCCCCGTGACACAGGATTTATTCCTAGTACGGGAGTTGTCTTTATTATATAAAAAAAAAAGATAGCGTTCATACTGTCTGACCCTGCCAAAATGACTCTACTCTACCTGATGGAAAGCATAAGCAGATATGGTCACCATACTGCGAATGCAGACAATGCAGCATGGCGACCCACACCATGGTGGGCTAGTGATGCTTCTGCATCATCAGGCCTCCGGTCTCGCACTCACCAATAAATCAACTAAGCAGAGCTTGTGTCATTTTTATTTCTTTTTATTTAATGTTTGGCCCTGCCATAATGACTCTACTCTGCCTGATGGAAAGCATAAGCAGAATCCGAGAGTGGTGGTCACCATACTCACTGCGAATGCAGACAATGCAACAATGCAGCATGGTGACCCACACCATGGCGGGCTAGTGATGCTTCTGCATCATTGGGCCTCCGGTCACGCATTCACCCACGAAATACGACAACACGAATGCTGTCATTTTACGTTGATTTTCTGTGCGAGGGTAGTATCACCCCGGTCAAGCCGGCCCGTTCGTGCTGAAATCAGCGTGGCTCTACTACCTTGGGTACTAAACAACTGATATAAGTACATATATACTTTTTTTTTTGTAAGTACATACATATTATGCATAGAAAACACCCAAACTCTGAAACAAATATTTGCAGATCATACAAACATTTGGTCCGACCCGGGAATCGAACCCGAGATCTCAAGCACAGCAGTCGTATACTTTCCCAATGCGGCACAGAGGCAGTGCAGATGCTTCTTTCTGAGAACACGACAGCACGAATGCTATCATTTTAGGTTAATCTTCTGTGAGAGGGTAGTACCGCCCCGGTCGAGCCGGCCCAACCGTGCTGAAATCAGCGTATACCTTGTAATGTATGACCGAAACGAGCTCAGAGAGCAGTGTTAAAGGTATCCTTACAGCGATTTCCATGCTTCATCAAGGATCTTTATGAATACTGTGAAGTCCTTACTGTCCGCCAACTATTCTTAAAAGTCCTTTCCTATACCTAGTTCTCAACATATCGCTCCTGTTATTTATACTAAAATACTAAAGAGTGACTCAATAAATATAACGAAAACCGGTGTGAAACAGCGCCTGAGCTGTGTTTCACCGACTAAGTGAGGATACCCATACCCCATACCCCAACCCCTCCCCCATCCCCCTCCCCCAAAGGCCGGTAACACACTAGTGACGCCTCTGGTATTGCGGGTGTCCATGGGCGCATAATGCCAAATTGCAGATTATGAAGACCTTTAAAAAAGCGACAAGAAGAAGAAGGAAAGACTTAGAAGGAAAATATATAATAATATGTTATTTGTATTTATTATTCTACCAATTGGATTCAATAGCACTACAACAGTACTAAAGTGGTATGATGATTCTTGTAATTTACATTATTAAAGTATCAATTTTATTCTAAATATGTATTTGTACCTGCTGTGTTAAGAGCTAATAACCTGGTCAAGATAGCACAGAACCATCGTTTTCTTTGTATCACGATATGACGTTGCTAACACGTTTTAAACCAGTTGCTGATATAAATAACATTTCCAATTTAAAATTGATAATCAAGAACGACCAAGAAGAGAAGCGGCGAAAGGAGGCACCCCTGTCGTACGCCTGCGTGCACCTTTATGTCCTCCGAGACGAGTCCATTGTACGTCACTTTGCAAGAATAATTCTTGTATAAGGCTCGTGTGATGTTGATGACCTTCTCGGGAACACCCATCTCGCGTAGACGGGGCCAGATGCTAGCTCATCTCACCGTATCGAAGGCTTTTTCGAAATCTACAAAAGTAAGATACACCTCCCATTGCCATTCTGATGCCTGTTTCAGTATAATACGGAGAGTGTTAATTTGGTCTGTACACGACCGGTTCGGACGGAATCCTGCCTGCTCACTGCGAATTAGAGGGTCAACGGCCCTCGAAAGCCGATCCAAAATTACTTTACAGAGCAACTTGGAAGGGATCGAAATCAAAGTAATGCCTCTCCAGTTGCTGCATTGACTTAGGTCCCCCTTTTTTGGCACGGTGATAAGGAGGCCTTTGTTCCAGTCATCCGGTAGCTCTTCGTCTTGCCAGACGCGCCGTAGTAGGGGCGTCAGGGCATTAGCAGCGGAAGCCACATCTGCCTTCAGCATCTCAGCCGTAATAAGGTCGTATTTGAGGGAGCGAATGGCGTGTATTACTTCCTCTCCAGTCGGTGGGGAGCATTCAATGTTTAAAAGTTCTCTCCGTTTAGATCCGCATTATCCTTAAATTTACTTAACTCCCAAGTATCGGTCTCCACTTACTGTTTTGAAATTAAATGAGGTTTTATTTAAATTAAACTATTTTACACACTGCTACTTACCGATTGCTTCCATTTTATTCACATTACAGACCGTATACTTTTAAATTTATGTATTTATACACCATAATCGCTTAAAAGGATTAAATCTGCAATATAATAATGTTGTAATGCAGTGTAGTCATCTTGTAGAACAGATTTTCAGCTAACCTGAATACCTACCCTATGGTATATAAATTAGAACTTAAATTCGTATATAATTTTAAACTCTTTCTAGAAATCTTGCTACTGCAAATGTAAAAAAATTATGTATATCGAAAATAAAATAAAGGCAAAATATCTCTAGGAATGGGTGAGGCCGATTTGATTCCCGGATAGGGTAAATTGTTATTGAGTGTTACTATTAGGTGGAGTGGATATGAGTGTACAGTAAAGACATGTGCACAGAATAAAAGGATCATAATCTCTTACATATACATTATATATATTTTTTATGGAATAGGTGGGCAAACGAGCAGACGTATCGCCTGATGGTAAGCAATTACCGCCGCCCATGGACACCTGCAACACCAGAGCCGTCATAAGTGCGTTGCCGGCCTTTAGGGGGAAGGGGGGAGATAGGGGGAGGGGGTTGGGGTATGGGCCTCCGGTATCCTCATCACTCGGTGAAACACAGCGCAATCACTATTTCACACCAGTTTTCTGTGAGGCCGTGGTATCACTCCGGTCGAGCCGGCCCATTCATGCCGAAGCGTGGCTCTCCCACGGTGATAATTTAAGAAAGGCTGAAATTTAAGCGATTTAAAAAATGTACTTTAAAATAATAGTTATTAGAACACTTATTACTAATAAAAACAAAAATAATAAAATAAACTAACTAACATAATCAAATAAACTTGTTTACAGTCAAACGACTAGGCAGCGGCTATTGCTCACTTTTGAAAAGAGACCAGGGAATTGTTAATGAACAATGATAAAATACCATATCGCAAATAATCGCAATCTCAATCGCTACAACATAGCCTGGCCACCTCCATTTTCTCCACTTTATGTCTTAACCGTGATTATATAAAATACAGCGATATCTCTTAAATAGTTTGGCGTACCCGATGAACAGATAACTAGGTCGTTTATTTGTAAATTACCTCAAGCATTGTGGTGGCTGGTGTTGAAACATTTGTACACAAGCTGTTGTTTACTTCGTTAAGATAAGTTCTACGATATCAGGGATAGAATAGACAAAGGCGTGGATTACAAGGTTTGGATAACAAGAGTTATATTATTTCTTAATTTGCATCGAAACAATATAATTTTATTTGAACATTGCAAACTACTTTGGCTGGTTTCTTTAGTAGGTAGTCGTTTTGTAGTCAGCTTTGAGAATATAATTCAAGGAAAATAAACGACTAAGGAAAACGGATAATGTGGTGAAGTAAAATCCCTAAAAATTCAGCTTCGTTTTCAATTATAATGACTATTTTATTAATCAAACAAATCTTAATTTTGGAACACTTTGGAATTAGCATGCCAGTCAGGTGAATTTGACTGCACGGTTGACCTCGTCGTTTAAGTGGTCGCCGCTTCCTACTGCGCGTCGTGGGTTCAAATCCCACATGGGACAACACTGTGTGATCCACAAATTGTTGTTTTGAGTCTGGGTGTTCTTTGTGTCCGTGTCATTTATGTTTGTAAACTCCTCCGCGACACAAGATTTATAGTGCCGCACGCACGCACTAAGCTCCTGCACCACGCGCCAATGACTAGGGCTCTAAATACGCTCAACACAATGGCAGACCATACTGATCTGTTTAAACGTTCACTGAGCGAATTCACAAGAGTTTCGAATTGGACTATATGTTACCTTTAGAAAACATAAGATTTTTACGATTTTTGTTTGTTGGATAGTATTTTAGTGACATGTTTGTTTTTTATTGATTGTATGTAAGTGATTAGTATTAATCTATGTAACTACGCTATCGTATTGGATTGCCTGTGAGGATAGCGCATGTTTGTAAATAAATAAATAAATACGCCTAAAGCAGGAGGCGTCTTTTAAAAATTATTAAAAGAAAACCTTTTGTGGCGTAGTGGTAGCGTATGCGACTGCTGTGTTTGAGGTCTAGAATTCAATTCCTGGGTCGGAACAAATGTTTGTGTAATCTAAAAATATTTGTTTCGTAGTTCGGGTTTTTTCTATGTATAGAATACATGTAATCAATTAGAAAAAAAGTATATCAGTATTAATATGCTTATTTTATGTTTGTTAGTCTATGTCAATTGTATCTTTTTTTTTTGCTGATCAAATTCGTAACCTCGATGTTTTTACCTTACCAGATCGACATGTGCAGAAAAAAATGTTTTCAAAAGAATTGTGAAAAATATAGTAAATGGTTGAAAAGTAGTTAATTAAAAAGACATAAAGTCAACCTTTTCAGATTAAATTTGTGCGTTTATTTCTCAAAAATTGGGCAACCATATTAAAAGAGCACATTTAGCTAATTACACTGGGTCCACTAACGTTTTATTTTTTTTGGCATTTCAAGTGCGCGTACTTGAGACGGCAAATCACAAATAAAAATTTACTAGTATTTTAATGGTAACACGATGAAAGGGAAGAAGAATGTAGGGGAAATAGAGATCTTCCCAAGAAAAGGACGAAGGAAGAGGTTTTCAGTTACATGTCAATGTATTGTAAGGACTCGGGTATATCCTAAAAAGGAAACTCTCGAGCATTCCTGAAATGTGTGTCAAGCATTTGCAAATTAAAATGTTCGATTTTAAATAGTCAAGTACATTTTGCATGATTTGAATCGGAGTTAGAACAGCCGAGAATATAAAATTTACTTAAATTACCTTAACAGCAGCAATTTTATGCGACTTATCCTAAGTCTAAAAGGCTAGAGTTCTAGACGGGCGCCACATTCGTATTGGAAGACACGGCAGACAACTGTCATGTGAACCGTTTGCGGCATGGCTTTTTGTCGCTATCATCTGACGTATATTGATCGACAGTCATCATTGAACGTCATAATCGGTGTCAAACCAGTCATATGTCATCCTGTATGTGTCTTTTTGTGTAGTACATGTAAGGCAGGCACAGTGCGTTTGATATCATGAGAAGTGGCGCGATAATTATGAAAAAAAAAACTACAGTTAATGATTTAGTTTTTGAAAAATAATCTCATGTCTAATTTTAGCATTGCAAGCTTTTATAATAAAGTTTTAGAAATTAACGTTGTAACTTTAGAACGTTGAATGAGGGCCAAATATAAAAAAATGCTTTTTGTTAACATCCAATTTATTTTCTAAACTTTTCTTTTAACGCAAATCTAAATCAACATCCTTTAACAGTCAACTGCTGGACATAGGTCCCTCCTATTTCTCAGACAGAAAGTTTTGTTGTACTACACCACGTTGGCCAGACGGGTTGGTATAGGGTTTGTTGCAAGTTTTCCTCCTCTTTGCAGTGATATTGTTCACGTAGTTTGCTCCTTTAGTCGCCTCTTACGACGGAATATAATAATTTAAATAATTTATTTCAAACATTCTAGAATCAAACTCACTTGTACTTATTCCACTATTTTAATTTCACTTTACACCTGACCGGTTTCGCCTTATGGCATTCTCAAAGGTTATGGCATTATACCAAGTGAGTTTGATTCTAGAATGTATTGCAACAAGTTCCATCAAGTGCCGACAATCGAGAGTATAAATTATAATTTATTTAACTTTGTCTCTGCGACCAGCGCACACGCAATAAAGGGAAAGTGAAGGAAACACATGCTCAGAAGCTGCACGTGGCCGAAATGAAGATTCTTAGATGGTCGGGTGGAGTGACGAGGCTAAACAAAATTTGAAATGAATATGTCCGAGGTAACTTTAAAGTGATTCCAATCCCGGAAAAGCTCACCGAAGGTAACTAACTCACTCGCCTAAGGTGGTATGGGCACGTCATGCCTAGAGACAGCGAGCATTTCGTTCAGAAGACATTGGCACCTACGGAAGGCAAGAAAGGAAGAGGCCGGTTGCCCTTGACTTGGAGGACTAGTGTGGCCAATCTCATGAAGAAGTCCCAATTACCTGATCCGACAACCCAGGACAGACTATCCTGACGCAAAAAAAAATAAGGAGAACCGACGCCACCTAACGTGGGAGGGCGAGGAAAAACAAGATTGAACTTCGTCTCCTATCATTTTTCCTCGTTTTTGCAAAATTGTTAGCAATATTCGGGTTCTGTTGTTTGCTTATTGTTTTATAAATGATCTGTCCAGCACTAAAAAAGTTTCCAATTCGAAGTCCTTGTAATTTAAGTTGTATCAAATAAGCTAACCCTTCAGCCCGACATGCTATGTATAGCAATCGACTAAGAACAATTATTAACTATTCTACTAAGAGAATACTATTATTCGATTAGTAGAAAGCCTGGTAGGAAATCGAACTGGTTGTTACATTAGCGGCGTTTTCTAAAGAGCATTTGGATCGTGATTTGAGCTCCATTTATTTGTACAAAATGTACGAGCTCTCTTACATTTACCTTCGGCATTACACAAAGCCTTTGTAAATATATATATTAATCAACCTATTGCCGTCCACTTCTGTCCTATTTCTTTGATACTTTTATTCTTGAGGTAGAACATGGGCTTTAAGGTCTGAATACAGAATATAATACAAGGTGAAAGGGATAGCGAGATAAGTTTTTTTAACCGACTTCAAAAAAAGGAGGAGGTTCTCAATTCGACTGTATTCTTTTTTTTAATGTTTGTTACCTCATAACTTTCGACTGGGTGAACCGATTTTGATGTTTCTTTTTTATTTTAAAGCTGGTGCTTCCCGTGTCGTCCCATTTAAATTTGGTCCAGATTGAAGTCGGTTCTTTTTGTTAAAATTTGTGATTATTTGTTTTTTTTTGTAAATCAATTTATATAATAACTAGCTGTTGCCCGTTGTATGTCGATTATCACGGCAAATAGTAGCCTATGTGTTATTCTTATATATCGACAGCTTATACGATACTGACGAAAGTAGCGTAGTTTGTAGCATAGCTAGTGCGTATTGCCTGTGTTTACTTGGAACTAAGAGCATTTTTTCTGCTTCAACAAGAACAAGACGGTGCTTTATCTACCTTTTTTATTTGATCTGAGAGCGTGACAATACAATATTATACAGAAATGGAGTTGATCTGATGCTGGAGCTGGAAGGTGGTTATCGGAACTCTGTATAGAAACATCGCAACATCATCGAGTTTGGACTCGTTTGATTCGTCTCGAGGCATTCCAGTAAAAGCTTGTTTTTAAAAAGCTTTTTACTTCAATTTATTTTATTTAGAAGTTTACAAACACATATATATAACTACGTGAGGCAAAACTTTGTAAACCTTTTTATAACAAAAATTATGCAAGCGGAGGAGTTCGAAATTTGACACAATTAAAGTTTATAGGTATGGAAGAGAAGTGCAACTTAAAAATAATAAAATATGTCAATTATGGTCGAATATCGACCGCTTGACGACTACTAGTTAAAAATAAATACTCGTAGCATGACAGATGTATATTTTTTTACACTCCTACTAATTATATCTACAGTGCAGTGTGAAATTTGCGGAGAGCTCTCTATTAAAGAATCACCATACTTGTTACCTTTACAATAACTCCGCCCTTCCCCTGTAACTGCATTAAGTTTAAATAAATAAACATACTTAATTGCACATTTAACTCATAGGTAATTTTATAAATGGGTATAAAAAATGGCGTATGTCTTTACTAAGTACAATCGTAATTTAGGTTCTTGTTTTTTTAAGAATGTCGCTATATGTCTTTAAGGTCGGTTCGAATAGTAGCCGGGGCGTGGGACGTCAAGGCGACGTTAGCAATTTGTCATTAGTGATGTGACTATGTGTGTTAAAATGTTTATCATGAAAATGTTAATTTGGATACAAAACCCCGATAGTGCCGACATTTAACTCCGAAATGAGAGTTAACCGTGATAATTAAAAACACATGTAAAGATTTACTCCTTGTCTGTCTTTTTTACCCGACTGCGAAAGAAGCAGGGTTATGTTTTTTGAGTGTATGCATATATACCTATGTATGTATATTTCTTTGGCACGCCCAAAAGCCTAAACGGCTTGTCGCATTTTTTGTGATTGGTGTCAATAGATTCATCGTAGTCATGAAAGTGACACTGGGTAGGTACATCAAAATAAAAAAAAACAAAATAAAAAAAATAATTAAAAAACTTGAATAATAAAGATGGCAGATATTGACGCAGTCGAGTTCCCTTTTAATTATTTTACTTGTTACATCTTATCAAATTTAAAATTAAGTCTTATCAAAATCGATCCAGCCGTTCCAGATATTAGCCGCAACGAACAGACAGACAAACATTTGAAACATTGCTTGCAATGTAAGTGCCGTATATAATTTTACATTTTCTCCTTTCATTCTTTGTTAATCTGAAATTACAAACAATTACTTCTAATTTATTTGTTTGTATAGATGTACATATGTTTTTTGCTATTAGTCGAGAACCTCTAACAACAACTGGAGTAATTAGTTCAAATATTGAATGATAAACAATAACGAAAAACAAATTAAAACGCCCACCCACACTTTGATTGACGGATGATTATGCGAGGAAGGGACCGGTATTCCGGCAATTTAGGAGAGATAGCTTCGATGATAATTGGCTCATATACAAGGTTGTTAGAAATAGGTGTTATCAAGTGATACATGCCAAATATTAATATACACCCAAGAGCAAATAACCAGGACACAACAAAAGTTACCAAGGCAAGCATAGGCCTTTGCACTGCTCATTTGAATAAAGGGAATAAAATTTACTCGTCACTTTGTATTAGATTTATATAAAATATGCATTGCATGTATAGCATTCGCACCAAGTTGAAATAGGGCTGGCTGTACTACAAACTTTCGGTTGATTTCGTTGTTCAATAACTCGACATAGGCAGCAGCAAAGTACAAAACAAGCGCGTACCTTGGACTGCTACGCGCACTCGTTAACCTTACACTTTCGAATGTTCAGGAATCGACAAAAATCTAGGGATTACGGTTCGCCACACGCGAGTAGAGATAGAAGAATCGACCGATACCAAACACGCGCTCACCGGAGGTTTTCACACACTTTCGCTCCAGATTTTTTACTACGCTTTTTGCCTTTTGCTACGATCATTGCCAGTATTCAAAAACGAAAAGTTACATAAAAAATTACGATTTATATTTTACGGTAACGGAACAGCACACAAAAAACGATTTTATTTTAATGTACTGAATGGGCACCTATGCTCCGGGAACGATCCAGGGTGGGTTATTATAATGACATGAATTATATTTGATTATGGTTGATTTTTTTAAATTACTGAACATATAATGTTAATTTAAATTAAATAAATAACATGTACTTAATCCTGAAATAAGCAAAGAAGTATGCGCACCATTTTTTTAATCGGCTGAAGGTACCAGCTTTTTATTAAATATGCTTGATCGAATTTAGTATCCAGCTATTGAGCCCGAGATATAATGTTTCTAGTTTCGGCAGTATCAAAACGGGGCGTAAGCAAATCTTTCCTTAGTATTAGTACCTGCATTTACTGTAAAGGTATTTCCGTACCTAAAAACGAACAAACTCGTAAACCACTGGGTCCTAGCATTTTTTGGTATTAAAAAAAAACAATTTGGGTTACACTCAAGATTTAACGGAATTTGTTGCAAGAGAATTGGACAAACAGAAAAAATGTCTGGGCATATTTCTAGATTTAACAAAAGCTTTTGATACAGTTTCTGTTCCTAAGCTTATTGAAAAGCTGGAGCGCGTTGGAGTTTGGGGTGTAACACTAGACCTATTCAAAGACTATCTCACAGACCGAACTCAAAAGGTTAAGGTAGAAAAATACCTCAGCGATGAGGAACATATGTTGTTCGGTGTGCCACAGGGTAGCGTGTTAGGTCCAACCCTGTTCCAGATTTACATAAACGACCTTTGCAAGATAACTCTCACGAACTCCGAAATTTACGCCTACGCTGACGATACTGCAATTGTTGTTTGTGGACGGGATTGGGAGGATGTTAAAACTAGTGCAGAATCAGCCCTGAGTCATGTGATGACCTGGTTAAATCACAACCTTTTGACGCTAAATTTAACGAAATCTGTTTATTTATCTTTCGCACTACGTAGTATTAAAAAACCACCTGATACGTTTACTTTAACAGCACACTCATGCTCAGGTTCTCTAGACCCATGTTCATGTCCACTGCTAACGAGAACCGACTCTGTGAGGTATCTAGGGGTTCTAATAGATGATTGCCTAAAATGGGATAATCAGATCAATGCACTCATAAAGAGAACCCTGCGCCTGATCGGTACTTTCGCATCCCTTCGTAAATCGGCAAACTGGGAAACCTTAAAAATGGTATATCTAGCGTTATGTCAGTCCGTCATAGGCCATTGCATCACAGTTTGGGGTGGCGCTCATAAGACATTGCTCTTGGGATTGGAGAGAGCACAAAGAGCCATTCTCAAGACAATGGCAAGTAAACCGTGGAGATATCCTACGGCTCAGTTGTACACAGACTGCAAAGTATTAACTGTACGCCAGCTGTTTGTGCTTCAATCAACTATTAGGCAACATCGCGGTCTCAACCGCCCCGATCCTAAGAAGCGCAGGAATTTACCACAAAGTGTCCGACACAGAACCGCTTTCGCAAAACACCACTACTATATATTGGGCTCTCACATATACAAGCAAATACACAAAGAACTAAAAATACTGGGTTTGAATAGGTACACATTAAAACATAAAGTTACAGAATGGCTACTAGCGCAGGACTATACTAGCACAGAATCGTTGCTGATATATCTCAAATAATGAATTACCGTCACATTAAGTTTCAGGACTAAATAAATAAATTACACTACACACACACACACATACACACACACACACACACACGCACACACACGCACACACACAGACACACATTATATATACACATTCCACTGCAAGCTAAAAAACAACCTACAAGAATAGTAATTTTTAATTGAGATAAATTAATTTGCTACAATTGTAAACATAGACTATACTTAACTCTAACTTCTTAGGTGTAATGAAATGAAAAATGTAAGGCTGAACACTGTCTCTTAAGATACAGGTAATTCACCTAGTTTAAGAGGCAGCGTTCCATATCTCAAGTGCAAACTAGAATTAACATTAACTGTGTATTCGAATAATGTAAATCTGTCTGTGTCAATAAACATATATTATTATTATTATTTTTCTTCTATCATAGCACCATACAATCAAAACAAGCTACCAAACCAATCTGTTACGAGTATTGTATTTTTTCTTTTCAAAGAATGGTCATTATATTTTGAAATGAAATACTAGCTTAAAAAAACAAAACTTCACTTAAAAAGAAAAACTGCTATACAGCAAAAAAGTTGCCAGTTTCAAAAAAAGATTTCAATATCATTATCAGTATGAGAAATACTGAGAAATGAGAAATCTAATTAATTATTGTATCGATAGATCTGAATTGGTTACGGTGTTCAAGTTATGGTGGAATAAAGATTCTCACATACATTCATATACC